>CM019719.1:66591220-67960407 GCA_009760885.1 Achatina immaculata | reverse complement strand
CATTTCGTCTTGAACTATGCGGTAACCTTTGACCTAACATGAATTTGACCTGTTGCCGTAATATAGCATAAGAGATATACTCTCGGCGACAGCGTACGTGGATGTGAGAGATGTGATAAAGGACTCTATGAGATAGCCCATGTGTACCACGCGATGAGAGGAAGTATTCGTCCCTTTTTTGGCTCAGGTTATATTGTTTAAAATTGTCGCTCTGTTTTAACCAGCTGTGTTCTCAGCCTTGTGAGCTAAATAAACTTTCAGGTTGTGTCAATCACAGCCTGGGGCTACCCTTATATTATATACGTATACTTTGTCCCGTTAGTGCCCAAGACACGGGGAAGGGGGGGGGGTGGTAGCAAGAGATTTCCACTTAAGTAATGTGTGCTATGACACCACAGTGAATCAGGTTGGGAAAGGTGAAGGAGAATGTATGGGACACCTCCTCACAGCCTCACATTACAACCCCTCTACCCCAACTATAATCACCTATTCCACCTTCTTCCGGCTAGATTACCATTGTATCACTCTCTCCCCTTTACATGCCCCCCTCCCTCCCTATTTACGACCCACGTATCACATACCACACGTCTCCGTTTAAACATTTACTTCACCGTGCGCACTTCTAGTCACAGCTTCTTACAAGTCACAGCTTCTTACAAGTCACAGCTTCTTACAAGTCACAGCTTCTTACAAGTCACAGCTAAGTACTCCAATTATTTTATTCTGTTTTATTTCATTCCTACATTTTGCACAGCATTCATGTGAATTTATATTTTATCTGCTCTCTCTCTCTCTCTCTCTCTCTCTCTCTCTCTCTCTCTCTATTTCTTTGTCCTGTGTGTTTTTGTATGATTAAGGTTCACATCGAAGCGTCACAACCGTGTGCTCGTTAGTTAATAAAGCTGCTCCTACTTTTTCCTGGTTTATACATTTTGTTATCTCAGCTTTACTGCATTCTCTTCGTGTATAGTTATATACTTAGCTTTATATACTTATACACTAATTATTCGTGTGTTACTAAATTATTATCAAACATGTTCATTGTGAGCAAAATGTTTTTCGTATAAAACTATGGGTTTTTTTTTCTTTCCTCATCAGAAAAATATGTTATTTCTCATCTTAATCATTCTCAAAAAATGTGAATACAAAGAAACACTGTGGCCTGGTGCTTAAATGTAAGAAGAAAGCAAAGCTGATATGTAATTCTTGAACAAATGGTAGGAATAAAGTGTGAGGTGGTACAGGGTAAAGTTTACTGGCTCCTGTCAGTGCTCCTTTCCCGTGGCTTATCCGAGCGCCCCTGTACGGAGAACTGACGGAAAGTACATTAAAAAGCTTCGAAATAACAGCAAAAATAAATGACAACCTCGGGGCTGACGTAAGGAGCATCATCATCATCATCATGTGCCGTGCCGACTGGCGTTGGCTATTATGCTTCTCCAGAGTACCCGATCCTTCATGCAGGCCATCAGTTCAGTTGGTGATCTCCTCTAACACCATCCCGTCAGACTTTCCAGTATCATTTCTCTTGGTCTTCCTCTTGATCTTCGTAAGGAGCACCAACTGTAAAACAACAACTTTCTGCCGTGAAGAAAATGCTGATATACATAATATTAATCTTTGCTTTTGGTACATGGATAATAAAAGACAAAAAAGGGATATCAGAAGGAACAGAAATGTGTTTCTGTGTTTGATTACATTGGTGCAACAGACATGTGGGGAAACTTCTATGAACTGCATGGCAACCTAGGGAAACTTCTCTGAACTGCATGGCAACCTAGGGAAACTTCTCTGAGCTGCATGGCAACCTAGGGAAACTTCTCTGAACTGCATGGCAACCTAGGGAAACTTCTCTGAACTGCGTGGCAACCTAGGGAAACTAACTACATGACAACCTAGGGAAACTTCTCTGAACTGCATGGCAACCTAGGGAAACTTCTCTGAACTTACATGACAACTACGTATGAAAAAAAAACATCATCTGATATAGGACACCCAGGACGGTACAAAACGGATACGCCTGATTTCCATATTGACGCTGTAACGGGTGGGTGAATAAACGAATATTGCACAACCATAACCCAAGCCCGGATTTAACAACTGAGATTTACCGAGGGCGTTTTTTTTTCGAGAGAGTTAAACTTCAATGACAAGCTAATCCAACTTTCACTCAAGGGCAACTTAGTTATATAACTTTCACTCAAGGGCGACCTGAAAAGAATTAATCTTGTAAACCACTATAGACGGTTGTTAAACTGAGATCATGTCCCATCTCTATACGCCGTGTAAATACCTTATGCTGCTTGCAGCAGTTGCCCTACTCATAGACAAGTGGTTTTCAATATTTTCTTTAGCTCAGACCCCAAGAGAAATGCTGGCCCTAATAAAGTTGCTCTTCTTTTTCTCTTATTATTTTAAATGTATATGCTGCTGATGACGTGGAGTTAAATATCCATGATATAATTTGTACAATAAAGCCCTGTATTTTTATCATAATATCAGCTTCTTCTTCTTCTCCTTCTCCTTCTTCTTCTTCTTCTTCGTTCGCATTGTCTGTCTATATCTGCAGTCTTGTCTCTTGGACAAATTTCATTTTTTAAAAATTCATGTATGGAACCACAGAGCTTATCTTCTTTAGTAGTTTCACTGGGCCAGTAATTATTTCTCAGTGTTTCATAGTTGATGCAGTTTTGGAGGATATGTTCCACAGTTTGGGGCACCTGGGCACATGTACATAGATTAGTAGTACCAACCTTAAACTTTGTATACATATGACTTCGGAGTCGGCTGTGTCCTGTTCGGAGACGGAAAATGGTGACTTGTTCCTTTATGTTTAGCATGTGATAGTCATCATGTGGTGGTGTTTGTGGCTTCCTGTAGGTTTTTATCATGCTTTTCTTCTGATTATAAGTGACTGGTATGTCTGGTTGCTCCATTTCAGTGCACTCTTTGGCCAGATGGTCAACTTTCTCATTGCCTGGTATCCCACAGTGGGGGGAATCCACTGCAAAGTGACTCCGGGTTGTAAGCCAATTTTTGACAAGGCATCCTTAAGGTCTGGTAGTTTGTTGCACTGAAGAACTTCCAGTACTGATCTTGCATCTGTGAGAATTACTATGGGGCACGTATCAATTCTGGAGTCTGATAGTTTTTCAACTGCATCAATAATTGCCCTAACTTCTGCATCATAGCTGTTGCAGTATTTTCCAGTGGGCGTGGAAATCTTGTCAGTGGTGTTGTTTGGATATTCAATATGTGTTCCTGCCCCTCCATTCTTTGTGGCATCTTTATGGCCTCTGATTTTAAAGACAGCATCTTTGGTTAGGTGTGTCTCCTGTATGCAGCATATACTTACCTGCTCTGCAAAGAGTATGTTCTCTAGTTCCAACTTTTTACTATAGCCATCTCTAACACTACTGATACCTTCAGCATTCCACTGCATTATTTTAAGTTCTTGCTTTGTGGCAGCTTTCTTCCGCTGTATTTTTTGGCCAGTAGCTCTACTCTCATGTCTCCTGGCTCCACAAGACGAACTGAGAGGACCTCCAGTAGCATTGGGTGGACCCTTTCGAGGCAGGGGCCCGGCACTGCATCTGCCTGGTTAGTCTTCACAGGGCGAGCACCATGTCTGAAAACTGCAGATAGAGACATTTCATTAGCGATAATGCGTGTTACCCTGATTTTTGCGATGCGCCTTTTGGCTGGGCACCTCCGACTTCAGCACCTTTCATTGCTAGGGCAGACTGTGGTCTTGCTCGGACTGCCATGAAGACAGTGTGGCTAGCCTGGCCAAAACTTTGTTTTCCAGCCTCAGGTGGCTGTAAGTCCCTTCTCCATTTCATATGGTTTTGAGACAGTTCCACAGAGACACTCCGACTTTGGGATGAGAAACCTGATGAGTGCTTCAACGATATCCATTCCCCGCCACCTATAGTCTACTGGCTCTGTTTTGTTTACATCATTCTGATAGTCATTGTTGTAAAGATTCATAGGCTTATCACGTCCTGGACTCATTGGTTTCACACCAGGCTTCCCTCATCCCCGCCAGAGATCTCCATGTCCCCATCCGTCCACCAACCTGACATTACATTTTACAAAAATAACAATTACAATCAGTGTTGATTGCTACAAGTTTCTGGACTACAGAAGTAGGTCAGAGTTTTTCAGCAATCAGATCTATGTTCCCTGTCTCACAAAGACTATGTTAAGATAAATGTGTTCTTAACACGGTTGTTCCCAGGGGGGAATTATATCAGCAAAAGTGAGAGACATTTTCCTTGCATTTGTTGACAGTGCAGAGTGTATTCTTGGTTGTAAGTTC
This sequence comes from Achatina immaculata, assembly GCA_009760885.1. Classification (NCBI taxonomy): domain Eukaryota; kingdom Metazoa; phylum Mollusca; class Gastropoda; order Stylommatophora; family Achatinidae; genus Lissachatina; species Lissachatina immaculata. The sequence continues at coordinate 67,956,086 of CM019719.1, read as the reverse complement.
AGTTTGGCACAGTAATTGCGTATGATAATTTTTACAGGAGTTCTTCTTCTTCTTCTTCTATTATTATTATTGTTATTTTATTGTTATTATTGCTATTATTGTACAGTCACTATCATTACCACTACTGCTACTAATGCCAGTGCTACTTTAACTAACTACCACTGGTGCTACTACCAATACTTTTTAGGGAAATAGTTCTGCACCGCCTTACAAAAGTCCTCTAGAACGGCCTGTCTGGTGCTACAAACGTTGATGTTTCTACAAATATATTTGTAAAAATTAATGTCTTCACTTACACAGTTTAGAATTTATCACATTTTTCAGTCACTATGTATAGTTTATACTTTATCACACTTTTCAGTCACTCTTTATCATACTTTTCAGCCACGCTTTATAGTTTATAATTTATCACACTTTTCAGCCACTCTTTATAGTTTATAATTTATTACACTTTTCAGCCACTCTTTATAGTTTATAATTTATTACGCTTTTCAGCCACTCTTTATAGTTTATAATTCATCACACTTTTCAGCCACTCTTTATAGTTTATAATTTATCACACTTTTCAGCCACTCTTTATAGTTTATAATTTATTACACTTTCAGCCACTCTTTATATTTTATAATTTATTACACTTTTCAGCCACTCTTTATAGTTTATAATTCATCGCACTTTTCAGCCACTCTTTATAGTTTATAATTTATCACACTTTTCAGCCACTCTTTATAGTTTATAATCTATTACACTTTTCAGCCACTCTTTATAGTTTATAATTTATCACACTGTTCAGCCACTCTTTATAGTTTATAATTTACTACACTTTTTAGTCGCTCTTTGTCTTCAAATTTCCCATGGTTCCCTGGGGTAGGTACTTCCGCTGAAACAACGTTGCCATGGTGATAATAGTTTTAGTTATTCGTCACCAAGTGATACTAACTGATGTAATTTGATGATATACTATTATATCATATACACTAGCGGATGTAATTCATGACACACCAATTATTACAGTAGTTCACACGTGGTAACTGATGTTAAGTGTTTGTAGCCGGGCACAACTGAATGACAAGGACAGAATGACGGGCGGGTCTACGTGTCCAGTTTTCAACCTTCGAAAATAAAATTTATTTGTTTGCTCGCTCGATCTCCTTAAATGTTTATTTAATTTTTGTACATCACTCAGGGTGTATAGTTTTTTCCTGCAGAAGTTTGTGAATGTCTGCTTGAATGACATAGGTTTACGCTTTTAAGAAATGACCTTGTCTCGGGGCATGTAAATGGCCTACTGAATAGATTTCTTAAGTTGCCCTAGATAAGTAAAACGTTTCCCAGATTTGAAAGTTGCGCAAATGTTTGTTGTGACCTTCACTGTGTACACAGTTACAAGTTTATCATTGTTGTTAAATTGCAGACTTATCTTGCTCTGAGTTTCTACGTAATTGTTATCTTTCGAAATATGTCATTTATCTCCCTTGTCTGTGATAGAAAAGTTGCCAACTAAACCAGGTCACCGAGACGATAACTTCTCTGTGTATACAAATATGTGATAACTAATATTTTAACCCTGCATTCAGTACAGTAAACATAGTTCAAGAAACTGTGAAGAACATGTAAGTCTTTTTTTTTTATTTTAAATTTAATCATCGGCACAACTTTCTCTCCTTCTCACACAGAATATGTGGCACCGCTGTCTGCAACTTTCTCTGTTCCTTGTTTTCACAACTTGCTAAACTAGATCCAGTCTATTTTGTTGTTACTGTCTACCAGTCTGCATCATAGATGTCCTACTATTCTTTATTCAGCATTTCCCTCAAGTACTCATTAATGAGTTATATCTTTTGATATGACCGAAATATTTTAACTATCAAAGCATATGGTTTTTTTTTCTTCTTCCTTATATGTTACATATTTCTGTCTATGAAAGTCACCATATATCCAGATTTGAAAGACCTTAATTTTATTTTCCGTTTTCTTATTTAGTATCAGTTCTTCGATACGAAAAGTGTGGAGCAAACCAAACAGTTAACAACTCTCAATTTCAGTTGTTGTATATTTCGAAGTGAGAATTTTTCTTTCTACTAAAAGTACATAAGACCATTCCTATTTTTTTTATTAACTCTCGTCTCACATCTCCTACCGCCTGTTATCATATGTCACATGTGCATAAATTCTGTCACGTGTTCTAGTGCTTCTCTGTTTATGTTCACAGATTTCTCTTCTTCCCTGCTGATCTTCAGGACCTTTGATTCAACGTCATAAAAGCCAGAAAGAAGAATTCTCTGTCCTACCTGGTCTCAAGCTTTTACTTCCATTTCTCATCTTGCCTTTCTAATACGCTGGAGTTATGTCTAAGTGATTGTCTCTATGTTCTCTTCGTCTCAGCTTTGTCTGATTTCTCCGAGTGTCTCTGTGTTCTCTTCGTCTCAGCTTTGTCTGATTTCTCCCAGTGTTTCTGTGTTCTCTTCGTCTCATCTTTGTCCGCTTTCTCCCAGTGTTTCTGTGTTCTCTTCGTCTCATCTTTGTCTGATTTCTCCGAGTGTCTCTGTGCTCTTTGCGTCTCACTTTTGTCTGCTTTCTCCCAATGCCTTTGTGTTCTTTTCGTCTCAGCTCTCAGCTTTGTCTGCTTTCTCCCTGTGTTTCTGTGTCCTCTTCGTCTCAACTTTATCTGCTTTCTCCCAGTATCACTGTCCTCTTCGTCTCAACGTTGTCTTCTTTTCCCACTGGAATTCAGTGTATTTATTGTCTTGGTTATTTTTTTATAGGCAGTGCACGTCTAGTAAATTTGCACCTTTCATATTTTATTTCAAAGTTGATTCTATTTATTCTAATATATTTTTATATTTCAGTTATTCTTTACCATTTTCCCAAGTTTTCTTCAAGATTCACCTCTATATTCTAGCCTCAAAACCTCTTTCTCAAAATCTTAAAGCTTTCTATTCCATGTCTCTATAAACATGTTTTAAAGTTCTGCATTTTTGGCCACACTATCAGGAATACAAGCATATCACTCTATCACACTTCTTGACAGTGCAAAGTTCATACACTTATTTGATAAGTTGAGCACGTTGCACTGCCTTATGTTTTTGAATTACAACTTCAATGTTTGTGTTTGTGTGGTTTTTTTTTTTTTTTGGTCACGCTTCTGCTTCATATATACCTGGGGTTCCTAACCTATAGTATCCTTGAGAATGTGGGGACCACAAGTTCTGTTCATCTTCTTCTTCTTCAGCTTTCCGAGCCACTAAGGCTTACTGCTGCAGATAAAGGTCGCTTCCATTCATCTCTGTTTCTAATCTTCTCTCTCCAGTTCGTGACACCAATTTTCTTTATATCCTCTTCTATGATGTCATTTTATCTCTGTCTTGGTCTACCCCTTGGTCTCGCTTCCTTCCTGGTCTATCCCTTGGTCTCGTTTCCTTCCTCTCTTGTGCATACATAATTTTCGTTTGTCTGTTCTCTTCCATTCTTTCTATATGGGACATCCAGCGTAGTCTGTTCAGTTTCAAGATATTTATAATTCGTTGGAATTTATGTAAGCTATTCAGTTCACTGTTCTTTCTAGCTCTCCATTTTCCAATGTTGGTATCCTTTGTGGGCCCAAAGATTCTTTTTAGGATCTTGTTCTCAAAGATCTGCAATTGTTAATCTTTCTTTGTTGTACTCCACGTTTCTGATCCATATATGACAGCTGATCTTAAAATAGTTTTGTACGAGGGTATACCGGAAGTTGTGAGCACATTTTTTTTAAAATATCAGAATTTAAAGACAGAGAAAAAAAAATATCTCCTTAACCTGCATCCTTTTCTTCACATAATCTCCATTTCTCTGCACGCATTTTCCCCATCGCTCTGTGGTTTGAAAATACCCTCCAGGTAGAATTCCGTTCCAGATGACTGACAGCACAGACGCTCTGCTTTCTGGATGTTCTCTCCTGTGTCGTAGTGATGGCCTCCCATTGTTCTTTTACAAAACCTTCTAACACTGCTAGCACCCATACACACATCTCCATAAGCAAGTTGAAGTTTTTGGTGAATGTCAGCAGCGGGGATTTCATCTTTAACGAGCAACTCACTAACAGCACGTTGACGAAACAAAACTTCAGCACCCGCCATTTTGTTTCTGTTCCGTGTGGTCACGTGACACATGATGGTCACGTCAAGTGATCTCTACATGAAGTGCAAAGATTGCAGTTTAAGATGATACATTTATATTTTCTCAGTCTATAAATTCTGATATTAAAACATTTTTCCTCATGACTAAGGTGATAAATTTATATTTTCTCAGTCTATAAATTCTGATTTTAAAACATTTTTCCTCACGACTTTCGGTATGACTCTCGTAGATTGTTATTTTTTTTATTTTGGGACAGGATTTGGGATTTTTAACAGCTGTTACAAGACAAAGTATATTTTATTCTCTACCTGTACTCTGCTTTTAATTTCCTCGCTTACTATGTCAATTCCGTTTAAGGCTATTCATATTTAAAGTAAAGGTATATGATGATATACTATTGTATCATATACACTAACGAAAGTAATTGATGATATGTCTGGTGACATTTTTTAAGTCACATGTCACATCACTAGTAAATACGATGACTTAGATACTATGAAGAGCGGACATGCTGGGTAAAGCCCTGGAAGTCTGTAGTCCTTACAGAATGTTTAAAACCCCAGATTGTGGCGAACTATTCTGACACATTCTGCACAGTCTGAGCAGACTCCAGGGATCTTCAAGCGTGGTCTCACACTGAAAAGTTACATTTTCTGTTTTATTTTAATATTGCGTTTCAAGCAATCTTGTCTTGTCTTGTCTTGTCTTGTCTTGTCTTGTCTTGTCTTGTCTTGTCTTGTCTTGTCTCTTTCTTAATAGACATGTCAGTGCTCGAAGACTGATCGTCTTGGTAGGCCTCTGTGGCTTTGTATTATTTAGTAGGATATTCAAGGTGTCTGCAACTTCCTCCATCCATCTCTTGCGTGTGTAGCCTCTCCCTGTCTTTTCTACAGCTCCTAGCAGTATATTTTACAGCATGTACCAAGTTTCACTGCATAGTTGTAGTCTTGTAACGTGGCCATCACTAGTAACGTGGGGTGCGGCAAGGATGTGTACTATCTCCAGACCTTTTTTCTCTGTATAGCGAGAATATTCTAAGAACAATCATCACAGAACCAGGCATAAAAATTGGAGGATACAATATTAAAAACCTTCGGTATGCTGACGACACAGTACTGATAGCTAAGAACCAACAAGACCTGCAAAATCTCTTGAATAAAGTCGCCAAAGAAAGTGAACAGAAAGGCCTTACTTTGAACATCAAAAATACAGAGACTATGGTTATATCTATGAAACAGAATCCTCCAACATGCAGTATAAAATTAAACGGAACTATTCTAAAGCAGGTGCAGAAATTCAAATACCTTGTAGCAGTAATAACTTCAGATGGGAAATGCAGAACAGAAATTAGGAACAGAATAGGCCAAGCAAAGACTGCATTTCAGAGAATGAGAAACATATTAACCAACACATCCTTATGAATGAATGTTAGAAAACGAGTCCTAAATGCTATATTGAACCTATCTTGTTATATGGAAGTGAATCATGGACAATAGGCAAGTCTGCACAAAAATCATTGGAAGCAGCAGAAATGTGGTTTATTAGAAGAATGTTGCGAATCCCCTGGACAGCAAAAATAATTAATGAAGAATGTAGGAGAAGAGCTGGAGAGACAAAAAACCTTGTCAAAAGATGAGAGAGAGACAATGTACTTTCATAGGACATGCAATGAGAAGAGGGGGCATTGAAAATATTATAACAACAGGAAAAATAGAAGGAAGAAGATCAAGAGGAAGACCAAGAGAAATGATACTGGACAGTCTGACGGGATGGTGTGAGAGGAGATCACCAACTGAGCTGATGGCCAGCATGAAGGATCGGGTACTCTGGAGAAGCATAATAGCCAACGCCAGTCGGCACGGCACATGATGATGATGATGATGATGAACGTGGCCAGACTATTTAACTTACTTATTTCTGGATGTACTGGATGTACTGGATGTAGTGGATGTACTGGATGTACTGGATGTAGTGGATGTAGTGTATGTACATTCGTGTTACTTCAACCCTTGCCCTGGTCGTGTCATTTCTGATGACAGCATTTCTTAGATTTCTTCAAGTTGTAAAAGTTGACGAGAGAAGAAATGAAAACATGATTTAATTATTGAATTTAGCTGTCACCGAGAATAACGTCAACATCCTGCAGAAAATGCTGCATATAAATGGTTATTACTACAGAAAAGCCCCGTGACACTGGGGTTTTTTTTTAAACTCTTCTCATCACATTAAGCTCTTCTCTTCACATCAAGCTCTTCTTATCACATTAAGCTCTTCTCTTCACATTAAACTCTTCTCACCACATCAAACCGTAAGCTTTAGTCTTAGAGAAAGTGTGACCATGAACCAGGGACCGCGGTGTGTCAAGACTTTTGCTGGGTCCATACACTTGTTTAAGGAAATTGTTCAGTTGTTTCACTGGAAATTGTTCAGTTGTTTCACTGGTAATTGTTCAGTTGTTTCACTGGAAATTATTCTGTTGTTTCACTGGAAATTGTTCAGTTGTTTCACTGGAAATTGTTCAATTGTTTCACTAGAAATTGTTCAATTGTTTCACTGGAAATTGTTCAGTTGCTTCACTGGAAATTGTTCATTTGTTTCACTGTTTAAACACACTGCCGACATAGAACATCTTTTTTCCGACTGGTGTTCCAAAAGTGTGTTTTTTTTTATTTTCAGCCATAGAACTTAGAAGGAAAAAAAAACTGGCTCAACAGAAAGATGCCATCTTGTCTTGATATCAAGATATATAGTGTTCTTTCTTGTGGGTCTATCTTCGGCCATCACGATATCTCAGTTTAAAGATGTATTTGAACATCAAGATATTTCTGTGAATATACAGATGTATTTGAACACCAAGATATTTATGTGAATATAAAAATGTACTTGAACATCAAGATATTTCTGTTCATATAAAGACGTGTTTGAACTGAACTTTGGACATGAGTATATTTCTGTGTGCTTGTCGCAATGTAAATAATTGTATGTGAATCTGCGTTTGCATTAAACAAATATCCACATTCTCAATAATGTGTAAATCATTAACAAAATTTTCAATGAACGTAAGAAACTTCCTCAAAAATGTTTTCAAAATTATTTTTCCTTTCTCGTCCGAGTTCTTTCCTTCTCTTTGTACTCCATTATCTTTTAGATTACATTTTTTTCCCTAATTGCTTAGCTTTGTTGTAAAAATACTATCTGTCCTTAAATCTAAACAGGCATAAACAGCGTAATCAATGACATATGTTACACAGTCGCATTTATAACTAATTGTCTGACATGCATTATATTATTTATACCATGTCTCACCAGTTTAAACATCAAAGCTGACCTTTCTCAAGGACACAGACGGAAGACCTACCAGACAAGGGCAACATGTCTCAACTGCCACCAGGTGGTCAAGGGAGCCACATGAACGCGAATGGAAACTCAGATGTACATTTTTCAGAGGGTGAAGGTCAGTTTTAGTTATAAGAATGAGTTCTGAAACAACTGTACATTTTGTTACTTCCGTTTCTAAATGCAATCATTTTGTTTTCAAACTACAACACAAGTGTCGAAAAATGAAACGAAATTCCACTCATTCATCATATGACGTGTCAGTAAGGGACGACGATCTGGTTTGTACATTTTGTCTGGTCCACTGACCACATAAACAATCATATAGCACAAACAAAAATATCAGAAGAAACTAAAACACTAATATATCGGCGTACCTCATATCATGTCAGGTGGGATTTCTGCCTTCTGTCCAACCGTAGCAGGCGCAGGTAAGAAGATTCTACCTTGGGCATACAACACGCAGGAAAGAAGATTCTACCTTGGGCACACAACACGCAGGTAAGAAGATTCTACCTTTGGCACACAACACGCAGGTAAGAAGATTCTACCTTTGGCACACAACACGCAGGAAAGAAGATTCTACCTTTGGCACACAACACGCAGGTAAGAAGATTCTACCTTGGGCACACAACACGCAGGTAAGAAGATTCTACCTTGGGCATACAACACGCAGGAAAGAAGATTCTACCTTGGGCACACAACACGCAGGTAAGAAGATTCTACCTTTGGCACACAACACGCAGGAAAGAAGATTCTACCTTTGGCACACAACACGCAGGTAAGAAGATTCTACCTTTGGCACACAACACGCAGGAAAGAAGATTCTACCTTGGGCACACAACACGCAGGTAAGAAGATTCTACCTTGGGCACACAACACGCAGGTAAGAAGATTCTACCGTGGACACACAGCACGCAGGTAAGAAGATTCTATCTTTGGCACACAACACCAGTCATGATGAAACAAAACTGCAGAGAAAGAAAAGAATCATGGCTGATCACCTGAAGACTGCGGAGGATGACTTTTCTCCCGAGGAAGGTTACAAACAAACAAAAAGGTTCAGATCCTCACATCTTTTGACAATGCTCCAAAATTTTTTGTAAGATTGAGGGCATGCGGTCTGATGTTTGACGAATGAATGAGAAAATCAAGATATACCAAACCTGGAATAGAATCAGCTGATTACGAACCTATGTGGATGACGGAGGTTCATGGCCTCTACTGAAAACGAGGAAAAGAATACACAAACCTCGCTACGTGTGCTTTATGTCTTTATCTTACATTAAACATTTTACAGTATATAACAAATTACATTTATCTTACATTATTTATCATGTTATATTTGTTTTAAACAAAACATCTTGAATTGTTTGTCCGATTAATATTACATCGAACATCTTACATTATTTATCAGGTTATATTTATTTTACACAAAACATCTTGTAATGTTTGTCTAATTAGATTTATCTTACATCGAACATCTACAGTATTTATCACATTAAATATTTATTTATTTATTTATTAACTGCTTCAATTCAAAGATCAACAAAAGAAACGTAAAAATTGGTCTTTTGGCTCGTATTTCCAGTTCCTGGATTAGTTTTTATTCGTAAACGTTTTTTTTAATTAAAAAAAATCAAAGCCACGTGTAATAAGGTCAGTGGGTCAGATCCCAGCGTGAGTGTGAAATAATGCACAGCAAGCAGTTCATAGCCAGAGATTAACGACCGTCCATATTTTTCCTTGTCTACATGTCATAATGAGGTTTGCTCTGTCCCGGGCAATGCTACATTCCTGGACTCACGCCTGGGTTTCTTAGCTGGTACTAGTTCTCTCCGCTCCTCCTCTTTTTTTTTTTAATAAAAGCGAAAAACGTCCGTTGTGAAAGAGCAGGACCAAAAGTGACTACCAAAGATATAACACCATAAATGTGTCACATGATTTTCTAAAGATTTGTAGTCAACAGTTTTCATGTTCTTCCATGTTTCGAGTACAAACGCAGAAAAACTGTCCACAAACCTACTTCTTCTATATCCTCCACCTCACAAACCTCACAAACCTACTTCCTCAGTATCCTCCACCTCACAAACCTCACAAACCTACTTCCTCAATATCCTCCACCTCACAAATAACATTTTTTAAAGGCTTCTAAAGAGAAGGAAGGAGACCTGCACCAGTCTTTGCAAACATTTGTCATAGATAAGTGCAAAGATTGGAAAGTAACGAGAAATTAGATCTTTTTGCACTGGACTAGTCTAGATCCAGGAACTCTGTTATACTTTCTTTCAAGCGTGAAAACTGATAGAGGAGGTGGTGGCAGCGTGATAGCTCAGACAAGCACGTGAAGATTAAAAAAAATTGACCGGCTGTAGCCTCTGACCCAGATGACTAGACCATTCTTTGTTAGAGCCACCATTGCTGGTGCAGTTACACAAACTTCTGAAGCTATTGCTAGTGTCCTGCATGAGCTACCGACGACATTGATATTGTTCTCATTCATTCATTCATTTGCGTGTCCCTTGTGGATCTTTGCCTCCCTAACAGCACTCCTGTAGGCCTCTCGGTTGTGAGAAAGATGCCCTGCTGTTGATGCATCCATTTGCAGATCATCAACGATGTCTTGCAGCTATCTTTGCCTTCGTCTTCCTCTCTTTCTTTTTCCCATTATGTACCATTCCAAGACGGTCTTCTCTAGATTATCATGACGTTTAATGTGTCCAAAATGTTTAAGTTTTCTCTCTTTAATCCTCTTTACTAGCCAGCCTTCTTCAACATTAAGTTCTTGTAGTATGGATATATTTGTTCTTTTTTGCGTCTACGATATTTGAAGAACTCTTCCGTAGCATTTACATTCAAAGGGATTTATGTGTTTGTCAGCTGTTTTGTTAAGTGTCCAGGTCTCACAGGCATATGTTGCGATGGGAAAGATGCATGCCCTTAAAAATCTTATTTTTGTAATTCTGTCTGTTCCTCTCCACAATTCTTTAGCTGTTTTACTTTCTGAAGAGCGATAGATGTCCTCCTTTTAATTTCCCTCATTGTATCTCCATTATTAGTTAGGAGTGATCCAAGATATTCAAAACTCTTCACTCCTCTCAGTTTTTCCTCATTGATACATATTTCAGCTGCCTTGTTTGTTTTGTCAGTTGTCATCAATTTAGTTTTCTTCGCATTAAGATAGAGGCTTTGCTCTTCACTGTTCTTACGGACTGACATAATTAGTTTTTCCATTCCTTTTTGTGTTGTGGACAGTAATACTTTGTCAACAGCATATCTAATCTCTGGTATTTCATAACCTCCAATTGTTATGGCATCGCAATATTCTTTGTCTACATTTTCTTTAACATTCCTCATTATATTTTCAGTATACAAGGCGACAGTATGCACCCCTGACAGACCCTTTGTTTTATTTTAAACCAAGTTGTTGTTTCACTATTTATTCTTACTGCTGCTTGTTGGTCTAGATACAGCAGTGATGTTAATTGTATCAAATGTGTTGAAAATCCCATTTTTGTCCATTATTTCCCAAAGTTTCTGGTGTTGTACACAATCAAATGCCTTTGAGTAGTCTATAAAAGATAAATATGGATTCACATTAAACTCTCTGTTTAATTGTTCTAGAGCTGCAAGAACTTTCTCTACTCTCCTGGGTGAGCATAAGCTTTCCCTGATTTCAAACATTTTTTAAACAAAAACTGTGCCATGTACAGATTTAAAAAAATATTCGTGCAGTTCACTGTGTGCTGCTTTTTTTTTTTTTTGCCCTGAGAACGTGTAAGAGAAACTTGGTTTCCTGTCACATGTTCTCCAATATTTCTCTAACCACCGTCGCTAAAACAACCATTATCCTGGCCTTCAAAGTTTCAGAGAGTGGTGAACTGAACACTCGTCTTTACCAACAACAACAACAACAACAAAAAATGTCTAAAAGGATAATGTCCAGTGAACATGATAGCCATGGTGATGGATCATCTCTCCCAATCTGTTGGTTTGTAAGCTTCGTATTCAAGAACTGACGTACATCTAAACCCCAGTTTAACCGTGTACCATCTTGTTGGAAAATAGTTAATGGTTAAAACTCTTCCATATGAGGTGCAGTGTAAAACTCCAACATGTGCAGGTAAATGTTTGGTGACATGGTGTTCTCAGGTTTAAAAAAAAAGCTCCAATAACTTTGTTGTGCTATATACAAGGTCGGACAATTAAGTAATGAGAATGAATTGATTATGACCAAGACAAAAATCCCATCTATCAAGGAAAGCATGGAATCCAAAGAGGCAACCTTCATATATGATCTGGCAACCTTCCATCGCCGCCCGATAAGCAGACGACAAACAAGCCGCCATTTTGTTGACCTAGTCAGAGGTGCATTGTTATGTAATCAGCATGGAACAGATAGCTAACATTAATTTCTATTTACAACTCGGAAAAAGTGCCAATGAGACATTTGAATTGATGCGACAAGTTTATAGGGATAATTGCTTATCTCGTGCACAGATATTCAGGTAGTATTCACGATTCAGTAGTGGTGTGGAAACGATTACAAATGCAACTAGACATGGACGCCCAATTTTTGTTCGTAATGAGGAACTCATTGCAAAAGTCAGAAAATGGGTACAACAAGATCGTTATTTGACTATGAGGATGATGGCAGATGCATGTGGTGTTAACTGAGAGACCACTCGTAAAGGTTTAGTGGAAGATTTGGGCAAGAAAAAAGTTGCTTGCCGGTTTGTATCACATTCGTTGTTTGATGACCAAAAACATCAGCGAATTGAGTACGCAAAAGACGTCATCAAAACGTGTCGCAGAAATAAACATTTCCTAAATTTGATTGTTACAGAGGATGAAACATCAATTTTCTGCTATGATCCCACAGATAAACGCCAAAGTGCTCAGTTGAAGTCATCATCATCACCAAAAGAAAAATTTCGTATTCAAAAATCGGAAGTGAAGACAATGTTGGTGCTCTTCTATGACAGCAAAAGAGTTATTCACAAATAGTTTATTCCAGAGGTACAGACTGCCACTGCCAAAGTTTATTTAAGTACTTTGAAACGCCTATTGAAAAGGATTCACATGAATGCTATTTTAAAAAAATAATAATGAATAGAGCACTTAGCGCTAGAGTGCAGAAAAATGTCTGTATTTTACTACAATATTTACACTTAAGCAACCTCAGTCGTTGCTACACATATATCTGTAGTAGTTTTCTGCATGAGTAAGAAAGTATCGATAACGCTGATGAAAAAAAAAGATGAAATCAGTTGTTTAAATATAGAATGATTATGTCACTGTCAAAATATATTAATTTTTATTCCAGACCCATCTCAACGTTTCAAAAGCAGAACAGCTCACGGCGACCCAGAATCTGTAGCGACCTCTTCACGGACATGTTCCATCTTGACCTCACAGTTCTCCAGATGCTTTCGCCCGTTTCTGGCCTCTTCACATCCTCTACCAGAAGATCCCACAACTTTCAGGAAGATCGGACAATGGTTTCTGTTTCCCCCGTCAGGCAAGGTGTCAGCAGTTTTACTGGCTGTTCTTCTGTTTGCTGTTTGGTGGGCCACGCTTTTATCCATCACCAAGAAGGAAGCCCTACCTGGGGGGCAGTTGTACCCAATGTTGATTCTATTTATTGGAGCTTGGTGTGGCGGGTATATAATCAAACCAACGTCACTTCCGCCCTTGCTAGGCATGCTTGTTGCTGGAGCGTTGCTTGGAAACGTTCCTGGGATAGATGTGGCTCGTCAGATCCATCCAGCGTGGTCATCTACTGCAAGGTAGGCTGTGTATGCTTGTTCTAGAAGGCGGTGTTTGTTCTGGGAGGAGCTAGACGCCTGTCATAGGAAAAGTGACGCTGTCATCAGGGTCGATAACAAGTGTTAGCCAAGACCCGTCTTTTCAATAACAGGCTATTGTATCGAGGTTGGGCTTAACTCTGTGGTGTAAGAAAGAAAAAGATGTAACTATTCTGTGACCTAGATTACACAGACCGTGTTATATATTCTTTATTACTCTTAGAACTTCACCGTTCAAGCATGCCAAAGAGAAGAAAAATATTTAGGTTCAATATTTCTCTCTGTTCCCATAGAACGTCGTCATGTGTTACACATGTGTTATAGAATTCACTCATCTCATTATTTAAAATAATGATTCTTATTCTTTATTGTGTGGTCGTGCGTTAATAGTGCTTTCACGCTGGGAAGATATAACTCACTAAATTATATCAGGTGTTGAAAGTGCTTTCACGCTGTGAAGATATAACTCACTAAATTATATAAGGTGTTGAAAGTGCTTTCACGCTGTGAAGATATAACTCACTAAATTATATCAGGTGTTGAAAGTGCTTTCACGCTGTGAAGATATAACTCACTAAATTATATCAGGTGTTGAAAGTGCTTTCACGCTGTGAAGATATAACTCACTAAATTATATCAGGTGTTGAAAGTGCTTTCACGCTGTGAAGATATAACTCACTAAATTATATCAGGTGTTGAAAGTGCTTTCACGCTGGGAAGATATAACTCACTAAATTATATAAGGTGTTGAAAGTGCTTTCACGCTGTGAAGATATAACTCACTAAATTATATCAGGTGTTGAAAGTGCTTTCACGCTGTGAAGATATAACTCACTAAATTGTATCAGGTGTTGAAAGTGCTTTCACGCTGTGAAGATATAACTCACTAAATTGTATCAGGTGTTGATAGTGCTTTCACGCTGTGAAGATATAACTCACTAAATTATATCAGGTGTTGAAAGTGCTTTCACGCTGTGAAGATATAACTCACTAAATTATATAAGGTGTTGAAAGTGCTTTCACGCTGTGAAGATATAACTCACTAAATTATATAAGGTGTTGATAGTGCTTTCACGCTGTGAAGATATAATTCACTAAATTATATAAGGTGTTGAAAGTGCTTTCACGCTGTGAAGATATAACTCACTAAATTATATAAGGTGTTGATAGTGCTTTCACGCTGGGAAGATATAACTCACTAAATTATATAAGGTGTTGAAAGTGCTTTCACGCTGGGAAGATATAACTCACTAAATTATATAAGGTGTTGAAAGTGCTTTCACGCTGGGAAGATATAACTCACTAAATTATATAAGGTGTTGAAAGTGCTTTCACGCTGGGAAGATATAACTCACTAAATTATATAAGGTGTTGATAGTGCTTTCACGCTGTGAAGATATAACTCACTAAATTATATAAGGTGTTGATAGTGCTTTCACGCTGTGAAGATATAACTCACTAAATTATATCAGGTGTTGAAAGTGCTTTCACGCTGGGAAGATATAACTCACTAAATTATATAAGGTGTTGAAAGTGCTTTCACGCTGGGAAGATATAACTCACTAAATTATATCAGATGTTGATGGTACTTATCAATAAATCATTATTATATGAAGCAAATCTCATAGCCCTATCAAGACGTCTATTTGTCTCCTCAACACCGAAAGGTATATGAGGAATGAGACAAGACAAGGATTTAAGTATGCTGAAGTTACGTAAGTCAGGATTTAAGTGTGTTGGAATTAGGTAAGTTGGAATTTAAGTATGTTGGAGCTTTTTTGCTGCACTTCAGGACTGAAAAACTAACTGCCGTAAACCACTGCCAAGCTGTGCCTCGACATCTTCGCGGCATCGGCTGCAAAGAGAACCATGTCTCAGTTCCAGGGAGATTGAAGAAGAAGAAAAAGGAAGAAAGCAAGAAGAAACTGGAAAACTCAGGATTCCTCTATATTTTCTTATGGCAGGGAAGTAACTCATTGAAGTATATCTACAGAGCTACAATTTTAACATAACATGTGATCAATATTTTTTAATACTTTAACGCTCACAGAGACAACATTTTCTTAACAGATCTATGGCACTGACGGTGATCTTGACAAGAGCAGGCCTCGGCCTTGACCCCGTTGCCCTGAAACGCCTTTCCTTTGTGGTACTGAGATTAGCGTTCTGCCCAAGCATAGCCGAGGTTCTTGTGGACGGAGTGGCCGCCAAGTTCATCTTAGGACTTCCGTGGACTTGGGCCTTCATGCTGGCGTAAGTTTTGGCCTCGAGGCAGCTCATTGTCCTCGTATTTTCTATTTATCTATTATATCGAGATCGTTATCACTGTTGTTTCTCATAATGAAAAAGATGATGATAATGATGATGCCAGGGTTTTGCTCTTTATTACGAGGTAGTTATCTTAATCAACATCAACTAGCCAACAAAATTCTGTTAATAATGTCAGTACAATCACCACCACCACCACCATCATCATCATCATCATCACCTCTAGTATGATACTGAGGTAAATGACGATATATCTCTACTGACTGTTTACATCGTTAACCGATGAGTTTTGTTATTAATCTCTGCTCAGAGCACGTGATGCGAGTATTTTCCTGTTATCCTCCAAGTGTCCCTGTGTTTTATCCTCCGTTTTATATAAATAAAAGTGCAAGAGGTCAACCTCAGCACATGTTGATGATATTTTGTTTATACATATTAACGAAACTTTACGCTTGCTTCCAGCTTCGTCCTGGCTGTGGTGTCTCCGGCTGTGGTTGTCCCATCTCTCCTGGGACTCTCTGAGCGAGGATACGGCTTAGACAAGGGAATACCTACACTGGTCATCGCTGCTTGCTCACTGGATGCTGTTCTGGCCATCACAGGGTTTGGGGTTCTTCTAGGCATTAATTTTTCATCAGGTACAAACAAAATGGTGATACCACGTGACTTAGACAGGAAAGTTTATCGTGTGAAGTCCATGTAAAAAGCAGTCAGTCAGTCAGCCAGTCAGTCAGTCAGTCATTTGCATGTCCCTTGCGCAACTTTGCCTCCCTAACAGCTCTCCTGTAGGCCTCTCGGTTGTGAGCAAGATGGCCTGCAGCTGATGCATCCATTTGCAGATTATCAACAATGTCTTGCAACCATCTTCGCCTCGGTCTTCCTCTCTTTCTTTTTCCCATTATGTACCCTTCCAAGACTGTCTTCTCTAAACTATCATGACGTTTAATGTGTCCAAAATATTTAAGTTTTCTCTGTTTAATCCTCTTTACTTGTATAATACTGTTGCTAAATGTTTATGTTTTTATGTTGTTAAATTTTGTCACACTTTAAACATGGTCCCACAGTAAATATAGTGCACATACTGAGAACTTCATTGGTCCGGAATGAGGAAAACACTTTGCCACAAAGACAGAACCGTTTTACAAAACTAGTAGGAACTCTTTTGGTCCATTATGAAAATAATAAGTTGACTCTTGTATGTGGAATTTCCAACAGTTCATATGAAAAGCCATAAACCACGAGTATCTCAGCCTAAATAGACATATTACACGAGCATAAGTAAATAGTTCGTCTCTTTCTCTCTCATGAACCATCAACAAACTCAATCTTACTAGGCAGATTAGTCTGGTCTACCCGGACCTTGTTAAATAGTTGATCTCTTTCTCTTTCATGAACCATCAACAAACTCAGTCTTACTGGGCAGATTAGTCTGGTCTACCTGGAACTTGTTAAATAGTTGGTTTCTTTCATGAACCATCAACGAAATATAACTCCAGATCTTTCAGTTTCCTACTCACAGTATCGATATCTCTTCACTAGTTCTCATAAGAACTTGCATACAAACTAGCTCGTATTTTCATCACCTCAGCATGACTGTCTGATTCTATTTCGCAGTTTGCACTTCTGTCTATTTCTATCTGCACAATGTTCTTGGTCTCGATCTACTTATCCGAGTATCTTAGTATCCGAGTATCTTCGTCGCGAACATGTACTTCGGTAGGACGAGCAACGGTCTAGCCACGAGAGAACAGCGCACTAATCAACTTAGCCAACTAGCACTCCCCCACCCCCACCCCCAAAAAAGTGTTTTTTTGGCATAGTCATTACGATTTTTTCGAGGTCTAATCCTTACACAACTGTGTTCTCTTGCTTTGCTGTTGGAGTTTTAGTTCTGCCCCAGATTCGTGGAATGTACCTCTCTGGGCATCTTTTCTCTCTTGGGATGTACATGAAGACTTGTTGTTTTCACTCTCTTCCTTCTCTCTCTCTCTCTCTCTCTCTCTCTCTCTCTCTCTCTCTGACTGTCATTCCATGCTTTAACTTGTTCTTTGCTGAAAGAGACCTAAGAAGATGGCAGGACTAAACGTGGAGAAATAAAAACGAGCCCTGTTTCTTCACGTCCACACCAAGAACCTGAACTCTGCGAGCAGGGGCAGTAACTTGGTGTGTGTGTCCGCCTGAGTTTTAGGGATTGTATTCAACATTATGGCTTTGTAGATGTCTGCTTGTTGTGCTGTGTGTGTTTCTGTTGTGTTCTGTATTGTTCTTACGGTGGTTACCACTGTTCTGCCCTGCATAGGTAACATCGTGCCATGTTTCTGTGGTCTTGTCTGTTTGCTTGTCTGTGTGTGGTGGGTGTCATATTGCATATGAGCTGAATTTGATTTCTCTGGCTTTTGGTGTGATGTTCCTGAGATGGAGGTTTTGGAACGTGTCGGTGTAGTCTATTATGGGGGTATCTGCGTCCTCTCTTAATCCTAAAGTGTAATGGCGGTGACTGGTTTCTGACCAGCTGTTTGTATATGAGATTTGTCTTGCAATGGATGAGTGTTTCGTGTCCTTGGATTGCTTGTATGCAGTTTTTGTAGAAGGGTGGTAGTGTGCCAAAGTATTGTGCCTGCGAGTTGTTTGGTGGGATTAAGTTTGACAGTCTAAGTCCCATGTAGTAGTGAGCTAGCGGGTAACTGGTTTGAGTGTTTGATGATGCGACCTGCGTGGCTGATTCTGAGTGTTTGTATTTTTGTCTGTATGTCTTGTAAGGCAATCCCTCCGTGTAGTTTGTCTTGTATGAGAGTTTTATGTTGTATGCTGTGTACGGTGTTTGTGAAGATAAAGTGTCTGATTTGTTTGTTGATTTCCTGGATTGTCTGCTGTGGAGGGTCTAGTACTGTAACGGTGTACAAAATTTTTGGAATGATGTATACACATACTATGGTGCTTCTACCAACCATTGTCGCTGTTTTGTATCTGCATCTTTGTAACATGTCTGTGGTTTTTGTTACGAAGTTGTCCCGTGTGGTCTGTGGCTTTTTGTTACGAAGTTGTCCCGCGTGGGGTTTTTTGTTTGGATGTGATAGGAATGTGATGCCATACAGTTTGATGTACCTGGACCTCCTCTGTGCCTTTGCATCCCCTTTCTCCTCTTTCTGTGCATGTGCCTTGCCTGATTTCCTCTGCTTCTCTTTTTTTTCTTGAAGCCTAGTTTGTTTGGACTGACCAAATGGCATTTCTGCTCCGCCCTAGATTTCCATTGGTTTCTATATGTGTGCTCATTAGTTCTTGAATCATAACCTTGAATCATAGGTTAGTGTTGTCGAATGTCCAGCCCTTTGGTTGTGGCATTTTCTACCTGTATTTGTCTTACTACTAATCTGTTTATTTATTCGACGTGTCCAGCTCTCAGACTATTCAGGCTTTTCTTAAGTCCGTCTAGCCTCACTGTCCAGATTATCACCTCCGGCAAGCTGTTCTCGAGCGTTTGGGGTCTGTCGGCAATTAAATGTCTGTCATCTTATTTTGAGAGTTTCGTGTGTCGACTGTTTGTCATCACCTGTTATTTCACTTGCCAGATGGTCACGTCGGCCTATACTAGCACGTCGTCTCTACTTCGGCTTCATTGTTTCTGTTTCTTCTGTTTAGCCTTGTCAGCGTCCAGTGGTACTGGTCTTTCACTAGTGTCGTGGGAATTGGTTTTCTACTTAACTTTTCTGTTATTATTTGATGTTAACTATTATAACTAAAATATTTTCATAATTATATTCATAATTCTCGGTTACCAGGGATTATGCTATACTAGCCAACCTTCTTCAATATTAAGTTCTTGAAGTATGGATATGTTTGTTCTTTTTGTGCCCATGATATTTCAAAAACTCTTCTGTAGCATTTATATTCAAAGGGATTTATGTGTTTCTCAGCTGTTTTGTTAAGTATCCAGGTCTCACAGGCATATGTTGCGATGGGAAAGATGCATGCCCTTAAAAATCTTATTTTTGTAGTTTTGTCTGTTCCTCTCCACAGCTTCTTTAATTGTTTTACTTTTTGAAGAGCGATAAATGCTCGTCAAGCAGAGGCTTCATTTAAATAGAATAGTCATAATCCCACAGTCCCCCTTAAGTTAGTAATCAAAGACTATCAGCAAGTCCCCCTTAACTTAGTAATCAAAGACTATCTATCAGTCCCCCTTAACTTAGTAATCAAAGACTATCTATCAGTCCTCCTTAACTTAGTAATCAAAGACTATCTATCAGTCCTCCTTAACTTAGTAATCAAAGACTATCAGCAAGTCCCCCTTAACTTAGTAATCAAAGACTATCTATCAGTCCTCCTTAACTTAGTAATCAAAGACTATCTATCAGTCCTCCTTAACTTAGTAATCAAAGACTATCTATCAGTTTCCCTTAACTTAATAATCACAGACTATCTATCAGTTTCCCTTAACTTAATAATCACAGACTATCTATCAGTTTCCCTTAACTTAATAATCACAGACTATCTACAAGTCCCCCTTAACTTAATAATCACAGACTATCTACAAGTCCTCCTTAACTTAATAATCACAGACTATCTATCAGTTTCCCTTAACTTAATAATCACAGACTATCTATCAGTCCTCCTTAACTTAGTAATCAAAGACTATCTATCAGTCCTCCTTAACTTAGTAATCAAAGACTATCAGCAAGTCCTCCTTAACTTAGTAATCAAAGACTATCTATCAGTCCTCCTTAACTTAGTAATCAAAGACTATCAGCAAGTCCCCCTTAACTTAGTAATCAAAGACTATCTATCAGTCCTCCTTAACTTAGTAATCAAAGACTATCTATCAGTCCTCCTTAACTTAGTAATCAAAGACTATCTATCAGTTTCCCTTAACTAATAATCACAGACTATCTATCAGTTTCCCTTAACTTAATAATCACAGACTATCTATCAGTTTCCCTTAACTTAATAATCACAGACTATCTACAAGTCCCCCTTAACTTAATAATCACAGACTATCTACAAGTCCTCCTTAACTTAATAATCACAGACTATCTATCAGTTTCCCTTAACTTAATAATCACAGACTATCTATCAGTCCTCCTTAACTTAGTAATCAAAGACTATCTATCAGTCCTCCTTAACTTAGTAATCAAAGACTATCAGCAAGTCCCCCTTAACTTAGTAATCAAAGACTATCTATCAGTCCTCCTTAACTTAGTAATCAAAGACTATCAGCAAGTCCCCCTTAACTTAGTAATCAAAGACTATCTATCAGTCCTCCTTAACTTAGTAATCAAAGACTATCTATCAGTTTCCCTTAACTTAATAATCACAGACTATCTATCAGTTTCCCTTAACTTAATAATCACAGACTATCTATCAGTTTCCCTTAACTTAATAATCACAGACTATCTATCAGTTTCCCTTAACTTAATAATCACAGACTATCTATCAGTTTCCATTAACTTAATAATCACAGACTATCTACAAGTCCCCCTTAACTTAATAATCACAGACTATCTACAAGTCCCCCTTAACTTAATAATCACAGACTATCTACAAGTCCCCCTTAACTTAATAATCACAGACTATCTATCAGTTTCCCTTAACTTAATAATCACAGACTATCTATCAGTCCTCCTTAACTTAGTAATCAAAGACTATCTATCAGTTTCCCTTAACTTAATAATCACAGACTATCTATCAGTTTCCCTTAACTTAATAATCACAGACTATCTACAAGTCCCCCTTAACTTAATAATCATAGACTATCTATCAGTTTCCCTTAACTTAGTAATCGCAGACTATCTACAAGTCCCCCTTAACTTAATAATCACAGACTATCTACAAGTCCCCCTTAACTTAATAATCACAGACTATCTACAAGTCCCCCTTAACTTAATAATCATAGACTATCTATCAGTTTCCCTTAACTTAGTAATCAAAGTCTATCTATCCACATATCTGTGTTGGTTGTTGGAGACAAAGCACGGAAGTAAAGGTTACAGCATGGTTAACGCTGTAACTAAATATTACTGTAGGCTTAATATTTCTGAATTCGTCTTCATCGGACAACAATTAGAAATAAAGATACAGAAACGGTAAGGAAATGCTATAACTATAACCATAAAACTTTTTTTTTCAAAATTAACTTTTTTAGCGTTGCATAATGGTCAGCATTGTGTAGATAACATTGTGTAGATAAAATTTGTAGATAATATTGTGTGGATAACATTGTGTAGATAACATTGTGTAGATAACACTATGTAGATAATATTATGTAGACAGTGTTGTGTAGATAACATTGTGTAGATAGTATTGTGTAGATAATATTGTGTAGATAGAATTGTGTAGATAGCATTGTGTAGATAACATTGTGTAGATAGCAGTGTAACAGGCCGAAGAAAAAGGGGCAGACCGCGTGAAACTCTGAAGAGGACATTATTAAGAGAGGCCAAGTTAACAGGCATAAAATCCTTTGTTGAGGTTGAAAGACTCGCCGAAGACAGGAAAAATTGGCGAACTACTTTGCGAGCCCTATGTGACGTCTAACGGCACGGGAAGGATATAAGATATAAGATAAGATAGCAGTGTATAGATAATGTTGTGTAGACAGAATTGTGTAGATAACATTGTGTAGATAACATTGTGTAGATAGCATTGTATAGATAATATTGTGTAGACAGAGTTGTGTAGATAACATTGTGTAGATAACATTGTGTAGATAGCATTGTGTAGATAACATTGTGTAGATAACATTGTGTAGATAACATTGTGTAGATAATATTGCGTAGATAATACATTAACACGGAAGTGAAAAGGGCATGCCCTCATTAGCATGCTCTTTTAACCATGTCATGTGACTGTTATATGTAGGCAACATCTTTTTTCTTACCTCGTCAGCTTCCAGATGGTCGCAGATTACATTTTCTTCTTTTAAAACTTATATTCATTTAAAATTACTAGTTTTTAAAACTTAAAGTATACTGTTCTACACGAATTTATCAAGGCACGATAAAGATGAGATATTGTCCTTCTCTTCAGGCGATTTGGTATGGACTATATTCAAGGGACCTCTCGAAGCTGTAGTTGGAATCGCTTTCGGGATTGTCTATGGAGTCATCTTGTGGTATCTTCCACAGAGATCAAGTGTGAGTTCAGCATCCAGTCATATTAAAACAAAAACAAAAAAAAGTGAATGTACAGATATACAAAGCTAGAAACTATTAACCAGAGTATGCCTCCCAGTTATTCTCTTTCATTTTTTTCCTCCATGTTTACCGCGCATCGGCAAACCATACAGCTTCGTCCTAATATTTTTAGTAATATTCATATCAATACTGTTTTCATTATCATTATCATCATCGTAGTCTTATTCCGCATTCAAGTACTGGGTAAGCTAAAGGTAACACTCCAGTGCCCATGCCATCAAGGCATATTGGGGAACACTGTGTTAGGCCCGTATTTTCCATGACATTCGGCACATGAAAGTTTGATGTGGTCATTATCGCGTCTGGCCGCTTTACCGTCCCAGATTTGTCTGGTACCCATTTTTAGAGGCTGGGTCGACCCTGGGACCTTTTTCTGTGTGAACCAGAAAAATCCCACTACTGGGACTGAACCCAGCGCTACTGGATTAGTAAACTGAGCGCTTAACCACTCAGCTAACCAGGCTAACCAGTACTAGGTCATGCTAAATCTCAAGCCCAGCCTCTACAAACAAACCCACAGCGGTGACATACTTTGTGTATCAGCTGTGACTCCATGACCAGCTATTGTTGTGGAGATCCGCAGACTTTGAACTAAGTCGTTCTCCACGCTGCCCGGGACATTAGACTCGACTCTGTCGGGTGCAATATCTTGCACACAAACTCGACTGATTCGGGTGCAATATCTTGCACACAAACTCGACTGGTTCGGGTGCACTAAACAGATTTGTAAGTTTGCAGTCCAGGCATCAGGAGTATCAGTAATATATTGTTTCAGTTCTTCCTCATCCCGCTACTGAAATGCAAGACCCCGGCTAGATTATATTTTTAGCCAATTATTTTATACAGGCGAGCGTATAGGGGGGAAATATATTTTTAACAACACGGAAATAGATTTTTCAATTTTTAATGTTAGGTATATAGGCAGACAGAAAGTTTAATGTAATGTTAGGTATATAGGCAAACAGAAAGTTTAATGTAATGTTAGGTATATAGGCAAACAGAAAGTTTAATGTAATGCTAGGTATATAGGCAAACAGAAAGTTTAATGTAATGTTAGGTATATAGGCAAACAGAAAGTTTAATGTAATGTTAGGTATATAGGCAAACAGAAAGTTTAATGTAATGCTAGGTATATAGGCAAACAGAAAGTTTAATGTAATGTTAGGTATATAGGCAAACAGAAAGTTTAATGTAATGCTAGGTATATAGGCAAACAGAAAGTTTAATGTAATGTTAGGTATATAGGCAAACAGAAAGTTTATGTAATGTTAGGTATATAGGCAAACAGAAAGTTTATGTAATGTTAGGTATATAGGTGTAATGTTTGTTATACAGGCAAACAGAAAGTTTAATGTAATTTTACATGTTTAAAAAAAACAAATTTAAAAATCCAGCTCAGTCGCCATGAGGCTGTGGGATTAATGTTGATATGAATAGCGGAAATATTAATAATAATGACACATGCGTGGATGATATTCGTCCAACGCGCTACAATGCCCAGTTTCTAGTAAAACTTCACCATAATTAAGACCATATCAAAGTTATTGACGTCCCTAGGCTGATGTAACATCCCCAGGCTGATTCGACATCCTCAGACTGATGCGACATACCCAGACTGATGCGACATACCCAGACTGATGCGACGTCCCCAGACTGATGCGACGTCCCCAGACTGATGTGACGTTCCCAGACTGATGCGAGAATTCCCCTGACTGATGTAACAGCCCCTATTACGAGGGAGTACAGCAAGAAAATGAGGGTTTTGACCAAACTCTTAACATCAAAGCGGACTTCTCTGTCACCGTCGCTGACATCTTAACATCAAAGCGGACTTCTCTGTCACCGTCGCTGACATCTTAACATCAAAGCGGACTTCTCTGTCACCGTCGCTGACATCTTAACATCAAAGCGGACTTCTCTGTCACCGTCGCTGACATCTTAACATCAAAGCTGGCGTCTCTGTCACCGTCGCTGACATCTTAACATCAAAGCTGGCGTCTCTGTCACCGTCGCTGACATCTTAACATCAAAGCGGACTTCTCTGTCACCGTCGCTGACATCTTCCTCTCCTCTTTTACCTCCTTCCCCTTGTTTCCCCATTTAATTAAATTCAAATAAATCTTTCTTTTCAGAAAAACCTTGTGCTATTCAGATCCGTGCTTTTGATCGCGGGAGGCTTGCTTGCCATATTTGGAAGTAAGGCCCTTGATTGGTCTGGGAGTGGTCCACTTGGTTGCCTGACTGTGGCTTTTGTTGCCGCCTACCACTGGAGAGATGAGTACAGGGACACTGGGAGAAAGGTGCGCATGGATTGGGGGGGGGGGGGGGGGGTGCCTACAATGATATCCAATAACACTATCATTATTTACTGTTCAAAAAAAAAAAAGCAACAAATTCGATGTTGAGATTTAAACTGAAGTTTGCTGATCAGACAAGGGCAAATTGCCTGAAACGTTCACTTGGACATCAAATTCACGTGCTGAGCTGCATTGTACTCAGCAGGTGATCCATGAGCACAGAAAAGCGACACTAGTCAAAACAGCATTTTTGACAATAACTCATGACAGATTCAAGAGAATCCACTGAAACTTACTGAACACAAAACTCACTGACCATGTTATTGAATGCCTATAAAAGAGTGACGCTCCTCGAATCAATTCATTTGAAAATTCAATGCGCAAGCATGGCTCATCTCACTACAGAACAACTACTCATCATCACTGGAAGTTTACAGACTGGACAGTCACAAAGTGTAGTGGCCAGACAATTTAATGTGGTTAGAAGCACAATTAGTCGCCTGTGGAGACGATTTCAAGAAACTAGCTCAGTTGCAGACCGGCCGCGCAGTGGAAGATCCATAGTCACAACTCCTGGCGAAGACCGCTTCATACGGCTGCGTCACCTCAGGAATCAATTTGCATCTGCGCCCTCAACAGTCCAGTCAATGACAGCAGCTTGTAGAGTTTCAGATCAAATGGTCAGAAACCGGCTGCATGATGCTGGTCTTTGGGCTAGAAGACCACACAGAGATCCTGTTCTTACGGACCGGCATCGCCAGAACCGACTGTAGTTGGCGAACCAGCACCGTCAGTGGACAGCTGCTAATGATTGGAGAAGGGTTTCGTTTAGTGATGAATCATTCTTTCTGCTCCCACGACACAATAGACAGAGAAGAGTTTACCGCAGAGTCCATGAGCGCTACGCCCAGAACTGCGTGGAGGAGGCTTCTTCACATGGTGGTAGAGGTGTACTGGTGTGGAAGACAATCAACTTCATTGGAAGAAGTGACCTGGTGCAAATAGAAGGACGCCTGAACGCCCAACGATACGTCGCTGAAATTCTTCGTCTTTACGTCCTTCCACTTCTAGCTGCAACGGGGTCGATTTTTCAGCAGAATAACGCTCGATCTCGTTTGAACAACTCACACCCAGTTCATCGCTGACAACAACGTCCGTGGCCATCCATGTCATCAGACATGAAACCAATAGAACTTATGGGATGAACTCAACAGACAGGTCCGCCAGCGAGACGTGGCGCCAACAATCTCCGACAGTTTTCTCTTGCACTGCGGGAAGAGTGGGCAGCCATCCTGCAACAACAGATCTAACGGCTAATCAGATCCATGTCAAGGAGATGTCGTTCTCTGATACAGGCCAGATGAGGCCATACACCTTACTGAAACGGAGACCTCAGTCGCAAAGAATAAAAGTCCAAACCAAATTTAATGAACATTATTTAATTCTTAAAGTCTTAAAGTTTCTTCATGCCAAGATTGCAACATGAATTCCGTAAAATAAAATTCTGATTACAAGTTTGAAATTTGGTGTCTATTACGACTACAGTAGTGTTGCGTTTCTTTTTTTTTTAACATTAAATATTAGATTAACGTGTTAAAAAATGACGCGAGAAGAAATGAAAATTGCCCGAATATAAGCATTTACATTTTTCTATCCAAAAGTGGCATCAACAGTCTCATAATTTTCTTTTTTTTTAATTTATGTTAATGAAACTAATTAACTAAATAAATAACAAAGTAAATAAATGCCAAGCAGCGATCGTGTGCTTCCAGCATTGTTTGCTTTAGTATATGATCAAAGTAGGTGAGTTGTATTTACATAGGACTTTTAACTACCCTAACTGCAAAACGCAACGAAACATAGCTTCCTGTTTGGCCATTTATTATAATTGTGATATTTTAATGGTATAATTATTTATTTTGCGCATAAAATGACGTTTATACGAGTATGTATATGAAGTTACAATTCCAGTTTCGATTTAATAATTGACTAATCCTATTAATCAATGTGACCTATAAATACACAATAATTGGGTGACCTAAGTATTAATATAACCATCTTTCGTTAACAATAACATCGACGGCATCAATACAGTTTGTTACGATCTAACAATAACATCGACGGCATCCATACAGTTTGTTACGATCTAACAATAACATTGACGGCATCCATACAGTTTGTTACGATCTAACAATAACATCGACAGCATCCATACAGTTTGTTACGATCTAACAATAACATTGACAGCATCCATACAGTTTGTTACGATCTAACAATAACATTGACGGCATGTTACGATCTTGAAATTGTGTAATTTTAGACTCCCGACACAGCGTCGTTTTCCATGAAAACCAGAGGGCATTTGTATGATCTGTAAAGTCACAAAAATTTTCTGCTGTGACATAAAAATGTACGTTAACCACGTGATCTAAGAACATTATTCACTTATTGCAGAATCCTGTGGAGGACGTGACGGGTGTTCTGTGGATGGTTTTTCAGCCTCTTCTGTTTGGACTTATCGGTGCTGCTGTTTCTATATCGTCTCTACAACCGGACACTGTTGGTGAGAATTTTGTCTTCAGGGTGTCCCGAAAAAAAAAACAAACGTCGACGTATTTTTTCTGTTGTATTATTGTTCCTGCTTACTTCTTATCCATTCCTTATATTTGTTTTTCTTTTCGTTTACAGCCACTTTCACCTCATTATTCCATAGTTTTATGTTTATAGCGTGAACTATTTGAAGTGTCTCGGATTACTTTTCGGTCATTTAGCTCACATGAAAACTTTAGTTTGAAATTTATTTCTCCATTGTTTTCTGAAGTTCACATCTTTCAGATAGGCATACTAACTGTCATTCCCATGTACTGAAGTTCTTGTCTTTTATTCGGGTCATTTTAATCGAATATGGTAGACAGGGGCACCGTATTACTGTCACTGCAACTTAGGTCACACGTAGAAAGTATTTAGTGCTCAGATGAATTCTCACGACGAACTTGACAATGAGAAAAAGGGCTTTGAAAATACTGATTGTATATGTGTTTAAAAGTATATAGGTCTTAGCAAAAGGTAAAGATAAAATTCCTGTTTCCATGCCATTAAGGCATATTGGGGAATACAGTGTTAGGCTCGTATTTTCCATGACCTTCGGCACATGAAAGTTTGATGTGGTCAGTATCACGCCTGGCCGCTTTCCTTCCCAGCATTTTCTCAATATTTTTAGAGTCTGGGTTAACCCCGGGGCCTTTGTGTGTGTGTGGTGTGTACCAGAAAAAAATCCCACTGCTGGGACTGAATACGTTACCCACCATAAAGTATAGTGTTAAACTATAATATTAAATTATATTTGTAGTATTATTTAGTATTAAATCATGTTTCTCATTACTTAATAGTAGAATTTAATGTAACATATGTCAAGGCCAGTGATGACCCAGTTATCTGCCTTCCCATCTCAGGTTTTGGGATAGCCATCTTGTTTCTGGGTCTGGTAGTCCGCATGACTGTGGCGTTCCTGACAGTCCATGGCACAGACCTTAATCTCAAGGAGCGGTTCTTCATCCCTCTCTCCTGGTTTCCCAAGGCAACTGTCCAGGCTGCTATTGGAGCTATAGCCTACGATACCGCCGTGGAGAAGAACGCTGTTGACCTTAAACCCTTAGGAAAACAGGTACATGACCTTCAAGTGTTACTGACGTAGATTAAAATTCTCTTAACTTGTAGCGGTTAGTAAACAAACAAGATGGTCGCCAATGGCACACAGACGTTGTGTCCATGATATTCATGGGGGGGGGGGGGGAGAGGAATTTTTGTTCTCTTCACTGGAACTAGAACCGGATGTTCTTTACTGCCGAGGCGGTGACGAGGCACACCATCGTGTCTAATGAGAGTTTGTTACAAGAACTATTTGGCCGTCCCTTATGGAACTAAAAAGCTGGAAAAATTACAGTGTTTTCGGCAGAGTTCACGGCTGTGGAAACCATAGCGATCCCTGTCCCCACAGCCGGGCCGAGGCATACACGGAATGGCGAGTCCCCATCTTTTGTTCTTTGATCCACATCATGAATATAGCATGGTTATTTTTCCTGTCAGTCGGCCAGCATGGTTATTTTTGTTCACTGTGTACCAACATGGTTATCTTTGTTCTCTGTGTACTAGCACGGTTATATTTTTTCTCCGTGTACCAGCATGGTTATCTTTGTTCTCAATGTACAAAAACATTCATTGCTCGTTCGCAAATTGTCAGTGTGTATGGATGCATGCACGTTTCTGTAAGAGAATATTCGTGAGAGAGAGAGAGAGAGAGAGAGAGAGAGGGGGGGGGAGGGAGGGAGGATAGGTGCCCAGTCATGCCAAAGACAAAAGCCACCTCGCGCTGTCCCAGATATTTAGATGACTGGGTAAATGTGCGTTTGTTGGTCTGTTGTTTCTCCTTATTTACCCAACAAAATATGTTCTTGCAGGTGCTAACCATAGCTTTCCTAGCAATCCTGATCGCTGCACCAATCGGTTCCGCCCTCATCACTCTCGTTGGGCCACGCCTACTTCACAGGACGGAAACAGACCAGCCAATTGGCTGTCAAGGCAACAAATCAGCCACTGAAGAAAAACTCGGCCACGCCAATCAAGCTGTGATTCTGGATGATGAGAAGCCAGTCACGAATGGAGATATTCCAGCAACGAAACTTTGAAAATAGTATATTTGTACTCAGAGTGGAACATTTTTGTAGTTCAATTACACAAGCGTGCGCGCAGCTTAAGCAATATTGTGGACTACACACATTTTGACACTTTTTCAAACGCCAATTTGTGAATATACATAACCCACATAATCCAATGATAATCATCCTTTGTCAGAGCAATTTATCACTTAAAATCAGTGCTACATCGGTCAGTTTCCATGCGCCTGGCAAGGTTTACAGTCTCACACAAAAGACCTAATTTAACATCTATACACCTGTTATCTTGTCTCAGCTTAGGATGAAGACACACATTGGGCTATGTTATAAAACTGGCGTATCAAACAGTGTCAATCTTCTTCAGTATTCATGGAGTAGATTTTTCAAACACAAAGAACAGGATTCTAATAGTGGCTCAACAGCCTCCACATCAGATCTAATGAAGCCAGGTTTGGTTGCGCAATCCTACAGAAATTGACCATCTTAAAACTAAGTCTTATCGGCAGCTGGACAGAGTATACAAAATATGACCTATCAGTGGGTATGTCCTCATTTGTCCCCGAATTCTGCACATATTTTTAAGCTAGAAGGTTTTGTACTGTTTTTCATGGTTTTATAATTCCCTGGAGCGCAAATACAATAGAGGTGAAGTTTGACCTTCTTTCTTTCTAGTCCAGTTCTGTGGCCGACAAGATAGTAAGATTTATTATTGTTTTTCTTAACGGCTGCGGTAAAACTGGTTCTACCAATAAAGATGGACAGAGATATATGGTTCAGTTTTATTTTTTTTAAAAATGACGAAAGCGGGCAGAACCGAGAGCGACAGAAAGTAAGACGGGCACGTATAAGATGAAGAAAGTGCAACAATCTAGTCTTTTGGCAAATGCCTTTGACAAGGACTACACGCAGAAACAACACAACAGATAAAAACAAGAAAAATACAGGAAAAATGAACACTTAGCTCTTCACTAGTAAGAGAGTGTTGTGATGCCCTTATTTCATTTCTCTAAGAATCGTCTGCGTTTGCTTCGTGCTTACCTACATCTGAACTTTCTTATAAGCAAAATACCAAAAGGATAAATGTTAATTTTTTCATTAAACTCTTCCCGTGTTGGAGGACGAAAAGCGGACGTACGGGTACGAACGGGACTAAAAACGCGGGTCTTGGTCTGTAAGGGGGTCTAGTTGTAAAATGGAATGGAAAACAGTATTTCCATATACTTCCGTATACTTAATATGTTTCAAAGTATAGCTAAATGAATGAAAATTTCATAAATGCAGAGTTTTTGTAGGAAAAAAGAAGTAATGTGATGTTTTTAGACACTGACTGTGGCCAGCTCACCATCGGCTAGGTCTAGATCTGCACTACTTACCATCTGAGATGTGTAGATCTACTTGTCGATCTCATATTCTGATTCTATGTTGCATTCTCGTTAAATTAATGTCTGAAATAACGCCTAACTACTTCTCCAGTCGTCTAATATGTCTAGATCTACTTGGGATACATTCAAGAGCAGTGGGGTGGTCACAGGCCATGTCCATACCCCTATCTACATCGTCAAAAATGGAAAAATATCGGTCTTTCTCTTCCTTTTTCTCGCTCGGCATCGCTCGTAACTAGGCACTCTTTCGCCATTTTAAAAGTGTCACCGGAATCGCGGACGAAATATGTACTTTGTAAATGTTACACCGGTTGTTTTATTGAAACAAACAATTGTCACTATAATGACCATATAGAAGATTCTGGATACCAGAAGAGTCGCTATATCAACTAATAGCACGGAAAGTGTAACAGTTAGGTTGTTAAGGAATATCTTTTAAAAATATATTTAAAGGAGATCGCCCTGCTTTTTGATATTATGAATGTTCTGTACAGGGCTTCGAAGGTTCTCATACCATGTAAACGGTAACTTTTGTGATCTGGCAGTGTACGTTGAGAGACTTAACAGTCTTTAACACATGTTCATTTTCTGCAGTACTGCCACGGAATTGATGCTCGGTAGTTGAGTAGCACAGTCAACTGTCACCTAATTCACAAGCCAAGCTTGTGAGTTGCTCGTTGCAAGTGATTCAGTTGTAAAATGGGTACCTGGATGCTTATGTTGAGGAATATACCTTTGTGAAGAAGAAAGTATCAGTATGCAGGGACAGCCAGACCAGAGTACATTTTACACACAGATATCGGCACAAACACAGAAAGATAACACTAAATCAAGTGTGTGAATGTACATGTACTCCAGAATTCACTGTAAAAAAAAAAAAAAGAACAGAAAAAAATGCAACTTTCATATTAATCCCTGACCTATTGAACACAGAATTAGTCTGTCACGTGATGAAACAAAAGCAGACATAGTTTTTATTTTGTTTTCAAGGAACAATATATCAACATCAACTTTTTTGTTCTTTGGTAAACAACATTTATATATAAACTGTAAGCAGGTAACACTCAACAAAAACTTTGTAAATTTTAAAAGAAAAATTGTTTGGCTGAAGATTGGTGGAAATGTTGAAACTTTGTGAGCCAAATTCTCATTATATGCTAAAACAAAGAAATTGAGCTGGTTTTCATGTCAAAGGAAAGACTAGAGATAGAGAGACAGAGAGACAGGCAGAGAGAGAAAGAGGTGGGGGGGGGGGGGTGGAGGAGAGAAAAGAGAGAGACAGATACAGAGAGAGAGAGAGAGAGAGAGAGAGAGAGAGAGAGAGAGAGAGAAACAGAGATATTTTTAACCTCAACTTAAATCACAGGAGTTAACAATTCCAACACTGTTCATGAAATGACTGAAGTTTTAAATAAGTTCATGAAATGACTGAAGTTTTTAATAAGTTCATGAAATGACCGAAGTTTTTAATAAGTTCATGAAATGACTGATGTTTTTAATAAGTTCATGAAATGACTGAAGTTTTTAATAACTTCATGAACATTTTCAAGGGACTGCTTTTGTTTTTTTTTTTTTTTTCAGTTTCATGATGGCTTCACATTTCTGATTGTACCCCCAACAAAATCTGTACAAATCATTAAAATGTGACAGCAATAAAATCAAAACCAGGTTTTAAATGTTGTGACTGTTGAGTTAATCATTGCCCTAACATTTTTTAAACTACAAAATAAAACAAGCCTGCTAGAAGTGTCCAACAACCTTACATCACATGGAACAGAGTCTGTGGCATCTACAGCCAAGCCTGCTAGAAGTGTCCAATAACCTTACATCACCATGGGACAGTATCTGTGGCATTTACAGCCAAGCCTGCTAGAAGTGTCCAATAACCTTACATCACCATGGGACAGTGTCTGTGGCATCTACAGCCAAGTCTGGTCACAGGGGGTGCATCACTCTCAGGCTCAGCGGACTTTCCCCGGGTTTTTTTTTGGAGGGGAGGGGGTGTGGGTGCTGCTGGGATGAATGAAAACAAAATATCTAATCAATGGGGGACTGGGAGGGGAGGGGGTGTGGTGCTGCTGGGATGAATGAAAACAAAATATCTAATCAATGGGGGACTGGGAGGGGAGGGGGTGTGGGTGCTGCTGGGATGAATGAAAACAAAATATCTAATCAACGGGGGACTGGGAGGGGAGGGGGTGTGGGTGCTGCTGGGATGAATGAAAACAAAATATCTAATCAATGGGGGACTGGGAGGGGAGGACACCAAAAATAGTTTTGCACCAATTTACAAAATTCCTCTCAATGTTTTGAGCCCAGATCTGACTACAGTAATGTATGTTGTTAATTTGTAAAACACATAATAAATGTTGTACAGTAAAATATCTTCATATGGCAACTAATAAGGCAGCTTAGTTTTGATGCCAAATGTGTATATTTGTCCTGCAGGAATATCCACAAATTTGTTTCATTTTCATGAACTATTTCAGTGTGAGCATTGTTTTTAAAAAGTTTGTTGCTGTGACTCCAACTTTCATGTGCTTATCACAGGATAACCCACTGAAACTAACAGTAAAAAAAACAACAGAAGTCCCTCATGAGGTCCTAGAGAACAAAGTAAACAAACAAAAGAAGTCCCTCATGAGGTCCTAGAGAACAAAGTAAACAAACAACAGAAGTCCCTCATGAGGTCCTAGAGAAGAAAATAAGAGTCTGACACTAAGATCTTCTTGTTTTCCTCACTTCATCACATTATGTTTGACACCAAGATCTTCTTGTTTTCCTCACTTCATCACATTATGTTTGACACTAAGATCTTCTTGTTTTCCTCACTTCATCACATTATGTTTGACACTAAGATCTTCTTGTTTTCCTCACTTCATCACATTATGTTTGACACTAAGATCTTGTTTTCCTCACTTCATCACATTATGTTTGACACTAAGATCTTCTTGTTTTCCTCACTTCATCACATTATGTTTGACACTAAGATCTTCTTGTTTTCCACATTTCATCACATTATGTTTGACACTAAGATGTTCTTGTTTTCCTCACTTCATCACATTATGTTTGACACTAAGATCTTGTTTTCCTCACTTCATCACATTATGTTTGACACTAAGATCTTGTCTTCCTAACTGGTTTTCCCTGCATTTCCTGCAGCTTGAACCAGTAACCACATCTGAGGGTGTTGAGTAGGAGTCTGTGTCTGACAGAGTAGAAGACTGTCAACAAACTGCCTTATCAAGATAAAGTGAATGGCTTCTAAATAAATGTTAGCATGCTCTAGAAAACTTGAGTGGAAAAAATGTGTACACAGCACTTATGTCAGGGAAGTCCTACTGAACCAAAACACACTTGTAATTTAATGGAAAAAAAACAACAAAGCAATCTTGTGAAAATTTATCTCAAACTAAAAAAGAAAACAAAAACACACAAACGCACGTGTGGCCGCATTCACACATGCATGCACAGAGAGAGAGAGAGAGAGAGAAAAACAAAAAAAACCTGACGCTGTATAATGTATGTAGGTGGACATACAATTACAGAAGCTACACAAAAACAGACAAAATACTGGCAATGTGTGGGCATTAAAACAAAAAAAAAGCCAACTAATGAAAGGATATGGCCCAACAGCTTTGTCACACTAGGCTGGTCATTGTACAGACAAATCAATGAGTGTGGAGGCATTCATCCTTCAGCTCTGAACATAATAAACTGTACAAAACATTCTTCTTTTTCATCATGGAAGACAGAATTCTGGGAAAATTTTCAGACTCTGACAAGGACAGATAGGTTTATGAAGAATACAAGGGCCATCACTCACTTGGCACTAGTTCTTACCCACACAAAAAAAATGTAAAAAATTACATACATATATAAACTAACTAGATACAGCACAGATATGAAATAACACATACATAGTTACATACAGCATAATAAATAGTATATATATATAAATAAATGAATGATATACAATGTTTTCTTCTTCTTCGTATGCATTTTTATTAGTGATAATGTGTGGTACCCTGATTTTTGCGATGCGCCTTCTGGCTGGGTACCTCCGACTTCAGCACCTTTCCTTGCTAGGGCAGACTGTGGTCTTGCTCGGACATTATATACAATGAAAAATAAAACATCCACACATATCACTGAAAAAGTTGATAATAAAATACAGAAACATTAACTTCACAAAAGTTACATCAAGTGCTACAAACTACTCGTATAATGTTTGCATTTTTTTCTTACTATGAATTTCCAAAATATTTCAGACTGTTTAAATAAATGACAGTCATAGCTTTGATAAGTACACTGCATGTTCAGTTTCTTCAATATTCATTACATTTCATCAACAATAAGTACTTTTTCCAGCTAAATGAAAATATCTCATTTCTAATCAAATTTTGGTTCAAACAAACAACAACAAAAAGCTATGGGGAAAAAAGTTGCTTGACAAAATGTTCAACAGCTTCTGTGATGTCATTATCCATCAGCTTTACTACCATCTTCTATGACAAGAAGAGCCACATATCAGACTTATGTAAAGGAGAAAACGTTTCATCAGCTTTACTACCATCTTCTAGGACAAGAAGAGCCACATATCAGGCTTATGTAAAGGAGAAAACGTTTCATCAGCGCAGCCTTGGAAAAATAAGACCTGTTAAGGAAAGCAGCACACAAAACATGAAAGCAGCACACAAAACAGGAATGCAGCACACAAAACAGGAATGCAGCACACAAAACAGGAATGCATTAAATGAAGATTCCATTTCCTGGGTGTTCTCAATGATGCAGGCGGTGCATGTCCTTCAGCCTTGTAACGATGATGACAACTGCTTGTTATGACTGCGTTGTTTGCAAGAATATATACATGATGTGATGATGAACTGTCATGTGACACATCTCAGTTGACGAGCCAGTTTTCTGCAACACTAAATCCCATTAGTGTCTCTTTATTTGATTTTTGTTTTATCCATGATATTCTAAGTGTCCTTCTGTGACATTTTATTTCAAATGCTGTTGTTCTCTTTTCTGGTGCTTTGTTAAGTGTCCATGTTTCACACCTATAAGTTGCCACTGGGAATATGCAAACTATTGATAAACATAAATTTGTTTTCTTGTTTGTACCTTGCCACGTACTCTTCATTTGCGCTAGTTTCTTTGATGCAACTGCCATTCCTCTTTTGATTTCCCCTGTGCAGTCGCCACTGGTGATGACTGAACCTTCTATTCGAATTTATTCAGGTTTTCAAGCTCTTGATGGACCAGTGTAATTTTGGGTTTGCTTCTCATTTTGTCAGTTACTTTGCTTTTCTTGATGTTTAAAAAGAGGTTCTGAGCTTTGCTGTGTCTTTTGGTTGAGAGAATCAACTTTTGCAGTCTTTCTGAGCTGCTTGATAAAAGGACAGTATCATCCACATATCTAATTTCTGGAATCTGGTGGCCCCTGATGCTGAAATAGGCAAATTTAGTTGTTTCCTGTTCCTCCTTTACAAAATATAATATAAATTCATATATATATGTAACAAATAAGAATGGAAAAAAAATTTATA
The DNA here is from genome assembly GCA_009760885.1 of Achatina immaculata. Lineage (NCBI taxonomy): Eukaryota > Metazoa > Mollusca > Gastropoda > Stylommatophora > Achatinidae > Lissachatina > Lissachatina immaculata. Next base: position 67,919,468 of record CM019719.1, on the reverse strand, counting down.
TTTTTTCTTCTTTTCCTATTTCTTCATCCTGTATGTTTTTGTATAATTAAGGTGTACACTATAACAACACACTATAACAATACAACTGTGCATCTGTTAATTAGTGAAGCTGTTCCTAGTCTTTTGCTTTAAATAGTCTACTATTCTGACACTGAAGTGCTCGAGCACAGTATCATATACTCACCCTTCGAAAAACTCGGTTCTTTCAGTTAGTTAGCAATATTCTATTACTCAAATAAAAACTCTTTTACTATATTAATATTCTATTACACCAATATAAACTCTTATATTATACTAATATTCTATTAGTTAGTTAGTTGATCCTCTTGGGCCAAAGGCAGTGTATAGGGCGGAGAACAAGACTCTCCATGTCTGGAGATTCCTTGCTACTTGCTTTATATATTCGGTGTTTCTGATGAGCATTGTTGAACACTCCTTGGTGATAACTCTTCTTAGCGTGTCTTTGGGTCTTCCTCGCTTTCTTTTACCCTCTGGTGACCACGTAAATGCTTGGTGTGGGAGTTGTTTTTTGTCCATTCTAAGTACATGGCCGATGTAGATCCAGCGACATCTTCTGATAAAGTTTGATACCTAGTCTTGTTTAGTTTCTTGTTTTATTGATGTAACAGATCTGAAGTCGTGCCAACAGATATTTAGCAGTCTCTGAAGGCACTTATTTTCAAAAGCATCTAGTCTCTTTTCCATTGCTGGGGATGTTCTCCAACTCTCTCAACCATAGGTTGGTACTGGCACTACGCAGGAGTTGAAGATCTTGAGTTTCGTGTGCTTACTGAGTTGTTTTGATTTCCAGATGTTAGTCAGCTTGTTGAAAGTGTTTGATGCTAAAGCAATTCGGGTCATAATTTCTGTTGATATGTCTCCTGCAGGTGTTAACTTGCTTCCTAGGTATGTAAAACTAGTGACTTTTTCAATACCATGGCCATTAAGTTTAATGTTGTCTGGTTTGTTGGTGAGATCAAGAACTTTAGTTTTTGCTGAGTTGATTTCAAGGCCATTTTGTTTAAAGATATTTTGGAATTGGTTTGTTTTATCTTGCGCATCAGCATGTGTTGAGCTCAGAAGTGCTATGTTGTCTGCAAAGTCTAGGTCTTCCAGTGATTTCTTGTCAATCCATTTGATGCCCAGGTATGTATCATGGGTGCATCTGCACATTACCCAATCAATTGCTATTATTCTATTACACCAATATTCTGTTACACCAATATAAACTTTTATATTATACTAATATTCTATTACACCAATATAAACTCTTATATTATACTAATATTCTATTACACCAATATAAAATCTTATATTATATTAATATTCTATTACTCAAATATAAACTCTTACATTATATTAATATTCTATTACTCAAATATAAACTCATATTATATTAATATTCTATTACACCAATATAAACTCTTATATTATACTAATATTCTATTACACCAATATAAACTCTTATATTATACTAATATTCTATTACACCAATATAAACTCTTATATTATATTAATTCATTATCATGTCAATGTAAAATCCAAACATTTTAGCCATTCTCTGTTTCATCAACTTTAACTTCTCACATTTTACAAGTTCTCCATCACATCAGTGTATAATTCTTACATTTTTAATAATTATGTGTGTAAAATCTGCAGCAACTGTGCTGAAAGAAAACATTATCTGCTTTAAAGCAAATACAAGAGAAAAACACACAAAAAATGTATCTACAGCAACTTATATAACTTACTACAGGAACAAGACTCATATATACAATTTTGATTTAAGCATAAATGATATGTATATGTTAAAAAATTGTTGAAATATTGATAAGTTTGGAATGATATCTGAAGGGAGCAGACATGATTCTAATTTTAAAAATATTTGTGTAATATTGCACACACATACAAAAAAAAAAAAGGCAATAAGAGCAAGGGTGAAAACTACAGAGGAATATCTTTACCTCAAACAAGCTACAAAATACTGTCTATTATACTTTTAAATAGATTAAAATCATACAGCTAGAACATTCTGGGAGACTATCAAGAAGGTTTTAGGAAGAATAGATCAGCTATATCAAAGAGCAGAAGAATACTGGTAATATGGAGAAGAAGTACACAATATATTCACCGACTTCAAAAGAACCTTATGACAACACAGGAGCGGCTTATGGAAAATTATGAAAGAAGAAGAAATTATGGAGGATGCACAAAATATAGTAATATATAAAGGAATAAAGTCAGAACCATTCTATATAAAAACTGGTTTAAAACAAGGTGATACATTATTTCCATTACCATTCAATCTAGTACTAGAAAAGGTAATCAGAAAAGTGAAAGAAGAAAGCGGTACAGAAAAGCAAGCTAAAATACTAGGATATGCTGATGACATGGACCTAGGGGGTAAACAGAATTCTTTAACTCTGGAATTCTGATCTTTTATTTAACGTTATAGGGGAGTTAACCAGGGATTTATAAGTTTGACATGCTAGGATGTGAATTCTGATGCAGCTATGAGTTGTTAGAAATAGTTTGTAACTGAAGAAATGTGAATTAGTTCTGTTGAGATTTTTGAGGACTTCAATATTTTTGGTGATGTGAAGTTGTATGTAAGGATCCATGGAATTTTCAGTGAGTTAGTAAGTTGGCTCTTATTCCATCATGTTGAATGCCTGTGTTTCCTAGCTGAGAGTAACTGTTGCCCACTCTCTCCCTATACGGCGAACTAGTTCTCGTTGGGAGAGGAGTTGGATTATTCATCTGTTTACTCAATTTATTGCTACATCCTCACTTATTCACCACTCATTTTTCCCATAATAAATATGTGTAATTGCTATTATCAATTTGAGTGTTAGTGGTTCTCAAACTTTTGAGATGTGTTCGTTATCAGTTACACATTAAAATTCCTCAGATGTAATCAGTAGACAGAGGAAGAAAAAGTAGTTCAGTTTATCACCTGGGTTGGGACTTTACACAGTTGCGAAGTACTTTAATTAATGCCATGTCTTGGCACATACCATACTATACCATTCTATTTTATGGGGGAAACTATACAAGAAGTCACTAATACCTACATACACCTGAGAGATGTAGCACTAAAAGTGGGCTTAACCATTAACCAGTATAAGACAGAGTATATGAAGATATCAAGAGACCAGGGGCAGAAAGATCCAGATTATATAATGTTGGAGATATGGTAATTAGGAAAGCAGAAACATACAAACATCTAGGCACAACCTTCAACAGAAGCAACATAGTAAGTGAGGAAATTAAAAGCAGAGTACAGATAGGGAATAAAATATACTTTGCCTTGCAACAAAATCCTGTCTAAAACACCAAAATAACAATCTACAAAACTATAAAATGAGCAGCTGTCAAATATGGATCAGAAATGTTGAGTACAGCAAAGAAAGATGAACAACAATTGCAGGTTTTTGAGAACAAGAGCCTAAGAAGAATCTTTGGACACATAAAGGATACTAACAGTGGAGAATGGAGAGTAGAAAGAACACTGAACTGTGCAGCTTATTTAAATCCCACTGAATTATAAATATCTTGAAACTGAACAGACTACGCTGGTTGGGCCATGTATAAAGAATAGAAGAAAACAGACAAACGAAAATTATGTATTTACAGGAGATGAAGGAAACAAGACCAAGGAGTAGACCAAAACAGAGATGGAAAGACAACATAGAAGAGGATAAAAAAGAAATTGGTGTCAGCAACTGGAGAAAGAAGATCAGGAATAGAGAAGAATGGAGGCAAACTTTTTCTGCAGCAATGAGCCTTAATAGCTCAGAAAGCTGAAGAAGAAGAATACTGCAAAAGCTCAATGTTGCCCACAGCTGGTGCGAAATAATGACAAGGCATACTGACATGGAATCCTCAAGGAAAAAGAAAATGAGGAAGACCTAGACTTATTTAGAGAAAAGAAATTATGACAGTGCTCAGGGACAAGGGATACACATGGAAGGAAGCAGATAATAATTCCAAGAACAAGGATGACTGGAGACCTTTTATCCGTGGCCTATGCTCTCAGGGGAGTGAAAGGCGATAATGATGATGATAATGACAATGATGATAAACCTTTTTCACTAAGTCCTGTGACTATGATATGTATTTTCATATTGTACTGTTATGCATCACTTCTCCAATACGATGTCATTAGATTATACACTTCTTTCATGCCATCACTAGTTTAATACAAGGTGTGTCCAGTAAGTAACGAGACTTATTTTATTCACCCAATCAGCGGGGCCAAGGGGAGGATTCTCCAGGCCTGAAGGTTAGTGGGGATGTTAGGTAAAGGGTCAATATCTCATAATTTGGCTCTGAGCTTTTACAGAGCGTGGATTGTTTGCGAAGTGGACAGCTGTTTAAGCATCGCATAACAGTCAAAATACAGAGTGGTGTCGAGCTGCGATACGCAATAAAGTTTTTTTGTTAAACTTGAAAAATCCACGATACAGAAAGCCTACAGGAAGGATGCTTTATTGAAAGCACAAGTGTTTTGGTGGCAAAAGATGTTAACGAAGGAAGAGAGAGAGCATCAATGATGAACAACGCATAGGGCACCCATTAACATCTCACACTTCCGACAATGCTGATAAGGTGAAAGTGGTTTTGAACTCTGACCGACGTCTGAGTCTTAGATTGACAGCAGATGAAGTGGGACTTCCAAAATCCATTATGCATGAAATTGTCAAGAAAGAATTGTACATGCGGAAAATTTGTGCCAAATTGGTTCCTATGGTTCTGAGCGACGAACAGAAGAAAAACTGTGTGTTGATTCCCCGTGAGCTTTTGGACCATGTGAGGAGTGAACCTGATTTTTTGGAGAAAGTGATAATCAGTGAAAAAACATGGGTCTTTGAGTACGATCCGGAGACAAAAAAAGACAGAGCTCTGAGTGGCACACTACCAAGTCTCCTCAACCAAAGAAGACTCGAATGTGCAGATTGAAGATGAAATCGATGCTCATTGTCATTTTTTACTCTTAAGTGTTGTCCATAAGGAGTTTGTATCACCTGGTCAAATGGTCAATGTAGCATTTTATGTGGAAGTGCTTAAAAATCTGAAGAACACAGTTGCGTGCATCTGCCCAGAGTTCGCAAACATCTGGATTCTTCACCACAACAATGCGCTGAGCCATGTGTTGCAGATAGTGAGAGAATTTCTGGAGAAACAAACCGTGGCAATGCTGTGTCAACCTCCCTACAGCCTGGACTTGGCCCCAGCTGACTTCTTTTTCTTTCTCCAGCTCAAATCAAGCTTGAAAGGCCACTATTTTGGAACTGTTAACGACGTGCAAGCTGCCATGAAGGAGATTCCTGTTTAAGACTTCCAGGATAGCTACAACACATGGCAGAACCACCGGCAACAGTGTATTGATGCTCAAGGATGTTATTTCGGGGAATTTTAAATATATGTAAGTATATCTTGAACAAACTGAATTTTATGGAATCAGTCTCATTACTTACCAGATACACCTTGTATACTTATACAAATGTGACATAAACTAAGTATAATCTACCTGGTCCAGCAATTTCACGTTTATGAATGATAACTCCTAAACAAAAAGCACACACAGGGGTGATACAGCCATCAAGGAAGCTTCTGCAGGACCCAGAGTCTTGCCAGACAAACATACGAGGTCCAATACACACACACACACACAAAAAACGAGACTGACCCTATAGCTGAGAATGTATGGGGAGAGACATAAAGGTGGCTACAGAGTATGGTCTAACCTGTCACTGTAAGACGAAGCTCAGCTCCGCTGCTTTACTCAGCACCAGTTGGTGTGTGTTCAAATACAAGATGTATACCTATGCTCAGTCATAAGACAGTGCATGCAAACGGAACTGCAAGTTAACATCAAGTTTCTTGTGAAGCTGAAGAAACTTCAAGTATTGACAGAGGCTTACAGTGCACGCATTTCTGAATGGCACAAATGAATGATGGAAGGCAGTGAAAGCATGAAAGATGACGACTATCAGCTGAATTCTGCAGCAAGATAATGAGCCAGCCCAAAGTGCTTTTTATCTGTGAGGCAGCTTTTAGCAAATCACAATGTCACTGTGCTTGAGAGCACTCACCATATGCACTAGACCTGGCTTCCTGTGACTTCCACTTAGTCCAAAATATCAAGTTGGTGCTCAAAAGAAACTATTTTTTGTCAGTAGAAGATGTGAAAGCAAAAAGGACAGAGGTCCTCAATAGCCTTTCAAAAAATGATCTGCAGAATTGCTATGAATGCTGGCAGCACTATATGCTGGCAGTTTTATGTCAACTCTGATGGGAACTGTTCCAAAGATGACTGAATTTGATTTTCTCAACTTGCTCAGTAAAATGAGATACAGGTACAGCTTTTTGTGTGTGTTGGAGCTCGTATGAAACAGCCTCACAGTTCATCTTATGAACTGCCAGTTGTCTTCAGCAACCGCTCCATGTCCTTCTATTCGTCGTCCTCATGGTCGTCTTCTACCATCTTCTTCCCTGTTTCATCACCATCATCCCGGACGACATGTACCGAGTCTCTAAATGTTGTTGAACGTTTAAGAAGCAAAGGTCCCAAGACAGCAATTAACAGGGATCCAAGTGGTGCAGTCAAGACAATGGACAACACTGCCAGGTTGAGAACCTGTAAGCAGAAAGTTTCTTTTTAAAATATAAATACACTTAGTTGCTGAAAAATATGATAAATTTTGTATATATATATTTTTTTTTAAAATATAAATTTTAAAAAAAAAATTTGATGACCTTATGTCTGCCCTTTCTATGTAACTGTTGTGTAACTCTAAGTAACTTTATTTGTAACTGTTGTGTAACTCTAAGTAACTTTCTATGTAATTATTGTGTAACACTGTATGTGACTTATGTAAGTTTCAATACAACTGTTACACAACCTTCAACATAAACATTACATAGTATTTGTTATGTAGACCTTTATGTAAATGTTATGTAACTCTATATAACTGTTATGTACCCTTTTGTGAGCTGTTGTGTAGTTTTCTACATAAATATTATTTGTGTAACATGCAAGTCCTGTCATAATTCATGGGTGATGAACCTTGTTGACAGTGAGTACAAAAAATTCCCCTATCTGCCACTGTGAATATATTTTGAAGTTTGAAAACTGTCTGTCCTAACTACTTGTGATGTTTTCATTTCTTCTCAAGTCCCTTACATTAGCACTAACAGCTGGTTCCCAGTATCTCATTCTGTACACTGTAAACTTCCTTGTGTTCTAGGTAAGATCTGGTTCCCAGTATCTCATTCTGTACACTGTAAACTTCCTTGTGTTCTAGGTAAGATCTGGTTCCCAGTATCTCATTCTGTACACTGTAAACTTCCATGTGTTCTAGGTAAGATCTGGTTCCCAGTATCTTATTCTGTACACTGTAAACTTCCTTGTGTTCTAGGTAAGATCTGGTTCCCAGTATCTCATTCTGTACACTGTAAACTTCCTTGTGTTCTAGGTAAGATCTGGTTCCCAGTATCTCATTCTGTACACCGTAAACTTCCTTGTGTTCTAGGTAAGATCTGGTTCCCAGTATCTCATTCTGTACACTGTAAACTTCCCTGTGGTCTAGGTAAGATCTGGTTCCCAGTATCTCATTCTGTACACTGTAAACTTCCCTGTGTTCTAGGTAAGATCTTGTCCTGACTGTGACAGGAAGAGTTTCTGTGAACATACTGCTCATCCTGCATCTTCATTTCCATAGTTGTTTCTTCTGTATACGTCAGTGTAAAGAAAGAGTAACTCAGACACTTCTGTGTACTATATTTTCATTCATTTTTCTCAAAGATTTCAAATACTTGTCATGCAGGGAAATGATGCTTGATTTCATGAAAGAATCAACATTTTCATCATGAGACATGCATTAACAAGTCTTCAGCTGCTTTTTTATTTATGCACTGAAATGCAATCCAAGTCCTATCACTGAGGTCACTGCAGCACACATGGGTGCAGACATCAGGATATGAAGATGATCAGTATCTACAGAAAAGTTCATCAGATCTGATGTGAGTTATGAGAACTATGCTGTACTGTTTGTCCACTGTCATGTTCTGATGTGAGTTATGAGAACTATGCTGTACTGTTTGTCCACTGTCATGTTCTGATGTGAGTTATGAGAACTATGCTGTACTGTTTGTCCACTGTCATGTTCTGATGTGAGTTATGAGAACTATGCTGTACTGTTTGTCCACTGTCATGTTCTGATGCGAGTTATGAGAACTATGCTGTACTGTTTGTCCACTGCCATGTTCTGATGTGAGTTATGAGAACTATGCTGTACTGTTTGTCCACTGCCATGTTCTGATGAAGCCCCCCACTGTAATTCAGGATAGTAATATCAAGCCGGCAGCATGTCCAAGAACTGGGAAGCAGATAACCTTATGTGATGCAACAAGACACAGGTAGGTTACAGGATGTGTCTAGGTGCAGGTAAGCTTATATGATCAATCTTGAGTAAGGGCAAAATGACAGCATGTTCAATACCTGAGAAATGGTAAGATTCCTAAATACCAACAAACTGATAAAATACAAGTTACTGGAAGCTAGTCATATACACTGTCACCAACAATTTTCTGTGCACAATCCCTGTTCTCACATTTTTGACAAATCTGTAACAAACTGGTAGGATTAATATATATTGGTAACACTAACACATCATGAGAATATAAAGTGCTAGTCTTGATAATTAGCGTAAGCATATACATGAATGATTCAAGCCTTCAAAGATTTCTTTAATGGTACATTTAATCACATGTCAATATCTTCATCATTGCATATCTTTGTTGGTTGACAAACGTTTTGTATTTACCAGTATTTTTTTAAAATTATTACTGTGTTTGCATAGCACTGGGGATTCATAGGATGATAAACCCCAACAGAAAATGCTGGCTTCTTCTCTAGCCATCTTCTGATATTCCTTGCAACTTGTCAAGATTTATAAACACATGGCCTCATTCTTCCTTGATATTCTGATCAACAAAGTTTAGTGGTTAATGCAGTGTAAGCAAAGCGCTATCTATGTATCATCAACTGCCTAAATGAAGCACACAATGTATCTCAATGTAACTAAGTGCTTCAAAACTATTTTATAAGACAATAACAGTAATTACATAGGCCACGCACAGAGCATCACAAATCATGTATTAAAATCAAATTTAGTTGTCAAAACTACTTGTTTCCAGTTGTTTCCCTTGTCAAACATATAATGTTCAAAAAAAAGAAATGCAACATTACTGCTGTCATAATGGACACCAAATTTCAAATTTGTATCAAAATTTTATTTTCAGGAATTAATGTTTCAATCTTGGCATGAAGAAACTTTAAGATTTTAACATTGAAATGATGTTATTAAATTTGGTTTGGACTTTTTTCTTTGCAACTGAGGCCTCCGTTTCAGTAAGGTGTATGGCCTCCTCTGGCCTGTATCAGAGAATGACATCTCCTTGACATGGATCCAACTAGCCATTGGATCTGTTGTTGTAGGATGACTGCTCACTCTTCCTGCAGTGCAAGAGACAACTGTCAGAGATTGTTTGGCGCCACGTCTCGCTGGCGGGCTTGTTTGTTGAGTTCATCTCATCAGTGTTCTATTGGTTTCATGTCTGATGACATGGATGGCCACAGAATGGTCTGGACATTTTTGTCAGCAAGGAACTGGGTGGTGAGTTGTGCCACATGAGGTCAAGCATTATCCTACAGAGAAATTTACCCTGGTGCAGTCAGAAGTGGAAGGACGTGAGGACGAAGAATTTCTGTGATGTAACATTGGGTATTCAGGCGTCCTTCAATTTGCACCAGGTCACTTCTTCCCATCTGATCGTCCCTCACACCAATACACCTCCACCACCATGTGAAGGAGCCTCATCCATGCAGTTCTGGGCTCAAGGACTCTGCGGTAAACTCTTCTCCATTTATTGTGTCGCTGGAGCAGAAAGAATGATTCATCAATAAACTAAACCTTTCTCCAATCATTCGCAACAGTCCACTGACGATGCTGGTTCGCCCACTGCAGTCGGTTCTGGCGATGCCGGTCCATAAGAACAGGACCTCTGTAGGGTCTTCTTGCCCAAAGACCAGCGTTGTGCAGCCAGTTCCTGACTGTCTGATCTTAAATCTGATGAGCTGTTGTCATTGACTGGACTATTGAGGACACATATGCAAATAGATTCCTGAGTTGACGCAAGCATATGAAGCAGGAGATGTGACTATGGGTCTTCCACTGCGTGGCTGGTCTGCAACTGAGCAAGTTTCTTGAAACTGTCTCCAAAGGCGATTAAATTGTTTGGCCACTACACTTTGTGACTGTTCAGTCCATAAACATCCAATGATGATGAGGCGTTATTCTGTAGTGAGATGAGCCATACCTGTACACTACACTGAATTTTCAAATGAATTGATTCGAGGAGCGTCAATCTTTTATAGGCATTCAATAACATGGTCAGTGAGTTTTATGTTCAGTAAGTTTTTGGGATTCTCGTGAACCTGTCATGAGTTATTGTCAAAAATGCTGTTTTGACTAGTGTCGCTTTTCTGTGCTAACGAATCATCTGCTGAGTACAGTTCAGGTCAGCACGTGAAGTTGATGTCCAAATGAACATTTCAGGCAATTTGCCCTTGTCTGATCAGCAAACTTCAGTTTAAAATGCAACATCGTATTTGTTGCGTTTCTTTTTTTTTTTTAACAACAGTATACATGCCTGCCTCTTCTTTATCTATAGTTCTGTCAAAATGTCAAAATTTCCCTTTTTTTCAATAAAATGTCAATCATTCCCTTTTTTCAATAAAATATCAAGGCTTATCTTTATAACTGAACTTCTGTTAAACTAAGTGCCAAGATTTCTTTTCAATATTTATTGGATTTAAAAAAAAAATTCTCTCTTGTGTTTCAAGGAAAAAGAAAGAGAGGAAGACCAAGGTGAAGATAGCTGCAAGACATTGTTGATAATCTGCAAATGGACGCATCAGCAGCAGGGAATCTTGTTTACAACCGAGAGGACTACAGGAATGCTGTTAGGTAGGCAAAAGTTCCACAAGGGACATGCAAATGACTGAACTGATTCTCTCTTGTGTAACAGTCAAGTAAAGCTAGCTACTACCTGGCTTTATAGGTGGTGAGTTCATCTCTTCTCATTAAAATCTAATTAACTTCCTGCAATGATTTTTCTGGTTCTTCTACGCTTTGTCCATCAAAATAAAGTAGAACAGAAAGCATAGTTTCAAACAATATCTTTAACCTAATCAAAACTCACAGCATCACAAAACTCTTCACTCTCTATATTCTAGTCCGGAATTTATTTAAATGTAAGGTACATGATGTATTTTCATAATGACTTTGTATTAAAGGAAGCATAAATGATAAAATGGTTAGAGAAACAGCTCTCATGGAGGAGGTCAGTGGTTGGAATCCAGCCAGTCACCCGGTTGTAGAAATGGCTATTTGGCCTCTTCTGGGGCTGGGGAAGGACAGGTGGCCAGGCAGTGATGCTGACCAGATCACCCTCTAGTGTGCTAACAACATCACCTTCTAGTGTGCTAACAACATCACCCTCTAGTGTGCTGACCAGATCACCCTCTAATGTGCTGACTACATCACCCTCTAGTGTGCTGACCACATCACCCTCTAGTGTGCTGACCAGATCACCCTCTAGTATGCTGACCACATCACCCTCTAGTATGCTGACCACATCACCCTCTAGTGTGCTAACCAGACCACCCTCTAGTGTACTGACCACATCACTTTCTAGTGTGCTAACCAGATCACCTTCTAGTGTGCTGACCACATCACCTTTTAGTGTGCTAACCAGATCACCCTCTAGTGTGCTGACCAGATAACCCTCTAGTGTGCTGACCACATCACTCTCTAGTATGCTAACCACATCACCTTCTAGTGTGTTGACCACATCACACTCTAGTGTGCTGGCCACATCACCCTCTAGTGTGCTGACCACATCACCCTCTAGTGTGCTGATATCACCCTCTAGTATGCTGACCAGATCACCCTCTAGTGTGCTGACCACATCACTCTCTAGCGTGCTGACTACATCACCCTCTAGTGTGCTAACCAGATCACCCTCTAATGTGCTGACCACATCACCCTCTAGTGTGCTGACCACATCACCCTCTAGTGTGCTGACCAGATCACCCTCTAGTGTGCTGATATCACCCTCTAGTATGCTGACCAGATCACCCTCTAGTATGCTGACCACATCACTCTCTAGTGTGCTAACCAGATCACCTCTAGTGTGCTGCCACATCACCTTCTAGTGTGCTAACCAGATCACCCTCTAGTGTGCTAACAACATCACCCTCTAGTGTGCTGACAACATCACTCTCTAGTGTGCTAACCAGATCACCCTCTAGTATGCTGACCACATCACTCTCTAGTGTGCTAACCAGATCACCCTCTAGTGTGCTGACCACATAACCCTCTAGTGTGCTGACCACATCACCCTCTAGTCTGCTGACCACATCACCCTCTAGTGTGCTGACCACATCACTCTCTAGTGTGCTGACTACATCACCCTCTAGTGTGCTGACCACATCACCCTCTAGTGTGCTGACCACATCACTCTCTAGTGTGCTGACTACATCACCTTCTAGTGTGCTAACCAGATCACCCTTTAGTGTGCTGACCACATCACCCTCTAGTGTGCTGACTACATCACCCTCTAGTGTGCTAACCAGATCACCCTCTAGTGTGCTAACCAGATCACCCTCTAGTGTGCTAACCAGATCACCCTCTAGTGTGCTAACCAGATCACCCTCTAGTGTGCTGACCACATCACCCTCTAATGTGCTGACCACATCACCCTCTAGTGTGCTAACCACATCACCCTCTAGTGTGCTGACAACATCACCCTCTAGTGTGCTGACCACATCACCCTCTAGTGCGCTGACCACATCACCCTCTAGTGCGCTGACCACATCACCCTCTAGTGTGCTGACCACATCACCCTTTAGTGTGCCGACAGGTCAATAAAAAATATGAGTGTCTCCTTGCCATAACAGGAATACCTTTACTTGCGTTAAAAGCATCTAATGATACTGAAAGCAAAGCGTACCGCATGCTATGCTTTTAATGATATTAGTGAAACTATTCAAGCAATATATGACCAGATTATATTTAAATATGAGTATTATGATAAGTGAACCAATCACAAATTACCCATCTCCCTGAGACATTTTACATGCTGTATATGAAAATTTACAAAAATTGTTTTCAATGCTAATAGAAAATATGCATGAATGAAATATAAAGATGCTGAAAACAGTAGAAAATTGTGTGTGTGTGTGTGTGTGTGCGTGCGTGCGTGTGTGTAGAGAGAGCACAATTAACAACATACAAACATAAAAAGTTTAAGGCATAAAAAAAGTCTTCACATAAGAATCACAGGCAAAAAGGGAGCACATATGATTTAGGAGCTCTAAGAAGAATAGACTGGATGTATACATACAAAAAACAGAGATAATTAGAGTACTAAAATTTTTAAGTAGATTCAAATCTGAGAACCACAGATTAAACAGGAAAGTGCAGACAACTCTTGAGTTTTATCATTTATTTACAAAATATGTTCCAGAAAATTATCTGATCAAATATTTAAAACACAAAAACAAGAAATACCAAGAAACAGACACACCCAAAAAAAAAAAAAATGTCATTTACCAATTTGTTGAGCATGTAAAGTCAAGCAAAATGATAGCTTGAACTTCACATCAGCCAGATTAAGGCATACAGAAATGTTTATATAAGAGAACATTTGCTGAGCAAAAACAAGGTAAAAAAAGCTGTGCAATGATTTGCTACTGTTTGTTCACCGTTTATCCTGCCAGTGAATGTGTGGTCAGTGATTTGCTACTGGTTGTCCACTGTTTATCTAACTGTTTGTTCATTGTTTATCCTGCCAGTGAATGTGTGGTCAGTGATTTGCTACTGGTTGTCCACTGTTTATCTTACTGTTTGTTCATTGTTTATCCTGCCAGTGAATGTGTGGTCAGTGATTTGCTACTGGTTGTCCACTGTTTATCTTACTGTTTGTTCATTGTTTATCCTGCCAGTGACAGTTTAGTCAGGGAAGGTGATAAGTTGGTACATTTATAGCTGATGAAATGTTAGAAGAAAACAAGGACAACAAAAACCAAGAATAAGATATGAGATGATCAGATGTGCTCCAGGCAGCAAGTATAACACACATCACAGAACAATCACAGCACAACAGATGGAGTAAACAGCAGCACAACAAAAGAGAAGGAGTACTGCTAGAAACAAAAGAGAAGGAATACTGGTAGAAACAAAAGGCTCACCTCATTTCCAAAAATAATTCTGAAGCAACCAGACATTAGCATTTCATTCTGCTGAGTAACCGCTCAAATAGCTGAATTTAAATAATCAATTGACATAATCATAGTAACATCAAACCATCATTTTCTCAAAGAAAGCAGAAATAAAGTGATTAAGAAATTACAACCCCCATTATTTTTATGTGTGAAACACAAAGAAATGCAGTAAGAAAACTCACAACCTAAAATCAATGAATGGTAACCCTCACCTGCTTGCCAAGGTGTTCCAGATCTGTATCATGTTTTGCTTTAGCCATATCTAAAGCCACAGCTCCTATAGCCGCCTGAAAGATTAAACAAGCATGTAGGTTACCAGCATCTGAGGTATAGAAGTGATGACACAACAGCTAAGATCTATATCAGAGAAAGACCAAGTATCACACTGTCCTCCTGAGATACAAAATGTTGAAAGGGAGAAAAAATGTTCAGTGTGTTTCTAGCTCAGGCTGTGGAAACACTGCAGGAATTCACAAACACTAGAAACAGAAAGAAAGTGGCCAAAAATGTTTATAAAAAAAGAGAAAACAAGCTCTGACAAACTTGTTAACTTGGATCCCACATTCAGTACCTCAGCGTACAGAGACTGATGACACCAGTTTTATGTGGTTTTACAATTCTCCTTGCGCCATTAACACAGTGCTCACATCATCACTACGCTTTAATCCCAACTCTTTCACTCTAAACAGAGATGTTACAGCCCATCTGTCTGTATACGTGCTGAACTCAACCACAACCCACAAGGATGTCAACAATGCCAGCCAAGTCCAGCATTTGGTCAACTGCTCTTGTAGATGTACCTCGTGGCCTGCTTTTTCAGGTCCAGGACAAAACTGAGCTATCAACTCTGACAAATAACTCTTCACAACAGAAGATATAAAGCTATAATAAAGTGCATGGCTTATCTCAGAAAATTGAAGTCATGAACAATTTTACAAAACTGGAAACTTTTCTGCTTGGCAAAAAAAAAAAAAAAAAATCCAAGTTAAAT
Organism: Achatina immaculata; assembly: GCA_009760885.1. Taxonomy (NCBI): domain Eukaryota; kingdom Metazoa; phylum Mollusca; class Gastropoda; order Stylommatophora; family Achatinidae; genus Lissachatina; species Lissachatina immaculata. The sequence goes on along the minus strand of CM019719.1, from coordinate 67,904,121 downwards.
AATAAAATTTAAACCAAAAAAAAAAAAAGAAGAAAGGCATTTATCTTTCTAAATTCATTGGCATGTTTCATAGATGATAGTTATTTTCCGATTTATTTCTTCTATTCCTCTTCCTCTTCTTCTCCTCCTTCAGCTTTCTGAGCTATTAAGGCTCATTGCTGCAGATAAAGTTCGCTCGTATTCCTCTCTACTCCTAATCTTCTCTCTCCAGTTGGTGACATAAATTTCATCCTCTTTTATGCTGTCTTTCCATCTCTATCTTGGTCTACCCCTTGGTCTTGTTTCCCTCATCTCTTGTGCATACATAATTTTCATTTGTATGTTCTCTTCCATTCTGTCTACACGACCCAACCTGCATTGATATATTCATATACTCTTGTCTTATACTGGTAACCAAGATAAGACCAAGATTTCTTCTAAACATTCCTGTTTATTCTTCAGTCAAGGGAACATTCATCTTCTTACATCTTACATCCTTTCTGTGCCGTTAAACATGCATGGTAGTTTGCCAAGTTTTCCTGTTTTTGGTGAGCTTTTCAACCTCATCAAGGGATGTTATGCTCACTAAACCGGCCTCTCTTAACAATGTCCTCTTTAGAGTTTCACATAGTCAACCACTTTTTCTTTGGCCTGTTGTGTTCCACTTGATAGCTTGTTTTGGGGTTCTCTGACCGTTTCTTCTCATCACATGACTGACATATGTTAATCTTCTTTTTCTGATCACCTATGAGACAGATTGTCATTCTACTTTATATCGAGTATGTTCCTTAGGCATTAGTTTTCAAAAGAGTCTAATTTGTTGTTTATTTCTTTAGTTGTTTTCCAGCTTTCACATGAATAAATGATGGTGGATATCACATTTGAATTGAACAATCTTAACTTGGTTTCTGTGCTTATAACTTTTGAATGCCATATGTTCTCAAGATTCTTGAAGGTCAATGCTTCTTTTGCAAATCTAATTCTAACTTCCTTTTTGGACACCATTCTGGTCTGTGTAGCTGCCGAGGTATGCTTCTTCTTCTTCTTCTTCGTTGCATTGTCTGTCTATATCTGCAGTCCTGTCTCTTGGATAAATTTCAAGCCGAAGTATGCAAATTGGTGTACTTCTTCAACAGCTTTTCCTTCCATGTATATTTTTCCTTCATGATTAATGAGAAGTTTCATTGTTTTTGTTTTTTTCCTTGTTAATTTCAAGTCCCATTTTACTAGCCAATGAAGACGGGGTATTATTTTACTTTTTAAAATATTATTATTATTTCTTAATATTTTAACTCTTTGTGTATCACTCGAGGTTCCTTGCATGGGTTTGCCTACCTACTCTTAGTGTTTTGAGATACATTGGTCTCTAATTGTGAATTTATCCTATTTTAAAAATCTGGCAAAGCTGGTAGTATTATTTCCTTCTGGTATCTAAGAGTGGACACAAGGCACACACGAGGTTGAATTCAGAGCCAAGCTGTGTTAAAATTTAATTGTTTTTAAGTTTTTTTTCTAAGCTTATAGCCTGCCGCCCACTTTTTTCTTCATGTTTTCAGTTTAATGTAGATTGTAAATAAATAACATAAATAATTAGTGTATATTTTCCTGTGAGGAAATGGTGTTTGTGTAAAATTGTGTTGATTCTGGATATACTGGACTCAGTACAGTGTGGGGTAAGTAAGAAATTATTTCATCATAACTTTCTATTATTTCTGCTCAATTCTTAGCTATTTTTTTTTCTGTTCTATACTAATAAAATGCTAACAATTTTATTAGAAAAACAATATACAACTTTTCCTGTTTAAACTAATGTATAATATGTCATACTGCAAATCTGACTATGCCTTTGTGATCCTTTTAAATGTGACAAACATCCCATTCCATACTGGTCAGTAGCCCCTCTCTTCAGCATATTCTGGGACTGCAGGTAAACCTTTCAACCCATTTCCTATGCAATGCTATGCCTTTGTGTTACCTGTACAGTATATAAGTTAACAGATCCATGTAGATCTTATATAGACAATGGCACAAACAATAATATGAATAAGCCTGATGTAGATATGATAAAATTACCTGCACTGTGGCCTTTGGCAGCCAAGCAAAAGGTATAAAGAGCCTCTCTCTAAGAGTCAGGTCTGTGCAGAAGACAGCCAGAAAGGAAACAATCATGCGCACAAATAATCCTATTCCTAGTACAGCAATGCCAAGTCCTGATGACACAAGAAATGTGTGAAAAAAATTCACTTTCTTTGTAGCACATCACAGTAACAATCAGATATAATACTACCACTATTCTAAGTTCTGATAACACAAGATAATGACAAAATTTACTTAACTTTTAACCTTCTTTAGTACAGTTGTTTTAAATTTAAATAAAACCACTATAGTCAAAAGGCTTTGTTCTGCTGCTGGGAGTTCATAATTTTAAACTGTCTCAAACACCAAAAATGGGGAATTGTCAAAAGACTGCAGCTGCCATGTTTGATAACACAAAATGTTCAGATGTCATGGGTGTTGTCTGCCAGGCAAAGAATTAAAATGCCATATCATACCACACTAACAATGAACTACAATGCCACCAAAAAACAATGTCAAAAATAATCCACCATCAAGTGATGTTTTTCTCATCAACATGCTCTTATCTAGGACAGAACCATCTGATCTATCTAAAGGGCTTGTCAGCTTCATCTGGTTAAGATCCAACATCATTTCTCTCTAAATGCTACCCTGGAACATGTGCCATAACAGCCTGACCAAACAAGGTGGAGACTAACATAATCTGGTATGCCTAGAAATATATCACATCCAGCTAAAGAGAAGTGGCACCAGCCCCCATTTTTATACATTTCCCAGAATACAAAGAAAGCAAAGGCAACTTGGGCTCATCATTACTATCATTGAAAACAGGGTTTCTCACAGGCTACTTTGTGAGTTGTACAGAGTTTCTAAGAGTCCACAATAAAAAGATGCAAGTAAATGTTTTTATATAATACAAAAACACTGAGAGAGTTTTCATACCAAAAAATGTGGGGTCATTTACAGAAAAATGTTGAGAAACTTGATTTAGAGCATTATTATCACCATCACTAGGCATGGCAATACAACACTTGATTACACAGATTTTTAGGAAAAAAAACCCCAAAATATCTATTTTTAGATTACAAAGACCAGGTAAACAGTAAAAAAAAAACATTACTGTTCATTTTGCAACTCAGGGACCTATCCCATTACTGTTCATTTTGTAACTGAGAGACCTTTCCTTATTACTGTTCATTTTGTAACTGAGAGATCTTTTCTTATTAATGTTAATTTTGTAACTGAAGGACTTTATCTTATTACTGTTCATTCCGTAACTGAGGGACCATATCTACCAAAGTTCTAGACAAAGTAAATGAAAAATATTTTTTAAAAAAACAAAAACAGAAAATATTTGTACAAAGACAGGCAAAATCTGTAAAGAAACACAAAAGCTAACAGTAAACAGACACAGACAATACCACACAGTAAACATTCATTAGAAACAATGCAACCAGTAAAGAGCAAAGGAACCACAAAACAACACTAAGCACTCTTACCAACTATGCCAGCATCTAGTGTGGACACATCTACTTCTGCACCAATTAATCCAAATAACAGGGGCTGGAACAGGATCCACAGTATACCAACCACATCATCAACGGGATTCTTAAAACAGATGAAGTACATGCACCAACACTTCATTACAATAATTAACAGAAAATCAAGCGCAAGGACCTAGCTAATGGTAATCCACTTTAAAAAAAAACTGCTTCCTGTGAATTTCAGTTGCTGATAAATCATGACTTTATTCACAGAGGGTATTCTCTGCACTTCCTTCTGGGACCCTGTCTCTAACACTCAAGCGCTTGCCATGCTGTCAGTTGGAGTATGGAGGTCAGCCTTTCTTATGCAAATGGATTTTGTTTGTGACACTGATATACATGCAGAAAGCAGTGTTATGTGCAATAATGAAATATGAAATATGATATTTGAAATGGAACCTCGAGGTTGCTTCAACATGCATAATTAACACAAATATCAATAGTGTTTTCTCATTGTGTCAGATGAAACATACTGAACAATTCTCACACTTGTATTACTAGTCAGAATTTTAAAGAATAAAAACCACACCATTAACAAAACAAATTATGGAAAACACATGGCAGAATGACATCTAGATTCAGAGTTTAGCTGTTAATATCCACAGACACCAATGGAGCAGCTACATCATTTTAGCTGCAGGCTGGCAGAGAAAACTGTACACAAGCAGATGGCAAGCCCCGCTGGCACTGAACATGTAGTAGATCTATTTTCCAGAAAACACAATGAAAACTTTCTGGATATTTCATTAGAAGACTGAGATTTGAGAACTTGACAATCACTGGATAACCAAAGGGGAAAAGACAGAAATATTTGACACTAGGACTTGACAGAGATTAGACAGAGGGGCAACTGATCTATTATAAACATCAAGGCCTTGGAAGCCAACAAGCATGACTGATAACATCTGCCCACATGGCACTCACTGAATAAATAAACATGAGACATACCTTCTCCTGCTGTTTAAACTCTGTCCTCCACCTCAGAGCAGCCACAAAGGGCAGAGTTAAAGCTGCAAGTGGACCAGCTCCTGCCCAGTCCAGCTTTTTACTGCCAAATAAGGTCATCAGCCCAAGACACATCAGAAGGGCAGACCGAAATAACAAGAGATGTTTCTGTAAAGATTTTTGGTAGAGGTCATCTGTCTATATTATATTTTTCTCATAGAATATTATCACCAGGCTGAAAAGTTAGTAATAATAGATAAGGTCATTAATTTTTTTTAAATGTTCACTGATATGGGAGTTTTACATGGCATCCTATTTTCCCTTCACGTACTGATATAAGTGAGAACATGAAATCCAGTGTGCTTTGCTATGCAGGCAGAAATTCCATATTTTCTTATGCTTCTTTTTCACATTCTCAGGCACCAACTTGGATATTCCTATAGAAGACATCAGCCCATCTTAGGCTGACAACATCACCATACACCTTAATTAGGACCAGGGTTGGTGATTGCTATGCTTGCCTTTCTTCAATTCTTATACGCAGGGGAGTCCTGCAGCAGAAGTGGGTCTGCCACTTTCCAATGTCACACCAGCACTCAGTCAGTCATTTGCATGTCCCTTGTGGAACTTTGCCTTTCTAACAGCACTCCTGTAGGCCTCTCGATTGTGAGCAAGATGCCCTACTGCTGATGCATCTATCTGCAGATTATCATGATGTCTTGCAGGCATCTTTGCCTTGGTCTTCCTCTCTTTCTTTTTTCCATTAAGTACCCTTCCAATACGGTCTTCTCCAAATTATCTTGACGTTTAATGTGTCCAAAATATTTAAGTTTTCTCTCTTTAATCCTCTTTACTAGCCAGCCTTCTTCAATATTTAGTTCTTGTAGTATAGGTATATTTGTTCTTTTTTGTGTCCATGATATTTGAAGAATTCTTCTGTAGCATTTACATTCAAAGGCATTTATGTGTTTCTCAGCTGTTTTGTTAAGTGTCCAGGTCTCACAGGCATATGGTGCGATGGGAAAGATGCATGCCCTTAAAAATCTTATTTTTGTAGTTCTATCTGTTCCACTCCACAGATTCTTTAGTTGTTTTACTTTTTTAAGAGCAATAGATATATCCTTCTTTTAATTTCCCTCATTGTATCTCCATTATTAGTAATGATCCAAGATATTCAAAACCCTCCACCTCTTCCAGTTTTTCCTCACTGATATATATTTCAGCTGCCTTATTTGTTTTGTCAGTTGTCATCAATTTAGATTTCTTCACATTAAGATAAGAGGTTTTGGTTTTCACTGTTCTTATGGACTGACATAATTAGTTTTTCCATTCCTTTTTGTGTTGTGGATAGTAATACTGTGTCATCAGCATATCTAACCTCTGGTATTTGATAACCTCCAATTGTTATGGCATCGTAATATCCTTTGACTACATCTTCTCTAACATTCATCATTATATTTTCAGTATACAAGTTAAATAAGTAAGGCGACCGTATGCACACCTGACGGACCCTTTGTTTTATGCCAAACCAAGTTGTTGTTTCACCATTTATTCTCACTGCTGCCTGTTGGTCTAGATACAGCAGTGATATTAGTTGTATCAAATGTGTTGGAAATCCCATTTTTGTCCATTATTTCCCAAAGTTTCTGGTGTTGTACACAATCAAATGCCTTTGAATAGTCTATAAAAGATAAATATAGATTCACATTAAATCCTCTGCATTTTTCTATTATTAATCTTATATTGAATATATGATCTCTTGATCCTCTTCCTTGTCTAAAACCAGCTTGGACCATACTGACTTCTTCTGTTTTCTTACGAAGTCTATCCATTATGATTTTTAATAGAATTTTACTATCATGACTAATCAGGGCAACAGTTCTGTAGTTTGTGCATAATTTCAAGTTACCCTTTTTTGACAGTGTATGAATATAGTTCTTTTCCATTCTTTGGCCAAATACCTGAATGCCATGTCATTTTACATAGCGTATGATAGCTAGTTGTGCCTATTTTCATCCTGTTTTGCATGTGATATCTCAGTCTGTAATAGCCTGTGCAGTCTGAACATCTTGACCTATTTCTCTTTGCCAAGCTGGTGACATTCTTCTCATTGTCACATACAGTATCCCCAGCACTAACGGTCAGGTATCCATTTTTGCAGATGCTTGGTTACTCACTATTTAAGCACTATCTTTACAGTATATTCTTTCTTTTCCTCCAATAGGTAACTGTCTGGAATGTCTAATCTGTCTCTGAAGACACAGATTTCATTATATCTCTTGGTCTGGTTAAATGTAAATGTTGTTTACATTTTTCTTATAACTCTTTTAGTATTTTCATCTTCAAGTCATCAATTTAATTTTTTCCTTTGAAGGATATTTGTGTATGTTCACTGTTTTTTGAGCATTATCTACACAGTCTGCAGGTGTGTCCAGGCCCAGTAATCTCCTACCATAGTAAACATTAGTTACTCAATTAATGACTTTACGAATTTTGCTCTGCAACTTACAAAATGGTTGAATATTGCATATGAAAACTTGGCACACTTATTTTAGATTAGAAACAAGTCATGAACTTACACTTGACCTCTGAGGAATGTACCACAGTAGAACTCCACCCACAACACCAACTGCAATGCCTACAACAGCTTCTAAGGGCCCCTTAAACAAAGTCCACACAATATCTCCTGTGACATGAATGAGAAATGTGTGTAAGTTCATCATTATCACGAGTCATGCCAACAAACATTAGAAGACATGCTTCCCCACAGATCTTGATTACTAATGTTTTCTATCAGTTCAGTTCAGTGATTTTCTACCATGCCATCCTGCTAGACTGCCCATTATCATCTCTCTCTGCCTCTCTTCTTTCCAGTAACTATAATGTTTATCAAGTACTCTGCTCATTACAATGTTGATTGTTCTTTTCTTATGATATTAATTATATATTCTCTTTTATTTCACCAGTTTTGTTAACCATTCCCTGTCTGTTATTTTATCTGTTCATGGTTCCCTTCTAAGAAACCACATCTCTTCTGCCCTGGTGATCATTGCTCTTGTCTACTTCCCTTCTAAGAAACCACATCTCTTCTGCCCTGATGATCATTGCTCTTGTCTACTTCCCTTCTAAGAAACCACATCTCTTCTGGCCTGGTGATCACTGCTCTTGTCTACTTCCCTTCTAAGAAACCACATCTCTTCTGCCCTGATGATCATTGCTCTTGTCTATTTCCCTTCTAAGAAACCACATCTCTTCTGCCCTGGTGATCACTGCTCTTGTCTACTTCCTTTCTAAGAAACCACATCTCTTCTGCCCTGATGATCATTGCTCTTGTCTACTTCCCTTCTAAGAAACCACATCTCTTCTGCCCTGATGATCATTGCTCTTGTCTACTTCCCTTCTAAAAAACCACATCTCTTCTGCCCTGATGATCATTGCTCTTGTCTACTTCCCTTCTAAGAAACCACATCTCTTCTGCCCTGGTGATCACTGCTCTTGTCTACTCAAAGTCCCTAACTCATTTCTGTAGAGCAGATGCTCCATGTTAAGTTCATGTGAAGCTATAACTCTTTTTTAAACCACAAAGAGCAGAAAGTGACAATTTTAAGTCTTCTTCTTCTTCTTCGTTCACTTCTACCACCAAAAACCGCACTGTGAACCTACTGAATTCACACATGTGGTCCTCGTTAGGTCCGGTGGTCCCCTGTGTGGTCCAAAATAGACCACATGAGTTCCACGAAGGACCACAAGGGGTTCAGAGTATCACAGTGCTTTAGCCTGTATTCTTGGTGGGTCTCGGAAGCGGGATTGCGTGACACCGTGGTTTTCATTGCACCAGTTTGGTCTAGGGTTGGACTTTCTCACCGGAAGACCTCGACGTGTTTGGAATATCAGTGCATCCCCGCTGGGTGAGAGGCGTTAGCCCACCCAGGACAGAGTTGGACTTTCTCACCGGAAAACCTCGACGTGTTATGAGATACCCGTGTATCACCGCCGGGTGAGAGGTGGTTGCCCATCCAGTCCAGGGTTGGACTTTCTCACCGGAAAACCTCAGCGTGATTAGGATACGCAGACATCCCCGCCGGGTGAGAGGTGGTTGCCTATCTAGACTTCCCTGGTCCAGTGTCTCCGACTTCAGCATTTTGCGGTCGTGGCCGCTACCCTTCCTAGTTGTGACCAGGATGGAGCTTTTGTCCAGGAGGACGAATCCTCGCCACTAGTGACTTCTACCCCTGGGTTGAGCCGGTTTAGGCATTTCCCAGTATGGGCATGTTTGGGACGGGACCGACCTCTAGGGCAGAGGTACTGTGACATTCATAGCCTTCAAGATTCACCCCTGGTATGAGCCGGTTTAGGCAAAATTCACCAGTATGGGTGTTTATCAGGCGTTACCGACCTCTAGAGCGGAGGTGGCATGACATGTCTAGCCATCGAGTTCCACCCCTGGTGTGTGCCGGTTTAGGCATATTTCACCAGTGTAGGTGTATTTCGGACGTAGGCGGCCTCTAGAGCAGAGGTGCCGTGGTATAGCTCTCGTAGCGATACTACTGGACATACCAGGTTAAACTTCACTTTCCACCACCTTTTCCCATCGGCGCCGCACAGCAACCTTTATTTCCGCATTTACTTCCTTAACCGGGAGGAGCTTCACTCCACGCGCGGCATTTGAAAAGTCAAGCCAGCAGTGACTTAACCTCTGGGACAAACCGGTTCATGCATTTCACACGATATGACTGCACTCAGGACGTGGCCGACCTCCAGACCAGAGGTGCCGTGATTTGACTGTTTGCTTCGCTTTATTCTTTCAACCACCTTTTCCGCAGTGATGCTGCGCGGCAACCTCATTTGCAAATTTCTTCATTGGCCGGGAAGAGCACCGCTCCACGCACGGAACTCGAGAGCGCTTTTTCGCCAAAAGAACGGTCGGCCTGCGCAACAGCAACCGCCCGCGCTGTGCAGGTCGGCGCAGTTCTGCGCGGCTGACGTATTAGCTCTAGAATTGCCACAGTTATCCAAGTAGGATCGTGTCATCTAAGGAACCTCGACTGATTTAATGAGCCATTCGCGGTTTCACCGTGAGACAGTGTGAACTTAGACATGCATGGCTTAATCTTTGAGACAAGCATATGACTACTGGCAGGATCAACCAGATAGCTTTCTTCACCGAACCTTTGTCGGATATCTGCCGACAGACCGACGCGGGGCAAGGGAGACAGCGCTCTGCTCAGAGCGGATCCCTTTCGACCCCGGCGGCGTTTCATTTCCTTTAACCGGCGGGGGCGGCTCTCTCTGCTCTAACGAGCGGAAAAGAAAGCCTGGCCACCCACAAACAACACACGTTACATACTGCAGACCCGATACTCTTTGCGAGAGATGGGCCAATTTCGAGACCATCGGTCGACAAAACCGTACTACATCGTTATCACGAACCTGGCTGGCTAGCCGTTTACATGCTTCGCTCGACGGACAAACCACTTGCTTCTGCATCGAAACACCTTAACTCTCGCCGTCCGGGAAGGGAGCGAAAGCCTGTCTCCCCACGCACGGAACTCGAGAGCGCTTTTTCGCCAAAAGAACGGTCGGCCTGCGCAACAGCAACCGCCCGCGCTGTGCAGGTCGGCGCAGCTCTGCGCGGCTGACACAATTTTAAGTGATATTTTTTCTATACTAATTTCTGTCACAATGAATGGGAAAAAAAATCTCTGTGGCAAAAAAAAAAGATTGAAAGAAAAATAGCTGTAAAAAAACAAAATAGTGACTGAATAGTGACTGGCAGCAAGAAGCAGCAGTTCGAGTTGAAAATAGAATTGGAAAATATCAACCTATAAAACAAGGGGTGCGACAAGGATGTGTACTATCTCCAGACCTTTTTTCTCTGTATAGCGAGAATATATAAGAACAATCATCACAGAACCAGGCATAAAAATTGGAGGATACAATATTAACAACCTTCGGTATGCTGACGACAGATAGCTGAGAACCAACAAGACCTGCAAAATCTCTTGGATAAAGTCGCCAAAGAAAGTGAACAGAAAGGCCTTACTTTGAACATCAAAAAGACAGAGACTATGGTTATATCTAAGAAACAGAATCCACCAACATACAGTATAAAATTAAATGGAACTATTCTAAAGCAGGTGCAGAAATTCAAATACCTTGGAGCAGTAATAACTTCAGATGGGAAATGCAGAACAGAAATTAGGAACAGAATAGGCCAAGCAAAGACTGCATTTCAGAGAATGAGAAACATATTAACCAACACTTCCTTATCAATGAATGTTAGAAAACGGGTCCTAAAATGCTATATTGAACCTATCTTGTTATATGGAAGTGAATCATGGACAATAGGCAAGTCTGCACAAAAATCAATGGAAGCAGCAGCAGAAATGTGGTTTATTAGAAGAATGTTGCGAATCCCCTGGACAGCAAAAATAACTAATGAAGAATGTATGAGAAGAGCTGGAGAGACAAAAAACCTTGTCAAAAAGATAAGAGAGAGACAATGTACTTTCATAGGACATGCAATGAGAAGAGGGGGCATTGAAAATATTATAACAACAGGAAAAATAGAAGGAAGAAAATCAAGAGGAAGACCAAGAGAAATGATACTGGACAGTGAGGGGATGGTGTGAGAGGAGATCACCAACTGAGCTGACAGCCTGCATGAAGGATCGGATACTCTGGAGAAGCTTAATAGCCAACGCCAGTCGGCACGGCACATGATGATGATGATGAGTGACTGAATTACAAATGCATTCTTACAAAAATAACGCAACATAAAAAAATATAACACGACAAATAAGACTGAAGTGTTCAGTGAAACTGGTGATATCCACATGTGCCAGGTACTCTCTCTATCTCATGTCCTGTTTCTTTACCAGTTTCATTTTTCATCACTGTCATCTTCTTGCCAGCTTGTCTTGAAATTTTTTATTCAAAATGGTCTGTAATAAAACTCTCCTGTACTGAATAAACAGGCAATGCAGTCATGACTGACCCGAAGAAAAGCTAATTCCCAACAAAACACCAAATCCTGTGATAGCCAGCACGTCATCAACACTTGCCGCAGCAATCACCAGTGTGGGAATGCCTTTCTCGACACCGTAGCCACGATCTGCAAGGTTCAGCAGAGATGGGACAACCACAGCAGGTGACACTGCTGCAATGACAAACCTAAGACACGGAACAGAGTCAGAAAAATCAGATGTTGATTGGTCAGAAAGACATTCTGCAGCTTTTTTCATGTTTATCTTTCTTATGTAAATCCATAATCTCATAAAATGCCTAATAATGCTTCTCCATCATAAACCAAAACCACATGATCAAGGCAATCAAAGTAATTTGCATTCAACTGTCAGATACCCAAACGCCAACATAGAAGGTCAGATAGGAAAAAGATCTGGTAGCAAGTCCCCCAGGCCAGATCTAATTTTAACACTGGGGAAGAGTGTGAGACAGAGGTCAGTACTAAATAATTGTGATGATGGACAAAATCCTGATGGTGTTACTAAGGTAAACCCCTGCATTAATCTAAAAAGAAAAATATGAGTAGGAACATGGAATGTGAGAAGTATGTATGAGGGAAAGTATCAAATAATAAGTGACGAGATGAAAAGAACGGGGATACACATTTTGGGAATCTGCAAACACCAATAAAAAGGATCAGGACACTTCAAGAGCGAGAATGGTAATATCTTTACATACTCTGGTGGAGAATTAGGGGGAAAGAATGGAGCAGCTTATTACTTGGACAAATTAACATCAGAACCATTACTAGAACCATTGCCCCAGTAAGTGATAGAATACCTCACTATTAGACTTAAGGGCACTCCTAGAAATGTAACAATTATCCAGATATATGCACCAACATCAGCAGCAGAGGAAGTAGAAGACTTTTATAACACGCTGCAAACAACGATAGACCAGGTACGAAAAAATGATATTGTATTAATAATGGGGGATTTTAATGCAAAGATTGGTACAGAAAGAGCAGAAGACGAATGATAGGTTTTGGGAAAATTTAGTGTAGGACACAGAAATGAGGCAGGTGATAATCTAATGGCGTTTTGCATGGAAAATGAGCTAATGGTCGCTAACACACTTTTTAAACAACATCCAAGAAGACTTTACACATGGACGTCACCTGATGGGAAAACCAAGAATCAAATAGATTACATTTTGGTGCAAAGAAGGTGGAGATCGAGTATAATGTCAGCAAAAACTTTACCAGGTGCTGATTGTGACATGGACCATGAGTTATTAATAGCAGAAGATAAAGATAACAAAGACAGTTACAGGATCAAGATCACTCTGCTTTAATCTTACAAAAATACCAGAACAATACGGTACAGAAGTGAAGAACCATTTCAAAATCCTGATGGTTGTATAGGAGATGACACCAGATGAATTAGCTACACAGGCCAGAGATATCTTAATAACAGCAGCTAAAGACAAGGTTCCAGTAAATAAAGCACAAAAGAATGGATGGATTACAACATGCACACTAGAACTGACAAAACAACGTAGAGAAATGAAGACGAAAGGGAAAGTGACAAACAACAACAAAGAGGAATATAAATCTTTAATGAAAGAAGTAAGAAGAAACATAAGAAAATACAAAAACAATATATACAAGATTGCTGTGAAAAAATAGAAGGATATCAAAAGTGTGGAAGAGATGGTGAAATGTTTAAAGAAAGTAAGACACTGATGAAAAATGTCACACCTAAACTAAATGTAATTTGTGATGAGATTGGGAAGACCTCGACAGAGGAAATTCTAGAAAGATGGAAGGAATATTGCAGAGGAATGTATGAAACAATCGATTATGAAAGCAGAAATTAACAGTGTGAATTATTATTGGAGGACAATTTAAAAGTTTTATGGGTAATAAAGAATCTGAAAAATCTGAATCACCATAAAATGATAAATGAATGTGCAGCAATTTATCATGCACTATGTAAAAAGATATGGCATTCAGGTATTTGGCGAAAATAATGAAAAGAACTGTATTCATACCACTGCCAAAAAAGGGTAACTTGAAATTATGCACAAACTACAGAACCATTGCCCTGATTAGTCATGATAGTAAAATTCTATTAAAAATCATAATGGATAGACTTTATAAGAAAATAGAAGAAGAAGTCAATATGGTCCAAGCTGGTTTTAGACAAGGAAGAGGATCAAGAGATCATATATTCAATATAAGATTAATAATAGAAAAATGCAGAGGATTTAATGTGAATTAAATTTATCTTATGGCCAAATTAACAGGCATAAAATCCCTTGATGAGGTTGAAAGACTCGCCGAAGACAGGAAAAATTGGTGAACTACTTTGCGAGCCCTATGTGACGTTTAACGGCACGAGAAGGATATAAGATATAAGAAATTTATCTTTAATAGATTATTCAAATGCACTTGATTGTGTACAACACCAGAAACTTTGGGAAATAATGGACAAAAATGGGATTTCCAACACATTTGATACAACTAATATCACTGCTGTATCTAGACCAACAGGCAGCAGTGAGAATAAACGGTGAAACAACAACTTGGTTTGGCATAAAACAAAGGGTCTGTCAGGGGTGCATACGGTCATCTTACTTATTTAACTTGTATACTGAAAATATAATGATGAATGTTAGAGAAGATGTAGTCAAAGGATATTATGATGCCATAACAATTGGAGGTTATCAAATACTAGAGATTAGATATGCTGATGACACAGTATTACTATCCACAACATACAAAGGAATGGAAAAACTAATTATGTCAGTCCATAAGAATAGTGAAAAGCAAAACCTCTATCTTAATGCGAAGAAATCTAAATTGATGACAACTGACAAAACAAATAAGGCAGCTGAAATATGTATCAATGAGGAAAAATTGGAAGAGGTGGAGAGTTTTGAATATCTTGGATCATTACTAACTAATAATGGAGATACAATGAGAGAAATTAAAAGGAAGACATCTATCGATCTTCAAAAAAGTAAAATGATTAAAGAATCTGTGGAGAGGAACAGATAGAACTACAAAAATAAGTGTTTTAAGGGCATGCATCTTTCCCATCGCAACATATGCCTGTGAGACCTGGACACTTAACAAAACAGCTGAGAAACACATAAATGCCTTTCAATGTAAATGCTACAGAAGAGTTCTTCAAATATCATGGACATAGAAAAGAACAAATATATTCATACTACAAGAACTTAATATTGAAGAAGACTGACTAGTAAAGAGGATTAAAGAGAGAAAACTTAAATATTTTGGACACATTAAATGTCATGATAATCTAGAGAAAACCGTCTTGGAAGGGTACATAATGGGAAAAAGAATGAGAGGAAGACCAAGGTGAAGATGGCTGCAAAACATCGCTGATAGTCTGCAAATCGATGCATCAGCAGCAGGACATCTTGCTTACAACCGAGAGGCCTACAGGAGTGCTGTTAGGGAGCAAAGTTCTGCAAGGGACATATAAATGACTGATTGACTGTCAGATAACAAATAAGAAAGTGATACTAGACAAAAACAATGATCAACATCTGTCAGATAAGAAGTATGAAAGTGATATTAGACAAAAACAAAGACTGTGATACCACAACGGAAGCTTCAATATAAAGTTCTTAGATAAAATAAGAGCACTGAAAACAAAAACATTACAAAAGCATGCTATCTTATAAATGCAGTGAAATAATTATAGCAGAACATTATAAAATATATTATAAATGTATGAAAAAAAGCATTAAAATATGTAACAATATAACAGCTCTTATCTTGTCTTAGGAGACAAGTGAACCCTAGTATGGCTTCTTCTACCAGTTTTGTTTCATCTGCTCATTTCTTGTCCAAGTCTTGCAAACATACAAGAGAAGATTACCAAAGATGAGGTGTATTACTTATGTTTGGGTAGCCAAGAATGATAAATGCTTCCAATTTCATGTTGCCCGATTGTTGGAGAGCCAGTGATATATATACACTGAACTAACTGTATTATAGGTTAGTCTCTTCGAGTAGAGGATCGGGTAAATCTATATCCTGACTGAAAAAAAAATGACTGATAGAAATGTTCACTGGATCATCCTTAGTAAAATAATTCTTAAATTTCTTCTGTTGCTTACCCCAGCATAAATCCCCATGGCCAAGGAAAGTCAAGAATGAGATGGCTTCCAATGCCATCAACTACAGCCTCAAACAAACATGGAATAAAGGCCAGCCGTATCACGACAAATGACAAGCGACGCAGAGCCTGAGGATCTAATCCTAGTCCAGCACGAATCAGGATGATTGTCAGAGCAATCTGTCTATGATAAATATATAATTTAAATGCCTCAGAAACTGAGGGATCCATAATATTTATACACATATAAAAAAATCAATGATATAATGTGTGTCTCATAGAAGTAATAAAGTAATTACACATTTACAGTCATAAAAGTTTATTAGCACAACACAATACAAATTTACATTTACACTTTTCATACATGAAACTACTGACTGCCATACACCTTATGAAACTATGTATGGATCTACAAAAGAAGTAATACATGTTAACAGGCTCAAAAAAAAAACCAATTACTGACTCTGATCTTTTCCCATGTTTACAAGTCTGCTCTTGATTACTTTATCCCATGTTGTGGAATGGGCAGGCATTTTTTTATTTTAATTTTCTGTATCTCCAACACGATGTTGGTTATGAATGGGTTTGGTGGTAGAAGATATTTCTCTGCAGGCAGGGCCAGTTTTATCATGTGCAGGGATCTAAACACTATCATAATAGAAAGCCCCCTAATCTCCCCCCACAAATTTTCCTATTTCAAAGTAACAGATAAAAATATAGTATGAAGTGGTATAAATCTGTTATAAACATGTATGAAGATTAGCTACATGGACGGGGAAGAACTGGTGAAAGGGTAAGTCACAAAAGAGAAACAACAACATTATTTGATAAGGAATATCCTGTACTTTTATAGTCTGTTCACACCAATTTTTTTCTCTTGTTCTAGTTCTTCTCTGTTTTCCTTTCTGTTTTTAACACTCCATTCATCTTTCTATACACTTCAACAACCTCATTATTACTTTCCATCTTCCTATTTGGTGTATGTGTTTCTACACCACCATATGGCGCAGAGCATATATAACATTTGGCAAGTTCAACACAAACTGCTGTGTGGCCTCATCAGTGAACTATACTTCCCATTTTTATAAAAATGATGGACCACACTTGTCTGTGACACATGTCACATTACAATGTCAATGGATGAATATTGCTGGTACTCACCTAAAGCTGGAAGACCATATAGGGTCAATGTCGCTAGCAATATTGATCTGTGGGACATTTCTTAGTGCCCCTCCCACTAACAACATTCCTGCAACAAATATTTAACAGCTTTTATTTAGGCAGCAATTATTTTTCAAATCAAATTTACAAGAAAGAAAAAGTATTAGCTACTTTCTGGACTTTCACATGGTATATTGTGCTTAAAAGGTAAAAGGTAAAGGTAATCTGTCATGCCTTAGAGGCACATAGGGATATGGTGTTAGTGCCCATATTTTCCTTGACCAGTCAGCACACTAGAGGATGATGTGGTCAGTATCACGCCTGGCCGCCTTTCCTTCCACAACTCCAGAAGAAGTCAGGTACCCATTTCTACAGCTGGGCGACTGGGGTGCCTCTGGCCAGATTCAAACCCTTGACCTTCGCCATGAGAGACCAGTGCACTAACCACTTCGCTGCTCAGACATAGACTTATGACTAAAAGTAAAATACTTAACAACGACTGCTGATTTTTAAATTAAATTTATGACTTAAATATGCACACATGCCTTGTTTTTCAAAACAAAACAAAAAATGCCATCTACAGGATTATATTTTCATAATGAATTAAAAAGATCCAATGAAGGAAATACAACTTTGTAACTCCATCAGAACTGCCTAAAACAGGGGAATCAAAATGTCAGATCTGTCTGTAGTTTAACCCCACAGTAGATGCTCCTCAATGATTTACTTCTCATGTCCAAAATTTCCCACACCTGTCAGAGCATGCATATGATAACCAACCTTTTAAAAACTGTTTTCTGTGTAATCTGGTGTTAACAGTAAGTTTTTAATTGAATATGATCATTATTCATAAGTTATAAAGCCACCATTAACAACTATATGGTGAAAAAAGAAACAACCTGAAACGTAACAGACCTTAAATTTTCATTCATTATAAAATATGACAAACTCAACAACAACAACAACAACAACAACAACAACAACAAACTGCTCAAAATCCATCTCTATGTCTCACAGTATTTGCATGTTGTAGGTGTATGAAGTGTTAGTACCTACACATTTCTATGCCATTACAGTATTTGAGGTAGGGATGCCAGCACCTATTTTCACTGCCTTTGTTTTCTCAAGGAAGCCCCAGGTACCTAATTCTCAAGCCTGGTGTGACCTTGGTGCTAAAAGCCCCAGGTACCTAATTCTCAAGCCTGGTATGACCCTGATGCTAAAAGCCCCAGGTACCTAATTCTCATGCCTGGTGTGACCTTGGTGATAGAAGCCCCAGGTACCTAATTCTCAAGCCTGGTGTGACCCTGATGCTAAAAGCCCCAGGTACCTAATTCTCAAGCCTGGTGTGACCTTGGTGCTAAAAGCCCCAGGTATCTAATTCTCAAGCCTGGTGTGACCCTGATGCTAGAAGCCCCAGGTACCTAATTCTCAAGCCTGGTGTGTCCCTGATGCTAGAAGCCCCAGGTACCTAATTCTCAAGCCTGGTGTGACCCTGATGCTAAAAGCCCCAGGTACCTAATTCTCATGCCTGGTGTGACCCTGATGCTAGAAGCCCCAGGTACCTAATTCTCAAGCCTGGTGTGACCTTGGTGCTAAAAGCGCCAGGTACCCTTATGCTGGTCTGTCTGAAAAATTCCACCCAAGGGCAAAATTGAACCAGGGACCTTCCAATCAGCAGGTGAATTCATAATCACTACACCACTGCAGCACTGGTTCAAAAAGAACTCCTGTTACAAGAACATAAACAAACCTTCACATATGTGCCTGTCTATCTGCTTTCTCCCAGTGGTTATCAAGATTGAATAAATGCATTGTTTTTTTTTTCTGACACATAGAAACTAAGAACAACTAAGAGCACAAGAGAAATAGGACAAATATTGAGGTGAGAATATGAAAAGTCACACATGGATGAAAGTCAAACTGACAAAGTCTGAGAAACTACCTGAGCAAGAAAGATCACAGCACACACCAGACAACCTAACAGAATAATTGTAAGATACTTAATTTATTGAAGACAACTGTAAGAATCTGAGTGAAGGATGCCAATGTAATACTAAATGTATCTGTAAAATCAAAACTTGTTCAGGAATAAAGTTTTGATGAACATCATTTATCTGAAAATTTAAAAAAAAGTGTTGTTATTTAAGAACAATCTATTAAAAGTTTATGTGCCTGAGCTGTGACAGTATGTCTCTTGTTTCTCACGGCAAAAGTCAATAGTTCAACCCTGGCCACATGCATCCCTTCTATCTAGATTTAAATCCACATTAGGCTCCTCTTGGAACTAGGGAAGGAAATCCTGCCAGACTTAATACTGAGGAATCACTCCCTAGTCTGTTGTCAGGTTAAGGAAAATGTCAAGAATATACAGTATATTCCCTATGTCTCAATGGCACTGGACACATCTAGGTTTTTTAAAATGTAATGTTACCATAAGTCTATCAGCACTTCATGCCCATACATAGCCCAGGCTAGGGAGCTAAAGACTTTGTGAAAACTGCAGTCAAGCAACTTCAGCCTCACAACACACAATAAGATGCAAGAATGGTCCAGATGTTTCTTGCTCATTTCTTGATGGACCCTCAAAAATTATTAAAAGATTCACTGACCATAAATTTCATCAGATGAATTCATGACTTATGAAATTCCTTGTGAGTGCTTCTCATTCACATTTAAATCAATCACTGAAAGATTACACAACTGGACTTGTCAAATCATGAAGCAATAAATTAGTTCAGAATAAACGCCCAGGGAAACTGATTCAACTTACTGGTAGTTCACTTGTATTTTTTAGTGCTGAAAGATGTAAAGAGGACCCTGACATTGTATGTCACGCACTGAATGATTATGTGGGATGACATGTAGAATATCTATAGAAATCTACTTTCAGATTTTTAAACACATTTTGTGTTCATGGATGGCTCTGAATGAGGTGCTTTCACCAAAAGTTACTGAAGTGTCAATATTCATTTCATAAAGAAACCTGCAATCAGACAGCAAAACACCTTGATTAGCTACATACAAGAATATTTTTTTACAGCTGAAAAGATGTTTAGCAATGATGGCTTCTTATGGTTGTTACATTATTGGAAGTGGAACAAATTTCCTTAGCTTTGTAGAAATACTGAATGCTTTGGTGGATTTCTCATGATTGCATAATTTAATAAGTCATTTCCTGGGCATAATGGAAATGACAGTGGCAATTTTGGTCTCAGTGCAATATCAACTGACACAATACAGACAAAAGAACTAAACACAGTTCCTGACATTCTAGGAATACGTATGACTATCAAAGAAGTGGCAGTTTTCTGAGCTAGTAAACAATAAGTATGATTGCACTAAAGAAATTGCAGTTTTTTGAGCTAGTAAACAATAAGTATGGCTGTCCATGTGGTATCCTCAGAATCAGACTGATGTGTTACTTCAATCTTCTCTGGGAATTATGGGATTGAAATTCCAGATAAAGTTGAATCTGCCAAGCTGCCTTATTCTTTAGGCTCTTAATGAATTAAAGCAGCCCACTCCTTATCCAACTTTGTAACTGCATTCTTTATTAGGAACAGATGCAATTAGTCCCAAGTTGCAGCTACAGGTGTCAGCCAACAATCTATTCAGCACACAAGTCTGATAATGAAAGGGATATTTTATGCATCTACTGCATCTAGCCTTTTAATATTGCTTCACCTTGCTGTTGAGTTCTATTAAGTTAGTTACAGTGAACAGGAAACAGTAAAAGAGGTGCTGGAATAACGGAAACGGAGAAAAGAGGAATGGATAAGCAACACAACATGGGAAAGGATAGAGCAAAGAAAGGAAATCCAAGAAAAAAATTACTGAACACCAAATCACAACGGCTAAAGAACAAGTTTTAAGTAATTATGCACAAAAAGACGAAGAAGTGAAGGAATCATGGCATTAAGATAAACATCAATACTATGACAACTTAGCAGAAGCAGCAGAGAAAGCAGCATATGCAAATGACATGAAAACCATATACAAAATCACAAAGCAGATGACAGCTAACTTCAGCATAAGATGTGAGAATGCAGTAAGGACACATAAGGAACAACCGATCAATAGAGAAACAGAAAAAATTGAAAGATGGAGGGAACACTTTAACACTCTACTAAACAGACCACAAGCAGCACAAACAATAGACATACCTGAAGCAAAAACGGAACTAAACATCAATACAGGACCAATAACAATAAGTGAAGTAAAGGAGGCGATAAAGAAGCTAAAATTAGACAGGGCACCAGGTGAAGATGAAGTGACTGCAGAGATGTTTTTACAGTAGAAGAAACAGAAACACCAAAACAACTCTGCCGGATACTACAACAAATTTGGGATCTAGAAAAAGCCCCAGAGGAGTGGCAAACTGGCCTTCTAGTAAAACTACCAAAGAAGGGTGACCTCAGAGACTGTGGGAACTGGAGAGGTATTACCCTCCTGCCACTCACCAGTAAAGTATTTTGCAGAATAATCATCAACAGAATTGTACCAGCACTTGAGGGAAAACTTCGGAAAGAGCAGGCAGGATTTATGAAGGAAAGATCATGCACAGACTACATATCTGTACTTAGACAAATATTAGAACAGGCAAATGAGTGGCATAGCACAACATATGTATTGTTTATAGATTTTGAGAAAGCCTTTGACAGTGTCAACAGAGATGCACTGTGGAAAATCATAAGATGGCATGGCCTCCCCCATAATATAGTGAATGTAATCAAAGCCCTATACGAGGGTTTTCAGTGCAAAGTGATCTGTGGAGAACATACCTCCAGCAGCTTTAGGGTACAAACAGGAGTGAAGCAGGGATGTGTACTATCACCAACATTATTTATCTTGGCAGTAGACTGGTTAATGAAGGAGGCAACATCAGACAAGCGCAGAGGAGAACAATGGACCCTTGACACAGTGATGGAGGACCTTGACACTTTGCGGATGACATTTGTCTACTATCAAGCAGCCACAAAGATACGCAAGATAAACAAGCTAACTCAGAATGCAAACAATATAGGACTAAAGATCAACGTAGGAAAGACAGTTAATGAAGCAAAATGTGAACAACAGAAATGTACTCACAGAGTAGATAGCAAGTTAATGGAGGAGGTCAACGAATTTGTATACCTTGGCAGCAGAGTAGTAGAAAATGGAGACAGCACAAAGGACATCAACAGCAGACTTTCTAGACCAACCTAGGCTTTTGCAATACTGCAGACTATATGGAAATCTAAAAAAACTAAGCATGAAGATGAAAATCAGGATATTTAAGAGTAATGTTCTATGGAAGTGAATGCTGGAAAATCACAAAAACCATAGAAAACAAGTTGAATTCGTTCCAGACTAAATGTTTACGAAGAATTGGAAAAATAATTTGGTGAAACACCATAAGAAATAATATCTTTTTTTGGCAGAAATGCAGATGAAGCCACTGACAGCAGTTATTGAGGAAAGACGATGGAGATGGTTAGGACATGTGCTCCGAATGACTGACAACTCACTACCAAAAATAGCACTAAAATGGACACCACAGGGGAGCAGAAGTAAGGGTAGACCAAAAGAGACATCATGGAGAAGAACAACAGAGAGGATGTTGAGCAATAGAGAGCTCACCTGGGTAAGAGCAGAAAAAAAGGCAAAGGACATGCATTTGTGGAAAACCCTCGCGGAAGCCCCATGTGCCCTGGGCACTTAAAGTTCAGAGAGAGAGGGAGAGAAAGAAAGAGAGAGAGAGAGATACAGTGATGCAGTATGATAACCTTCTGCCATCACTTCTAAGATCGTTACTTTAGCTTTGTTTCTGCGTGCAGTTTCTTTTTTTATGGCAGCTTGCTGAACCTATATCGTTGTAGCAGGACATGGGCATTTCACACTACAAACTCAAGGGAGTGAAGCTTAGTGGAGAGGAGTTATGATTGTTGAAGAGGAGAATGTTAGGTGTAGCTGAATAACGAGTTCAACCCGTGTGGTTCCAGCATCCCATAATCCTCCAGTCCTTCTCACTTGTTACACATAGTTCAGAACCTCCTCACAGCATCACATTACAACCCTCTACCCCAACTATAATCATCTATTTCACCTTCTCCTGGCTAAGTTAACACTATCTCACTCTCTCTCCCCTCCACGGTTTCCCCACCCACTACCCCCAGTTACGACCCGCCCATCACACATCCCAAGCCTTCATTTAAACATTCTCTACGTTCCGCCATGCGCATTTCTGACACACAGCGTCGGACAAACCACATCTACTTACAAGTTACAACTAAGTGCCCTATTCATTTTATTTCCTTTTTTAACATAGCATTCATGTGAATCTAACTCCTCTCTCTATGTATTCGTCCTGTATGTTTTTGTATGATTAAGGGTCACGCTGAAACGTCACAACTTTGTAATCGTTAAGTCTTTTTTCCTAGTTTACACACATGGGAAGAAGTGACCTGGTGCAAATTGAAGGACGCCTGAATGCCCAACAATACGTCGCTGAAATTGTTCTTCCTCACGTCCTTCCACTTCTGGCTGCACCAGGGTCGATTTTTCAGTATGATAACGCTCAACCTTATGTGGCACAACTCACCACCTAGTTCCTCGCTGACAACAATGTCCAGATCATTCATGAACCCAACAGAACACTTATGGGATGAACTCAACAGACAAGTCCGCCAGCGAGACGTGGCGCCAACCAATCTCCGACAGTTTTCTCTTGCACTGCGGGAAGAGCGGGCAGCCATCCCACAACAACAGATCCAACGGCTAATCGGATCCATGTCAAGGAGATGTCGTTCTCTGATACAGGCCGGAGGAGGGCATACACTTTACTGAAACGGAGGCCTCAGTAGCAAAGAATAAAAGTCCAAACCAAAGTTAATGAACATCATTTCATTGTTAAAGTCTTAAAGTTTCTTCATGCCAAGATTGAAACATTAACTCCATAAAATACAATTTTGATTACAAGTTTGAAATGTGGTGTCCATTACGACTACAGTAGTAGACTACAGTGAACAGTATAAATAGACAGTTAAAGTTGTTCTGTAGCAAACTTTGCTGCTAGCACCTTAACATGGTGCTAAAATGGAGATAAAGATATTCGTCGCTATAAAGTATACTCGACTAACACCCCAGAAAAAGATACTCATCGCAATAAAGTCCACTCTACTAACACCGGAGACTAATGATAAATCTCTCTCTCACACACACACACGCATACATCCACGCATACACACACATGCACATTGCTCACAAGCTAATACTGCGCTGTAAAAAAAAATACATAAATTTGTAAAAACAAAAAAGATTAATAAAATAAAGGGAGGGGACCAGACGAAGAATACAATCGACTATGACATTAATTAGATGACAAGAAAAGTTCATGATTAGAAAAATTTTATCCAAGTGTGCTTTGGCCCAAGATATGACCTACAGCCAACACTTAACGCCAGGATAACACAAGATGATGATAACACCGCCTTAGAAACCAGTTACTACATATTGCTAATTGTGTTATCAAATTAAGAAAGCTTCCCAAGGTTATGACCCCAGCAAGGGAGCCCCGCCTCATTCTATAAATATCACTCTCACATCTTGAAAATGAATAATGAAAGAAGCTTGACAGAAAGCAAAAGTTTGCTGACACACGGACAAGGATTCTAATCATTTTATATCATGGGCCTCTTTAAAAACTTTGGGGAAATCTATGGTTTCCTTATACGAAAAATATTGTATTTAAATCTATCAAATCAATAACACAAAAGTTGCAGTATGTTTTATGGTAAAATAATGACTGAAGTCATGACAATATTGTGGTCTCCAAAATCATACGTCATCATTACTGATAGCCATATGAATATTAGCTTTGGGTCAGTTAGATTTTTTAAAAATCTAAATTATCTCCTCATTCATAATCATCTCTTCGTGTGACGTGTCCTTTCCAGAACGTTGTCCCTCTCACAGCTTCCCTGAATGCAACACAGTCTTGCGCATGTCGACCAGCATCTCGCAGTGACACATTCACACTTTCCGTGACGTCCTGAGTCCACCTGCGGCGAGGTCGTCCCTTTTCTCTTCTGCCGGGCACTATGCCTTCTACTATCAACCTCTCCAAGCTATTGTTGTCTCTTGATGTGGTCGAAGTATCTCAGCTTTCTAGTTCTGATGGTGTTTACGAACCAGTTCTCTGCCACGCCTGATCGCATTACTACCTCTTTATTTATTATCATAAATTTAAAAATCTACCCACACGACACACAAAGGGACCATGACGTGCCAGTTTAAGAATCCTTGCCTTGTGATAAATCAAAGCCCTGCTTTACATACAACTGTCACGTGTTGTAACCGTGTGTGTACCATTTCCCTCCTTATATTTACCTCTATATCTACACTGCCCTGTCTTGTACGAGCACAGCTAAAGCATAAAGTTTCCTGATAAATCTAGCCGTATGGGCAATAATAACAACGATAGCAGAGAGACAGACAGAGAGAGAAATATATATACACGGTCCGACAATTAAGTAATGAGACTGACTTTATTATGGCCAAGACAAAAATGCCATCTATGAAGCAAAGCATGGAATCCAAAGGGGCAATCTTCATCTATGATCTGGCAACTTTTCATCGCCGTCCGATAAGCAGACGACAAACAAGCCGCCATTTTGTGACCTAGTTAGAGGTGCATTGTTACGTAATCAGCATGGAGCAAAAAGCTACCATTAAACTCTGTTTAAAACTTGGAAAAAGTGCCATTGAGACAGTTGAATTGATGTGACAAGTTAATGAGGATAATTGTTTATCTCGTGCACATATATTCAGATGATATTCACGATTCAAAAGTGGTGTGGAAACATCTACATATGCAACTAAACATGGACGCCCAATTTCTGTTCGTAATGAGCAACTCATTGCAAAAGTCAGAGAACGGATACAAGATCGTTGTTTGACTGTGAGGATGATGGCAGATGAATTTGGTGTTAACCGAGAGGCCATTAGTAAAATTTTAGTGGACGATTTGGGTATGAAAAAAAGATGTTTGCCGGTTTCTACCACACGCGTTATCTGATGCCAAAAACATCAGCATGTCCAGTACGCAAGACGTCATAAAAACGTGTCGCAGAAAGAAACATTTCTTAAGAGTGATTGTTGCAGAGGATGAAACATGGATTTTCCCCTATGATCTCACAACTAAACGCCAAAGAGCTCAGTGGAAGCATCATCATCACCAAAAGTAAAAAAATTCGTCTTCAAAAGTCGAAGTGAAGACAATGTTGGTGTGCTTTTACGACAGCAAAGGAGTTATTCACAAAGAATTTATTCCAGAGGGACAGACTGTCACTGGCGAAGTTTATTTATGTATTTTGAAATGCCTATTGAAAAGGATTCTCCGAGTCCGACCCGAGTATTCAACACTTAGCAGTTTTTTCCTTCTTCACGATAATGTACCGGCTCAGCGGGCGGTAGTTGTGCAGGAATTTTTGGCCCCAAAACAAGTGTGTGTTCTCAAACATCCACCCTATTCCCCAGATTTGTCTCCCTGCGATTATTTTCTATTCCCAAAATTAAAATTACCATTGAAAGGACGCTTCTTTGACGATACTGATGACACCCAAAGGGGTGTAACATCGAGTTTAAGGGCCATACCAACAGAAGTACTGCAGAAGTCGTTCCAGTGTTTGTCAGATCATGCCACTTCGCTGTATTAATGGACAAGGGGCTTACTTTCGTTCCAGTGTTTGTTAGATCGTGCCATTCGCTGGCTTACTTTGAATAAAATACAGGTTATATCTTCAACTGTTTATTTTATTTTTTAATGGAATTAGTCTCATTACTTAATTGTCGGACTTTGTGTGTGTGTGTGTGTATATATATATATATATATATATATATATATTGTGTGGACAATATCACATCCTGCAGACACTTGTTCAGCTGCATATGTACTGTATATTTTAGCGAAGGTAAAATTATATATATAATATTTTAGCGAAGGTATATCCTAGTCTTGCTTGTATTTAAAGCAAAGTAAGAAAGAAAGAAAGAAACATTCATTGGCTGTACGCAAGGTGTTTCCGGTAAGTAATGATACATTTTATTCAGCCAATCAGCAGGGCCGGGGACGGGTTCTCTGGGCCTGAAGGTTAGCTGGAGATGTTAGGTAACGGGTCGATATCTCTTCATTTGGCTCTGAGCTTTTCAGAGTGCGGATCGCTTGCGAAGTGGACAGCTGTTTAAGCGTCGCGTAACGGTGGTCAAATGCAGAGGAGTGTCCAGCAGCGATACGCGGTAAAGTTTTGCGTTATAAAATTTTTCGACCAAGGCGCCTGCCTGCAGAAAGCCTACGGGAAGGATGCTTTATCGAAAACACAAGTGTTTCAGTGGCACAAGACGTTCAACGAAGGAAGAGAAAGCGTTCAGGATGAACAATGTGCTAATCAAAGATGGAATCGATGATCATTTTACTCTAAAGGTCTTGTCCATAAGAAGTTCGTACCACCTGGATAAATGGTCAACGCAGTATTTTATGTGGAAGTGCTTAAATGGCTGAAGAACACAGTCGCGCGCGTCCACCCGGAGATCGCCAACACTGGGTTCTTCACCACAACAATGCGCTGTGCCATGCGTCGCAGCTTTTGGGAGAGTTTCTGGCGAAACAAAATGTGACAACGCTGTGTCAACCTCCCTACAGCCCGTACTTGGCCCCGGCTGACTTCTTTTTGTTTCCCCTGTTCAAATCAAGCTTGAAAGGCCACCATTTTGGGACTGTTAATGACGCGCAAGCTGCTGTGAAGAAAGCTTTGAAGGATATCCATGTTCAAGACTTCCAGACTAGCTATGAAGCGTGGCAGAACCGCTGGCAATGGTGTATTAATGCTCAAGGACGTTACTTCGAGGAATTTTAAGCCTTTTTTGTCAAAAAGATTTGTCTGTTTTTCTTTTAATCTTGATACTAAGACTTTCCCCAGGGTCCTTGGAAACCCTGAACCTCTCACCAAATCTCGGAGCTGAGAGTGGGCGAAGAGTTGAGGGCCCTGGCTTACACAAGGAAAGTCTGCATCATTCTTCCGTGAATCAGCAGAACTAGCAGAAGAATCTTCTGAGCTCTCAGATACAAGAATAATTTGAACTTTAGCAACAGGTCGTAGAACTGATGGAAGGTTTGGTTGTGCAATAACTTTCTTCTTTTTAGATTCGTAGCCATTAATATCACAGCTGCAAAAAATAGCAGTCATCACTGTGATTGTTTTTTGCTCTCTCCAAATCATTTGAACACCAAATCTGAAAGCTTTTGTTTTTCCTTTATACCACTGATCCTCTACATAAACTTAACACACCTTACTGAGGGCCCATGATTTGTCTTGATCTCCTCCAAGTTTCACTTTAAAATATGCATAGTACTCCTTCTTAACAAAATCTATAATGCTTCTTTGGTGTTTTTAAATCATAAATTTTCCACAAATGTAACGAAAATTGCCTGACAGTTCACACAACCTCAGCTATTCATTTTTTTCTTCCTCAATGCAACTGAAAACTTATATGATGACTATACATTTTATATGATGTCTGTATATTGCCGCTGAAAATAACAAAATATAAAGAACCTGAAAATATCACTTATACAGAATTATGAATTTGTTTTTTAAAAAATGATATGTGATACAGGAAAAAGAGTGTCTTTTTTTAAAATTCAGCATATGAAAACACATATAGAACACCTACAGTCTGGTGAAAAGTTTTTTTTTTTTTTGTTGGTCTGTGTTATAAAAAATATAGTAAACACCAACCAGCCCCGAAATCGGTTGGAAGATAAGCAGACCAGTATGATGATGATGATGATGATGCTCAATTTGCGTGTAGGAGGATCAGCCAGTTTTGACTCTGATACAACATGTGAGCATTCTGTAAAGTTTAAATCTGCCCGCAAATAAGATAAGGAAAAAAGAAGTACATACGAACATCTACTGATGTTTGTAAAATGCATTTCATTTCACATTAAAAAAAAAAAAAAAGTATCGAAGCATGCATGATTTGACAAGGGAATGATAGTACAGGGGTAGTTTCCCTTTGCCTTGCGCTCTGTTTATATACGAGTTTCTCTGCTGCTCTTTGTCTCAAGAGACTGGCCTGCAAGGTAGCAGGGTACCTGTGTTGATCTGCTCTTGTTTATTCAGATATTGACAGCTGACTTCTATATCTAGAGGCCGATCCACCATCCAGGACATGCCATGAGAAGAAGCTGGAGAATCCAGCAACGACTGAAAATTTCAAGGAAAAAAAAAGGAAAATAGGAAGGCTAACAGAAAAATATCTCAATGGACTGACCAAGTGGCATGGAAAAAGAAAAGCATCTGAATTAATTGGAAACACCAAGGACCCCACAAGATGGAGTAGCACGATCGCCAACGCTAGCCGGAATGTCCTGGATCTTGTATTGAGAAATCCGGTATTTTGGAAAGTACTTCACACAAGGTGAAAGACAGGTACAACTGTACCGGTTTAAAAAAATTCTAGTGCGATGACAGATTGTTGCTGTGGATCGCAAGTGACTGAATTTTCATAATTATCTCATTACCCCCCTATACCCCTACTCCCCGACAGCAAAACGTCTGTACCGCAGTCAAACAGTACTTCAAACAGCGATAAAAATGCTGTCTTAAGCAAGATAAACGCCGTGACCAATCTCTCAGTATTAATTAAGTTTTCAAGTGGCAAAGCTCTCTACCGGCCCGACTCGTGGACTCTCCGGGCGAAATCGTTCTCACTAGGAGAACGAGAATCACGAGGGTCCCTAAACTCTGAAGCTTCTGCTAGATGACACTCACAGGTTTCCAGAAGTGCTCCTCTCTAACTCTCCCTGGGCACGCTAAGGATCTTGTTTCTGCATCCGAAGATGAAGAACAGATCAAGCTTCACACCAGAACAGGGACTTGACTCCATGACCTTGACAAGTTGTAAAACTTGTACGTCCAAGTTTACATTTGTATAACTAGTTGTGAAAGGGGGATATTTTATCATCCAGATGTTACAGATCAATAATCCCTTGGCAATGTACTACTGTACACGAGGTCAGTCTAGCTCCTCCATATGATCGCCAACCCAGGTTCTCCCCTCCTTGATATACTGTATGCTAATTATGCATAAATCCTGAGCATTTAATCAATACACATTACACTGACATGCAGTACAAATCACCAAGTTTGAAATTAAGGCACAGCATTTTAATCTCACCATATGCCACAAAAGCACATACAACTGACACTGACATCAACATGACATCAAGACATGTGTCATCATAATGAATGAAGAATTGGATGAAGAAGATCAATGCAATGCAAAATACTTCAAGCAATCATCAATAATAGAAAAGTAATCTGATGAACTATGTCAATGCAAAGCAAGGTAATTAAGCATGGTATCATATGATAATGACTTCACATGTTGCATACTGAAAACCTGATGGAGCTGGGGTCCCGGACTTTCTTGGCCCTACACGGAGCTTACACTATGAATATAATGTGCAACAGCACTTATTTCACGCAGCTACTACTACCATGACACACCTCTATATAATAGCGTAGCTGCAGCACAAGCACTTATTCCACGCGGCTACTGCTGCCATGATACACCTCTATATAATAGCGTAGCTGCAGCACAAGCACTATTCCACGCGGCTACTGCTGCCATGATACACCTCTATATAATAGCGTAGCTGCAGCACAAGCACTTATTCCACGCGGCTACTGCTGCCATGATACACCTCTATATAATAGCGTAGCTGCAGCACAAGCACTATTCCACGCGGCTACTGCTGCCATGATACACCTCTATATAATAGCGTAGCTGCAGCACAAACACTTATTCCACGCAGCCACTGCTGCCATGACACACCTCTATATAATAGCGTAGCTGCAGCACAAGCACTTATTTCACGCAGCTACTGCTACCATGACACACCTCTTTATAATAGCGTAGCTGCAGCACAAGCACTTATTCTATGCAGCTACTGCTGCCATGACACACCTCTATATAATAGCGTAGCTGCAGCACAAGCACTTATTCTATGCAGCCACTGCTGCCATGACACACCTCTATATAATAGCGTAGCTGCAGCACAAGCACTTATTCTACGCAGCCACTGCTGCCATGACACACCTCTATATTACTGAGTTGCTTCAGCATAAGCACTTATTCCACGTAACTACTGCTGCCATGACACATCCCTATATAATAGCGTTGCTGCACCATAAGATCACTCTACATGAAAGAATAATAATGAATCCCATTGCCCATCTAATATACCTATAAATCACACTGAAAACCATGTCCATATCGATACGTAAATACAGTTACTTACATCACAGCTTACTGCACAACTACATAATCTACACCACATGAGGTGGGCACGGGTATAATATACAAAACACTCACAATGATCTAAGCACAACTAAGTGCGACATCACCCGGCCATTTCCTCTATCTAAGCTGCCTCTGCATGCCAGCCAATGTTTTCATATATATATATATATCTTTCCGAAACTGACTACCAATCACCACGTGGACGATGACGCCCCAGTCAAGGTCGTACGTCCCTCGATCTAAGCGTGCACCGTCCACAAAGTTCTGTAAGCAGAAAAGCCACACACGGCTTCACGTGCACAATGTACACATATGCATAACTCTATATCTATTTGCCACTGGAACTACCTCAACAACAAATGGAAACTCTGATGAAAGATGGATAAATGCAAAGGAAGGAAAGAAAAACGCACACACAAACGAATACATGGAGATAACAACTCACCAAGCAATGGCGGCAGGTGTACCATGCCGACCACGTACCCACCACACCAGCAGGCTAAAAAGAGAACCAGGAGTGAAAATAAATTCCCACCAGGCAACGCTTCTTTTCCTGTTATAGAAAACAGGGCTGCCCAGGCAGTCGCGGCGAAGCAGACCAGAAAAATAACTGCTCCCATGCGTGAGTGTGGAGGGCACAGAAAATTGTCCAAGAACCGACGACACGGACCAGCGTTGTGAGGTAGTGGGTGCGTCTCTGCCATACAGGGGCGTGTACATTCATGGATACATGACAGAAGCTGATCACATTTTTTAGGCGCTTCTTCTCCGCTCGACGTCTCAGTTTCGATCTCAACCGGTTGACGCATTTCTCCGTTGGCTGCTGGGAGATGGTCGTCTGCGTTGGTTTCAGTATTCGTGACTGTGATTTCAGTATTCGTGGGTGTGCTTTCAGTATTCATGGATACTGTTTCAATGTTCATGGCTGCTCACTTGAGTTAAAAATTCTAATAACAAACAAACAACAAAATATCAAGAATTATTCGTGCATAGTTTAATACAATCTTCTTTTCTCCTTCATCTTATTCTTCTACCTCACTGGAACTGAGAGCTGGTGCTATCTGCAGCCGAGGCGGTGAAGATGTTGTGGCACAGCTTGGTGTCAGGCTAGAAGCCGGTTATGAAGGCTATTTTTTTTTTAGTCCCTGAGAGGGAACTACAAACCTGGGGGGCGAGCAATATTTCCTAGCAGGCTCCACCACCATGGCGATCCCTGCCCCCGTTAGCCAGGCTAGGCCTGTTACTTGGGGTACCAACGGAGAGGTGGGACAGGGTCTTAGTCAACTCTGGTTTGTCAACCCTGACGCTAACAAGTAAGCTAAGGGTCGCTGATTGCCACAGGAGACAGCGTCTTCACACCCAAACATACAATAAAACACACATTAAAAACAACGGAACATTTCTCTCTCTCTCTCTCTCTCTCTCTCTCTCTCTCACACACACACACACACACACACATACATCACTCTCCAATTAAACCAGCTGTAAAAATGTTTATGTGGTAAAATATGTTATGAAAACTCTCCCTGAAAATGGACAGTATCTGCCTGTATGGCGAGGCATACAAGATTACGCTGCACAAATATGTGTCAGCAAAAGAAAGTAAAAACAGGATATCACAAGCAACTCAGTGGCTTGAATACTGGACTTGGCCCCAGTTACAGAACTTGAGGGAAGGAAAACTGAAAACAAAAATGATCAGGATTTGTTTAAAAAAAAACACCAAACAAATGAAACTTGGTGTTACCGATCTTGTTTCTGAATTCTATGCAGCTCATGCTGTTTCTAATCCGGTAGTCTTTTCTTTCCCGTCACACATGGTCAGTCTTCCCAATTCTTTTCTTTCCGGTCACACATGGTCAGTCCTCCCAATTATTTTCTTTCCCGTCACACATGGTCAGTCCTCCCAATTCTTTTCTTTCCCGTCACACATGGTCAGTCCTCCCAATTCTTTTCTTTCCCGTCACACATGGTCAGTCTTCCCAATTCTTTTCTTTCCCGTCACACATGGTCAGTCCTCCCAATTCTTCTCTTTCCCGTCACACATGGTCAGTCCTCCCAATTCTTTTCTTTCCCGTCACACATGGTCAGTCATCCTAATTCTTTTCTTTCCCGTCACACATGGTCAGTCCTCCCAATTCTTTTCTTTCCCGTTTCTCCCCCTTCTTCTTCTTCTTTCCCGTTTCTCCCCCTTCTTCTTCTTCTTTCCCGTTTCTCCCCTTCTTCTTCTTCTTCTTTCCCGTTTCTCCCCTTCTTCTTCTTCTTTCCCGTTTCTCCCCCTTCTTCTTCTTCTTTCCCGTTTCTCCCCTTCTTCTTCTTCTTTCCCGTTTCTCCTCTTCTTCTTCTTCTTCTTCTTTCCCGTTTCTCCCCTTCTTCTTCTTTCCCTTCAGTGTTTCGGTGACTCTTTAACTTCTGCTTCCTGGTGACGTGATCACAGAACTCTGTCTTCTCCTTACAGATGAAGCTCTGCAACTTCTTCACTTGTATTTCTCGCTGCGCAAGATAAGCGCACCTTTCTCAACAGCCAAACCTCTGTTGTGCCCAGTTTAATATCAGTGAGTGTGGCATGCCAATAACTGAAACAAACCTACGTCATCTCTACATACAGACAGTGATTGGAGTGAAAGCATGGATTCACTAATTCATGAACTTTATATGATCTGAGCGACAAAATAACAAAATTGTATACATTTACGGACTTTCTTCTGTTACACCCCATTCTAGCGCCCCCCCCTCCTCCGCCCCAATTTAATTTGAATGTGATAATAACATGGGAAAATGATGTACAGTATTCTAAGGAGAAACACCTGGCACGTGGGTGCATACATCTTTCAGCTGTCTCGGGCAACACACTGACAAGACCGCTCATAAAGCAGCCAGTAGCTTAGACAAGACCACGGTGCGCTGAGTGTAGACTGTGGCCGCCATGCGGAATAGGGTTCGCGTACTGGGGCATTAGTATGTCAGGCTGACTCTTTGTCTTCCTCATACATGTCAGGCTAAATGACTCCGCACTGACAGGTAACAAATTAACCTACATTCTGTTTCCTTTTTTTCTTAAAAAAAGTGACCCCATGCCATGTTGCCAACAACAACATGCAGCTTATAGCCCGTTAAAATAATCTACGGTATATCAAATGACGTAGAAAGGAATCATTGTTAAAATACCAAAAAAGGGCAACCTTAGTGACTGTAACAACTGGAGAGGAGTAACCTTAATATCAGTTGTGTCAAAAGTATTTTGCAAGGTCATTTTGAATAGACTCAAAGATATAGTGGATACTGCAATGAGAGAAGAACAAGCAGGATTTCGAAAAGGGAGAAGCTGTCTCGACCAGATCTTTACTCTCAGAATAATACTTGAAGAACATATTGAAAAGCAGAAACCATTAATACTGAACTTCATAGATTTTAAAAGGCATTTGATAGCATACACAGAGATTCATTATGGAGAATTTTATGTATATATGGAATACCATCTAAAATTGTCAACATCATTAAGGACTTATACAATGGATATGGTTGTGCAGTCAAGACAGAAGAAGGGATGAGTGAATGGTTCCAGATTGAAACAGGCGTGAAACAAGGATGTATACTGTCTCCTTTACTTTTTGGGATTACAATAGACTTCATAATGAAAAAATGCTGCACAGGTAACACAAGTATTGACTGGGTACATGGGACCCAACTAGAAGATCTTGATTTTGCTGATGACATAACTCTTATCAGTAATAATGTGAATTTCATGCAAGAAAAAACAGATAGCCTGTCTTCACTGGCTAGCAAAATAGGACTTGAAATTAACAAGGACAAAACAAAAATAATGAAAATTCCCATCAATCAAAATGGAAAAATACACATAGAAGGGACAGATATTGAAGAAGTCAATCAATTTGCATACCTTGGCAGCTACATAGACCAGGATGGTGACACTAGAAAGGAAGTTAGGATCAGAATTGCAAAAGCAGCATCAATCTTCAAGAATCTTGAGAACATATGGAATTCAAAAGTTATAAGCACAAAAACCAAGTTAAGACTATTCAATTCAAATGTAATATCCACCCTCATTTATGCATGTGAAAGCTGGAAAACAACTAAAGAAATAGAAAAGAAATTAGACTCTTTTGAAAACAAATGCCTAAGGAAAATACTCGGCATCAAGTGGAATGAATTCAAGAACAATGCAGAGATAAGACAGATGACTGAACAACAACCAGTCTCATGGGTGATCAGGAAAAGGAGATGGACATATGTTGGTCACTTGATGAGAAGAAATGATCAGAGAATCCCAAAACAAGCTATCAAGTGGAACACAACAGGCCGAAGAAAAAGGGGCAGACCGCGTGAAACTCTGAAGAGGACATTATTAAGAGAGGCCAAGTTAACAGGCATAGAATCCTTTGATGAGGTTGAAAGACTCGCTGAAGACAGGAAAAATTGGCGAACTACTTTGTGAGCCCTATGTGACGTTTAACGGCACGGGAAGGATATAAGATATAAGATATCAAATGACGAGATCCACTTCAGCTTACGAGGCGTATCTGACAGCGAGCTCAGACAAGAAGAAGGTCTAACAAATAGACATACAGTATATCCAAAATACGGACAAATTTTAGGTCACATTTACGTCAGCATATGACTAAAACTGAATGGGTAAATAGGTTAACAGTCTTATCTTTTAGCAAAAATATCGGCAAGCTACATTGTTTTCTTACAGTCAACAAGCTTATCCCATGTTTTTCTGTGTTCAGCTTTATTATCATTTCATGGCTTCACTGCAGAATCATGCCGGAGCTTTAGCATGTACCCGTCAACAACTACACATTGCCAGCTGTTTTTATTTATGTGTGTTAGGGCGATGACACTTTTATTTGACATATTCATGTTAAAATGTAAGACACCAAGATGTGGTCTTCGATATAGTAAACTTCACTTTATAACTTCACGGTCGGCATAAAACTTAATCCTTTCCTATCCTTTGCCGAAGATTCCATAGACTAAATCAATTTTGAATCCTGTTCTACTGACCCCCATACTTTGGAAAAGTGTCATAGCTGTATGGTAGCTGTGTGCTTTAACTGCAAACGAATTTTTTTCAGAAAATGTGGGTAACCTTTAATGAGTAAACGCTATACTACACTAAAAAAAAAAAAAGTACAGACTTCGTGTATATTCAAATGACAACGTAGCTAAGAAAAATAGACAGCAACTAACATTTCTATTTGTTCTGACAAATGAACAGAATATCAAATGTGTGACAGCTAACCAACCTAAATATGGTGAAAGAAATCATGCCTCTTCTTATTCTGAACAATCGTTTCCACATTATATATATATATATATATATATATCTTTCCTTCACATATGATTCACGATTCGTCGATGTTCAACATTTCACAGTGAAAACAAAAAGATTCCATACTCTGGTCATTGACCCCTACGACGGGGTCCGCGGACCACCGACTGAGAACCACTGGTCTAGAGTATTGGAAAGTTGTGTGTGAGTGAGAGGAGGAGGAGAAAAAAAAGGGGGGGGGGGTAATATGGGATGAGGGAGATTCGACTCTCGGATTCATCTAGGATGATGACTAACTGTCTAGTCAGGAGTGGACAGCGCACCATGGCATAGAGGCAAAAAGCAAGAATACATTGTTTTCATTATTCCCCTCCCCCGTCTGTCAATATCTCTCTCTCTCACACGCACACACACGCATCTTTCCAATACCCCTGAATATAAACGCCTTCAAT
Source organism: Achatina immaculata (assembly GCA_009760885.1). Taxonomy (NCBI): domain Eukaryota; kingdom Metazoa; phylum Mollusca; class Gastropoda; order Stylommatophora; family Achatinidae; genus Lissachatina; species Lissachatina immaculata. Next base: position 67,867,202 of record CM019719.1, on the reverse strand, counting down.
TTACCCTAAGCGTGACATCCTGTGTAAACGATCATAATACAAGATCATTATGTGTTACTAATTTTTTATTGCGTAATGAAGTCTAAACTAGGATGTAGCGTCACATACACATACTGCATATTGCTACAGCAAGGTGCAATCACTTTTCATTCATTCATTCATTAGGTGCCGTGCCGACAGCTGTAGATGATAATGCTTCCTCGTTCATTCATTCATTTGCATGTCCCTTGAAGAACTTTGCCTCCCATGTTGTATGCCTCTCGGTTGTAAACAAGATGGCCTGCTGCTGATGCATCCATTTGCAGATTATCAACGATGTCTTGCAGCCATCTTCGCCTTGGTCTTCCTCTATTTCTTTTTCCTATTATGGACCTTTCCAAGATGGTCTTCTCTAGATTATCATGACGTTTAATGTGTCAAAAATATTTAAGTTTTCTCTCTTTAATCCTCTTTACTAGTCAGCCTTCTTCATTATTAAGTTCTTGTAGTATGGTTATATTTGTTCTTTTTTTTTGTGTCCATGCTATTTGAAGTAGCATTCTGTAGCATTTATGCGTTTCTCAGCTGCTTTGTTAAGTGTCCAGGTCTCACAGGCATATGCTGCGATGGGAAAGATCTTCTTATATCTTATATCCTTCCCGTGCCGTTAAACGTCACATAGGGCTCGCAAAGTAGTTCGCCAATTTTTCCTGTCTTCAGCGAGTCTTTCAACCTCATCAAAGGATTTTATGCCTGTTAATTTGGCCTCTCTTAACAATGTCCTCTTCAGAGTTTCACGCGGTCTGCCTCTTTTTCATTGGCCTGTTGTGTTCCACTTGATAGCTTGTTTTGGGATTCTCTGATCATTTCTTCTCATCAAGTGACCAACATATGTCCATCTCCTTTTCCTGATCACCCATGAGACAGGTTGTTGTTCAGTCATCTGTCTTATCTCTGCATTGCTCTTGAATTCGTTCCACTTGATGCCAAGTATTTTCCTTATACATTTGTTTTCAAAAGAGTCTAATTTCTTTTCTATTTCTTTAGTTGTTTTCCAGCCCTCACATGCATAAATGAAGGTGGATATTACATTTGAATTGAATAGGTTTTTGTGCTTATAACTTTTGAATTCCATATGTTCTCAAGATTCTTGAAGATTGATGCTGCTTTTGCAATTCTGATCCTAACTTCCTTTCTAGATGGGAAAGATACATGCCCTTAAAAATCTTATTTTTGTAGTTCTGTCTGTTCCTCTCCACAGCTTCCTTAGCTGTTTTACTTTCTGAAGAGCGATAGATGTTCTCGTTTTTATTTCCCTCATTGTACCTCCATTATTAGTTAGTAATGATCTAAGATATTCAAAACTCTATACCTCTTCCAATTTTTCCTCATTGATATATATTTCAGCTGCCTTATTTGTTCTGTCAGTTGTCATCAATTTAGTTTTCTTTGCATTAAGATAGAGGTTTTGCTTTTCACTATTCTTATAGACTGACATAATTAGTTTTTCCATTCCCTTTTTGTGTTGTGGACAGTAATACTGTGTCATCAGCATATCTAATTTGTAGTATTTCATAACCTTTTATGGCATCATAATATTCTTTGTCTACATCTTCTCTAATATTCCTAATTATATTTTCAGTATACAAGTTAACTAAGTAAGGCAACAATATGCATCACTGACGGGCCCCTTGTTTTATGTCAAACCAAGCTGTCGTTTCACCATTTATTTGTATTGCTGCCTGCTGGTCTAGATACAGCAGTGATATTAATTGTATCAAATGTGTTGGAAATCCCATTTTTTTCATTTGTTTCCCAAAGTTTCTGGTGTTGTACACAATCAAATGTTTTTTTAAGACGACGAAAACAACAGGCCGTGACCCGGTGGTACTGCAAACCGGGTTCACCCGTAACGAGGTGTGGACCATACCCCCGGCATTCAATGTGCAGGGCAGGCCTCAGGCATCTAGTTTAGTTCAAAAATATCCACGCGTATGTCTTAACCAAAGGGCATGTTGATCAGGGTACCTGCCAAGAGGACACTCTGACCTCATCCACTTTGATCTCAGCCAAAAGGCCAATCAATGCCTTTGGATAGTCTATAAAAGATAAATATAGATTCACATTAAATTCTCTGCATTTATTATTAATCCTCATTCTGTGGGATCAATTATACTGGTAAATAAGTTTGTTTTTTTAAATCCTGTGCCACTTGGTCAGTACGCACGCACGCACGCATACATATATCAGCATTATTCTCTATCTTTTATCCAAAGAATGAATTGACAAAGGAATGAAAGTACGGCGGTGGTTTCCCTTTACTTAATCATTCATTTGCATGTCCTTTGCGGAACTTTGCCTCCCTAACAGCATTCCTGTAGGCCTCTCGGTTGTGAGCAAGATGGCCTGCTGCTGATGCATTCATTTGCAGATCATCAACGATGTCTTGCAGCCATCTTCGCCTTGGTCTTCCTCTCTTTCTTTTTCCCATTATGTACCCTTCCAAGACGGTTTTCTCTAGATTATCATGACGTTTAATGTGTCCAAAATATTTACGTTTTCTCTCTTTAATCCTCTTTACTGGCCAGCCTTCTTCAATATTAAGTTCTTGTAGTATGGATATATTTTTCTTTTTTGTGTCCATGATATCTGAAGAACTCTTCTGCGGCATTTACATTCAAAGGCATTTATGTGTTTCTCGTGTGTTTTGTTAAGTGTCCAGGTCTCACAGGCATATGTTGCGATGGAAAAGATGCATGTCCTTAAAAATCTTATTTTTGTAGTTCTGTCTGTTCCTCTCCACAGCTTCTTTAATTGTTTTACTTTATTTACTTACTGCCCTTGCATAAAACAAGTTCTTAACCGGGGAATATGAACGCCAACCGATGGGGGCATGGCACTTTGTGAGCACAGGAGCCAAATAATGGGAATATGGAATCTTGAGAGTAAGAAAGAGAGACGGAGAGAGAGAGAGACAATGGGAGTATGGAATTTTGAAAGTATAAGAGAGAGAGACACGATGGTAGTATGGAATCTTGGGAGTATGAGAGAGAGACGATAGGAGTATGGAATCTTGGGAGTATGAGAGAAAGAGAGATGATGAGAGTATGGAATCTTGGGAGTATGAGAGAGAGAGAGACGATGGGAGTATGAGAGAGAGAGAGAGATGATGATGATGAGAGTATGGAATCTTGGGAGTATGAGAGAAAGAGAGAGAGAGAGAGTGAGATGATGAGAGTATGGAATCTTGGGAGTATGAGAGAAAGAGAGAGAGAGTGAGATGATGAGAGTATGGAATCTTGGGAGTATGAGAGAAAGAGAGAGAGAGAGAGAGAGATGACGAGAGTATGGAATCTTGGGAGTATGAGAGAAAGATAGAGATGATGAGAGTATGGAATCTTGGGAGTATGAGAGAGAGAGAGAGGGGGGGAGGGGGAAGAGAAGATGGGAGTATGGAATCTTGGGAATATGAGAGAAAGATGATGGAAGTATGGAATCTTGGGAGTATGAGAGAGAGAGAAACGATGGGAGTATAGAATCTTGGAAGTATTAGAGAGAGAGAGAGAGAGAGAGAGAGAGAGAGAGAGAGTATGGAATCTTGGGAGTATGAGAGACAAATGATGGAGGTATGGTTTCTTGTAAGTATGAGAGAGAGAGAGAGAGAGAGAGGCAATGGGAGTATGGAATCTTGAGAGTATGAGAGAGAGACGATGTGAGCATGGAATCTTGGGAGAGAGAGAGACGATGAGAGTATGGAATCTTAGGAGTATGAGAGAGAGACGATGAGAGTATGGAATCTTGGGAGAGAGAGACGATGAGAGTATGGAATCTTGAGAGTATGAGAGAGAGAGACGATGGGAGTATGAAATCTTGGGAGTATGAGAGAGAGAGAGAGGGGGAGAGAGAATGGGAGTATGGAATCTTGGGAGTATGAGAGAAAGATGATGAGAGTATGGAATCTTGGGAATATGAGAGAAAGATGATGGGAGTATGGAATCTTGGGAGTATGAGAGAAAGATGATGGGAGTATGGAATCTTGGGAGTATGAGAGAAAGAAGATGGGAGTATGGAATCTTGGGAGTATGAGAGAAAGATGATGGCAGTATGGAGTCTTGGGAATATGAGAGAAAGATGATGGGAGTATGGAATCTTGGGAATATGGGAGAAAGATGATGGGAGTATGGAATCTTAGGAATATGAGAGAGAGTGAGAGACAATGGGAGTATGGAATATTGGAAGTATGAGAGAGAGAGACAATGGGAGTATGGAATCTTGGGAGTATGAGAGACAAATGATGTAAGTATGAAATCTTTGAAGTATGAGAGAGACGCGATGGGAGTATGGAATCTTGGGAGCATGAGAGAAAGAGAGAGAGAGACGATGGGAATATGGAATCGTATGAGAGAGACGATGGGAGCATGGAATCTTATGAATGTATATTTGAGAGAGAGAATGAGAGACGATGGGAATATAGAATCGTATGAGAGAGATGGTGGGAGCACGGAATCTTAGAAGTGTATGTGTGAGAGAGAGAGTGAGTGAGTGAGTAAGAGAGAGTGAGGGAGAGAGAATGGTAGTATGGAATCTTGTGAGTATGAGAGAGAGAGAGAGTGAGGGAGAGAGAGAGAATGGTAGTATGGAATCTTGTAAGTATGAGAGAGTGAGTGAGAGTGAGTGAGGGAGAGACAGAGAGAGAGAGAGAGAGATAATGGTAGTATGGAATCTTGTGAGTATGAGAGATAAAAGATGGAAGTATGTGTATGATATTCGATGTCTGAAGAATTAAGAAACAATATATTGCAGTTAGAATTGTTTGGTTCTGTTTCTATGTATCCATACATAAAGTAAAACAAGCTACAGACATCTTCTGACGACAACTGGTCCTGCTGTGATGGTTTCTACAGTGGAGAAACGGCGTGAGTATAACCACCATTATATTCATACATGACAAAAGATCGGTCACAAATCATTTATGTTTTCTGTATATATAACTCTTTTTTTTATTTCCTAGTTTGATTTTATTTTTAAACCGCGAGTTTTACGATCTAATACCGAATCTATTACTGACCAGGAGGTGAAACCCGGTAAAGATGAGCAGACGACACCATTTTAAAACTTGTGTTTAAAATATAGACATCTTACCTGCTTTAGGTTAATGATTTGCTCTTCTATCCAAAATTATAAACATTCAGATTAATCCACATAAGCATGAGATCAATATCGTAAAAAAAAAAGTAATAATAACAATTGATTAAACACCGGCGCCTTAGCTTCGTGCGGTGTGGCTGGACCAAAAATGTTAGTGGGCGAGTTTATATAGGTCAGGTATCAACGTAGCCAGAGTTTTGCAAAAGTTGTAGTAAAATTAACTTGGATATGATTGCTCCACGCCTTCCACTCAAACTACACATATGTATACACGTTAGTAAACACTTTAGCTAAAGGGAAACTGAATATCACCATACGCACACTAGGAACTGCAACCCACAACCTTTGAATGTGAGTTCAGTTCAGTTTTGACTAAACTAATCCTTACCATCTACTTTATTTGCTCTGTTTCTTTATGATGTGATGTATTTCAGTTCTAACGTGCTTCCTCTTATCTTGGAAAAAAAAACTTTGAGATATCCGTATGGACAAGTTATCTGATTAATAACTGACATGTTCTGTTGTTACTGTCCCTGTACGCTGATTGATCATTTGGAAAGAATCACAGCACAGATCCACGTACTCTGTCGTTCTGGCCAGAATCCTTATTAACAGAAAAGATATCTCAAGAAGTTATTCTCATCCACGTTCGCGACCTATTTCAGCTACGCAAATGAAAGAATACTGAAAGAAGCCAGCGGTGCTTTTGATGTAACAACAAGCAGCTCATAATACAAACTATGGACGTGACAAAAGCTCTGAGCTAACTCAAGTCACAAGACCACATACAAGCATTTTGGTCGACTCGTTGAACATGCTAAAGAAAATTCAGGCTCCCTCTCTAATGTAGCAATGGCGCGAATCCATGCAGATGTTGCAAATCCATTGAATGATCTTCATTTTTGTAAAAGGCCGCGTAGGTGTCAGGAGAAATGAAAGAGCACATCCGCTGGCCGATTCAGTTATCTTGGAGGAAGGGCAGATAATGGATCGAATAGATATCGTCAATGCCATAAAAGAATCTGGTGGAGCAAAGGACTTCACCAACAACTGTGAATAAGCGTTGTTGTTACTAATGAAATAGCTGGAGATGAAACTTGGGGTGATGAAAAAAATGAGTGATTTATCAAGAACTCCAAGTAGGTCAGTGGGCGACCAGTCGGTAACTGTAGGCTGACGGAGATATTGAAGAGAAAAACCTATGGATGTGTTTGGACTGCACGAATGATGGTCCTAACTAACTACCTAACTAAATGATTAACTGATTGACTACGTTCTACCTTTAGACATCATTTGACATGAGCATACTGACGAAATCAAGTATGGACTTTAACATATCTTTCATAACTAAAATACAAAAGATTTTAAGCTTAGAAAGATCCTTAGATGAGATGCTAGAAGCGGAAAAACATGATGCATAATAATTTTACGGTATTTTCCAAGCATTTTGTGGGTGATTTTTGTTATAGTTTCACTGCTATTACAGCTCAAATGGCAAATTTTTAACAAAGCTTCGAAGTGCAAAATAAAGACAGAAACTAGAAGGGGAGGCATAAGAGCAAGACAGACTGGAAGCTTTCATCTCGATCTGATGCACAGTGTGTGTTAAGATGATCATGAAGCAAGCAAGACAGCCCAGCCTGGCATTTTTCTCACCGAAGATCAGAAACACCCATCGATTTCGTCATCAATTTGCGCCTGTTTGTGCGGGACTAACACGTAAAAGCTTATTGTTGTCAGTAACTACAACATACGGGTACTTAACTAAGCCTCAAATTCCTCAATACCTCCATTTTGTCATGGGATTGTTTTGGAGGTATCAGTAACTATTTGTGGACGGAACATTTTTTTCTCATTGAATGTTGTGCTTGTGTACAACTGTGGTATAAAATGGAGGAGAGTTCAGAAGACGGCTGTTGGCGTAACAGTCTGTTGAACTTGTTACTTTAATTTACTGTGTCGGGAAAATATGAACGAGTGAAGGAAGGCGGGCGCTGGAAGACCTCGGGGTCTGAGGACCTGTTTCTGTTCCCATGATTATGGAGTTGTACATAGAAACATTAACTGGAACAGCCTTTGAGCTTCGTGTATCACCTTTCGAGACGGTTATGTCTGTGAAGGCGAAGATTCAAAGGCTCGAAGGTAAGTCAGTTGTGAGTTGAGTCAAAACCTGTGGTGCATTACAGGTGTATGTACAGTGACTCATCAATATGCTGTTGTTTTTTTCCTTTCTTTTAATTTATTTATAAAAATGATAGATATTTTTTTTATATTTCATTTTAACTCTTGTGATGGAACCATTAGTTAAGAATAAAATTATTTCTTCACTTGGTAGTATGATACTCTGGGCATTATTGGATTTACAATTTAAAAAAATACTTCATTCATTATATTCATATTTATTACTGTTTTACAAACAAACAATATATATATATATATATAATAGTTCTAATTATTCCTCATGATGTTGTCATTCTTTTCATGTTTCTGTCTGATGAGAATTTAAACCAGTGTATCATTATGTTGTATGAGAATGGAGTAAAACTTTCATCCTGCAGTTTACAACAAAGCTACCTTCATATGTTTCAGCAATAACATCTGTCTGCTTGTTAGTTATTCACTTTCTTTTGTTGTCAGTATTTTTATATCAAAACTCTGTGCTTATTATGGAGTACATAATGACAGACTCAGACAGTGCTGTAAAGCCATAAAAAAAAATCAACAGTAAAATTATGGCAGTCTCTTAGCGTATGCATACCTGTACTCCACGGTTACTCACAGTGTTTAGTGCATGTATGCCTGTACTCCATGGTTACTCACATTGTTTATTGTTGGTGACTGCCTGCAGCCTGAATTTTGTTCTCAGGTGTCTGCAGATTCATCCTCATCATTGCCTTTCACTCCCTTGAGAGCATAAGCCATGAAAAAAAGGCTCTCCAGTCATCCCTGTTCTTGAAATTATTCTCTGCTTCCTTCCATGTGCATCCCTTGTCTCTGAGCACTGTCATAATTTCTCTTCTCCAAGTAAGTCTAGGTCTTCCTCGTTTTCTATTTCCTTGAGGATTCGATGTCAGTGCCTGTCTTGCTGTCATGCAGATTAGGATAGTGATATTGTTTCTAAGGTTCAGTTTTGATAACTGTGTGTTTAATTTTGCTCATATTTTTGGCCTAGTGGGTCAGCGGTTACTGTCTGCAACTGTGTAGATACTGTGATTCAACATTGTCATGTTTTATGAGTGTATGTGGCATGGTGGTTTCATGCTTGGAAAGTTTGTGAGGTCATTACTTGTCTTATTCAAGTGCTCTGGATTAAAGACATGATGGAGATCTGTGACAGTCATCCTTTGTTGTGGAGGGCACAAGATAATTGTAATAGTGAAAAGTGATAAAAAAATTGTGTGTGTGTGTGTGTGCAGTTGTGTATGTATATATATGCCTGCATGTGTGTGTGCACGCATGTGGTGTGCATGGTGTGTGCGTGCGTGCTTGCGCGCGCAGCATGTAAGAGAGTTCCTGAAGCACCTGAAAGTACCCCAGGCTATGATTTCTGTGGGAGACTTCGACCAGCAGTTCCAAAACATGTTTTTAAGTCATTTCTAAAATTTCAGACTGAAAAATATTTGTTGTTTTCTGTGTCCAGGTATCCCCATATCTCATCAGCATCTTATCTGGCAATCCATCGAGTTGGAGGACGATTTCTGCCTACATGACTACAACATCTACAATGGTGCCACACTCAAACTTGTCCTAGCTATGAGAGGGGGTCCAATCAACACACGCAGAAGTAGGTTGCTGTGGCACATGTCAATGTCTGTAGAGCATGTTATAACTTGATTGTGCAGTGTGAGTCATTCTTCATTAATTGATGAAAGTGGAAAGTGTATTTTACCTTAACTGGTGTGTTGGCTAAGAAAGAATGGCATCGGTGGGAAACAGATCTTGTCCACACTTTGTGTAGTGCTACAGAAGTTTTAATTATGTGTCATTGAGTTTTACAGAAGGAGGTAGGATGGATAAGATAAAAAAGGCAGAACTTCTACAAAAGGAGGTAGGATGGATAAAATAAGAAAAGGCAGAACTTCTACAAAAGGAGGTAGGATGGATAAAATAAGAAAAGGCAGAACTTCTACAAAAGGAGGTAGGATGGATAAGATAAGAAAAGGCAGAACTTCTACAAAAGGAGGTAGGATGGATAAAATAAGAAAAGGCAGAACTTCTACAAAAGGAGGTAGGATGGATAAGATAAAAAAAGGCAGAACTTCTACAAAAGGAGGTAGGATGGATAAAATAAGAAAAGGCAGAACTTCTACAGAAAGAGGTAGGGTGGATAAGATCAGAAAAGGCAGAACTTCCATGTAAAAGGTAAATTGATGCACAAGTCACTCTCTTCTGGAGCAGAAAAAATTTATTACATTATTTAACATATTTTTTTTTTGCCTTAGTGAACTCTTTCAAAATGTTTGCAGTGATGACACCAGTTTCAAAATGTGAGCATGGTCTAGATCACACAGCAATTTGTATCATTATCATAGCCCTTGTCATGCTGTCAGTGTGTAAACAGAGACAAAAGCTCTTCATCTGATCTAGTCTCAGGTCTCTTGTTCTGTGTGTTGCCCTTTCTTTGTTGCCACTTTTGGAGTTTTATCTCAAATGTTAGCTCTGTGGTCCCCTGAGTCTGTCCTGTCTTCTTTCTGCTTGTCATGGTTATCTGTTGTTTATTTGTATACACTGAACATCCAGTTCATTTCCATCTCATCTGTATTATCTCCAGATTTGTGTCATTTACTCATGTTTATTTGTGTGTTCTAATGCTCCTTACTATTCTTTGTCAAGGTATTTCCAGTATTCTTTTCAGTATATTACCCTGAGCATCTTTGAAATAGCTAGATTTGTGTATATCTTTAGTGTAGAATGCTGTATCTGCTGGTAGGAGTAACATATTTTTAAGAACTTAAATGATGGAGTTCATATTTTAATTTATAGAACAATGTGTAGAGTTGAATTTTATGTAAAAATATAACTTTGTTCATCTTTTGTGGAAGGCAAACAATAGAAATTTAAATATTGCTTTTTCATGTGTCAAATTGTCAATCCTGCCAAAATATGGGGATTATTTTTAAAGAAAAAGCACAGCAGTTTGAGTAAGTTTTGTATTTAATAATATTGGGACATTGAACTTTTCTTATTTAACTAGTTCCTGTGGAGGACTCAGCTCTTAGGGAGATGGCAGAGTACATGGAGGCAAACAGGGAGGAGATTCTGGATAGGTTGCCAGGCAACAGTAATGTCACTCTTTTGGTCTTTCGAGAAGGGGACAAACTGAACTTTTTTCGGGTGGTTGATCCACGTCCAGATGGCAGTCTGACTCCACTGTCCGAGACCATGTAGTAAGTTATGAGCAGCATGCCAGAAAATCAAAGGCATTAAATGAAAGTGCTGAAGTGCTTTATATGTTTGGTTTGTAGTCATAGGTTTTTTTAAAAAATGGTTGCAATATATAAAACTATGTTTTGTAATCTTACAGAATTTTTTTTCATTTCAAAATTTGCCCTCTGATTTATGAGATAAAGGTTATATCTGTTATATACTAGTTTTTTATGATTGTCATATGTTGTCTCTGAATATTTTTTTGAAACTCGATCAGAAAAATTTAAGAAGTATTTGCATCTTTGAGGGAAATGAACAGAGAATTTGATGTTATAGTCATAGCTTGTGTGCAGTTCACCAACCTTGAAGTCTGTATGTTTGTTAATTGATAAAGTTGTTCTTTACTCTTGTTTTAAATGGCCATAAAATTTTGTTATCACAGCATCACAATTTTACTGAAATGGCTTTCTGTATGTTTATATATTTAGTTTTTTACATACTTGTACCAAAAATAATATTTAAACTTGCAAATAAAGTTTACTGGCTAACTACCATTTCTAACACAAACCTACTTGTAGATGTGACAGTCTTGAACTAATACAGACCTCCTCATAGATATGATAGTCTTCAGATATATTAACCCTCATTTGAACAAAAAGAGGACCAAAAAAAAAAAAACAACATAAGATTTAGAATGCTGTATGATTTAACATGAAACAGCAGTTACCAGTAGATATGCTGCTGCACATTTGTTTGCCATATATAATTTGTAAGGGTGCCACAGAAGTTGGAGAGAATCAATTTACTGTTATTATGAGGGGCGTTCAGAAAGTAATGCACCACATTGTTTTTCTCAGGAGCTGTTTATTCAAAACGCGTGAAATTTTTACATAAAATACATGGATATGTCGTGTAAACATTGGTATTATTCAACATAATCCCCATCAACTTGTACAGCTTTACGCCAGCACGAAACAAGTGCATGTATTCCTAGCCTGTACCAGATTTTCTCTTGATTATGTAGCCATTTCTTCGATGCATGAATCACTCCTTTGTCATCTTCAAATCTTACCCCTCAGAGTGCATCTTTTAATGGACCAAACAGATGAAAATCAGAGGGTGCCACTCTGCGAAAACATTGAATGAATTTTTTTAGTGTCTTAATGTAAGCTTGCGAATTGATTGTCTCTCCTCTTGGCATAACATCCACAAGAATCACACATTCAGTGTCCCAAAAGACAGTGATCATGAACTTTCAAGCTGAAGGAGTTATCTTGAATTTCTTTCTTCCTGATGATTGCGAATGATACCACTTCATTGACTGTCTTTTTGTCTCACGTTCAAAATGATGTGCCCAGGTTTTGTCACCTGTTACGATCTTACCCAGAAAGTTCTCTCCTTCAGCATTGGAGTGCTTCAACAATTCAGAAGAAATTGCTTTCCTTTGCAATCGATGTTCATTTGTGAGACTTCGAGGAACCCATCTTGCTCAAACCGTAGAAAATCAGAGACTTTTCATAACTGCATTCACACTACCAGACAGCTTTAAGGTCAGTTGTTGAGTAGTGATACACCTATCAGTAAGAATAATGCCCTCAGCGCATTTCAACATTTCTGCCTTGGTGGTTGTGGCAGGACGTCAGCAGTGTGGACGATCATGCAACTCCTTATCTCTACTTATTGATTCTTTGATTCTCTTAACCCAGCGACTGCAAAACTTCCATACACATCACATAGACACTTGTGATTGTTCACAACAGTTTCCTTCTCTGCAGTGAGAAATTCTATCACATTTCGCTGCTTATACCACAAGTTGCTGACACGCTCCATTTCAACGGTTAGGACAGCCATATTCTGTGGCTGGTTGTGGTGCAATTTGGTTCACACAATTGACACATGCCATATTTAAAGTGTGCAAAATTTCACACTTCTATCTTCATTATTAGCTGAAAAAAAAAACCAATGTGGTGCATTACTTTCTGAATGCCCCTCATAGTAACTATTTTTAGATGACTTTTTTCAGCTACTGAGTCTGACAAATGTGCCATGAGATTAACATTTTTTAAAATATCTGTGAAGTGTGTCTTAGAAAGTTTGGCAATGGCTGATATGGAGGATAGCTTTTACTGGCAAATCTGTTTATGAGAAATTCACACTAAATATGTTAATTCAGGTGGAAATATTGATAAACATTAGTTTGTTTTTAAAAAATTAACTTTTGTCATTTTACTCTTAAACAACCTTGATTTTTTTCTAAAAGCAATAAAAAATTGTGTCAGGTAATAATAATGCTACCATCAGTCATCAGTCACATCAAATTTTAACAGTTATTAAGACATCAATCACCAGTCACATCAAATTTGTAGCAGTTATTAAGACATCAGTCACATCAAATTCATAAACAGTTATTAAGACATCAGTCACCTGTCACATCAAATTTGTAACAGTTATTAAGATTTCAGTCACCAGTCACATCAAATTTGTAGCAGTTATTAAGACATCAGTCACATGTCACATCAAATTTGTAGCAGTTATTAAGATTTCAGTCACTAGTCACATCAAATTTGTAGCAGTTATTAAGATTTCAGTCACCAGTCACATCAAATTTGTAGCAGTTATTAAGACATCATTTTGCCAGTCACATGATTTTTGTAGCAGGCAAGTGGATATAAATAATGAAATTAGTGAAAAGCAGCAGTATCATAAACATGATGTTCTTTTAGAGATTATTTAATATCTTTTTTGTCATTTGCTCAGACATCGACACCAATCTCTCTCACAAATGTGGTAGTTCATCTCAGGTTTTCAGCATTACTCTAGAGCTTCTCTTGTAAGGAGCTGGAGTCTGACCAGGGCCTTTGCTTGAGCAAGTCGTGTAGCTGGCAACTCAGAGGATATGATATGCTGTCTGTTGTTCTTAGCTGCAGGCACATAGGTTGTTTTATTTTTGTGTGTGTGCTAGTTTTCAGCTTCTGGCATAGATGGCACCTATTTAGTACAAGTCTTATTGTATATTGTTACATCCAGAGCTATGGAGTTGCTACGCCAAACTATTGGTTCTGATCCCCTTATTTTTCTCACACTGACTTTTCCATAAATGGTAAATTTATTCACTAATTTCTTAATTTACATCCACTTGCCTGCTGCAAAAATGATGTGACTGCTGATTGATGTCTTAATCTTCTTACATCTTACATCCTTCCTGTGCCATTAAACGTCACATAAGGCTCACTTGGTAGCCTGCCAGATTTTCCTGTTTTCGGTGAGCTTTAAAAACTCATCAATTTTATTTTTTTATTTTAGGGATTTTATGCCTACTAATTTGGCCTCTCTTAACATTGTCCTCGTTAGAGTTTCATGCGGTCAACCACTTTTTCTCTGGCTTGTTGTGTTCCACTTGATAGCGTGTTTTGGGATTCTCTGACTGTTTCTTCTCATTATGTGACTGATACATGTCCATCTCCATTTTTCTGATCACCCATGAGACAGGTTGTTGTTCGCTCATCTGACATATCTCTGCATTGTTCTTGAATTCATTTAACTTTATACCAAATATTTTCCTTAGGCATTTGTTTTCAAAATAGTCTAATTTGTTGTCTATTTATTTAGTTGTTTTCCAGCTTTTTCATGCATAAATGAAAGTGGACATTTGAATTGAACAATCTTAACTTGGTTTTTGTGCTTATAACTTTTGAATGCCATATGTTCTCAAGAGTCTTGAAGGACAATGCTGCTTTTGCAGTTCTAACTTCCTTTCTGGTGTCACCATCCCGGTCTGTATAGCTGCTGAGGTATGCAAATTGATATACTTCTTCAACAGCTGTTCCTTCTACATATATTTTTCCTTCTTTATTAATGGGAAGTTTCATTATTTTTGTTTTTTCCTTGTTAATTTCAAGTCTTATTTTGCCAGCCAAGAGAAGACAACTTATCTGTTTTTTTCAGATGTCTTAATAGCAGCTGCAGAATTGATTCCAAGCCTGATTGTCATGTTTTCATACACTGATTCCATCCCTTTAATAAATGGTCCATTTAAACAGACCCCCCCCCCCACCCTACTTAACAAACTGTAATACATGACACTTGAATGTGAAGTGGAAAATTTACTAACATTCCACCATGGAACATATTCATTAATTCATTCTTTTGTTCATTAACTGCCATGTCAAAAGTCATGAATGATCATGGAAAAAGTTCATTTCTCTGTCATTTCTCTTACAGTAGCCCAGTTTACAACATTCATGATGAGGAAGAGGAAGAAGATGAGGATGTGCCAAGCAGAGAAAGGATAGAAGAAAATAGCAAGATGAGAGAGAAGATGGACCAGTTACGAATCAACATGGAAAAAATCAGCCTCACCAAAAAGGTGAATGTAAAGATGTTTTTAAAAGCTAATTTCTATCTGTCATTTCTGAACAGTATATATTTATCCTCTCTAGCAAGTATTTATCTGTTCTTTCTAATCAGTATTTATCTATCCTTCCTAGCCAGTATTTTTCTTTCTAGCTAGTATTTATCTGTCATTTATTTCCAGTTGTTATCTATCCTTTCTAGCCAGCCTGTCTTATATTTCCAGTAGTTATCTATGCTTTCTAACCAGTATTTATCTGTCATTTATTTCCAGTAGTTATCTATGCTTTCTAGCCAGTACTTATCTGTCATTTATTTCCAGTAGTTATCTATGCTTTCTAACCAGTATTTATCTGTCATTTATTTCCAGTAGTTATCTATGCTTTCTAGCCAGTACTTATCTGTCATTTATTTCCAGTAGTTATCTACCCTTTCTAGCCAGTATTTATCTGTCATTTATTTCCAGTAGTTATCTATCATTTCTAGCCAGTATTTATCTGTCATTTATTTCCAGTAGTTATCTATCCTTTCTCTCTCTCTCTCTCTCTCTCTCTGAACCTTAAGTGCCCAGGGCACATGGGGCTTCCGCAAGGGTTTTCCACAAATGCCTGTCCTTTGCCTTTTTTTCTGCTCTTGCCCAGGTGAGCCCTCTGTTGCTCAACATCCTTTCTGTTGTTCTTCTCCATGTCTCTTTTGGGCTACCCTTACTTCTGTTCCCCTGTGGTGTCCATCTTAGTGCTATTTTTGGTAGTGAGTTGTCATCATTCGGAGCACATGTCCCAACCATCGCCAGCGTCTTTCCTCAATAATTGTTGTCAGTGGCTTCATCTGCATTTCTGCCAATAAGATGTTATTTCTTATGGTGTTTGGCCAAAATATTTTTCTAATTCTTCATAAACATTTAGTCTGGAAATAATTCAACTTGTTTTCTATGGTTTTGGTGATTTTCCAGCATTCACTTCCATAGAGTAGTACACTTAGAACATCGCTCTTAACACTTCCCGGGCCAACGACGGGGAAATCTGTTTTCCGGTTTCCATGCGTTGTTGGCTGAAAGGCGGATTTGCCGTTTTCAGTGGTCGTCTTATTTAAACTGTTTCTAGTTTGTTATTTAAAGTAATTTTTGGTTGTCTGTATTTTTACTGCAAAGTTAATATAATAAAATATTGTTTTCAATCTTTGTAACTTTAAAAAAAATAGAAATCTCGCGATTTTAGCTGTGGGAAACACGTGTTTCGCGAGATTTCGCAAGTCGACATTTTTTCGAAATGGCGGAGCATTCTTCTCTCGAGGATACTGCTGTTGGCGCTGAAATGTGCTGTGATTTGTTGTCAGATTGCCCTGGTGATGATGAAAAATCACTATTTAATGATTCTTCTAATGAAAATGATGCGTGTGAAAGTGATTCCTATGACGGCGATCGGATTAAAAATACGATAACTAGGCACAGCGTTGCTGCATCAGATAGTGAAACTTCTAGTGACAGTGACTGTGATTCAGTGTCAAGATATAATGTTCTAGTTGCAGGTATTTTACATTTTTCGTGTGATATAGTTAGCAGTGATATAGGTGTGTGGAGTAACACTGATTCTACACCAGTTCTTGAAAATTTTGTAGGAAATCCTGGTGTTTCAGTGAACGTAAATAAACCAGACAGCATAGAGGAAATTTGCAGTATGATGTTTGGGAATGATTTTTTTGAACTGTTAGCTCATCATGAAAATTTATACCATGCACAGACCCAACATATGCACAAACCTACTACCTTTTTGTCTGAAAACATAACACCTGCAGACATGAAAATATTCCTTGGATTAATCATTTTGATGGGCCAGACTAGGAAGCCACACTGGAAAGAGTACTGGTCAACAGACCCTCTTCTGGAAACACCAATATTTTCCAAAACAATGAGCAGAGCTAAATTTGAGCATCTTCTGACCTTTCTGCATTTCTCTGATAACTCTCAGATACTTCTAGAAACAGGCAGAATTGGCAAAATAAAACCTCTGCTGGATTATTTTTTGCCTAAGTTTCAGGAGCTGTATAAACCAAAACAGCAGCTTTCGCTTGACGAAGGAATGATTCCTTGGAGAGTAAGACTGAAATTTAGGACATATAATCCTTCAAAGTTAACAAAGTATGGGATCCTTGTGAGACTGGTGTGTGAGAGTGACACAGGCTACATACTAAACATGGAAATATATACAGGAGAAGGAAAGAAGCTAGAAGAAACAGTCCTCTCTGTTCTGAGCCCCTATCTTGGAATGTGGCATCATGTATACCAAGACAACTATTACAACAGTGTGTCAGTGGCTGAAGTTCTACTGCAGAACAAAACCAGAGTCTGTGGAACAATTAGAGAAAACAGGACTGCCAAAAAGTTTGAAAGCTGCTTCCAAACGAATAAAGAAAAGTGAAAGCACATTTTGTCGGAAAGACCAAACATTGCTTCAGGTCTGGAAAGACAAAAGAGTTGTTCGCATGATATCAACAATGCACAATTCAAGAATAGTTGCTACTGGGAAGACAGATAGAAAAACTGGACGGCCACTGATGAAACCAATTTGCATTGTTGATTACAACAAGCACATGAAGGGAGTAGACAGGGCTGATCAATATCTTTCGTACTACAACATCTTGAGGAAGACGGTGAAATGGAGCAAAAAAGTAGGATTCTGTCTCATCAGTTGTGCATTGTTTAACTCATACATAATCTACAGAGCCTTAAATAAGAACAAGAAGACCTATAAGCAGTATTGGTTGAAGTGGCAAGATTCTGGCTCTCTGAAACCACTTCTACTGTTCAAGAAATCTTGGAAGCAGGTGTTGAGAATGAACCCCATACCAAACAGCTCAAAAGGGCTCCAAGTAAGGATCCTCCAGGAAGATTATCTGGAATAGTAAAGGATCATGTCCTGGTGAAGCTTGAGGGTCAAGGCACTAAAAAAACCACCATCTAGGAAGTGCAGAGTGTGCTTGGTCAATGGGAAAAGGAGTGAAACAAGATTTATTTGTAAAAGTTGTTAAGTCCCACTGCATCCAGATAATTGTTTCACAAGATATCACACACTCAAGAAGTACTAGAAGGTCTTGGGAGTCTGTCTACCAAGTTGGATTACATTCCCTAAAGGGTGAGTAGAGATATGCATGTTTTTCTAAGTTCACTTAAAAAAGTTCATTTTTCATAAAAATGGCTGGGAACTGGGGGTTTTTCAGGGTAAATAACTGTGGTCCTCAAAGTGTTAAATATCTTGATTTTCATATTTATGCTTAGTTTTTTTATTTCCATATAGTCTGCAGCACTGCAAAAGCCTGGTTTGCTCTAGTAAGTCTGCTGTTGATGTCCTCTGTGCCGTCTCCATTTTCTACTATTCTGCTGCCAAGGTATACAAATTCGTTGACCTCCTCCACTAACTTGCTATCTACTCTGAGTACATTTCTGTTGTTCACATTTTGCTTCATTAACTTTGTCTTTCCTACGTTGATTTTAGTCCTGTGTTGTGTGCATTCTGAGTTAGCTTGTTTATTTTATCTTGCATATCTTTGTGACTGCTTGATAACAGACAAATGTCGTCCGCAAAGTCAAGGTCCTCCAGCACTGTGTCAAGGGTCCATTGTAATCCTCTGCGTTTGTCTGATGTTGCCTCCTTCATTAACCAGTCTACTGCCAAGATAAATAATGTTGGTGATAGTACACATCCCTGTTTCACTCCTGTTTATACCCTAAAGCTGCTGGAGGTATGTTCTCCACAGATCACTTTGCCCTGAAAACCCTCATATAGGGCTTTGATTACATTAACTATTTTATGGGGGAGGCCATGCCATCTTAGGATTTTCCACAGTGCATCTCTGTTGACACTGTCAAAGGCTTTCTCAGAATCTCTGAACAATGCATATGGTGTGCTATGCCACTCATTTGCCTGTTCTAATATGTGTCTAAGTACAAATATGTGGTCTGTGCATGATCTTCCTTTCCTAAATCCTGCCTGCTCTTTCCGAAGTTTTTCCTCAAGTGTTGGTACAATTCTGTTGATGATTATTCTGCAAAATACTTACTGGTGAGTGGAAGTAGGGTAATGCCTCTCCAGTTCCTGCAATCTCTGAGGTCACCCTTCTTTGGTAGTTTTACTATAAGCCCAGTTTTCCACTCCTCTGGGGCTTTTTCTAGATCCCAAATTTGTTGTAATATCCGGTAAAGTTGTTTTGGCGTTTCTGTTTCTTCTGGTTTCAACATCTCAGCAGTCACTTCATCTTCACCTGGTGCCCTGTCTGATTTTAGCTTCTTTATCGCCTCCTTTACTTCACTTATTGTTATTGGTCCTGTATTGATGTTTAGTTCCATTTTTGCATCAGGTATGTCTATTGTTTGTGCTGCTTGTGTTCTGTTTAGTAGGGTGTTAAAGTGTTCCCTCCATCTTTCAATTTTTTCTCTTTCTCCACTGACCAGTTGTCCATTTTGTGTCCTTACTGCACTTTCACATCTTGTGTTGAAGTTACCTGTCATCTGCTTTGTGATTTTATATATGGTTTTCATGTCATTTGTATATGCTGCTTTCTCTGCTGCTTCTGCTAAGTTGTCATAGTATTGACGTTTATCTTGACGGCATGATTCCTTCACTTCTTTGTCTTTTTGTGCATAATTACTTAAAAACTTGTTCTTTAAGCCTGTGTGATTTGGTGTTCAGTAATTTTTTCTTGATTTCTTTTCTTTGCACTATCTTTTCCCATGTGGTCTTGTTTATCCATTCCTCCTTTCTCCGTTTCCAATATCCCAGTACCTCTTTTGCTGTTTCCTGTAGTGTTTTATTGAACTCTAGTATGGACATTTCTGCTTTGTCTTGTAGGACACTGAAGCGGTTCTTAAGTACTATTGAGAATTCATTTCTTGTTTGCTGGTCTTTCAGTTTTCTTGTATCAAAATGTATCTCTCTGTGTTCTCCGATTTTGGCTTTCCTTAATTTTAGTTTTATTTTTGCTACCAGAAGGTTGTGATCACTTCCTACATCTGCTCCTTTCCTTGCTCGCACATCTTGTAGTGACCATTTCCACTTGTTGTTCCAGTAGTTATCTATCCTTTCTAGCCAGTATTTATCTGTCATTTATTTCCAGTAGTTATCTATCCTTTCTAGCCAGCCTGTCTTATATTTCCAGTAGTTATCTATCCTTTCTAGCCAGTAGTTATCTATCCTTTCTAGCCAGTATTTATCTATCCTTTCTAGCTAGCCTGTCTTATATTTCCAGTAGTTATCTATCCTTTCTAGCCAGCCTGTCTTATATTTCCAGTAGTTATCTATCCTTTCTAGCCAGTATTAATCTGTCTTATATTTCCAGTAGTTATCTATCCTTTCTAGCCAGCCTGTCTTATATTTCCAGTAGTTATCTATCCTTTCTAGCCAGTATTAATCTGTCTTATATTTCCAGTAGTTATCTATCCTTTCTAGCCAGCCTGTCTTATATTTCCAGTAGTTATCTATCCTTTCTAGCCAGTATTTATCTGTCTTATATTTCCAGTAGTTATCTATCCTTTCTAGCTAGCCTGTCTTATATTTCCAGTAGTTATCTATCCTTTTTAGCCAGCCTGTCTTATATTTCCAGTAGTTACTTATGCTTTCTAGCCAGTATTTATCTGTCTTTAATGAACTTGTTTGACCAACTGATGAGTATAAGCCACAGACATTCACCAACACAATCACATCAGAATGCCAGGAACCAGACAAAGGAAATGACCCAGGAGAAAATGGACTGAGGGAATAATCAACATCTTGGAAAACAAAGATGTGACAGTGCATCTTGGCACATCATCCACATTAGATTAGACACCAGAGGTCAGAGTACCTGTAGGTCATAAAAGCATGCAGCAGAGATAAGACTGAAGAGTTGTTGGTCTTTTCTAACCAATATATATCTTGTTTGTCTATAGCCAGTATATCTATCCGGTATATATCTGTTGTCTATAGCAAGTATCTGTCTTATCTAACCAGTATATATCTGTTGTCTATGGCCTGTATCTGCCTTTTCTAGTCAGTATATATGTAATGTCTTGTACTGACTATGTTGCTACAATGCGAATAATAGTAGAACAGTCAGTGGAGTGGATTTCTTCACTGCCTTTATTGATTACGAGAAGGCATTTGATAGTTTATATCATGGAATGCTATGGAAACTGCTGGAACACTATAGTATCCCATCCAAGATAACAAAGCTTATAAAGACCATATATGAAGGAACAACTTGTAGAATTTTGCATGGAGGAACTCTCACAGAAAGTTTTAAAGTGGAAACAGTGTGGCAGGGATGTTTGCTATCACCATTCATATTTCTTCTAGCAGTTGATTGGATCATGAAAACTACTGCATAAAGGAAAAGAAATGGGATACAATGTGGAACCAATTGGAAGATCTTGACTTTGCAAATGATGTGGCACTTCTGGCACACAACCACACACAAATGCAAGAGAAACTTCAGATCCTAAGCAAGAATTCAGCTAAACTGGGACTATATATTAACACACAAAATAAAAAACAAAGATAATGAAAAGTAATAGTGCAAGCAATAGCCTCATGTTATTTGAGGGAGTGCCAATTGAAGAAGTAGAGTATTTCACATATTTAGGCAGCATAGTGGATAAATATGGAGAAACGGAAAAAGATATTAAAGCTAGAATAACCAAGGCCAGGACAGCATTTATCCAACTTAACAAAATATGGTCATCTAAGAATATCAAAACAAGAACCAAACTTAGGCTTTTCAATACAAACGTAAAGACTGTCCTGCTTTTACTGTTCAAAAAAAGAAACACAACACTACTGTAGCCATAATGGACACCAGATTTCAAACTTGGATCAGAATTTTATTTTACGGAATTAATGTTTCAATCTTGGCATGAAGAAACTTTAAGACGTTAACAGTGAAATGATGTTCATTAAATTTAGTTTGGAGTTTTATTCTTTTGCAACTGAGGCTTCCGTTTCAGTAAGGTGTAATGCCTCCTCTGGCCTGTATCAGAGAACGACATCTCCTTGACATGGATCCAGTTAGCCGTTGGATCTGTTGTTGTTGTGGGATGGCTGCCCACTCTTCCTGCAGTGCAAGAGACAACTGTAGGAGATTGGTTGGCGCCACATCTTGCAGGTGGACTTGTCTGTGAGTTCATCCCATAAATGTTCTATTGGGTTCATGTCTGATGACATGGATAGCCACAGAATGGTCTGGGCATTGTTGTCAACAAGGAACTGGATGGTGAGTTGTACCACATGAGGTCGAGCGTTATCCTGCTGAAAAATTGACCCTGGTGCAGCTAGAAGTAGAAGGATGTGAGGATGAAGAATTTCGGCGATGTATCATTACACATTTAGGCGTCCTTCAATTTGCACCAGGTCACTTCTTCCTATGAAGTTGATCGTACCCCACACCTGTACTCCTCCATCACCATGTGGTGCTCATGGATTCTACAGTAAACTCTTCTCCACCTATCATGTTGCTGGAGCAGAAAGAATGATTCATCACTAAACCAAACCCTTCTCCAATCATTCACAATGGTCCATTGACGATGCTGGTTCGCCCATTGCAGTCAGTTCTGCGCCAGTTCATAAGAACAGGACCTCTGTAGGGTCTTCTAGCCCAAAGACCAGCATTGTGCAGCTGGTTCCTGACCATTTGATCTGAAATCCGATAACCTGCTGTCATTGACAGTACTGTTGAGGGCGCAAATGCAGATTGATTCCTGAGGTGATGCAACCGTATGAAGGGGTCTTTGGCAGGAGTTGTGACTATGGGTCTTCCACTGCGGAGCCGGTCTGCAGCTGAGCCAGTTTCTTGAAATTGTTTCCAAAGGCGACTAATGGTGCTTCTAACCACGTTAATTTGTCTGGCAACTACACTTTGTGACTGTCCAGTCTGTAAACGTCCAGTGATGATAAGTCGTTCTGTTGTGAGGTGAGCCATACTTGCACAATGAATTTTCAAATGAATTGATTCAAGGAGTGTCAATCTTTTATAGGCATTCAATAACATAGTCAGTGAGTTTTGTGTTCATTAAGTTTCATGGGATTTTCGTGAACCTGTCATGAGTTATTGTCAAAAATGCTGTTTTGACTAGTGTCGTTTTTCTGTGCTCATGAATCATCTACTGAGTACAATTCAGGTCAGTACGTGAAGCTGATGTCCAAGTGAACATTTCAGACAGTTTGCCCTTGTCTGATCAGCAAACTTCAGTTTAAATCACAACATCTTATTTGTTGCATTTCTTTTTTTTTTTTAACAGGATCTATGGTTTGGAGACATGGGCTATGACCAAAACAATAAAACAGAGATTACAAACATTCATGAACTACTGCTTGAGGATGATTTTAAACATTAAATGGCAGGACAAGATCAGGAACGAGGAGGTCTGGGAAAGGGCAGGACAAGAACCAATGAACCTACAAATCATGTCTAGGAAATGGAGGTGGATTGGCCACGCTGTGAGAAGACCCAACACCAGCATACCAAGACAGGCTCTGACATGGAATCCTCAAGGAAATAGAAAATGAGGAAGACCTAAACTTACTTGGAGAAGTAAATAATATTGGAATAATTATTGAATAATTAATTGGCCTATGTTCTCAAGGGAGTGAAAGGCGATGATGATGATGATATATGTAATGACTGTAGCTGACATCTGTTTTTTTCTAGCCAGTATATGTCTATTGTCTGTGGCCAATAATTGTTTTTTTCGTAGCCAAAAAAGTCAGTATTTATGTATCTTTATTTTTCATTTAGGAAATATTGTGATTCACTTAGTCCTATAGTTTGAAACTATAAGCTATTTTTGTGTCTCTCTCTAACAGCAATAATTTTATCTATCAGCAGCATACAAATAAAAATATATGAACTGGAATTAGTATCTCATATTTTGTTAAACTATAATATTTAGGCTGTAATATTTAGGTTATGTCATGGTTAAACCTGAAGGGAAACGAAGGTCATATTTTCTTTCACAGCAAGCTTGGTTTATCCTGAAGTGATGCTCATATTTTGTTCTAAAGTGATGCTCATATTTTATTCTGAAGTGATGCTCATATTTTGTTCTAAAATGTTGCTTATATTTTGTTCTATAATGATGCTCATATTTTGTTCTAAAGTGATACTCATATTTTGTTCTATAATGATGCTCATATTTTGTTCTAAAGTGATGCTCATATTTTGTTCTAAAATGATACTAATATTTTCTTTTCTGAAAATTTTGAGAATTTGAACTTGAGCTCCTCAAACATCATTATTGTTTCTATGATCATTTTTGACAGCGTGCAGCAGTCTTTGAAAATAAAACTCTTTTACATAGTAGAATATTCAGAAAGTTTACTCGTTGTTTTGTGGAGCAAATTTATGAAAAAATACTGAGCTGTACTTTATGTTTTCTTTAAGAATATATTGAGTGAGATACAGAAGCAGTTGTTCCTGTACCTGAAATGGAGGTCTTGTTTGTATCTCTGGTACATATTTTTCTGATTATTGCAGATAGTGAAAGAGTGCTATCTAGTAAATAAAGTTGTATCAATTATTTATTTTCAGAAAAAGCACCATAAAGCCCCTTCCCCAGGGCATGGTCCTCATTCAGGTGTGGCACGCATGCGACTTCGTGGACTTTCCAACGCGGGAAGGCCACCGTCTACTGCTCTGAGCCAAACTTTGAACAAGAATATGTGTCTGCCACCCGTAGGACACACCTTTGTTAGTCCTCAGATAGCAGAGATCGATGCTTCTTCAGGTGCCACTAGTTCTTACTCTGTTGCCGTGGACACATTGGTTCAGACAGCTGCGGCTGCTTCAGAAACTGAGTCACCCTTGTTGGCAGTGGCAGCTGACGCAGCAGCTCTTACTATAACGTCAGCAGAAACTAGTATTATCAGCAAAAGTGAATCGGCAGCTTCACAGGCAGAAGTGAAGGTCATAGAAGGTGGCAGGAATGATGGCGCTGACAGCAGCATAGCAGCATCTGGAGCAATCACAGCTGCTGTTGACATAGGTTCTGATGTTCCTCCACCCCTGATACCTCATCCCCCTTTAGTGGGGTCCAGTTTACGTCGAGGACTTCTCAGATTAAATGGTTTGTTGGAGACACCTCATAATTATACTGCTGCTTCAACTCGGAGACATGATGCGGTGTCTGTGTTAGAGACTTTGCAAGAAGCGAGGACTCTTGCTCAGCCTCAGCATTCCAGTGCCACTGGAGATGAAAGTGGGAAGATCCCAGGTAAGAGGAAGGTATCAGAAAAATGGGATCCTGGTTGTTCCACTAGCCATGCAATTGGTGCAGACCCATACAAATGCTCACCTCTTTCTTCCAGGAAAGACTTTGTGCTGGATTCCTTTCTGCGAGCAGGTAGTACTACACGTCGCACGGAATTTGCCATAGAGGGGCTAAGCAGCGGTGAAGCTCGAACAATGTCTAGTGTATTACGTCAGACTTCTGTTGAAAAAATTGGCTCCTCCCACATTGGCAGCATTGTAAATAGTGCTAGCAAATCACGATTTGGCAATTACTGCAGCATTCAGGAAAATGGGCGGATTGCTACACCGGAGAGCCGTCTGATGGTAAGCAAAAAATGTATTAAACTGTTTATGGATGAAATCTTATTTCATATGTGCTTATGATGTTTCTCATGCTTGAGTTGCATTGGTTCCCAACATTGGAGCATGCAGTAAGTCATATGAGAGTTGAGATGTTCCAGCCTTCATTGTTTTACTTTAGGAGAGCTCACTGACTGACCAGTTGAGACAGTTTCATTTATTGTTCTGGAAAGAGTTTAATAACGGATGAAAATGCTCTGTAACATTAAATAATGTAGCTTGCAGCTGGCGTCTCAGTCTTTTACTGCACAATGACACGCTTCACACTGCAGAAACACGTGAAATCAAAGTAATCACGCCAAGGGTGTTTTTATTTCTTCGATCTTCCATCAACAAGGATTATTTATATTTAGGTAGTGTGTACGTTTTTATTTCTTCAACCTTTTCTGAATTGTTATTCGGCCTCAATTATTTTGTTTCTTTTCATTCCTTTTTGAATTATTCACTTTAATTCACTTGAACTGAAATACCACGGTTTCGGTGACCTTTTTCTGCCACATCTTTTTAATCATTTAAATGTTATCGTCGCTCCTCTCCAGGCTGTCACAAATGTCTCGATGTTTTGTTTACATGCTATATAAATAGCCACTAGTACAGCTAGGCTAATATTCAAATTGTAGTTATTTTTCATTGTATGTTAAACCTCCAGTTTTAAATTCCTTGTGATAATTTTGTCCACAAGTTTGAGAATTTCCATTCAGAATTCACAAATACCTTGCCCCCACCTAACTGATGGTTATCCTTGTAACAGGGTTAGCTAGCAAGTAGCGTAGGGCTTGACATAGTTCCTAACATCATCAACTTTCACTCCCTTGAGAGCATTGGCCACAAATAAATTCTCTCCAGTCATCCCTTTCTTGGAATTATTCTCTGCTTCCTTCCATGTGCATCCCTTGTCTCTGAGCACTGTCATAATTTCTCTTCTCCAAGTAGGGTCTTCTGTGTTTTCTACTCCCTTGAGGATTCCATGTCAGTGCCTGTCTTGCTATGCTGGTGTCGGGTTTCCTCAGACTGTGGCCAATCCACCTCCACTTCATAGACATGATTTGTAGGTTCATAGGTTCTTGTCCTGCTCTTTCCAAGACCTCCTCGTTCCTGATCTTGTCCTGCCATTTAATGTTTAAAATCCTCCTCAAGCAGTAGTTAGGAATGTTTGTATCCTCTGTTGTATTGTTTTGGTCATAACCCATGTCTCTGAACCATATAGTAGGACAGTCTTTACATGTGTATTGAAAAGCCTAAGTTTGGTTCTTGTTTTGATATTCTTAGATGACCATATTTTGTTAAGTTTGATAAATGCCTTGCATTTTGAGTCCATTTGGGATCATCAGATTATTCCACAGCTAATTTAGTATGTTGTTTGTATTTCAACATCTGCAAAACATCAGCTCCTGAGAATGTCCCCTTTGCCGTCCAAAGAAAATACATTTTCATTCAATGTGTTGGTCAGAGTTTCTGTTTTTCATCTTTAATTTCTTTAATTGTTTGCTTAGTTTATACAGAGCAGATTAACAAGTAATTAACAAGAAGCAGGCTGTTAAAATAATAGCAGTGACATTTATTACATATTCTGTTGTAATTTATATGTAAATAGTAAATAATAATTTGATATGTAGTCCTAGTTATGGCAGGATTTTCAGGATCATAGAAGCTTAACTCTTTCACCATGTAGCAAATACAGATACCATTATTAATTACAGGAATATGGAATCAGGGTCATAAGCAGTCTTGGATCAGTGGGAGTCTAGAAATGTATCATATATTGAAGTCCAGAAATGTATCATATATTGAAGTCTAGAAATGTATCATATGTTGAAGTCAAGAGTCAGCATGAGAAAAATAGAGGAGCCAGATCCTGAAGCAGATTTAGCTGGAGTATAGGTTCTAAGGACTGTTATTGCTGGAGGTGGGGTGGAGAATTCAATCTCCACTCCAGCGGCGTGCGTCTCAAACAGCCTCTGGCAGTCAAGTCCAGCTCCTGGCCTTCCCATGGCAGAACTGTTTAAACTGACAGGAGAAGGGGCGAGGGCACCTGAAAACCAGATACTTAGGGTAGATGAGTGGCATGTTCGGTAGCTCATCTACTGCTGCTGGCGAGATTCTTCATCTGCCGTGCGTGGACCGGTGCTCTGCCCGGCCAATGAAGAAAGGTGCAAATGGGGTTGCAGCGCAGTATCACTGCAGAAAAGGTGGTAGAAAGGATAAAGCGAAGCAAACAGTCTGGAGGTCGGCCACGTCCTGAGTGCAGTCATATTGGGTGAAATGCATGAACTGGCTTATCCCAGAGGTTAAGACACTGCTGGCGAGACTCTTCGAATGCCGCGCGTGGAGTGAAGCTCCTCCCGGTCAAGGAAGAAAATGTGGAAAAGAAATAAAGGTTGCTGTGCGGCGCCGATGTGAAAAGGTGGTGGAAAGAATAAAGTGAAATTTAATCGGTATGTCCAGTAGTATCACTGTGAGATCTACACATACCAAGGCGCCTCTGCTCTAGAGGCCGGCCACGTCCGAAATACACCTACACTGGTGAAATATAACTCAACTGGCACACACCAGGGGTGGAACTTGATGGCTAGACATGTCATGCCACCTCCGCTCTAGAGGTCGATCACGCCTGATATACACCCATACTGGTGAATTTTGCCTAAACCGGCTCACACCAGGGGTGAATCTTGAAGGCTACGCATGTCAATAGTACCTTTGCTCTAGAGGTCGGTCACGTCCCAAACACGCCCATACTGGGATAATATGCCTAAACCGGCTCAACCCAGGGGTGGAAGTCACTAGTGGTGAGGATTTGTCCTCCTGGACAAAAGCTCCATCTTGGTCACAACTAGGAAGGTAGCGGCCACGACCGCAAAATGCTGAAGTCGGAGACACTGGACCAGGGAAGTCTAGATAGGCAACCACCTCTCACCCGGCGGGGATGTTTGCGTATCCTAATCACACTGAGGTTTTCCGGTGAGAAAGTCCAACTCTGGACTGGATAGGCAACCACCTCTCACCCAGTGGTGATACACAGGTATCTCAAAACACGTCAAGGTTTTCCGGTGAGAAGGTCCAACTCTGGCCTGGGTGGGCTACCACCTCTCACCCAGCAGGGATGCACTGATATCCTAAACACGTCGAGGTCTTCCGGTGAGAAAGTCCAACTCTAGACTAAACTGGTGCAATGAAACCACGGTGTCACGCAGTCCGCTTCAGATACCCACCAAGAATACAGGCTAAAGCCCTGTGATACTCTGAACCCCTTGTGGTCCTCTCGGGGATCTCGTGTGGTCCTTTCGGGGACCACACAGGAGACCACGGGACCTAACGAGGACTACAGGAGTAAATTCAGTAGGATCACAGCGCGGTTTTGGTGGTAGAAGCGAACGAAGAAGAAGAAGAAGATATGAGAGTTGACATGGAAAATGTACATTGTAAAACTAGTTTTATTTTTGTACATCACAGTGAGCCTATGTCCATAAGCTGCTATAATATGAATGTTTGAGGTTTATGTCAGTACCAGGTGTATATTTGGGAGAAAGTTGCTACAAATTGCCCTTAGCTTCAAGGATCAGTACTGAAAAAGGTTGAGAACCACTCCTTTAATGTAGTAGTGTTTTGGGAGAGGGGGGGGAAACTAGGATAATTTGTGGCATCTACTCTACAATCTTTTCCCCGCATCCACAGGAAGAGAGATGAGATTGTTATTAAACTTAAGGTTATTGAATGAATCAAAGGTTAACTTTTGTCATCATTGTTATCATTTCAAGTGAAATACTTGTGGCTTGGGCAGATTTCTCCATATATTTTTATTGTTGGTGCTTTGTGTCTTTGTGTGTGCAGGAAACAAATTAATCGGTTACTTTGGTGTATTTTAGTGGCTACAGAATGAGTTGATTTTTTAACCATTTTAGTGGCCGCTAAATTAGTTCAGGTTTGTATATTTTAGTGGTTTGTAAATGTATTGATTTTTCTATAATTTAATAGTAAATGAGTTGATCTTTATATGTTTTAGTGATTGCTAAATAATTTGATTCTTATATGTTTTAGCGGATAGTAAATGAGTTGTTTAATCAGGATATACATACAACCGTGTGTGTACATGCATGCGTTTGTGTGTGTCTCACCAGAAATTGTGGCATGCATCTACAGCTAGAAATGATTTATCAATCCTAGATATTTTTATGATGAGAATGAAAAAAAAATTCAAATTTAGATTTTTAAGTTAAATGATATCCATTGCTTAAGGTATTTCATAATAGTTTCAAGAGAATTTATTTTCTTTTAAATCTAAATATCAGACAGTTGGATATATATATATATATTTTTTTTTTTAGGGGGTGGAGTATTCAGGGTTACATTAATTCACTGGGTGGGGTGGGGGGCTGTATTCAGGGTTACATTAAGTCACTGGGTTGGGGGGGTAGGAGGGCTGTATTCAGGGTATCACTGCGGAAAAGGTGGTAGAAAGGATAAAGCGAAGCAAACAGTCTGGAGGTCGGCCACGTCCTGAGTGCAGTCATATTGGGTGAAATGCATGAACTGGCTTATCCTAGAGGTTAAGACACTGCTGGCGAGACTCTTCGAATGCCGCGCGTGGAGTGAAGCTCCTCCCGGTCAAGGAAGAAAATGCGGAAAAGAAATAAAGGTTGCTGTGCGGCGCCGATGTGAAAAGGTGGTGGAAAGAATAAAGTGAAATTTAATCGGTATGTCCAGTAGTATCACTGTGAGATCTACACATACCAAGGCGCCTCTGCTCTAGAGGTCGGTCACGTCCCAAACACGCCCATTCTGGGATAATATGCCTAAACCGGCTCACACCAGGGGTGGAACTTGATGGCTAGACATGTCATGCCACCTCCGCTCTAGAGGTCGATCACGCCTGATATACACCCATACTGGTGAATTTTGCCTAAACCGGCTCACACCAGGGGTGAATCTTGAAGGCTACGCATGTCAATAGTACCTCTGCTCTAGAGGTCGGTCACGTCCCAAACACGCCCATTCTGGGATAATATGCCTAAACCGGCTCAACCCAGGGGTGGAAGTCACTAGTGGTGAGGATTTGTCCTCCTGGACAAAAGCTCCATCTTGGTCACAACTAGGAAGGTAGCGGCCACGACCGCAAAATGCTGAAGTCGGAGACACTGGACCAGGGAAGTCTAGATAGGCAACCACCTCTCACCCGGCGGGGATGTTTGCGTATCCTAATCACACTGAGGTTTTCCGGTGAGAAAGTCCAACTCTGGACTGGATAGGCAACCACCTCTCACCCAGTGGTGATACACAGGTATCTCAAAACACGTCAAGGTTTTCCGGTGAGAAGGTCCAACTCTGGCCTGGGTGGGCTACCACCTCTCACCCAGCAGGGATGCACTGATATCCTAAACACGTCGAGGTCTTCCGGTGAGAAAGTCCAACTCTAGACTAAACTGGTGCAATGAAACCACGGTGTCACGCAGTCCGCTTCAGATACCCACCAAGAATACAGGCTAAAGCCCTGTGATACTCTGAACCCCTTGTGGTCCTCTCGGGGATCTCGTGTGGTCCTTTCGGGGACCACACAGGAGACCACGGGACCTAACGAGGACTACAGGAGTAAATTCAGTAGGATCACAGCGCGGTTTTGGTGGTAGAAGCGAACGAAGAAGAAGAAGAAGATATGAGAGTTGACATGGAAAATGTACATTGTAAAACTAGTTTTATTTTTGTACATCACAGTGAGCCTATGTCCATAAGCTGCTATAATATGAATGTTTGAGGTTTATGTCAGTACCAGGTGTATATTTGGGAGAAAGTTGCTACAAATTGCCCTTAGCTTCAAGGATCAGTACTGAAAAAGGTTGAGAACCACTCCTTTAATGTAGTAGTGTTTTGGGAGAGGGGGGGAAACTAGGATAATTTGTGGCATCTACTCTACAATCTTTTCCCCGCATCCACAGGAAGAGAGATGAGATTGTTATTAAACTTAAGGTTATTGAATGAATCAAAGGTTAACTTTTTTCTTCATTGTTATCGTTTCAAGTGAAATACTTGTGGCTTGGGCAGATTTCTCCATATATTTTTATTGTTGGTGCTTTGTGTCTTTGTGTGTGCAGGAAACAAATTAATCGGTTACTTTGGTGTATTTTAGTGGCTACAGAATGAGTTGATTTTTTAACCATTTTAGTGGCCGCTAAATTAGTTCAGGTTTGTATATTTCAGTGGTTTGTAAATGTATTGATTTTTCTATAATTTAATAGTAAATGAGTTGATCTTTATATGTTTTAGTGATTGCTAAATAATTTGATTCTTATATGTTTTAGCGGATAGTAAATGAGTTGTTTAATCAGGATATACATACAACCGTGTGTGTACATGCATGCGTTTGTGTGTGTCTCACCAGAAATTGTGGCATGCATCTACAGCTAGAAATGATTTATCAATCCTAGATATTTTTATGATGAGAATGAAAAAAAATTCAAATTTAGATTTTTAAGTTAAATGATATCCATTGCTTAAGGTATTTCATAATAGTTTCAAGAGAATTTATTTTCTTTTAAATCTAAATATCAGACAGTTGGATATATATGTATATATTTTTTTTTAGTTAGTGGAGTATTCAGGGTTACATTAATTCACTGGGTGGGGCTGTATTCAGGGTTACATTAATTCACTGGGTGGGGTGGGGGGCTGTATTCAGGGTTACATTAAGTTATCAGGTGTTAGGGGCTGTATTCAGGGTTAAGTCATCTGGTGGAGGGGGCTGTATTCAGGGTTACATTAAGTCATCAGGTGGAGGGGGCTGTATTCAGGGTTACATTAAGTCATCAGGTGGAGGGGGCTGTATTCAGGGTTACATTAAGTCACCTGGTGGAGGGGGCTGTATTCAGGGTTACATTAAGTCACCTGGTGTAGGGGGCTGTATTCAGGGTTACATTAAGTCACCTGGTGGAGGGGGCTGTATTCAGGGTTACATTAAGCAATCAGGTGGAGGGGGCTGTATTCAGGGTTAGATTAAGTCATCAGGTGGAGGGGGCTGTATTCAGGGTTACATTAAGTCATCAGGTGGAGGGGGCTGTATTCAGGGTTACATTAAGTCACCTGGTGGAGGGGGCTGTATTCAGGGTTACATTAAGTCACCTGGTGGAGGGGGCTGTATTCAGGGTTACATTAAGTCACCTGGTGGAGGGGGCTGTATTCAGGGTTACATTAAGTTATCAGGTGGAGGGGGCTGTATTCAGGGTTACATTAAGTTATCAGGTGGAGGGGGCTGTATTCAGGGTTACATTAAGTTATCAGGTGGATGGGGCTGTATTCAGGGTTACATTAAGTTATCAGGTGGAGGGGGCTGTATTCAGAGTTACATTAAGTTATCAGGTGGATGGGGCTGTATTCAGGGTTACATTAAGTCACCTGGGTGAGGGGGATGTATTCAGGGTTACATTAAGTTATCAGGTGGAGGGGGCTGTTTTCAGGATTACATTAAGTCACCTGGGTGAGGGGGATGTATTCAGGGTTACATTAAGTAATCAGGTGGAGGGGGCTGTATTCAGGGTTAGATTAAGTCATCAGGTGGAGGGGGCTGTATTCAGGGTTACATTAAGTCATCAGGTGGAGGGGGCTGTATTCAGGGTTACATTAAGTCACCTGGTGGAGGGGGCTGTATTCAGGGTTACATTAAGTCATCAGGTGGAGGGGGCTGTATTCAGGGCTACATGAAGTCACCTGGGGGGGCTGTATTCAGGGTTACATTAAGTCACCTGGTGGAGGGGGCTGTATTCAGGGTTACATTAAGTCACCTGGGGAGGGGGCTGTATTCAGGGTTACATTAAGTAATCAGGTGGAGGGGGCTGTATTCAGGGTTACATTAAGTTATCAGGTGGATGGGGCTGTATTCAGGGTTACATTAAGTCACCTGGTGGAGGGGGCTGTATTCAGGGTTACATTAAGTCACCTGGTGGAGAGGGCTGTATTCAGGGTTACATTAAGTTATCAGGTGGAGGGGGCTGTATTCAGGGTTACATTAAGTTATCAGGTGGATGGGGCTGTATTCAGGGTTACATTAAGTTATCAGGTGGAGGGGGCTGTATTCAGGGTTACATTAAGTTATCAGGTGGATGGGGCTGTATTCAGGGTTACATTAAGTCACCTGGGTGAGGGGGATGTATTCAGGGTTACATTAAGTTATCAGGTGGAGGGGCTGTTTTCAGGATTACATTAAGTCACCTGGGTGAGGGGGATGTATTCAGGGTTACATTAAGTCATCAGGTGGAGGGGGCTGTTTTCAGGGTTACATTAAGTCACCAGGTGGAAGGGGCTGTATTCAAGGTTACATTAAGTCATCGGGGGGCTGTATTCAGGGTTACATTAAGTCACCTGGAAGGGGGGTGTATTCAGGGTTACATTAAGTCACCAGAGGAAGGGGGTGTAGTCAGGTTTACATTAAGTCACCTGGCGGAGGGGGTGTATTTAGGGTTACATGAAATCACCTGGGGTGGGGTGTATTCAGGATTATATTAAGAGATCTGGAGGATGTATTCATTGCGACATTAAGTCACCTGGTGGAGATGTATTCAGTGTTACATTAAGTCACCTGGAGTGGGGTGTATTCAGGGTTACATTAAGTCACCTGGAGTGGGGTGTATTCGGGGTTACATTAAGTCACCTGGAGTGGGGTGTATTCAGGGTTACATTAAGTCACCTGGCTGGGGGTGGAGTATTCAGGATTACATTAAGTCTCTGGGGGGGGGGGTATTCAGTGTTATGTTGTCACCTTGGGTGGGGGTGGAGCTGTATTCAGGGTTACATGAAGTCAGCTATACAACAGCCTAAAGCAGACCTCAAAAGATCACAGTATTGAACTTTTGAGGCCATAGTGTTATACAATCTATATAGTTAGCCTTGCCTTGATCACAATATAACCCCATTACTGGTGCGGGAATGGAAGAACAAAGTAGTTGTGAAGAGACTGCTGGAGCTAGGACAAATTAAAGATGCTGGTAGGAAATCTGAACTGTGTGGCAGAAAACCCATCATAAAGACCCCACACTTGATAAGAACTATTAGCAAACATACTGTTAGATGGATGCGGCATGCAGCGGAGCATGTATGGCACGGTCCTGAATGCAGTGACACTCTTTGAACCTTTGAATTGCACATAATTGAACAATACAGTTAGTGTTTTTAACTGCACAGTTTTTTGTGTGTTTTTACCCACCACCATTTCTAGCAGTGTCCCATATTTATATACAATTATTGGTATTTTTGTCCCATTTTAAGTATATGACGCTGCTTCAACTTGTACTTGAGAAAAAAAGGCTTAACAGTTTCCATCTTTTCTGTCTTTGTATCATTTGAGATGTACTGCAAAGTAATAAATTCCATCCATTGATTGTAAACAGCCATCACCTCAAGGAGCACAAAATATAGGTGTAGCTGTAATCTGACAAAAGGAAGAAATGAACATGTAATTTTGGTGCTGAAATTGACACAGATTTTGTGTTTTTGGTCCTATTCACTGAAACACTGTCAACATTAGTAGTATTATCATTCCCATCTTCACAATGATTCAAGACATTCTTCAGTGGGTCGGGCCTTTGAATGTCAGCATCTTCAGCTCTTTTGCAGTGGAATAGCAGGTTGTCTTCACCATAGACTATAAACTTTATGTGTGACATAAGGTGGCAAACAGGAGACATCTGTGCGGTTATGACAGAAACGGGAACACTTTTGCTTTGTCCTTGAACTATATAGTAAGATTGAGTTAAATCTGTGACAGGAATGATTGGTTTGGTATGTTAATTACTATAAGCACACGATCAATAAAATTATGTAGTAATATTCATCTAATTTACTTTGCCATCTTGTAGTTCTTCCAGTTCATTGTCTTCTCATATTTTTACCACTTTTTTTTTGGTTGCCTCATAAATTTATAAACTCATTGTCTTTTTCAAGCTGTGCCAAATTGTCTTCTCTTAGCATTACCAATTTGTCTTCCAATAGCTTTACATTAAGTCACCTGGTGGAGAGGGCTGTATTCAGGGTTACATTAAGTTATCAGGTGGAGGGGGCTGTATTCAGGGTTACATTAAGTTATCAGGTGGATGGGGCTGTATTCAGGGTTACATTAAGTTATCAGGTGGAGGGGGCTGTATTCAGGGTTACATTAAGTTATCAGGTGGATGGGGCTGTATTCAGGGTTACATTAAGTCACCTGGGTGAGGGGGATGTATTCAGGGTTACATTAAGTTATCAGGTGGAGGGGGCTGTTTTCAGGATTACATTAAGTCACCTGGGTGAGGGGGATGTATTCAGGGTTACATTAAGTCATCAGGTGGAGGGGGCTGTTTTCAGGATTACATTAAGTCACCTGGGTGAGGGGGATGTATTCAGGGTTACATTAAGTCATCAGGTGGAGGGGGCTGTTTTCAGGGTTACATTAAGTCACCAGGTGGAAGGGGCTGTATTCAAGGTTACATTAAGTCATCGGGGGGCTGTATTCAGGGTTACATTAAGTCACCTGGAAGGGGGGTGTATTCAGGGTTACATTAAGTCACCAGAGGAAGGGGGTGTAGTCAGGTTTACATTAAGTCACCTGGCGGAGGGGGTGTATTTAGGGTTACATGAAATCACCTGGGGTGGGGTGTATTCAGGATTATATTAAGAGATCTGGAGGATGTATTCATTGCGACATTAAGTCACCTGGTGGAGATGTATTCAGTGTTACATTAAGTCACCTGGAGTGGGGTGTATTCAGGGTTACATTAAGTCACCTGGAGTGGGGTGTATTCGGGGTTACATTAAGTCACCTGGAGTGGGGTGTATTCAGGGTTACATTAAGTCACCTGGCTGGGGGTGGAGTATTCAGGATTACATTAAGTCTCTGGGGGGGGGGGTATTCAGTGTTATGTTGTCACCTTGGGTGGGGGTGGAGCTGTATTCAGGGTTACATGAAGTCAGCTATACAACAGCCTAAAGCAGACCTCAAAAGATCACAGTATTGAACTTTTGAGGCCATAGTGTTATACAATCTATATAGTTAGCCTTGCCTTGATCACAATATAACCCCATTACTGGTGCGGGAATGGAAGAACAAAGTAGTTGTGAAGAGACTGCTGGAGCTAGGACAAATTAAAGATGCTGGTAGGAAATCTGAACTGTGTGGCAGAAAACCCATCATAAAGACCCCACACTTGATAAGAACTATTAGCAAACATACTGTTAGATGGATGCGGCATGCAGCGGAGCATGTATGGCGCGGTCCTGAATGCAGTGACACTCCTTGAACCATTGAATTGCACATAATTGAACAATACAGTTAGTGTTTTTAACTGCACAGTTTTTTGTGTGTTTTTACCCACCACCATTTCTAGCAGTGTCCCATATTTATATACAATTATTGGTATTTTTGTCCCATTTTAAGTATATGACGCTGCTTCAACTTGTACTTGAGAAAAAAAGGCTTAACAGTTTCCATCTTTTCTGTCTTTGTATCATTTGAGATGTACTGCAAAGTAATAAATTCCATCCATTGATTGTAAACAGCCATCACCTCAAGGAGCACAAAATATAGGTGTAGCTGTAATC
The DNA here is from genome assembly GCA_009760885.1 of Achatina immaculata. Taxonomy (NCBI): domain Eukaryota; kingdom Metazoa; phylum Mollusca; class Gastropoda; order Stylommatophora; family Achatinidae; genus Lissachatina; species Lissachatina immaculata. The sequence continues at coordinate 67,830,194 of CM019719.1, read as the reverse complement.
TGACAAAAGGAAGAAATGAACATGTAATTTTGGTGCTGAAATTGACACAGATTTTGTGTTTTTGGTCCTATTCACTGAAACACTGTCAACATTAGTAGTATTATCATTCCCATCTTCACAATGATTCAAGACATTCTTCAGTGGGTCGGGCCTTTGAATGTCAGCATCTTCAGCTCTTTTGCAGTGGAATAGCAGGTTGTCTTCACCATAGACTATAAACTTTATGTGTGACATAAGGTGGCAAACAGGAGACATCTGTGCGGTTATGACAGAAACGGGAACACTTTTGCTTTGTCCTTGAACTATATAGTAAGATTGAGTTAAATCTGTGACAGGAATGATTGGTTTGGTATGTTAATTACTATAAGCACACGATCAATAAAATTATGTAGTAATATTCATCTAATTTACTTTGCCATCTTGTAGTTCTTCCAGTTCATTGTCTTCTCATATTTTTACCACTTTTTTTTTGGTTGCCTCATAAATTTATAAACTCATTGTCTTTTTCAAGCTGTGCCAAATTGTCTTCTCTTAGCATTACCAATTTGTCTTCCAATAGCTTTACAGATTGTCCTCTTTTAACTTTACCAGTTTGTCTTATAATAGCTTTACCAGTTTATCTTATAATAGCTTTACCAGTTTATAATAGCTTTACCAGTTTGTCTTATAATAGCTTTACCAGTTTGTCTTATAATAGCTTTACCAGTTTATAATAGCTTTACCAGTTTGTCTTATAATAGCTTTACCAGTTTATCTTATAATAGCTTTACCAGTTTATAATAGCTTTACCAGTTTGTCTTATAATAGCTTTACCAGTTTGTCTTATAATAGTTTTATAGTCTTATAATAACTTAATCGGTTCACTCATTATCAGACAGCCTCGAAGTTGAGTGAATAAATGTCACTGATCACTCCACAGTCTGCTCGTCTGCAACGAGTGTCAGCTACTGGAGAGAGGCATCGAATCTCCCCTACCCACAGACTGCCGCCAGTAAAGTCAAAGAAGAAGCATAAAAGGTGTTTCGTTTGCGGGAAGAAAACGGGGCTTGCAACAAGCTACCAGTGCCGGTAATGTATATGCTTGTTTCTCGCACTGCAAATTGTCTTTTCAATGATTGTCAACTTGTATGTGGTCTCAGGAGTTAATTATAAACTGTTGTCAAGTTGTACGTGGTCTCAGGAGTAAAATATAAACTGTTGTCAACTTGTACGTGGTCTCAGGAGTTAATTATAAACTGTTGTCAACTTGTATGTGGTCTCCGGAGTTAATTATAAACTGTTGTCAACTAGTACGTGGTCTCAGGAGTTAAATATAAACTGTTGTCAACTTGTACGTGGTCTCAGGAGTTAATTATAAACTGTTGTCAACTAGTACGTGGTCTCAGGAGTTAAATATAAACTGTTGTCAACTAGTACGTGGTCTCAGGAGTTAAATATAAACTGTTGTCAACTTGTATGTGGTCTCAGGAGTTAATTATAAACTGTTGTCAACTAGTACGTGGTCTCAGGAGTTAAATATAAACTGTTGTCAACTTGTATGTGGTCTCAGGAGTTAATTATAAACTGTTGTCAACTAGTACGTGGTCTCAGGAGTTAAATATAAACTGTTGTCAACTAGTACGTGGTCTCAGGAGTTAAATATAAACTGTTGTCAACTTGTACGTGGTCTCAGGAGTTGACAACAGTTTATATTTAACTTTTGAGACCATTTATGAGTTGACAGCAGTTTAATAACTGTTGTCTGTGGTCTCAGGAGTGAAATATAAACTGTAGAACTATATACTATGAGAGTGGCAAGGTTTACAACAAACTCTAGATCTCATGAGTCTTGAATTTAGAAATTGGCATAATCGCACTTGGGGCATAGCTATGTTCTGCTCTCTGTTTCAGTAACCACCGAAGAGTATGAACACCGTGCCAGTTAGTTGTTGGTTCTGACACCCTCACATTCTGTTTCTTCCGTTCCCCCCCCCACACCACTGTCTTTCATCCACTGTAGATATATATTAACAGCACATGCCCTTTCCTCTTCCTGGACCAGGTCCTCGGCCACAGACTTCAGTATATCCGTCTTATCTGTAGGAATCATATCTTCTGCAATAGCTTTACAGGCAACATGATTGGCTACTTTACTGCCTCTCACTCCTGCATGTGCTGGGCAATACATTCACATCAGCCTGGGTGACACTGGGTCATTGCAAGAGCTGAACCCATTCATGACATAGCAAACCCCTCTCTATTTTGTCACCACCACATTGTGTGTATCATTCTGTCCATCTAGCCTAGTCAGAGCCTTGCTCACTGCCTCAGTTCCCATCCCCGTCCTCAGAGTTGTAAAGGAGGCCCCTGCTTTCTGTGGTGTCAGGCTGCCTGGCCTATAGATGACATGATACAAGAGTGGCAAAGTTTACATCAGGCTGCCTGGCCTATAGATTACATGATACAAGAGTGGCAAAGTTTACATCAGGCTGCCTGGCCTATAGATTACATGATACAAGAGTGGCAAAGTTTACATCAGGCTGCCTGGCCTATAGATTACATGATACAAGAGTGGCAAAGTTTACATCAGGCTGTCTGGCCTATAGATTACATGATACAAGAGTGGCAAAGTTTACATCAGGCTGTCTGGCCTATAGATTACATGATACAAGAGTGGCAAAGTTTACATCAGGCTGTCTGGCCTATAGATTACATGATACAAGAGTGGCAAAGTTTATATCAGCCTGCCTGGCCTGTAGATGATTGATTGATTGATTGATCTTTATTTCAAAAGGGTTAAGAATTGGGCACGCAGGCCCGTCTGACATTCTGCCCTTTATCATACATCTTTCACTCTATTCCAGACATTCTACAAATATGCTGTTCATATAACAAACATAACTAACATTGAAGCTGAGAGACATAAAATATAACATTTACGTTTCACTCTTAAACATTCACTCAGTACAGAAGTAACTACATACATTATAAATGACTATCTACTAAACAAAATTTTCGGGACTATACAGAAAACAATTAATTGTATTCGGTGTCTGTAAGAGCAGCTTAAGATAACTTTTAAGTTTTATAATTCATGGAGGCATGTAGTCGACATAAAATAGATACTGGGAAAGCTTGTAGTTGTAGGAAGGAGTATAATTTATATTTTTTATATAGGATGGGAGGGTATTCCAAAGATGAGCAGCAGAATAACTAAAGCTTTCTTGTAAAGATCAAGTCTAGGTTTTGGAAGACATATGTTGTTCAAGCGTTGGCTGCACTTTGGGCTAAATTTAAACAGGTTCCATAGATAAGGCGGGGCATGCCGTGAAAGAATCTGATGTACTAACTTGGCTTTGTTGAAGAGGAACCTGTTCTTAAGGGGTAGTATTTTGATACGTTTGTGATGATTAGTTGTTTGTGCTTGATCTTTGTCACTAATGAGCTTTACTGCTCGCTTTTGGAGAGAGCAAAGCCTCTTTGTATTTGACACTGAGCAACCATCCCAAACTGTTGAGCAATAGTCTAAATGTGTTTGTATATGAGCTATGTAGTATGTCTTCCTAGTGTCTTGATCTATGAAGTGCTTAATTTTAGCTAATTGGTATACTTTTTGTGCGATGACATGATACAAGAGTGGCAAAGTTTACATCAGCCTGTCTGGCATATAGATTACATGATACAAGAGTGGCAAAGTTTACATCAGCCTGCCTGGCCTATAGATGACATGATACAAGAGTGGCAAAGTTTACACCAGCCTGTCTGGCATATAGATTACATGATACAAGAGTGGCAAAGTTTACAGCAGCCTGTCTGGCATATAGATTACATGATACAAGAGTGGCAAAGTTTACATCAGCCTGCCTGGCCTATAGATGACATGATACAAGAGTGGCAAAGTTTACACCAGCCTGTCTGGCCTATAGATTACATGATACAAGAGTGGCAAAGTTTACATCAGCCTGACTGGCCTATAGATGACATGATACAAGAGTGGCAAAGTTTACAGCAGCCTGTCTGGCATATAGATTACATGATACAAGAGTGGCAAAGTTTACATCAGCCTGACTGGCCTATAGATGACATGATACAAGAGTGGCAAAGTTTACATCAGGCTGTCTGGCCTATAGATTACATGATACAAGAGTGGCAAAGTTTACACCAGCCTGACTGGCCTATAGATGACATGATACAAGAGTGGCAAAGTTTACACCAGCCTGTCTGGCATATAGATTACATGATACAAGAGTGGCAAAGTTTACATCAGCCTGACTGGCCTATAGATGACATGATACAAGAGTGGCAAAGTTTACAGCAGCCTAGAACAAGTGTGCCCATTTGTTAGGAGAACAATTGAAAATAAGCCCCACAAAATAATGCCAGTCTGGGGTTGATTTTTCAACCTATTGCTTGTCACAACACTGACCTTTATGTGGACATGCATGAGTAAACTGTTGTGTTTTTAAGGTGTACTCTGTTTCAAATGATGAATGAAGAAATGAAAATATAATTTTGGTGCTGAAGTCTGTGAAAATGAAAATTATTTTATTAAAATTAATGTTTTTAGGCAAGAATGGTTCATTTCAGTTTTATTCTGCTTGTCTTGTCTACTTCTTCACGTACCTTTCAGTCATGTATCATGGGCAAACCACTTTACTTGTTGCTTCTGTATGTTGTGTAACATTGGTGTTTCTCTAGCACTTGCTCTGGGGAAGTTATTTCTGATTTGGTCTCTTCTTGTCACATTTAGCATTCTCCTTAAACATCTCATTTCTGTCGTGATGATTTTCCTTTTGTGTTTGATTTTTAGTGTCCATTCTTTGACATTGTTTGCACAGAGTTTGAAGAAAAACTAAGTTGTGTAATGCTCTTCTAAACAGCGACTGCAAACAACAACAAAAATCACATCTCCAGTTGATTGTGTAGTTAGTAGTAAAATTCCTCTTACTGTCATTTTAAAGTGGTTCATGTTACCGGTTCTGATGCCATTGTCTACACCTTGACCGGTATGGCTATTCTGGGTTGGCTGCTATAACTACTAACTCTGTGACATCTGCATGCCTCAGACAGAGTCATTATAGTGCTAGGTGTCACAACATAGGACCTTTTTTTTCTTCTTAATATCTGTGTTATGAGTCTTTGATAATTGTTCAGTTTTGTAAAGGGAAGTGAAGATGACTAAGAAGAAACAAAAGATTCATAATGAAGATGTAGCTTACCAGGAACATTTGGAAGCTAATTATTTTATCACAAACATTGGGAAGCAGATTATTTCATCACAAACATTGGGAAGCAGATTATTTCATCACAAACATTGGGAAGCAGATTATTTCATCACAAACATTGGAAAGCAGATTATTTCATCACAAACATTGGGAAGCAGATTATTTCATCACAAACATTGGGAAGCAGATTATTTCATCACAAACATTTGGAAACTGAGTAATTCATCACAGTTACAACATTTGGTTTGTATGCAAACCTTAACAGTGCCTGAGGTATGTAATGTCATTCAGGTTTGCATAAAGTGCCTGAGTAATGTAATGTAAAACATCATTCAAGTATGCATAAAGTGCCTGAGGAATGTAATGTGAGACATCATTCAGGTATGCATGAAGTGCCTGAGGAATGTAATGTAAGACATCATTCAGGTATGCATAAAGAGAAATATGAGAAATATTTTCTAACTTTTATGTAAATGAGCAAAAATGGTTTATTGAGATGCAGTCCCTCCCTGCCTGACTCATGTGTGGCATATGGGTCATTTGTAGTTGAACACATTGCTCTAGAACATTTGTTGTGAGAGTGGCAAAGTTTAGAACAAATTATAGAACATGTGCCACAGGAGTTCTGTAGATTTGCTCTGTGGACATACCAGAGGTAGAAGCCATCAGAAAGCTGGAAAAATGTTGTCTGAGAGACTGTGGTCTATGACCTAATGACAGGTTTTGAGATTTAGCTTTGTGTAAAGTTTGAGGAAGAAAGAAAAATTCACTGTTTCTGCAACATCTTTTCTGTTAGTGTAGTGCTGCTGGAGTTTTCAGATTGTTGACTGTCAGTCTTGCTAGTGTAGATTTGCAAAACTGGTTTTCTGATAAGAGATACTGATATTCCAAATTTTGTTGCAAATATTCATTTAAGCATTCATCTTTACTTTGTTTAATTAGCTCTGCAGGTATGTTGGTCTGCTCCAGATGTAGTTAGTTCTACAGGTATGTTGTTCTGCTCCAGGTGTAGTTAGTTCTGCCAGCGTGTTGTTCTGCTTCTAGGTGTAATTAGTTCTTCAGGTATGTTGTTCTGCTCCAGGTCTAGTTAGTTCTGCCAGCATGTTGTTCTGCTCCTAGGTGTAATTAGTTCTTCAGGTATGTTGTTCTGATCCAGGTGTAGTTAGTTCTGCAGGTATGTTGTTCTGCTCCTAGGTGTAATTAGTTCTTCAGGTATGTTGTTCTGCTCCAGGTGTAGTTAGTTCTGCAGGTGTGTTGTTCTGCTCCAGGTATAATTAGTTCTGCTGATGTATTGTCTATCTTAGTTACTTTCCTGCTCTTTAATGACCTCACTGATACTGTGAAAGTTCTATACATTTTTGTTAAAGTCAGATTGTACAGTTTGTTTATGAGTGGCTAGAATATGGCATTCCTAAGCATTAACATGTTTGCATTTCACCACAAACTGGCATCATTTGTTCGTGTAAGTTAAAATTGTATAGCTGTTATTATTATATTCTGCTTCTGGGTGACATAAAAGATGGCGGAAGATTTTTAACGCTTCTGCCGACATACTTTTGTATGAATCTTTTGCGTCGACACATTTTGTAAAATGGGAGTTGGGCGTAAGGCCAACAACCTTATCCTAAGACTCATCTAGAGTTGCCTTTACGTAAACTCACATCAAATTTAATCGAGCATTGAGGATACCAACTCAGAGTAGCCAAAAGAACACATTCATCTATCCCAAATATGTGACAAAGATTGGATTCTGGAATGTAAGAACAATGGCCGCACCATGGAAAACTGCTCAGGTAATCCAAGAAATGGATAAATATCACCTAGACGTCCTGGGCATCAGTGAAATGCGATGGCCAGAAGCAGGGAAAAGAATGGCTGAAAACCCCGAGTTAATCTTACATTCAGGCAGAGACGATGGGAAATGTCAAGAAGGAGTAGGTATAATTATGTCAGCTGCGGCAGCAATGAGCCTTACAGAATGGGAGCCGGTGAACAGTCGTATATTAAGAGCACGATTCCAAATAAGACATGGAAGAATGACAATCATACAGTGCTATGCACCCATGAACGATGCAGATGACAAAATAAAAGACACTTTCTATCACCAACTCATTAAAACAAAGTTCCTAAACACAGCATCTTAGTTGTCATGGGAGATTTTAACGCCAAGGTAGGAAAAGATATCACCGACATCGAAAAAGTTATGGTGAAAGAAGGGATTGATATGGTAAATCAGAATGGAGAAAGATTCATTGAATTATGTCTAACAGAGGGCATGGTCATTGGAGGAACAATATTTCCACACAAAGAGGTACATAAAACAACATGGATATCTCCAGATGATAGAAGCAGAAATTATATAGATCATTTTTGTACTACAAGGCAATTCAGAACATCTCTGATAGATGTAAGGGCATTTAGGGGTGCAGATGCCAACAGTGATCACAATCTGTGTATAGGGAAAATAAGACTAAAACTGAAAAGCCAACACAAGAAAGCAATGAGCAGAAAGATAAACAGTCAAAGTCTACAAGATGAAAATACTAAGAGTAATTTTAATCTGGAACTTACCAAGCATTTCGCTGCATTCAGTGAGGTAGAGGAGACAGATATAGATGACTTATGGCATTCTTACAGCACAGCCATAATTACAGCAGCTAAAACAAGTGCTGGACTGCAAACAACAAATAGAAAAGCATGGATATCGGATAACACATGGAAATCCGTACATGAAAGATGAGCGGCCAAATTAGCCATGTTGAATATAAAGACAGATGTTGAAAGAGATTTGGCAAAAACAACATACAAAGAACTAGACAATAAAGTGAAAAAGTTTAGCTAGAAGGGATAAAAGAGAATACACAGACAGTATGACAAAAGAAGCAGAAAATGCAGCAAAAACGTGAGAAAGCAAAACTCTGTATAACAAAAAGTGGCTAACAGGTACTATTACATGCAAAGATGGGCCGAACACTTCCAAGAATTACTTAATCGACCACATCCAAAAGAACTGGTAGACCTTGGAACTGATTTACCATTTCCACAACTAAATGTCAACCTAGATGAAATTACATTGCATGAAATTGAAACAGTGAATCTAATGGCTAACAACAAAGCTGCAGGTAAAGATGAAATAACAGCTGAAATGTTTAAAGCTATTAATATAGACAACATGAAACAACTACAGAGAATGTTTAATAAAGTTTGGAAAGAAGAAAAAGTCCCTTCTGAATGGAAAAAAGAAATCATTGTTAAAATGCCCAAAAAAGGCAACCTTAGTGAATGCAACAACTGGAGAGGAGTAACCTTACTATCAGTTGTGTCAGAAGTATTTTGCAAAATTATACTGTATAGAATTCAAGATATAGTGGATACTGTGAATGTTATTCTGTTACACAATGAGAGAAGAACAGGCAGGATTTCGAAAAGCAGAAGCTGTCTCAACCAGATCTTTACTCTAAGATTAATACTTGAAAAAGATATTGAAAAGCAAAGACTGTTAATCCTGAACTTCATAGATTTTAAAAAAGGCATTTGGTAGCATACACAGAGAATCATTATGGAGGATTTTAAGAATATATGGAATACCATCTAAGATTGTCAACATCATTAAGCACTTCTACAATGGATTTGTTTGTGCAGTCAGTACAGACTAAGGAATGAGTTAATGGTTCCAGATTGAAACAGGTGTGAAACAAGGATGTGTATTATCTCCCTTGCTTTTTGGAATTGTCATAGACTTCATAATGAAAAAATGTTGCAAAGGTAAAACGGGCATTGATTGGGTACGTGAGACCCAACTAGAAGATTTTGATTTTGCAGATGACATAACTCTTATCAGCAACAATATGAAATCACTGCAAGTAAAAACAGATACCCTGTCTTCAATGGCTAGCAAAATAGGACTTGAAATTAACAAGGATAAAACAAAAATAATGAAACTTCTCATTAATGACGAAGGACAAATATACATAGAAGGAACAGCTGTTGAAGAAGTAAAGCATTTTGCATATCTCGGCAACAATATAGACCACAATGGTGATACCAAAAAAAGAAGTTAGAATTCGAATTGCCAAAGCAGCACTGACCTTCAAGAATCTTGAAAACATATGGAATTCAAAAGTTATAAGCACAAAAACCAAGTTAAGACTATTCAATTCAAATGTAATATCCACCCTCATTTATGCATGCAAAACCTGGAAATCATCTAAAGAAATAGACAAGAAATTAGACTCTTTCGAAAACAAATGCTTAAGGAAAATACTCAGTATAAAGTAGAATGAATTAAAGAACAACACAGAGATAAGGCAGATGAGCAGTTAACAATCTGTCTCATGGCTGATCAGAAAAAGAAGATGGACATATGTCGGTCACGTGATGAGAAGAAACAATCAGAGAATCTCCAAACAAGCTATCAAATGGAATACAACAGGCCAAAGAAAAAGAAGTCGACCATGTGAAAGAGGACATTGTTAAGAGAAGCCAGTTCGGTGGGCATAACATCCCTTGATGAGATTGAAAAACCCGCCAAGACAGGACATCTTGGCGAACTACTATATGACATTTAATGGCATGGGAAGGATGTAAGATTATTAACAGTTTCATATCCATTATTTTTTAAGTTAAAGTGTATTTTAAAGTTAAATCATTGATTCTTTTACTGAATTTAGTTTTGTGTTGCCAGATTTTTTTTTTTTTGTTGCTCAAATTGCAGAAAAATTTTATTAAAAAAAAAATTTTCAGAAATACGAAACAGTAACAAAGAGAGATTTTTTTTAATGTAAATATTTTTGTGTAGTCTAGTGCAGTAGTAAAATGGCAGATTATATGTATTAAAATCCATTTAAACTTAACATTTTTCATTAGCAAAGTGTAACATATGTTTGGAAAATGTACAAAAATGTACATGTTTTTAGGTTATTTTAAATGGTTATAAATTTGTAAAAGTCAAGTTGCACATCATAAGTATGTAATTATTGATTGCCATTACATATGGGCATCTGAGTGGCGGAGTGGTTAGTGCACAGGTCTCTCATGTCAAAGGTCAGGGGTTCAAATCCAGCCAGAGGCACCACAGTCACCCAGCTGTAGAAGTAGGTACCTTTCTTCTTCTGGAGTTGGGGAAGGAAAGGCGGCCAGGCGTGATACTGACCACATCACCCTCTAGTGTGCTGACAGGTCAAGGAAAATATGGCACTAACAACATATCTCTATGTGCTTCTAAGGCATGACAGGATTAACTTTTCTTTTTTTTTTTTTACCTTTTATTATACATATTTGCCATTTTTTTATATTTAAAAATATGTGCAATGGCCTGCTTATTTAGTAAACCTTCACTTGGAAGAGTTCAATATAAACAATTTCGAACATTTCTTGTGCATACTTCAATATGATTTTACCGTCATATTTTCACCAGATGTGGGAATAACTTCTGTGCCAGCCATAGGTATGCAGAGTCACATGACTGCACATTTGATTACAAGACTGAGGGCCGCAAACTTCTGGAGCAGAGCAACCCCTTAGTTAGTGCCCCAAAGTTGCCCAAGATTTAAACAGTCCAATCCAGCAAATGATGTCACTCTCAGGGCTGCAGCATCACAGATGTTCAGAATATTTCTTTATTTACTGCAAAAACACAGACTCGTGTGAGTTTTTTGGGTAATAGCGATGGATATTTGTTCTGATTTGTTTGGATCATTCCTGCCTTTCTGTAGGAACATCGGTTTGTTCTTTTTTTAATCCGCCTTTTTCCTTATAGAAGAGTGAAGTCAAGGGCAGCTACTCAGGACTTTCAGTGTTTCAGAGCAAAATCATTGTGTGAAATGCAGTTTATTTTAGTTTGTACTGTAATTTATAATCAGAGAGCCTTTATTTCAATGTGCACACGATAAAAAAGAAATTCGTAACTCTTTTAAATCCAAATTAATTTTTATCGTGATTTACTACAGCATAGAAAAGTCAGTCTTGTTAAAACTTGAAAGAAATGGATTTTATTTTGAAGGTGAATTATACATGTTTAGAAAACTGCTTATAATTTTTTTTTTTTTTTCACAGAAATATTTTGATGTAAAATAAAGGCATAGAAAAAAATTGTGAAATAATATTCTTCAATTTGATTATTGACGAAGTCAGTTTTGTTACACATGATGAGAAGATACGTTTACTAAAATCATCTGTATAAAAATGTTACAATTTTGAAAACATTATAATTCTATAAACAAATAATGTGGAAATTTAAGTTAGTAACATAATATTAACTTTGATATGAGGATATTTTGTTGAATCATATGCTGATATATTACCTAGAATTAGCAAGATTAAAGTCAAGCTGGTGAATGATAGGTCATCACTGTGAGACAGGTCAGGGCGGTAGGTCATCACTGTGAGACAGGTCAGGGCAGTAGGTCATCACTGTGAGACAGGTGAGAGTGATAGGTCATCACTGTAGGACAGGTCAGAATGATAGGTCATCACTGTGAGACAGGTCAGGGCAGTAGGTCATCACCGTGAGATAGGTCTTCACTGTGAGACAGGTCAGAGAGATAGGTCATCACTGTGAGACAGGTCAGAGTGATAGGTCATCACTGTGAGACAGGTCAGAGTGATAGGTCATCACTGTGAGACAGGTCAGAGTGATAGGTCATCACTGTGAGACAGATCAGAGTGATAGGTCATCACTGTGAGACAGGTCAGAGTGATAGGTCTTCACTGTGAGACAGGTCAGAGTGATAGGTCATCACTGTGAGACAGGTCAGAGTGATAGGTCATCACTGTGAGACAGGTCAGAGTGATAGGTCATCACTGTGAGACAGGTCAGGCTAGTCCTGGTAGCAGCAGATTCAGAAAACAGAACTGGCTGGCATGTTGCTGCTGCCAATGTTAGGGAGTAGTTATCAGTGCTACTAGCTTGATGTTTTATGAACAATAATGTAGAATTGATATCATTTGAAACATATTCCAACAAATATGCTCATGAAATTTTTAGCTGCATTATTATTCACAAAAGAACATAAAGAGATTTTAGTAGCCCTTGATAAAAGGGTGTAGGGGTGGGGTCACTGGAACATGGGGTTAGAGTGAGTGAGAATTGGAACTAATTTTGCATAACTCAAAACATTTGAGTATGTGGATGTAGCATATAAGATGACATATAGCAAGTGGTGTAACTGGAGAAAACAGTAGGCAGATTGTTATTGTGATTTAAATGTAGAGGAAGGTGTTTTACAAGTAGGAAGTTAAAGTGAGGAAAAGAGAAAGAGCCAACATGACCAAGCATTTTGCTGTAATGTTAATTGTCAAGGTTGCCATTGTGTTTTCACACTGACCTTTCTTCAGGTTTAATATCGCCTCTCTGCTGTGGTGTAAAACTGCACCATGCTACCTCTACTCCACAGTATTGTTACTGCTTTCTTCACCGCACTCTTTCTGTCAATCATGATTTTACATCATCGACCAACGCGCATGGCAGCACACATTTCTTATAGTTTTCTGCAGAGTTATGGGTTGATTTGATCATAACTGGATTAATATCTTGTTAGAGTCTTGCATATAATAGAAGATTAATGATTTCAAAGTTTGAGTTAGTCGCCCATTTTCCTGAGGATTCCATTATCAGGTTTTTTTTTCCCTACATATATACGTATACTTTTACAAGCTGTGAATGATCTTTTAGCATAAGACTACGTAGAGTTATAGTTTTACAGTTATTAACAGTGGCAGACTAGCTCTTAGCAAGATCTATAACATGTTCCATGTGGCCCCCTCCCCTTTATTTTTGGAAGATTTACGATGTATATGTGTTAGGTTATTTATTTTCCGTGAATATATTTGAACAAGCAGATTTTGATTTTTTTTTTTTCCCTGCCAGATTTGTATAGCAGTTTTTTCTTCTCGTCCCGTATTTCATACGTGAAAAATTTTATGTGACTTACGGTTATTTACACTTTTCAGCACATTTTTTTTCTTCTTCATTTTAATTAAAGAGGCAAAAGATAAGTATGGAAATTTGAAATTATTTGTTTCTTTAAATTTTATCCCAAAAATTGTTCTTTGTGTTAGAATTTTGTCTTGATTTTGTTTCCTTTACTTTTCATTATAATCATCCTTTGATGTTTCCATGTTCATATTTTGGTACACGAAGTGAGCCATGGCTTGTCAGAATTTTGGTTGTGGTAGGGAAGTAAATGAAATTAAGTGAAAACTGAGTAGAGATTAATAAGGACAAATTTAGGTTGATGTTAGACTGAATAGAGATTTGGAAGAACAAATTCGGGTTACTGTTTTGGAGAACAAAATAAGGTTGATGTTAGGCTGAATAGAGATTTGGAAGAACAAATTTAGGTTGATGTTAGGCTGAATAAAGATTTGGAAGAACAAATTCAAGTTGATGTTAGGCTGAATAGAGATTTGGAAGAACAAATTTAGGTTGATGTTAGGCTGAATAGAGATTTGGAAGAACAAATTCAGGTTGATGTTAGGCTGAATAGAGACTTGGAAGAACAAATTTAGGTTGATAGGTTGTTTGTGAGGGAAAGCAAATAATACTACAAATGCTATGTGTGCTTCTAGTAGATAAGGTAGTTTGTGACGGCAAACAAATAGGGTAATGTACGATAACAAGTAGATAAGGTAGTTTGTGAGGGCAAACAAATAGGGCCATGCACAAGAAGTAGGCAAGGTAGTTTGAGGGGTCAGCTTCTTGCGTGTATGAAAATATACTTTGTTTCTAAATAAAAGTTTAGAAGTTCAAATTTTAACATGGTTTGTATTGCATACTTCTGGTTTCAGATTATTTTTAATCCACTCCAGCAGTGATTCCCAACCTTTTACAGACAGCACCCTCCTGAAGCCAGTAATAACTCTCCATGGTCAGCCTACATTCTCCCACCACTTAGAATTAGAAATTCTGAATATTCATAAATTGAGAACTTAAAGAGTTTTGGCACTTGTGATGTACAACAAAAAAGTTTTCAAATCAACATTTGCTGTGTGGGCTATGAGTTTGATTTGCACACAACATCATGTTACATCTGATACCAACTTTTCTTTTACCCAGAGCCAAGGAAGTGAGTAATAGTCTGGAGCTTTGGAATAAAAAAAATGTGAGCTCTTTATCATTTCATTTTCTAACCTCGCTCCATATTTTCATACTTGCAAGAAGTTGACCCTCAGAACATGTGTTGATGGATGCTGACCCAGGTAGTACTAACTTAATTCTTGGCAGCAGACATCTCTGGACTGATTAATTGATCATAAAAGGTAGTATCACTGCAATCAGTACATACCCATATCTGCTTCACCGCCAGCTCCAGCAACCAATGTTATCGTGTACTGATTGTCCCCGCCACATGTTGATTGTGAGTTTGCCACTTCTGACCTTGCTTCACTCCCAGTTTCTTCATTATGTAGATATTGGGGTTATTCTATCTCTTCCTCCCCACATAATTTGTCCGTTAAGGCCTTCAAGATGTCTGACTTGACCTGTTTCAGCATGTGAGTCTTTCCCACTAGACTCGGACACATCAGGATCTAGAGATGTAGGTATTGAATCAGGGGATGAGTTGTGCCAACTTTCTTTAAACTTCATGACTGGAGTCGGGGGGGGGGGGGGGGAGACATTTAAATAATTTTAGATAGCATGTCAATCCCTTACTCAACTGTCCAATCAGAAGTAATGTGAGAAGCTGTTTCAGAGAGAATGACAGAGATGTGGTATAAGGTTTGGGCACTATCCCACACCAGAACTTAAACCCTGGAGATCATTCTTCACCAGTTTCTAACCGTGAACACACAGATACAGTGTGTAATCTCATTCAAGTTCTGTTGTTCAGTTCTGTGCAGTCTATATTGTTTGTGTAAATAGCTGCCTAAAATACACCCAACCATCTTGTACTCCTATAGACACTTGATGATCTTAAGAAAGCCATATTTTAAAAAAGTGTCTGAATTTTTAACCAGAAGTATGATATTCAGTCTAGATAGTAACTCCATGAAGCAGATTTGATTGTTAGTCTTATGTCCTTGTAGCTGTGAGCTCAAAGCCTTTGATGGAGAATCTCAAATAATGGGTACTGTATTAAATCTGCACTTCAATATGATGGGTATAAGCTCCATTCTGTCATGTTTCTGTCCTGTTGGTCTCAGCTCATTTGTCATATTTCATTCAGCATTTCAGATCTTTGCTCCATGCTGTCATATTTCATTCATAATTACACATAAGTCTAGTCTGTTGTATTTAGCATAACTTATGTATTTCACAGAGTATAGCAAACCCCCTAATCTTTTGATTGCCTTTTAGAATTTCATTTTGATTATAGTTGTTTATTAGACCAATTATTTTAAAGTTTTGGTGGCTCATTAGACATGCTTTCGATAATTGACTGGGCTTAATTTTTGTGATTATCTGCTTGAACTAGTGTGAGCTGATAGTATTGTTTGCCAGTTTGGTTGTGATGTGTTCATGTCAACGTCAGAAGCCATTATTGTCTGGATTAACCTATTTATGTATATGTCTAATATGCTGAAGGACGTTTTCCAAGTCTCAGAGAGCATATCCCACATGTGAGAGTATGATGTGTAATTACATATGCAAGCATATTTGACTTAATAGATTTTCTTTGACTAAATGATGTATAGTGTAACTTCCATACAGTGCTATCAGGTGCTTTGTGCACTAATTTTGGTGTGGAAAATTAAAAAACAAAAATATTGTGTCTATTTTTAACCCTCCTAGGCTTGGCACAGTTCCAGGAGAGAAAGAACAGGGACTTAACTTCTCTGCAGGTGATCAAAAGTAACAGATTTAATCATTTTCAAGAATTCGCACATGGTTTTGTTACAAACAAACCAAAAAAATTGAGGAAACACATGACAAGAAGCTGCCAGTTTTTTTGTTTAAATGATAGATCTACAAAAGCATCTGCTTATGAATGTTAACATCTGTGAGAACAAATGGTTCCTCTTATGTTAAGTGCTGTTATTATTAACAACAAAGCCGATGAATGCAAATGGTAACAGAAATGTTTGTCTTTCAGATCATTAAGTAATATTTACGTTTCAAGTGCAAATCAGATGTCTGCCATGAAGATGTTATAAGGTGCACATAATCAACTATTTGCTGAAACATCAAAATATAAAGCAGTATTTCATCCAACCTTAAGAAATGTAGAATTCAGTATTTCAAACACACAAATCTCTAAATTTCTCTCTCCCACCCACACCACTTCCAAAGCAATCTTGGCAATAACACAATGAGAAGCCAATCATGAACTGAATGTTTGACTTGTTTAATGTCAAGACAAAAACATCAACTTCAAACATAAACTCAAAGTAGGCTGTCAACCTGTCACTCAAAGTAGGCTGTCAACCTGTCACTTATCTCTAAAACATGGGGAAACTTTTCATTGAAAAAAAAATACTCAGTTTGTTAAATTTCAAAGACTAGTATATTCAGAATGATGAGGTCTAAACTACAAATTGTTTGAGTCCTTTCTAGCCAACATTTATCTATCCTTTGATGGAATGTAAATATACCCAGGTAAGTAACAATTATGTGTAATATCAAGGAACTGTCATGGGGGAGGACTGAACACATCAATCTTTCCTTTTGTGAGCTGTAAATAAGTTAGAATCTGTAGATGTAAATGCTGGATTCATAATCTACATTGTCCCAAGCAAATGTGAAGATGATGACAAATCTAATCCTTAAAGGCGAGCTGAAGGTTTCAAATCTACACTGAGCTATCAGACCTATTAACTAATATATGCAAACCTGCCTGCAGTTATCAGATCTGTAAACCTACAAAATTAGATATGATCACTATTTGCTGTAAGGCTGAGCCTAAGTTGCTGGACAGAACAGAACACTGGATTTCAACATGATCTAGCAGGGTAACACACATTCCCCTCAAACTACAATTTTACAGCATCTGAGATGTGTTCTCGATGCTCAAAATAACAGACAAAACTGTGGACTCCTACCAAAGACTTTAAATTATTGCTAAACTTCCATCACTTCACAAAAATCTAAATTGTGGTTAAAATTGGCAGTGAACCTTCAAAGTCTGCTAGCCATGTACACCCAACCCACATACACAGAAAATTGTTCTTCTCACAACTTTTATGTCCACACACACACAGACACTTCTCAAAAACTTGCAGGCAACTAACAAGTTGTATATACAAGAAACTTAAGTAAATCCATACATCCATTCTTAAAACAAATAAATATAACAAATCCTCTTCAATATTGCATAAAAAAAATTGCAGAAAAAAATTCTATGCTGAAACAATCAAATTCTACAAACACATGAAAAAAAGTGACTTAGTGACTATGTAGCTGGTGATAACCTCTAGCGAAATCTTTAATTTCCAATATAAGTGCCAGTATTTTCTATATAATTTTTTATGAGAAGTTTATATCCCGAAAATACGCTATCATTATCATTTCAATATCTCAAACATCTGTTTCAAAAATTGGTCATTTACAAAGACAGATCAATCTATCTGTAATTCTCTCCTGATTTCATCTTTAGAAAGCAAAGCATTACTCTGAAATTTGAAAAACAGAATGTTTTTAAAAAAATTGCATCTAAAAGAAATAATGAAAGCATATATGACTAAAATAAACATCAGCTACTACAAGTACTAACTATCGACTTTCTTTTCATATTCTGAACATTAATGAATTCTTAATAAACCTTCATTAGCAAAATTTTTTTTTCTTTCATGGACAGCTTGATATACAGAAACTACAATAACCTTTCATTTTCAAATTTTCTATTCAGAAATGAACAACGGACTTGTAACTTCCTGGGCTGGCAAACTATAGTCTGTGAGCACTGTGCAGCCTGTACTTGTAACATCCTGGGCTGGCAAACTATAGTCTGTGAGCACTGTGCAGCCTGTACTTGTAACTTCCTGGGCTGGCAAACTATAGTCTGTGAGCACCGTGCAGCCTGTACTCATTTGAAAAACAGCTATTTCACACTTTTGAAACTTAAGAGTACCCAGGCATTTGAAAAACAACTATTTCACATTTTTTAAACATAAGAAGACCCAGGCATTTATGGTCACAAGACAGAACATTTTTAGCTACTACCAAAAATATCTGCAGGTCCCTCACAGCATGAATCAGACAGTGTATCTGACAAGTACAAATACAAAAAAAACAACACAAATGCATTAATGTAAGCAGGCTCTAACATTAAGCTTTCAATGTTAACTTGTAAAAGATTTCTGCAAACATTTTATTTCAATTATCAGTAAATATGAAAACTCTACTAACGCCTCGACCCATCTCCAGTTCTGAGCTTTCTTTTCATGACAACATCCACGGGAATTTTCCGACGATCATAAGCTTGTCCGAGAAAGTACATGACATCAATAAAAAGTGTGGTTAGGTTAAGGTGCCAGCCGTATTCACTTGTGGAATAGTCATGTGGGAACACATGATGATAGTTGTGGAAGCCTTCACCAGTAGCAGCGAATGCGACAAATGAGTTTTCAGCTGGGTTGATGTGCTCGTCGTACGGTCTCTGTCCCCACATGTGAGCGGCACTGTTGACCAGCCACGTAGCATTTAGGACTAGAGTGTAGCGCAAGATGGTGGCGATATAGAAGGCAATGTAGGCACTTTCTCCCCAAAAGTAAACTGGGACGACCGTAGGCATGACGAAACACAGCAACAAGACAAGTTTCTTATAGTGTCTGTGGAGAAAACACATTTACACAGTGACTTTAAATATGGAAACAAAGATAAATAACCATAAACAGACATAAAAGTAAGTGAGAAAACAAATCTGCACTATACAGAAGTATATGTTTACACCATAACTATAAATATGAGTGCTCAGAGTAACAAAGCTAATTTATTTAAATGAAAACATTTGAAACACTTCTTGCATCTTACATCCTTCCCGTGTCGGTAAATGTCACATAGGGCCTGTATGGTAGTTCGCCAAGATTTCCTGTCTTCGGCAAGTTTTTCAATCTCATCAAGGATGATATGCCCACTGAACTGGCCTCTGGTTTCACGTGGTCGACCTCTTTTTCTTCGGCCTGTTCCATTTGATAGCTTGTTTGGGGATTATCTGATTGTTTCTTCTCATCACATGACCGATATATGTCCATCTTTTTCTGATCACTCATGAGACAGGTTGTTTGCTATCTGTCTTATCTCTGTGTTGTTCTTAAATTTGTTCCACTTTATACTAAGAATTTTCCTTAAGCATTTGTTTTCGAAAGAGTCTAATTTCCTACTTCTTTAGTTGTAATCCACCTTTCATGTGCATAAATGAGGGTGGACATTACATTTGAAATACTGCCCTAAATTATTTATTTATTAAAACCCTGTTCCTAAATCTAGTGGAAAAAAAGGGGGTTTACCGATCCTGAAAAGCAACGACTGGATCCTTTGTGAGGTCAGACAGATCAAGGACTTTGCCCTTTTCTTTCACATCGGGATGTTTCCTAACTAGCAACCATCCCATGTGGGCAAAGAAAAACCCACGTTTGGCGTTGTGAGGGTCTGCGTCCGTCTCTGAAAACTTGTGGTGAGCTCTGTGATCTCTTGACCATTCTAGGACTGAGTTCTGAATTAAAAAAACAAAGAACAAAGATGTAAAACAAGCTTTAAAAAAAGGAAAAAAAAACTGTTATGTGGAAATTGTACTCTACACTTTCAACTCCAACTAGCTTATTACTCTACTGCCCGATATACCTTGACTCCTTTATAAATATACAACTCTAGACTTATATCTAAAAGCACATTATCTTAACTCTTTCTGTGCCAGAGGAAGAAAAGCGGACGTATGGTTGGGTACCAGACCAAAAACGCAGGTCTTGGTCTGTAAGGGGGTCTAGCTGTAAAATGGAATGGAAAACAGTATTTCCATGTACTTCCGTATACTTAATATGTTTCAAAGTATAGCTAAATGAATGAAAATTTCATAAATGCAGAGTTTTTTAGGAAAAAAGAAGTAATGTGATGTTTTTAGACGCTGATTGTGGCTAGCTCACCATTAGCGAGGTCTAGATCTGCACTACTTACCATCTGAGATGTGTAGATCTACTTGTCGATCTCGTATTGTGATTCTGTCTTGCATTCTCGCTGAATGAATGTCTGAACTAACCTCCTAACTACTTCTCCAGTCATCTAAATGTTTAGATCTACTTGGAATACATTCAAGAGCAGTGGGGTGGCCATAGGCTATGTCCATACCCCTATCTACATCATCAAAAATTGAAAAATTTCCATGCTTCTTGTCCTTTTTCTCGCTCGCCATCGCTCGTAACTAGGCACTCTTTCGCCATTTTGAAAAGTGCCAACAGAATCAAGGACGAAATATGTACAATCTAAATGTTACACCGGTTGTTTTATTGAAACAAACCAATGATTATTATAATGACCATTGGTAAGCAACGGGAAACCGGAAGCGTCATTATAATGACCAAAGGCACGGAAAGAGTTAAAATGTCATTCCTTGGATGTTTACAGTGACTTTAAATATGGAAAAAAATTTTTTTTAAAAGTTAAAACTTTAAGTATGCGCTAACATATTCATTTAAGACAAAAGTGGGGTCTTACCTGGAAGGAAATGCAGTTACAGAAAGCCAAGAAAGCTCTCAAAGGTGCCCGAGCTTTGTAAGATCTGTGTGACCACAAACGATGAGCTCCTGCAGTTATGCCCATGGCTGCTAGCCAGTACGTGAACAGACCTTGAAAACGAAAGAAAAAAAAAAAAAAAGAATGTCAATGTGCCAGTTCCTTGTGACATTAGTATGCTAGTACTAACTTCTCTGACTTTCTGCAAAGAATGCATATAAGCACATCTGACATTTGCATTTTAAACGCATAAATCAAAAGCAATGTTAGTACTATCACACACAAGTTTTTAAAAAATGCAAGTCCAGGTGAACAGGTGGAGAAAAGCTGCCACAACAAAGCAGAAAACAAACACTTTGTTTTGATGAGAGAGAGGACAATATCTTGCCAGAAGACAAGGCACCTCTAAATGAAGGAACATCAATACAAGATGAGAACCTTCAGAATTCCTGAATGTGACTAGTATCTTTAATATACCTGTCCATGTACTTCAAGGGCAAAGAGATCCTCAGAATTTGAGACAGAAGCCCTGGTTAAACACATGATAAAAAATTGTCAGGATCATATGGCCTCCTGCAGTAGACAGTGCAATATCTAAATGTATAAAGTAAGAAAAAAGTAGGAACAGCTTTATTACTTAATGAGTAAACAGTTGTGATGTTTCGGTGTGACCTTTAATCATGCAAAAACACACAGGACAAAGAAATAGAGAAAGGAGATAAAGTATAAACTCACATGAATGCTGTGTACAAACAAACAAACAAAAATAAAATGAATAGAGCATTTAGCTGTAACATATAAGAGACTGTGTAAGTGCAAAATCTAGAGCATGCATTTGTCATTACATCAGAAACACAAATAAAGAAATGCTTCCTAATACACACTCCACTTGTAGCCTTGTCCTATAATAACTGACACATGTGACATATTCATTCATTCACTCTCAATTACACTTCTTTCATAATAAATGACTCTGCGGTAACTAATTTGGGACAGAGGTAGACAATCAAGGTGGAAGTTTACTTACCCCATAACAGTGTTTGATACTTGGCAGCTGGGATGAGAAATAAGGAGTAAAGCGCTGCGAGATGTAACAGTATGAAGAGCACAACATTGCGCCACACAATTTTCATAGGCGGACGTTTCTGTGTTGGAGGATCGGCGAGGAATGTCTCAACCTGGTCGAGTCCCAGATAGTCTCCCTCATAGCCTGTGTTTTCTTCTGCATTCCTCGGTGCCATCCTTAAGATTACTGGTCCACTATTCTTGAGATGGCAAAAATATGAAAATGTTGGGGTTCTGATTCACCTGCCAAAAAGAAAAAAAAAACACTTTCAACAGACTGCTCGTGTACCAAAAATAATAACTGTCATGATTTACAATAATAATAATGATTTTATTTTCATTTCTGGATTCATGACATGTTGCAGAACAAAATATTCATATGATAAAATCAAAAATATCTTCTCTAGTACATACAACCAATAGCACTGGTACAAATGACCACTAATACCAGTATATATGATTGCTAACAATGAACACACAGAATCTGTCTTTAACTTGTGCTGGAATGTTCTGTGGCTATGAACTTAATAGTGGCCTTATAAAAACTAAAGTGACAAAATTCAAGCAAGTTTATAAATTTAGATAATAAATAGAAACTTAAAACTTTTCAACCAATAAAAAAAAAATGTTATCAAGTGCTAGTTAAGATCAACAAATCTGTGCCGCCTGGAAAGAACAGGAGCGGAAAATGTCAAGTTTTACTGACAAAAAGTGGTAACTCTTCTACCGAAATGGCACACACTCACATCTTATAGATCTACACTTGAAAATCAATGGTAAACTGACATAGGCAGAGTGCAAAACCTCAAATTACCACAGAAATATAACTCTCCACACTATCTATTTATAGGACTTGTACAAGCAATGTATTGATCCTGAAATATGCATGAAAAAAAATATATCAATGCTATAATTATCTTTGTGAAAAACATATTTTTTTAAAAATCTGTCAAATGTGACTGAAAAAAAGTATTGAAACATCTAAACCAGTGGTTCCCAATCTTTTAATGTCAGGCCCCCTTAAAGTCAACAATAATAGTGATAACTTCCACACACTTCTAAGTCTACATAATTTACACTGAGATGTATGGAGTCTCATAAGACTTTGCAGATTCCCTGGGTCAAAAGACATCATTTAGTGAACCTATGGATCTAAAACTATACATAAATCTAATTTCTTTTTTCTCACCTCACAAAATTTCAATCTATGCCACCAATTTCTTCTTCTTGCTTAATTTAACAGCCAAAACACTGGTGCTTTTAACCCATTAACTTTCCCCAACTCATTTCTTGAAACAATGAAAATATATTCATTTAAAATTCAGTTTATCTAAAACTGCTTTTCTTCCTTCCTCCCTCAGTACCCCTCAAGCTATAACTCATGCTTGCTGTATAAATCTGACTGTCTATATTCATGCTTGCTGTATAAATCTGTCTATATTCATGCTTGCTGTATAAATCTGACTGTCTATATTCATCCTTGCTGTATAAATCTGATTGTCTATATTCATGCTTGCTGTATCTTCTTCTTCTTTGTTTGCATTGTCTGTCTATACCTGCAGTCCTGTCTCTTGGATAAATTTCACTGTTTTTTGTAATTCATGTATGGAACCATAGAGCTTATCTTCTTTAGTGGTTTCACTGGGCCAGTAATTATTTCTCAGTGTTTCATAGTTGGTGCAGTTCTGGAGGATATGTTCCACAGTTTGGGGCAATGTACATAGATTAGTAGTACCAACCTTAAACTTTGTATACATATGACTTCGGAGTCGGCTTTGTCCTGTTCGGAGACGGAAGATGGTGACTTGTTCCTTTCTGTTTAGCATGCTTGCTGTATAAATCTGACTGTCTATATTCATGCTTGCTGTATAAATCTGACTATATTCATGCTTGCTGTATAAATCTGACTGTCTATATTCATGCTTGCTGTATAAACTTTTTGTCTATATTCATGCTTGCTGTATCAACTTTTTGTCTATATTCATGCTTGCTGTATCAACTTTTTGTCTATATTCATGCTTGCTGTATAAATCTGACTGTCTATATTCATGCTTGCTGTATAAATCTGACTGTCTATATTCACGCTTGCTGTATAAATCTGACTGTCTATATTCACGCTTGCTGTATAAATCTGACTGTCTATATTCACGCTTGCTGTATAAATCTGACTGTCTATATTCATGTTTGCTGTATAAATCTGACTGTCTATATTCATGCTTGCTGTATAAAAATCTGACTGTCTATATTCATGCTTGCTGTATAAACTGACTGTCTATATTCATGCTTGCTGTATAAATCTGACTGTCTATATTCATGCTTGCTGTATAAAAATCTGACTGTCTATAGCAGACAATGCGGCTCCCAGTTTTTCCACATACTTCTCTCTCTCTCTGAACCTTAAGTGCCCAGGGCACATGGGGCTTCCGCAAGGGTTTTCCACAAATGCATGTCCTTCGCCTTTTTTTTGGCTCTTGCCCAGGTGAGCCCTCTACTGCTCAACATCCTTTCTGTTGTTCTTCTCCATGTCTCTTTTGGTCTACCCTTACTTCTGCTCCCCTGTGGTGTCCATCTTAGTGCTATTTTTTGGTAGTGAGTTGTCAGTCATTCGGAGCACATATCCCAACCATCGCCAGCATCTTTCCTCAATAATTGTTGTCAGTGGTTTCATCTGCATTTCTGCTAATAAGATGTTATTTCTTATGGTGTTTGGCCAAAATATTTTTCTAATTCTTCGTAAACATTTAGTCTGGAAAGAATTCAACTTGTTTTCTATGGTTTTTGTGATTTTCCAGCATTCACTTCCATAGAGTAATACACTTAGAACATTACTCTTAAATATCCTGATTTTCATATTTGTGCTTAGTTTTTTTTATTTCCATATAGTCTGCAGCATTGCAAAAGCCTGGTTTGCTCTAGTAAGTCTGCTGTTGATGTCCTCTGTGCTGTCTCCATTTTCTACTACTCTGCTGCCAAGGTATACAAATTCGTTGACCTCCTCCACTAACTTGTTATCTACTCTGAGTACATTTCTGTTGTTCACATTTTGCTTCATTAACTTTGTCTTTCCTACGTTGATCTTTAGTCCTATGTTGTTTGCATTCCGAGTTAGCTTGTTTATTTTATCTTGCATATCTTTGTGACTGCTTGATAACAGACAAATAGACAAATGTCGTCCGCAAAGTCAAGGTCCTCCAGCACTGTGTCAAGTCCACCTGCGAGATGTGGCGCCAACAAATCTCCTACAGTTGTCTCTTGCACTGCAGGAAGAGTGGGCAGCCATCCCACGACAACAACAGATCCAACGGCTAACTGGATCCATGTCAAGGAGATGTCGTTCTCTGATACAGGCCAGAGGAGGCATTACACCTTACTGAAACGGAAGCCTCAGTTGCAAAGAATAAAACTCCAAATTAAATTTAATGAACATCATTTCACTGTTAAGGTCTTAAAGTTTCTTCATGCCAAGATTGAAACATTAATTCCGTAAAATAAAATTCTGATCCAAGTTTGAAATCTGGTGTCCATTATGACTACAGTAGTGTTGTGTTTCTTTTTTTGAACAGTAAAAGCAGGACAGTCTTTACGTTTGTATTGAAAAGCCTAAGTTTGGTTCTTGTTTTGATATTCTTAGATGACCATATTTTGTTAAGTTGGATAAATGCTGTCCTGGCCTTGGTTATTCTAGCTTTAACATCTTTTTCCGTTTCTCCATATTTATCCACTATGCTGCCTAAATATGTGAAATACTCTACTTCTTCAATTGGCACTCCCTCAAATAACATGAGGCTATTGCTTGCACTATTACTTTTCATTATCTTTGTTTTTTATTTTGTGTGTTAATATACAGTCCCAGTTTAGCTGAATTCTTGCTTAGGATCTGAAGTTTCTCTTGCATTTGTGTGTGGTTGTGTGCCAGAAGTGCCACATCATCTGCAAAGTCAAGATCTTCCAACTGGTTCCACATTGTATCCCATTTCTTTTCCTTTATGCAGTAGTTTTCATGATCCAATCAACTGCTAGAAGAAATATGAATGGTGATAGCAAACATCCCTGCCACACTGTTTCCACTTTAAAACTTTCTGTGAGAGTTCCTCCATGCAAAATTCTACAAGTTGTTCCTTCATATATGGTCTTTATAAGCTTTGTTATCTTGGATGGGATACCATAGTGTTCCAGCAGTTTCCATAGCATTCCATGATATAAACTATCAAATGCCTTCTCGTAATCAATAAAGGCAGTGAAGAAATCCACTCCACTGACTGTTCTACTATTATTCGCATTGTAGCAACATAGTCAGTACAAGACATTACATATATACTGACTAGAAAAGGCAGATACAGGCCATAGACAACAGATATATACTGGTTAGATAAGACAGATACTTGCTATAGATAACAGATATATACCGGATAGATATACTGGCTATAGACAACCAAGATATATATTGGTTAGAAAAGACCAACAACTCTTCAGTATTATCCCTGCTGCATGCTTTTATGAGCTATAGGTACTCTGACCTCTGGTGTCTAATCTAATGTGGATGATGTGCCAAGATGCACTGTCACATCTTTGTTTTCCAAGATGTTGATTATTCCCTCAGTCCATTTTCTCCTGGGTCATTTCCTTTGTCTGGTTCCTGGCATTCTGATGTGATTGTGTTGGTGAATGTCTGTGGCTTATACTCATCAGTTGGTCAAACAAGTTCATTAAAGACAGCTAAATACTGGCTAGAAAGCATAGATAACTACTGGAAATATAAGACAGATAAATACTGGCTAGAAAGCATAGATAACTACTGGAAATATAAGACAGATAAATACTGGCTAGAAAGCATAGATAACTACTGGAAATATAAGACAAATACTGGCTAGAAAGCATAGATAACTACTGGAAATATAAGACAGATAAATACTGGCTAGAAAGCATAGATAACTACTGGAAATATAAGACAGATTAATACTGGCTAGAAAGAATAGATAACTACTGGAACAACAAGTGGAAACGGTCACTACAAGATGTGCGAGCAAGGAAAGGAGCAGATGTAGGAAGTGATCACAACCTTCTGGTAGCAAAAATAAAACTAAAATTAAGGAAAGCCAAAATCGGAGACCACAGAAAGATACGTTTTGATACAAGAAAACTGAAAGACCAGCAAACAAGAAATGAATTCTCAATAGTACTTAAGAACCGCTTCAGTGTCCTACAAGACAAAGCAGAAATGTCCATACTAGAGTTCAATAAAACACTACAGGAAACAGCAGTGCTGGGATATTGGAAAAGGAGAAAAGAGGAATGGATAAGCGAGACCGCATGGGAAAAGACAGAGCAAAGAAAAGAAATCAAGAAAAAATTACTGAACACCAAATCACAACGGCTTAAAGAACGAGTTTTAAGTAATTATGCACAAAAAGACAAAGAAGTGAAGGAATCATGCCGTCAAGATAAACGTCAATATTATGATAACTTAGCAGAAACAGCAGAGAAAGCAGCATATACAAATGACATGAAAACCATATATAAAATCACAAAGCAGATGACAGGTAACTTCAACACAAGATGTGAAAGTGCAGTAAGAACACAAAATGGACAACTGGTCAGTGGAGAAAGAGAAAAAATTGAAAGATGGAGGGAACACTTTAACACCCTACTAAACAGAACACAAGCACCACATACTTCACTGAGCCTCATTTTTCCCTCAGTCTCAAGTCTTCTAGATAACCATAGCTCTTTTTTTATTTTTGTTTCAGTGATCGTACCCTCTAAACACACCCCTCCCTTCATTATATTCCTCTACTATAGTGGTTTTCAACATCCCAGGTCCCAATCCTCCCTAACCCAGCTTGTCCCTATATATTAAAATCATCCAGAACGGATTTTCACCATTATACATTTCTTTTACAATGATTTTTTTTTTAATCATCCCCTTATACTAGAATTTATCCCTGGGGTAACCACTTGCCTCCCCTTTGAGAATCACTGTTCTAATAGACAAAAGCAAAATTATAATAATCATTACATGTTGATAACTCATCATGATCACTTGTGATGATAAAACTGTTGGTGATCTTGCTTCACCATTTTGTGTGGTCACTGATATATCAGATCAGATGTTTGCTTATGGTACTACTTGGTAGCTTATTCATATATTTTTCTATCAGTCTCCATCTTTTCTCTTTCAGTTTTCCAGTCAAATTTTTTTTTTTGTTTGGTTCTCTCGATTTCCAGCACCCCATGATGTGCATAAAGAATCTTCCCTAAAGTTTAAATGTTCAGGAACATCTGGTAACTAGTCTCAGAGGGTTATTCTTGTTCCCACATATCTAGTTTTGTTTTATAAGTTTCCTGCCTGTGATTTTCAAGACAAGATCTACTTACAGATATGAAAATGTACAAACTATGAAAAATGTAGGAAACTATACATTCTGGTATCACAGCTTTACTGCAGTGCTTCGTGTATAGTTATATACTTATACACTAATTATTGTGTTACTTAATTATTTTCACTGCCACAAACGTTTTTGTATGTCTATACTCTCATTCGATCTTCCAACACACCTCTCTCTGCACTTTAGTCACATCTCCTCACCATATCCAAAGCATCCCAGTTATTCATGTGAGTTTATACTTTATCTTCTCTCTCTATTTCTTCGTCCTGTATGTTTTTGTATGATTAAGGCTCACGCTGAAATGTCACAACTTTGTAATCATTAAGTAATAAAGCTGCTCCTACTTTTTCCTATTTTAATACTTATGAACAGAAGTGATAAAAGGAGACAGACCAAGACAAAGGTCGTGTGATAATCTGAGAGAAGACCTACAAGCCCTTGGAGTGAACTGGCAGGAGAAGACCATAAACAGAGAGGGATTAAGTCAAGTCTTGTCTGCTACAGTGAGCTGAAATGACTTGGAAAACTGAATTAATGGATGGATGAATGAACAGTTGTACAATACTTGAGGTGAAGCTTCCAACTGTGTGTTATAAAGTGAGCTCTTTTATGCTTGGTCTGATTACTTTATTAGCTACAACAAACATTCCCTCCCTCCCTCCCTCCCCCTCAAAAAAAATGACTAGGGGGGAAAAAATATGAACTTTTATATAAAACTATGCAAGCATTACTGCATTACATATTATCTTATTGCTGATTATTCACAATTTCCCTCATAATGTGAAAATTTGCTTTATTTGACTGGGCTGATGACTTTTGCATTTCATGGCTGCTCAGTTATTGCACATGGCACCTCGCCTAAGATTTGATTTTCAGTATTTTCTCGTCACGGCCTTTGTGCGTTGCATTTTGTTCTTTTCAAAATGGTTGTACTAATTTTATATTCATACTCTGATATGAAAGTAAACTTCGCGATCTCTGCCCTAAGACATTTCATCTGTACCATGATTTTGTGAATATGATTATAGTGAAGCCATTTTTTTTTTGCTAGCTGATGTAATAAGTGGCTTATATTGAAGAGAACTGCGTTGTAGTCATTGCGTTGTCAAGAAGCTTTAGAACTGCCCATGCTGTCCACGTAACTAAGCACGGGACAAACAGGACATCGGATCAAAGACGGTTAACATTAAGAAGTTATAACTTAAGTTTATTTCAACATTAAGGTCATCTTTCAAAAACATACTACTGTAACTGAATCAATCCACCACAATGACTTCACAGATCCGCTACAAAGTCTGAATGAAGTTCTTCACAAGGTGCTCGCCAGTGCACTACCAACGTGTCAACGAACATGTGGATTTCTAAAACATATTTATTACCTGTTCTGTCCAACAGTTCTGATCAGCGTTAAGTTTTGCTGAACTTCTGCCACGTATTTATCTAATATATAACACAAGTCTTGATCCACAAGCCGGTTTCTGGGTTTACGACTGCACACCTCGTGGCTACTTATACAAAACAGAGCACGCCGCCACAAACAGCCCGCCTGCTTATCTGAGCTGGTGGCGTGATGAGTGGTCCGACTTGTTCCGGGATCATAAGGATATCAGAATGCCAAAATAATCTTTATGTGCGCATAATATTTTCTGTTAATAGGCGAAACAATTTTTTTCAAATATATTATGACGTAGACTTTGTTTTATTGCTTTTGTTCTGCTGCATAACTGCAAATATAAATGTATTTTTAATCAATGGTTTGTTTCCTTGATCCTGTCGATTAGTGGGAAATTTCACAATATTGTTGCCCTCTAAGAACGCTAAACTGAACCTTGCCTTCAGTCCAAAAGTCACAAATAAGAACATAAATACTGTATTCGATAACGTAATAATAATGTGTGGTGTAGAACTTCAGCCCCTCCGAGCGTCCGAGCAGTTAGTTCGTTTGTCCATTCTGACCCCATTCACCTGTGCCTATTGTCTGACAACTTTGGGCCCCATGATATTGTGATGTTATCAAAATAAGTCATATAAGTAGGGAAGGTAAAGTTAATCCTGCCATGCCTTGACCTGTCAGCACACTGGAGGGTGATATAGTCAGTATCACGCCTGGCCGCCTTTCCTTCCCCAGCCACAGAAGAAATCGGTTACCCTTTTCTACAGCTGGGTGACTGGGGTGATTCGAACCCCCCCCCCCCGACCTTCGCCATGAGAGACCAGTGCACTAACCACTTCGCCACCCAGACTGTGAGGGAAATTTTCAAGTGGGACAAATATCTTTCAACCCCCCCCCGAATAATTTATTTTAAAAATTCATCCAGGGCCTACTCCTAAACCCTCCAGGTTCCATGGCAATGGCCGGGTGGATACTTCACCCATCCACCCACCAAGAAGCTGCAAAGCAAGACTATGGGCTAGAGATAAATTTTAAAAAGACAGAGGCCATTGCAATCAGCAAGAAAGAACTAAAACCATCTGTAAATATACAAGCAGGTAGACAAACACTGGAGAAACCGTAAACGATAACTGGGGATGGGGAATGGATTTTAACCGTTGATATTTTGTTTCATATTCTGCATTCAGTTTCATATTTTTAGCCATCTAGTCAAGAAGGTGTCTGAAGGACTATCTTTAGAAGCGCCACCATTAGCTGGAATTCTTCACTCTTGAGCCGGTAATTTTCTGTCGATGCTGTTTTCCTGAGGCAAAGTGTATTAATACTATTAAGTGTTATTAATAGTACTATTAATACTGTTGCTGCTCTTCTAGTGCTACTGCTCTTGGTACTGCTAATAATAATAATAATATTTGTGCTCTATGAACATTATTTCTATTACAGCTTCGCTTACAGCAATTATTTGTACTATTACTACTACAGCTCCTACATAAATTAATAATACCACGTGTTAACAAAACACATGACTCACAAACCATCTAACAGTGCAAGGTTATGTTTAGCGCATGGTGTAAGAAGTGACGCGATGACTCCTGCATTGTTTTGATACTTTGTACTTCGTAAGATCCAGTGTCTCTGTTATCTAAGGTTCAAAGTTATCGTACTAAGTCCCCCTTTTGCTCGTTTTTTTTTTTTTTTGGTCCTCCAGTATGAATCCGAATGTGGTTATGAAAGTTGGCGCAGCATAAGGATAGCTTAAATGATTAGTTAAATACAGTGCAGTAGAATGCCAGGTCCGGCCCAGTGTTCGTTATTATGGAGTCCGTCCTTCCCCCCCCCCCCCACACACACACACACAACCCCCAATCCAAAATGTAGGCGGAGAATTACAGTGTTTTACCGAATTTTGTCTGAAATAAGAAAAAAAAAGGGGGGGGGGGTTGGAATGGAGGAGCAGAGCCGTCTGGCTCCCTCAACAAGCCGAAGCCCAGGGGCACAATCCGAGATTTCCCCTATCCCCCCTCCCCCAAACACTTTCTCTCCGTCTGATCATGTATGTTGTAGCTGAGGCAATTTCTTACAGAAAAGTTGTTTCGCTGATATTTGGTGTTACATATTTCATTCATTCATTTTCGTGTCCCTTGCGGAACTTTGCCTCTCTAACAGCTCTCCTGTAGGTCTCTCGGTTGTAAGCAAGATGTCCTGCTGCTGATGCATCCATTTGCAGATCATCAACGATGTCTTGCAGCCATCTTTGCCTTGGTCTTCCTCTATTTCTTTTTCCTATTATGTACCCTTCCAATACGGTTTTCTCTAGATTATCATGACGTTTAATGTGTCAAAAATATTTAAGTTTTCTCTCTTTAATCTTCTTTACTAGCCAGCCTTCCTCAATATTAAGTTCTTGTAGTATAGATATATTTGTTCTTTTTTGTGTCCATGATATTTGAAGAAGTCTTTTGTAGCATTTACATTCAAAGGCATTTATGTGTTTCTCAGCTGTTTTGTTAAGTGTCCAGATCTCACAGGCATATATTGCAATGGGAAACATGCATGCCTTTAAAAATCTTATTTTTATAGTTCTGTCTGTTCCTCTCCACAGATTCTTTAGTTGTTTTACTTTCTGAAGAGCGATAGATGTCCTCCTTTTAATTTCCATCATTGTATCTCCATTATTAGTTAGCAGTGATCCAAGATATTCAAAACTCTCAACTTCTTCCAGTTTTTCCTCATTGATACATATTTCAGCTGCCTTGTTTGTTTTGCCAGTTGTCATCAATTTAGTCTTCTTCGTATTAAGATAGAGGTTTTGCTCTTCACTATTCTTACAGACTGAAATAATTAGTTTTTCCATTCCTTTTTGTGTTGTGGACAGTAATACTGTTTTATCAGCATTTTCATAACCTCCAATTGTTATGGCATCGTAATATTCTGTGTCTACATCTTCTGTAACATTCCTCATTATATTTTCAATATACAAGTTAAATAAGTACGGCGACAATATGCAACCCTGACGGACCCTTTGTTTTATGTCAAACCAAGTTGTTGTTTCACCATTTATTCTTACTGCTGCTTGTTGGTCTAGATACAGCAGTGATGTTAATTGTATCAAATGTGTTGGAAATCCCATTTTTTCCCCATTATTTCCCAAATTTGCTGGTGTTGTACACAGTCAAATACCTTTGAGTAGTCTATAAAGGATAAATATAGATTCACATTAAACTCTCTGCATTTCTCTATTATTAATCTTATATTGAATATATGATCTCTTGATCCTCTTCCTTGCCTGAAACCAGCTTGGACCATATTGACTTCTTCTTCCATTTTCTTACGAAGTCTACCCACTATGATTTTTAACAGAATTTTACTGGCATGACTAACCAGGGCAACAGTTCTGTAGTTGGTGCATAATTTCAAGTTACCCTTTTTTGACAGTGGTATGAGTATAGTTCTTTTTCATTCTTTTGGCCAAATACCTGAATGCCGTATCTTTTTACATAGTGCATGACAGATTGTTGCACATTCCTTTCCTCCTGCTTTAATAAGTTCAGCTGTTATCTCATCACTTCCTGGTGATTTACCATTTTTCAGATTCTTTAGTGCCCATAAAACTTCTTCTATTGTTGGTTCGAGTTCTTTCTCCTCCACTAATAATTCACACTGTTAATTTCTGCTTTCACAGTCAGTTATTTCATACATTCCTCTGCAACATTCCTTCCATCTTTCTAGAATTTACTCTGTCCTTGTCAAGGTATTCCCTATCTTGTCACAAATTACATTTAGCTTAGGTGTGACATTTCTCGTCAATGTCTTCATTTCTTTAAACATTTCACTATCTCTTCCACATTTCTGATGTCCTTCTATTCTTTCACAACAATCTTGTATGCATTGTTTTTTTGTCTTTTCTTATATTTCTTCTTACTTCTTTTGTTAAAGATTTATATTCCTCTTTGTTGTTGTTTGTCACTTTCCATTGCGTCTTCATTTCTCTACGTTGTTTTATCAGTTCTAGTGTGCCTGTTGTAATCCATCCATTCTTTTGTGTTTTCTTTTCTGGAACCACGTCTTTAGCTGTTGTTATTAAGATATCTCTGGTCTGCATAGCCAGGTCATCTGCTGTCATCTCCTCCTGTACAGCCATCAGGATTTCGAAACGGTTCTTCACTTCTATACCGTATTGTTCTGGTATTTTTGTAAGATCAAAGCGGAGCGGCCTTGATCCTACAACTGTCTTTTTTATCTTTATCTTCATGTCTGCTGTCAGTAACTCATGGTCCGTGTCACAATCAGCACCTGATAACGTTTTTGCTGATGTTATACTTGATCTCCACCTTCTTTGCACTAAAATGTAATCTATTTGATTATTGGTTTTCCCTTCAGGTGATGTCCATGTATAAAGTCTTCTTGGATGTTGTTTAAAAAGTGTATTAACAATCATTAGCTGATTTTCCATGCAGAAAGCCACTAGATTGTCACCTGCCTCATTTCTATGTCCTATGCTAAATTTCCCTACAACATGTCCTTCATCTTCTGCTCTTTCTGTACCAATCTTTGCATTAAAATCCCCCCATTATAAATACAATATCATTTTTCCGTACCTGGTCTATCGTCCATTTTTACATATATTTACAAAATGTAAACATTTAAATCCTGTATAGCCAATAAACCACTACAAGAATGTTGACTATCTGGCAGACGACGCTACATTAAAAAATTACTGCATTCCCCCCCCCCCTTTCCCCACCAAATAAAAAAGTCTGGTATGATTATGCCCCTCACACAAGTGACCGTTACTTCATCTCTGACACGAGTGACCTTTACTTCATCCCTGACACGAGTGACCTTTACTTCATCCCTGACACGAGTGACCTTTACTTCATCCCTGACACGAGTGACCTTTACTTGATACCTCACACGAGTGACCGTTACTTGATACCTCACATGAGTGACCTTTACTTGATCCCTGACACGAGTGACCTTTATTTCATCCCTGACACGAGTGACCTTTACTTCATCCCTGACACGAGTGACCTTTACTTCATCCCTGACACGAGTGACCGTTACTTGATACCTCACACGAGTGACCTTTACTTCATCCCTGACACGAGTGACCTTTACTTCATCCCTGACACGAGTGACCTTTACTTCATCCCTGACACGAGTGACCTTTACTTCATCCCTGACCCGAGTGACCTTTACTTCATCCCTGACACGAGTGACCGTTACTTGATACCTCACACGAGTGACCTTTACTTCATCCCTGACCCGAGTGACCTTTACTTCATCCCTGACACGAGTGACCGTTACTTGATACCTCACACGAGTGACCTTTACTTCATCCCTGACACGAGGGACCTTTACTTCATCCCTGACACGAGTGACCTTTACTTCATCCTTGACACGAGTGACCTTTACTTCATCCCTGACACGAGTGACCTTTACTTGATACCTCACACGAGTGACCGTTACTTGATACCTCACACGAGTGACCTTTACTTGATAACTGGCACGAGTCTTCTTCTTCTACTTCTTCTTCTTCGTTCGCTTCTACCACCAAGTCCATTCGGTGATCCTCCTGAATTTTCTCCTGTGGTCCTCGATAGTTCCCGTGGTCCCCCTGTGAAAGGACCACACGAGGTCCACGAGAGGACTGCAATAGGTTCAGAGTATCGCAGGGTTTGAGCCTGTATTCTTGGTGGGTCTCAGAAGCGGGAATTCGTGACACCGTGGTTTTCGTTGCACCAGTTTAATCTAGAGTTGGGCTTTCTCACCGGTGTTTTGGGTATCAGTATATCCCCTCTCGGTGAGAGATGGTTGCCCATCCAGCCTAGAGTTGGACTTTCTCACCGGAAAACCTCGACGTGTTTTGGGATACCCGTGTATCCCCGCCGGGTGAGAGGTGGTTGACCATCCAGTTCAGCGTTGGACTTTCTCACCGGAAAACCTCAGCGTGATTATGGTACGCATATATCCCCGCCGGGTGAGAGGTGGTTGCCTGTCTAGAATGCACTGGTCAAGTGTCTCCGACATCAGCATTTTGTGGCTGTGGCCGCTACCCTTCCTAGTTGTGACTAGGACGGAGCTTTTGTCCAGGAGGACGAATCTCTGCCACTAGTGAGTTTCACCCCTGAGTTGAGCCGGTTTAGGCATATTATCCCAGTATGGGCGTGTTTAGGACCGACCTCTAGAGCGAAGGAACTGTGACATGAGTAGCCATCAAGTTTCACCCCTAGTTTAAGCCGGTTTAGGCATATTTCACCAGTATGGATGTATATCGGACGTGGCCGGCCTCTAGAGCAGAGGTGCCGTGGTATGAGTAGCTCTTGCAGCGAGACTACTGGACATATCGATTAAGCTTCACTTTATCCTTTCCATCACCTTTTCACATCGGCGCCGCACGGCAACCCCAATTGCTTTTTCGCATTTTCTTCATTGGCCGGGTGGAGTTTCACTCCACGCGCGGCATCCGAATAATCTCGCCAGCAGTGTCTTCACGGCTGGGTTAAGCCGGTTCAGGCATTTCGCCCGATATGAGTGCACATAGGACATGGCCAACTTCCAGACCAGAGGTGCCGTGATCTGAGCTGTCATGACCTCGAGACTACTGTTTACTTCACTTAATCATTTCTTTGACCTTTTCCACACTGGCGCCGCGCGGCAATTCCATTCGCACCTTTCTTCACTGACCGGGAAGAGCCCCAATCCACTCACAGCAGCTGAAGAATCTCGCCAGCAGCGGTAGATGAGCTACCAAACATGACTCTCATCTACCCAAAGCGTCTGGTTTTCAGGCGCCAGATATTCGCCTTCGTCCCTTCTCCTGTCAGTTTGAACAGTTCTGATACGAGAAGGCCAGGAGCTGGACTTGACTGTCAGAGGCTATTTGAGACGCACGCCTTGGAGACACTTCTTTGGAGTGGAGAGCGTATCCCCCACCCCGCCTCCGGCTATAACAGTCCTTAGAACCCCTTACAGGAGTGACCTTTACTTGATCCCGGACACGAGTGACCTTTACTTGATCCCGGACACGAGTGACCTTTACTTGATCCCGGACACGAGTGACCTTTACTTGATCCCGGACACGAGAGACTTTTACTTGACCCCTGACACGAATGACCTTTATTTGACTGCAAATAAAAGATTTCCGGTTTTTTTTCCTCCTGGCGCAAATTCATTAAATAAGTTTATTCTCAAATAATAATACAGACCTGATTGTTAACATTTTCCTTTATCTTTTTTACCACGTATTCATCATTTGAATAATGCAGTGTTCTTGTTTCCACACTTACGATTGCCCATTTTACTTCTTCTTCCCACACGTTTATAGTCTATATTTGTAATTATAGTCTATATTTGTAATTATAGTCTATGTTTGTAATTATAGTCTATATTTGTATTTATAGTCTATATTTGTAATTATAGTCTATGTTTGTAATTATAGTATATGTTTGTAATTATAGTCTATATTTGTATTTATAGTCTATGTTTGTAATTATAGTCTATATTTGTAATTATAGTCTATGTTTGTAATTATAGTCTATGTTTGTAATTATAGTATATGTTTGTAATTATAGTCTATATTTATAATTATAGTCTATATTTGTAATTATAGTCTATGTTTGTAATTATAGTCTATGTTTGTAATTATAGTCTATATTTGTATTTATAGTCTATGTTTGTAATTATAGTCTATGTTTGTAATTATAGTCTATGTTTGTAATTATAGTCTATATTTGTAATTATACTTTGTAAAAAAAATGTACTTTTATCTTTAAATTCATGTAGAAAATAAATATTTTGTTCCACTTCCTTCAGTTTCATTGCGTCATCATTTCTGTACAATATTTCTGAAAGGATAATATATACAAAGAAAAAAAAAAAGCGAACTCTTGCTTCTATAGACGTAAGTGCTCATTTGACAACATTTTAAGTATTTTCCCCTTCAAAGTAATCCCATCCACTGACAATACGCCGTTCCCAACGTTTCTTCCATTGTTCAAATGATTCCTGGAACACATTTTTATGATGGTGCGCAGTTCTCTTATAATTTTCCTGAATCTCCTATATGGTTTGGTAACGACGTCTTTTTAAAGTGATATTAAGTTAGGAAAACAGAAAAAAAGGCCTGCTGGGGTTAAGTCTGGAGAATACGGTGGATGGGGCACAATGGATGTCTGATGCTGTACCAGATAACTATGGATGAGAATCGAAGCGTAAGCCGGAGCACTGTCGTGTTGCAACATCCAGGTCTGGTTTGCTCTTAATTTAAGCCTCTCCCTGAAATGTGCTAAAGCATCTTCGTATAACTGTTTGTTTATCACCTGACCAAGTGGTACAAATTCATATTGGACAATACCTTTGCAATTAAAAAAAACTAACAGCAAACAACAGGTTGATATTCGACCAACTCATCCGTGCTTTTTTTTTTTTTAGTCGAGGAGACCCTTTTCCGAAACACTGCAAAGATTGCATCTTTGTTACAACATGATAGCCATAAACTCATGTCTCATCTCTTATCATGATGTTCTTCAGAAAGTTTCCATGACCATTTGAATCCGCAAGTAGTTCCTGACTGATTTCAATACAGTCCTCTTTCTGATCGTCAGTCAGCAAAATGCTGCCACGAATTTTGCACAGACGTGGCATCTGACGTTTTTCAGTAAAAATTCGATGGCAAGATCCTATGCTGCTACCCACTTCGTCAGCAACTTCTCGGATCCTTGAACGATGAACCCCACGAGTCACAGCATGAACTCTCCTGACATGGTCGTCGTCTGTTGATGTGGAAGATCGTCTAGGTCTAAGATCTTTGCCTGTCAACGTTCTGTCCTTTTTAAAACGCTTAAACCCTGTATCCCGTATGGAAACTGCATTCGATTTATAAAGCCCTCCCCGTATACTTGGTTAAACAATCGCCATTTCTCTGTATTTTTAGTAAGTTTGCAGAAATCAGTCTCTCTCTCTCCTCTCTCTCTCTCTCTCTCTCTCTCTCTCTCTCTCTCTCACACACACACACACGCACATACACACACACTGTTCTTCAAACTCTTTCAGTGTCACTTGGTCACTAAACCGACGAAGAATATGTACAAGTGCTCACTTCAGCGGATGTTTGTTTATTACAGAACTGGGCAAATGGTGGTTTGTTGTCAAGATCTGTCGCTAGGTGTGCTCAGGAGCCGCACCGCATCCTATATGTCGGTTGACGCGATATTTAAAAGTTCGCTCTTTTTGCTAACACACCACGTACTAATGAATATTCATTCTGTCACAATGTTGCGCCACAAATGACTCTGAGTGGGTATAGTTTTTTACACACTGATTAGCCTTCTACATTTTACAAAAGGCCTAAAAGAACAAGTTATTGCCACGGCTCTTGTTTTAATCTTTCGTGTCAACTAATATATATGCACAGCTTGTTTAGTATCAGATATGCGTATCAGAGGCATTATATTTCAGTCATGCTTATTAAACAGCGCATAAAAACTCTAAAAGGACTTCTTAGGTAGTAACAATGTGCATCGGCATAGCCAGATTTCTGAGAAAACTATTTTTATTATTCAGAATGGATAATTTCACCCCTGATTTATGTGAAACGAATTATTTTCAGTTAATATTTTGTAAAGAGTGCAAGAATAAGCCAAGTGCTCAGCGCACGCGTGCTTCATGGCAGAGGTTAGTTAAGCGTCCCAGTTGTATTAATGGGACCTGGGTTCCCTGGAGCGGAGGAAAGAGCTACGGTCAGGCAGTAATCCCCTCGGAAGGCAGTACTGACCACATGAAACAGTCTACCAACAGGTCAAGGAAAATATGGATAACATCATCAGATTCTCTGGATGCGTACGTCGCTATGTAGGGCCACCTTTAACATTCTTTAGCTTTTCTCAAGGAACGCTAATTTGTAATCAGGCCTGGAATTCGTCAACCTTAGTTATACTTCGGTTCACAAATGATTTTGTTCATCATATATTATGTCTATAACTGCGGTGTTGTGTCTTGACCATTCGACGCCGTGATCTTCTTGAGGTACAGGAAAATGATATTGCGTGGATGGGGGAGTTGAGGTACACTGGCCTGCTTGCTCGAACAAGCTTCTTGGCAAAATCCACCACCATCAGGACCATGTTAAGTCTCGCTCCATTAGTCCGGCTGAAAGATAACAAAAGCCGGTCTATAGAAGTGCTAAAAAAGACGGTAAGATTCGGGGCCATTCACGTTTTCAGACCTCAGCATCTATGTTGTAGAACGCGAACAGCAAGAGCGCCTGTCACGGCTCTACTAAAGTAGCAAGAGCTCCTGTCACGGTTCTAGCAAGAGCTCCTGTCACGGCTCTACTAAAGTAGCAAGAGCTCCTGTCACGGCTCTAGCAAGAGCTCTTGTCACGGCTCTACTAAAGTAGCAAGAGCTCCTGTCACGGCTCTAGCAAGAGCTCTTGTCACGGCTCTACTAAAGTAGCAAGAGCTCCTGTCACGGCTCTAGCAAGAGCTCTTGTCACGGCTCTACTAAAGTAGCAAGAGCTCCTGTCACGGCTCTACTAAAGTAGCAAGAGCGCCTGCCACGGCTCTACTAAAGTAGCAAGAGCTCCTGTCACGGCTCTACTAAAGTAGCAAGAGCTCCTGTCACGGCTCTACTAAAGTAGCAAGAGCTCCTGTTACGGCTCTACTAAAGTAGCAAGAGCTCTTGTCACGGCTCTACTAAAGTAGCAAGAGCTCCTGTCACGGCTCTACTAAAGTAGCAAGAGCGCCTGTCACGGCTCTAGCAAGAGCTCCTGTCACGGCTCTACTAAAGTAGCAAGAGCGCCTGTCACGGCTCTAGCAAGAGCTCCTGTCACGGCTCTACTAAAGTAGCAAGAGCTCCTGTCACGGCTCTACTAAAGTAGCAAGAGCGCCTGTCACGGCTCTACTAAAGTAGCAAGAGCTCCTGTCACGGCTCTACTAAAGTAGCAAGAGCTCCTGTCACGGCTCTACTAAAGTAGCAAGAGCTCCTGTCACGGCTCTACTAAAGTAGCAAGAGCTCCTGTCACGGCTCTACTAAAGTAACAATGCTATTATGTTTGAAAATGCAGAATGCTTGACAAAGAATAAGTTTGGTATTAACCAGTGGGTGTGATTCCTACTGGAGCTATGGGAAGAGTTATTAACTTTCTCCTCAATACTCAAGTTAACAGTTTAAAGAAAATGGAGTTTACTGTTATGTTACCAGACTACACGCAAGTAACTGACAACCCAGATACTCAACAAATTCACACATTATTAACACATATCCACAATTTCAGTGAAACAGGCTTTCGTTCTATTTCATTGACACAAAACAGATAGCATGATCCACAAAGTCTGTTGTCAGACATATTATAGAACAGTTATTAATGACAGAATGAGAGGTGACGTACGTGAGGATGAGTGAAAAGGTCTCTTTGGCCAGAATATCTTTACAACAGGAGAGTCCCGGCGTGAGTATTCAACCGCCACGTGGGAACAAAGGTCATACATTCAATGCAACAAAAATTATGTGTACATACAATTCCAACAAGGAATATAACTCATCTCAGAACTCCCATTCCAAACATCACACTTTGGGCCAAGGCCCTAACTATACATAAATACTAGAGCTACATTTACAACATGTATTCCCTTTAGCTCTTCCTGGGGAAACGTTAACAAGAAACAACAGTGCTCATAAGATTATCAACATCATTAGGGACCTCTACAATGGATATGTTTGTGCAGTCAACACAGAAGAAGGAATGAACGGATGGTTCCAGACTGAAATAAGCGTGAAACAAGGATGGGTATTATCTCCCTTGCTTTTTTGGAATTGCCATAGTCTTCATAATGAAAAAAAAATACTTATCTTATATCTTATATCCTTCCCGTGCCGTTAAATGTCACATAGGGCTCGCCAAGTAGTTCGCCAATTTTTCCTGTCTTCGGAGAGTCTTTCAACCTCATCAAAGGATTTTATGCCTGTTAATTTGGCATTTCATTGTTGAAAAAAATACTGCTCAGGTAAAATTGCCATTGACTGCGCACATGGGACCCAACTGGAAGATCTTGATTTTGCAGATGACATAACTCTTATCAGTGACAATGTCAAATTGATGCAGGAAAAAAAACAGATAACCTGTCTTCAGTGGCTAGTAAAATAGGGCTTGAAATTAACAAGGATAAATAAAAAATAATGAAACTTCTCATTAACCACGAAGGACAAATATA
Organism: Achatina immaculata; assembly: GCA_009760885.1. Taxonomy (NCBI): domain Eukaryota; kingdom Metazoa; phylum Mollusca; class Gastropoda; order Stylommatophora; family Achatinidae; genus Lissachatina; species Lissachatina immaculata. The sequence continues at coordinate 67,788,330 of CM019719.1, read as the reverse complement.
CGCAGAAGGAACAGCTGTTGAAGAAGTAAACAAAGGAACAGCTGTTGAAGAAGTAAACAAAGGAACAGCTGTTGAAGAAATAAACCAATTTGCATATCTCGGCAGGTACATAGACCAGGATGGTGACACCAAAAAGGAAGTTAGAATTCGAATTTTTAAAGCAGCATTGTCCTTCAAGAATCTTGAGAATATATGGCATTCAAAAGTTATAAGCACAAAAATTAAGTTAAGATTATTCAACTCAAATGGAATATCCACCCTTATTTATGCATATTAAACCTGGAAAATAACTAAAGAAATAGATAAGAAATTAGACTCTTTTGAAAACAAATGCCTCAGGAACATATTCGGTATAAAGTGGAATGAATTCAAGAACACCGCAGAGATAAGACAGATGAGCAAACAACAATCTGTCTCATGGGTGATCAGAAAAAATAAGATGAACATATGTCGGTCATGTGCTGAGAAGAAATAGCCAGAGAATCCCAAAACAAGCTATCAAGTGGAACACAAAAGGCCGGAGAAAAAAAAATATGTCGACCACGTGCAGCTCTAAAGAAGACATTGTTAAGAGCCCGGTTTAGTATAAATATCATACCTTGACGAGGTTGAAAAGCTCGCCGAAAACAGGAAATCTTGGCAAGCTACCATGCAAGCCCTGTGTGACGTTTAGCAGCACGGGAAGCATGTAAGACTGGCACTTTGTATCTACGGCTAAGAGTTAACGTTCACGAAAGAAACAAACAAATAAAAAAATGTTTGCAAAGGTCAGTAAGTCAATGCTGATTTACTGTATACTAAATGCTATAATGTCTTTGCAGCATACAACAATAACCATTTTCTTGTCCACTGGAATAATTTGACTTGTCCAAGTTTAATTATCATCTTCGAATAGTTCGCATCTTTATAACTTCTCATACTCGATCTTGCGCTGGAATAATAGTAAAAATAATAATTCAGAATAACAGCAATATGAAGTTTTCCAAAGGCTCACATCATGACACCATACATTTTATAATTTAGATGTGCAATACTGATTTTGTCTTTTTCTTGATATTACTATTTTGTCTGTCAAATAGGCTCTCTGCCTATGATGTCTGTGCACATAGTTTCATGGCATATGTACCATTTCATTTCGCATGGGTGAAAGGTTCGAAACCTGTAGCAGCAAGGAGATAATACAACAGCTATCAGTATCTATTGATATTTGCCACCATCTCCAGTTCTGAGCTTTCTTTTCATGACAACATCCAGGGGTACTTTCCGACGATCATAAGCTTGTCCAAGAAAGTACATGATGTCGATAAAAAGTGTGGTGATATTAAGGTACCAGCCATATTCACTTGCGGAATAGTCATGTGGGAACACATGATGATAGTTGTGGAAGCCTTCGCCAAGAGCACCAACTGTGACATATGAGTTTTCAGCTGGGTTGATGTGCACATCGTACGGTCTCCGCCCCCACATGTGGGCTGCACTGTTGACCAGCCACGTAGCATGTAGAGCAGCTGTGTAGCGCAAGATGGCGGCGAGATAGAAGGCAATATAGGCGCTTTCTCCCCAAAAGTAAACTGGAACGACCGTAGGCATGATGAAACACAGCAACAAGACAAGTTTCTTATAGTGTCTGTGGAGAAAACACAAATACGGAATTTTAATGTAAGAAAACAGATTTCCACTTGACTTTAAATAACATGCTATAAAATGCAAATGTTTCGATCTGCACCTTCATCAGAAAACGAAAAGAAAAAAAAACGCATTATTTCCAGATACATTTCAGTTTTCTTGAAAGTATCAGTCAACTTGGAAGTTTTTTGTTTTTTTTTTCTTTTGCAAATGTACAACATGTAAAAATTAATCTTGAAAATTAGAAAATTTAAAGGTTTCCCCACCCACCCACCCCCCTTCCTCCCACGCCTGTCCATTCGCTTTAAGTGAAAGTAGGCCACGAACTCCGAAGCTTTTTTTTTTGTGACTGTGTTTTGTATTTATTTGATAAAGGCACCCTGTCGAAATATTGATTTGCTATTGCTGTTTGTTGGTCCCAGTGTCTTTTATTATGGTTTCTCTTCATTTTTACCATTTTTCATCACTCGGATAAAACTATACCACTATAGTAATATCTGAGTTCAGTCATCTAGTATCATCTTTACCCTTGTCATTATTATAGTCACATCTCACCATACACCGGCACCAAACTCTAGTCCACTAATATCAGCGTTACCTCAGTCATCATTATACTCATCTCTCACCATTTATCCCTGTCTCTAATTTACTTGTATCAGCTTTACCTCAGTCATCATTATACTCAATATTTATATAATGTTCACTTTCCACAGTTTCATTTACAACTGCCCATTTATGTATCGGTCTATTTGCCTTACACTTTTGGTCGGTCTCGCGTAGACCAATTCAACAGCGTGTGATGATCAGGTATACCAGGTGAAGTCGTTATTCTTGTTACTCAAAGCAACACGAGTATCATACTTGTATATATGTTGGTTGCAGACATCGAGAAGTGGAGAGAATTTGTTGTTGCCCTAAAAGACTCATTTAGGGTTACTGGATTTCGGGGTCTTCGTTTATAAGAATACAAGGACGTGGATGGATGGATGGATGGATGGATGGATGGATGGATGGATGGATGGATGGATGGATTGGCGGACGGATGGATGGATGACAGCAGTCTGCAGTTTATTCCTGCTTTGATCTTTCTAGTACCAAGTCTCCACCATAGGAAACTTTGACTACATAACAAAGGTATCCTAACATACATTTAATATATCTACTGAATTCTGTCTGTCAATACTGGTGCACTGAAAATTGTCTAGTTACCTGTCCTGAAAGACAACGATTGGGTCATTTGTGAGGTCAGAGAGGTCAAGAACTTTGCCCTTTTCTTTCACATCGGGATGTTTTTTAACCATCAACCATCCCATGTGGGCAAAGAAAAACCCACGTTTGGAGTTGTGAGGGTCTGCATCCGTCTCTGAAAACTTGTGGTGAGCTCTGTGATCTCTTGACCATTCCAGGACTGAGTTCTGAATTTAAAAAAAAAAAACAATAAGAAACGAATATTTCACATACATCAGTAATATGAATCCAGATGGAAGAATTGTCTTTGAGGGTTAGTAGGGGAGGATATATTTCCAAGTGAATAAAATGTGAAAAGAAATTCTTGGAGATCTCAGAGATGTGGTCACTCAAGCGTATTAAAGAAAGTTACATATGACTGAACTAACTTGAAAGTTTCCAAGTGAAAAAAAAAATGTTTGCACTGAAAACGCATTTAGATTAGCAATGATTAGCCCAGATGTAATACTCAAAGTGAAGGGGATAAGGTTCAGTGCTTTATATCTGAATGCTTTCTCCATGGGTGACGAATCATATCCACCTTCTTGTGTCAGGTATGGCACACCATAACCGATCAAGACCCTATTATTACCTTTTCAATGATGCCGTTAGAAACAAACAGTAGTCTGGGCCAGTGAGTAGAGACCACAAAACAAAGACGAACTTGGTTATGAAAGACACCGAGCCGAAGCTGGACGTGTAGAACTATAAGACTGATAACATCGACACAAATTATAATTAGCGCCATTGTGTTGGCGAACGCCGATAATGAAGGAAAAGAAGATTAGTAAACTTTAAATATTGAGATATATTTCAGCTGTGAATGAACTTAACGACCAGCATGTTTAAATTAATTCATTAAAAAAAAAACTGTTTTGTGCAATCTGCCGGACTCAGGAATTGCTCTATATTGAGGAGATGTACTGGAACTGATATCCTGACATATTTTCACAGGTGTGTGGAGTGATTTCCTGTCTGTGTCGCTTTATACGGTGACATTCTTCTTCTTTAGAGACAGATTCCTGAATATTTGTGTATCAGGTCTCGCTTTTATTGCTAAGTCAACTAGAGTTCACTTGTAACTGGTGTTTAAGATTTCCCCAATACAAATACACCTCACCATCATCTGCATTGTTCAGTGTTCACTTCTTGCGTGTTCGTGATAAATTCACTTTAAAAATTTGCAATGAAATCACAAACTTTGAAATTCACTTGTTTTATAATTTAGAAACTAATTTTCAGACTCTTCTGGCCACTTTTATTTCATGGACACCTGCATTACTATAACATACCTGTAGGGCAATGCAGTTACAGAAGGCCAGGACAGCTCTTAAAGGAGTCCGAGCTTTGTAAGACCTGTGCGACCACAAACGATGAGCACCTGCTGTTATACTCATGCATGAAAGCAAGTACAGGAACACACCTGTTGTACCCGGAGTTGAGAAACATCACGTGAAGATAATGAGTAAACAATCAAAGATGGATTTGTCAGAAATTTTTTCTTACATACTGAGTGTTACAGGTTATGTCGTATATAGTCTCGTTTTCTTTTAAACATACAGTGAAGGCTAAATATGTTACTTTTTGCTTTTCGTAAGCAAAGAAAGGAGATTATTTCTTGTTATGTTGCAATTCGGATCAGTGCATTAAATCAGTCTCTCTCTCTCTCTCTTTCTCTCTCTCTCTCTCTCTCTCTCTCTCTCTCTCTCTTGCAGATTTACATTTATAAAAACATTAAACTCCAACATCTCTCCATACAGTACTACACAATTTCACTATATGTCGGTGTGGTTGGTTTGGGAGAACTGGTAGGGATATGTGATAGTCTCCTGATAAAGTCGCTCGTAAGCTCCCATTAGTCATAATTTTCGTCGGAGCTGCGGAGTACGTTCGCCGTGGATGAGATCTTCACTTAGAATAAGAAGACGAGAATACTTACAGCCTTGTCCCATGTACAATGAAGTTAATTTTTTAACATTTTACCATATGCCGACGTCACCATGCCGTTTTGTCTTTTGCAATTACAAAATTTACGAAATCAAAGAGTTACGGTTTTGCACATTTTATTTCTATTTAAATGCGTGTCTTGTCTTTCTGTAACTACATTTCCCAACTTTATTAATTCTCACAGTGCAGGGGAGATGATCACTGCCGCTAATATGCCAGGGCCTCCCCAGTGCATGTCCAGCAAGGTTTGTATGGATACCAAAGTCAGATCTGTGTTTGATTCTGAGCCCTGTTCTCACCACGTATAGGTTCATTCCTAGCAATGCAGTATCTTCTTCTTCTTCTTCTTCGTTCGCATTGTCTGTCTATATCTGCAGTCCTGTCTCTTGGATAAATTTCACTGTTTTTTGTAACTCATGTATGGAACCGTAGAGCTTATCTTCTTTAGTGGTTTCACTGGGCCAGTAATTATTTCTCAGTGTCTCGTAGTTGATGCAGTTCTGGAGGATATGTTCCACAGTTTGGGGCACCTGGGCACATGTACATAGATTAGTAGTACCAACCTTAAACTTTGTATACATATGACTTCGGAGTCGGCTGTGTCCTGTTCGGAGACGGAAGATGGTGACTTGTTCCTTTCTGTTTAGCATGTGATAGTCATCATGTGGTGGTGTTTGTGGCTTCCTGTAGGTTTTTATCATGCTTTTCTTCTGATTATAGGTGATTGGTATGTCTGGTTGCTCCATTTCAGTGCCCTCTTTGGCCAGATGGTCAGCTTTCTCATTGCCTGGTATCCCACAGTGGGAGGGAATCCATTGCAAAGTGACTCCATGTTGTAAGCCAATTTTTGACAAGGCATCCTTAAGGTCTGGTAGTTTGTTGCTCTGAAGAGCTTCCAGTACTGATCTTGCATCTGTGAGAATTACTACAGGACATGTATCAATTCTGGAGTCTGATAGTTTTTCTACTGCAGCAATAATTGCCCTAACTTCTGCATCAAAGTTGTTGCAGTATTTACCAGTGGGTATGGAAATCTTGTCAATGGTGTTGTTTGGATATTCAATATATGCTCCTGCCCCTCCATTCTTTATGGCATTATGTGCAGATCCATCTGTATACACACGTATCCAGGTGTCACATGGATATTTGTCATCTAGAACACTAAGTGTGGCTGTTGATCTTACAAGACTGCTCTGCATCTCACCATTCTGCACACCTTTCACTTCAGTCTGAATAGTTATTTGTGTATAATCTGCTTCTTTCCATGGTGTATGCTCTGGTACAGATGATAATGGAGCGGCTACAGTTGGAAGGTCAGGTATCAGCTTACGCATACGCTTGGCCTGATGAATGAAGCTGCTTCTTTTAAGCCGTCCTAATGCCAAGTTATTGAATCTTTCCTTCAGGGTATGGCTAACAGAGCTAAGGAATGTTTCTCCCATGGTCATGACCTTTGTGTCTCTACGTTCCTTTAGCGGTTGAACACCAACTATTTTCTGCATTTCTACTATTGGTGTGGACCTCATGGCACCTGTGATAATCCGTAGTGACTGATTTTGAACCTTGTCTAGATTATACATCGTAGTGTTTGATGCTGTGCACCAAGATGTTGAGCCATATTCTAAATGTGGTAGAATATTTGGCCGATATACATTCTTGAGGATTCTTTCACTAGCTCCCCATGTGGTTCCACTCAATTTTCTTAATATGGCTAGTTTTCTTCTGGCTTTTGCTTCTGCACTGTTGATGTGTTGCTTCCACGTCAGTTTTGAGTCAAGAGTCACTCCTAAGTAAGTGGGTTGGTTGTCCATCCTTAAGGGTATTTCATTTACAAAGATCTTACCTGCTTTCTGTTTAGATGAGAGGGTGAACAGAGTGGTACTTGATTTCTCTGTGTTGATACTTACACACCATTTGTTTGTCCATGATGTCAAGATGTCTGCTGCTCTTTGGAGTATCTGTGTAGCAACTGTCGCATATTCATCTGTACACTACATGACCAGATCATCTGCATACAGTGCCGCTTTGATTCCATAGGGAAGTTCCTTGACCAGGTCATTAATGAATACAAGGAATAGTGTAGGCGAAAGGACTCCTCCTTGTGGTACACCGTGTCGCAGAAGTACTTTCTGGCTTTTGTGTCCATCCATTACTACTCTAGCTCTTCTATTGTGTAAATAGGACTTTATCCAATTGTACAGTCTTCCACTCACATTGCAGTTTCTTAGTTTCCACAGCAGACCTTTTTTCTATACTTTATCAAAGGCTTTCTTCAGGTCTATCCACGCTCCTAGTACAAAGTTTTTCTCTTGGAATGCATCCTCAATCTCTTGAGAGAGATAGGTCACTTGATCTTCCGTACTGTAGTACTGCCTAAATCCTGCTTGTTGTGGAACGAGAAGGTTTTCACTTTCTAGGTACCATTTTAGCCTCAGGTCAATGATGCGTTCCATCGTTTTGCATAGGCAGCTAGTGAAACTGGTTGGCCTGTAGCTGGAGGCAGTATCACTGTTTTCCCCTGGTTTTAGCAGTGGTACCATGCTTGCTTCCTTCCAGATTTGAGGTAACTTACCTGTGCTCCAGCACATATTGAAAATATCCAACAGCTTTCCCATTGCTGCCATTCCCAGGTTCTTGATCATTTCATTGGACACTCCATCTGGTCCTTGTGATTTCCTTGGTCTCAGTTTACTAACTGCTAGGTCTAACTCACTGCGTGTGATTGGTGCATCCATGACCTCCACTTTTCTGACTTGTTCCTCCTCTTTCTGTGGCTCGATGCGCACTGTACGCTCCTTCTCTGGATGGATATCAATGTTGCAGTCCTGTGCAAACATGCGAGCAAAGTGATCTGCTACCTGCTTACCTGTAAGAGTTTTCCCATCCTCTATTAGTGTAACCTTTGTACTTCTTCCAGTACTCTCATCATTTAACTGTTTGATTAGTTTCCACAGTTTCCTTCCATCCTTTTCCAGGGACTCCGTTTTCTCTCTCCAACTTTCTCGTCTGGCTTGCAGCTTTGCTCTCTGAAATTTGGCCTTAGAATGTTGGTAATTATTGTGGTGTTCTTGGCATGGTCTATTTTCTGCTTGCTTTCGAGCTGCTTCCACGTCATCATGGAGTTTTCCCAGCTCACTAGACCAGTATGGTTTATAGTCCCTGCGAGCTCCTCTGGGAATGGTTTCACGAGCAGCCTGAAGGATACAAGCATTGAATTCCTTCACTATGCTGTTAATATCCTTACCTTCTATGGACAGCTGTCCCACCAGGATGCCTGTACGATGTCTGTACATTGTCCAGTTTGCTTTTTTATAGTTCCATCTGGGGAGAGGGCTACTGGTGTTAAGGAGTTCATTTTCTATTGTCAGGAAGACTGGTCGATGGTCGCTACCTCCAAGTTGTTTTCCAACTTCACGTGTAATGTTCCACTTCAAATCTGGAGAGTGGAATGCCAGATCTGGTGTTGATTTTGTATGCCAAGCCTTTGAGTAAAATGTTGGGGGATCCATTGGCTGGTTGATCAGGAGAAGTCCATTATCATCCTGCCAGCTCTCAACTTCCTCTCCTCTCTTGTCTATGTGGTCATAGCCCCAGCTCTGGGAATGGCTGTTAAAATCACCACAGACCATCAGTCTCTCTTTGTGTGGGATTGTTTCTAAAGAAAGTGGGCAGTCATTAGGACAGTAATAGTTAAGGAGGTGGAAATCTGTATTACTACTTTTTAGATGGATCATCTGGTATTCGGCTCCTTCCATGAACACTCCCACCTGACATGCGCTGATGTTATTCTTAACAAGTGTGAGTACTCCTCCTTTTCTTCTGTCCTGTCGGTCTGATCTAAAACACTGGTAGCCTCTGATTTTAAAGGCGGCATCTTTGGTTAGGTGTGTCTCCTGTATGCAGCATATACTTACCTGCTCTGCAAAAAGTATGTTCTCTAGTTCCAACTTTTTGCTATAGCATTCCACTGCATTATTTTAAGTTCTTGCTTTTTGGCTGTTTTCTTCTGTTGTATTTTTTGGCCAGTAGCTCTACTCTCATGTCTCCTGACTCCACAAGATGAACTGAGAAGACCTCCAGTAGCATTGGGTGGACCCTTTCGAGGCAGGGGGCCCGGCATTGCACCTGCCTGGTTAGTCTTCACAGGGCGTGCACCATGTTTGAAAACTGCAGATAGAGACATTTCATTAGCGATAATGTGTGGCACCCTGATTTTTGTGATGAGCCTTTTGGCTGGGTAACTCCGACTTCAGCACCTTTCCTTGCTAGGGCAGACTGTGGTCTTGCTCGGACTGCCATGAAGACAGTGTGGCTGGCCTGGCCAAAACTTTGTTTTCCAGCCTCTGGTGGCTGTACTTAAGCCCCTTCTCCATGTCAGATGGTTTTGAGACAGTTCCACAAAGACACTCTGACTTTGAGATGAGGAATCTGATGAGTGCTTCAACGATATCCATTCCCCGCCACCTATAGTCTACTGGCTCTGTTTTGTTTACATCATTCTGATAGCCATTGTTGTAAAGACCCATAGGCTTGTCACGTCCTGGATTCATTGGTTTCACACCAGACTTTCCTCATCCCCGCCAGAGATCTCCATGTCCCCATCCGTCCACCAACCTGACATTACATTTTACAAAAATAACAATTACAATTAGTGTATCCAACAAACCAAAACAAGAAAAACGTTATTATTTAAATAGCACAGCACAACCAAGCAACTATTACCCCCAACCAAAATCCACAGAAAAGAGAACCCATTACACACGTTCCTCAGAGAGTCCCTTTACGCCCATCCCAAATCTCACTTCACAGCTGAAGTTTACAACAGAATGCTTGACAATCTGTCGAGGCAATCTTCTCTTTTTATGTAATTCCTTCATTTCCACCTCAGCTACCAGCTCTCCCCTTCCCTCAGGACAGGTTACATAAATGAATTCTTATTTTCTTTAAAAAAAACCCACACGCGGACCTATGCCCGCATCCCCACACACATACAACATCCATCAATAACATCGAATTCCACACTTACAACATTCATCAATAACATCGAATTCCACACTTACAACATCCATCAATAACATCGAATTCCACACTTACAACATCCATCAATAACATCGAATTCCACACTTACAACATCCATCAATAACATCGAATTACACACTTACAACATCCATCAATAACATCGAATTACACACTTACAACATCCATCAATAACATCGAATTCCACACTTACAACATCCATCAATAACATCGAATTCCACACTTACAACATCCATCAATAACATCGAATTCCACACATATACAACATCCATCAATAACATCGAATTACACACTTACAACATCCATCAATAACATCGAATTCCACACACTTACAACATCCATCAATAACATCGAATTCCACACACTTACAACATCCATCAATAACATCGAATTCCACACACTTACAACATTCATCAATAACATCGAATTCCACACACTTACAACATCCATCAATAACATCGAATTCCACACACTTACAACATCCATCAATAACATCGAATTCCACACATATACAACATCCATCAATAACGTCGAATTCCACACACTTACAACATCCATCAATAACATCGAATTCCACACATATACAACATCTATCAATAACATCGAATTCCACACACTTACAACATCCATCAATAACGTCGAATTCCACACACTTACAACAACCATCAATAACATCGAATTCCACACATATACAACATACATCAATAACATCGAATTCCACACATATACAACATCCATCAATAACATCGAATTCCACACTTACAACATCCATCAATAACATCGAATTCCACACTTAATATTAAATATCTTTAAAGAACAATCATTTCAGCTTGTGGCTCAAACTAAACGAAAACACATTCACACAGATCTATAACATTTCTATAAACAAGGATCAATGTGAGCCACAAAATGTCCACACTACACTGCAGATAACACTTAAATCAGGTGCGCGCAGCATAATACATAACAACACATCAGTGTCATATCTCTCACAATACATCTTGACAAAAAATTGTAACCAATTTTAAAAAAGTAATATTATCCAATTTATGCTTCAATGAAACTTAACAATTTATAATTCTTTAGCTTTTCCTTCCTCAACAAGTTAGTTTATATTTTAAAAAAATTAACATTTACGACTTTAGACACCGTATTCTCTGATTGGACATCACTTTACACTCGCATCCACCGACATATCGTGACTTACACAAGGAAGGCGGCTCGAACAGCACCCTGAGATCGTCGCTGACAAGACAGTCTTACAACCACCCAACCTTGATTACAACATTTATCATTTCAAGGTAAGACAGAACAATAGACCCCCCCCCCACCCACTCCATGCTGCCGGCCATACGCCTGGACAAGACAACTGTCACAGACAATTTCTAACATATCCCACCTGTCACGTGCTCACAACCACACTTTTACCTACCTGTCACGTGCTCACAACCACACTTTTACCTACCTGTCACGTGCTCACAACCACACTTTTACCCACTTGTCACGTGCTCAGAACCACACTTTTACCTACCTGTCACGTGCTCACAACCACACTTTTACCTACCTGTCACGTGCTCACAACCACACTTTTACCCACTTGTCACGTGCTCAGAACCACACTTTTACCTACCTGTCACGTGCTCACAACCACACTTTTACCTACCTGTCACGTGCTCACAACCACACTTTTACCTACCTGTCACGTGCTCACAACCACACTTTTACCCACTTGTCACGTGCTCAGAACCACACTTTTACCTACCTGTCACGTGCTCACAACCACACTTTTACCTACCTGTCACGTGCTCACAACCACACTTTTACCCACCTGAGAACTGCGAACAGACCGTGAGTTTGACCTTCATAACCGGCCGTTTTACGAAAACCAAACCGTCCCGTTCACACGGGGAATACGGGAATACATGGCAGTGATGTGGCAGGCAGATTTGCTGGACAGACTAAAATAAATGGCAGACTGACAATGGACAAGAGGGACATTGCTAGGGCTGTATTGGGCAGACTGCGGGAGAATAAAGAGCAGGAATGAAGAACAATGTAGCTGTGGAGAGACTGCTGGAGCTAGGACAAATTAAAGACGCTGGCAGGAAATCTGAACCGTGTGACAGAAAACTCGTCGTAAACGACCAACACTTGACAGGAACTATCAGCAAACATACTCTTTGATGGATGCTGCGGCACGCGGCGGGACATATATGGGGTTGTTCCGAATGGAGTGAAGCCGGAGTCTGAATTTTGAACTTTGAACTTTTAATTTAGAACTCATTCTTGGAATATACAAGACACACATGACAATAATGAGCATTTAGCACTCCATCTTACTTGGATTAACTAATGACAATATTTCTATGAAAATTATTTTCAGCGAAGAAATTCGTATTTTCATTCTCTTACTTCTCAAAACAGTGACCTATTTGTCTTTAGTCCTCATCGCATACAGAAATATACAAGACAAGTAAAACTCTCCAAATAAAAAGTCTTATCTTCTTTGTCATATTTCTTTTCTTGTACTGCGAAATTCAGCAAGAAAACTTGGTTTCTACATATCTCTTGGTATGCTTGTCTTCAGTTTTCTTGTTGATTCTTGCCTATTGTTTGTCTTCAGCGAATATTCCTTTTCATGGGGAGTATAAGCCTAAATCTTTTCTAACGTTAGATTTATCTCAATGTTTATTCATTTATTTCTTTTGATTAAACTGAAAACAACGAGATCTCCATAAAGTAAAGTGTTAGATCACCGTGTGTGAGCACAGTAAAGTGTTAGATCACCGTGTGTGAGCACAGTAAAGTGTTAGATCAGCATGTAAAAGCCACGAAAAAAGGTGACAAAACAAACATGAGAGAAATTTAAAATTGTAAAAGAATAACTATGATGCATTAAATTACTTTCTCGATAAAGGTCGAAATAATTTTAAAAATACAAGTCTAGGACAAAAGCCTACTTACTCCACAGCACTGTTTGATACATGGCCGCCGGGATAAGAATCATGGAGTAGAGTGCACTGATGTGTAACATCATAAAGATCACAACGTTCCTCCAAACTATTTTCAAAGGCGGACGGTTCTGTGTGCAAGACTCGGCGAGGAATGTCCCCGCTTGCTCTAGTCCATGATGGTTTCTCTCATAGTCAGCGATTTCTTTGACATTTCTTGCTTTCATATCTGAGACAAATAGTCAAATATTTTGAGAAATAAAATTATGTAGATTTTTACACTCTTGCCGATAAGAACAAATAATTGTCAGTCTTAAGGGTTGTAATAAAAATCTATCATGAAAAGGCAGATATAAAACATAATCATGACTGATAGAAAAGAAAGATGTGCAAAATTCTATAAAATCAATGTGAAAATGATAAATAGTGAAATTCTTTTTTTTTTTCAAATAACAGAAAGATGTGACAACTGTTTTATATGAAAAAGCCTAAGTTATAATAGTATACAGAATGTTAGAATGTAAGATAGATAACTCATCTGAGAATTGGAAAATTAGTATAAAATGAGTTATCTTCTAAAATTAATCAACTGTTTGTGAGTAGAGTCCATCTGCTTTGTCTCAGTTTGCTCGTGGGGGACGGTTAAGTTATAATGTAAAAAAGGTCAGGTCACTGAGAGACAGTTGTGCTTTGTGTATCGTCTGAGATAGACGTAGATTAGTCTGTTAGAAATGTAGTTGTTTCGTGAAACAGATGTAGAATGTAGTGTTTTAGGATGTTCTGATGGCCTCAGTATTCTACTGGGAAATTAGGTCCAGTCTTGTGTCCATGGATTTTGTTGATGCCTTTGTCGTTCTCGTCATATCGCTCATCGACTCATCGTCACCCCGTGCATCATTAAAGTCATTTCAACTGTAAAGTTCTGCTTCTGTATTACTATTTCCACGGAGAGAGAATGAACGTCCCTGGGAGCAAGTAAGTCTGTGAAGTGAATAACAAAACAGACGCAAACAGTCGCAAAACAGATATAAACAGATGTAGAACAGTCGTGAATTAAAATGAGATAAAGGCTAAAAGTAATATAAGAAAGAACATTATAACAGTGGGCAATAGTGGAAATTTACAGGGAGATGCAATATGATGAGTAACAAGTTACATCTACACATAAGCAGAAGAACAGGAGAGAGTGACTTACTCTTTAAAAACGTCCTGAATCTTCAACAAACTAAACTAAATGATCGCTAGATGGTGAAATTGCTCGATGAAACACTTCTAATAATATGTACACCAATGTTCGTGTTTAATTTAACTAGGTATATCTGGTTTCATAACTTTTAATGCAATAAATATTTATGAAAGCTGAATCATCACACTCTAATCCTCGTTAGGTATCGGATACACAATAATTAGTGTATAAGTGGTTCTAAGGACTGCTATTGTCGGAGGTGGGGTGGAGTATTCGATTTCCACTCCAATAGCGTGCGTCTCACACAGCCTCTGGCAGTCAAGTCCAGCTCCTGGCCTTCCCGTGGCAGAACTGTTTAAACTGACAGGAGAAGGGGCGAGGGCGAATATCTGGCGCCTGAAAACCAGATACTTAGGGTAGATGAGTGTCACGTTTGGCAGCTCATCTACCGCTGTTGGCGATATTCTTCGGCTGCCCTGCGTGGAGCAGTGCTCTTCCCGGGAAACGAAGAAAGATGCAAATGGGGTTGCTGCGCAGCATCACTGCGGAAGGGGTGGTGGAAGGGATAAGGCGAGGCAAACAGTCAAATCACGGCGCCTCTGGTCTGGAGGTCGGCCACGTCCTGAGTACAGTCATATTGGGTGAAATGCATGAACCGGCTTGTCCCAGAGGTTAAGACACTGCTGGCGAGACTCTTCGAATGCCGCGCGTGGAGTGAAGCTCCTCCCGGTCAAGGAAGAAGATGCGGAAGGGAAATAAAGGTTGCTGTGCGGCGCCGATGTGAAAAGGTGGTGGAAAGGATAAAGTGAAGTTTAATCGGTATGTCCAGTAGTATCACTGTGAGAGCTACACATACCAAGGCGCCTCTGCTCTAGAGGCCGGCCACGTACGAAATACACCTACACTGGTGAAATATGCCTAAACCGGCACACACCAGGGGTGGAACTTGACGGCTAGACATGTCATGCCACCTCCGCTCTAGAGGTCGGTCACGCCTGATATACACCCATACTGGTGAATTTTGCCTAAACCGGCTCACACCAGGGGTGAATCTTGAAGGCTATGCATGCCACAGTACCTCTGCTATAGAGGTCGGTCACGTCCCAAACACGCCCATACTGGGATAATATGCCTAAACCGGCTCAACCCAGGGGTGGAAGTCACTAGTGGTGAGGATTCGTCCTCCTGGACAAAAGCTCCATCCTGGTCACAACTAGGAAGGGTAGCGGCCACGACCGCAAAATGCTGAAGTCGGAGACACTGGACCAGGGCAGTCTAGATAGGCAACCACCTCTCACCCGGCGGGGATGTATGCGTATCCTAATCACACTGAGGTTTTCCGGTGAGAAAGTCCAACTCTGGACTGGATGGGGAACCACCTCTCACCCGGCGGTGATACACGGGTATCTCAAAACACGTCAAGGTTTTCCGGTGAGAAGGTCCAACTCTGGCCTGGGTGGGCAACCACCTCTCACCCGGCGGGGATGTATGCGTATCCTAATCACGCTGAGGTCTTCCGGTGAGAAAGTCCAACTCTGGACTGGATGGGCAACCACCTCTCACCCGGCGGTGATACACGGGTATCTCAAAACACGTCGAGGTTTTCCGGTGAGAAGGTCCAACTCTGGCCTGGGTGGGCTACCGCCTCTCACCCAGCGGGGATGCACTGATATCCTAAACACGTCGAGGTCTTCCGGTGAGAAAGTCCAACTCTAGACTAAACTGGTGCAACGAAAACCACGGTGTCACGCAATCCGTTTCAGAGACCCACCAAGAATACAGGCTAAAGCCCTGCGATACTCTGAACCCCTTGTGGTCCTCTCGTGGATCTCGTGTGGTCCTTTCGGGGACCACACAGGAGACCACGGGACCTAACGAGGACCACAGGCGTAAATTCAGTAGGATCACAGTGCGGTTTTGGTGGTAGAAGCGAACGAAGAAGAAGAAGAAGTAGTGTATAAGTATATAACTATACACGAAGCACTGCAGTAAAGCTGTGATACCAGAATGTATAAACTAGGAAAAATGTAGGAACAGCTTTATTACTTAACGATTATAAAGTTGTGACGTTTCGGCGTGAGCCTTAATCAAACAAAAACATACAGGACGAAGAAATAGAGAGAGAGAGAGAGAGAGGAGATAAAGTATAGATCCACATGGATACTACTAAAAAGAAAAAATAATTAAAACATGAAATGGAATACTTAGCTGTAAATTGTAAGGGGTGGCTTGTCCGACGGTGTGTGTCAGGAATGGATTTAGTAGAAAGTGGAGACTGTTTAAATGGAGACCTGTGATATGTGGTCGGTGGGTTGTAACTGGGGGTGGTGGATGGGGAACCAGGGAGGGGAGAGAGAGTGATACAATGTTGACTTAGCCAAGAGAAGTTGAAATAGATGATTAGGGAAGAAGGGTTGCAAAGTGATGTTGTGAGGAGGTTTGACAAGTAGGAAGGGGTGGAGCTTAGTGGAGAGGTACTATAATGATTGAAGAGAATGTTAAGTGTAGCTTAACAGCGAGTTTAACCCATATGGCTCCAGTGCCTCATAATTTTGAATGCAGCGGTTCTCAAGCGCCATGCAGCTTGTGTCATCTGCGTGACAGTGTTTGATGGCTGTTACCAGAAAATCAGATTTGCCTCTGTGTCTGGGGCCGTTGAAATGATTTGAGACTGGTTTCGAAGCATGCTGGGCGATGTCGTACAGATGTTTTTGCATGCGGTCCCCTAATCTGACGCCAGTCTCAACAATATACGTTATCCTGCATCTTTTGCAAACGATGACATATATCACATTCGCATGTGAATCCCTCATGAAGAGTGAGGATAGTTTTGGGAAAGTGATCGTTTTCGTTTCCCAGACTACCGGGCAGGTAACGCAGCGGGGGCGGTTACATTTTCTGTTGCCAACATATGTAAGGCTCCGCTTCAAGTGCCTGTGGATGAGGATGTCTTTAAGGTTTGGCTCACGTTTGTATGCCAACAGGGGTGGATCAGAGAAAAAGGTGGCGAGTGTCGGGGTCGAGTTTGATTAGCGGCAGATTAGCGTTAAGTAATAAGCTGTTCCTACAGTGTTCCTAGTTTATACGTTGAGTATCGGACACATTGAGACTCTCTATAACGCTGCTTCGGATCTCGCTGATGTTACGTTACGATACCTGTTTTAAAATTATCTTTTAAATTTTAAGGGAACCTTTCTAATTATAAAAGCTTTTTATAAAAAAAAATACACGTGGGACCTAAAAGTGGTTGTATTACAATAATTAATCAATAAGGCAGCGAGAGAGTGATAAACTACAAGCTAGGTACGCCAGAGTGCTGCAGAAACTGGTAGTTTAGATGTAAATGAGTCTACTTCAGGCGGAGCCATCCACGCAAAGCATCATCTTCTTAGTGAGTGTATTCGATTAGAAGATGTTATGATGGCAACGCTGAGGATAGGACAAACTGGGAGGAAGGTGGGAGAGGTATCCAGGCCGTATCACTATTTCCTGTTTTAAAGAAGGGAGTGTGGGGGGTGGTGGAGGCACAATCGTTCCCTGTTTAAGTCGGAGTCGTACTGGATTACATCAATGATTAATCAAAATGGTGAACTGTGAAAGGGGAGAGAAAGCGGGGTGGGGGGGGGAGAGAGCAAAGAGAAAGAGAAGGAGAGAGAAGACAAAGGAAGAGAAAAAAGAAGGGAGAGAGAGCAAGCGAGACAGAGAAATAAAGAGACAAGGATAAAAAGAAAGAGAGAGAGGGAGAGAGAGAATGAAAATATATATAGAGAGAGATAAGAGTGAAAAGGAGGCAGTCGAGAGAGACAGAAAGAGAGGGAAAGATGGAGGGAGATAGATGGAAAGGAGAAATAGTTTAGCACCACCTGGCAGTATTCATCTCGAAGGTCGTAACTGATGTCTCGGTGATGGGGAGTCACAAGGAGCTAGAGCTAGATCATTCCAGGCGAATCTAAGAGCATAGACGGAGAAGAGAAAAAATCAAGAAATCCCCAGAACTAGCATCACCACGGTCACTCAGCTGGGCACTGGGATCACCATGATCATGCAAATCATGGACCAGATCGTTACTACCTTCAAAACAGTCTCACACACCATAGACAAATTCAGCACTAACATTACCACTATCATACAAATCAGAGACTGATTCTATATGCTACCGTAAAAACGGTCAAATTATGGACTAGTTCTACACTAGAGTAATAAAGACCGCAGAAATCAGGGACTCATTATATAATGTGTAAAAAGGGGGTGAAGAGGCTTGTCAGATGAGGCAATCAGCGACTCATAGCTGATATGTTAGCGTCAGGGTTAGCGAACCATAGCTGATAAGCTAACGTCAGGGTTAGCGAACCATAGCTGATATGCTAGCGTCAGAGTTAGTGAACCATAGCTGATATGCTAGCGTCAGGGTTAGCGAACAATAGCTGATATGCTAGCGTCAGGGTTAGCGAACAATAGCTGATATGCTAGCGTCAGAGTTAGCGAACAATAGCTGATATGCTAGCGTCAGGGTCAGCGAACCATAGGTGATCAAGACCCTGTCCCACCTCTCCGTGATACCCCTAGTAACAGGCATAGCCTGGCTAACTGGGCAGGGATCACCATAGTCCCCATGGTGGTGGAGTCTGTTAAAGAAGCGTTGCATACCCCCTGCTTTTTAGTTGTACTCCGGGACTGAAAAAACAGCTGCTATAACCCGTTCTCAACCCGATACGATGCTGTGCCTCAACATCTCTACAGCATCGGCTGCAAAGAATACCAGGTCACAGTTACAGGGAGATTGCACAAACAAACAATAAGTAAAAACGATCACATAAATCAGGTGTCCTTTACAAGCGTCAGTAAGATCATATGAACCAAAGACTAGCATCAAAACGATCACTCAAATTATAGAGTAGTTCACAGATAGGGACCCGGACTAAGAGAGACTCACTGAGACAGAGACGTGTAGTCGGCAAGATTCTGCTACCGAGAACTGCTTTCATACGAAGAAGTGTTCGAACCATCAGCCAAACCTCAACTACCAGTCCATAAGGAGGATAAAGCTAGAAGTAAATCCACAACCTGGCCATTTTCCTAAGACGCAACATCTAACTGCTTCTCTAGTTTGCGATGGCGACCTGTTGCTTCTACGCTGTTGTACAAAGATAGCATTGCTCATTAAAACATTATTTCTGTAAGTTAGGATAGGTTATTCAACACTCCTACATGACAGATAGAGTATGTTATACATTTCAGAATATTTTTGTATTTAATGAGAAGGTATGCACGCACACTCGCGCCCGCACGCACGCACGCACGCACGCTCACTCACACACACACTCACACACACACAGCACACTAAGAGAAAAAACACCTTCATGAGCTAAATCATTGCCATGAAACAAACAGGAAGGTAAACGACTGGACAGTACAGGGAATGCACAGAATGGAGAAACGCTATTTCCAGCGCTTGTCTGTGCTGCATATAATAAACGATGCTTGTTCCTTCTTCCTCTTCTTTTTCCTCTTATTATTATTATTATTATTATTATTATTATTATTATTATTAGGGGGAGAGGATGCTGCGAGTTATATTGTGTACTGGTTGTGTGATATTTTGCAACATGCTGAATGCTCTTTACTGCTCTTTAAAGGCGAGGTGACGCTGTTAGGTGTAGAAGCAACATCATGGCAGGACTATACTGCTAGGAAGAAAAACTGAGTAGTTTCCATCTTCGCTGCCTTCACAGAATAATTAACATCAAGTGCCAAGATAAACCAACCAAATCTGAGGCTCTGCAGCGAGCTAAACTTCCAGCCATGATGACAATACTAAGCAGTAGAAGACTGAGATGGCTGGAGCATGCAACAAGAATGGATGGCAACAACACTTCCATGCAAGATTTTTATGGCAAGCATGAAGCCATATGGTAGATCCAAACTGAGAGATAAAGACATTTGTAAGTCATCGATTTTAGTTTCTTCCATCAGCCACGAGGTCTGGCAGAGACTTGTGAAAGATCCAGTCATGTTGAGAGGGAATCTTTGCAAGTGCACAGCACCATGTGAGGAGGATATGAGTACGCAGTCCTTCTTTGTCAATAGATACTAGGGGAAAAAGTCTTGAAATGCTACATCTAGCCAGTACTGTTATATGGAAGCGAATCATGGTCACCAACAAAAACAGCACAAGAACATTAGAGGCAACTAAAATGTGATTCCTACGAGGAGTGTTAAGAATACCATGGACAGTCAAAGTAAAAAATGAAGAATGCCTAAGGAAAGCCAGTAAGAAACGAACATTAACAGACACACTACGGGGGAGGCAGTCAAGGTTTATTGGTCATATAATGAGAAGAGGAGGTACAGAAAATATCGTGAAAACAGGGAAAACTGGAGGCAGGAAATGGAGAGGTAAACCAAGAGAACTAACGAAGGAATGAACGAATATACTTTATTTTCAAAGGGTTAAGAATTGGGCACGCAGGCCCGTCTGACATTCTGCCCTTCATCATACAGTTTTCACTCCGTCACAGTCATTCAGCATTTGTTAATGAGCATAATAATCATGAAGACACATTAAATGATTACATAAATAAATAATAAACTTATCTCATGCCCATACACTCTACACTCCGATTTATGGAACAACATGAAATAAACTTGCACTCTTACATTCATTAAAAACTAACAAATTTATATAAAAGTAGTATTTTTTAAAAATTACAACACTCAAGCCATACTTTAAACTACTTTAAACTATGCTTATAGTCCATATCAAACAGATGTTGACAAAATTTAAAGTTATAAGAACGAATATTACTTATAAGTTTTACGTGAATTGGTAGGGGATTCCAAAGGTGGGCAGCTGAGTAAGAGAAGCTTTTTTTTAAATATGTCAAGCCTTGGTTTTGGGAGAATACAATTGCTCAAGCGTTGACTGTGTTTTGGGTTGGATTTGACAAACGACCACAGATAGTGTGGAGCATTGTGCGATAGAATTATATGAATTAACTTGGCCTTGTTGAAAAGAAATCTCTTCTTGAGGGATGGAATATCAAGATGGGTGTGCTTATTTGTAATACGTGCTGCATGTTTGTCATCTATAAGCTTTACTGTTCGTTTTTTGAAGTGAGTAAAGTCTTTTCATGTTTGACATGGAACAACCATCCCAGACTGTAGAGCAGTAGTCCAAGTTTGTTTGTATCTGTGATATGTAGTATATTTTTCTGGTGTCTATGTAAAGAAAATGTTTAGTTTTAGTAAATTGGTAAACTTTTTGTGCAGTGAGTTTGGTTAGATTGTCTACATGATGATTCCAGCTGAGGTGGTGGTCAATCATGAGACCTAGAGTTTTATGTTCACTAACATTCTCTATCTGTGAAGTTCCAGCATGGAGATGTAGTGATGTTGTTGGTGAATTTGTTAATTTCTGTCTTGTTGTAATGTGCATGGATTTTGTTTTGCTGGTGTTTATGAGCATTCTGTTGTTATTGCTCCAGTTAATTAGACTGTTTATTTCAATTTGAAGAGCTGACTCAAGGTTAATACAGTCAGTGTCACTAGTGTAAACTGTGCAATCATCAGCAAAGGTCACAAGATGATTTTTTGAGATGAAGTGGAAGATTATTGATGTAGATGGTAAACAGGAGAGGACCAAGAATAAATCTCCGTGGAATGCCATTATCAACCACAGTTGAACTTGACTTAGAGCTTTTGAAGCAAACTACCTGCTGTCTGTTGGAAAGAAAAGATGTAATAAATTTTGTCAAGTCAGGGTGTAATCTAATAGTCTGAAGCTCTCTAACTAGGATTTCATGATCAGTCATGTCAAATGATTTTTTAAAGTCAACAAAGACAGCACCATATAATTTATCATTGTTTATATTTGATAACCAACATTCTGTCATTTTTGTGAGAGCTGTGTGGTAGGAATGCTTCGGCCTAAAACCTGACTGACAGTCAACAATCAAATCATTTTCTTGCATGTGTTGTAAGGTTGTTTTTTGTATGTGTTTTTCTAGGGGTTTTGACAAAGTTGACAGAATGGAAATTGGTCTATAGCTTGGGGGATTTTCTCCAAACCAGATTTTAAAAGGGGATATATTTTTGCAATTTTAAAAGCCTGAGGAAAATGACAATGTGCAATGAACTGATTGTAAATGTATGTTAGTATATCTGTAACTACTGGGGCTGAGTAGCGTAATATCTTGTTGCTGATTTCATCAAGTCCTGCTGTGTTGTTGTTCTTTAAAGACGAAAGATAATTGTAAACTTCACTAACTGACATGAAAGAATACTAGGTTGCTTTAGATTTGCACATTTGCTACCTATAAACTTATTTAATTCGCCAAAGTCAAAAGCAGAGAGAAAATCTTAGATGGTTTGACAAAATGGTACGGGGAGACACAAGAACAGAACTGATGAGTAACATGAAAGATGGGAAACTGTGGAGAGACATGGTCGCCAGCTCCCCTAGGCGCGGCCGTGGTGGTGAGTCTCACACTTGAAATTAGACGATGCAAGGGGAAGGAAGTCAGACCTTACGGCACAGTCATTCTTTATTGTTACTGGGAGAAATCCGACAGGCTCCACCGTGAGAAGGGACTGCTCGGTAAGATGGTGCTTGGCAAAAGCCACAGCAGCTGATATCTGCCCGCTTCAGAGTCGCTTCCTTAGACGAAAAGCGTCAATATTACTCCTTCTATTATTGTTAAAGAGGGCATTGTTAAGAGAGGCCAGTTCAGTGGGCATAATATCCCTGGATGAGATTGAAAAACTCGCCGAAGACAGGAAATCCTGGCGAACTACCATGCGGGCCCCATGTGACGTTTAGCAGCACGGGGAGGATGTAGGATATATTTTTGTTACAGTCGTTGTAATTACTATTATTTGTGTTACTACTTCTACTATTAATACTACTACTGCTGTTGTTGTTGCTGCTACTATTACTACTACTACTACTACTACTACTACTACTACTACTACTACCACTACAATTACTAATAATACTACCACTATTACTACTACTACCATTAATAATAATAATAGTAATAATATGAACATTTGTGTGCTAGAAAGGCTACTTCAGCCTCGTTTATTGCAATTATTTTGTACTATCACTACTACAGCTCCTGCATAAACCAATAACACCACGTGTTAACAAAACACATGACTCACAAACATCTAGCAGTGCAAGGTTATGTTTAGCGCATGGTGTAAGAAGTGACGCGATGACTCCTACATTGTTTTGATACTTTGTACTTCGTAAGATCCAGTGTCTCTGTTATCTAAGGTTCAAAGGTTAACGTACTTTGCCCGTATTTTGCTTGGCCCCCCCCCCCCGCACCCTCATCACCATACGAAATCCGAAGGTTACTAGGCCAGCCATAGGGTCATATGCACAGCACGTGTATAATTTAAATGCTTAGTCAAATTCAGGCCCGTGGAGAGCCAGGTCGGTCCAGCATTGACTACCATCGAGCCCCTCATGCAAACTGTAGGCAAAGTTAAACAGCGTTTTCCTTAATTTTGTCTGAAATAAGAAAAGAAGAAAAAAGCACGGCTCCCCCAGTAGGCCGGCCCACAGGGGCACAACCCAGGATTTCCCCCCTCCTCTTCGGGCCAGGTCATGCTTGTTGTAGTTGATGGGATTTCCTTCAGAAGTGTTTATTCGTTGATAGTTGGTTTCATGTACTTACAAAATGTAAACATTTTAGCCCTGACCCGTCAATGAATCACTACTAATATGTTGCCTTTTCTCAGAGCTGTATGTTTACCAAACTTTGGACAAGCCGATGAAGTTGCCGAGTTTTCCTCTCTGGCACTCTTGCTCCCGCCACTCGTGACCTTTCCTTGATCAGAAATAAAATATTTCCGTCTTTTTTCAGGCCCCAAATTCCGAAATAAAATTACTCTCACATAATAAATAAATAAATACTGAGTGCTGATTGTTAACATTTTCTTTATATTTTTTTTTTCTGCGTAGTTGTCAGTCGAATGATGGAGTTCCCCCTCCCTCTCCCCCACACTTTCGATTGCCTATTTTGCTTCCTATTCCCACTCATTTATAGTATTTATTTGTAATTATGCTTTGTAGAAAATAAAATGTACATTTATCCTTAAATTTCGGTAGAAAATGACTATTTCTTTGCTATTTTGTCAGCTTCCTTGCGTCATCATTTTTGTGCAATGTTTATGAAAGAATAAAATATATTCATGAATACTGCTTGTCACACCCTTAGACCACAAGAAAGACGTTTAGGACGCACGACTGACTCTCGAGGGGTATAGTTTTATACACACTGATTAGCCTTCCACATTTTACAGAAGGGCTAAATGCACAAGTTATTGCCACATCTCCTGTTTGAGTCTTTGTTGTCAACTAATATATGTGCAGTTTGTTTAATTTCAGACATGTATATCAAAGGCAGTTTATTTCAGTAATGCTTATATAATGCTTGGTAGACCAAGACAGAGATGGAAAGACAACACAGAAGAGAATATAAAAGAAATTGGTGTCACCAACTGGAGAGAGAGATTAGGAATAGAGAGGAATGGAGGCGAACTTTGTCTGTAACAATGAGCCTTAATGGCTCGGAAAACAGAAGAAGAAGAAGAAGAAGAAGAAGTATACATACAATCTTTTCTGCTAGACTGTTTCTATATATTGTTTTCAGGGCATTTTTGAGTGTTGTTCTTCCTACTCTGTAGTTTGATGAGTATGTTTCTGTTGGCTGTGCTTATTTGCTGTTTTTCTTTTTCCGTTTGGGAATTTGATGAAGATGCCCCGGAACACTCATTTTAGTGGCCTCTTATGAGAGCCGTCCGTAAAGATATGAGTCCATTCTGTAGGGCTGTTATTTTTCAATCTATCATTTCAAGGCCTGGGATTTCATTTCGTGAGTTTTGTTGGTTTGTTCTTATCAGTTCAGGTATTTTCGTGATTTTCTGGGTGTGTTTTGATAGTGGTTTGCCTGTCTGCAGAAGTTTGAGTTCTTCCGGGCTGGCTGAGAGCAGGCTTTGGTGAAGGGGGCGGAGTGTTTGGGGATTGTGAGGGAGCTGCTTCTGTTGATTCTGTGTGTGTGTGTGTTTTTTTTTAGGGAGTGTCTTTTATTCTTGTGTGTAGGAGATGTCTGGGCATGCGTAGTAGCTTTTCTCTGTAAGTTTATAATTCTTGCTCTCGTTAGTTGTGTGTGTGAGTGGAGGGGAATGTTTGCACAGGACTCCATTTTTATGATCGGTGTAAACTTTAATTCTCCGATAATTTATCTCGTGCACTTTGTAATTTTGATAGACGGTCTGTATTGATATTGCTAGATGGTCTGGGTTGATAGATATTGCTAGACGGTCTGTACTGATATTGCTAGACGGTCTGTGTTGATTTTGCTAGACGGTCTGTGTTGATATTGCTAGATGGTCTGTGTTGATTTTGCTAGATGGTCTGTGTTGATATTGCTAGACGGTCTGTGTTGATTTTGCTAGACGGTCTGTGTTGATATTGCTAGACGGTCTGTGTTGATATTGCTAGACGGTCTGTGTTGATATTGCTAGACGGTCTGTGTTGATTTTGCTAGATGGTTTGTGTTGATATTGTTAGACGGTCTGGGGTGATAGATATTGCTAGATGGTCTGTGTTGATATTGCTAGACGGTCTGTGTTGATATTGCTAGACGGTCTGTGTTGATATTGCTAGACGGTCTGTGGTGATATTGCTAGACGGTCTGTGTTGATATTGCTAGATGGTCTGGGGTGATAGATATTGCTAGACGGTCTGTGTTGATTGTGGATGTTGTGGCCCATGTCAGTTATTTGCATGTCCCTTGTGGAACTTTGCCTTCCTAACAGCTCTACTGTAGGCTTCTCAGTTATGAGAAAGATGCCCTGCTGCTTATGCATCCATTTACAGAGTATCAACGATGTCTTGCAACCATTTTCGCCTTGGTCGTCCTCTGTTTCTTTTCCCCATTATGTACCCTTCCAGGCCGGTCTTCTCTACATTATCATGACGTCGTTTAATGTGTCAAGAATATTAAGTTTTCTCTGTTTAATCCTCTTTGCTAGCCAACCTTCTTTAATATTAAGTTCTTGTAGTATGGATATATTTGTTCTTTTTTGTGTCCATGATATTTGAAGACCTCTTCTGTAGCATTTACATTCAAAGGCATTTATGCGTTTCTCAGCTGTTTTGTTAAGTGTCCATGTCTCACAGGCATGTGTTGCGATGGGAAAGATGCATGCCCTTAAAAACCTTATTTTTTTTTAAGTTCTGTCTACAGAAATACAGGCCCATGTCACCATCCCATATTCCAATGGAGAAGATCTGGCGAAAGCAACATACAAAGAAATAGACAATAAAAAGTAAAAAGTTCAGCGAGAAGGGATAAAAGAGAATACATAGACAATATGGCGAAAGAGGCAGAGAAAGCAGCAAAAACAGGAGACAGCAAAATTTTATATAACATACAAAAGAGGCCAACAGGTACTATTACATCTAAAGAAAAACTAATCCTTAGCAAAACTGGAACCCTATTAACATCACGTAAAGACCAAAAGCAAAGATGGGCTTAACACGTACAAGAAATACTTAATTGATCATATCCAAAAGAATTGTAAAACCTTGAAGCCGACTTACCAGCCCAAGAACTAAATGTCAACTTAGATTAAATTACATTGCATGAAATTGAAACAGCAGTGAATTTAATGGCTAACAACAAAGCTGTAGGTGAAGATGAAATAACAGCCAAAATTTTAAAAGCTATCATTAATGACAATATGAGACAACTACAGAGACTATTTAATAAGATTTGGAAAGAAGAAAAGGTCCCTTCTAAATGGAAAAAGGAATCATTGTTAAAATACCCAAAAAGGCAACCTTAGTGACTGTAACAATTGAAGAGGAGTAACCTTAACATCAGTTGTGTCAAAAGTATTTTGCAAGGTCATTTTGAATAGACTTAAAGATATAGTGGATACCACAAAGAGAGAAGAACAAGTAGGATTTCGAAAAGGGAGAAGCTGTCTCGACCAGATCTTTACTCTAAGAATAATACTTGAAGAACATATTGAAAAACAGAAACTATTAATACTGAACTTCATAGACTTTAAAAAAGGCATTTGATAGCATACACAGAGATTAATTGTGGAGAATTTTAAGTCTATATGGAATACCATCTAAAATTGTCAACATCATTAAGGACTTATACAATGGATACCTTTGTGCAGTCAAAACAGAAGAAGGGATGAGTGAATGGTTCCAGATTGAAACAGGTGTGAAACAAGGATATATACTGTCTCCTTTACTTTTTGGAATTACAATAGACTTCACAATGGAAAAATGTTGCACAGGTAACACGGATGTTGACTGGGTACATGAGACCCAACTAGAAGATCTTGGTTTTGCTGATGACATAACTCTTATCAGTAACAACGTGAATTCCATGCCTGTCTTCACTGGCTAGCAAAATAGGATTTGAAATTAACAAGGACAAAACAAAAATAATGAAATTTCCATTAATCAAAATGGAAAAATACACGTGGAAGGGACAGATATTCAAGAAGTTAGTCAATTGCATACCTTTGCAGCTATATAGACCAGGATGGTGACACCAGAAAGGAAGTTAGAATTAGAATAGCAAAAGCAGCATCGATCTTCAAGAATCTTGAGAACATATAGAATTCAGAAGTTATAACCACAAAAACCAAGTTAAGATTATTCAATTCAAATGTAATATCCACCTTCATTTATGCATGTGAAAGCTGGAAAACAACTAAAGAAGTAGAAAAGAAATTAGACTCTTTTGAAAACAAATGCCTAAGGAAAATACTCGGCATCAAGTGGAACGAATTCAAGAACAATGCAGAGATAAGACAGATGACTGAGCAACAACCAGTCTCATGGGTGATCAGGAAAAGGAGATGGACATATGTTGGTCACGTGATGAGAAGAAACGATCAGAGAATCCCAAAACAAGCTATCAAGTGGAACACAACAGGCCAAAGAAAAAGAGGCAAACCGCGTGAAACTCTGAAGAGGACATTGTTAAGAGAGGCCAAATTAATAGGCATAAAATCCCTTGATGAGATTGGAAAACTCGCCGAAGACAGGAAAAATTGGTGAACTACCTTGCGAGCCCTATGTGACGTTTAACGGCACGGGAAGGATATAAGATAAGATAGTTTCTTGGCTGCTCTCGTGTAGAAGTCCCTGATATATATTTTTCAGTTTAGTCTTCTGCTGAGAAAGACATAAATGCCTTTGAATGTAAATGCTACAGAAGAGTTCTCCAAATATCGTGGACACAAAAAAGAACAAATATATCTATACTACAAGACCTTAATATTGAAGAAGGCTGGCTAGTAAAGAGGATTAAAGAGAGAAAACTTAAATATTTTGGACACATTAAACGTCAGAATTTAGAGAAGACCTATTGGAAGGATATATAATAGGAAAAAGAAAAAGAGGAAGACCAAAACGAAGATGGCTGCAAGACATCGTTGACGATCTGCAAATGGATGCATCAGCAGCAGGCCATCTTTTTCACAACCGAGAGGCCTACAGGAGTGCTGTTTGGGAGGCAAAGTTTCGCAACGGACATGCAAATGAATGAATGAATGAGTCTTCTGCATAATGTTACTGCAAGATAGGTTGAAGTTACACACACACACACATACATACATAAATACTTACATACATACATACATACATGCATACATACATACATACATAAATACATACATACATACATATATATATATATATATATTTATTTATTTAATTATCATCTTTGAATGTTTCGCATCTTTATTATTTATCTTGCTCAAACAATATTATATAATAATAATAATAATAATAATATGATGTTGTTGTTGTTGATGATGATGATGATGATGATGATGATGAAGATTATGATGACTGCAAAATGAAGTTTTTCACAGGCACGCAATATGTACGTCATTTTAAAGCATAATAAAACATTTTATCATTTGAATTTGTGGTTTAATTTAGTCTTTTTCTTGATATCACTATTTCGTCTGTCAAATGCGGGCATTTTCCCCTATGATTTCTATGCATATAATTTCATGAACCATCATCATCATCATCATCATCATCACCATCACCACCACGTGCCGTGCCGACTGGCGTTGACTATTATGCTTCTCCAGAGTACCCGATCCTTCATGCAGGCCATCAGCTCAGTTGGTGATCTCCTCTCACACCATCCCATCAGACTGTCCAGTATCATTTCTCTTGGTCTTCCCCTGGCTCTTCTTCCCTCTATTTTTCCTGTTGTTATAATATTTTCTATGCCCCTCTTCTCATTGCATGTCCTATGAAAGTACATTGTCTGTCTCTTATTTTTTTTGCCAAGACTTTTTCTATCTCCAACTCTCCTCAAACAGTCTTCATTAGTTATTTTTGCTGTCCAGGGAATTCGTAACATTCTTCTAATAAACCACATTTCTGCTGCTTCCAATTAATTTTGTGCAGACCTACCTATTGTTCATGTATATGTAGTCATTTATCATGTATGTAGTTACTTCTGTACTGAGTGAATGTTTAAGAGCGAAACGTAAATGTTATATTTTATTTAATGTCTTTCAGCTTCAATGTTAGTTATGTTTGTTATATGAACAGCATATTTGTAGAATGCCTGGAATAGAGTGCAAGATGTATGATAAAGGGCAGAATGTCAGACGGGCCTGCGTGCCCAATTCTGAACCCTTTTGAAATAAAGATCAATCAATCAATCATGATTCACTTCCATATAACAAGATAGGTTCAATATAGCACTTTAGGACTCGTTTTCTAATATTCATTGATAAGGATGTGTTGCGTAATATGTTTCTAATTCTCTGAAATGCAGTCTTTGCTTGACCTATTCTGTTCTTAATTTCTGTTTTGCATTTCTCATCTGAAGTTATTACTGCTCCAATTTCTGCACCTGCTTTACAATAGTTCCATTTAATTTTATACTGCATTTTGGTGGATTCTGTTTCTTAGATATAACCATAGTCTCTTTCTTTTTGATGTTCAAAGTAAGGCCTTTCTGTTCACTTTCTTTGGCGACTTTCTCTCTCTCTCTCTCTCTCTCTCTCTCTCTCTCTCTCTGAACCTTAAGTGCCCAGGGCACATGGGGCTTCCGCAAGGGTTTTCCACAAATGCCTGTCCTTCGCTTTTTTTTCTGCTCTTGCCCAGGTGAGCCCTCTATTGCTCAACATCCTTTCTGTTGTTCTTCTCCATGTCTCTTTTGGTCTACCCTTACTTCTGCTCCCCTGTGGTGTCCATCTTAGTGCTATTTTTGGTAGTGAGTTGTCAGTCATTCGGAGCACATGTCCCAACCATCGCCAGCGTCTTTCCTCAATAATTGTTGTCAGTGGTTTCATCTGCATTTCTGCTAATAAGATGTTATTTCTTATGGCGCTTTGGCGACTTTATCCAAGAGATTTTGCAGGTCTTGTTGGTTCTCAGCTATCAGTACTGTGTCGTCAGCATACAGAAGGTTGTTAATATTGTATCCTCCAAATTTTATGCCTGGTTCTGTGATGATCGTTCTTAGAATATTCTCGCTGTACAGAGAAAAAAGGTCTAGAGATAGTACACACCCCTGTTTTATAGGTTGATATTTTCCAGTTTTATTTTCAACTCGAATTGCTGCTTCTTGCTGCCAGTATAGATGTTTTACAATCCTCAGGTCTTTGCCGTCTATATTGATGTCTTCAAGCATTTTAATAATCTCATCATGCTTCACCTTGTCGAATGCCTTGGTGTAATCAATGAAGCATAAGTAGAGATCTTTCTGTACTTCTAAAGCTCTTTCTGTTAGTGTTCGAAAGGCATAAATGGCATTGTGTGTTCCCTTTCCTTCAACAAATCCGAATTATTCATCTGCTATTTTTCTTTTTATCTTTGTTTCTTCTTCTTCTTCTTCGTTCGAGGTGGTTCGTAACTTCAGATCCTGATCCCTGTCGACATGGCAAAGCCCGCAGTCCTCTCCAGATCCTGATAGGAGCCCCAAAGCTTTTGCCCCAAGCTTGTGTCCTCTGACCATGTCTCACGCCTCAGGTCTGCATGGTTTGGGCACTCTTGTAGGATATGTTCTGGAGTCTATACTCTACTGCCACATGGACACTCGTCTGTTTGAGAAATTTTGAATCGATGCAGATGGCTCAGTAGTCCACAGTGGCCTGTCTTAGGTGAAAGAGGATGGTTTGCTGATGTCTTTGTAGTTGGTGTATTGGATCTGGTTCATTGTTGCATTTCAGTTTCTTTTTCAATTCAGATCTGCACTGGTTACGGATTATGGTTTTCGCCTCTTGGTAGTTTATTGATATTTGTTTCATAAATGCATGAGCGAAACATTCGAAACATGTAATAGCAAGGAGATAATACAACAGCTATCAGTATCTATTGATATTTGCCACCATCTCCAGTTCTGAGCTTTCTTTTCATGACAACATCCAGGGGTACTTTCCGACGATCATAAGCTTGTCCAAGAAAGTACATGATGTCGATAAAAAGTGTGGTGATATTAAGGTACCAGCCATATTCACTTGCGGAATAGTCATGTGGGAACACATGATGATAGTTGTGGAAGCCTTCGCCAAGAGCACAAACTGTGACATATGAGTTTTCAACTGGGTTGATGTGCTCATCGTACGGTCTCCGCCCCCACATGTGGGCTGCACTGTTGATCAGCCACGTGGCATGTAGAGCAGCCGTGTAGCGCAAGATGGCAGCGAGATAGAAGGCAATATAGGCGCTTTCTCCCCAAAAGTAAACTGGGACGACCGTAGGCATGATGAAACACAGCAACAAGACAAGTTTCTTATAGTGTCTGTGGAGAAAACACATTTACACAATGGCTTTAAATATGAGAAAACAGACTCTCGCATGACCTTAAATGTGAGAAAACAGACTCTCGCATGACCTTAAATTTGAAAAATCAGACTCTCGCATGACTTTAAATAATATGCTGTGAGTGGAAGTGTTTCAACCTCCACCTTCGTCAGAAAACGAAAAAGAAAAAATGCAATATTTACAGATATAGTTTTTCATGAAAGTATTGATCAACCTGAAACATATTTTCGCGTAAATTTGCTGACCTTGAAAAAAAAAACCCCTCAGAATTAGAAACGAGAATTTGAAGCTTCTTCTTCCACGATGCCCATCCACCTTTAATGAAAGTAGGTCACTATCTCCAAAGTGCTTTTTTAAAATGTTTTATAATCCTATGTTAAAGGCATCGTGCCGAAATATTGGTTTCCTAGCCACGTCTGTATTACTTTGCACTCATTCTAGTGCCTTCTGTTGCTGTTTCTAGTCATTTTACCTTTTTTAAAAATCCTTTAGATAAAACTACAGATCATATTAATAGCTGACTTAAGTCGGCTAGTATTATCTTTATTCCTGTCACTTTTATCTCACCATACGTCCTCACTTAACTCTGGTGCACTAATATTAATTGTATCCCAGTCATTATTACATTTCTAACATTATTTCTCGACATAAACTCCACCAATATCAGTTTTATTCAAGCCATTATTGTACTGACTTCTCACCAGACTTAACTCTAGTCAGGTAGTCTCAGCTTTATCTTAGTCCTCATTATACACATTTTTTTCTATCAATGTGGACGCCGACAACATATTCCGCAGTCTCATTTACAACTGACCATTTATATATCGGTCTATTTGCTTTACACTGTCCGTCGATCTCTAACAATTCAACAGCGTGTGACAGTCAGATATACCAGGTAAAATCGTTATTACATTTACTCAACACAACAGTTGTGGCATGCACAAGTTGACAGAGCACCGCTATAAATGGAGGGAATTTGTTGCTGGTCTACACAAGTTCATTAATCTTACTGGACTTTGGCGTCTTCAGTATACAAGGACTTTGATGGATGGATGGATATATGGATGGATGGATGACCGCAGTCTGCAGTGTATTTCTACTTTGATTTTTCTAGTAGCAAGACACCATTATAAGAAACTTTTACTACATAAAAAGCTGTCCTAATATCCTTTTCCAAGACAAAGTTTCCTGATATTCCTTCCGTGTTTCTGTAACGCTCCAGTTATTTTTTAACAGGGAACAGGTCGTTGGGCTATCCCCTAGCCTCCTTAGTGCCTCCCACGACATACGTGGAAGGTGGCAGTGGTCCTATTCTTTTCTCCCCAGGGACCCGGTAACCACACAGGCGTATAGAGTAATATATCTACTGAATTCTGTCTGTCAATACTGGTGCACTGAAAATTGTCTAGTTACCTGTCCTGAAAGGCAACGATAGGGTCACTTGTGAGGTCAGAGAGGTCAAGAACTTTGCCCTTTTCTTTCACATCGGGATGTTTTTTAACCATCAACCATCCCATGTGGGCAAAGAAAAACCCACGTTTGGCGTTGTGAGGGTCTGCATCCGTCTCTGAAAACTTGTGATGAACTCTGTGATCTCTTGACCATTCCAATATGGAGTTCTGCATAAAAGAAGAAACATTTTAATAAACAAAGGCTTTATTATTCAGTTTTTGAAATCTGAAATCAGTGTAATCTGTGGCATTTTTTATTTAATGATCAATGATGAGTAGTGGAATGTTGGAAGACATAAATGTTGACAGCAAATATGTCAGAATAATTGAAAATATATACTGGAAACAAGTGGGGGAGTTAAAGTAGAGAATAGAAAGACATCAGGCAGTAATGTAGGGTGTTAACCTGGGTTGTGTTACGTGATCTATTTCTTTCCTTATAGTGAGAATACCATAATGTCAATGATACGCATTCCAGGAATGAAACTGAAAGAATGTAATTTAAATAGTTTGCGTCATGTGGATGATACATTGTTCGTAGCAGAAAGCGAGAAAGATTTGCAGCATACGTTGGATTTTGTAACAGAGAGTGAAAATAAAGGACTTTGAACGGAGAAAGAAAACTGAGACAGTGGTTATGTCCCACCAGCCTGTTAACATGAATATCATTGGAACAACATTGCAACAAGTGAACAAATCTAAATACCTGGGATCAACTACAGCTGATGGAGGATGTGTCACAGAAATTAAAAGCAGAATATGCCTGGGAAAAGTACCATTCCAGAAATTGGAAACCATTTTGCGCAATAAATCATTATCATTGAATGTGAGAAAAAACTATTACAGAGCTATATTGAAACTAGTTTGTTACACAGATGTGAATCATGGACTACTGGCAGGCAAATCACTGGAGGCAACAGAGATGCGATTCCTGAGAAGAATGATGAGCATCCCATGGGCAGGCAAGAGAACTAATGAGCAGTGTTTGAGACAAGCTAATGTAAGATGTAGTATATATAGACCAAGATAAGGAAACGCCAATCATCATTATTGATGAGAAGAGAGAAACTGGAAAACATCATAACAATGGGCAAAACTGAAGACAGGAGAGGCAGAGAACGACCGAGGGAAGAGATATTAGAAGGCCTGACATTGTAGCGTGGAAAGAAATCAGTAACAGAGTTACTCAGAAATGTCAGGAACCGAGATTTGTGGAGACGTGTTACCGCTCGGCAGCGCACGTGATGATGATGATGAGTATCGAGAAGATATATTTCAAAACAGCCCGCATTTGGCCATTCCAAAACTGTTATATATTGTACATAGCTAAAATAACCAGTTAAGCTGTCATTTAAGCTTCTCTTGGAAAAGGACTCCAGAAGCTAAAAGTGAATTTCTTTCAGTAAGATGACTTTTGGTGGATATAGAAAGCCACAAACGCACGTTTAAAAAATGTCATTTCTTGCTCAGTCAGTGTATATATAGAGACCTTAAAATTGCTGTAATTTCACTTAATTCTTGATAATGCTATTTCTTGCTCAGTCAGTGTATATATAGAGACCTTAAAATTGCTGTAATTTCACTTAATTCTTGATAATGCTATTTCTTGCTCAGTCAGTGTATATATAGAGACCTTAAAATTGCTGTAATTTCACTTAATCTTGATAATGCTATTTCTTGCTCAGTCAGTGTATATATAGAGACCTTAAAATTGCTGTAATTTCACTTAATTCTTGATAATGCTATTTCTTGCTCAGTCAGTGTGTATATAGAGACCTTAAAATTGCTGTAATTTCACTTAATTCTTGATAATGCTATTTCTTGCTCAGTCAGTGTATATATAGAGACCTTAAAATTGCTGTAATTTCACTTAATTCTTGATAATGCTATTTCTTGCTCAGTCAGTGTGTATATATATCTCTCTCTCTGAACCTTAAGTGCCGAGGGCACATGGGGCTTCCGCAAGGATTTTCCACAAATGCCTGTCCTTCGCCTTTTTGTCTGCTCTTGCCCAGGTGAGCCCTCTATTGCTCAACATCCTTTCTGTTGTTCTTCTCCATGTCTCTTTTGGTCTACCCTTACTTTTGCTCCCCTGTGGTGTCCATCTTAGTGCTATTTTTGGTAGTGAGTTGTCAGTCATTCGGAGCACATGTCCCAACCATCGCCAGCGTCTTTCCTCAATAATTGTTGTCAGTGGTTTCATCTGCATTTCTGCTAATAAAATGTTATTTCTTATGGTGTTTGGCCAAAATATTTTTCTAATTCTTCGTAAACATTTAGTCTGGAAAGAATTCAACTTGTTTTCTATGGTTTTGGTGATTTTCCAGCATTCACTTCCATAGAGTAGTACACTTAGAACATTACTCTTAAATATCTTGATTTTCATATTTATGCTTAGTTTTTTTTTATTTCCATATATTCTGCAGCATTACAAAAGCCTGGTTTGCTCTAGTAAGTCTGCTGTTGATGTCCTCTGTGCTGTCTCCATTTTCTACTACTCTGCTGCCAAGGTATACAAATTCGTTGACCTCCTCCACTAACTTGCTATCTACTCTGAGTACATTTCTGTTGTTCACATTTTGCTTCATTAACTTTGTCTTTCCTACGTTGATCTTTAGTCCTATGTTGTTTGCATTCTGAGTTAGCTTGTTTATTTTATTTTGCATATCTTTGTGACTGCTTGATAATAGACAAATGTCGTCCGCAAAGTCAAGGTCCTCCAGCACTGTGTCAAGGGTCCATTGTAATCCTCTGCGTTTGTCTGATGTTGCCTCCTTCATTAACCAGTCTACTGCCAAGATAAATAATGTTGGTGATAGTACACATCCCTGTTTCACTCCTGTTTGTACCCTAAAGCTGCTGGAGGTATGTTCTCCACAGATAACTTTGCACTGAAAACCCTCGTATAGGGCTTTGATTACATTAACTATTTTATGGGGGAGGCCATGCCATCTTAGGATTTTCCACAGTGCATCTCTGTTGACACTGTCAAAGGCTTTCTCAAAATCTATGAATAATGCATATGTTGTGCTATGCCACTCATTTGCCTGTTCTAATATTTGTCTAAGTACAAATATGTGGTCTATGCATGATCTTCCTTTCCTAAATCCTGCCTGCTCTTTCCGAAGTTTTTCCTCAAGTGTTGGTACAATTCTGTTGATGATTATTCTGCAAAATACTTTACTGGTGAGTGGCAGTAGGGTAATGCCTCTCCAGTTCTCGCAATCTCTGAGGTCACCCTTCTTTGGTAGTTTTACTATAAGACCAGTTTTCCACTCCTCTGGGGCTTTTTCTAGATCCCAAATTTGTTGTAATATCTGGCAAAGTTGTTTTGGTGTTTCTGTTTCTTCTGGTTTCAACATCTCAGCAGTCACTTCATCTTCACCTGGTGCCCTGTCTAATTTTAGCTTCTTTATCGCCTCCTTTACTTCACTTATTGTTATTGGTCCTGTATTGATGTTTAGTTCCGTTTTTGCTTCAGGTATGTCTATTGCTTGTGCTGCTTGTGTTCTGTTTAGTAGGGTGTTAAAGTGTTCCCTCCATCTTTCAATTTTTTCTCTTTCTCCACTGACCAGTTGTCCATTTTGTGTTCTTACTGCACTTTCACATCTTGTGTTGAAGTTACCTGTCATCTGCTTTGTGATTTTATATATGGTTTTCATGTCATTTGTATATGCTGCTTTCTCTGCTGTTTCTGCTAAGTTGTCATAATATTGACGTTTATCTTGACGGCATGATTCCTTCACTTCTTTGTCTTTTTGTGCATAATTACTTAAAACTCGTTCTTTAAGCCTGTGTGATTTGGTGTTCAGTAATTTTTTCTTGATTTCTTTTCTTTGCTCTATCTTTTCCCATGTGGTCTCGCTTATCCATTCCTCTTTTCTCCTTTTCCGATATCCCAGCACCTCTTTTGCTGTTTCCTGTAGTGTTTTATTGAACTCTAATATGGACATTTCTGCTTCGTCTTGTAGGACACTGAAGCAGTTCTTAAGTATTATTGAGAATTCATTTCTTGTTTGCTGGTCTATCAGTTTTCTTGTATCAAAACGTATCTTTCTGTGTTCTCCGATTTTGGCTTTCCTTAATTTTAGTTTTATTTTTGCTACCAGAAGGTTGTGATCACTTCCCACATCTGCTCCTTTCCTTGCTCGCACATCTTGTAGTGACCGTTTCCACTTGTTGTTTATTAGTATGTGATCGATTTGGTTTTCTATGGTTTTATCTGGTGACCTCCAAGTCACCTTATGGATGTTTTTGTGTTGGAAAATTGTCCCTCCGATGGTCATCATGTTTTCTTCACAGAAACTGCACAATCTTTCTCCATTTTCATTTATTTCTCCGATTCCTTCTCTTTCCATGATTCTTCTTCTATCTTCATTTCCTTCACCTACTTTTGCATTGAAGTCGCCCAAGATGAGTAGCATATCATGCTTGGGTATTGTTTCTACTGTTGCTTGGAGGCTGTTGTAAAAATCTTCTTTTAATTCCTCTTCAGCTGCTTCTGTTGGTGCATAACAAACTATAATAGACAGCTTCGTGAATCTTGAGTTGAACCGTGCATATAATAATCTCTCATTTATTGGGGTCCATTTCAGCAATGCTCTTGATGCTTCTTTTGTTATAATCAATGCTACTCCTCCTTCATGAAGATCTTCTTTACCTGACCATATTATTGTATCTTCTGTGTGCTGTGTTGTTAATTTCCTTCTGCCTTGTCCTGTCCATCTTGCTTCTTGTATTCCTAGTATGTCTAGTTTGTATCTGTGCATTTCCTTGATGGTTTGTGCTAGTTTTCCAGTCTGGTTTAGTGTTCTTGCATTCCAGCTGCCTATTTGCATCTTATGTTTAGGTTCCAGGAGGTCTGCAGTCGGGCTGGGGACTTCCAGTGGCTGGCTTTCATCCACAACCTTCATGGGCTCAGTTTCCTGATACGCATTTCTCCTTCCACCTGCATTTGCTTTTTCCCTTGCTTCCGTTTCTGTAGCAGTCTGATAGTTTTTTTTTTACCAGATAGGGTTGCTGGCCCTATGCTGAACCCTCCTTAGTCGCCTTTTACGATCATGCATGGTAGGGTACAGTGGTCCTATTCTTTGCAGATCCCGGGTACCACACGGGGGCAGTGTGTATATAGAGACCTTAAAATTGCTGTAATTTCACTTAATTCTTGATAATGCTATTTCTTGCTCAGTCAGTGTATATATAGAGATCTTAAAATTGCTGTAATTTCACTTAATTCTTGATAATGCGAGATTTAAAGATAGTATCGATCCAGAATTTATATGTACATTCGGAGAACATTTTGATATCAAAAAACGTATAAAAAGATGCATTTAAAATCTTATCACAATATTCAAATTTAAGAAAATTATAATAAGAAGAAGAAGACATAGTCTTACCTGGAAGGAAATGCAGTTACAGAAAGCCAAGAAAGCTCTCAAAGGTGCCCGAGCTCTGTAAGATCTGTGTGACCACAAACGATGAACGCCTGCACATATACCAATAAATGACAGCACATACAAGAAGAAACCTGGGGACAACAAGAACGACCACTGTTATGGAGCTCCTTTCTACATTTCTTTGAACTCTACACTTCATTTAACTGCACTTCTTATTTTCTTTTAGCTGTAAATAAATAAAGTTCTTAAGACTTAAAAAAAAACTTCTGACACAAATAAAAAAAGGGTTAAATTTTCCCTATCATATTACCTTCTTTAGTGTAATCTGTTAATATACGTTGGATATATGTAATTCTGTCTCTTAAAATTTTATGACCGTTTCGGTCGTTACCTCGGCTCTTAAAGAAGTACAACCGGACAGTTTTGATCCAGGAACCAATTAAAAATATCATACTTGACCAGGTTCCAGTGAACAAATTAACCTACAGGCTTTGAACTATTTGTGAATTTTACTGCTAGAGAAAAGAAAGTACTCTGATGTCGTGGAAATCTCGCGTCTTAGATTACTTTAACTATGGAAATATTGCACTTTAGATTATTCTGTAGAAATAATAAGCTATAGATTATTTTAATTGTGAAATACTGGGCTTTAGATTATTATAATTGTGGAAATACTGGCTCAATATTGTTTCAATTGTAGAAATACTAGAAATAGATTATTTAATTGTAGAAATGCTGGCCCCAGATAATTTTAACTGTTGAAATATTAGTTCATGTAATGTTTTAATTGATGAAATACTGGGTTCTGGATTATTTTAATTGTGGAAATTCTGGGCCCTATATTGTTTTAGTTGTGGAAGTACCGGAAGCTAGATTATTTTAATTGTCCAAATTCTGGGCCCCAGCCTGTTTTAACTGTGAAAATACTAGATCATACATTATTGTAGTTGTCACAGTATTACATCATAGAATATTCGATGTACCCTAGAGTTTTCTAATTGTGTAAATATTTCATCATAAATTATTCTACTTTGTGGAAATACTGCACACATAAGCTATCTAACCGTGGAAACAATGCACCCTAGATTTACCTAAATGTGGAAATTTTGCACCCCAGATCATTCTGACGTTGAAAAATCTTGCACCCTAGATTACTCTAATGATAAAATGAAACCCTTTCTTGCTTGTTCTAGTCAGAGCTACAGCTATAAAGTGAAATAATATAATTCAGTAAGAAACATGCGCAATATTAAACTCTTAAACGTACATTTACTTACTCCATAACAGTGTTTGATACTTGGCCTTTGGGATGAAAGTCAGGCCATAAAGTGCACTAACGTGTAGGAGTGCATGAAGAACAACGTTCCGCCAGACTATTTTCATAGGGCGGCTTTCCTCCGTGGAAGGCTCAGCAAGAATTGTCTCCACTTGGTCTAGTCCAAGATAGTCACTTT
This sequence comes from Achatina immaculata, assembly GCA_009760885.1. Taxonomy (NCBI): domain Eukaryota; kingdom Metazoa; phylum Mollusca; class Gastropoda; order Stylommatophora; family Achatinidae; genus Lissachatina; species Lissachatina immaculata. The sequence goes on along the minus strand of CM019719.1, from coordinate 67,748,213 downwards.
CGTAGTTTGCGATATCTTCTGCATTTGTTTGTTCCATGACTGATTTAAAAGCTCTCTTCTCTGAAATAACTAGAATACGAAAATTATTGGCTTTGCCTGAACTAACGAATAGAAGTAGACGATTTACAAACTTACTGTTCGCCAATTTACCTTTTGTTAACTGAACAGTCACCCAGCTGTAGAAATGGGTATCCGACTTCTTCTGGAGTTGGGGAAGGAAAGGCAGCCAGGCGTGATACTGACCATATCACCCTCTAGTGTGCTGACAGGTCAAGGAAAATATGGGCACTAACACCATATCCCTATGTGCCTCCAAGGCATGACAGGGTCACCTTTACCTTTTTTTAACTGAACACGGGAGGAGGATACAGAAAAGATATGGCTGTTCCATCACAGAAAAAACATGGAAAATAAATATATTAAAAACATTCTGAAAGCTGCTTAATACTCAGACCCTTTTCAGAAAAAAACATTTTTAAAAAGCAACAAATAATTTAGAACCTCTATCTTAATGCAAAGAAAACTAAATTGATGACAACTGACAAAACAAACAAGGCAACTGAAATATGTATCAACGAGGAAAAACTGGAAGAAGTGGAGAGTTTTGAATATCTTGGATCGCTACTAACTAATAATGGAGATACAATGAGGGAAATTAAAAGGAGGACATCTATCACTCTTCAGAAAGTAAAACAAATAAAGAATCTGTGGAGAGGAGCAGACAGAACCACAAAAATAAGATTTTTAAGGGCATGCATCTTTCCCATAGCAACATATGCCTGTGAGACCTGGACACTTAACAAAACAGCTGAGAAACACATAAATGCCTTTGAATGTAAATACTACAGAAGAGTTCTCCAAATATCGTGGACACAAAAAAGAACAAATATATCTATACTACAAGACCTTAATATTGAAGAAGGCTGGCTAGTAAAGAGGATTAAAGAGAGAAAACTTAAATATTTTGGACACATTAAACGTCATGATAATTTAGAGAAGACCGTATTGGAAGGATACATAATGGGAAAAAGAAAAAGAGGAAGACCAAGACGAAGATGGCTGCAAGACATCGTTGACGATCTGGAAATGGATGCTGCAGCAGCAGCAGGCCATCTTGCTCACAACCGAGAGGCCTACAGGAGAGCTGTTAGGGAGGCAAAGTTCCGCAAGGGACCAGCAAATGAAAAAATGAATGAACAAATAATTTAAAACAATAACATTTTATTTAAAAATTGAAAAGTATGTCGCAGAGTTTACATTGAAACTTCCTCAATTTACGCAGACAAAACTGAACGGATCTCTAGACTGACAGGTATTAGTACAAGCACGGTGCACCTACTCCACAGATAATGTGACCTGCATGACATTGTGACGACAGCTGCAGCAGTTAACGTGTCATATTTATGTTAAAACTAATTTAATACTTAATGAAAACTGGCTAATTACAGTATTTGATGGTCCTTTGACTCTTTTATTTTTAAGCTGCTCGACTCCACAACACTGGATATCTATTTCGACTCCTACTCCACAACACTGGATATCTATTTCGACTCCTACTCCACAACACTGGATATCTATTTCGACTCCTACTCCACAACACTGGATATCTATTTCGACTCCTACTCCACAACACTGAATATCTACTGCGACTCCTACTCCACAACACTGAATATCTACTCCGACTCCTAATCCTCAACACTGGATATCTACTGCGACTCCTACTCCACAACACTGAATATCTACTGCGACTCCTACTCCACAACACTGGATATCCACTCCGACTCCTGCTCCTCTCCTGTTCTACTGTCCGACTCTAACTTCACTCAGAAATAGTCCCGACTCCTATTCCACGCTAACAGACAGGACTCCTCAACTGTGCTATAGAATATATTTAGGTTTAGAGGCTAGGATTACTCACAGAGTGCACTAGCGGTGATTCTGTGCTTTGTCTGGAGAAGTTAACAAATGTTATGACTGTGATTGTGATGAGGTGTTTGATTATTATATAATTAAAGGTAGATCTAAATCTTTCTCTAAAGTTGGCACAATCAGTTCTTACCATAAATGCACGCCACAAGTTTTTACAGCCAAAGTGAAATACGCAACGAAGATGAGAGATAACATTCCGAGACTCAAAACTAACAACAAAATTTTAATGAACACGTTTCCTATGTGTTCTCCCCCGTCTTTCCCCTTTCTAAAAATGTAAATATAAATTTGTATTATCCAATGATGATTACATTTTGAATTTAACATGAACGTAGTCTCACGTAATGTTGTATGCAGGCATACGAGTAGGTTGGGTATATGTACAACTAAATATATAAATATACACAAAGCCACAGTGGTAAAATAGTGGTAACAAAATGTTAAACAAAATTAGGAAAAAAATATTAATTGTGTGCTCGTTAATTAATAAAGCTGCTCCTACTTTTGTTTTAAATAGCTTGTACATTTTGTTTACCAGGGCAGGGTTTTGGTCAGTAGTTTCACCTGTCCACACACTCTCATTGACAGTTACATAAGTGCAGCATAAAGCTCTTCAAGATATGCTTTAAACATTAACATAAACGTTCTATGCCCTTCACTTAAGAAGCCCACATGCAAGGGAAGAGAGATTTTTTCATGAAAATAAGTATGCTATAAATGCAAAGAAGACTTTGTTAAGCTCATATCATCAAAAGTTTCTGTAATATCAGTTCTTGTAATGTACTGGTATAACTTATATATATACTGGTGTAAAATAATGAAAGTTCCATTAATCAAAATGGAAAAATACGCGTAGAAGGGACAGCTGTTACAGAAGTTAATCAATTTGCATACCTTGGCAGCTACATAGACCAGGATGGTGACACCAGAAAGGACGTTAGAATTAGAATTGCAAAAGCAGCATCAATCTTCAAGAATCTTGAGAACATATGGAATTCAAAAGTTAAAGCACAAAAAAAAACAAGTTAAGACTATTCAATTCAAATGTAATATCCACCCTCATTTATGCATGTGAAAGCTGGAAATCAACTAAAGAAATAGAAAAGAAATTAGACTCTTTTGAAAACAAATGCCTAAGGAAAATACTCGGCATCAAGTGGAACGAATTCAAGAATAATGCAGAGATAAGGCAGATGACTGAACAACCAGTCTCATGGGTGATCAGGAAAAGGAGATGGACATATATTGGTCACGTGATGAGAAGAAACAGAGAATCCCAAAACAAGCTGTAAAGTGGAACACAACAGGCCGAAGAAAAAGAGCCAACCACGTGAAATTCTAAAGAGGACATTGTTAAGAAAGGCCAAATTAATAGGCATAAAATCCCTTGATAAGGTTGAAAAGCTTGCCGAAGACAGGAAAAATTGTCGAACAACCTTGCGAGCCATATGTGACGTTTAACGGCACGGGAAGGATATCAGATAAGATATTGCTGCATTTAAGTGTGTGTATTACCCAGCAGGTAAAACTGTTGGAGCTAGAGCCAGTAGCTAAATATCGTTACGTTGACTACAAAATCCTGGATTCTAAGTCCAACGTAGCAGACCCACCTGGGTGACGAAGGTTCATTAACGGCGAAGTTGTTGCTATAGTGAACTGCCCTCTCGTTCGCTAATTATGGTTCGGAGAGCTGCTATCTGCCACCTTCAGTCGACTCAGCCGGACAAAATGAGCGTACCAAAAAACAATGATGTTTTAACTGTCAGTTTACGTACTTAAGTCGACAAGAAGATAAATCTGCATAAATATAATGAAGATAAATCTGCATAAATATAATAAAGGCGTTGTGTATTACACAGCTAAACCTGCAACCCGCGGAGGAGCACATATGTTGCTGTCCTGAATGTGGTGATGCTGGTGTCTGATTGTGAAATTTGAACTTTGCAACCTACAATTTAGAACACAGCGGTTCCAAACCGTTTTAGTGTCATGCACCCTATTCATCATCATCATCATCATCATCACCACCATCATGTGCCTTCTCCAGAGCGAAGGTTGGCGATAATGAATGCTCAGTTCCCTCGCTCTCTCGCCATATTGATGCATTCATCCAGGCTGTCCATTCTCGTATATTATCTTCCCATCTACATCTCTGTCTTCTTCTTGTTTATTTCCCTTCCACGTTTCTTTCTATATGATCTTCAGTATTTAGTATGTCTTTTCATATGACCAAAGTATTTTGTTTTCTCCATCTTTATTTCTTTGAGAAGTTCACATTGCACCTGGAGCTGTTCTAAAACTTGTACATTTGTTCTTTTCATTCTCCATGTTATATGACCTAGTTTTCTGTAGAACCACATTTCTCCTGCATTGATCTTTCTCTCCACCTTTTTGCTTAGAGTCTAGGCTTCTGGTACATACAGTAAAACAAAGTAGACATAACATTTTACAAATTCTAATTTTGTTTTTATGGCAGATTTCTGGATAACACAATGTCTTCATGATGCTGAATGTATGTTTTGCCATTCCTTTTATTTTCTGTATCTCCATCTCACATCTGCCATCTTCAGTTAGTGTATGCCCTAGATAGCCCTAGATTTACCATCACGTGTCATAATGTCATTTCTCTCTCTCCCTCTTCAAAATCACATGCTATAATGTCATTTCACTATCCACTCTCTTTCTTCATAATCACATGTCATAATGGCATTTCTCCTTTCCTCACCATTTTAACCATCACATAGCAAAATGTAATTTCTCTCTCCCCCACTTTCTTTATAATCACATGTCATTTCTGTCTCCACTATCCCTTTAACCATCACATGTCAGAATGCCATTCCTCTACCCTCTCCCTCTTTTTACCGCATGTCAGAATGTCTTTAACTTAGATTAATTTTATAGTGGAATTTCACGAATATAGTAGAAAAATAAAATGGTCATGGACTTTAAAACGTCAACAAAAGTTGTCTTTTATACTTTGAACTAATTACTTACCAGACTAAGCTAAAGCATGCTTCAGTAAAGGAAATGTTGTGTAGAATGTTGAAGGTATTGTAATTCACTTTATTGAGGTGAAGATTGCAGCCAGTAATAAAACTGTCATTGTTTTTTATTTGCAATTCTTGGATACGCGAGACGGTGACTGAAATAGCAGACAGTGCGGAGGATTATGTCCGGTCTCCTGTCTGGTTCGTCGTTTCGTTTTATTCTGCAACAGTGTTGAAAAGTCCGACTCACAAGGATATATAAACACAGAAAAGAAGCATTAAAGGAAAATGTGAGATGACTTCACTTTCCAGTGCTTTCAGATGCTGCAAACTTTCAATTTTTGCAAGTTCTGTAAGCTCTTGGTCATCACCACCAGCAAGAAGAGCTTATAAGGGCTGTTAGAAAAGTGTATGAAAGTTTTCAAAAATGTTCGTGCTTCATAAGACCTATGTGAGCACACACACAATAATATAGCAGTATATTGAATGTTGGAATGTAAGATAGATAACTCATCTGAGAATTGGAACATGAGTTATCTTCTAAAGTAATCAGCTGTTTGTGAGTAGAGTCCATCTGCTTTGTCTCGGGTTGCACGAGGGTCATGGTTAAGGTATGACAGGAAAAAGGTCAGGGGAGAGAGAAATCATATGACTGAGGGAGAGTTGTGTTCTGTGTATCGTCTGAGACAGACGTAGATTAGTCTGTTAGAAATTTTGTTTAGTGAAATAGATGTAGAATAGAGTGTATTTGTAATGTTTTTCCACATGTTCAGATGGCGACAGCAGTCTGCCGGAACATATATCGTGGAGATGTCCAGTCTTGTGTCCATGGATTTTGTTGATGCTTTTGTCGTTCTCGTCATATCGCTCATCGACTCATCGTCACCCCGTGCATCATTAAAGTCACTTCAACTGTAAAGTTGCTGCTTCTGTATTATTTTTTCCACTGAGAGAGAATGAACGTTCCTGGGAGCAAGTAAGCCTGTGAAGTGAGTAACAAAACAGACGCAAAACAACGTAGAATAGTCGTAGATTAAATTAGATAAAATATTAACAGTAATTGATAAAGTCAACACTTGTCGTTGTAAACAGAAAGAACATTATTCCAGTGGACAATAGTGGAAATTTACAGAGAGATGAGCAACAAGTTTACATTCTACACATAGAAGAACAGAAGACTGAATATAGAATCACACGGAGAATCCTGCTTTAATAAACTTCTGCAGTTGTACACATGCCTGATAGCCAACGCAGGAACATATCTGATGTACCCGGAGATGAGAGCCACCAGCTGAAGATAACGAGCAGACAATAAAAGATGACTTTCTTATATCTCCTATACAGAATATTTTTCACTGAATCTGACTTTGCTTCTTGCTTTTCGTAAGCAACAACAAAAGACTTTTTCTTGTTAAGATAGAATTCAGATCAGTGCATTGAGCATCTTTCTCTTCTAGGCTTACATTTATAAACACATTGAACTTCAACATTTGGTCTCTCAGTAGTGTTTATTCCATACAGTACGATCACACTTTCACCATATGTCGGTGTGGTAGGATTCGGCGAATCGAAAAGGTCCTTCTCATACTTAAGGTGTACAGTAGAGTTCCGTACGTCAGCTCCCATTAGTCATAGTTGTTGTCGATGCTGTGAAGATGGTGCACAATGTCGAGTTTATCCTTTCACATGAGAAGATCAGAACAGACTTATCTGATGTTTAATGAAGATAACATTTTGAACGTTTACTATATATCGATACCACATAGCGATGTCTGTGACGTGGTGTGGGTGCCATGTTGTGGAGTGACGGCTTGCGTACCATGAACCCAGGGAGCTACATCAGCAGAACTTACTCTCCTGCCAGGTCCAGCCAAGCTGGGAAGGTCTGCGGGGGTAGGGATCAGAAGAAACTTTCAGAATGGTCCTCCAGGTTGGGGGTTTGAACATAGGGCCAACGACCTCATCTCCGTAAAAATAAAAATTAGTGTTACGGAACAGATAGAGAAACTTGGGATAAAACAAGAACAAGGGTAGACAACAGAGATGGAAAGACAACATAGAAGAGAATATAAGGAAAACTGGTGTCACCAACTGGAGAGAGAAGATTAGGAATAGAGAGGAATGGAGGCGAACTTTATCTGCAGCAATGAGCCTTAATGGTTTGGAAACCTGAAGAAGAAGAAGAAGAAGACGAAGAAGAAGACGAAGAAGACGAAGAAGAAGAAGATTATTTTGTAATCACAAAATGCACGAAATCACGGAGTTGTGGCCTTATACACTTTCTTTTAATTTAGAAAACGTTCTTGAAATCTACACGACAAACATGACAATAAAGAGCATTTAGCACTGCACCTTACTTGGTTTAACTAACTGAAAATGTTCTATGACAACCTTTCTATGAAAATTATTCCAGCTAAAAAATTCATATTTTTATTCTCTTATTTCTCATAACAGTCAGAGCATGAAAAATATAATCATCATACGTATTGATGAGATATGCAAGATAGGAAATAAAACTCTTCATACAATGTCAAATTTTTCGAGAGGTCAGAAAAAAGAGGATTAGACTTTACACTCCTGGCGATAAGAATAAATAATAGTCATGGTTGTAATAAAAATCTATGACGAAAAAGGCAGTCAGAGATGCAATATGATCATGACTGACAGAAAACAAAGATGTGCAGAAATGTTTCAAAATTAATGTGTAAATGATTTAAGTGATAAAGAGATGATGCACAGGCAGAAGATGCAGGGGATGGAAAGGCGCAGAGTAGGTGCAGGATAGAAAATATGCCGAGAGAGGTAGCATCAACCACTCGGGAGCAGAACTAGAACTCCGACAGCAAAGTACTCAGAGAGGAAGATAACAGTATAGTCGGCGATGAAGATACTCTGACACTAAGATACTCGGACATTCAGACAGATACTCGGATAAGTAGATCGAAAGTCAAGAGAGATGTGCAGATAGAAATAGACAAACAACTACAGATAGATATAGTAGGAGAAATATAGAAGTGCACCTGCGAAATAGAATCAGACATTCATGGTGATATGATTAAACTACGAGCTAGTTTGATATGCAGGTTCCTATGAGAGCTAGTGAATAGATATCGATACTGTGAGTAGGAAACTGAAAGATCTGGACTTTTATTTCGTAGATGGTTCACGAAAGAGAAAGAGATCAACTATTTAACAAGGTCCATGTAGACCAGACTAATCTGCCTAGTAAGATTGAATTTGTTGATGGTTCACGAAAGAGAAAGAGATAAACAATCTACGAATGCTCGAGCAATCCAGAGTTACATGACTATTAAGATTGAGTAACTCGTTGTTTATGACCTTTCATATGAACTGTTGAAAATTCCACGTCAATGTTTACAAGAGTCATTCATTCATTCATTTGCATATCCCTTGCGGAACTTTGCCTCCCTAACAGCTCTCCTGTAGGCGTCTCGGTTGTGAGCAAGATGGCCTGCTGCTGATGCATTCATTTGCATATCATCAGCGATGTCTTGCAGTCATCTTCGCCTTGCTCTTCCTCTCTTTCTTTTTCCCATTATGTACCCTTCCAATACGGTTTTCTCTAGATTATTATGACATTTAATGTGTCCAAAATATTTCAGTTTTCTCTCTTTAATCTTCTTTACTAGCTAGTCTTCTTCAATATTAAGTTCTTGTAGTATGGATATATTTGTTCTTTTTTTGTGTCCATGATATTTGAAGAACTCTTCAGTAGCATTTACATTCAAAGGCATTTATGTGTTTCTCAGCTGTTTTGTTAAGTGTCCAGGTTCACAGGCATATGTTGCGATGGGAAAGATGCACGCCCTTAAAAATCTTATTTTTGTAGTTCTGTCCTTTCCTCTCCACACAATCTTCGTCCAGGCAGCACACATTAAGCCTACCCTCTCTGCCGCAGCTAGATATTGTTCGATAAAACATAATTAATAATATATACACACACACACCCAGTGTTAGTGTTTAGCCTGACTGGGTATATCTGGTTTCATAGCTTTTAATGCAATAGATCATGAAAGCTGAATCATCACATTCTCTATTCCTCTTTGAGTATTAAGGTACTCTGAGACTCTCTATAATGCTGCTTCGGATCTCGCTGACACGTTACGTCACCTGTTTTTTAAATTATCTTTTAAATTTTAAGCGAACTTTTCTAATCATAAAATCTCTTTATGCACAACACGTGGAACTTCTCATGGAAGCACTAGTGATTGTACAAGTGTTACAATAAATATGAAAAAAAGAACAGAGACAGATCTTCTGGGACACTGTAACTCAATCATGGCAGAGCAAGGTAGAAGCTACTCTGCCACATTTTTTGTTATTGTTTTTGTTAAACAAATGTTTACTTTCAATACGTTTTTACATGTGACCAGCGACTTTACATACATTTCTACATATATAGGGTCCGGCATAAAGCATAGCTAGATTTTAAAAATGGAATATAAATAAGCACTATACATGTTTTTGGTTAAAAAAAGTGAAATCAAACTCAGAAAAGTAGGTATTTTTATTATTACTGACAATCATATTTAGGTTTTGAAAATTACGCCGGTTAGATGACCGCCATTACATTTGATACATTCAGCCAGGCATCTGGAAAATTCCTGCATAACACCATTTAACATGTTCAAAGAGATATTTTGAATACAGTGTCGGATTCGATCTTTTAGGTATGCACCTGACTGTAGTCAACTAGCACACACCGTGTTCTTGAGATACCCCCAACAAAAAGAAGTCTGCGGCCGATAAATCCGGTGACCTTGCCGGCCAATGAATATCCCCAAATCTGGAAGTAAGACGACTGGGAAATGCTTGTCGCAGCATGGCCATGGACTGTCGGGCTGTGTGGGCAGTTGCTCCATCTTGTTGAAACCATATTAGTCTCTTATTTCTATTGGCCAAGTCTGGAATGAAGTATTCAATTAGTATCTGCACATAAAGATCACTATTAACAGTAGGAGGATGCCAGATGCCAAACCGTTCCTAACAGCTGATCGCAGAGAACTACTCAACAATGCCTTGCGGACTTCTTGAATTCGTTCAGGTGTCTGTTGAGTTCTTGGACGACCAGTAGACTTGTTATTAAGGCAATTAGCAGTTTCCTTAATTTTTTTTTTTACCCACTTCAAAATTGTTTTGTCCTCCGATCGGGAACATTATCACGGGGATGTAACTATAAATGGTGACGAAACTTTCGTTGTACAGTATTAGACGATTCTCCACTTTTAAAATACTTTTCAACGATGAATACGCGATGTTGTGTTTGCCAAGAAGCCATTGTTAAAAATGACCATTTGTCTTCTTCATCTCTGACGTCATTTTTTCCACAAGTATTCAGTTTCCGCCCAGTACGTCAGTTAAATCCAGCTACGCTTTATGCCGGACCTTGTACACATATTCTTACACAATAAACGACACTTGATGACGTAGAAACTTGTCATGATAATGAGCTGCATGCATATGAGATTACAATCTTGATGAGAGTGTGGATGAAAAAAAGGTTATATCATTTTAGTGTTTCAAATAACTGATCACAGATTTAGGTGGTTTCATGAAGGCTTATGTCAGTCTGCCCGAAGGCGGGCTGCGTCTGGTGGGAAACAGGTTGCAAGAATTCTAAAGTTGAGCGAGGGTTAATATTGAGATATTTAAATTATCTGAGGGATTATGAAGAGATACAAGGAAGGTAATGTTTAGTGTCTTGGACAGACAAGTGCTAGGAAACATACAACGGATCTGATTAGAGACTTTGGTAAGCGTGAAAAGATTTGCCTAGAATCGGCACAAATAAGCTCTTTACTTTGAATAGACACATGGAGTGTCATGTCAGGTTTTTGTTGTAGGCTGTGAGGTAATACTATGAACTTCCATTTACCCGGGACGGGTTGCTTGTGTACCATTTCTCACCTTCTGTTGGAAGATGTACAGAAAAATACCAACACTCTACACACTCTTATCTTATTTTGCTCTGCTTCTTCAAGCCCATTCGAGGCATCGAAGTTCAGACAACAAAAAATATCAACCTGTCTTGTGTGTCTGCTGTTGTGTTGGGGATGGTTTTTAGCACGATTCTGTGTGTCTATTTGTTTTGTTTGTATTTATGTTTTTATTTTCCTTGTGAGAAGTTTTAGTGTCCATGGTATTATTTGCATCAAACATAAATGTAGCCTTCAGTTTATCCGGCACTGCTGGCACTAGTTTGGTTTGTTTGTAGTGTATGTTGTCATACATAGCAGTGCGCTAGTGCGTATTTTTTGTGTGGTTCTTTGATGATGCTTTCCTGTATGTTTAATTAATTCTCACTGCTTGTATTTGTGTTGCGATGTATTGTAGTGCGATGCCACGTCGCTTGTTGTCTTGCATGAGTATTTTTGTTGTTGCTGGATTCTGTACTTGTATGTTGTTCTTAAATATGGATGTCCTACTAGTGAGTTAATTTCTGTGAGTACTTCTGGGCAAAGATAGCTAACCCTTATCAAGCCATTAAGGCAACTAGAGCTATGATGTTCGTGTCGGCATTTTTCTTGCCCTGTCGGCAGCATCATGACTGGCCGCCTTCCCTTCCCCGTCTTCACAAGAAGTCAGGTACCCATTTTTACAGCTGTGTGATTAGGCCGCATCCGCTGGGAATCAAACCACGAATCTTCGCCATGAGAGGCTAACACACAAGCAAATCTACCCCCGGTACTTGTGTATGGAGAGAACATCACAGGAAGACCAAAAAGTTCATGTAGGAAATCCAGAACAACATTTGATGTATAAGGACAAGCTCCCTCTTGCATGGAGCATTGTGTATCCAGTGGTAATCTTGTTGCCAAGAGTTGTTGAATAAATCTGTTTTGCAACCTGTCAATGTACCACACACTGTTAACAGTGCCGGCGGAAAAGAATGTCCCATTGATTCCATGGCCGGAAATCCCAGCCCACACACTCACTTTCTCACTGTAATTGTCAAACTCGTGCGCAGAATTAGGAGCTTCTCTCGCCCACATCTGATATTCTGCTTGTTCATAGAAACGTTCAGGTAAGCGTAGACCTCATCACAGAACCATGTTTTGTGCGGCACGGCGCCACCTTCTGTATTAGCCCACGCAGCAAACTCTACTCGCCGTTCATGTGGCTCGCTGTTAGTTTCTGAAGCACTGTAAATTGTGCCGTGACGAGTGCAGAACTACATTGGGTATTCTTTGAATAGAACGACGTGAGTTGCCTAACTTGGCTGAAGAAGTTCTAGTGCACTTACCGGAACGTCTGTATAAAGCCGGTTTCACAGCGTCAATATTCTATGGCGGTACGCGGTTGTTTTCTCTCCAGAGAACTGCCGTCAGCTTCAAATTCTGCGGCCAGTCTATACAAACTGTCTGTGTACAGGGAACCAACAGTGCAACAAAACAAACACGAAAACGTTCCTGAGTCCAGACTACACTCTTTATTACTGTGGAAGATAAAGGGATGGCGACTGCAGTAAAACTGGTTCAAATAATAAAGGTAGATAGTGGTGAATGGTGTAGTTTTACAAGGTGGCAGAGCGAGTGAGTAAAGTGAGAGAAAAAAACGAATAGAAAATATGAGAATGTATAAATGAAAAACATACAACTTCTGATATTTCGGCGTGAGCCTTTTTCGAGGATTACATAACAAAAGAGACAAAAAAAACGCATAACTAAACAGGAAACTTATCTTAATGTGGTATCCTCCAAAAGTAGGGAACACAGGAATGCGCGTCCACTAGACGAGACATAGAGACCACGTGGGGCCACACAAAGGATAAGCCGATAGAGTCAATCGTAAAGAAGAGGCGGAGAGAGCGAGGGAAACGGGGGAAGAGCAATAGACATATGATAGCCGTTAGAGAAGAAGAGAAGGTGGCGATAGGGAGGGGAGCTAGGAGAAAGAAACAAAAAAAGTAGAGTATAAATCACAGAAAAAGGTGGAAAATTAAATGAAGCCGAAGATATTGTTAATTCCAGCTGGGTGGAGACAGCCAGTCTTGAAAGTAAGGCGCTGTACTAAGACACTCCGAGATCGTACATCAGCAGAACAAGAGCGGATCGCATTAACAGAAATGTCCTGTTTTCCCTATGGTTGCTAAGGCAAAAATGTTTAGCCACAGGTGTCCATGCCCTCTTAGGAATATCGTTAAGATGTTGGCAAAACTGGTCTCCCTATGTACTTCATACCACAACATTTGCACATAATAGCATAAATAACATTGCGTGAAGTGCAGGTGAAACCCTCCTGAACTGATAACGTGGACTTAGAGAAAGCGATCTGGCTAGTCTCGACAACAAACGGACACGCGTTGCATCTACGGCGTCCGCAACGTCTGGTATCATAAAAAGTGTCATCTATCTTAAGACGACTACGAACTAAGAGGCCACCATTGGAGGTTCCCCAAAAAGTTCAAGTGTATCAGGCTCGGTCTGGAGGAGATGGACATGGCGAAACAGTATGTTTTTTACTGTAAAACTATGAGGATGGCGTGTGAGTACCAGTTTAACTCTGTCCGAGCTACAGTGCGATTTTGGAGTGAGGGCTTGTTGCCGCGATATATAGCTGATGCGGTTCCAAGATAACGAGAGAAAATGTTCTGGATAGCCGCATTTTTCTGCTGATGAAGGTAGATATAGGTGTATGATGTAGTTTTACAAAGTGGCAGAGGGAGTGAATAAAGTGAGGGAAAAAACGAATAGAAAGTATGAGAATGTATAAATGAAAAACATACAATATCCGATATTTCGGCGTGAACCTTTTTCGAGGATTACGTAACAAACGAGACAAAAAACAAATAACTAAACGAAGAACTTATCTTAATATGGTCTCCTCCAGAAGTAGGAAACAGAGAAATGCGTGTCCTCTAGAAGATGCATAGAGACCACGCGGGCCACACAAAGGATAAGCCAATAGAACCACTCGTAAAGAAGAGGTGGAGAAAGAGGAAGGACAAAAGTGGTTGAAAGGGGGGAGGGCAATATAAACATGATAGCCGCTAGAGGAGAAGCTGTCGGGGGGGGGGGGGGGGAGCGGAGATGGATGAAGAACATAAACACCTGCAGGGAGAAAATATCAAAATGGTGAATAGGACAAGACCCTATAAACACCAATATGTTGCCAGAGAAGAAAAGAAGTGGCGGTAGGGAGGGGTAGCTAGGAGAAAGAAAATAGAGTTAAAAAAGGGGGTAATTTAAAACTAAAGAAGTTAAAGAAAGCTGAAGACATTGTTAATTCCAGCTGGGTGGAGACAGCCAGTATGGAAAATAAAGTGCTGTTCTAGGACCCTCCGAGATCGTACATCAGCAGAACAAGAGCGGATCGCACTAACAGAAATGACATATTTTCCTTTGTGGTTGCTAAGGCAAAAATGTTTAGCTACATGTCCCCAGGCCAAATTATACATTCTCATACTTTCTATTCGTTTTTTCTCACTTTACTCACTCCCTCTGCCACTTTGTAAAGCTACACTATACACCTATATCTACCTTTATTATTTAAACCAATTTAACTGCATTCGCCATCCGTTTTATCTGTTCTGCTGATGTACTTCTTCTTCTTCTTCTTCGTTCACTTCTACCACCAAAAACTGCACTGTGAACCTACTGAATTCACGCCTGTGGTCCTCGTTAGGTCCCGTGGTCCCCTGTGTGGTCCAAAATAGACCACACGAGATCCACGAGAGGACCACAAGGGGTTCAGAGTATCACAGTGCTTTAGCCTGTATTCTTGGTGGGTCTCGGAAGCGGGATTGCGTGACACCGTGGTTTTCATTGCACCAGTTTAGTCTAGGGTTGGACTTTCTCACCGGAAGATCTCGACGTGTTTAGGATATCAGTGCATCCCCGCTGGGTGAGAGGCGGTAGCCCACCCAGGCCAGAGTTGGACTTTCTCACTGGAAAACCTCGACGTGTTTTGAGATACCCATGTATCACCGCCGGGTGAGAGGTGGTTGCCCATCCAGTCCAGGGTTGGACTTTCTCACCGGAAAACCTCAGCGTGATTAGGATACGCAAACATCCCCGCCGGGTGAGAGGTGGTTGCCTATCTAGACTTCCCTAGTACAGTGTCTCCGACTTCAGCATTTTGCGGTCGTGGCCGCTACCCTTCCTAGTTGTGACCAGGATGGAGCTTTTGTCCAGGAGGACGAATCCTCGCCACTAGTGACTTCTACCCCTGGGTTGAGCCGGTTTAGGCATTTCCCAGTATGGGCGTGTTTGGGACGGGACCGACCTCTAGGGCAGAGGTACTGTGACATGCATAGCCTTCAAGATTCACCCCTGGTATGAGCCGGTTTAGGCAAAATTCACCAGTATGGGTGTTTATCAGGCGTTACCGACCTCTAGAGCGGAGGTGGCATGACATGTCTAGCCATCAAGTTCACCCCTGGTGTGTGCCGGTTTAGGCATATTTCACCAGTGTAGGTGTATTTCGGACGTGGCCGGCCTCTAGAGCAGAGGTGCCGTGGTATAGCTCTCGTAGCGATACTACTGGACATAAACTTCACTTTCCACCACCTTTTCCCATCGGCTCCGCACAGCAACCTTTATTTCGTTTCCGCATTTACTTCCTTAACCGGGAGGAGCTTCACTCCACGCGCGGCATTTGAAGAGTCTCGCCAGCAGTGTCTTAACCTCTGGGACAAGCCAGTTCATGCATTTCACTCAATATTACTGCACTCAGGACGTGGCCGACCTCCAGACCAGAGGTGCCGTGATTTGATTGTATGCTTCGCTTTATCCTTTCTACCACCTTTTCCGCAGTGATGCTGCGCGGCAACCTCATTTGCAAATTTCTTCATTGGCCGGGAGAAGCACCGCTCCACGCACGGCAGCTGAAGATCTCGCCAACAGCGGGCTGATGTACGATATCGAAGGGTCCTAGAACAGCGCCTTATTTTCCATACTGGCTGTCTCCACCCAGCTGGAATTAACAAAGTCTTCAGCTTCCTTTAACTTCTTTAGTTTTCCACCTTTTTTTCTGTGATTTATACTCTGCTTTCTTTTTTTTTCTCCTAGCTCCCCTCCCTATCGCCACTTTCTCTTCTTCTCTAACGGTTATCATATGTCTATTGCACCCCCCCACACCGTTTTCCCCTCTCTCCGCCTCTTCTTTACGATTGGCTCTATCGGCTTATTGTGGGCTAGGACGCGTGGCTCAGAATAGCGCGAGCAAGTGGGCGTGGGGTTTCGCCGACGCAAAACCTGAGTGCTATATAATTGGTAAGGTTGCTGGCACATGAGGAGAAAGTTTAGAATCTATGGCTGCTGAGTCTTGTCGTCTGCCATGTATCATGATATACTCAGTCCAGCCGATTCATACAGTTGATGGAAATCACTATTATATTGTGTCCTGGAAATCATTACTATATGGTGTTATGAAATCATATCTATACTGTGGAATATCGTAACTGTCGTCATTCGTGAAGAGTGTCAATGACTATGTCGAGTCCTGTCGTAATAACGGGCACATCTAGGTCCATCGAGCGTATTCCTGTCGTGTGGTTATGATTGGAGTTGGATCAGGAGATGCCCAACCCGGCAGCATCAGCTGAAAAATCAATGAGGTGCATGGCACTGGAGATTCGATAATTAGAGGAGGCACAAAAGGGCAGCTTTGAGGATATTTCAGTGCCTGGGCACCTATGAGGATCATGCAATATTTCAGTGCTTGAGTGCCTGTGAGGATCATGCAATATTTCAGTGCTTGGGCGCCTGTGAGGATCATGCAATATTTCATTGCTTGGGCGCCTGTGAGGATCATGCAATATTTCAGTGCTTGGGCACCTATAAGGACCATGCAATATTTCAGTGCTTGGGCACCTATGAGGATATATATATATATATATATATATATATTAGTTATACTTAGAGTTGTCTATGTTACATTGATGATACATGCCATAAATGAATGTGTTATCTTGATGATACATGTCATGCTTGTAAGTGTTCCCGTGATGATGCATTATATTTATGTCATGCTTGTTGTCATGATGATACGTGTGAATGTCCTGTATATGTCATGTCTGTGTGACGCCACGTTACATATGTAGAGTTTTATAAATGTTTGTAATTTGATTTAATGACTTGGAATTATATATTACATGTTTTATTGTGAAGTGTGAATGAATATATGTGATGCATGACTGGCATACAGTATCCTGAGAGGGAAATTCTGGGTTGTAGAGTTAGTTTTAGGAATGGCCACCCCAGTACTGTAGTACACTGGCCGTGGATCTGTGGGTTTCAGATGAGCTTTGGTTCTGTCCCTCCCTTAATTGTCCTCAATATGTGGACTTAGCAACCAGCTGGGTTTACATTATCATTTGTGTGGCCCCTCGTGGTCTTTATGTCTCGTCTAGTGGTCATGCATTTCTGTGTTCCCTGCTGTTGGAGGATGCCACATTAAGATACGTTTCCGGTTTAGTTATTCGTTTTAGTCTACTTTGTTATGTAATCCTCGAAAAAAGCTCAAGCTGAAATATTGGATGTTGTATTTCTTCATTTATACATTCTCATACTTTCTATTTGGTTTTTCCCCTTACTTTACCCACTCCCTCTGCTACCTTGTAAAACTACGCCATACACCTCTATCTACCTTTATTATTACTGTGGACAGCAACACCGTTTTCACCTTCTCTTCCAGCGTCAACCATAACTTGTCCGCCGTGCTTCATGAGCTAACATAGGTGGCGCCGACCATACGCTACATCGACAAGTTCTGCCATCTACTGATCTATACATGGTTCTAAGGACTGCAAACGCGCCACAAACAGCCTCTGGCAGTCAAGTCCAGCTCCTGGCCTTCCCGTGGCAGAACTGTTTAAACTGACAGGAGAAGGGGCGAGGGCGAATATCTGGCGCCTGAAAACCAGTTACTTAGGGTAGATGAGTGTCACGTTTGGTAGCTCATCTGCCGCTGTTGGCGAGATCTTTAGCTGCCGTGCGTGGAGCGGTACTCCTCCCGGCCAATGAAGAAATTTGCAAATGAGGTTGCCGCGCAGCATCACTGCGGAAAAGGTGGTAGAAAGGATAAAGCGAAGCAAACAGTCAAATCACGGCACCTCTGGTCTGGAGGTCGGCCACGTCCTGAGTGCAGTAATATCGGGTGAAATGCATGAACTGGCTTGTCCCAGAGGTTAAGACACTGCTGGCGAGACTCTTCAAATGCCGCGCGTGGAGTGAAGCTCCTCCCGGTTAAGGAAGTAAATGTGGAAAAGAAATAAAGGTTGCTGTGCGGAGCCGATGGGAAAAGGTGGTGGAAAGTGAAGTTTAACCGGTATGTCCAGTAGTATCGCTATGAGAGCTATACCACGGCACCTCTGCTCTAGAGGCCGCCCACGTCCGAAATACACCTACACTGGTGAAATATGCCTAAACCGGCACACACCAGGGGTGGAACTTGATGGCTAGACATGTCATGCCACCTCCGCTCTAGAGGTCGGTAACGCCTGATAAACACCCATACTGGTGAATTTTGCCTAAACCGGCTCATACCAGGGGTGAATCTTGAAGGCTACGCATGTCACAGTACCTCTGCCCTAGAGGTCGGTCCCGTCCCAAACACGCCTATACTGGGTTAATATGCCTAAACCGGCTCAACCCAGGGGTAGAAGTCACTAGTGGCGAGGATTCGTCCTCCTGGACAAAAGCTCCGTCCTGGTCACAACTAGGAAGGGTAGCGGCCACGACCGCAAAATGCTGAAGTCGGAGACACTGGACCAGGACAGTCTAGATAGGCAACCACCTCTCTCCCGGCGGGGATGTTTGCGTATCCTAATCACGCTGAGGTTTTCCGGTGAGAAAGTCCAACTCTGGCCTGGGTGGGCTACCGCCTCTCACCCAGCGGGGATGCACTGATATCCTAAACACGTCGAGGTCTTCCGGTGAGAAAGTCCAACCCTAGACTAAACTGGTGCAATGAAAACCACGGTGTCACGCAATCCCGCTTCCGAGACCCACCAAGAATACAGGCTAAAGCACTGTGATACTCTGAACCCCTTGTGGTCCTCTCGTGGATTTCGTGTGGTCTATTTTGGACCACATAGGGGACCACAGGACCTAACGAGGACCACAGGCGTGAATTCAGTAGGTTCACAGTGCGGTTTTTGGTGGTAGAAGTGAACGAAGAAGAAGAAGATCTATACATGAAGTAAGGGTACTCGTCACAAAATGTGAAAGCTCTGAACAGAAAAAAAATGTTATTAAACATTTTGAGCGTGTGACATTTCGTGTGCCACCCTGTAGATAGGGTCTTTCTTAGAATTGTATACATGTATAAATCTCACGTGCTATTATTTCTGTTTTGTGATAATTTTTTTCCGGTAATTTGTGTTATATATATATATATATATATATATAGTTTTTATAGAAACAAACTATGTTTGTCTTACTTACATCCTTCCCGAGCCATTAAACGTCACATATGGCTCGCATAGTTGTCTGCCATGTTGTCCTCTTTTCGGCGAGTTTTTCAACTTCATCAAGGGATGTTATGTCCACTAAACTCGCTTCTCTTAACAATGTCCTCTTTAGAGTTTCACATGGTCCACCTCTTTTTCTTCGGCCTGTTGAGCTCCACTTGATAGCTTGCTTTGGTATTCTCTGATTGCTTCTTCTCATCACATGGCCTACATATGTCTATCTTCTTTTTCTGATCACCCATGAGACAGGTTGTTGTTTGCTCATCTGTCTTATCTCTGCGTTGTTCTTGAATTCGTTCCACTTTATATCAAGTATTTTCCTAAGGCATTTGAGTCTAATTTCTTGTCTATTTCTTTAGCTGATTTCCAGCTTTTGCATGCATAAATAAGGATGTATATCACATTTGAATTGATTAATCTTAACTTGGTTTTTGAGCTTATACTTTTGAATTCCATATGTTCTCAAGATTTTTGAAGGACAATGCTGCTTTTGCAATTCTAATTCTAATTTCCTTCCTGATGTCTCCATCGTAGCTACCAACGTATGCAAATTGGTTTACTGCATCAACAGCTGTTCCTTCTACATATATTTTTCCTTTTTGATTAATGAGAAGTTTCATTACTTTTGTTTTGTCTTTGTTTATTTTAAGACATATTTTGCTAACCAAGAGGACAAGGAATCTGTTTTTTCCTGTATCGATTTCACATTGTCAGTGATAAGATTTATGTCATCTGCAAAATTAAGATATTCTATTTGGATCACATGTACCCAATCAATGCCAGTTTTACAAGTACAGCATCTTTTCACTATGAAGTCTATGGGAATTCCAAAAAGCAAGGGAGATAATATATATCCTTGTTTCACGCCTGTTTCAATTTGAAACCATTCGCTCATTCCTTTTTCTGTCTTGACTGCACGAACATATCCGTTGTAGAGATCTCTAATGATGTTGACACTTTTAGATGGTATTCTATATAGTCTTAAATTTCTCCACTGTGAATCTCTGTGTATGCTATCAAATGCCTTTTTAAAGTCTATAAAGTTCAGGATTAATAGTTTCTGCTTTTCAATATGTTCTTCAAGTATTATTCTTAGAGTAAAGATCTGGTCGAGACAGCTTCTTCCTTTTCGAAATCCTGATTGTTCTTTCTCTCATTGGAGTATCCACTACATCCTTAATTCTATTCAGAATCACTTTACAAAACACCTTTGACACAACTGATAGTAAGGTTACACCCCTCCAGTTACTGCAGTCACTGAGGTTGCCTTTTTTGAGTATTTTAACAATGATTCCCTTTTTCTATTTAGAAGGGACCTTTCTTCTTTAAAAATTTTATTAAACATTCTTTGTAGTTGGCTCATATTGTCACTGTTAATAGCTTTTAACATTTCGACTGTTATTTCATCTGCACCTGCAGCTTTGTTATTAGCCATTAGATTCACTGCTGTTTCAGTTTCTTTCAGTGTAACTTCATCTAAGCTGACATTTAGATGTGGGACTGGTAAATCGGTTTCAAGATTTATTAATTCATTTGGGTGTGGTCGATTAAGTATTTCTTGGAAGTGTTCTGCCTATCTTTGCTGTTGGTCTTTACTTGATGTTAATAGGTTGCCTGTTTTGCTAAAGACTGGTCTTTCTCTGGAGGTAATAGCACCTGTTAGCTTCTTCTGTATGTTGTACAAAGTTTTGCTGTATCCTTTTGCTGCGTTTTCTGCTTCTTTTGCCATATTGTCCATATATTCTCTTTTTGTCTCTTCTAGCTGAACTTTGTACTTTATTATCTAGTTCTTTGTATGTTGAGAGAGAGAGAGAGAGAGAGAGAGAGAGAGAGAGAGAGAACGAATAACGGACGAACGAACAAACTTTATTTTCAAACGATTTAAGAATTGGGCATACAGGCCCATCTAACATTCTTCCTTTCATCACACAACTCTCACTCAGTCACAGATATTCGGCATTAACAATAAAAGTAATAAAACACAAATCTTGCTTTATAAAAATATTTATTTTGTATTCTTCAATTCTTCACATATTATAATGCAAATAGCACGGATAATAAAGTGCGTGGAAGGATGAGAACGTGATATGATATTCCATTACATATTTTGATATGAGTAATGAGTGTAGGAGCACTGCAAATAAAATAAAATCAAACACAATTTCAAAGGATTACAGATGTAATTTAGGAAGTGTTGACAACTCTACCATGACAAACAGAAAAGCAAGTGCAGTAATTTTGATAGAAGATGCTAAACATTACAACAAAGAAAGTCATACTTAGGGCACAAACCAATCATAATTCTTTTAGACAACTTACAACAAGATATAAGTTTGAAAACTTGATAAACACTGCGAAACAAAAGGTAAACAAAAAAAGAAGGGGAGGAAACCGAAAGAAAGATATATCGCGACAACAGGTAATCACGTGACACAAATACAGAGGTAACTGATTTTAAAAAACGCAATGGCTTCAAAAAATAAAGAAGCATGATCACCAGCGTCTACTTGTGCAGTGTGTGATGACAATGACATGATCACCAACGTCTACTTGTACATTGTGTGATGACAATGACATGATCACCAACGTCTACTTCGTCTACTTGTACAGTGTGTGATGACAATGACATGATCACCAACGTCTACTTGTACATTGTGTGATGACAATGACATGATCACCAACGTCTACTTGTACAGTGTGTGATGACAATGACATGATCACCAACGTCTACTTGTACAGTGTGTGATGACAATGACATGATAACCAACGCCTACTTGTACAATGTGTGATGACAATGACATGATAACCAACGCCTACTTATACAGTGTGTGATGACAATGACATGATCACCAACGCCTACTTGTACATTGTGTGATGACAATGACATGATAACCAACGTCTACTTGTACAGTGTGTGATGACAATGACATGATCACCAACGTCTACTTGTACAGTGTGTGATGACAGTGACATGATCACCAACGCCTACTTGTACAGTGTGTGATGACAATGACATGATCACCAACGTCTACTTCGTCTACTTGTACAGTGTGTGATGACAATGACATGATCACCAACGTCTACTTGTACAGTGTGTGATGACAGTGACATGATCACCAACGCCTACTTGTACAGTATGTGATGACAATGATATGATCAGCAACGCCTACTTCTACAGTATGTGATGACAATGACATGATCACCAACGCCTATTTGTACAGTGTGTGATGACAATGACATGATCACCAACGCCTACTTGTATAGTACGTGATGACAACGACATTATCACCAACGCCTACTTGTACAGTATGTGATGACAATGACATTATCACCAACGCCTACTTGTACAGTATGTGATGACAATGACATGATCACCAACGCCTATTTGTACAGTGCGTGATGACAATGACATGATCACCCACGCCTATTTATACAGTGTGTGATGACAATGACATTATCACCAACGCCTATTTGTACAGTATGTGATGACAATGACATTACCGCCAACGCCTACTTTTACAGTATGTGATGACACTAACATGATCACTAACGTCTACTTGTACAGTATATGATGACAATGACATTATCACCAACGCTTATTTGTACAGTATGTGATGACAATGACATTATCACCAACGTCTACTTGTACAGTATATGATGACAATGACATGATCACCAACGACGGGTGATCATATACGGCTTGTGCCACTGACCCATCGTATAAAGGAAGAAAGACTGAACCATTCTATATAAGAACTGGTTTAAAATAAGGTGATGCTTTATCTCCATTACTGTTCACCCTAGTACTAGAAAAGGTGATGAAAAAGAAAGCAGTACAGAGGAACAAGCTAAAATACTAGGATGGCTGAGTCTTTGTGGACTTTGTGTGACCTACATTTACGCGGCCTTTGACCCCACACAAGTAACATTGTCAACAAATAACACTTCCATCTGAGGAAGGTATTTCAATCGAATTTCTTTAGCTCTTTTCCCTAATCCCTGCTCCTGAGTTGAGCCATGACGGACAGTGGGGACAGGGTCCTAACTGAATTCGGGGTGGAACGTTTACTCCGTCCTGGACACACGGCCAGTGGACATGCGAAATTGCTAGTTTTTCTAAAAGTTACAAACATAATTGTTCTTACTGAAGACAAATAAATAGTGTCATAATCTGAAGTATAACTTTAAAACGTAAAAAAAACTTCGCCACTAGTGAGGCTCGAACCCATAACCCCTCTATTAAGAAACTCATGCTGTACAGACAAACGAAAATTATGTACGCACAAGAAATGAGAGAAACAAAGACCAAGGGGGTAGACCAAGACAGAGATGGAAAGACCATATAGGATATAAAAGAAATTGGTGTCACCAACTGAAGAGAGAAGATTAGGAATAGAGAGGAATGGAGGCGAACTTTATCTACAGTAATGAGCCTAAATGACTCGGAAAGCTGAAGAATATATATATAGGCATTGGAGAATTTTAAAACTATATGGAATACCACCTAAAATTGTCAACATCATTAGAGATCTCTACAACGGATATGTTTGTGCAATCAAGACAGAAGAAAGAATAAGTGAATGGTTTCAGACTGAAATAGGTGTGAAACAAGGATGTATATTATCTCCCTTGCATTTTGGAATTAATATAGACTTTATAATGAAAAGTTGATTCTAAGGATTGTAGTAACCGGAGGTGGGGTGAGGAATACGCTCTCCACTCCAATTAAATGTCTCCATGGCGTGCGTCTCAAATAGCCTCTGACAGTCCAAGTCCAGCTCATGGACTTCTCGTGGTGGAACTGTTTAAACTGACAGAAAAAGGAGGGAAAGTCGAATATCTGGCGCCTGAAAACCAGACTATTTCGGGTAGATGAGACTCGTTAGTCTTGGTTGGTAGCTCATCTAGGAGAAGGAAAGCTCCTGCTCGCTGCTGGCAACATTCTTCAGCTGCCGTACATGGATGAAACTCCTCCCGGCCAACGAAGAAAAATGCGATTAGGGTTGCCGCGCTGCGCAGTCGTGGAAAAGGTGATGGAAAGGCTGAAGTGAAGTAGGAAGTAGTCTCGCGGTCAGGACTACTCATATCACGGCATCTCCGCGCTAGAGGCCGGCCACGTCCTATATACACCCATATTGACTCAAATGCCTAAACCGGCTGCCTAGGGATTAAACTAAGGCTCTGCTGGCGAGATTCTTCGGCTGCCGCGCGTGGGGTGAAATTCCTCCCAACCAATGAAGCAAAATGCGATTAGGGTTGCCGCGCAGCGCCGTTTTTGAAAAGGTGATAGAAATGAGTAAGCGAAGTTTAATCGGTATGACCAGTAGACTCGCGGTGAGGGCTACTCATACCACGGTACCTCCGCTCTAGAGGCCGGTCACGTCCTATATACACCTATAGTGGGATAATACGCCTAAATCGGCTTAACCCAGGGTTGAAACTTACTCGTGGCGAGGATTCATCCTCCTGGACAAAAGCTCCGTCCTGGTCACAACTAAGAAGGGTAGGGGCCACGACCACAAAATGCTGAAGTCGGAGACATTGGACTAGTGCAGTCTAGATAGGCAACCATCTCTCACCAGACGGTGATGTATTATGTCCAAATCACGCTGAGGTTTTCATGTGAGAAAGTCCACCTCTGGACTGGAAGGGCAACCACCTCTCACCCGCGGGGATATACTGATATCTTCTTCTTCTTCTTCGTTCGCATTGTCTGTCTATATCTGCAGTCCTGTCTCTTTGATAAATTTCACTGTTTTTTGTAACTCATGTATGGAACCGTAGAGCTTATCTTCTTTAGTGGTTTCACTGGGCCAGTAATTATTTCTCAGAGTCTCGTAGTTGATGCAGTTCTGGAGGATATGTTCCACAGTTTGGGGCACCTGGGAACATGTACATAGATTAGTAGTACCAACTTTAAACTTTGTATACATATGACTTCGGAGTCGGCTGTGTCCTGTTCGGAGACGGAAGATGGTGACTTGTTCCTTTCTATTTAGCATGTGATAGTCATCATGTGGTGGTGTTTGTGGCTTCATGTAGGTTTTTATCATGCTTTTCTTCTGATTATAGGTGATTGGTATGTCTGGTTCCTCCATTTCAGTGCCCTCTTTGGCCAGATGGTCAGCTTTCTCATTGCCTGGTATCCCACAGTGGGAGGGAATCCGTTGCAAAGTGACTCCATGTTGTAAGCCAATTTTTGACAAGGCATCTTTAAGGTCTGGTAGTTTGTTGCACTGAAGAGCTTCCAGTACTGATCTTGCATCTGTGAGAATTACTACAGGACATGTATCAATTCTGGAGTCTGATAGTTTTTCAACTGCAGCAATAATTGCCCTAACTTCTGCATCAAAGTTGTTGCAGTATTTCCCAGTGGGTATGGAAATCTTGTCAATGGTGTTGTTTAGATATTCAATATATGCTCCTGCCCCTCCATTCTTTATGGCATTATGTGCAGATCCATCTGTATACACACGTATCCAGGTGTCACATGAATATTTGTCATCTAGACAATAAGTGTGGCTGTTGATCTTACAAGACTGCTCTGCATCTCACCATTCTGCACACCTTTCACTTCAGTCTGAATAGTTATTTGTGTATAATCTGCTTCTTTCCATGGTGTATGCTCTGGTACAGATGATAATGGAGCGACTACAGTTGGAAGCTCGGGTATCAGCTTACGCATACGCTTGGCCTGATGAATGAAGCTGCTTCTTTTAAGCCGTCCTAATGCCAAGTTATTGAATCTCTCCTTCAGGGGATGGCTTACAGAGCTAAATAATTTTTTCCCAAGGTCATGACCTTTGTGTCTCTACATTCCTTTAGCGGTTGAACACCAACTATTTTCTGCATTTCTACTATTGGTGTGGACCTCATGGCACCTGTGATAATCCGCAGTGACTGATTTTGAACCTTGTCTAGATTATGCAGCGTAGTGTTTGATGCTGTGCACCAAGATGTTGAGCCATATTCTAAATGTGGTAGAATACTTTGCTGATATACATTCTTGAGGATTCTTTCACTAGCTCCCCATGTGGTTCCACTCAATTTTCTTAATATGGCTAGTTTTCTTCTGGCTTTTGCTTCTGCACTGTTGATGTGTTGCTTCCAAGTCAGTTTTGAATCAAGAGTCACTCCTAAGTAAGTGGGTTGGTTGTCCATCCTTAAGGGTATTTCATTTACAAAGATCTTACCTGCTTTCTGTTTAGATGAGAGGGTGAACAGAGTGGTACTTGATTTCTCTGTGTTGATACTTACACACCATTTGTTTGTCCATGATGTCAAGATGTCTGCTGCTCTTTGGAGTCTCTGTGTAGCAACTGTCGCATATTCATCTGTACACCACATGACCAGATCATCTGCATACAGTGGCGCTTTGATTCCATAGGGAAGTTCCTTGACCAGGTCATTTATGAATACAAGGAATAGTGTAGGCGAAAGGACTTCTCCTTGTGGTACACCGTGTCGCAGAAGTACTTTCTGGCTTTTGTGTCCATCCATTACTACTCTAGCTATACTGATATCCAAAACACGCCGAGGTTTTCCGGTGAGAAAATCCACCTCAAGACTAAACTGGTGCAGCGAAAACCACGGTGTCATGCTATCCCGCTTCTGTGACCCACCGAGAATACAGGCCCAAGCCCCACCATGCTCTGAGCCTTCATCCTAAATAAGACTATCGCAAGAACCACAGGAGTAAATTCAGTGGGATCACAGGGCGATCTTGCTGGTAGAAGCCAACGAAGAAGAAGAAGTAGATAATGAAAAGATGCTGTACTGGTAAAACAGGCATTGACTGGTTACACGGAACCCAGATAGAAGATCTTGATTTTGCAGATGACATAACTCTTATCAGTGACAATATGAAATCGATGCAGAAAAAAAACAACAAGATTCCCTGTCTTCCTTGACTAGCAAAATAGGTCTTGAAATTAACAAAAACAAAACAAAAATTATGAAATTTCTCATTAATCAAGAAGGAAAAATATACGTAGAATGAATAGTTGTTGATGAAGTAAACCAGTTTTGCATTCCTTGGCAGCAGAAATAGACAATAAATTAGACTCTTTTCAAAAGAAATGCTTCAGGAAAATACTTGATATAAATGGGGAGTGAATTTAAGAACAACACAGAGATAAGACAGATGAGCAAACAACAACCTGTCTCATGGGTGAGCAGAAAAAGTAGATGGACATATGTAGGCCATGTGATGAGAAGAAGTAGTCGGAGAATACCAAAGACAAGCTATCAAGGGGAGCACAACAGGCCGAAGAAAAAGAGGTAGACCATGTGAAACTCTAAAGAGGACATTGTTAAGAGAAGCGAGTTTAGTGGACATAACATCCCTGGATGAAGTTGAAAAACTCGCCGAAAAGAGGAAAACATGGCAGACAACTATGCGAGCTCTATGTAACGTTTAACAGCACCGAAGGATGTGAGATGTAACATATATATGTATATGTATATATATATATATGGCACCGCAGATGACATGCGCTAGAAAATACAGCGCACAATATATGTAGATGATGTAGCAATGTGGACACCAGAACAGAACACAACAGTAGCCATCAATAGAATACAAGACGCACTCAGAAAGCTTGAAGACTGGAATAAAAGATGACTAATAACTATCAGCGAGACAAAAGACAACATACACAATCTTCTCACTATCAAACTGATACAAAGCATAGGCCTAAAAATTAATGGATACAACCTTGCAGCCTGACTTGGAAAAACACTATCAATAAGTAAAAAGAAACGCACATCAAAGGATGGAAACGATGAAAAAAACATACTAGTAGGGACTACCTAGAAGCAAACCACGATGTACTAAAAGACTAATAGGGACTACCTGGAGAGCAAACTACGATGTACCAAAAAACTAATAAGGACTACCTCGAGAGCAAACCACGACGTACTAAGAAACTAACAGGGACTACCTGGAGGTCAAACCACGACGTACCAAGAAACTAGCAGGGACTATCTGGAGGTCAAACCACGACGTACCAAGAAACTAGCAGGGACTATCTGGAGGTCAAACCACGACGTACCAAGAAACTAGCAGGGACTATATGGAGGTCAAACCACGACGTACTAAGAAACTAGCAGGGACTATCTGGAGGTCAAACCACAACGTACCAAGAAACTAGCAGGGACTATCTGGAGGTCAAACCACAACGTACCAAGAAACTAGCAGGGACTATCTGGAGGTCAAACCACAACGTACCAAGAAACTAGCAGGGACTATCTGGAGGTCAAACCACAACGTACCAAGAAACTAACAGGGACTACCTGGGAAGCAAACCACGACGTACTAAAAAGATCTACACAAGAAGACAGAGGCCAAAACTGAAATGAAATATGGTGTGACAGCACACTTCTTGGTACAACAGCCAAAACCAACCTCAACAAACTAGACAAAGTACAAAATCAGTCACTGAGAATCATAACAAATGTAATGAAAACAACACCAATAAAAGAACTGGAAAATATAACACAAAAACAACATCTAGAAGATAGAAGGGAACTTAGAACACTACTGCAAGCAGAGATATTCGAAAGATTAAAAGAACAGCCACACGCAAGACAGAGACGGACCAAAGAGAACAAAATTAATTCAGAGAGCAAAGAAACTCCTGCAAGATGACCCACCACCCTACATACACAAAGAAAGCTTCTACAATTAGTTTGGAAATTTCCGAAATGGAAAACCAACAATTTCGTAGAATTCTGAGATCAACTCTCAGTCATACTTTTAAAAAAAAAAACCAAACAGTAAAGAAAAATAATGATAGAACTGGGTTACATTTAAAAAAATTATCCAAAAAAACTATTGGACACACATAACACAGACGGAGCAGCCACAAACGCCACAGAAAATGAAGGCATATTTACAAAACTAAAACAAGAAAAAAAAAACAAGGCTATCTCACTAGGTGTGATAGTACGAGGGGTGACTGATAAGTTCTCGGCATAAAGTACAGCGAATTATTTGTGGACAACTTTTTTTGGCTTATTTCTCAACATAGTATTCTTGTAAGTTTATGCACTTAGTCCAGCGATCCTGGAGCATACGGATCCCTTCTTTGTAAAAGTCAGCACCTTGTGCCAGTAGAAAGTGGTCTACAGCATGAATGACGTCATCATCTGAAGCAAATTTGCGACCACTGAGCTCCTTTTTGGGTTTGGTAAACAGGAGATAGGTATAGATGAGTTATGGAATTCTTACAGCACAGCCATAATCACAGCAGCAAAAGTAAGCGCTGGATTGGAAAAACCAAATAGAAAAGCATGGATATCAGATAAAACATGGAAGTATATACATGAAAGACGAGCAGTCAAATTAAACATGTTGAATGCAAAAGCAGATCATGAAAGAGATTCGGCAAAAGCAAAATACAAAGACATAGACAAGAAAGTAAAAAGTTCAGCTAGAAGGGATAAAAGAGAATACATAGACAATATGGCGAAAGAGGCAGAAAAAGCAGCAAAAACAGGAGACAGCAAAACTTTATATAACATACAAAAGAGGCTAACAGGTACTATTACATCTAAAGAAAGACCAATACTTAGCAAAACTGGAACACTATTAACATCAAATAAAGACCAAAAGCAAAGATGGGCTGAACACTTCCAAGAAATACTCAATCGACCACACCCAAAAGAATTGTTAAACCTTGAAACTGACTTACCAGCCCCACAACTAAATGTCAATCTAGATGAAATTGAATTGCATGAAATTGAAACAGCAGTGAATTTAATGGCTAACAACAAAGCTGCAGGTGAAGATGAAATAACAGCCGAGATGCTAAAAGCTATCAATAGTGACAACATGAGACAACTACAGAGAATGTTTAACAAGATTTGGAAAGAAGAAAAGGTCCCTTCTAATTGGAAGAAGGGAATCATTGTGAAAATACCAAAAAAGGGCAACCTTAGTGACTGTAACAACTGGAGAGGAGTAACCTTAATATCAGTTGTGTCAAAAGTATTTTGCAAGGTCATTTTGAATAGACTCAAAGATATAGTGGATACTGCAATGAGAGAAGAACAAGCAGGATTTCGAAAAGGGAGAAGCTGTCTCGACCAGATCTTTACTCTCAGAATAATACTTGAAGAACATATTGAAAAGCAGAAACCATTAATACTGAATTTCATAGATTTTAAGAAGGCATTTGATAGCATACACAGAGATTCATTATGGAGAATTTTATGTCTATATGGAATACCATCTAAAATTGTCAACATCATTAAGGACTTATACAATGGATATGGTTGTGCAGTCAAGACAGAAGAAGGGATGAGTGAATGGTTCCAGATTGAAACAGGCGTGAAACAAGGATGTATACTGTCTCCTTTACTTTTTGGGATTACAATAGACTTCATAATGAAAAAATGCTGCACAGGTAACACAGGTATTGACTGGGTACATGGGACCCAACTAGAAGATCTTGATTTTGCTGATGACATAACTCTTATCAGTAATAATGTGAATTCCATGCAAGAAAAAACAGATAGCCTATCTTCACTGGCTAGCAAAATAGGACTTGAAATTAACAAGGACAAAACAAAAATAATGAAAATTCCCATCAATCAAAATGGAAAAATACACATAGAAGGGGCAGATATTGAAGAAGTCAATCAATTTGCATACCTTGGCAGCTACATAGACCAGGATGGTGACACTAGAAAGGAAGTTAGGATCAGAATTGCAAAAGCAGCATCAATCTTCAAGAATCTTGAGAACATATGGAATTCAAAAGTTATAAGCACAAAAACCAAGTTAAGACTATTCAATTCAAATGTAATATCCACCCTCATTTATGCATGCGAAAGCTGGAAAACAACTAAAGAAATAGAAAAGAAATTAGACTCTTTTGAAAACAAATGCCTAAAGAAAATACTCGGCATCAAGTGGAATGAATTCAAGAACAATGCAGAGATAAGACAGATGACTGAACAACAATCAGTCTCACGGGTGATCAGGAAAAGGAGATGGACATATGTTGGCCACTTGATGAGAAGAAATGAGCAGAGAATCCCAAAACAAGCTATCAAGTGGAACACAACAGGCCGAAGAAAAAGGGGCAGACCGCGTGAAACTCTGAAGAGGACATTATTAAGAGAGGCCAAGTTAACAGGCATAAAATCCTTTGATGAGGTTGAAAGACTCGCCGAAGACAGGAAAAATTGGCGAACTACTTTGCGAGCCCTATGTGACGTCTAACGGCACGGGAAGGATATAAGATATAAGATAAGAAACAGGTAATAGTCCGAAGTGGCCAAACCTGGGGAATAAGGAGGATGTTCAAGAAGCTGGAAGCCGCATTCATTAATGGTAGCCATTGGCACCGCCGACTTGTGAACCGGAGCATTGTTTTGATGAAAGATGGCTCTTGGCAACACAACATCGCGCATTCACCGTTGAAAATTATTTTAAAAATGGAGAATCGTCTATGTACAACGAAAGTTTCGTCGCCATTTTTAATTGCATCCCCGTGATAATGTTCCCGATCGGAGGACAAAACAATTTTGAGGTGGGTCAAGAAATTTAAGGAAACAGCTAATTGCTTTAATAACAAGTCTACTGGTCGTCCAAGAACTCAACAGACACCTGAACGAATTCAAGAAGTCCGCAAGGCATTGTTGAGTAGTTCTCTGCGATCAGCTGTTAGGAACGGTTTGGCACCTGGCATCCTCTTACTGTTAATAGTGATCTTTATGTGCAGATGCTAACTGAATACTTCATTCCAGACTTGGCCAATAGAAATAAGAGACTAGTATGGTTTCAACAAGATGGAACAACTGCCCACATAGCCCGTCAGTCCATGTCCATGCTGCGACAAACATTTCCCAATCGTCTTATTTCCAGATTTGGGGATATTCATTGGCCGGCAAGGTCACCGGATTTATCGGCCGCAAACTTCTTTTTCTGGGGATATCTCAAGAACACGGTGTATGCTAGTCGACCACAGACAGCTGCAGACCTAAAAGATCTAATCAGACACTGCATCCAAAATATCTCTTTGAACATGTTAAATTGTGTTATGCAGGAATTTTCCAGACGCCTGATTGAATGTATCAAATGTAATGGCGGTCATCTAACCGGCGTAATTTTCAAAACCTAAATATGATTGTCAGTAATAATAAAAATACCCACTTTTCTGAGTTTCATTTCTTTTTTTTTAACAGAAAACATGTATAGCGCTTATTTATTCTCCATTTTACAAATCCAGCCATGCTTTATGCTGGACCTTATATATTGTTAGATCAGTGAAAGAGAAGTAATTATCTTTAAAAGTAAAGGTACTTGGTTCAGTCCCTTGTTGTATTATTCATTTTTTTTTTTTTTTGTCCACCAGAGAAAGTTAGTCAGCTGAGGTAACCTTGATGTGTAATGTAAACTTGCACGGGAGAGGTGAGCTTAGGTTAGGGAAAAGTTAATGTGTCAACTTTGGAATGTTTGTTGTTGACAGAAAAGAAAAAAAAAAGGTAAAGATAGTCCAATAGCCAATGCAGTAGGGGATGAAGCGTTAGAGACCTCATTATGCTGGGCCTTCAGTGTACAAGGTAGGGTGGCCAGTTCCTGTCCTCGCTGCCTTTCCTTCCCAGACTTTCTCTGGTACCCATTTTACGAGGCTGGGTCGACCTCGGGGCCGTACTGGTTGGGAAAAAAAATCCCGTTCAGCTGGGGATTCGAATTCTCCACCATTCTGTTGCTAGACACAACAGACTAAATTTAGTAATAAAGACTTAGTTTTGTTTTTTTTAAGGAAATTGTTTGTTTAAGAAACCAAAGATCGTAAAAACATGATTATTCACGAGGAGTGAGCTTTTCTTCGTGATAGAACATTCGGGAATCATGGGAAGAATTAGTATGGGATATTTAAGCTAGAGCAATTTTGCTTACTAGTCATGTTTTTCAGTAGAGGAGTTTGCAAGTGGTCGGTTTCAGTTATCTAGTAGACTCAGTTCTAGTTACGTACTAGACTCAATTCTAGTTGTCTAGTAGACTCAGTTCTAGTTGTCTAGTAGACTCAGTTCTAATTACGTAGTAGACTCAGTTCTAGTTATTTAGTAGACTCAGTTCTAGTTGTCTAGTAGACTCAGTTCCAGTTATGTAGTAGACTCAGTTCCAGTGATGTAGTAGACTCAGTTCCGGTGATGTAGTAGACTCAGTTCCGGTGATGTAGTAGACTTAGTTCCGGTGATATAGTAGACTCAGTTCCAGTGATGCAGTAGACTCAGTTTCAGCATATTGTCCTTTAGGACAAGTTTTCTGTGTCAGTGAAATGTAAGCTGTTTAGTTGTGTTGTCCTTATCAGGACAGAACTGTGTTGTACTGGTTCCCAACTTTTGGAAGTTGTGTGTGGTCTGGATATTTTTGTGAAACTTCACTAATTTGTAAGTAGTTGCTTGTAGTAGTTATTATTTGTCAGAAACTTCTTCCCCATGTCGCTGACTACGCGCTCGGGAAGTTCTTGTAATATTTGTAAATACAATCTGCCATATTGGCAGCTTGTCTTTTTTCTCATCTCCATTTTTCATCGTTCATTTCTACATTCAATAAATGTTTTGATGTGTATCTTTGTAGTTGGACTATTATCTTCATGGAGTTTTCTAGCTGTTAGTCCTGTCGAGTGAGTGGGAAGTCCTGTCAAAGTTTTCATACGTGACACTGTCGTTTTCGTTGCAGCAGTTGCGGACCTGGCATTGTTGTTGTGTCACTCAGGGTTACCATAGTGACAAGATTGCCTTTTTTTTTTTGGTAGAGTAGTGCTACCAAATCTCACAGGCATCAACAGCGTGTAAGTCTATCTAAATACAGTAAAAGTCCACAAAATTCAATCTCTTTGAACATGTTAAATTGTGTTATGCAGGAATTTTCCAGACGCCTGATTGAATGTATCAAATGTAATGGCGGTCATCTAACCGGAGTAATTTTCAAAACCTAAATATGATTGTCAGTAATAAAAAAAATACCCACTTTTCTGAGTTTCATTTCTTTTTTTTTAACAGAAAACATGTATAGCGCTTATTTATTCTCCATTTTACAAATCCAGCCATGCTTTATGCTGGACCTTATATATTGTTAGATCAGTGAAAGAGAAGTAATTATCTTTAAAAGTAAAGGTACTTGGTTCAGTCCCTTGTTGTATTATTCATTTTTTTTTTTTTTTGTCCACCAGAGAAAGTTAGTCAGCTGAGGTAACCTTGATGTGTAATGTAAACTTGCACGGGAGAGGTGAGCTTAGGTTAGGGAAAAGTTAATGTGTCAACTTTGGAATGTTTGTTGTTGACAGAAAAGAAAAAAAAAAGGGTAAAGATAGTCCAATAGCCAATGCAGTAGGGGATGAAGCGTTAGAGACCTCATTATGCTGGGCCTTCAGTGTACAAGGTAGGGTGGCCAGTTCCTGTCCTCGCTGCCTTTCCTTCCCAGACTTTCTCTGGTACCCATTTTACGAGGCTGGGTCGACCTCGGGGCCGTACTGGTTGGGAAAAAAAATCCCGTTCAGCTGGGGATTCGAATTCTCCACCATTCTGTTGCTAGACACAACAGACTAAATTTAGTAATAAAGACTTAGTTTTGTTTTTTTTAAGGAAATTGTTTGTTTAAGAAACCAAAGATCGTAAAAACATGATTATTCACGAGGAGTGAGCTTTTCTTCGTGATAGAACATTCGGGAATCATGGGAAGAATTAGTATGGGATATTTAAGCTAGAGCAATTTTGCTTACTAGTCATGTTTTTCAGTAGAGGAGTTTGCAAGTGGTCGGTTTCAGTTATCTAGTAGACTCAGTTCTAGTTACGTACTAGACTCAATTCTAGTTGTCTAGTAGACTCAGTTCTAGTTGTCTAGTAGACTCAGTTCTAATTACGTAGTAGACTCAGTTCTAGTTATTTAGTAGACTCAGTTCTAGTTGTCTAGTAGACTCAGTTCCAGTTATGTAGTAGACTCAGTTCCAGTGATGTAGTAGACTCAGTTCCGGTGATGTAGTAGACTCAGTTCCGGTGATGTAGTAGACTTAGTTCCGGTGATATAGTAGACTCAGTTCCAGTGATGCAGTAGACTCAGTTTCAGCATATTGTCCTTTAGGACAAGTTTTCTGTGTCAGTGAAATGTAAGCTGTTTAGTTGTGTTGTCCTTATCAGGACAGAACTGTGTTGTACTGGTTCCCAACTTTTGGAAGTTGTGTGTGGTCTGGATATTTTTGTGAAACTTCACTAATTTGTAAGTAGTTGCTTGTAGTAGTTATTATTTGTCAGGAACTTCTTCCCTATGTCGCTGACTACGCGCTCGGGAAGTTCTTGTAATATTTGTAAATACAATCTGCCATATTGGCAGCTTGTCTTTTTTCTCATCTCCATTTTTCATCGTTCATTTCTACATTCAATAAATGTTTTGATGTGTATCCTTGCAGCTGGACTATTATTATCTTCATGGAGTTTTCTAGCTGTTAGTCCTGTCGAGTGAGTGGGAAGTCCTGTCAAAGTTTTCATACGTGACACTGTCGTTTTCGTTGCAGCAGTTGCCGACCTGGCATTGTTGTTGTGTCACTCAGGGTTACCATAGTGACAAGATTGCCTTTTTTTTTTGGTAGAGTAATGCTACCAAATCTCACAGGCATCAACAGCGTGTAAGTCTATCTAAATACAGTAAAAGTCCACAAAATTCAATATTTTGATGCCCTGCTCGCACGTCAGTACTTGTCCCAGAGGCATACACCTTTATAGGTATAGATGAATATGCCCATATATATGAGGCATAAGTCCATGAGACTATTCTGGCAGTATTTTGAGACTATAATCAAATATTGTCTTTGTATGTGATATTACACTAAGGATTTGACATAATCAAATGTTGTCTTTGGTATGTGATATTACACCAAGGATTTGACATAATCAAATGTTGTCTTTGGTATGTGATATTACACCAAGGATTTGACATAATCAAATGTTGTCTTTGGTATGTGATATTGCACCAAGGATTTGACATAATCAAATGTTGTCTTTGGTGTGTGATATTACACTAAGGATTTGACATAATCAAATGTTGTCTTTGGTGTGTGATATTACACTAAGGATTTGACATAATCAAATGTTGTCTTTGGTGTGTGATATCACACCAAGGATTTGACATAATCAAATGTTGTCTTTGGTGTGTGATATTACACTAAGGATTTGACATAATCAAATGTTGTCTTTGGTATGTGATATCACACCAAGGATTTGACATAATCAAATGTTGTCTTTGGTGTGCGATATTACACTAAGGATTTGACATAATCAAATGTTGTCTTTGGTATGTGATATCACACCAAGGATTTGACATAATCAAATGTTGTCTTTGGTGTGTGATATTACACTAAGGATTTGACATAATGATTATCTTGAGTGTTTGTACTTGAGCAAAGATTCTGCTTACAACCAAGAGTATAGATTATGATCGAAGAAAGGTGACTCGTGTAAATCTTTTGAATAAAATGAAATTATTATTGTTAATTAATTCCCTTTAGTATTATTGACTGTTCAGTCGAGAAAATTCTGCATAGACCAGGCGTGTGGCTCGTGTTTTTCTAGAAGGTCCAGTCCGTGGGAGTAGGAAGTAGGTGATTAAAATTTTAGGGCAGTCGAGAGTTAGCATCTGTTGGGTTAGGGCGTATTTTGTTAGTAATGTAACTGTAAAACTAGTGATTGTCAGTGTAATTATAATGATTAAGAGTAGTATTGTTAGGAATAGTGGAATGTTTTCTTTTAGTATCCTGTGGGGGACTGTCTTTTTTGTGAGATGTAAGGCGTATGGAATTTCCTTGTTATGTATGCTGATCAGTTTAAGGTACGACATGTATTTTCACTAACATGAATTCATTGGCCAACATCATCATTAGGTGGCGTTAAATAAATGTATTTGTGTAATCGGCAAATGGACGCTTTGTGTCGAATGATTTTGGGGTATTGTTGAAAGAAACCTGGGTTGCAAGTTGAGAATCAGAGAAGGAGCTATGTACGGCCGGCCCACAAGTCATGGAGTAGTGATGATTTGGATGCTTATTAATATGTACATTAATAATTCGAAAAAATATAACTTTAGGAAGCAATTATCATCATCAGTCATTATCAGTTGTCAGATAGGCGCCTGATCCAGGAACTACCATAGTAGAGACAAAGCAATAAAAACTGCAGCAGTGAAGATAATAAAACACAGAAATCACACCGAGAAGCAAATATTCTTGTTCACGGATTCCCAGCCCGTGATACAAGCACTGAAACACCAAAATATCGAAGACCTGGACGACCTGACAAAAGCGTTGTTACTAACAACATAACAGTAAAGCAGTCATACAGTCGATACCTGCCCACAGTAACATTCACGGGAATGAAGAGACTGGCAAGAGAGGAAGGGGAGAATGCATCAGACTGATAGAAGCACAACATATGAACAGACAAAAAAAAAACAGACTAAAAGGAAGGCACGTATACAGACAAATGGACAAAACAACACCTCATAGCAAATACAGATGAATACTACAAACTCTCAAGAAACGACCAAGT
Source organism: Achatina immaculata (assembly GCA_009760885.1). Lineage (NCBI taxonomy): Eukaryota > Metazoa > Mollusca > Gastropoda > Stylommatophora > Achatinidae > Lissachatina > Lissachatina immaculata. Next base: position 67,710,308 of record CM019719.1, on the reverse strand, counting down.
GATAATCTACCGACTGAGAACATGACATGACAGACTGAGACACCATCTATACCAGAAGCTGAGATACCATCTATACCAGAAGCTGAGACACCATCTAAACCAGAAGCTGAGACACCATCTATACCAGAAGCTGAGATACCATCTATACTAGAAGCTGAGACACCATCTATACCAGAAGCTGAGATACCATCTATACTAGAAGCTGAAAATTGGTACAGCAGACCAATTGCCTGCGGCAAAGAAAACAAACAGCACACCACATCCTCCAGAGTTGCCAGCTACACAACTCAGCACAGCACATCCTCCAGAGTTGCCAGCTACACATCTCAGCACAGTACATCCTCCAGAGTTGCCAGCTACACAACTCAGCACATCACATCCTCCAGAGTTGCCAGCTACACATCTCAGCACAGTACATCCTCCAGAGTTGCCAGCTACACATCTCAGCACAGCACATCCTCCAGAGTTGCCAGCTACACATCTCAGCACAGTACATCCTCCAGAGTTGCCAGCTACACAACTCAACACATCACATCCTCCAGAGTTGCCAGCTACACATCTCAGCACAGTACATCCTCCAGAGTTGCCAGCTACACATCTCAGCACAGTACATCCTCCAGAGTTGCCAGCTACACAACTCAGCACAGTACATCCTCCAGAGTTGCCAGCTACACATCTCAGCACAGTACATCCTCCAGAGTTGCCAGCTACACAACTCAGCACAGCACATCCTCCAGAGTTGCCAGCTACACATCTCAGCACAGTACATCCTCCAGAGTTGCCAGCTACACAACTCACTCGGACAAAGGACCTGCCAGGACCCCAGCTCTGCAGTGAGGCTGAGAACGTGATACGAAATGGCACATTTGTGCGAGAGACTGGTGTCGATGTCTGAGTGGGCAACGAAGAAGATTACGAAGAACGAGTATAGCAGTTTAAAACAGTGACAAATAAAGTGCACAACAAGTTACTACGTTGTTAGCGCCAGGTGAGAGGGCGTCTAATTACGTGTTGAGACGTCCTTATCTGTGATACAGCAACAAAGAAAAAATCTAGACACGGCAATAACAGGGAAAGGGTGTGAGTTTTCTGCATATTCATTTTTATTCATATTTATTGACAAACTGAGAATTGTCTAGTTACCTGTCCTGAAAGACAACGATTGGGTCATTTATGAGGTCAGAGAGGTCATGATCTTTGCCCTTTTCTTTCACATCGGGATGTTTTTTAACCATCAACCATCCCATGTGGGCAAAGAAAATGCCACGTCTGGCGTTGTGAGGGTCTGCGCCCGTCTCTGAAAACTTGTGGTGAGCTCTGTGATCTCTTGACCATTCCAATATGGAGTTTAATTAAAAGTAGAAAAATATTAATAAACAAAGGCCTGTGCTACGCAGTTTTTGAAACCTAAAAGCAGTGTATACCGCAGCCATATCATTTAATGTTCAGTGATGAGTAACAAGAATCATTAAAAGCAATAAAAACAGTCAGCATCTGGTCATTCCAAAACTGTTATGTGTTATGTGTAGCTAAAATAACCACTTAAGCTGTCATTTAAGTTTCTGTTGGAAAAGAAGATTTCAGAAGCCAAAAGTAAATCCCTTTCAGTGAGACGACTTTTGGTGAATATAGAAAGCCGCAAACACACGTTTAAACAAATTCATTTCTTGCTCACTCTGTGTGTATTTACAGAGACCTTAAAACTGCTGTAATTTCACATAATTCTTGATAATGCAAGATTTAAAGATAGTATCGATCCAGAATTTATATGTACATTCGGAGAACATTTTGATATCAAGAAACGTATAAAAAGATGCATTTAAAATCTTCTTACAATACTCAAACTTAAGAAAATTATAATAATAAGAAGAAGACATAGACTTACCTGGAAGGAAATGCAGTTACAGAAAGCCAAGAAAGCTCTCAAAGGTGCCCGAGCTTTGTAAGATCTGTGTGACCACAAACGATGAACGCCTGCACATATACCAATATCTGACAGCGCATACAGGAGGAAACCTGGGGACAACAAGAAGGGTTAGTGCTACTGGCCTTCTTTCTACTTTTCTTTAACTCTACACTACATTTAACTGCATTTCTTATTTTCTTTTAGCTGTAAATAAAGTTCTTAAGACTTTAAAACTAACACAAAATATGAAAAAAATGGATTAAATGATCATAACATATCTTATCATATTATCTTCTTCAGTGTAATCTGTGTGATATATGTAGTTATGTCTCTTAAAATTTTATCATCGTTATAGTTTCAGTCGTTACCTCAGCTCATAAAGAAGTACAACAGGACAGTTTTGATCCAGCAACCAATTTTTTTTAATGTTATACTTCACCAGGTTCCAATGAACAAATTAACCTACAGGCTTTGAACTATTTGTGAATTTTACTGCTAGAGAAAAGAAAGTACTCTGATGTCGTGGAAATCTCGCGTCTTAGATTACTTTAACTATGGAAATATTGCACTTTAGATTATTCTGTAGAAATAATAAGCTATAGATTATTTTAATTGTGGAAATACTGGACACTAGATTATTTTATAATAATATATTTTATTATAAAATCACAACACACATTTTCAGAACCACTGGTTCTTTAACGAAATCTGAAAACAGAACTAATTCTACATTCTTTAGTTCGCAATCTCAAAACAGAACTAGTTCTACATTCTTTATATCTACACTTTCTACTGAGCAAAAATATAAGGCAAACTCAGCACAGCACATCCTCCAGAGTTGCCAGCTACATATCTCAGCACAGTACATCCTCCAGAGTTGCCAGCTACACAACTCACTCGGACAAAGGACCTGCCAGGACCCCAGCTCTGCAGTGAGGCTGAGAACATGATACGAAATGGCACATTTGTGCGAGAGACTGGTGTCGATGTCTGAGTGGGCAACGAAGAAGATTACGAAGAACGAGTATAGCAGTTTAAAACAGTGACAAATAAAGTGCACAACAAGTTACTACGTTGTTAGCGCCAGGTGAGAGGGCGTCTAATTACGTGTTGAGACGTCCTTATCTGTGATACAGCAACAAAGAAAAAATCTAGACACGTCAATAGCAGGGAAAGGGTGTGAGTTTTCTGCATATTCATTTTTATTCATATTTATTGACAAACTGAGAATTGTCTAGTTACCTGTCCTGAAAGACAACGATTGGGTCATTTATGAGGTCAGAGAGGTCATGAACTTTGCCCTTTTCTTTCACATCGGGATGTTTTTTAACCATCAACCATCCCATGTGGGCAAAGAAAATGCCACGTCTGGCGTTGTGAGGGTCTGCGCCCGTCTCTGAAAACTTGTGGTGAGCTCTGTGATCTCTTGACCATTCCAATATGGAGTTTAATTAAAAGTAGAAAAATATTAATAAACAAAGGCGTGTGCTACGCAGTTTTTGAAACCTAAAAGCAGTGTATACCGTAGCCATATCATTTAATGTTCAGTGATGAGTAACAAGAATCATTAAAAGCAATAAAAACAGTCAGCATCTGGTCATTCCAAAACTGTTATGTGTTATGTGTTATGTGTAGCTAAAATAACCACTTAAGCTGTCATTTAAGTTTCTGTTGGAAAAGAAGATTTCAGAAGCCAAAAGTAAATCCCTTTCAGTGAGACGACTTTTGGTGAATATAGAAAGCCGCAAACACACGTTTAAACAAATTCATTTCTTGCTCACTCTGTGTGTATTTACAGAGACCTTAAAACTGCTGTAATTTCACATAATTCTTGATAATGCAAGATTTAAAGATAGTATCGATCCAGAATTTATATGTACATTCGGAGAACATTTTGATATCAAGAAACGTATAAAAAGATGCATTTAAAATCTTCTTACAATACTCAAACTTAAGAAAATTATAATAATAAGAAGAAAACATAGACTTACCTGGAAGGAAATGCAGTTACAGAAAGCCAAGAAAGCTCTCAAAGGTGCCCGAGCTTTGTAAGATCTGTGTGACCACAAACGATGAACGCCTGCACATATACCAATATCTGACAGCGCATACAGGAGGAAACCTGGGGACAACAAGAAGGGTTAGTGCCACTGGCCTTCTTTCTACTTTTCTTTAACTCTACACTACATTTAACTGCATTTCTTATTTTCTTTTAGCTGTAAATAAAGTTCTTAAGACTTTAAAACTAACACAAAATATGAAAAAAATGGATTAAATGATCATAACATATCTTATCATATTATCTTCTTCAGTGTAATCTGTGTGATATATGTAGTTATGTCTCTTAAAATTTTATCATCGTTATAGTTTCAGTCGTTACCTCAGCTCATAAAGAAGTACAACAGGACAGTTTTGATCCAGCAACCAATTTTTTTTAATGTTATACTTCACCAGGTTCCAATGAACAAATTAACCTACAGGCTTTGAACTATTTGTGAATTTTACTGCTAGAGAAAAGAAAGTACTCTGATGTCGTGGAAATCTCGCGTCTTAGATTACTTTAACTATGGAAATATTGCACTTTAGATTATTCTGTAGAAATAATAAGCTATAGATTATTTTAATTGTGGAAATACTGGACACTAGATTATTTTATAATAATATATTTTATTATAAAATCACAACACACATTTTCAGAACCACTGGTTCTTTAACGAAATCTGAAAACAGAACTAATTCTACATTCTTTAGTTCGCAATCTCAAAACAGAACTAGTTCTACATTCTTTATATCTACACTTTCTACTGAGCAAAAATATAAGGCAAATTCAGCACAGAACAAACATCTACAGTAACAGCGAGATCAAACATCCTAGCCAAGCTGACGACACAAAATCACGTCATGCTGTTCCTAACATAAACTCTCACAATGCTCATCAACTCAGACTAAACTAAAACTCATCTCAGAAAAAATCTGTCCCTTAAATATGAAGTATATTTTCTGACAGAAAGTTTCCTGAACTTCTTCACGAGAAAAAACTCAACTTCGTGAAGTTGTCTGTTTATTCGGCTTCAAAATCTTCTTACAAAAACATATTCCGAAAATAGTTTAATGCAAACGTCAAGGTTATGTGAGCTGAATACAATCTATTTTTAGAACATTACGTGGAACATGAGTTGAAGGAAGAACCTAACTGTACCGAACTTAGCTATTCTACTGATTATATCCCTTTATCTAAACTAATATACTATCACACTAGTGCTACTCTATATGTCAGAGTTTTTCTTGAGTTTTTTCTAGTGCTACTCTATATGTCAGAGTTTTTCTTGAGTTTTTTCTAGTGCTACTCTATATGTCAGAGTTTTTCTTGAGTTTTTTTCTAGTGCTACTCTATGTCGGAGTTATTCTTGAGTTTTTTCTAGTGCTACTCTATGTCGGAGTTATTCTTGAGTTTTTTCTAGTGCTACTCTATGTCGGAGTTATTCTTAAGTTTTTTCTAGTGCTACTCTATGTCGGAGTTACTCTTGAGAAGTAGGAAAACAACGAATATACACTAAAAAATTTTTTATTGTTTTTTCATTAGAATTTGAAAAATATGTCGCAGAATTTACATAGAAACTTCAATTTTTGTAGACAAAACGGAAAGAATTGTTCTCTAGATTTCCAGATTTTAGTAGGAGCACAATTAAATTAATATATAGGGAACCTGATTGTATGACTACAACTACAGCAAATGGTATTCTATGTTCTTATGCACACTAATTTAATTTTTAATGAAAAGTGGATAAGCTTATATGTTGGTCTTCTCTGCATATTAAAATAGTTTAAATGTTGTAAAAAAAGTAGGACTGCTGATTAGTTATCATTAATGCGTTCGATTAATGCATTAATAATTTGTATGAGTACATTTATAGCAACACTTAAACGTGTTAATTAACTCAGTTGATGTGACCGTTATTAAATTAATGAAGCAGCATCAAATGAATCAAAATGTGTTAAATAATGGTTGTGGAGGGTTCCTAAGATCAGTTTCGTGTCTTTTATACAAGTTTCTCGATCCCTGTTCCTGCTCTGCATGATTACTCGGGGGGGGGGGGGGGGAGGGTGGAGTAAGATAGAGAAGAGCCATATGTTTCTTGCCCGATCATTCTTCCAAAGCTCTGCCATCTTGAATTTGGAATACCTGTATATGATAATGACACCGTTAGCATCGTGTGTCTAAGCGAACTGAGCTTCAGTCTCTCTGCCTGGGAAATGTGACTGTATTGGGCTTGCAGTTTAAAAAATCTTAGAGGCTTGCGAAAAAACCCCCGGAAGTTTAACGAGAGCTGTAAATTGTAGGACATTCTGACTAGCTTAATACAACAGTTGTGGTTCGACTCGGGTGATTGGTGGCACAAGCAGGCACTGGTGATGAAAGCGAGAACGGTGAAGGGGGGAGAGGCAAAGCTAAGACAGAAAATAAAACGGTTTCTGCCTCGGTTTTCTGGCAAAGAAAGGCAGTTCCTGTGGCTGTTACTCTGGCGCACCGAAGTGACGATGGCTGCTACGCTTTCACTACGACCGTTTTATATGTTGACCTCGGCAGGCAGGCGAAAACCACTGGTAAGCTGATGCCACTGGTAATCTGTTGACACTGGTAAGCTGATGCCACTGGTAATCTCTTGACACTGGTAAGCTGATGCCACTGGTAATCTGTTGACACTGGTAAGCTGATGCCACTGGTAATCTCTTGACACTGGTAAGCTGATGCCACTGGTAATCTCTTGACACTGGTAAGCTGATGCCACTGGTAATCTCTTGATACTGGTAAGCTGATGCCACTGGTAATCTCTTGACACTGGTAAGCTGATGCCACTGGTAATCTCTTGACACTGGTAAGCTGATGCCACTGGTAATCTGTTGACACTGGTAAGCTGATGCCACTGGTAATCTCTTGACACTGGTAAGCTGATGCCACTGGTAATCTCTTGACACTGGTAGCTGATGCCACTGGTAATCTCTTGACACTGGTAAGCTGATGCCACTGGTAATCTCTTGACACTGGTAAGCTGATGCCACTGGTAATCTCTTGACACTGGTAAGCTGATGCCACTGGTAATCTCTTGACACTGGTAAGCTGATGCCACTGGTAATCTCTTGACACTGGTAGCTGATGCCACTGGTAATCTCTTGACACTGGTAAGCTGATGCCACTGGTAATCTCTTGACACTGGTAAGCTGATGCCACTGGTAATCTGTTGACACTGGTAAGCTGATGCCACTGGTAATCTCTTGACACTGGTAAGCTGATGCCACTGGTAATCTCTTGACACTGGTAAGCTGATGCCACTGGTAAACTACACTCTTCAAACTAAAGCTCACACCAGAAAAATTACCCATAAAGAAAATGCTAATGAGCGAAATGTTCTTGAACGACACTGATTTGGATCCAGTAGTGAGCTGGAAGCTACAGGAGAACAACTATCCAGTTCTGTCTAGGTGTAAGGTGGGTTAGCTCACTAGCTGTTTAGAAGAAGTGCACGAGAACAAACAGCGACAAAGAGTGAGTAGCGGAAGTACGGATAAGATTGCTCAGCACCTATAGCAGACTAGGCCAAAATGAAAAAACACAAAGCAAAAGGTCAAGTCAGCTGAAGAGATCCAATACTACATGTGTGACGCTAGAGGCCGTCTGTTAGCCGGGCAGATATCGTTAGACCTGGCTCAATGCAGAGGTCCTCGCACAGGAGATGTCTCAGATCCTTGTGCTCAAAAAGTAAGGACGTCAGAAGGGAATTTTATGATGGTTGAATGGACCTAAAGGAGTGGAGTGTAACTTGACATGCACAGTGAGGCGTACCCCGAGAAATGTACACAGGAGTTGAAAGCCAATATGGCGGAGGAGTTGTGGCTTTTATTTTTCTATGAATTTATTTGTGGAACATTGAGGTTTTATCGTGACTATTCATAATTATCTATGTTGTGTGTTGGTAGAATGTAGACATAAGTATAGTATTAGTAGAATGTAAACATAAATATAGTATTAGTAGAATGTAAACATAAGAATAGTATTTGTAGAATGTAGACATAAGTATAGTATTAGTAGAATGTAGACATAAGTATAGTATTAGTAGAATTTAGACATAAGTATAGTATTAGTAGAATGTAAACATAAGTATAGTATTAGTAGAATGTAGACATAAGTATAGTATTAGTAGAATGTAGACATATGTATAGTATTAGTAGAATGCAGACATAAGTATAGTATTAGTAGAATGTAGACATAAGTATAGTATTAGTAGACTGCAGACATAAGTATAGTATTAAATTCACGTAGAAGAAGTTTGAAGGATATGTTGTTCTTCATCAGATTATAGCATATGCCGACGGGGTGACACGTCTTTGTTAGGTTATTTTTATGTATATATGTCAGTTTGATCGAGGGAGAAGAATGTTGAGAGCAAATTGTAGAGAGAGGGGGGAAGAATGTAGAGAGTATGTTGTAGAGAGAGAGGGGAGGAGAAATGCTGATAGTAAGTTGTAGAGAGCGGGGAGATGAATGTTGAGAGCAGTCTGCAGAGAGAAGGGGGAAGAATGTTGAGAGCAGTCTGCAGAGAGAAGGGAGAAGAATGTTGAGAGCAGTCTGCAGAGAGAAGGGGGAAGAATGTTGAGAGCAGTCTGCAGAGAGAGAGGGGAAGAATGTTGAGAGCAGTTTGTAGAGAGAGGGGGAAGAATGTTGAGAGCAGTCTACAGAGAGAGGGGGAAGAATGTTGAGAGCAGTCTGCAGAGAGAAAGAGAGAGGGGGGAAGAATGTTGAGAGCAGTTTGTAGAGAGAGAGGGAAGAATGTTGAGAGCAGTTTGTAGAGAGAGGGGGAAGAATGTTGAGAGCAATCTGCAGAGAGAGAGAGAGAGGGGAAGAATGTTGAGAGCAGTCTGCAGAGAGAGAGAGAGGGAGGAAGAATGTTGAGAGCAGTCTGCAGAGAGAGAGGGGGGAAGAATGTTGAGAGCAGTTTGTAGAGAGAGGGGGAAGAATGTTGAGAGCAGTCTGCAGAGAGAGAGAGAGGGGATTGATTGATTGATTGATTGATTTTTATTTCATAAGGGTTAAGAATTGGGTACGCAGGCCCATCTGACATTCTGCCCTTTATCATACATCTTTCACTCTATTCCAGACATTCTACAAATATGCTGTTCATATAACAAACATAACTAACATTGAAGCTGAGAGACATAAAATAAAATATAACATTTACGTTTCGCTCTTAAACATTCACTCAGTACAGAAGTAACTACATACATTATAAATGACTATCTACTAAACAAAATTTTCAGGACTATTCAGAAAACAATTAATTGTATTCGGTGTCTGTAAGAGCAGCTTAAGATAACTTTTAAGTTTTATAATTCATGGAGGCATGTAGCCGACATCAAATAGATATTGGGAAAGCTTGTAGTTGAAGGAAGGAGTATAATTTATATTTTTTATATAGGATGGGAGGGTATTCCAAAGATGAGCAGCAGAATAACTAAAGCTTCTCTTGTAAAGATCAAGTCTAGGTTTTGGAAGACATATGTTGTTCAAGCGTTGGCTGCACTTTGGGCTAAATTTAAACGAAGAATGTTGAGAGCAGTCTGCAGGGAGAGAGGGGAAGAATGTTGAGAGCAGTCTGCAGAGAGAGAGGGGAAGAATGTTGAGAGCAGTTTGTAGAAAGAGGGGAAAGAATGTTGAGAGCAGTCTGCAGAGAGAGAGAGGGAAGAATGTTGAAAGCAATCTGCAGAGAGAGGGGGGAAGAATGTTGAGAGCAGTTTGTAGAGAGAGGGGGAAAAATGTTGAGAGCAGCTTGTAGAGAGAGGGCGAAGAATGTTAAAAGCAGTTTGTAGAGAGAGGGGGAAGAATGTTGAGAGCAGGTTGTAGAGGGGGGGGGGAAGAATGTTGAGAGCAGTTTGTAGAGGGGGGGGAAGAATGTTGAGAGCAGTTTGTAGAGAGGGGGGGAGAATGTTGAGAGCAGGTTGTAGAGAGGGGGGGGAAGAATGTTGAAGTCGGTTGCAGAGAGAGGGAGGGGGGAAAGAATGTTGAAAGTAGTTTGTAGAGAGAGGGGGGAAGAATGCTGAGAGCAGTTTGTAGAGAGGGAGGAAGAATGTTGAGAGCAGTTTGCAGAGAGAGGGGGGAAGAATGTTAAGAGCAGTCTGCAGAGAGAGAGAGAGGGGGGAAGAATGTTGAGAGCAGTCTGCAGAGAGAGGGAAGAATGTTGAGAGCAGTCTGCAGAGAGAGAGAGGGAAGAATGTTAAGAGCAGTCTGCAGAGAGAGAGAGGGAGGAAGAATGTTGAGAGCAGTCTGCAGAGAGAGAGGGGAAGAATGTTGAGAGCAGTCTACAGAGAGAGATGGGAAGAATGTTGAGAGCAGTTTGCAGAGAGAGGGGGGAAGAATGTTGAGAGCAGTCTGCACAGAGAGAGAGAGAGAGAGGGAAGAATGTTGAGAGCAGTCTGCAGAGAGAGAGAGAGAGAGAGAGAGGGGGGGGATAAGAATGTTGAGAGCAGTTTGTAGAGAGAGGGGGAAGAATGTTGAGAGCAATTTGTAGAGAGGGAGGAAGAATGTTGAGAGCAGTTTGTAGAGAGAGGGGGGAAGAATGTTGAGAGCAGTCTGCAGAGAGAGAGAGAGAGAGAGAGAGGGAAGAATGTTGAGAGCAGTCTGCAGAGAGAGAGAGAGGGGGGAAGAATGTTGAGAGCAGTTTGTAGAGAGAAGGGGGAAGAGTGTTGAGAGCAGTTTGCAGAGAGAGGTGGGAAGAATGTTGAGAGCAGTCTGCAGAGAGAGAGAGGAGAAGAATGTTGAGAACAGTTTGTAGAGAGAGGGGGAAGAATGTTGAGAGCAATTTGTAGAGAGAGAGGAAGAATGTTGAGAGCAGTCTGCAGAGAGAGAGAGGGGAAGAATGTTGAGAGCAGTCTGCAAAGAGAGAGAGAGAGAGAGGAGAAGAATGTTGAGAGCAGTTTGTAGAGACAGGGGGAAGAATGTTGAGAGCAATTTGTAGAGAGGGGAGGAAGAATGTTCAGAGCAGTTTGTAGAGAGAGAGGGGAAGAATGTTGAGAGCAGTCTGCAGAGAGAGAGGGGAAGAATGTTGAGAGCAGTCTGCAGAGAGAGAGAGAAAAGGGAAGAATGTTGAGAGCAGTTTGTAGAGAGGGGGGAAGAATGTTGAGAGCAGTCTGCAGAGAGAGAGAGGGGGGAAGATTGTTGAGGGCAGTCTGCAGAGAGAGAGGGGGGAAGAATGTTGAGAGCAGTTTGCAGAGAGAGGGGGGAAGTATGTTGAGAGCAGTCTGCAGAGAGAGAGAGAGAGAGAGAAGGGAAGAATGTTGAGAACAGTTTGTAGAGAGAGGGGGAAGAATGCTGAGAGCAGTTTGTAGAGAGAGGGGGGGGAAGAATGTTGAGAGCATGTTGTAGAGGGGGAGGGGGGAAGAATGTTAAGAGTGCGTGTAGAGAGAGAAGAATGTTGAGACCATATTGTAGAGAGAGAGAGAGAGAGGGAAGAATGTTGAGTGTAGGTGTGGAGAGAGAGGGAAGAATGTTGAGAGTAGGTGTGGAGAGAGAGGGAAGAATGTTGAGAGTAAGTGTAGAGAGAGAGAGGGAAGATTTTGAATTGTTTGTGCTGACCTGCAGTCTGCACTGGGTGTTTGCCACAAACCAGATTTAGTGCTCGTTTGTGAAGTGAGTGGAGCCTTTTTTATGTTTGAGACTGAGCGACCATCCCAGATCGTGGAACAGTAATCTAAGTGTGTTTGTATGTGTGATATGTCGTATGTCATTCTTGCTTCCTGATCAATAAAGTGTTTAATTTTGGCTAGATAGTAAACTTTATGCGCTATCATGTTTGCTAGGTTATGTACGTGAGAATTCCAAGTTTAATGTTGATCAATGGTGAATCCTAAAGTTTTATGTTCATGAACGTTTTCTATTTCCTTAGTCCCAGCACAAAGCTGTAGTGAAGTTTTTCTTACATTCTGCAGTTTCTGTCTTGTAGTGATGAGCATGGATTTTTTTTTTGTGTGTGTTTATCAGCATACCATTTTTATTACTCCATTTAATCAAACTGTTTATATCATTTTGAAGCGTTGTCTGTAGGTTATTGATATCACAGCCAATACTGTAAAAAGTACAGTCATCTGCAAAAAGATCACATGAAGAGTGCTTTAAATGTAGTGGTAAGTCGTTAATACAGAGATCAAAGAGAAGAGAATCAAGAATGGAGCCTTGAGGGATACCAGTATCAACCATAGAAGAGTCAGATATTTTGTTTCTAAACCAAACTACTTGTTTTCTACCTGAGAGAAAAGATGTAATAAATGTTGTCAGGTCAGGGTATAATCTAGAACCTTCCAGCTTTTTTGCAAGACTTTCACGGTTAATCATATCGAAGGCTTTCTTGAAATCAACAAAGACAGCACCACACAATTTATCATTATTTATATTAGATATCCAGTTTTCAGTCAATTTAGTTAACGCTGTGTGGCAGGAGTGATTTGGTCTAAAACCTGACTGACTGTCTAGTAATAGATTGTTTTCCTGCATGTGTAGAAGTGGTAACTTTTTTATATGTTTTTCAAGAGGTTTAGATAATGATTTCAAAATAGATATAGGTCTATAATTTGAACGGTTACTGGTCTGTCTAGATTTAAAAAGAGGAAACACTTTGGCGAGTTTAAAAGCGTCAGGGAAATAATGTTTGCCAATGCACAAATTGTATATGTATGTTATGATAGTGGTGGTAGTGGTGGTAAGATCTGTGTAGTATCTGTAGTGGTGGTGGTTGTGGTGGTGATGATGATGGTGGTGATGATGATGATGGTGGTGGTGATGGTGGTGTTGGTGGGTTGTGTGTAGTATCTGTGGTGGTGTGGTTGTGGTGGTAGATTCTGTGTAGTACCTATGGTGGTGGTAGATTATGTGTAGTATCTGTGATGTTGGTGGTAGATTATGTGTAGTGTCTGTGGTGGTGGTGGTATATTCTGTGTAGTATCTGTGGTGGTTGTGGTGGTGGTAGATTTTGTGTAGTATCTGTAGTGGTGGTGATAGATTATGTGTCGTATCTGTGGTGGTGGTGGTAGATTAGTATCTGTGATTTTGGTGGTCGATTATGTGTATTGTTTGTGATGGTGGTGGTAGATTCCGTGTACTGTCTATGGTGGTGTAGATTCTGTGTAGTGTCTCTGGTGGTGGTGGTGGTAGATTCTGTGTAGTGTCTGTGGTGGTGGTGGTTGTAGATTCTGTGTAGTGTCTGTGGTGGTGGTGGTTGTAGATTCTGTGTAGTGTCTGTGTGGTGGTGGTAGATTCTGTGTAGTATCTGTAGTGGTGGTGGTAGATTATGTGTAGCATCTGTGGTGGTGGTGGTGTAGATTCTGTGTAGTATCTGCGGTGGTGGTGGTAGATTAGTATATGTGATGTTGATGGTAGATTACGTGTATGTTTGTGATGGTGGTGGTAGATTATGCGCTATCATGTTTGCTAGGTTATGTACGTGAGAATTCCAAGTTTAATGTTGATCAATGGTGAATCCTAAAGTTTTATGTTCATGAACGTTTTCTATTTCCTTAGTCCCAGCACAAAGCTGTAGTGAAGTTTTTCTTGCATTCTGCAGTTTCTGTCTTGTAGTGATGAGCATGGATTTTTTTTTGTGTGTGTTTATCAGCATACCATTTTTATTACTCCATTTAATCAAACTGTTTATATCATTTTGAAGCGTTGTCTGTAGGTTATTGATATCACAGCCAATACTGTAAAAAGTACCGTCATCTGCAAAAAGATCACATGAAGAGTGCTTTAAATGTAGTGGTAAGTCGTTAATACAGAGATCAAAGAGAAGAGAATCAAGAATGGAGCCTTGAGGGATACCAGTATCAACCATAGAAGAGTCAGATATTTTGTTTCTAAACCAAACTACTTGTTTTCTACCTGAGAGAAAAGATGTAATAAATGTTGTCAGGTCAGGGTATAATCTAGAACCTTCCAGCTTTTTTGCAAGACTTTCACGGTTAATCATATCGAAGGCTTTCTTGAAATCAACAAAGACAGCACCACACAATTTATCATTATTTATATTAGATATCCAGTTTTCAGTCAATTTAGTTAACGCTGTGTGGCAGGAGTGATTTGGTCTAAAACCTGACTGACTGTCTAGTAATAGATTGTTTTCCTGCATGTGTAGAAGTGGTAACTTTTTTATATGTTTTTCAAGAGGTTTAGATAATGATTTCAAAATAGATATAGGTCTATAATTTGAACGGTTACTGGTCTGTCTAGATTTAAAAAGAGGAAACACTTTGGCGAGTTTAAAAGCGTCAGGGAAATAATGTTTGCCAATGCACAAATTGTATATGTATGTTATGATAGTGGTGGTAGTGGTGGTAAGATCTGTGTAGTATCTGTAGTGGTGGTGGTTGTGGTGGTGATGATGATGGTGGTGATGATGATGATGGTGGTGGTGATGGTGGTGTTGGTGGGTGTGTGTGTAGTATCTGTGGTGGTGTGGTTGTGGTGGTAGATTCTGTGTAGTACCTATGGTGGTGGTAGATTATGTGTAGTATCTGTGATGTTGGTGGTAGATTATGTGTAGTGTCTGTGGTGGTGGTGGTATATTCTGTGTAGTATCTGTGGTGGTTGTGGTGGTGGTAGATTTTGTGTAGTATCTGTAGTGGTGGTGATAGATTATGTGTCGTATCTGTGGTGGTGGTGGTAGATTAGTATCTGTGATTTTGGTGGTCGATTATGTGTATTGTTTGTGATGGTGGTGGTAGATTCCGTGTACTGTCTATGGTGGTGGTAGATTCTGTGTAGTGTCTGTGGTGGTGGTGGTAGATTCTGTGTAGTGTCTGTGGTGGTGGTGGTTGTAGATTCTGTGTAGTGTCTGTGGTGGTGGTGGTGGTTGTAGATTCTGTGTAGTGTCTGTGGTGGTGGTGGTAGATTCTGTGTAGTATCTGTAGTGGTGGTGGTAGATTATGTGTAGCATCTGTGGTGGTGGTGGTGGTAGATTCTGTGTAGTATCTGCGGTGGTGGTGGTAGATTAGTATATGTGATGTTGATGGTAGATTACGTGTATTGTTTGTGATGGTGGTGGTAGATTATGTGTAGTGCCCTGGGTGGTGGTAGATTAGTATATGTGATGTTGATGGTAGATTACGTGTATTGTTTGTGATGGTGGTGGTAGATTATGTGTAGTGTCCGTGGTGGTGGTAGATTCTGTGTAGTGCCTCTGGTGGTGGTGGTAGATTCTGTGTAGTGTCTGTGGTGGTGGTAGATTCTGTATAGTGTCTGTGGTGGTAGATTCTGTGTGGTGGTGGTGGTGGTGGTGGTAGATTCTGTGTAGTGTCTGTGGTGGTAGATTCCGTGTAGGGTTTGTGGTGGTAGATTCTGTGTAGTGTCTGTGATTTCTAGATTCTGTGTAGTGTCTGTGGTTGTAGATTCTGTGTAGTGTCTGTGGTGGTAGATTCTGTGTAGTGTCTGTGGTGGTGGTGGTAGATTCTGTGTAGTGTCTGTGTGGTGGTGGTGGTGGTGGTGGTGGTGGTAGATTCTGTATAGTGTCTGTGGTGGTAGATTCTGTGTAGTGTCTACGGTGGTAGATTCTGTGTAGTGTCTGTGGTGGTAGATTCTGTGTAGTGTCTGTGGTGGTAGATTCTGCGTAGTGTCTGTGGTGGTAGATTCTGTGTAGTGTCTGTGGTGGTAGATTCTGTGTAGTGTCTGTGGTGGTAGATTCTGTGTAGTGTCTGTGGTGGTAGATTCTGTGTAGTGTCTGTGGTGGTAGATTCTGTGTAGTGTCCGTGGTGGTGGTAGATTCTGTGTAGTGCCTCTGGTGGTGGTGGTAGATTCTGTGTAGTGTCTGTGGTGGTAGATTATGTGTAGTGTCTGTGGTGATAGTAGATTCTGTGTAGTGTCTGTGGTGATGGTAGATTCTGTGTAATGTCTGTGGTGGTAGATTTTGTGTAATGTCTGTGGTTGTAGATTCTGTGTAGTGTCTGTGGTGGTAGATTCTGTGTAGTGTCTGTGGTGGTAGATTCTGTGTAGTGTCCGTGGTGGTGGTAGATTCTGTGTAGTGCCTCTGGTGGTGGTGGTAGATTCTGTGTAGTGTCTGTGGTGGTAGATTCTGTATAGTTTCTGTGGTGGTAGATTCTGTGTAGTGTCTGTGGTGGTAGATTCTATGTAGTGTCTGTGGTTTCTAGATTCTGTGTAGTGTCTGTGGTGGTAGATTCTGTGTAGTGTCTGTGGTGGTAGTTTCTGTGTAGTATCTGTGGTGGTAGATTCTGTGTAGTGTCTGTGGTGGTAGATTCTGTGTAGTGTCTGTGGTGGTAGATTCTGTGTAGTGTCTGTGGTGGTAGATTCTGTGTAGTGTCGGTGGTGATGGTAGATTCTGTGTAGTGTCTGTGGTGATGGTAGATTCTGTGTAATGTCTGTGGTTGTAGATTCTGTGTAGTGTCTGTGGTGGTAGACTCGGTGTAATGTCTGTGGTTGTAGATTCTGTGTAGTGTCTGTGGTGGTGGTAGATTCTGTGTAGTGTCTGTGGTGGTAGATTCTTTGTAGTGTCTGGGGTGGTGGTAGATTCTGTGTAGTGTCTGTGGTGGTTGACCTGACCGGTTGTGAATGACGCGTAGGAAGGGGCGGGAGTCATAGAAGAGGATAATGGAGCTGAAAGGTAGGAAGAAGACAGAGACACAGAGAGAGAGAGAGAGAGAGAGAGAGAGAGAGATGAATGTTGATAACAGATGGAGATAGAGAACGAACGAACGGTCTTTATTTTCGAAGAGTTAAGAATTGGTCACGCGGGCCCGTCTACCATTCTGCCCTTCATCATACAACTTTCACCATGCAACTTTCATCATACAACTTTCATTCAGTCACAGATATTCAGCATTTTTTATTGAACATAATATGCATGAAAAAAAACATAAAATGAATAAATAAATAATTAATAAACCTTTCTTTCCATACACTCCACTTTCTGCTTTATGCAACTACATGAAATAAACTTTATTACCTTCTCACATTCTAAACTCGCACATTTTTGAAACAGCAACATAATAGATACAATAATCAAGCCATACTTTAGATTAAACTAATTTAGACGTTGACAGTACAAATAGATGTTAAGAGCAGGAGGAGATAGAGAGAGAGGTGAATGTTGAGAATAGGTGGAGAGAGAGAGAGAGAGAGGTGAATGTTGAGAATAGGTAGAGAGAGAGAGAGAGGTGAATATTGAGAATAGGTGGCGAGAGAGAGAGGGGTGAATGTTGAGAATAGGTGGAGAGAGAGAGAGAGAGAGGGGTGAATGTTGAGAATAGGTGGAGAGAGAGAGAGGTGAATGTTGAGAATAGGTGGAGAGAGAGAGAGGTGAATGTTGAGAATAGGTGGAGAGAGAGAGAGAGAGAGAGAGGTGAATGTTGAGAATAGGTGGAGAGAGAGAGATGAATGTTGAGAATAAGTGGAGAGAGAGAGAGATAGGTGAATGTTGAGAATAGGTGGAGAGAGAGAGAGAGAGATGAATGTTGAGAATAGGTGAGAGAGAGAGAGAGAGAGAGGGGTGAATGTTGAGAATAGGGGAGAGAGAGAGAGGTGAATGTTGAGAATAGGTGGAGAGAGAGAGGTGAATGTGAGAATAGGTGGAGAGAGAGAGAGAGAGAGAGAGGTGAATGTTGAGATAGGTGGAGAGAGAGAGAGAGAGAGGGTGAATGTTGAGAATAGGTGGAGAGAGAGAGAGGTGAATATTGAGAATAGGTGGCGAGAGAGAGAGGGGTGAATGTTGAGAATAGGTGGAGAGAGAGAGAGAGAGAGGGGTGAATGTTGAGAATAGGTGGAGAGAGAGAGAGGTGAATGTTGAGAATAGGTGGAGAGAGAGAGAGGTGAATGTTGAGAATAGGTGGAGAGAGAGAGAGAGAGAGAGGTGAATGTTGAGAATAGGTGGAGAGGAGAGATGAATGTTGAGAATAAGTGGAGAGAGAGAGAGATAGGTGAATGTTGAGAATAGGTGGAGAGAGAGAGAGAGAGATGAATGTGAGAATAGGTGGAGAGAGAGATGAATGTTGATAATACGTGGAGAGAGAGAGAGAGAGTTGAATGTTGAGAATAAGTGGAGAGAGAGAGAGAGAGGTTAATGTTGAGAATAGGTGGAGAGAAATAGATGAATGTTGAGAACAGTTGGAGAGAGAGAGGTGAATGTTGTCAGCAGGTGGAGAGAGAGAGGTGAATGTTAAGAACAGGTAGAGGGAGAGAGAGAGAGATGAATGTTGAGAGCAGGTGGAGAGAGAGAGAAGTGAATGTTGAGAATAGATGGAGAGAGAGAGATATGAATGTTGAGAATAGGTGGAGAGAGAGAGATGAATGTTGAGAATAGGTGGAGAGAGAGAGAGAGATGAATGTTGAGAATAGGTGGAGAGAGAGAGAGATGAATGTTGAGAGCAGGTGGAGGGAGAGAGAGAGGTGAATGTTGAGAATAGATGGAGAGAGAGAGAGATGAATGTTGAGAATAGGTGGAGAGAGATATAATGGTGAGAATAAGTGGAGAGAGAGAGGTGAATGTTGAGAATAGGTGGAAAAAGAGAGAGAGAGAGAGGTGAATGTTGAGAGCAGGTGGAGAGAGAGAGGCGAATGTTGCGAGCAGGTGGAGAGAGAGAGAGAGAGGGAGAGAGATAAAGAGGAAGGATGCGTTAACTGGTGCTGTCCTTCGATGTCTTCATGCAAAATGTGAATTATATGTCTCCTGTCGCGTATTGTTTGTGATAAAGTGTGTGTTTGTGTGTGTGTGAGTGTGTGCGAGAGAGAGAGAGAGAGAGAGAGAGAGAAATAATTGTCTTTGGTCTTGTAAATTTGTTGCCATGATGGTAGGGTGTAGGTGAAGGTGTGTTGTGATGTGATTTGAAGTCACTGTATGACAGTATGTTGTGATGTGATTTGAAGTCACTGTATGACAGTGTGTTGTGATGTGATTTGAAGTCACTGTATGACAGTGTGTTATGATGTGATTTGAAGTCACTGTATGACAGTGTGTTGTGATGTGATTTGAAGTCACTGTATGACAGTGTGTTGTGATGTGATTTGAAATCACTGTATGACAGTGTGTTGTGATGTGATTTGAAATCACTGTATGACAGTGTGTTGTGATGTGATTTGAAATCACTGTATGACAGTGTGTTGTGATGTGATTTGAAATCACTGTATGACAGTGTGTTGTGATGTGATTTGAAGTCACTATATGACAGTGTGTTATGATGTGATTTGAAGTCACTGTATGACAGTGTGTTATGATGTGATTTGAAGTCACTGTATGACAGTGTGTTGTGATGTGATTTGAAGTCACTGTATGACAGTGTGTTGTGATGTGATTTGAAATCACTGTATGACAGTGTGTTGTGATGTGATTTGAAGTCACTGTATGACAGTGTGTTATGATGTGATTTGAAATCACTGTATGACAGTGTGTTGTGATGTGATTTGAAATCACTGTATGACAGTGTGTTGTGACGTGATTTGAAGTCACTGTATGACAGTGTGTTGTGATGTGATTTGAAGTCGCTGTATGACAGTGTGTTGTGATGTGATTTGAAGTCACTGCATGACAGTGTGTTGTGATGTGATTTGAAGTCACTGTATGACAGTGTGTTGTGACGTGATTTGAAGTCTCTGTATGAAGGTTGTAAACAGTCGGTCCTCCCCTGCTGTTACTGGTCTTTGGTTGGGAACTAAATGTTGTTCGAGGACGGGACTTGATGAGTTATATCTTGAGACGTGAAGAGGCTTTGTGCCAGGAGAATGAGTGGGCTGGTGAAGGTAGAGGTTCACATCCCCATCTGTAAATTGGTAAACCTGGGAGAAGATGTCACAAAACAAGGATAATGTATTAAGTAAATAAGTTAAATCCAAGAGCAGACAATATAGAGGATTGATGAAAAGAATGTTGTAAAGGGCAGGGGATGCCATCGTGCGTTCTGCTGTACTGGAGACAAGTGTAGCTCCCGACAGGGATCAGAAAGAGTGGAACTGGACTCTTACATACAAGTAAGTTAGGGGGAACACATTTAGCATCCCCACCCGCTACTCTCATGTGCCGAAGGTCTTGGAAATACTGGCCTAACAGCCCACCCCCAATATGCCTTAACGGCATGGGAACGGGGATGTTACTTTTACATATACCCACCGCTCTCCCTTATGAACTTTTGTTTTCTGTGCCCAGATATGTCGTTAATAGGAAAAAGGGCATTCCTTGAACCGAGCGACAAGTGTAACTAAACTGATCAGCGTACTTGGAAGAATAAGTGTTTTAATAGTCAGAGAATCAATTATTTTTCTTCTTCATATCATTTTAAAAATAGAACTATTCACATGGCCGATCAAAGAGTAGATTAGTTTGCAGCGTGATATGGCTCAAAATAATTGACTGACGAGTGTTTCGCTGTTTTATTTAATAACTATCTGAGTACCTGACGTTGCCCGGGTATTTATTTCTCGCAATCAACAAAGTTCTATTCATTTCCACAACCTTCTAGACGGTTCTACAAAGTTCTGTTCATTGTCGCAACCTAATAGGACGTTTTACAGAGGTCTATTCGTTCCACAATCTTCTAGAAGGTTCTACAATATTCAATTCATTTCCACAACCTTCTAGAAGGTTCTACAATATTCAATTCATTTCCACAACCTTCTAGAAGGTTCTACAATATTCAATTCATTTCCACTAGCTTCTAGACGGTTCTACAGAGTCTAGACGGTTCTATAGAGCCTAGATGGTTTGATTATAAACATTTTTAGTTTCACCTCCAGGAGCAAGAAGAAATAAATTCTCGGGTAAACCCACCTTTGGGCAAGCAACATAAAGTTGTCCATGGGAGAAACATGGCGAACTCAAATCTGTCTCTCTCCCTCTCTCTCCTCTCTCTCTCTCTGTCTGTGTCCCTATCTCTCTCCCTCTCTATCTCTCTCACCCTCTATCTCTCTCTCTCTTGAGCAAGCAAAATAAAGTTGTCCGTAGGAGAAACATGGTGATCTCAAATCATTCTCTCTCCCTCTCTGTCACTCTCTTACCCCCCCCCCCCCCATCTCTCTCTTCCTCCCCCTCTCCCTCTCTCCCTTAGCAAGCAACATAAAGTTGTCCCTATCTCTCTCCCTCTCTTTCTACTTCACTCTCTCTCTCCCTCTCTCTCTCCTCCTCCCTCATTCTCTCTCTCTCTCTCTCTCTCTCTCTCTCTCTCTCTCCTAAATTTGAAAAGCTAATTTGAAAAAAAAATAAGAAAACGGAACACTGTCACAGAGCAATGAAATCTACTATAGAGTATAATAAAAAGCTAATATAAAATAAGGAGAAAACAAAGTTAAAGTTTATTTTTACAAATATAATTAAAATAAAAAAAAGAGACCATCAACTGAAAGAGCGACATGACACTGTCACATTCCCTGACATAAACTGAAAGACTTGCTGAATTAGTTTACCTTATATACGGTCATCTAAGATTCGGGTTGGTGCTGGATGTTTCTCGAACATCATGAGTCAAAGACCGCAGTCATATCCACAGCCTTTTAGAAGACCACCCACACACCTAGGCCCCGCCCCATGCGGTCGGTAGCTGACCAACCACTGTATGGGCGCTCTCTGGTATGAAATAAACACTCTGACCATTATCTAAATGGACGCTGAGGTGAAAAACAGTAGAGTGTCTTTCGTGAATCAGAACTCTGCTCCGTGTATAATATTTCTCGGCATCTCAGCTTATATACCATCATCATCATCAGGTGCCGTGCCGACTGGCGTTGGCTATTATGCTTCTCCAGAGTACCCAATCCTTCATGCAGGCCAACAGCTCAGTTGATGATTTCCTCTCACACCATCCCGTCAGACTGTCCAGTATCATTTCTTATGGTCTTCCTCTTGATCTTCTTCCTTCTATTTTCCTGTTGTTATAATATTTTCAATGCCCCCTCTTCTCATTGCATGTCCTATGAAAGTACATTGTCTCTCTCTTATCTTTTTAACAAGATTTTTTTTCTCTCCAGCTCTTCTCATACATTCTTCATTAGTTATTTTTGCTGTCCTAGGGATTCGCAACATTCTTCTAATAAACCACATTTCTGCTGCTTACAATAATTTTTTAGCAGACCTGCCTATTGTCCATGATTCACTTCCATATATAAGCTTATATAACGTCATCGATTAATGTGGATTGTCACGACCGACAATCCAAAGCAGGCATAAATATAACGGGAGTTACTTTCCGTCGTTTCTATCATTCGGTTTCGATCCCACCCAACCCCCCCCCCCCAGGCCCCGCTTGGGGTGATCTGACCCCACGGCGCATTGTCCAGATTGTAAGTCATATGTGTGCCACGTTTGGTTGAAATTGCTACAGGCGTTCCAGCGTAATGCTGGAACATACATACATACATACACACACATTTATATATATATATATATAAACAAATTGAGAACCTGACGTTGTCCGGGTATTTATTTATCCCAATCGCGAAAATTCTATTCATTTCCACAACATTCTAAACGGTTCTACAAAGCTATATTCATTTCCACAACCTTCCCGAATGTTCTACAGAGTCTAGACTGTTCTAGAGAATTCTTTTAGTTCTATTCGACTAAACTTGGGCTTAATTATCATCAGGACTGTCACCAATCAGCTTAGCGACTCCAAACACTATGGATTTGACACTAATATCGGTCGTTTTCGATGCTTGGTACATGCACCCCCTTCCCACCCCCAGACCTACGATCCTCATACCGATGGAGTCTGAACTTGGACTTAAACGGCATCAGAAATGTCCCTATTCATCTCGGGGACTCCGAAAACTATGGATTCGACACTAATATCGATCGTTTTCGATGATTTGTAAATGTCACCCCATCCAACCCCCACCGCTATGCGCCCCCGACCCCCTAAATGGTTGGTAGCTGATCAGCCACTGTGTGGGCGCACTCTGATATGAAATAAAAACTGATAATTTTCTAATGAACGCTGAGGTGAACAACAATAGGGTGTCTTTCGTGAATCAGAAATCTGCTCCGTGTATAATGTTTCTCGTTATCAATGCCAAAGGTTCGGCATCTCAGCAGATATAAGGTCATCGATTTGTGTGGGTTGACCTTTATCTGTCACGACCGACAATCCAAAGCAGGCATAAATATAACGGGAGTTACTTCCCGTCGTTCTGTGGGGTGTTGTTTGCATCGATCGAAGCCCCCACCACCCAGCCCCCTCCCCAGGGGTTTTAGGGATTATCTACCACCCAGTGGTTTTAGGGATTATCTACCACCCAGGGGTTTTAGGGATTATCTACCACCCAGGGGTTTTAGGGATTATCTACCACCAAGGGGTTTTAGGGATTATCTACCACCCAGTGGTTTTAGGGATTATCTACCACCCAGGGGTTTTAGGGATTATCTACCACCCAGTGGTTTTAGGGATTATCTACCACCCAGGGGTTTTAGGGATTATCTACCACCCAGTGGTTTTAGGGATTATCTACCACCCAGGGGTTTTAGGGATTATCTACCACCCAGGGGTTTTAGGGATTATCTACCACCCAGTGGTTTTAGGGATTATCTACCACCCAGTGGTTTTAGGGATTATCTACCACCAAGTGGTTTTAGGGATTATCTACCACCCAGGGGTTTTAGGGATTATCTACCACCCAGGGGTTTTAGGGATTACCTACCCCCCCCCCCCACGGTGCATTGTCCAGGTTGTAAGTCATATGTGTGCCAAGTTTGGTTGATATTGCTCCAGACATTCCAGCGTGATACTCTAACATACATACGTACACATATACATACATACATACATACATACATTCATAATACATACATACAAACATACATACATACACACGTTCATATATATATATGTATATATCTTTCTGCTGCATAAAATTGTTATTAAATTCATTTCAGTAGTTTAATATGCACGAGCAAATGGTTATTAAAACTGTGTAATATTAGAAATTATCACTGAGCTATTTCTGCATTAAAGAATTAATATGCAATTAATTTCAATTATAAACTTTAATCGTGCGATTAACTGCCATTACAGTTTTTAATGGAACAATAACCATATAAAATTATCTATGGTTATGCTGGCTAACGGCAAGAATTCCTCGTGCAATAACTTTTGACCATGTGTGCGTGGTAGAAGAAATTTTAAAAAAATATTTATGCTGCTGAAATTGTCTGTTCTTATTTCAGATTTTTCAGGTCAAGGACAAACCATAAACATAAATATTGTGTGTTTTTTCACTTGCAAAACCCTCATAAAAAGGCAGAAGTTTTTTCATCAACATAAATATTTTCTAATGCACAGAAGTCAGCATCATGTTTATATGATCAAAAGTAACTGCTTCAGCAATTCTCTATCACAAATGAGATTAGTTCTGTGATCAGAAGTTATTGTATCATCAATTCTTGTCTTTGGGTACTACAACTGAACTTAATTGTGTGTGTGTATATATATATATATATATATATATATATATATATATATATATATAATGACTGACAACTCACTACCAAAAATAGCACTAAGATGGACACCACAGGGGAACAGAAGTAAGGGTAGACCAAAAGAGACGCGGAGAAGAACAACAGAAAGGATGTTGAGCAACAGAGGGCTCACCTGGGCAAGAGCAGAAAAAAGACAAAGGACAAGCATTTGTGGAAAACCCTTGCGGAAGCCTCATGTGCCCTAGGCACTTAAGGTTCATATATATATATATATATATATATATATATATATATATATATATATGTGTGTGTGTGTGTGTATAGATATATATGTATGTATATATATATATGTATATATATGTATAGATATGCACACACATACATATACATAACGTATTTATAGAAATGCTTGCTGCATTAGATGCTTCTTTTACGCACATGAAGAGCTATTGGAGTCAGTACGTCAGACCTCCGATCCTGACTCCAGACTCACCTATTTTTAAACTCTTCCACTACCACATTATGACTTTCATTCTGTCTAGAGGCTCCTGCGCCACTCAAGATTGCCTTTGACTGTGATTCTTATTTTTCTGCTGTGCTATTCCGACTTCTTAACTTTGGTTCCAACTTAGCAGCCCTACCAGGTAGGGGAAGGTACATGTACAGAGAGGTCAGTGTTATAGTGAACTGATTTTTCATACGATAATTATGGTTCGGAGAGTTAATATCAGCGTCTTTCAATAGACTCAGCTGAGCAAGAAGCGCGCTTCACAACATTGTTGGTGAAGTTTTCAGTGTTTGTACCAAAGTCGACAAGAAAACAGATTTACAAAATTATTGTAAAGACCCTGAATATGAATAGTGATATTCGCCCAGAAAACCAAAACACACTAGCTAGAACAGCTAAGAGATGGGCATAAGAAATAAAGAGAAAATTGATCAAGAACTTCATTCATTTCCATGTCCCTTGCGGAACTTTTTCTCCCTAACAGCACTCCTGTAGGCCTCTCGGTTGTGAGCAAGATGGCCTGCTGCTGATGCATCCATTTGCAGATTATCAACGATGTTTTGCAGCCAACTTCGCCTTGGTCTTCCTCTCTTTCTTTTTCCCATTATGTACCCTTCCAGGACGGTCTTCTCTAGATTATCATGACGTTTAATGTGTCTAAAATATTTCAGTTTTCTCTCTTTAATCTTCTTTACTAGCCAACCTTCTTCAATATTAAGCTCTTGTAGTATGGATATATTTGTTCTTTTTTGTGTCCATGATATTTGAAAAACTCCTGATCAAGAACTATTTGGTGAAAAAAACTGTGGAAACGGACATGGCCAACATGTACATCCATGATGTCATACAGAAGCTGACTAGCTGCAAGCAGGAACAGGTGAACTGACGTGTTCTTTCTATAAAGATTTCAGGTTCTGCCTCGGTCCGCCGCAGCTTACATTCGTCATAGTTGTCTCTGATTCTCGTCACAGCCGTCTCTGATTCTCGTCACGGCTGTCGCTGATTCTCGTCACGGCTGTCTCTGATTCTCGTCACAGTTCTCTCTGGTTCTCGTCACAGTTCTCTCTGATTCTCGTCACAGCTGTCTCTGATTCTCGTCACAGTTGTCTATAATTCTCGTCACAGTTGTATCAGCTGTCTCTGATTCTGTGTGCTCTTATTGAGATTCTCATTCCTGTCAGTGGAAGCACTGAAGGATTTGTCCCAAGTACATTGTTGATAATCCTTGAACATTTTAACAAAGACAGGCTAGAGACCACGACAAGTGGAGGTTTTATTGCGCCTCTGCTGGTTAGCTGATCACCGTCCAAAGACATGGATGGATGGATGGATGGATGGATGGATGGATGGATGGATGGATGGATGGATTGATGGGTGGTGTACTTTTACAGTAATTTTCGATATCAGAAATTTCACATCTTTCATTCCAGTCTAAAAATTTACTAGGTCGTCTTGTCTTGTCTTGTCTTGTCTTGTCTTGTCTTGTCTTGTCTCCTTCCTCAAATACCTTTCGATGTTGAGGGGAAAAATAGACGTCTTGATAAGGGTCGACAAATTTGCTTCATATAATAGGATATTTAATGCTGCTGTAATTTCCTCCTTCCATCTCCTGCGTGGGCGCCCTCTTCCTCTGTTACCTACAAATCTTAGTGTGAATGTTTCTGATGGTAACCGTGTAACGTGTCCAAACCATCTGACTTGCTGTTTCTGGATATAATGTAATACTGGTGTTACTCCAGCCTTTGCCCTGACAGTGTCATTACTTATTTGGTCTCTTCTTATCACATTTAGTATTCTCCTAAACACCCCTAAAATTATCTCGCAGCTATATAGACCACAATGGTGACACCAGAAAAGAAGTTAGGATTCGAACCACCATGACGTTTAACGGCACGTGAAGGATGTAAGATGTAAACATCCCATCTCCGTCGTGTGCTGTTAAGTGTCCACTAGGTAATCTAGGCACCGAAAAGCACAGCTACGTTAAAGTTAATCATGAACGCGCTTGTTTTCTGTCCTGCAGTTAGACTCGTTTCGTCATTACATTGTTGCAGACGACAAAAGGTTCTCACTACAGATTTGTTAAAAATAATAATTGAAATGAGAGAAGGTGAATTCTGTTTATTATTAATTATGAAATTTCTAATTAATCAAGAAGGAAAAATATACGTAGAAGGAACAGCTGTTGATGAGGTAAACCAGTTTACATACCTTGGCAGCTACATAGACCGGGATGGTGACACCAGGAAGGAAGTTAGAATTGCAAAAGCAGCATTGTTCTTTAAAAATCTTGAGAACATATGGAATTCAAAAGCTATAAGCACAAAAACCATGTTAAAATTATTCAATTCAAGTGTGATATCCACCCTCATTTATGCATGCGAAAGCTGGAAATCAACTAAAGAAATAGACACGACATTAGACTCTTTTGAAAACAAATGCCTAAGGAAAATAAAGTGGAATGAATGAAATAAACAACATAGAGATAAGACAGATGAGCAAACAACAACCTGTGTGTTCGGTGTTCAGAAAAAGAAGATGGACATATGTAAGCCATGTGATGATAAGAAACAATCAGAGAATACCAAAACAAGCTATCAAGTGGAGCACAACAGGCTGAAGAAAAAGAGGTCTTCAGCGTGAAACTCTAAAGAGGACATTGTTAAGAGAAGCCAGTTTAGTGAGCATAACATCCCTTGATGAAGTTGAAAAACTAGCCAAAAACAGGAAAACTTGGAAAACAACTATGCGAGCCCTATGTGACGTTTAACGGCTCTGGAAGTATGTTAGATGTAACATGTAAGAAATTCTGTTTAAAACTGTTAGTTCTATTTCCCATCGCTACACAGTTCGTTCGGAAAAACCGTTTCCGTTAAACTTCATGGGAAAATTCAATGTAAGAAGATCTAAGATGGCTGATTGTATGGAATACTGTTAGATCATTTATTTGCTAAGTTCTTCTTCTTCTTCGTTCGCTTCTACCACCAAGACCGCCCCGTGATCCTACTGAATTTACTCCTGTGGTCCTCGATAGATTCCGTGGTCCCTCTGTGGTCCCCGAAAGGACCACACGAGATCTCCGAGAGGACCATAAAAGGTTCAGAGTATCGCAGGGCTTGAGCCTATGTTCTCGGTGGGTCTCAGAAGCGGGATTGCGTGACACCGTGTTTTTCGTTGCACCAGTTTAATCTAGAGTTGGACTTTCTCACAGGAAAACCTCGACGTGTTTAGGATATCAGTATGTCCCTGCCGGGTGAGAGTTGGTTACCCATCCAGTCCAGCGTTGGACTTTCTCACCGGAAAATTTCAGCGTGATTAGGATACGCATACATCCCCGCCGGGTGAGAGGTAGTTGCCTATCTATACTACACTGGTCCAGTGTCTCCGACTTCAGCATTTTGTGGTCGTAGCCGCTACCCTTCCTAGTTGTGACCAGGACGGAGCTTTTGTCCAGGAGGACGAATCCTCGCCATTAGTAAGTTTCACCCCTGGGTTGAGTCAGTTTAGGCATATTATCCCAGTATGGCGTGTTTAGGACGTGACCGACCTCTAGAGCGGAGGTACCGTGACATGAGCAGCCATCGAGTTTCACCCCTGGTGTAAGCCGGTTTAGGCATATTTCACCAGTATAGGTGTATATCGGACGTGGCCGGCCTCTAGAAAAGTGGTGCTGTGGTATGAGTAGCTCTTGCCGCGATACTACTGGATATACCGATTAAGCTTCACTTTATCCTTTCCATCACCTTTTCACATCGGCGCCGCACGGCAACCCTAATTGCTTTTTCACATTTTCTTCATTGGCCGGGAGGAGTTTCAACCCACGCGCGGCATCCGAAAATTTCGCCAGCAGTGATTTGTTAAATTGTTGCTTCCATAAAAAAAATAGTTGTGCTTTCTTGTCCAGAGACTGTCCTAAAGCAGAAATATGTCCCAGGTTTAACAATTAATGCTTATTTTCTGGTTTGCTCCTTCACTTGTTTGAAAACCTTCACCTCTCAGTGTTTTCGAGAACAATTCTAGAAGTAAGATGATCAAAGTTCGCCCAAAGAGGAAGAACTGAGTACATCAGTTAATCTAATGAGCTTATTCAGAAATAGCCATCCTTCTCGCAAACGTGACTGATAGACAGTAAAATAAAGTAAAAACGTGGGAAACAGTGAGATATTGCTATTTACTTTGTCATAGCTATGATTTACCATTTACATGACTTATTGTCTGTTACAGAGTACTTGCACTAGTCATGAGATTATCCTTGGTGGATTATCCTGTATAAAGTCATTGCGTGACAGAGCATTCTGTTAGGGACGGAATACAGTGAATATCAAGTATGAAATTCGTGAGTGTGAAATGAGAATTATAACTGTACAAATAAAAAAAGACCTAGTCAGTCGCTATACGCTGGTGGACCTTGTCAGTTACCATACACTGATGGACCTTATCAATCGCTATACGCTGATGTATGTAGAACATTTTCGGGACTTTCGCTGATCATGGCTGAGTGTCGGCCTCCAGATCTTTTCATCTCAAGAGCTCTTAAATTGTGCAACCATAGGTTTCTATAGAGCACATGTTGATTGTATAAAATCACATTGTGTGACACAACAGATTACGACATTCCCTTATCTTTCCTTCCACCTGGCACAGCTCTTGCGGGTTAAATTTTAACGAAAATACGAAAGAAGGGAAAATTAGGTTCCTTAATTTTATTGTCACATAAAGTGAATTCATGTCTTTGATCAAGCAGTCAGTCTCAACTGTTCTCGCTATTCCTCTCATTGTTCAGAGTGTTTGTTATCAGGTGCACATGTTAATCATCACGATAATAATTACATCTAAGTATTAAGTTTAATGTTTCATCTGTATGCCTTCTTCTTCATTTGTGTATATCTCGGTGTCAGTTTTTTTAAAAAAGATGTGTACATTTAGTACTTGTACACTGATTTCTTGTGCATCTTCCGTACATCAGAGTGAGGGTGTTCCAGTGTTGGTAGTGTGGGAGGATGTGTGTACCACGTGAGCGGGGCGCAGTACACAGATTTCCCTGTAATTCTTCATCCTGAAGTGAGTCAGACAGCCATGGCGGATGTATACTTTGAGGATGATTAGTAAGTTTTGTTTCTTTTGTTCTTAAGTCAGCCCATAATAATTTCCTCATTAAATTGTCAATGTTCTATTAGGTTGCCTTGTTTTGGTATTTTAGCCTTTTTTCATTTAGAAGGGACCTTTTCTTTTTTGCAAATCTTATTAAACATTCTCTGTAGTTGTCTCATGTTGTCATTATTGATAGCTTTTAACACTTCGGGTGTTATTTCATCTTCACCTGCAGCTTTGTTGTTAGCCATTAAATTCACTGCTGTTTCATTTTCATGCAATGTAATTTCATCTAAGCTGACATTTAGTTCTGGGGCTGGTAAGTCGGTTTCAAGGTTTAACAATTCTTTTGGATGTGGTCGATTAAGAATTTCTTGGAAGTGTTCAGCCCATCTTTGCTTTTGGTCTTTATTTGATGTTAATAGGGTTCCAGTTTTGCTAAGGATTGGTCTTTCTTTAGATGTAGTAGTACCTGTTAGCCTTTTTTGTATGTTATATAAAGTTTTGTTGTCTCCTGTTTTTGCTGCTTTCTCTGACTCTTTCGCCATATCGTCTATGTATTATCTTTTATCCCTTCTAGCTGAACTTTTTTCTTTCGTGTCTATTTATTTGTATGTTTCTTTCGCCAGATCTTTTCCAAGATCTGTTTTTACATTCAACATATCTAATTTGGCTGCTCGTCTTTCATGTATATACTTCCATGTACTTCATATATCTATGTGTTATTTCACTAAATCGTTCACTAGATATTCTAAATATTTGCTCCAGACACATGCTTCGCTTTTTTTCTCTCTCAACATGTGTATGAATAAAAGGATTTTAAATGGCTAATAATTGTCTGTAATTTATATATATTATATCGTAGTTTTATTGTTGTATCTTTTCTGTATAGGTACATGAAGACTGAAGATTGCACAGACTAACACCATTACACAATACACCAATGAAAGAAAAAACACAATCAATACTACTTCTTCAGATAATCATAAAACTTGTATTGTTGTTAAATCATCTGTTCACATAG
This sequence comes from Achatina immaculata, assembly GCA_009760885.1. Taxonomy (NCBI): domain Eukaryota; kingdom Metazoa; phylum Mollusca; class Gastropoda; order Stylommatophora; family Achatinidae; genus Lissachatina; species Lissachatina immaculata. The sequence goes on along the minus strand of CM019719.1, from coordinate 67,679,334 downwards.
TTAGCATAATCAAACAAAGGATCATCATTTTACATGTTGTTATTCGTCAGCGTGTATATCTATCAACAAAACCATTAAAACCATGTCTTTCAATATATATTTTCCTACAAAAATACATCAACGATAAATTAACAGAAATCAGTAAAACAATCATATATATGTATGTTAGTTTAATTTGCAACAAAAAATCATTATCTCCATAAAATCTCAAAATAATCATACTTAAATAAGATTCTAATTGTAACCATAAACTAACTAATTGGTATATATTGTATGCAAACATGCTCTTACCTACAACATAGTAACACATAATCATGTGCACATACAAAACCTACATTTGTATGTTGCTAAACATAAACATTTTACATAGAATAATTATGCTAATATGGAATTCTGATTATTCAATGTCTGTTTCTATTATCTAAATCATAACTAAGCGAGGTCGGGCCTGGTCGATGGAGGAAAGTACAGAATGGACACAGCTTGCACGCATCCACATCACAGAAGTATAAACCCGATTATTAAATTACATATACATGGTTTTCCACCGACAATAAACATCTCATTCAAGCTTGCACGACAAATGACCTTCCTCCGACCTGCTGGACCCTACATGTTCAGCGTACAAAGCCCGACCGAATTCTCTCATGTTTTCTTTATATACTGAACCAGAGACGGTCCTCTCCCAGAATTGAGCAGTTCCGGTACTAACCTGTCTCTGACTCATTATATCTACGCTAGGGTTGCCAAGCAACGTAGGTTTACTATGTTATAATCTCTTCCCTTACACATGTCAATCATCTCACCTAACTCATCTTATGACATGATTTACTCTAGCTCCGACACGGACTACGGAAATTTTCGACAGACTGAAGAAGACTTGATTCCGCCTCTTCCCAAATTTACAACCTTTTTACTCAACTTTACACCGTATGGTCTCAACTTTATGGTGCTTCTTCTCAGTGTTGTAGGTGAGTTATCGTTTTATATATATATATATATATATATATATATAACATGAGAGTACATGATTTAATATCATATAATTATAATATTTAATTTATATATATATAATCTTAATATTTTCATTATGGAAATAAAAGACCCGCTCCTCTTTTCCTCCCCCCCCCCCAAAGAAAAAATATCATAAATCATCTGTTTAAAACCCTCCGTGGATAAGAAATGATTATGTTCCTGCTATGATACCGTTACCAGGGCTAACCAGTCAGAACTGGCTGGATCCCGTTCAAACTTTCCTATGGTGGTTTCTAGTAACAGAAAGTCTCCATGGTGGAGGAGTGTGACTAACAGAAAGTCTCCAAGGTGGAGGAGTATGACTAACAGAAAGTCTCCATGGTGGAGGAGTGTGACTAACAGAAAGTCTCCATGGTGGAGGAGTATGACTAACAGAAAGTCTCCATGGTGGAGGAGTATGACTAACAGAAAGTCTCCATGGTGGAGGAGTGTGACTAACAGAAAGTCTCCATGGTGGAGGAGTGTGACTAACAGAAAGTCTCCATGGTGGAGGAGTATGACTAACAGAAAGTCTCCATGGTGGTGGAGTATGGTTAACTGAATGTGTTCCTACATCTTCAGAGTGCCGGCTACATGTGTTCCTACATCTTCAGAGTGCCGGCTACATGTGTTTCTACATCTTCAGAGTGCCGGCTACATGTGTTCCTACATCTTCAGAGTGCCGGCTACGTGTGTTTCTACATCTTCAGAGTGCCGGCTACATGTGTTCCTACATCTTCAGAGTGCCGGCTACATGTGTTTCTACATCTTCAGAGTGCCGGCTACATGTGTTTCTACATCTTCAGAGTGCCGGCTACATGTGTTTCTACATCTTCAGAGTGCCGGCTACATGTGTTCCTACATCTTCAGAGTGCCGGCTACATGTGTTCCTACATCTTCAGAGTGCCGGCTGCTAAGAAATTCGGCTGACATTTTCAGGGAGATCAAGCTACAAGGATGTTGCCCTGCATGGCAGGATAATTTTACCTGTGGTCGCTCATTGAACATGTCTCTTGATTTTTTTTTGCTGGCTCATATTTGTTTAAGAGGTCGCTGATTGTTAACAGTCAGTCAAACTTAATTATATTTTTCCGTGTGTGATTGTCTCAACTGGTTATCAAAAGGTCCTTGTTATTGTGTCTAAATATGTTTAAGCTCTTTTTTTTTTTTCAAACGAATTTTAAGGATCCAAAAACAGATCTTCTAGTTATTCATCTTCTTTTCCTTAGTGAATGAAAGCCACTGCATCTATTCTGTCTCTGCCAGTTTGCTACACTGTGAACTGGTTTGTTTTTATTTGTGCTTGTTAGCTGTAACTTCATGTCACACTCCATTATTTAGGCAGTTCAAATGTAAATACCGAGACTGCGCAGTGACATTTTTTTTTCATGATCTCTCTGTCTGTCTCTCCTCTCTCTCTCCAGTCGTCCCTGCACAAGTTGAGAGGTTAGTGTATGCGTCACAGAAGGGAAGGGTTCTCGGAGGCTTGTTGGCAGCTGGAGCCAGTAGGTCCAATAACTTTCCACTTTTTTTGTTTTCCAGTCTATTTTCATAAGTATACTCTGCATAGATTGTTAAAAATGTGATACTCCTTTAGCAACTTGTGATACTCGCTTCAGGGCGATTTAAATATTGTGAACTATGATATAGATATGGTGCGTTAATGATTGAAGAGAGCGGTCAAAGCGGAGGAGTTGAGAGATATTTTTACAGTGTTATATTTAGATAGATAACTTTGCGAGCTAAAAGTGAAGAGAAGTTGTGGGCTAGAGTTACATTGGCAGATCTAAGCAGAGAAGCTGTGGGCTAAAATTACATTGTTATATCTAATCAGAGAATTTGTGGGCTAAAGTTACATTGTTAGATCTAATCAGAGAATTTGTGGACTAAAGTTACATTGTTATATCTAGGCAGAGAAGCTGTGGGCTAAAGTTACATTGTTAGATCTAATCAGAGAATTTGTGGACTAAAGTTACATTGTTATATCTAGGCAGAGAAGCTGTGGGCTAAAGTTACATTGTTAGATCTAATCAGAGAATTTGTGGACTAAAGTTACATTGTTATATCTAGGCAGAGAAGCTGTGGGCTAAAGTTACATTGTTAGATCAAAATAAATAATTAGGGAGCTTAGCTTACAATGGTAGATTTAAGCAAATTGTTATGGAACAAACGTTAAGTGTTAGATAACTATCTAACAGTTAAGTTTGTTCCATAACAATTAGAGGACAAACTTAGATATTTAAATCTATGCAGATAATTGAGGAGCTAATCTTAACTATCAGATTTAAATTCTCGCAAAGAATAGTTCAGTTATTTCAGAAAAGTTGGGTAGAAAAACTGATAAAATTCAGTTACTGGCGTGTTTTGTCTTGTGGTTCTTATATGTAGGGTCCACCCCACCCACCCACACAAGAATCCTGGGTTGTGTTTTGTAAAGTTCGGATTAGTCTGTCCTCGAGCAAGTTGTAATAAACATCACCTACAGATAACTAGATAGATAACTTTAACATTCAGATAATGCAGATAATTAAGTAGCTAACATTACGGCGTTATATCTAAATATTGAATATGAGTTCTTCCAACGTGAGCAGTAAATAAGCAGTTTTGGGTTACGCAGAGGAAGTGCTTACTAGCAATCAAACGTAAAGAGGGAATAATGAAAACCGGAGGGTTATACTATCCAAACTGAAGTGAAGCTAGATAAAACAGTTTATAAACTTTCATCAGAAGTATTAGCTTCATCAAACATACTAATTTCATCAAAGTAGCTTCATCAAAAGTATTAGTTTCTTACTAATTTCATCAAAGTAGCTGCATCAAAAGTATTAGTTTCTTACTAATTTCATCAAAGTAGCTGCATCATAAGTATTAGTTTCTTACTAATTTCATCAAAGTAGCTGCATCAAGAGTATTAGTTTCTTACTAATTTCATCAAAGTAGCTGCATCAAGAGTATTAGTTTCTTCAAATATAGTAGCTTCAAAGTGCTTTGACATTATTATGACTACACGTTTTCTGTATGGACATTTTTATATAGTCAAACTTTACAACATAATTATCACAGAGACAGATGTTCTTCTCTGAGAAAGTAAAAATCAAGTAAGGAAAAGAAAACATTCTCATACCTGAGAAGAACAAAGAAAACATTCCCAGAGATTTCTGAGCACAAAGATTCTATACATGTTTTGGGGGGGGGGGGGGAACAGTGGAGAAAACCTCCACTGAAATCCAAGAGCACGGAGGGAAAAAAACATAAAGAAGACAATAAGATAAGATAAGATAAGATAAGATAAGATAAATGCTGGAGATAAATGAGAGTTAGACACTGCCGAAAAGAGACGAGAGAGGCGATGTATCTGATCGACTACACACGCAGAAAACAAAACAAAAAAAAAAAAAAACGACAACAAATATCACTGACTGTCCACTGGGTCGATCAGAGAAAAACCAGATATCAAATTTCTGGAAAATTTGGCAACCAAATTGTTTTCACGCTCTGTCGGCGGAATAAGTTCGATACATACGCATCTGTTAACATGTAGCTTTTACAAATTTAATATGATGCAAAACTAATTCGCTCGATCTGAGTGATTTAATACAAGAGGAGCTGCACCGAAGAGATCAAAATATTTTTACATGAAAAATCAAACATAATTATTTTTTAATTATTTTCCTCATTAATATGAAAGTTTACTTTTTGAAAATTAAGTATGCTTTTTTGCGTCATCACATCAGTGATGTATCATCTGTTTACTGCTCTCATTTCACGCGTATTTATTTCTTGTTTTTTTTTTTTTTATCTGCAAGTCTTAACTTTCTTGGTTAGCCCTTTGATTGGGATGTTGAGCGATCGGATAACTAGCACGGTGGGGAAGAGACGGTCGGTGATGCTGGCTGGCACGGCAGTTTTATGGTGAGCATCGTCTAGGTTGTGGCTACAGTGTCATGTGGAGGCGAGAGGCGTTTTGAAGATTGTTGGCGTTGAGATGAGAGGGGTTTTGAATACTGTGGGCGTTGAAATGAGAGGCGTTTTGTAGATTGTTGGCATTGAGATGAGAGGCGTTTTGTAGATTGTTGGCGTTGAGATGAGAGGCGTTTTGTAGATTGTTGGCGTTGAGATGAGAGGCGTTTTGAAGATTGTAGGCATTAAGATGAGAGGCGTTTTGTAGATTGTTGGCGTTGAGATGAGAGGCGTTTTGTAGATTGTTGGCGTTGAGATGAGAGGCGTTTTGTAGATTGTTGGCGTTGAGATGTGAGGCGTTTTGAAGATTGTTGGCGTTGAGATGAGAGGCGTTTTGAAGATCGTGGGAGTTGAGATTGTAGGAATTATAAGATTTTAATGGGCAAATAATTGTCTGTAATTTATATGTTGCTATATCACACTTTTTATTGTTGATATCTTATCTTTATAGGTACATGAAGATTGACGATTGCACAGACTAACTCATTCACACATTACACCAATGAAAGAAAAAACAATCAATACTACTTCTTCAAATAGTCACAAACTTATATTATTGTTGAATCATCTGTTTACAAAGTTAGCAAAATCAAACAAAGGATCATCATTGTACATGTTGTTATTCATCAGCTTATATTGTTATCAATACAATCGAATTATTGTCCTTCAATATTTGGTTTCCTACCAATTTAGATCAACAATAAATTAACAGAAATCAGTAAAACAATCTTACATATGTGTGTTAGTTTGATTTAACAACAAGCGCCTCATACAAAATCTCTAACTTTCACCATTACAGATTAAGTATCTGAACATAATCAGAGATACTAACTGGTAATAATTGTGTACAACGTGTATATACACAAAATTCAGAAATACATATTTATGTGCACATATAATCCCTCATTTCGCACGTTACTAAAACATTAACATCTTAGACAGATTAATTCTGTTATAATAGAATTTTGATTATGTCTTGTCCTTCCTCATTTACTGCTAGGTGTAGAGGTGAAGTGCAGTTGTCTCCCAATGGCTCGCCTGTTGGCTTCGTACATTGAGATGTTCAGGGACTCTGCTATACCATCGGTCCATCGTTTGCATGGGCGGCCCCTTCCTCTGCCTTTGTGTGGTCTATAAAACATCGCTCTCTGTGGTACACGTTCTGTTGGTAGTCGTGATACATGGCCGAACCATTTTATTTGCTGTTTTTGAATATAGTTCAGAACGGGTTCAACTCCTACTTTATTTCTAATGACATCATTTCTGATTCTGTCCATTCTTGATATTCCAAGAATTCTTCTCAAGAATCTCATTTCAGTTGTTGTAATTTTCCTTTTGTCTTTTGCTGTCAGCGTCCATGCCTGGCATTGGTAGCACAAAGTTGGTATGAAGATTGTCTTATAGATAGTTCTTTTGGTTTCCAGTGAGACATGCTTGTTGTTTAGTATGGGAGCCATTTGCCCGAAAAATTTGTTCGTTTTGTTGCATCTGTTTTTGATCTCTGTGTCTATTTTTCCTTTTGTTGAGAAAATGCTTCCGAGGTATTTGAAATGCGTTACTTGCTTCATAGTATGGTTTTCCAGTGTAATATTTATTGGCGTGTCTACTCTTGCGATGGTCATGATTTCTGTTTTGCCTACGCAAATTTTCATATTGTGTTCCTTGCATGCATCATTCAATCTATTAATGTTATCTTGCAATCCTTCTTTTGAATCGGCAACTAGAGCTTGGTCATTGCAAATAATAGTTCGTTTATGGTTATGTCGCCTTCTGTGTGTTCTATTTCATTTTGTTGATTTTTTTTTGTCCTTATCAGTCCAGCTTCTCTACAGATGTTATCAGTATATGTTATAAACAGCAGCGGTTATAAGATTGCCGAACGCCAGATTTAATAATAAAGGGTTCAGAATATTCCCCTATTGTTCTGAAGATGCCACTTCCGTTGTTGTACATACTCTTACACAGATTTATTAGATGAATTTTGTTTACATACGTGCTGTTTCCATTTAAATCATTACCTAAGTGGACTGGGATTGGACCAGAGGAGTCGACTGCACAGCTCATATGCATCCACATCATTCATTCATTCCTTTGCATGTCCCTTGCGGAACTTTGCCTCCCAAACAGCACTCCTGTAGGCCTCTCGGTTGTGAGCAAGATGGCCTGCTGCTGTTGCATCCATTTCCAGATCATCAACGATGTCTTGCAGCCATCTTCGTTTCGGTCTTCCTCTTTTTCTTTTTCCCATTATGTATCCTTCCAATACGGTCTTCTCTAAATTATCATGACGTTTAATGTGTCCAAAATATTTAAGTTTTCTCTCTTTAATCCTCTTTACTAGCCAGCCTTCTTCAATATTAAGCTCTTGTAGTATAGATATATTTGTTCTTTTTTGTGTCCACGATATTTGGAGAACTCTTCTATAGCACCCACATTCAAAGGCATTTATGTGCTTCTCAGCTGTTTTGTTAAGTGTCCAGGTCTCACAGGCATATGTTGCGATGGGAAAGATGCATGCCCTTAAAAATCTTATTTTTGTGGTTCTGTCTGCTCCTCTCCACAGATTCTTTATTTGTTTTACTTTCTGAAGAGCAATAGATGTCCTCCTTTTAATTTCCCTCATTGTATCTCCATTATTAGTTAGTAGTGATCCAAGATATTCAAAACTCTCCACTTCTTCCAGTTTTTCCTCATTGATACATATTTCAGTTGCCTTGTTTGTTTTGTCAGTTGTCATCACTTTAGTTTTCTTTGCATTAAGATAGAGGTTCTGCTCTTCGCTGTTCTTGCGGACTGACATAATTAATCCACATCACAGAGTATAAATCAATACTAACCTACATATACACTGGTTATCCTTCGACGAATAAACATTCTCATTCGCGCCTGACTAATAACATGACTTCCTCGATCCACTGGCCTCCTATGTTCTCAGCTTACAAATCCCGACCGATTAAAATTCTCGAACATTTTCTTTATATACTGGGTCCGGCAAACTGGCCTCACTCAGAATTGCGCACTCCCGAGCTGACCGGCTGCTGACTCATTATTTCTTATGCTAGGGTTGCCAGTCAACATAGGTTTGTTATGTTTTTATCTCTTCCCTTACAAGATGAACACAGATGGAAGGCTGATCAGATCATCAGGTTTTTGTCTTTCTCGTCCTCGTTCAATAAAAATATTTCCACTGTTTAATTTCTGTTTATCAACACATCCACACCGTAGTCCGACTTTATTTCATAGGTCTTATTTCCAAATAACTTATATGTTTATGGCACCATCATCATGTGCCTTGCCCACAGATATTAACGACTCTGCTTCTCTTTTGGCGTTTCTAATTTCATTACCTTTCTTCTCCTGTCCCATGAGTCAGTCTGTTCATGTATCTCTCTCTCTCTCTTTCTCCATCCTTCCTTCCTTCCTCTATCAGTCTCTTTTTTCTTCCCTTTGAATTTTCCAGTGATTGTTAGGCCCCCATAACGTTTGTCTTCTAATTACGTGTCCAGACGTCCAAAGATACATCATCCATACATTCAGGAACTTGAAATGTCTAAAGATACATCATCTATACATTCAGGAACTTGAAATGTCCAAAGATACATCATCTATACATTCAGGAACTTGAAATGTCCAAAGATACATCATCTATACATTCAGGAACTTGAAATGTTCAAAGATACATCATCTATACATTCAGGAACTTGAAATGTCCAAAGATACATCATCTATACATTCAGGAACTTGAAATGTCCAAAGATACATCATCTATACATTCAGGAACTTGAAATGTCCAAAGATACATCATCTATACATTCAGGAACTTGAAATGTCCAAAGATACATCATCTATACATTCAGGAACTTGAAATGTCCAAAGATACATCATCTATACATTCAGGAACTTGAAATGTCCAAAGATACATCATCTATACATTCAGGAACTTGAAATGTCCAAAGATACATCATCTATACATTCAGGTACTTGAAATGTCCAAAGATACATCATCTATACATTCAGGAACTTGAAATGTCCAAAGATACATCATCTATACATTCAGGAACTTGAAATGTCCAAAGATACATCATCCATACATTCAGGAATTTGAAATGTCCAAAGATACATCATCCATACATTCAGGAACTTGAAATGTCCAAAGATACATCATCTATACATTCAGGAACTTGAAATGTTCAAAGATACATCATCTATACATTCAGGAACTTGAAATGTCCAAAGATACATCATCTATACATTCAGGAACTTGAAATGTTCACATTGCGAAAATCAGTGGAAATCTGGAAAACAGCCTACAGAAAATACAAACGCTGAATATTTGAATCCTGACACTGTGGGAAGAAATTCTGAGATGATTTTGGGGACTAGTTCTTCTTTTTCTGCGTTCAGTTTCATTTCAAGTCTGTCTAGAACTGAACCTAATTTCTTAAACAGCTCCCTACCGAGCCTGGACAACAGACACGAGAGAGTGTCGGTGTCTAGCAGTGACCGTGAGCTTTAGCCTCTCTGTTGCTTGATCGCGCCACTATCAGTTAGCCATCGAGTACATGCAGTAGAGTGAACTTATCTCCTGCGATTTTGGAGATTTTTTTTTTTTTTTTGCAGGCTGAAATATGAAAGGTCTTGAAGAGCAACTTGTTCGCATTAACATATGTATGAAAGTGAAGGGGAAAAAAACCAAAACTTTTAAAGACATTTCTCAGAAAGTGCAGAAAGCTGGTGGAGATGATTGTTAAGCAGCACACAGAGGTAGAACAGGACCGACGTTTCCGATAGGGCAGCGTCCGTGGAAGACGATCCCAAAACTGAACGGCCATTTTGCTTCAGCCACGATGGCCATGTTGAGAAAATTCGTGAAAATCGTGGCCTGACTGTCCCTGAAGTTACTCAGGAAGCGGGCATCAGTAAAAGTCCATGCCAGGTCCACTTGACTGAAAAACTTCAGATGCATCGTGCTGATGCTGAGTTTATGTCACGTCTCTTGAAAGATGAGCAAAAAGTGAGCCGTGTCAGTCATGAGCTTTTAGATCACTCAAGCGCTGATGAAAAGTTTCTGAAACTTGTCTCAACAGGTAATGAAACAGGTGTACGGATAGGAAAGAAATGTCGCTGTTGGTGGGAGAATCGTCGCTGTTGGTGGGAGAATCGTCGCTGCGACCAAAAGAGAATTTCGGAGTTTCTAAAAAAAGTGATATTGATCGCGTTATATTTTAAGTTTTTAACTTGAGTTTGTTCCACGTGGTCAGAGTTAGAGTTTATCATGAGTTTATTCCATGTAATCAGAGTTAGAGTTTATCACGAGTTTGTTTCATGTGGCCAGAGTCTGCGTGTCCCCCGTGTGGTACCCGGGATCTGCAAAGAATAGGACCACTGTACCCTACCACGCATGATCGTAAAAGGCGACTAAGGAGGGTTCAGCATAGGGCCAGCAACCCTATCTGGTAAAAAACTATCAGACTGCTACAGAAACAGAAGCAAGGGAAAAAGCAAATGCAGGTGGAAGGAGAAATGCTTATCAGGAAACTGAGCCCATGAAGGTTGTGGATGAAAGCCAGCCACTGGAAGTCCCCAGCCCGACTGCAGAACTCCTGGAACCTAAACAAAAGATGCAAATAGGCAGCTGGAATGTAAGAACACTAAACCAGACTGGAAAACTAGCACAAACCATCAAGGAAATGCACAGATACAAACTAGACATACTAGGAATACAAGAAGCAAGATGGACAGGACAAGGCAGAAGGAAATTAACAACACAGCACACAGAAGATACAATAATATGGTCAGGTAAAGAAGATCTTCATGAAGGAGGAGTAGCATTGATTATAACAAAAGAAGCATCAAGAGCATTGCTGAAATGGACCCCAATAAATGAGAGATTATTATATGCACGGTTCAACTCAAGATTCACGAAGCTGTCTATTATAGTTTGTTATGCACCAACAGAAGCAGCTGAAGAGGAATTAAAAGAAGATTTTTACAACAGCCTCCAAGCCACAGTAGAAACAATACCCAAGCATGATATGCTACTCATCTTGGGCGACTTCAATGCAAAAGTAGGTGAAGGAAATGAAGATAGAAGAAGAATCATGGGAAGAGAAGGAATCGGAGAAATAAATGAAAATGGAGAAAGACTGTGCAGTTTCTGTGAAGAAAACATGATGACCATCGGAGGGACAATTTTCCAACACAAAAACATCCATAAGGTGACTTGGAGGTCACCAGATAAAACCACAGAAAACCAAATCGATCACATACTAATAAACAACAAGTGGAAACGGTCACTACAAGATGTGCGAGCAAGGAAAGGAGCAGATATAGGAAGTGATCACAACCTTCTGGTAGCAAAAATAAAACTAAAATTAAGGAAAGCCAGAATCGGAGAACACAGAAAGATACATTTTGATACAAGAAAACTGATAGACCAGCAAACAAGAAATGAATTCTCAATAATACTTAAGAACCGCTTCAGTGTCCTACAAGACGAAGCAGAAATGTCCATATTAGAGTTCAATAAAACACTACAGGAAACAGCAAAAGAGGTGCTGGGATATCGGAAAAGGAGAAAAGAGGAATGGATAAGTGAGACCACATGGGAAAAGATAGAGCAAAGAAAAGAAATCAAGAAAAATTACTGAACACCAAATCACAACGGCTTAAAGAACGAGTTTTAAGTAATTATGCACAAAAAGACAAAGAAGTGAAGGAATCATGCCGTCAAGATAAACGTCAATATTATGACAACTTAGCAGAAACAGCAGAGAAAGCAGCATATACAAATGACATGAAAACCATATATAAAATCACAAAGCAGATGACAGGTAACTTCAATACAAGATGTGAAAGTGCAGTAAGAACACAAAATGGACAACTGGTCAGTGGAGAAAGAGAAAAAATTGAAAGATGGAGGGAACACTTTAACACCCTACTAAACAGAACACAAGCAGCACAAGCAATAGATATACCTGAAGCAAAAGCGGAACTAAACATCAATACAGGACCAATAACAATAAATGAAGTAAAAGAGGCGATAAAGATGCTAAAATCAGACAGGGCACCAGGTGAAGATGAAGTGACTGCTGAGATGTTGAAAGCAGAAGAAACAGAAACACCAAAACAACTTTGCCGGATATTACAACAAATTTGGGATTTAGAAAAAGCCCCAGAGGAGTGGAAAACTGGTCTTATAGTAAAACTACCAAAGAAGGGTGACCTCAGAGATTGCGGGAACTGGAGAGGCATTACCCTACTGCCACTCACTAGTAAAGTATTTTGCAGAATAATCATCAACAGAATTGTACCAACACTTGAGGAAAAACTTCGGAAAGAGCAGGCAGGATTTAGGAAAGGAAGATCATGCATAGACCACATATTTGTACTTAGACAAATATTAGAACAGGCAAATGAGTGGCATAGCACAACATATGCATTATTCATAGATTTTGAGAAAGCCTTTGACAGTGTCAACAGAGATGCACTGTGGAAAATCCTAAGATGGCATGGCCTCCCCCATAAAATAATTAATGTAATCAAAGCCCTATACGAGGGTTTTCAGTGCAAAGTTATCTGTGGAGAACATACCTCCAGCAGCTTTAGGGTACAAACAGGAGTGAAACAGGGATGTGTACTATCACCAACATTATTTATCTTGGCAGTAGACTGGTTAATGAAGGAGGCAACATCAGACAAACGCAGAGGATTACAATGGACCCTTGACACAGTGCTGGAGGACCTTGACTTTGCGGACGACATTTGTCTATTATCAAGCAGTCACAAAGATATGCAAGATAAAATAAACAAGTTAACCAGAATGCAAACAACATAGGACTAAAGATCAACGTAGGAAAGACAAAGTTAATGAAGCAAAATGTGAACAACAGAAATGTACTCAGAGTAGATAACAAGTTAGTGGAGGAGTCAACGAATTTGTATACCTTGGCAGCAGAGTAGTAGAAAATGGAGACAGCACAGAGGACATCAACAGCAGACTTACTAGAGCAAACCAGGCTTTTGCAATGCTACAGAATATATGGAAATCAAATAAACTAAGCATAAATATGAAAATCAGGATATTTAAGAGTAATGTTCTAAGTGTACTACTCTATGGAAGTGAATGCTGGAAAATCACCAAAACCATAGAAAACAAGTTGAATTCTTTCCAGACTAAATGTTTACGTAGAATTAAAAAAATATTTTGGCCAAACACCATAAGAAATAACATTTTATTGGCAGAAATGCAGATGAAACCACTGACAACAATTATTGAGGAAAGACGCTGGCGATGGTTGGGACATGTGCTCCGAATGACTGACAACTCACTACCAAAAATAGCACTAAGATGGACACCACAGGGGAGCAGAAGTAAGGGTAGACCAAAAGAGACATGGAGAAGAACAACAGAAAGGATGTTGAGCAATAGAGGGCTCACCTGGGCAAGAGCAGAAAAAAAGGCGAAAGACAGGCATTTGTGGAAAACCCTTGTGGAAGCCCCATGTGCCCTGGGCACTTAATGTTCAGAGAGAGAGAGAGAGAGAGAGAGAGAGTCTGCGTGTATCATGAGTTTGTTCCATGTGGTCAGAGTCAGCGTTTGTCATGCGTTTGTTCCACGTGGTCAGGGTCAGCGTTTGTCATGTGTTTGTTTCACGTAGTCAGGGTCAGCGTTTGTCATGCGTTTGTTCCACGTGGTCAGGGTCAGCGTTTGTCATGTGTTTGTTCCACGTGGTCAGGGTCAGCGTTTGTCATGTGTTTGTTCCACGTGGTCAGGGTCAGCATTTGTCATGTGTTTGTTCCACGTGGTCAGGGTCAGCGTTTGTCATGTGTATGTTCCACGTTGTCAGGGTCAGCGTTTGTCATGTGTTTGTTCCACGTGGTCAGGGTCAGCGTTTGTCATGCGTTTGTTCCACGTGGTCAGGGTCAGCGTTTGTCATGTGTTTGTTCCACGTTGTCAGGGTCAGCGTTTGTCATGTGTTTGTTCCACGTGATCAGAGTTAGTGGACATTTTTTTTAGAGAGGCAGTGATACGAGTGAGGCCTGAGTAGAAAAACAAGGACCTGGATGCTGCACCTGCTCACTCGTCGCTCCTTGTCCGTGAATTTTTGGCCATGCATGAGATGACTCTAGTTCCCCCACCAACTTACTCTCCATATTTAACCCCTGCTGTCTCTTCTTCTTCTTCTTCTTTTCTTTTCTCTTAAAATGAAATGTGCCCTGAAAGATGGCCAGTTTCAAATGAAAGAAGAGAATTCGCTGTGAGACCTATGAACTCTTCCAGAAAACGAGTTCCAGGAAGCGTTATAGAAATGAAAAAAAAAGAAGAGTTGGGAACAGTGTATAGATGACATAAATACTTTGAAGAAGACAAGTCTTATGAAGCTGTCAGTCAGTCATTTGCATGTCCCCTTGCAGAACTTTGCTTCCCTAACAACTCTCCTGTAGGCCTCTCAGTTGTGAGCAAGATGGCCTGCTGCTGATGCGTCCATCTGCAGATCATCAGCGATGTCTTGCAGACATCTTCGCTTTGGTCTTCCTCTCTTTCTTTTTCCCATTATGTACCCTTTCAAGATAGTTTTCTCTAGATTATCATAACGTTTATTGTAGCCAAAATATTTAAGTTTTCTCACTTTAATCCTCTTTACTAGCCAGCCTTCTTGAATATTAAGTTCTTCTAGTATGGATATATTTGTTCTTTTTTGTGCCCATGATATTTGAAGAGCTGTTCTGTAGCATTTATATGTTTTTCAGCTGTTTTGTTAAGTGTCCAGGTCTCATAGACATATGTTGCGATGTAGATATATTAATAAATGTTGCTTTAAAGAGTTGGTTTCTTTTTGGACAGACCTCGTATATTCACCCATCTAGACAAAGGGGCAGCTCGCCTCCATGAATCCTGTCATCAGCAGGAGTTCTTTAGTCTTTCACGACAGTTTTTTTTATCCGTGCCCTTTTGTTCTTTTTTCCTAAGGCCTCTAATTTTTTTAATACAAAGATGGAACCCCCCCCCCCACCACCACCACCACCACCACTTCTGTCTGTCTTTCCTCCCTTCCCCTCCCTCCAGTTTGAATACTGATTATCCATTCAGTGTTCATCCGCTCTGAGACTCCTCCTCCTCCTCTCCGCCAACCCTGGTCGCAGTACTATACACCGAACCCTGGTCGCAGTACTATACACCGAACCCTGGTCGCAGTACTATACACCGAACCCTGGTCGCAGTACTATACACTGAACCCTGGTCGCAGTACTATACATTGAACCCTGGTCGCAGTACTATACACTGAACCCTGGTCGCAGTACTATACACTGAACCCTGGTCGCAGTACTATACACTGAACCCTGGTCGCAGTACTATACACTGAACCCTGGTCGCAGTACTATACACTGAACCCTGGTCGCAGTACTATACACTGAACCCTGGTCACAGTACTATACACTGAACCCTGGTCAGTACTATACACTGAACCCTGGTCACAGTACTATACACTGAACCCTGGTCAGTACTATACACTGAACACTGGTCACAGTACTATACACTGAACCCTGGTCACAGTACTATACACTGAACACTGGTCACAGTACTATACACTGAACCCTGGTCACAGTACTATACACTGAACCCTGGTCACAGTACTATACACTGAACCCTGGTCACAGTACTATACACTGAACCCTGGTCACAGTACTATACACTGAACCCTGGTCACAGTACTATACACTGAACCCTGGTCACAGTACTATACATCGAACCCTGGTCGCAGTACTATACACTGAACCCTGGTCACAGTACTATACATCGAACCCTGGTCACAGTACTATACACTGAACCCTGGTCACAGTACTATACATCGAACCCTGGTCGCAGTACTATACACTGAACCCTGGTCACAGTACTATACATCGAACCCTGGTCACAGTACTATACACTGAACCCTGGTCACAGTACTATACATCGAACCCTGGTCACAGTACTATACACTGAACCCTGGTCACAGTACTATACACTGAACCCTGGTCACAGTACTATACACTGAACCCTGGTCACAGTACTATACATCGAACCCTGGTCGCAGTACTATACACTGAACCCTGGTCACAGTACTATACACTGAACCCTGGTCACAGTACTATACACTGAACCCTGGTCACAGTACTATACATCGACTAAACCTCTTTCTTCCTGGGCTTGGAGCCAGGTTTGGGCTTTCGTCTAGACTCTGTAGAGAATGTAGATTTGTGGGATGTGTTCCTAGAGCGGGGATATGGGCGGCCCAAAGTTGATGCAGCAGCCTGGAGTTTGAAACACAATGCACAATGTAATATAGTTTTTTAAATAAACAAAGAATGAATCCCTCTTGCATAGTTAAGTATGTACAAAAATATACAAAACAGAGAAAACTGTTCATTTGCTTCATTTCCTTTCTCAGTGTTGGACTTCTAGGCATGGCTTTGAGCGCCCCTGAATTGGCTTGTAAGTATCAGCAACAAGAGCATCTATAGGTTCCTATTCCATTCTGTGGCACATTGCAGAAGTAAATATTGTCTATCCTACAGAAAAGTGAATCGACTATTTCTCTAAACTACAGAATTAAAGACTGCAGTTACTGTAGAACAGGGGAAGCAACTACAGCGGAAGGGAAGCAACTACTTATTTAAAGACTGATGATGTCTCAGATAATTTTGCGTAGAAACAGATTCAAAGTTGGAGTTTATAGAAATATATTGTTTACGAAATAGACGAAACTGAAGGCGGAGTCGAAAGTTTGGTGTACAAAAAGTTTTGTTTCTGCCATACCAATTTTAAACCATTTACAGTATTGCTGCATTTCTCACCTTTCTGCATCTAATTCTGCTGGTTCGTGTTTTCTCAAATAATTTGTACTGGTATTTGTGCTATTTTATCACTGTTAAGGATATAATGACTAATTATGACTGCAGTCCCTAACTTCAAATTTCTCCACCAGGATCGTACAAGGACACCTGTTTACAGTGGATCTAGTGTTATTTTCTATCCTCATTTTCGACTTTAATGAAGACGCAATATATTCTTCTCTGCTATTTAATAACGTAGACCAAAGACCTCAGACAACTTCATGATTGTCCAGCCTGTGAATGCGACGTAATACTGCCACATGCTGCTGGCTCATAAACTGTGGGGGGGGGGGGGGGGGGGGGTGAGCTCCCTTACCCATAGGAAAGACGACAGAGTAACCTTTGAACTGCGTCATGAGCTCCCAGATCTTTGTGTATCCACGGCTCAAACATGCAGATTATTTCCCTTGGCAAAAGTACACTTCTCTGTAGAGACGTTCATTGTTTACCAGAATAAAGGTTTACTTCTGTATAGTTCTGTAATCAGTGTGAAATAAATGTAAGTAAATGTAACAAAAAATGTTATGACTTTACGTCTTCTCTGTCGACATGTTATCTCTTTCACTCCTGAACTGACGCTATGCTCTGTTGGATACACTCTGATGAGAAATTTTGGTAGGAAAAAACTGATAGCACGTTACTTTATATATATAATTTTAACGGGCTGGGTTAGAAATTTAGACTTTTCCTAAATAGTACAGTGAGCACTGACTGGCACAGAAGTGCAAAACCTACCAACAGTGCTAGTGTTGTTTTGGAGTTTAAAAAGTAACAACTATTTAAAAACAAGAGTAGGAATAACTTTATTAACGAGCACACAGTTGTAAAGTTTCGGTTTACAACTTAATTATGCAACAGTGTGCAGGGCAAAGAAAGAAGAGACAATATAAATTAGCATCAATGATACATAACTAATAATACAAATAATAATAATAATAATAATGTTTTGTGAGTATTTATATTTTGATATATTTATAGAAAGAAGTTATTCGCGTGTTAGATCATTAGTGGTATTATTGCACATTTTTATCGTGCCTGATGAGTTTAAATAATAATAATAATTATTATTATTATTATTATATTATTAGTATTATTAGTATTATTATTATGTGTGGCCAGTTAAGAATATTAAATTGAAGAAGCAAGTCCACAAATGTTTAAATAACATTTTTTCTCTCCCGACCTCATTTTTTGTTTACTTATGTTTTCTTACAAACACAATGAAACTCATGTTTTCTTACAAACACATGCAGACTCATGTTTTCTTACAAACACGTGCAAACTCATGTTTTCTTACAAACACGTGCAAACTCATGTTTTCTTACAAACACGTGCAAACTCATGTTTTCTTACAAACACGTGCAAACTCATGTTTTCTTACAAACACGTGCAAACTCATGTTTTCTTACAAACACATTCAAACTTATGTTTTCTTACAAACATGCAAACCCTATTCTCACCTGCTTCTCCAGGCACGCGAACCCGATGGAGCGAGTTGGTTCCCTGAGTTTCAGCCACAGAAGCAACATTAGCTACGGCGAGATATACGTGCCCATTCGTGGGGGGAAGAAGGGGCAGGAGGTAGGACTCGTACACAGATCCCTAGCAGAGCCTCACAAACGTGCCTTCCACATCTACAACAGCGCGCAAAGGCGCTACTTTTAGCTTTTAGGTTGTCATAACATCATCAGTGCTGCCAGTGAACTCTCCTACCAGCTGCCTTTATTTGAAATTTGAATCTGTGTCAGATCATTTTTTTTTTTTTTTTGGCGAAGAAATTGGCCTTTTCTTATTCACTCTAAAAAAAAAAAGGAGGGCCTACTTCAACATACAGTTTTTAGTTTTCGCTTCGTATACAAAATGTTTACCGTTTAAGTTTTGTTACTTTGATACCTGTGAAATTATTAACAACTCGGAAATTGTTACCAAGATAATTAATAACAGATTTCTTTAAAGCAGGTCAGTTGTCTAAGAAAACTGCTGAAGGAAGGTTAAAACAAAACAGTGGCATTGTAATGCAGTAGCGTGCTAAATGGAGGCGAGGGGAGAGAGAGAGAGAGAGAGAGAGAGAGAGAGAGAGAACGAATGAATGAATGATCTTTATTTTTAAAGGGTAAAGAACTGGGCACGCAGGCCCGTCTTACATTCTGCCCTTCATCGCTCTTCTTCCCACACACTCGATTTAATACAAGTACACAAATTACATTAGGAAAAAAAACATATCAAAAGAGTGTTAGATTAAACTATTCCATTCAAAGTAAAAGAGAAGAAGTAATTAACCTAATAAAATAGCTCTCACACACGCATACGCGCGCACACAGACATATACATAAACAAAAATACATTGTCAGTACAGATATTCTAACATATGTTTTTAACAAACATTAAAATAATTTCTAACAATATCTAACAAGTTAGATGAGAGAGACAGAGACAGAGAGACAGACAGAGACAGAGACGGAGAAAGGAGTTGTGGATGGAGATTGAACAGGTTATAAGATGCATCAACACTATGCAATGTGAAATGTTCATGTATCTGGAATATAAGATAACGGTGTATGATTTTATTTTATTTTTAGAAAGCTGAGTGTGTCTTCAGACGAATAGAACCTTTCATCCAAACACAGTACACAAAGACTGGGATTCTTAAATCCAGTGTACACTCCATATTACACTCTGTGTTGTGGGAACACTGGCATTAAAGAAGAAAAATGAAGAAAAAAATCTAAGCTCTCTAAATATGAATATACGGAAGAATCTTGTGCATTCTGTGGACAGACAAGAAGTACTAGATCAACAGAAACAGATAAGAGAAATAACAGAACGGAAACAGATAAGAGAAACAACAAAACAGAAACAGATAAGAGAAATAATGAAACAGAAACAGATAAGAGAAATAACAAAAACATGAGAGAATTCAGTACACTTTGTACTACTCACATGAACCCTAGTCTTTGTAATAACATACATAATCAACTATTAAATGTTATTACATAAAGGAAATCCATACTTTTTAGCGTACACAGCAACATAAAATAAATCCATAGCTTTGTAACATACACAATAACACGCAGGAAATCTAGAACATGTTTGCAACATACAATAACAAAACCAATCTATGATTTGCTTGCCCATATACTGATGTTCTGGAAATCTAGGACATGAGAGCACACATTCTCAGCTGCAAGCAGTGATTTCAAATAACGTATAATCACGCTAATTATAACTGTAGCAGGTTACAGTCTGCAGGAGTCAGCGAGCTTCAAAGAATCGCTACTCTAGCAGACCTATCTTTTCTTTCACTACACTGTTCAGACATTTCCAGCACGATCTCTGCTAATATTAAGAATATTGTTCGCTAATGTCTCTGCAGTATTTTTAAGTAGCTGCGGAAAAAATGTGCATTGTAAAGTGTTTGTTTTCCAGATCCACTGCGATGTCGATTTGGTTTCTAGAAGGTGTCGCCCGTTTGAAAACGGCGCAAATAACCGGCTAGAACCGGCCTCATACGAAGTTGGGAACGTTGCGGCCCACGCTCATGGGGTCATACTGCCCAGGTACACGAAGTATCAACCTGTGGAGCAGAAGCAAGTAGGAAGCTTAGGTGTGCCACCATCTTCATCGTCGTCGTCATCATTTTTATATCACATTAATTCTAAATGTACCTCATGCACTCCACATGCCACCATAAAGATGCTGTACCACTCTGTGTCTGTTTACCAGCTCTTTCAGGCTGACGAGTGACTGAGATCTGCTGACAGATAGATTAGCTAGTCTTGTACTTACCTTTACTTTGCACACACAATAACCTGCCACCGGAACCGACCAAATCTTATTTTAAAACTGTTCTCTTTTGCACACGCCGTTTTGTGGGATCTTCTTCTTACATCTTGCATGCTTCCCATGCCGTTAAATGTCACATAGGACTCGCGTGGTAGTTTCCTAAGTTTTCCTGTTTTCGGCGAACTTTTCAACCTCATCAAGGGATGTTATGCCTACTAATTTGGCCTCTCTTAACAATGTCCTCTTTAGAGTTTCACGTGGCCCTCTTTTTCGTCGGTCTGCTGTGTTCCACTTGATAGCTTGTTTTCGGATTCTCTGATTATTTTTTTCTGATCATGTGACGGACATATGTCCATCTCCTTTTCCTGATCACTGTGTGTGCTTATCTGCCTTATCTCTGCATTGTTCTTGAATTCGTTCCACTTGATGCCGAGTATTTTCCTTAGACATTTATTTTCAAATGTGTCTAATTTGTTGTCTATTTCTTTAGTTGTTTTCCAGCTTTTGCATGCATAAATGAAGATGGATATTACATTTGAATTGAATAGTCTTAACTTGGTTTTTGTGCTTATAACTTTTGAATTCCATATGTTCTCAAGATTCTTGAAGATTGATGCTGCTTTTGCAATTCTAACTTCCTTTTCTGTTGTCACCATCCTGGTCTATGTAGCTGCCGAGTTATGCAAACTGGTTGACTTCTTCGACAGGTGTCCCTTCTACGTATATTTTTCCTTTTTGATTAACGGAAAGTTTCATTATTCTTGGTTTTTTTTTCTTAATTTCAAGTCCGATGTTGCTAGCCAATGAAGACAGGGTATCAGTTTTTTTTTCCTTGCATCGAATTCACATTGTCACTGATAAGAGTTATGTTTTGCGGGATATAAAGGGTTAATTATTTTCTGTTAAATAACCAGACGACATTTTTGTTCATTAATTTTGGTCGTGGAGAAAGTGTCTAAATCTTCTCGAAATGTCTGATGCAGTTTTTACTTCAGCTCTTAGAATTTGATGCAATGAATATGAGGATTTTTTATGGTGAAATTGTGAATCGGTAAACTGAGAATTATTACTATTATTTATTATTTTGGTAGGCGTCTACGTGACGTTCTTCGTCCTCGTGATCGTGTGCCAGGCTGCGGTTGGCATCTCGTTTATAGCTCTTCTGGCGGACCTGTCCCACCCTTCACAGAGAGGTTTGTACAGGACAGACTTCAGAATGAAAGGTCATGTCAGGATCAGAGATTATGTATGTACTGTTGACCGTGCCAGGTGCATACATACATAGAAAGAAGTAATTTTTGATTGTTTGTCTCTGTATCCGCTGTGTGGACAAATAGTGATCATCCGCTGAAAAACAAGCAAATAAGAAAAACTATGAAAGTCTCAGCTAGTAACCCTCTTTCCCACAGCTGACTGATTGTATAGGTGAATGAACGATTGCCATGGAAAATAATACATATATACAAGGTCCGACAATTAAGTAACGAGACTAATTTTGTTATGGTCAGGACAAAAATGCCATATATGAAGCAAAGCATAGAATCCAAAGAGGCAACTTTCATCTATGATCTGGCAACCTTTCATCGCTGCCCGATAACCAGAGGACAAACAATCCGCCATTTTGTTGACTTAGTCAGAGGTGCATTGTTATGTAATCAGCATGGAGCAAAAACGAACATTAAATTCTGTTTAAAACTCGGAAAAAGTGCCACTGAGACAGTTGAATTGATGCGACAAGTTTATGGGGATAACTGTTTATCTCGTGAATAGATATTCAGGTGGTATTCACGATTCAAAAGTGATGTGAAAACTATTACAAATGCAACTAGACATGGACGCCCAATTTTTGTTCATAATGAGGAAGTCATTGCAAAAGTCAGAGAACGGCTACACGAGGATCGTTGTTTGACTGTTAGGGTGATGACAGATGAATTTGGTGTTAACCAAGAGACCATATGTCAAATTTTAGTGGAAGATTATGGCAAGAAAAAAGTTTCTCGCCAGTTTGTACCAAATGCGTTGTCTGATGACCAAAAACATCAGCGTGTTGAGTACGCAAAAGACATCATAAAAACGTGTCGCAAAAATAAACATTTCTTAAATTTGATTGTTGCAGAGGATGAAACATGGATTTTCCGCTATGATCTCACAACTAAACGCCAAAGTGCTCAGTGGATGCATCATCATCACCAAAAGGCAAAACATTTCGTCTTCAAAAGTCGAAGTGAAGACAATGTTGGTGTGCTTCTACGACAGCAAAGGAGTTATTCACAAAGAATTTATTCCAAAGAGTTTATTCCAAAGGGTCCTTTTAAGTCTTCTGAAGTATTTTGAAACGCTTATTGAAAAGGATTCTCCGAGTCCGATCCGAGTATTCAACACCTGGCAGTTTTTTTTCCTTCTTCGTGATAATGCACCGGCTCACCGGGCGGTAGTTGTACAGGAATTTGTGACCCCAAAACAAGTGTGTGTTCTCTACCATCCACTCTGTTCCCCAGATTTGTCTCCCTGCGGTTATTTTCTATTCCCAAAATTAAAGTTACCATTGAAAGAACACTTCTTTGACGATACTGATGACATCCAAAGGGCCGTAACATCGAGTTTAAGTGCCATACCACCAGAAGAACTGCAGAGGTCGTTCCAGTGTTTGTTAGATCGTGCTACTCGCTAAATCATTGCACAAGGGGCTTACTTTGAATAAAATACAGGTTATATCTTCAACTATTGTTTATTTTATTTTTTTATGTAGTTAGTTTCATTTCTTAATTGTCGGACCTTATATATAAAATACATATGAAGCATGAAGCTGTGATAAAGACGAATTATCTGTCATGTATCATTCTTTTAACACTTTAATGTTTCGGTTTTCTAATATAAATGAAGGCTTCAACTCTGGCCTGATGGGAACCCTAATTCTCCTTGGAAACGTGTCCGGTGCCGCCGCTGGGATTAGTTTCACGGTAAGTTAACATTGTCATGTTAAAACATTATTAGAAATTACTGTATATAGCTGAGACTATGTGCTAGCATATCCTAGACTTCCAGATTAGAAATGTACGGACAGGCAAATCATAGATTCTTTATGTTACTCTATGTTGCAAACAAGTTCTAGATTTCTAGCATGTTACTGTATATGTTACCAAGCTATGGATTTCCTGTATGTTACTGTAAGTGTTAGTAAATTATGGATTTACTTTATGTCATTACGAAGATTAGTGTTCATGAGAGTAGTTTATAAACGAAGTATATTGAACTCTTGTGTGAAGGATTGTAAATCATTTCGATAACCTCAGCTGTAAAGAGGATTAAAGAGAGAAAACTTAAATATTTTGGCCACATTAAACGTCAAGATAATTAGAGAAGACCGTATTGGAAGGATACATAATGGGAAAAAGAAAAGGAGGAAGACCGAAACGAAGATGGCTGCAAGACATCGTTGATGATCTGGAAATGGATGCAGCAGCAGCAGGCCATCTTGCTCACAACCGAGAGGCCTACAGGAGTGCTGTTTGGGAGGCAAAGTTCCGCAAGGGACATGCAAAGGAATGAATGAACCTCAGCTGTAAAAATGGATACCTGACACTTTTGTTAGGAAAGGAACTGAACCGGGGAAATTTTTTCCCCCCAAAACGTGACATACCAGAGACGTGCTGTCGGTAAGTTCAAAGACGAATAGATGTTCGCATAACAATCAATCTTGTGTATGCCATGATGAGTCTGTATTTACATGATATGAAGGTAAACATTTATTTGTTCATGAGAGATGAGAGGCATGGCCGAGTCGATAGCGCCGGGATTTCTCAGACTAAGGCCGGTGAGTTCTATTCCCGTTGCCGCTGCAAAACTAAGTACTTTATATACTGTGGTATGGAAAAGTACCTTTGGCACTGGAGATTACCTGATTCACGGCGAGACACACTGGGTTATAGTATACACGTGGATGTTAGTGAATGAAAAGAGAATAGGAACTCACGTACAATAGAGATCCATGAATTGTATCACTACAGAGAGTGAGCGCAAAAAATATGTGCAAATAAGCATTATCATCATCCTCACCACCATCTTCACCATTATTGTCACAACCACCACCACCACCACCACCATAATCATCATCATCACTATTTTTTTCTCCAGCGTATTGGTGTACTAAGCATGTACACAATAATTATCGGTGTACAGGTCATCTGTGTACTCATCTCCACGTTTAGTGTCAGGGAGTACCAACCAGCATCGCTGCCTGTATCTCTCAGTGAGTAGTTCTGTGCTGTGAATTCATCTTGTGCGTGAGCATAGCAAGATATTGTTTGTTTGTTTTTTCTCTCCAAAAGTCACAGTTAAGTGCTCCATTTATTTTATTTTATTCTAGTTTTTCCATTCCTATTTTTTAATATATCATTCAGGTGAATTTATATCTCTATTTCTTCATCATGTTTGTTTTTGTATGATTAAAGTTCACACCGAAACGTCACAACTGTGTACTCGTTAAATAATAAACCTGTTCCTACTTTTTTCTCTAGTTTATACATGTAAGTCAAAATATGGTCCAGTCTCATCTTCAACATCACACAAATAGTTTTTGGGTATAAATATCTTACATCTTACATCATTCCGTGCCGTTAAACGACACACAGGGCCCGCATGGTAGTTCGCCAAGATGTCCTGTCTTCGGCAAGTTTTTAAATCTCATCAAGGGATGTTATGCCCACTGAACTGGCTTCTTTTAACAATGTCCTCTTTAGAGTTTCACGTGGTCGACCTCTTGTGTCTTTTTGGTATAAGTATATATAAGACTAAATCTATAAACATACACAAAGCCACTGCAATAAAGCTTGATAATAAAATGTTAAAACTATTTGAAACAAAAGTTAACATTCACTCTCTCTACAGTCATATCCCCCCTCTACTATGTTCTACTTTTTCCTCGCTTGTAACTTATATCCCAGGACCCTGTCACTGCGCTAGATTACAAAACCTTCCACCCAGCCACACTCATCTGTTCCACCCACCTTTTTCTCGCCTTGGTTACCATTGTATCCCGTTCTCTTTTCCACTTTCCCCACGCCTTTTTTATTCCCAGCTTATCACACATCGCAGGTCTTTCATTTGAACCTCCACAATACTCCACCACACAGTCAGACACGGCTTCTTGCAAGAGACAGTTAAGTGGCAACCCTCCACCCTCCTTTTTCCATTCTTATTTGTTGTATTCATGTGAATATGTATTCTGTCTTCTTTTCCTGTTTCTTTGTTCTGTATGTTTTTGTATAATTAAGATGTAGAAAGAAACGTTACATCTGTGTGCTCGTCTTTCCATTCGCGTTACTTCCAAAACGTTCCCCAGTTTCTGACGACGGACATTTTGGGGAGGGGAGGTCACTGTGTAAAAGTTATTGTCCCGAATTATTCCATGTTCACCACTTGTGTATCACACATTAAAATAAGTGGAAATAAATGAAGATTCCATAAATGAAGTTATTTGTCATTTAAAAAAAACAAAGCAAAGAAAACAAAAAGAACACAACTGCTGTGAAACGATGGAACGATTTTTTGGAGCTAAAAAATTTTTAGGGCTGAGCAATAAAATCTACTTTATAATTACCTCAGTTGTGTCATAATACAATATAGAACGCGTAGTCATTCACATTTCAACATAGAAAAAAATCAATATTTGTGAATGTTTGTGACATCCAATAAATCTAACAGGTCTACAGCTGCGAGAAACACGTATAGTAAGATAGGTCTAGTCGGTCGATGTGACCATTCTACCACTCAATCTCGAAAAAAACTTGAAGTTTACACTCCTATCGTGATATCCAACATGGTTCCCTTTATCAGGCGTACTTAAACACTAGTTTAACTTTGGCTTCATAAAACCTCTGACTGGTTAAGTGAAAAGTTATATTGTGTTTTCAACGAAACAAAGTCTGAAAACTTATAGGGCTATGTCGGTGGGAGAGTATATAACTCAATAGGCCATTTGGGGCTGGCGCGGATGAAAACAGTTTGGTGCTTATGTTTTACATAGTTTCGGCGTTTCTGTCGTCTTCAGTGTAGAGCATCTGATGAGAGGAGTTCTGTGTTGACGTAGAGTAATTTGTGTGTGCTCAGTGCGACTTTCCCGTCAAATACAGGGTCCAGCATAAAGCGTAGGTGATTTAACTGACGTAGTGCGCAGAAAATAAGTACATGTGGAAAAAAAAACATGACGTCAGAGATGAAGGAGACAAACGGTCATTTTTAACAATGGCTTCTTGGCAAACACAACATCGCGCATTCACAGCTGAAACTTTAAAAAAAAAATTAAAGTAGAGAATCGACTATTACTGTACAACGAAAGTTTCGCCGCCATTTTGAGCTGCATCCCCGTGATAATGTTCCTGATCAGAGGACAAAACAATTTTGAGGTGGGTAAAAAAATGTAAGGAAACCACTAATTGCCTTAATAACAAGTCTTCTGGTCGTCCAAGAACTCAACAGACACCTGAACGAATTCAAGAAGTCCGCAACGCGTTGCTGAGTAGCCCTCGACGATAAGCTGTTAGGAACGCTTTGGCACCTGGCATCCTCTTACTGTTAATAGTGATCTTTGTGTAGAGGATAACTGAATACTTCATTGCAGACTTGGCCAACAGAAATAAGAGGCTAATATGATCTCAACAAAATGGAGCAACTGCCCATACAGCCCGTCGGTCCATGGCCATGCTGCGACGAGCATTTCCCAATCGTCTTATTTCCATATTTGAGGATATTCATTAGCCAGCAAGGTCACCGGATTTATCGGCCGCAGACTTCTATTTGTGGATGTTTGTGACATCCAATAAATCTAACAGGTCTACAGCTGCGAGAAACACATATAGTAAGACAGGTCTAGTCGGTCGATGTGACCATTCTACCACTCAATCTCGAAAAAAACTTGAATTTTACACTCCTATCGTGATATCCAACATGGTTCCCTTTATCAGGCGTACTTAAACACTAGTTTAACTTTGGCTTCATAAAACCTCTGACTGGTTAAGTGAAAAGTTATATTGTGTTTTCAACGAAACAAAGTCTGAAAACTTATAGGGCTATGTCGGTGGGAGAGTATATAACTCAATAGGCCATTTGGGGCTGGCGCGGATGAAAACAGTTTGGTGCTTATGTTTTACATAGTTTCGACGTTTCTGTCGTCTTCAGTGTAGAGCATCTGATGAGAGGAGTTCTGTGTTGACGTAGAGTAATTTGTGTGTGCTCAGTGCGACTTTCCCGTCAAATACAGGGTCCAGCATAAAGCGTAGGTGATTTAACTGACGTAGTGCGCAGAAAATGAGTACATGTGGAAAAAAAAAACATGACGTCAGAGATGAAGGAGACAAACGGTCATTTTTAACAATGGCTTCTTGGCAAACACAACATCGCGCATTCACAGTTGAAACTTAAAAAAAAAATTTAAAGTAGAGAATCGACTATTACTGTACAACGAAAGTTTCGCCGCCATTTTGAGTTGCATCCCCGTGATAATGTTCCAGATCAGAGGACAAAACAATTTTGAGGTGGGTAAAAAAAATGTAAGGAAACCACTAATTGCCTTAATAACAAGTCTTCTGGTCGTCCAAGAACTCAACAGACACCTGTCTACTGGTCGTCCAAGAACTCAACAGACACCTGAACGAATTCAAGAAGTCCGCAACGCGTTGCTGAGTAGCCCTCGGCGATAAGCTGTTAGGAACGCTTTGGCACCTGGCATCCTCTTACTGTTAATAGTGATCTTTATGTGCAGATGATAACTGAATACTTCATTGCAGACTTGGCCAACAGAAATAAGAGGCTAATATGATCTCAACAAAATGGAGCAACTGCCCATACAGCCCGTCGGTCCATGTCCATGCTGCGACGAGCATTTCCCAATCGTCTTATTTCCAGATTTGAGGATATTCATTAGCCAGCAAGGTCACCGGATTTATCGGCCGCAGACTTCTTTTTGTGGAGGTATCTCAAGAACACGGTGTATGCTAGTCGACCACAGTCAGTTGCAGACCTGAAAGATCGAATCCGACACTGCTTTCAAAATATCCATTTGAACATGTTAAATGGTGTTATGCAGGAATTTTCCAGCCGCCTGGCTGAATGTATCAAATGTAATGGCGGTCATCTAACCGGCGTAATTTTCAAAACCTAAATATGGTTGTCAGTAATAATAAAAATACCCACTTTTCTGAGTTTGATTTCATTTTTTTAAACCAAAAAACATGTATAGCGCTTATTTATTTTCCATTTTTTAAATCCAGCCATGATTTATGCTGGACCCTGTATCAATGTTTTCTTGCTTCTTGCTTGTGTGCCTCATGTATGTAGTACTGATATCGCAGCCTAGTCTAACATGTATGTAGTACTGATATCACAGCCTAGTCTAACATGTATATAGTACTGATATCACAGCCCAGTCTAACATGTATGTATTACTGATATCGCAGCCCAGTCTAACAAGTATATAGTACCGATATCGCAGCGGAGTCTAACATGTATATAGTACTGATATCGCAGCCTAGTCTAACATGTATGTAGTACTGATATCACAGCCTAGTCTAATATGTATGTATTACTGATATCGCAGCCCAGTCTAACATGTATGTAGTACTGATATCACAGCCCAGTCTAACATGTATGTAGTACTGATATCACAGCCCAGTCTAACATGCATGTAGTACTGATATCACAGCCCAGTCTAACATGTATGTAGTACTGATATCACAGCCTAGTCTAACATGTATGTAGTACTGATATCGCAGCCCAGTCTAACATGTATGTAGTACTGATATCGCAGCCCAGTCTAACATGTATGTAGTATTGATATCGCAGCCCAGTCTAACATGTATGTAGTACTGAAATTGCAGCCCAGTCTAACATGTATTCATATGAGACCAGTATCAGAACGACCTTCATCACAGAAAAACGTGTCAAATATTAACACTTTGGAGGGGATGGAGGTAGAGATTGGAGGAAGGAATGAATGAAAGCAAGAAAAAGTTGTGTTCTGTTTGTGTTGTATGTCTGCACATTTTGGTTTCAGCACTAAATATGTCAGTTTTAATACAACAAATACATCTAACGGAAACATGTTGAATATAAAGGTTATTTTGCTTTGATGTTGTCAGGTTGTAGACGGATCCTTACTGGATTTTTTGAACCCTTGAAAGGTGAGAAATAGATTTATCTCCAAGTACGTGTAAATTGGAGTCTTTTCAAACAGCTGGTATTGTAATTATAGTAAATGGTATTGTTTTCTGCTGAAAGCTACGTTTATCGTCAATAAATATAATACTGATTTTTTTTTCAAATTTCTATGAACAGTTTGTCTCATTTACCGCCTTGATAGCATTATCTGCTTTTATTAGTCAAAGTACATAATTTCTTACTAGTAATAGTTGTCATTCATTTATTTATTCGTTCATTCATTTACATGTCCCTTGCGGAACTTTGCCTCCCTAACAGCACTCCTGTAGGCCTCTCGGTTGTGAGCAAGATGGCCTGCTGCTGATGCATCCATTTGTAGATCATCAACGATGTCTTGCAGCCATCTTTGCTTTGGTCTTCCTCTCTTTCTTTTTCCCATTATGTACCCTTCCAAGACAGTTTTCTCTAGATTATCATGACGTTTAATATGTCCAAAATATTTAAGTTTTCTCTCTTTAATCCCTTTTACTAGCCAGCCTTCTTCAATATTAAGTTCTTGTAATATGGACATATTTGTTCTTTTTTGTGTCCATGGTGTTTGAAGAACTCTTCTGTAGCATTTACATTCAAAGGCATCTATGTGTTTCTCAGCTGTTTTGCTAAGTGTCCAGGTCTCACAGGCATACGTTGCGATGGAAAAGATGCATGCCCTTAAAAATCTTATTTTTGTAGTTTGTCTGTTCTTCTCCACAGATTCTTTAGTTGTTTTACTTTCTGAAGAGCGATAGATGTCCTCATTTTAATTTCCCTCATTGTATCTCTATTATTAGTTAGCACTGATCCAAGATATTCAAAACTCTCCACTTCTTCCAGTTTTTCCTCATTGATACATATATCAACTGCCTTGTTTGTTTTGTCAGTTGTCATCAATTTAGTTTTCTTCGCATTAAGCTAGAGGTTTTGCTCTTCCCTATTCTTACGGACTGAAATAATTAGTTTTTCCATTCCTTTTTTGTGTTGTGGACAGTAATACTGTGTTATCAGTATATCTAATCTCTGGTATTTCATAACCTCCAATTGTTCTTTCTCTCTCTCTCTCTCTCTCTCTCTCTCTCTCACTCTGTGAACCTTAAGTGCCCAGGGCATATGGGGCTTCCGCAAGGGTTTTCTACAAATGCCTGTCCTTTGGCTTTTTTTCTCCTCTTGCCCAGGTGAGCCCTCTATTGCTCAGCATCTTTTCTGTTGTTCTTCTCCATGTCTCTTTTGGTCTACCCTTACTTCTGTTCACCTGTGGCGTCCATCTTAGTGCTACTTTTTCTAGTGAGTTGTTATGGCATCGTAATATTCTTTGTCTACAACTTCTCTAACATCCCTCATTATATTTTCAGTATACAAGTTAAATAAGTAAGGCGACAATATGCACCCCTGACGGACCCCTTGTTTTATGTCAAACCAAGTTGTTTCACCATTTATTCTTACTGCTGCCTGTTGGTCTAGATACAGCAGTGATGTTAATTGTATCAAATGTGTCGTAAATCCCATTTTTTCCATTATTTCCCAAAGCTTCTGGTGTTGTGCATAATCAAATGCTTTTGAATAGCCTATAAAAGATAAATATAGATTCACATTAAACTCTCTGCATTTCTCTTTTATTAATCTTATATTGAATATATGATCTCTTGATCTTCTCCCTGCCTGAAACCAGCTTGGTCCATATTGACTTCTTCTATTTTCTTACGAAGTCTACCCATTATGATTTTTAACAGAATTTTACTGGCATGACTAGTCAGGGCAACAGTTCTGTAGTTTGTGCATAATTTTAAGTTACCCTTTTTTGGCTGTGGTATGAATACAACTCTTTTGCATTCTTTTGGCGGAATACCAGAATGCCATAACTTTTTACATAGTGCATGATAGATTGTTGCACATTCCTTTCCTCCTGCTTTAATAAGTTCAGCTGTTTTCTCATCACATCCTGGTGATTTACCATTTTTACAGATTCTTTATTGCTCATAAATCTTCTTCTGTTGTCTGTTCGGGTTCTTTCTCCTCCAATAATAATTCACACTGTTGATTTCTGCTTTCACAGTGGTCATATAATGGTTTAATACCCTACATGATCTTACAAAGGTTTGTTGGCCTACATTAAATTGTATTAAATCATAGAATACATTATATTTTCATGAGTTTTTTTTTAACTGAATCTTCCCAGACAGCGACTTCAGATGGGTGTTTATTACCAGATTTTTCATGCAGATGGGCGTGGCTACTGTGACTGGGTGAGCTATCAACAGTCCTGTCTGATTTAATAAAGAACGTTCTGATGTGAGGTGGTTATAATCTGATCATGTTTTGTCATCGTCCAGCTGGGTTGGCTGGATGGCCACTGGCCAGGGAACTGGGATTTTCTGTTGAAGTGGTGGCCTCTTCGGTAGTCACCTGACATATTTCGGGCGGTCTGACTGGCCACAATTATAGCACGCAGTGGTCAGTCTCGGACTTTCGGTGTGGAGTTGAACCTCATCCGTCAACTACATTTGACAGAGTTTTCACCGGTGCTACGTAGAACTCTCACTGTGTTGAGGACCTCCTTAGCAGTAGGAGATATGGACTTACCCGACTTGCAGTGTTGATAGTCTGTTAGTTGATCTGTTCTGTAGACTTTTATCTCCATAAGTTTGCCATGCTAAGTTTGTGAGACTGGTATTTACTTCCGTATCACTTTTTACCCGCTGTTAAGATTAGAGCAGAGATGACAGAAAGTATAAATGAGCTAGGTGTCTCACACTGACAGCACGGGACAGCACAGGACAGCATGGGACAGCATGGGACTTGAGGTAGAATTTGTAACAGCGGTATCCTACTTCCCCTCCTCTACTTCTCCAATCACCTGGTATAAAGCTAAAAAGCCTTCACAAATCTCTGATATTCTGCATAAAGCTTTCAAATATAACAATCTAAACTTGCCATGGGGAATGCCCCCCTACTGATATAATACGTTCCAGAATGTATATGCCATTTTCATATATTTGTAACCACATTTATAATCTACTGTAGTGCATTTAAAATTTCATAGCATTAAAAAATTTTCATATATTCCTTTTGTAACCTTTTTGAACATTTTATAAAGTATTCACAAATGTAATTACATTTCATATGTTAATATATAACTTTGAAGATAGAAATTGCAGTTCACGACACACTGGGTTATTTGTTAATGCCCAGGTTTCTTGAGTACTGGTTGAATGACATGATTCCACTTCCGTACTGCTGGAGTGCCCCCACAGCCGTGTCACTGCTGCTGCTGCCCCTGCTATTTGCTGCAGCCATGAGGTGTGCGAAATCCTCATATAATAACATTTTATGTTTGCTTTATGTTGACCATTGTGAACTAGATTGTAGTCTAGTATTCAGTTCAATTCAAGTGCCATGCCGGGTGGCATAGGCGATCATTTCTCTCAACAATTCTCTGTCTTTAGACTTGATTATAAAGGTAGATAGAGGTGTATGGTGTAGTTTTACAAAGTGGCAGAGGGAGTGAGTAAAGTGAGAGGAAAAAAAACGAATAGAAGGTATTTTGTAAAATTACACCATACACCTTTATCTACCTTTGTTATTTAAACCAGTTTTACTGCAGTCGCCATCCTCTTTATCCGTAGACTTGATTATGAGATCTGCCGGTGACTTTCTTCCTAGCCACACTGACAGCCTATCCAGTAACTTCTCTTTCTGTCTTCCTCTGTCGTTTCTTCTTTTCAATTTTTCCAGTTGCCACAATGTGTTCCAATTTTCCTCTTCTCAGGAAATGTCCTGTAAATCTCGCTTGTCTGCCTCTGATCTTTGCTGTAATTTGCTTTTTAACTCCAGCCTCTCTTAAGACTTCTTCATTGGTTTTCTTGGCTGTCCATGGTATCTTCAACATCCTTCTTATAAACCACATCTCCATGGCCTCCATTTCTCGCTGTACTCTCTTATATAGTATATCAGTATATCTGGCTATATAATATTCTAAGTTTACTTGTGGGTTTGTCAGACTGTAACCTCAGACACATCACTGAGTGTCAGGGGAAGGCTGGTGTGTGCAGATTGTTTCACATCTTTTCCCAGGCTTAAGCTAAGATAAAGGTGTACAGAGAAGTTGAAAAAAAAAAACGTGTTATGGGATTTCCCTTTATGCCAGCTACTCCAGTGGTTTGTTTATATATTTTTGGTTAGATTATTGTTGTTTTCAAAGAATGGGCAAATTTTAATGAGAAAAATAATTCCAAGAAACAAATTTTTATGAGCAAAGACTAAGACAGAGTAAATACACTGATTACAAGAAGATGAAAATCACTTCTTCATTTTCAGTGAAAAATGGGCCTGAAAGTTATAACAGTTATCCTAGAGACACTATTTCCCTTTTATTAGAGGAAAAAAAACATGTTAATTAAAAGGAATGAGAGGAGGAGACAGAAGATTGCAGGAAAAAAAAGAGGAGAGTGAGAGAGTCAGGGCCAGACAGAGACAGAAAGAAAGAAAGGAAAGAGAAAGAGCAGTAGAAAGAAAAATATAGAGAAAGAGAGGGGGAGAAAATAAAAGAGAGAGAGAGAGAGAGAGAGAGAGAGACAGATGGGAAAAGGGAGAGAATGAAAGAGACAGGCACAACACATAGAAAAGGCGAGAGAGAGAGAGAGAGAGAGACAGATGAGAAAAGGGAGAGAATGAAAGAGACAGACACAACACATAGAAAAGGTGAGAAAGAGAGAGAGAACAAGAAAGAGAGGGACAGACAGAAAGAAAAGGAGGGAGTGAAAGGGAGAGAGAGAGACAGACACTAAGACAGAGAATTGGCGGGAGAGAGAGAGAGGCAGACGGACACACATGTATAGACAGACAAGATGGGCAGAAGAGAAAGAAGAAAAAAGAACTATACACGTGTCATAACTTCTGATGTAACACACGTATGTGTGTGTGTTTCAATGTGTGTAACATGACAGATCAAAAACAAGTAAATGTATTGTAATTTTTGTATTTTTGTTTCAAATATGAGAACCGCTGTAACCATACACTGCTGAACGACTCAGCAAGAAATCTGCTTTCTGTTTGGTCCTCAGTTCTCTGGTGTTTGGCATGTTGTCTGACAAAACTGGATATCGAAAGCTCATTGTCGCTGTTGCTGGTAGTGTGTCCTGGATTTCTCTCCAGCTGATTACATGCCTTATGTCTGTCTGTATACATGATGCTGTTTTGTTTCATTTTTATAATTTAAACTCTTAAGTTACCACACAACATCCATAATACATGATTTTTTTAAATGTAAGATCATGAATGTCATATTTTATGTGGAATTATGTGATACCAATCGTTAGCATTTACAGAACATTAAAGTTACAAACTCCTAACTATGGAATAAAATCATACGTCTTCAGTTATCGTATTTTTTTTATTTTTTTATTTTATTATTTTTTGAAAGCCATTTAAAAGCTTTGTGGTAGTCAAAGATTTAAAGCTAGTACTGCTGATACATTTATGAGATATGGTATTGTTGAGCATTTGACATTAGAGAGGATGATATGGTCCCTATCTTGCCTGACCAGATTTACTTCTCAAGCTCTGTAAGAAGCTGATTCCTACAGCTGGGTCGGCTGGATCGCCACTGGCCAGGGAAGGTCGAACACCAACTTCTGCCGTGAGAAACGAGCACACGAACTCATGCGATCTACAAGAAACTTGTTCTTTGCGACCTTCATTTTCCAAGATTGTTTAGATTGTGGCCTTGATAACATCACAGGGTGAGAGTAGCAAATAACCGTAGACTGTTTAATTTCATTGCCAAGGCCTGAGTTCACAGAATGATCATAGTTGTAGTAAGCAGAAGTCAAAGCACGTCACATGATTTCACTTGGATGTGTGCTTTTCTTTTGATCGTACACAAAAGTTCGATATTGTTGGCATTACTCTCGGAATACTGTAAAATTCAACTGGGAAAATAATTCAACTTAAAAATGATACTTTTTTTCTCACTTCATTTTTGATAGCCTACAGCTCGTGTTAGAAACAGAATATTACGTAACATTTGGTGACTGTACTGTTAGAAACTGTCGTTTCCTAAATAAATTACTACTTTCCTGAACAAAACTTACATGAACTGCTCGAGCCCAATGCCAGTGTTCGCATGTTGGTAAACTTAAGTCATCAAATAACTTCTGAGTCAATGGAAGCACATCTGGTATCGTTATATATTGTTTTCTTTCAGCATTTGCAATGGCTGTAGGATCATTCATCAACGCTTTTCTCGCGGGACACTATGCCTACTTTATGGCTGCACTAATGGCATTTATTATAGGTTTGTACATAATGTCTGTGATTTTTGTATATTTTGTATTGTTGCTTTGACATGTTGTTTTCTTTTGACAAGAGGGCTGTTTAGCCCTTACCTATCCTGTGTCAAAGATTTCTTAGACAAATGATTCACACCACAAACACATTTTAGTATTGACTAAACAGAATATATATATATATCACGTGCATTGCATGTTCATGTATAAACCCTTTTCATAAAGTAAACTTGCCATTAGAAAACAAATTCAAATAAATGAACGTCTATATGAGGAAAAATGTGTAAATGAAATTATAAATTATATTGAATGTGTACACTAAGAGAAAGGAGTAAAGAGCTTCGTTCCGTGGCTTTCAGACATTTAATTCTCCATGTATGTCAGAGGCCAAATTAACAGGCATAAAATCCTTTGATGAGGTTGAAAGACTCGCCGAAGACAGGAAAAATTGGCGAACTACTTTGTGAGCCCTATGTGACGTTTAACGGCACGGGAAGGATATAAGATAAGATATAAGATAAGATATAAGATAAGTATGTCAGCTGCCGATGAGCAGCACAAGTGCCCGCTTTGACACCACTGTTAATGAAGCACGCCTGGTTAAGAGACTACACAATTTTCTGAAATATTCTTTAGGATCAGGATGATTTCACAAGATCATGGCCCATGATTCCACATCGCAGTGATACTTAGGAGGAGCCTGAGACTACAAACTGTTGAACGTCATCGTTCCATGCTCTTATGTAGTCCCTTGGTTATGAAGATATGCATTATAATTATCATCATCATCACTACTGGATAGAAAAAGAAGTCACTTCACCAGCATTCGAGTAATAACAAAGACATCCAGTTTTGGTTATCCATAGCAACATAAAATGACAGTTTTCTTAGGGCATAACCTTTAATTTCGTAAGCTCTGTCCAACTTGTTGAGTGATCGGTGTTACTGTTGATATGTTCTCTGTTATTGTTGATATTATGTATATTTTGAATATCTTGGATCATTACTAACTAATAATGGAGATACAATGAGGGAAATTAAAAGGAGGGCATCTGTCGCTCTTCTGAAAGTACAACAACTAAAAAAGCTGTGAATAGAAACAGACAGAACTATAAAAATAGTTTTTTTTAAGGGCATGCATTTTTCCCATCGCAAAATATGAGACCTGGACACTTAACAAAACAGCTGAGAAACACATAAATGCCTTTGAATATAAATGCTACAGAAGAGTTCTTCAAATATCATGGACACAAAAAATATATATCCATACTACAAGAACTTAATATTGAAGAAGGCTGGCTAGTAAAGAGGATTAAAGTGAGAAAACTTAAATATTTTAGACACATTAAACGTCATGATAATTTAGAAAAGACCGTCTTGGAAAGGTACATAATGGGGAAAAGAAAGAGAGGAAGACCAAGGCGAAGATGGCTGCAAGACACCGTTGATAATCTGAAAATGGATGCATCAGCAGCAGGGCATCTTGCTCATAACCGAGAGGCCTACATGAGTGCTGTTTGGGAACACAGGCATATGTTGCGATGGGAAAGATGCATGCCCTTAAAAATCTTATTTTTGTGGTTCTGTCTGCTCCTCTCCACAGATTCTTTATTTGTTGTACTTTCTGAAGAGCAATAGATGTCCTCCTTTTAATTTCCCTCATTGTATCTCCATTATTAGTTAGTAGTGATCCAAGATATTCAAAACTCTCCACTTCTTCCAGTTTATATCTGTATATATCTTCTCTATATATGACAATTGTTGCTGATGGTATATATCTTCTCTATATATGACCAATTGTTACTGATGGTATATATCTTCCTTATATGACCAATTGCTGCTAGTGGTATATATCTCCTTTATATGACCAACTGTTGATGATGGTATGTATTTCTATATTAGAAACATTGCTGTTGGTGATTAATATCTTCTCGGTGTTGTTTGTGGTTTCCTCTTTGTATGACTGATTTTCTTTGTGTTCTCCTGTTTTGCTACGAAACGGATTGTTGTTCTTATTGTTAGTTTTGTTCCCTCCAGTTTATGTATGCCGGTTTATCTTCCTGTAATTGTGAACTT
The DNA here is from genome assembly GCA_009760885.1 of Achatina immaculata. Classification (NCBI taxonomy): domain Eukaryota; kingdom Metazoa; phylum Mollusca; class Gastropoda; order Stylommatophora; family Achatinidae; genus Lissachatina; species Lissachatina immaculata. The sequence continues at coordinate 67,641,151 of CM019719.1, read as the reverse complement.
TAATTCTGTATAGCAGTTCCGTAGTGGAAGTACTGAAGTTATTGAAGTAGGTATTGAGTCAGAGGAGATGGAATTACTGAAGTTATTGAAGTAGGTATTGAGCCCGATGAGATGGAAATGCTGAAGATATTGAAGTAGATACTGAGGTGGAAGTACAGAAGGTACTGAAGAATAAGATTCTCTCCACTCCTTAACCATCTTCCTTCCCTCAAGGTAACACATCGATGTACACACCTGCGACCAGGTGAAAAGAACATATCTAGAAGCATGGTGTTGAGAAGGAGGGGTGAGATTAATGAGACAAGGTATGACACCCCCCCCCCGCCCTCCACACTCGAGCCCTGCCATCTTTATTCCTGAAAGAATCAAGTGAACATGTAAAATATGAATGTGTTTTAATTAACAGAATAAATCTGTTGATACATGCTTTCGTGCTGATAAATTATGCTTTCATTTTGATAATTTATGCTTTCGTGTTATATGACATTTTAAAGTGATCCTTACATTTATTTCAAGCAGGTCTCGGATTTGGTGCTTATTTGGCCGTAGACTTTGCTTTAGTGATGGATGTGCTAACAAACGATGCTGATGTGGCTAGGGACGTTGCTGTCTGGCATCAGTCTCTAGTTCTGCCACAGGCAATTGCTACACCCATCGGGGGACTTGTTCTTGACATTTTTGAGATGGTCAGTTGTCGATTTGGTCTGGGATACGTTGTTCTGTTCGTTCTCTCTTCTTGCTACTTTATACTGAGCGGGATATTTGTTTTCAAAATAAATAAAGCTCAGTAATGCTCCATTATTCATATGAATAAATATTCACTTTGAAACTTGTATGCTCTATGTTCAGCATTTCAAGAATTATTCTACATTGAAAGATACAGTAACAGAAATAAGGGAGAATAAAAAATTAGAAAGTATTAACCGTGTGTTGTTTTCTTTTCTTCTAGTTCTACGTGCAGTTCTTGTATCTTTGTCAGCTTCATCTTAAGCCTTGCCAGATGTACGAATGTCTGTGCAGACGACACGAAAATGATTTTAAACAACAGGTTTCATGTCTCACGGCTAAGTAGTTTCTAGTAAATCCTCTTAGTCCAGAAGTTCCATCACCAAAGGATAATACAAAGTAAAAAGTAAAGGTAAAATTCCCGTTTCCATGCCAAGAGTTAAGGTGTTATTCTAGTATTTTCCATAACCCTCGGCACGTGAAATTGTGAGGTATAGGACAAAGTAAAAGGTAAAGGTAAAATTCCCGTTTCCACGTCATCACGGTGTTAGGCCCGTGTATTCCATGACCCTCGGCACCTGACAGTGTGATGTACAGAACTAAGTATTACTTTATATTCAACATTAACCCTTTCGCTCTAAAATAACACTGACATATCTTAAACACACCCGTACAAGTCAGTCATCAAAGCGATATTTAGATAAAGTCTAAATAAAATGAAAATGAGGACATTTCTAACCCAATCCCTATTTTTAAATTATACAGTAACTTCCTTCCAGCTTCTCTCTACCAAAATTTCTTATCAAAATGTGTTCTGGCAAAGCGTGGAAATTAATTCAGGAGTGAGAGATATCTTGTTACTAAGGATACCATGAACAAGTAGGATGGGTTGTTGGTCAATCTTAGTTCAAGGGAGCGAATACACCGTACTCAAGCTAACTGGATAGTGATTGCCGATCTGCAACGACTGCTTGTATCAGGGTTAGAGACCAAACTTATTGTCTTCTACCTCTTTTGTGGTGCTCCTGGTAACAGACCAAGCGAACGGGGATCAAAATGGTAAGGCAAACCTGGTCCTATAAATATGCCATGGCGGAGTCTGATGTGTGGGGCAGAAAGGTGCAGATATCACAGCCTTGCTGAAACCTGTGTCACGACGCAACAAACGTCCTTCGGAGGGTGAAAACAGAAGAAGTTGAAGACGACATGTTTACAGGTCCAGACAAAACGTGAATTCCTAAACTTACAGTCAGTTTTATCTTTCCGGTACTTCTCTGTCAATGTGTGTCTGTGGTGGTGGTGGTTGTGGTGGTGGTGGTGGTGGTGGTGGTACATACGTCTCATGTCTCTCCATCCATCATCTTCATGCAGGTTCATGTAACAACATTCTTTTCTGTCTCTGATAGCCCTACTCCAGTTTCACAAGCAATATTCTTTGATAGGTTACCATTGTATCACTCTCTTTCTCCCCTCAACAGTTTCCCCACCCACCACCCTCAGTTACGATCCACCTATCACATATCACAAGTCTCTATTTAAACATTCTCTACACTCCACCGTGCCCATTTCTGAACGAGCACATTTTGAACGCATCACAATTTGAACGAGCGCATTTCTGAACGACTGTCGGAAAAGTTAGTTATTCTTTCAAGTTAAAGTGCTCTCTTCTTTTTATTTATTTATTTATTTTTAACATAGGATCCACGTGAATTTATATTTTATCTCCTCTCTCTAATTCATAGTCCTGTGGGTGTTTATATGATTAAGGCTCACGCCGAAACGTTACAACTTTGTAGTCGTTAAGTAATAAAGCTGTTCCTACTTTTCCCCCTAGTTTATACATTTTGATATCACAGCTTTACTGCAATGCTTCGTGTATAGATGTATGCTTATACGCTGCTTATTGTGTAGACTTGGATAGATGTCATGTTTCCGCTGTGACGTCTTGTACCTTCACGGCGCTGTTGAAAGTGAGAATAATACCACTAACTCCTCTTATTGTTGAAGATGTGGCTACAAGACCATTTCAAGGATCATGTTGTCGTTCGAGAGCGTATGAGAGTGTATTTCGTCTAAAAATAAACATGTAAGTGTTATGTTAATATTGGGGTATATATCTCTGTCATGCGGACGCGTGCAAGGCTGTGCTGTCGACTTCTCCGATCCACATCCCGACCCACTGAGGTATGATTATAATAACTGAAGGGTACATGAATATTCATATTTTTAGTGTAACATATTTGTCTGTGTAAGATTTAGAGGTTTTGGTAATATGCAATGATGGCTCATGTGTGCACATAAATATGTATTGCTGAATTTTACGAATATGTATGTTCCAACATTTATTGCCAGTTAGTTCCTTATAATAAATCAGATACTCAATCATTTAATGATGAAGATTAGAGATGTTCGTATGACTGTGTACAAGGGGTTAAAAATGATTCTTAAAAGTTCCACTGTCGATCAAGATAAATATAGAAATCTGAATATTTAAAGAAATCATGTTAATGATTATATTGTTAAGGTTATAGCTGATTAATAACGTATAAATTGATGATTCATTTGTTGATTTTGCTAACTATGTAAAATGATATTTTAATCATCGATGGAAGCTTATGACTATAAGAAGAATTGTTTAATTGTGTTTCTTTTCATTGTAAATATGAATTGTCTTCTCAGCAAACTTCAGTTTAAATCACAACATCGTATTTGTTGCGTTTGTTTTATTGAAGAGTATATAGATATATATATACCCAAGTGGTAGAAGACCCCAAAGAGGTCCTGTTCTTATGGTCCGGCATCACCAGAACTGACTGGAGTGGGCGAACCAGCATCGTCAATGGACTGTTGCGAATGATTGGAGAAGGGTTTAGTTTAGTGATGAATCATTCTTTCTGCTCCAGGGACACGATAGACGGAGAAGAGTTTACCGCAGAGTACATGAGCGCTACACCCAGAACTGCGTGGATGATGCTCGTCCACATAGTGGTGGAGATGGAACATCAACTTCATGGGAAGAAGTGACCTGCTGCAAATTGAAAGACGCCTGAATGCCTAACGATACTTCGCTGAAATTCTTTGTCATCACGTCCTTCCACTTCTGGCTGCACTAGGGTCGATTTTTCAGCAGGAAAACGTTTGACCTCATGTGGCACAACTCACCACCCATTTCCTTGCAGACAACAACGTCCAGACCACTCTGTGGCCATCCATGTCATCAGACATGAAACCAATAGAACACTTATGTGATGAACTCAACAGACATGTCCGCCAGCGAGACATGGCGCCAACCAATCTCCGACAGTTATCTCTTGCACTGCAGGAAGAGTGGGCAGCCAACCCACAACAACAAATCCAACGGCTAATCGGATCCATGTCAAGGAGATGTCATTCTCTGATACAGGCCAGAGGAGGTCATACACTTTACTGAAACGGAGGCGTCTGTCGCAAAGAATATAAGTCCAAACCAAATTTAATGAACATTATTTCATTGTTAAATTCTTAAAGTTTCTAAATACCAAGATTGAAACATTAATTCCGTAAAATACATTTTGATAGAAGTTTGAAATTTGGTGTCCATTACGACTACAGTAGTGTGCGTTTCTTCTTTAGAACAGTATAGTAATCGGTTGTTGTGTTTCATTAGCCTGGCTACCGATGTGGGAACTTGCGTGGTCCATATGGTGGTGGAGTTTAGAGAGAAACCCGTTCCTAGAAATTTAAGCACACCAGTATAATTCATTCAACATCCGCTACCATGCCTGTTCTTCAATGCCGTTACGTCAGATGCAAAGAACGACAATTCGCAATTCAGGGGAGATTAGAACAAACATCATTTCACATTTTTACGTTTATTATTTAAAAACTTAGGGATATAGATTGATCCATGCGTCTACTGGAGCGCGCATGCGCACGCACACACAATCGTTAGTCCTTTTGCGCATACTGAAATTCTGATTACTTAATGGAACTTTTACTGGCTATTAAACCAGTTTGAGCAAACATTCTGTTTTAAAAATATACATATAAACTAAGTAAGGGTGGGGAGGGGGGAATGCCAAAGAAAGACAAAAAAAAAAAAAGACCAAACAGCTGAGAACTGGTGGACGTACGAAGAAATAGATACTAACAATTCATCATGGTGTGAAAATTTAATGAAATTTAAATTTAAAACAAGCAAACAAACAAACAAACAAACAAATACACATACACACACCACACACACATGCACACACACAAACACATACATGAAACACCCAAACACACACCACATACAAATAAACACACCACACACACAAACACACACACACCACACATACACAAGCACACAAACCAAATGCAAACACACAGCAAACACATAAGCACACACAAACACACACCACACAGACACAAACAGACACACAAACACACACCACACCGCACACAATCAAACACACACAAATACAAACACACACCACATACACAAACACCCAGATCACAAACACACACATCACACACACAAACACACACATCACACACACAAACACACACTATACACATACGAGTAAGTAAATATAACGTCAGATATTACGAAAAGATGGCGGCAGTGGCCGAGAAGCTAATAGCTAAGAAAGAAGAACCGAAGAACGGAAAGTATCTGAAGAATATCACGAGACATACTGGATTATCACTATACACGCAACTGATAGTGCACGAAACGTATATAGGATATCATGTGTAGCTTAGTTCCATGCTCATAGATATGCCCCAGCCACAGTAGGTAGGTAAAATGATAATAGAAACAACCAAGCAATTATGTTTCCACTGACAACTGAATGCTACAGAATTTTACATGCTTCTCGCGCCGTTAAACGTCACGTAGGGCTCGCAGGGTAGTTCGCCAAGTTTTCCTGTTTTGGCGAGGTTTTCAACGTCATCAAGGGATTTTATGCCTACTAATTTAGCCTCTCGTAACTTAACAATATTCTCTTTAGAGTTTCACGTGGTCGTCCTATTTTTCTTTGGCCTGGTGTGTTTCACTTGATATCTTGTTTTTGGGATTCTCTGATTGTTTCTTCTCTTCAGCCGACTGATATATGTCCATCTTCTTTTTCTGATCACCCATGAGGCAAGTTGTTCTTCACTGATCTGTCTTATCTCTGCGTTGTTCTTGAACTCGTTCCACTTTATACTGAGTATTTTCCTTAAGCATTTGTTTTCAAAAGAGTCTAATTTGTTGTTTATTTCTTTAGCTCTTTCCCAGCTTCCGCATGAAAAAATGAGGGTGGTTATTACATTAGAATTGAATAATCTTAGCTTGGTTTTTGTGCTTATAACTTTTTCACATTCATATTGTCACTGATAAGAGTTATGTAATCTGCAAAATCAAGATCTTCTAGTTGGGTCCCATGTACCCAGTCAATGACCGTCTTACTTGCGCAACATTTTTTCTTTTTCATTATGAAGTCCATGGCAATTCCAAAAAGCAAAGAAAATAGTATACATCCTGTAGATTCGTGTACTATTATATTGCTATTTGGACAGGAAAATACTCTTGCGAGGTAGCCAAGCAGTACAACATGCCATCCAAAAATATCAGCTCGGCGTGAGAAACATATCATCAACGCAGTTTACATTAGTTTATTTGCGGCAAGCTGTGTGGTAGTGAGACACTTTTCAAACACCATATTTATTTACGAGTGTACACAATCACTCCTTTTATTTAGCTAGAAGAGACGTCGCCGCGACCGAAAATATTTTAACTTCTATTTAAACGCTCCTATGTCCCATCGCAACATATGCTTGTGAGACCTGGGCACTTTATAAAAGATCTGAGAAACATATAAATGCATTTGAATGTAAATGCTACTGAAGAGTTCTTCAAATATCATGGACACAAAAAAGAACAAATATATCCATACAAGAACTTAATATTGTAGAAGGCTGGCTAGTAAAGAGGATTATTAAAGAGAGAAAACTAAAATATTTTGGACACATCATGATAATCTAGAGAAGACCGTCTTGGAAGGGTGCATAATGGGAAAAAGAAAGAGGAAGACCAAAGCGAAGATGGCTGCAAGACATTGTTGATGATCTGCAAATGGATGTATCAGCAGCAGGCCATCTTGCTCACAACCGAGAGGCCTACAAGAGTGCTGTTAGGGAAGCAAAGTTCCGCAAGGGACATGCAAATGAATGAATGAATGAATTTAAAAGCACATTGGAAAGAAATGAAACAATTAATAAAAATTTTAATTGATCAGAATTCTTATTAAAGCTGTAGGTAGTAATCTACATAATCTGTTAAACGGATATTTAAAATATACAATATTTTAAATTTTTAGTTATGCTACATTAAAGAAAATCCTTAAATAATTTACTTTAATAAAAAATATTTTGTTTTGATACGTTATTTTGAAATTTTAACACTGCAGGAGTGAATCCAGCCTTTTAATAAATTTGTAGACGTAAGATCGTGGGCACAACGCACAAGACGCCATATTTGACGAACTAGTGTCCGTGTCTACGTTGGTTCTTACCAAATATACAACAAAATGGGACGAAAGAAGAAGAAGCAGATGAAGCCATGGTGTTGATATCCTTTAACATGTATGAAATGTAAAAATACATTTAAAAATGTACACAAGTGTCTAGTATACCGTGAAACGTGTGTGTCTGCTTTTGTTTCTGGTACGTTGAAAGCTTCGCGACCATCCGTGAGTTCAAAGAAATTTAGAAATATAGCTAAAGCATAATACTACATTTTCATTGTGAAATTAGCTACTAAGAAGAGACATTTACATTGTCTTATACGCTTTGTATATCAACAGATTCTGTAATATTTGATGTAAAATACTTCAGTACCAAACTATGCCGAACGCCACACACAGCTTGCCTACAACCGAGAGGTCTGCAGGAGAGCTGTTAGGGAGGCAAAGTTCAGCAAGGGACATGCAATTGACTGACTGAATATATATATATATATATATATATATATATATATATATATATATATGTGATGTTTTAATAACTGATCAGATTTTAGTGTAAACACGAATACTATATAATGATGGTATTCATCATTGTGTAACATCCGTAAATACACTTTATTTTCACTTTGTACCTCTGAAGTTATTGCTGTACAATTTAAAGTATTCACTCTCCTGATGCGTTAGTAAAATTTTAGTGCTTAGGATAAACATCTAAAATAAATTACATAATATATATTCATGGATGCATCGGCAGCAGGCCATCTTGCTCACAACCGAGAGGCCTGCAGGGGTACTGTTAGGGAAGCAAGGGTCATGTGAATGAATGAAATGAAATATATATTCAATATATTAAAGTTTAATATTTTAAAAAATCAACAGTAAATCGATGTATTTATTACATTTCACCTCCAGTGATGCTAGTACACATTGACAGTTGTTGTTTTTTTTTTTTTTGTTAATGAATCCCCTTGGGGTATATGCTGCACATATCCAGAAAGATCTGTTATGTTGGGTGAGTACAGGTCTCTAGTTGATGACTTCATTCATTCATTTGCATGTCCCTTGTGGAATTTGATGACTGGACAGACAAAATACAAGCAACGAATGAGCTCAAAAAATGTAGTGACAGTGTATAATGTTCCTGTTTGTTTTTTTTTTTATTATTTTAGCCAACACTTTGCAAGAAATACATCCTGTTGGCAGTATTTGGGGTTCTGTTCCAGATCTGTCAGATCAAGCCAATACTTTTAGCATATGTTTTATGATTGCTTTACATTTGTTCGATATAAGTTTCTTATAACTATTATAGTATCTGAGAAATTTTTTTTTTTTCACATTTTTCCCTAATATGTCTGACAGGGTGGTGTTTTCATATTTATCCTCTAGAATTTCCCTTTCAGATGGATAAACTGAGACTCTCTTAATGATGGTTCAAAATATGATATTTGGACTTTACAATGACACAAAAGTGATATACATTCAGTAGAAACTTGTATTTGAATTGTGATGTCTTCTGGGGCTGACAATGTACAGCTTCTCAACTTTGCCATCATCTCAACAAGCCTCATTAGCATTTTCACAAACATTTCATTTTCTAACCATTAAAAAAAATGTATTTATATAATGTTCTGTATGTTAAATCTCTTCCCGTGCCTTGAGTTGCCGTAGCGACCCTTCCGGTTTCTGACTGGAGTGTCTTGGGTCGCTACAGTGATACATGCTTTGTTTCATTAAAAAACTGGTGTAACGTTTAGATTGTAAACATTTAGTATGCGTGCCTAGTGACCACTTTCTTCATGGCCGAAGCATGGTTAGAAACGAGCATTTTTATCACTTTTATTGTAAGTTTTGGTCGAGAATTTTCAATTTTTGGTGATGTAGATAGGGATATGGACATACCCTATGACCAGATTACTGTTCTTGAATGTATCCCAAGTAGATTTAGACATAATAGACAACTGGAGAAGTAATTAGAAGGTTATTTCAGACATTATTTAGCGAGAATGCCACATATCACAAGACAACATCGACATGTAGATCTAGGCATCTCAGTTGATAAGTAGTGTACATCTAAACCTATTTATTTTTTTTTTAAACATAATAATTACACTTCCAACATGGAAATACTTTGTTTCATTCACTTTTAGTAATATATCCCTATACATATCAAGACTTGCACTTTTAAACTGACACAAATGGAACATCTGCATTTTTTGGCTACGGCACGGGAGAGTTAATGCATTTGCAACTTAGCGATGGGTTTATCAGAACAAAGCTCCGTAGTAAATTAAGAAGTACCTTTATATCTAGACCTGCAGAAATCTTCTCATCACTTACATGTATTTGTCCCAGTCTTATATGTTTAGATATGTCCCAGTCTTTTATGTTTAGATTTGTCCCAGTCTTTTCGGACCACCCAAAAGCTGATTGTGCAGCATAGGCAAAATATTTTCTTCACATCATTTGTCTAGGTGAAGCTAGAGCTGCATTCAGCTGCGAAGGTGAAGACTGTCATCATAATTAACTGTTGAAGCCGAGTTTGATTTGTTTTGTGAGGTTGTAATTTTTCCTGGCTGATATCTTACATACACTGCTGTTTTGTAGATTTGTTGTGCAGAATAATGTGCAGTAGTAACTTGCACTGTTGATACTCAGGTATTACATGTTGTTGGTATTATTTACATAATGATTGTTGCTATCATCTGCCCAACACTGAATAATGAAATCATTTTATTGTGGTATTAAACTGTGAGAGCTTTACTGTGGTGATCCTTAACTTTGGTCAAGTATTGCAACAGAGAGTTTGATGATGAGAAAATCCTCATTCAGCATCAGAAAGCCAAGCACTTTAAATGCCATATATGTTACAAAAAACTCTACACAGGCCCTGGCTTGGCCATTCATTGTATGCAGGTAAGAGAGATTTACACTTTTTTCAGGCATTCTTGTTGGTTAAGATGTTCTTGATTGTTTAAATAGTAAGTGACATGTCACTGGTGATTTTATTTTTGTCTACTTTTTAAATAAAATGAGGTCTGTGTGTAGTGAGAGTGATTGATATCACAGTAAAAGTTATTGAGGTGATGAAGTATACATCAGATGCAACCACAGAATGCAGTAATCAACTTGCTTCTTGGGAAGAGAGGAGTGCTGTAAACTGGCACTGTCACATTCCAGCCAGTCTTGTCACTTATTTTAAGGAAACAGTCACTGAAGTGTATCCCACTAGGTGAAACACACTTGTCAGGTGCATTTACTCTTGAGTTGTCATTAACTGGTTAAAATGGTTTTTTAAAAAAATTGAAAATGAACTTGTTATGTGATTTTGTTGTTTGGTTGGAAGTTTGTAATGGCATCACTTCCTGTTAGGACATGGTGTGTGGCATTTTAGAAAAAAAGTGTTCATGTGTGATGGGTGCTAAGCTGTAGGGTTAGAGTTAAGAGAAACATAAGTCATGTTAAAGTCTGCCCCAGCATGTGTGATGGGTGCTATGCTGTAGGGTTAGAGTTAAGAGAAACATAAGAGTCATGTTAAAGTCTGTCCCAGCATGTGTGATGGGTGCTATGCTGTAGGGTTAGAGTTAAGAGAAACATAAGTCATGTTAAAGTCTGCCCCAGCATGTGTGATGGGTGCTGTGCTGTAGGGTTAGAGTTAAGAGGAACATAAGAAAGTTGTATCAAAGTCTGTCCCAAACAAAAAGCTACTCTGAGGTTGAAATCAAACAGAAAAAAAAACACATAAGCAGCACGTATGGCATTTGTTTTATAATCTTTGTCTTATTGAATACCAGCTACTTCTTTCACATTTTTTTCCTCTTGGTTTACAGGTACATAAAGAAAAGATTGACAAAGTTCCAAATAGTCTTCCTGGAAGAAATAATACAGAAATTGAGATTTATGGTATGGAAGGCATACCAGAAGAAGATGTTAAAGCTCATGAGAAAAATAAGAACAAGAAAAGTATGTTTTTTTTTTTTTGTAATTATGTGCCATGCACAGTGTATCAATTATACTTCTCCATCTTGTGCTATCCTTGTTTCCATTCATTTAAAACACTTTTCTTTTTTCCATAACGTTTGGTCAGTCTACTGAGACATCTTTCTCTTCCCCCTTTCTCTTATTTCCTTGAATTTTTAGTCTTTGCCAGGTTCTTTGTTTTTTATGTTCATTATCTTTTTTTTTTTTTTAAATTGTTCTGCTTTCTTATTCTCTCAGGCCTTACTGTTCTGAACTTTTGTGCTTTTATTTGTTGTTCGTTGTGTAAGTTATTGTCTACATTTGCTCTCTTGGCAGCAGTGAGATTAACTTGTACTTTAGCTTGTTTTTCCTAATAATATTGTAAAATCCCCAGAGAATGGAGGTTAGAATAGCTTAGTTTTAAGGTGCCTGCACTACGGGTTGCTTCATGTGCCTGTAATTTTTTTCTCAGTTGGTTCTTGTTATGAGTCAAGACTTTGCCTGGTTAGTGATATCATATGCCTACATCTGAAAATAGAACAACTTGCTTCAAGGAGAGACAATTGAAGATGCATTATACACACAACTGTCAGAGTTTTAAGGGAAAGTATACGAGTGTAAAAGAAAAAAAACTCATAAATTGAAGAGAACCTGAGATATAGCGAAAGAGAAAAAAGTATTAGGAGCATCTTGAGTGTATTAGTTGTTTCCTTGTGTTCACAGCAACAGAGGCAAGCAGTGAAGTAGATTCTGGAGATGACAACAGTCAGCCAGCCACATCCTTACCACCTACAACTCCAGTGATGAACGGAATGCCTCTAACTGTACCTCAGCCTCCATTATCATTTGCCCCTCCTGGAATGGGACCAATCCCTGGTGCTAATCCTATGATGGGTGGAATGGCTGGTCCCATGTCTAATCCAATGATGGGACCCAATCCGATGGTAGGAATGACCGGACCAATGATGGGTGGTCCAATGGGTGGAATGGGTGAGTTTGGTTTTTTTTCTAAGATTTCTTCCTTTATGTTTTCATTTGTTTTACACTTATCTTGAGAGTAAAAAAGAAAGAAAGGACAGAAAAAGTTTGATCAAAGTTGAAATTATAAACATCTGGATTGGTCCTTGTCGAGATGCTGTCTGTATTATTAGTCAGCAACCCATAGCTAACATGCTAGCATTGTGGTTCACCTGAACCACAGCTAATCAAGACCATGTCCATCTCCCATTGGTACATCCAGTAACTGGCCACACTCGACTAACAGGGCAGGGAGTGTCATGGTCCCCATGGTGGTGGGGCCTGCTAAAAAGTATTCACTCTCTCTGCCTTTTACTTGCACTCAGGGAGCTTGCTGTACCCCAACATCTTCAACGCATCGGCTGAAAAGAACACCAGCTGGCAGTTCCATGGAGACAGAAGAGAAGAATAATTGGTCGTTCTTTTTTTTTTTTTTTCTGAATTCAAAGAATTTGATCTGTACTAGAATTGAAATAAGTTTAATACTTTAAGAAATGTGTAGAATTGTTGAATCAAACTTGTAGCTGCTTTTTTTTTTTTTTTTTTAAATTATAAAAACTTATTTTGTGAAACATAAATACATGTTTTATCATTACTTTTGCAAGTTAATATCAGGATAGGTTTTTGATGTGTTTTACAATTTTGTTTATGAACTAAAGAAAGTATAATTAAGCAGAGTGATTTTGGACAATATGAAAATCACCATTGCCAAAACAAAGACCATAAAAGTTAGCAGATTGCCAAGCATATTGAATGTATACATTAAAGACAGTAAAATACAAGTAAAAGAACAGAAGATAGGAAGTTTGATAAGGAAACTGATGTTAGAACACAGAGAGCCAATGCTGTTACATACCAGCTATCCCCGCTGAGTATACACCCCAACATCCCACTAGAGACTAAGAGAAAACTGATTAATAGCATATTCCTACCAACTCTGTGCTGCCAATGCCAGACATGGGCACTTACTGAGAATCAACAAAATAAAATAACCCCATGTGAAGTGAGATGTCTTAAGAAAGCAGCAAACTTCACCAGGTTTGACAAGCTAAGAAATAAGACAGGTAGTAGAAACTACATCATGTCTATGACACACAGAGAAGCAAAGAATCAAGTGGTTCTGCCACTTAATGAGAATGATACCCTCACAGCCAGCCACAAAAGCTTCAAACAGAAGAACAGATCAAGAGGAATACTGTGTCAAGAGGACACAGGTTAAGAGGAAAATCTATAGCATGGATCCAGAAAGAGATAGATAAATGGTATCAGAGAAACACTGGCTAGTCATGGCATGACCATCACTGAGTCCACCCATGCAGCCCAGAAACCCCACTTGCATCTTCCCCTTGATATTTCATGGTACAAGAGGAAGGATAAAGTAAAGTAAGATTTTTGGCATTAAAATTATTTCTTGTTTCATGTCATTTTGAAATTTTAAAAAGAAATGAGAAATTGCTTTTGAAGAGTAATTTCTTTTTTGTTTTCTTAACTGTTGTCTTTCTGTATGTGCAGGTGGCATGGGACCCATGGGGTAAGTAATGATATATATGTCACTGTTTGTTGGTGTTCTCAGAATACTCATCCGTCATAGTTTGTTTGTTTAATGTTGAATGATAAAATATCTGGTCATGTTAGATACTTGTCAGTTTGTTGGAATATAAAATTATGTATCTGTTACTGTTTATAGGATCTGTAAAATGAATCCATAACAGCTTGTTGGTCTTATCTGTATTTAAGATTTTATACTGTGATGGGATGTGATTTTTTTTTGATTTTTTTAAAGCTGTTATTAGATACTCTTATAAGACCTGGACATTTAAAAAAAAAAGGCTGAGAAACACATGAATGCCTTTGAATGTAAATGCTACAGAAGAGTTCTTCAGATATCATGGACACAAAAAAGAACAAATATATCCATACTACAAGAACTTAATATTGAAGAGGGCTGGTTAGTCTCTCTCTGAACCTTAAGTGCCCAGGGCATATGGGGCTTCCACAAAGGTTTTCCACAAATGCCTGACCTTTGCCTTTTTTTCTGCTCTTGCCCAGGTGAGCCCTCTATTGCTCAGCATCCTCTCTGTTCTTCTCCATGTCTCCTTTGGTCTGCCCTTAGTTCTGTTCCCCTGTGGTGTCCACCTTAGTGCTATTTTTGGTAGTGAGTTGTCAGTCATTCGGAGCACATGTCTCAACCATCGGCAGCGTCCTTCCTCAATAATTGTTGTCAGTGGCTTCATCTGCATTTTTGCCAACAAGATATTATTTCTTGTGGTGTTTAGCCAAAATATTTTTTTAATTCTTCATAAACATTTAGTCTGGAAAGAATTCAACTTGTTTTCTATGGTTTTGGTGATTTTCCAGCATTCACTTCCATAGAGTAGTACACTTAGAACATTACTCTTAAATATCCTGATTTTCATCTTCATGCTTAGTTTTTTAGATTTCCATATAGTCTGCAGCATTGCAAAAGCCTGGTTTGCTCTAGTAAGTCTGCTATTGATGTCCTCTGTGCTGTCTCCGTCTTCTACTGCTCTACTGCTAAGATATACAACTTCGTTGACCTCCTCCACTAACTTGCTATCTACTCTGAGTATATTTCTGTTGTTCACATTTTGCTTCATTAACTTTGTCTTTCCTATGTTGTTCTTTAGTCCTATGTTGTTTTGCATTCTGAGTTTGCTTGTTTATTTTATCTTGCATTTCTTTATGGCTGCTTGATAGTAGACAAATGTCGTCTGCAAAGTCGAGGTCCTCCAGCACTGTGTCAAGGTCCATTGTAATCCTCTGCATTTTTCTGATGTTGCCTCCTTCATTAACCAGTCTAGTGCCAAGATAAATAATGTTGGTGATAGTACACATTTCTGCTTCACTCCTGTTTGTACCCTAAAGCTGCTGGAGGTATATTCTCCACAGATCACTTCACATTGAAAACCCTCGTTTATAGGGCTCTGATTACATTCACTGTCTTATGGGGGAGGCCATGCCATCTTAGGATTTTCCCCAGTGCATCTCTTTTGACACTGTCAAAAACTTTCTCAGAATCTATAAACAATGTATATGTTGTGTTATGCCACTCATTTGCCTGTTCTAATATTTGTCTAAGTACAAATATGTGGTCTATGCATGATCTTCCTTTCCTAAATCCTGCCTGCTCTTTCCAAAGTTTTCCCTCAATTGCTGGTACAATTCTGTTGATGATTATTCTGCAAAATACTTTACTGGTGAGTGGCAGCAGGGTAATGCCTCTCCAGTTCCCGCAATCTCTGAGGTCACCCTTCTTTGGTAGAATTACTAGAAGGCCAGTTATTCATTCCTCTGGAGCTTTTTCTAGCTCCCAAATTTGTTGTAGTATCCAGCAGAATTGTTTTGGTGTTTCTGTTCCTTATGCTTTCAACATATGTCAGTTCATCTTCACCTGGTGCCCTGTCTAATTTTAGTTCCTTTATTGCCTCCTTTACTATTCTTATTGTTATTGGTCCTGTATTGATGTTTAGTTCCATTTTTGCTTCAGGTATGTCTATTGTTTGTGCTGCTTGTGTTCTGTTTAGTAGGGTGTTAAAGTGTTCCATCCATCTTTCAATTTTTTCTCTTTCTCCACTGACCAGTTGTCCCTTATGTGTCCTTACTGCACTCTCACATCTTGTGCTGAAGTTACCTGTCATCTGCTTTGTGATTTTGTATATGGTTTTCATGTCATTTGCATATGCTGCTTTCTCTGCTGTTTCTGCTAAGTTGTCATAGTATTGACATTTATCTTGACGGCATGATTCCTTCACTTCTTTGTCTTTTTGTGCATAATTACTTAACTTTTTCCATGCCTTTTGTCGCTATAGTGTCACTTCCGGTTTTCCGACATGGTATGTATCGTCACTATATCGATGCTTGATTTGTTTCATTAAAAAAACTGATGTAACATTTAGATTGTACATATATGTCCACGTTTCTGGTGACATTTTTCAAAATGGTGAAAGAGTGCTTGTTAAGAGTGATGCCGAGTGAGAAAAAAAGAAGAGAAACATCGAAAATTTTCAATTTTTGATGATATAGATAGGGGTAAAGACATGGCCTGTAACCACCCCACTGCTCGTGAATGTATCCTAAGTAGATCTAAACATATCAGACGATGGGAGTAGTCAGGAGGTTATTTCAGACATTAATTTAGTGAGAATGCAACATAGAATCACAATATGAGATCGACAAGTAGATCTACACATCTCATATGGTAAGTAGTGTAGATCTAGACCTAGCCGATAGTGAGGTGGGCACACTCATTGTCTAAAAACATCACATTACTTCCTTTTTTCCTAAAAAAAACTGCATTTATGAAATCTTCGTATATTTAGTTATATTTTGAAAACATAATAAGTACATGGAAGTTCATGGAAATACAGTTTTCCGTTCCATTTTAGAACTATACCCCCTATACATATCAAGACCCGCGATTTTACTTCGGCGCCCAACTGAACATTCGCGTTTCTTCCTGTGGCATAGGAAGAGTTCTTCTTCTTCGTTCGCATTGTCTGTCTATATCTGCAGTCCTGTCTCTTGGATAAATTTCACTGTTTTTTGTAACTCATGTATGGAACCGTAGAGCTTATCTTCTTTAGTGGTTTCACTGGACCAGTAATTATTTCTCAGTGTCTCGTAGTTGATGCAGTTCTGGAGGATATGTTCCACAGTTTGGGGCACCTGGGCACATGTACATAGATTAGTAGTACCAACCTTAAACTTTGTATACATATGACTTCGGAGTTGGCTGTGTCCTGTTCGGAGACGGAAGATGCTGACTTGTTCCTTTCTGTTTAGCATGTGATAGTCATCATGTGGTGGTGTTTGTGGCTTCCTGTAGGTTTTTATCATGCTTTTCTTCTGATTATAGGTGAATGGAAGAGTTAAAACTTGTTCTTTTAGCCTTTGTGATTTGGTGTTCAGTAATTTTTTTCTTGATTTCCTTTCTTTGCTCTATCTTTTCCCATGTGGTCTTGCTTATCCATTCCTCTTTTCTCCATTTCTGATATCTCAGCACCTCTTTTGCTGTTAACTGTAGTGTTTTATTGAACTCTAGTATGGACATTTCTGCATCATCTTGTAGGACACTGAAGCGGTTCTTAAGTACTGTGAGAATTCATTCCTTGTTTGCTAGTCTTTCAATTTTGTTGTATCAAAACGTGTCTTTCTGTGTTCTCTGTTGGCTTTCCTTAACTCTTCCCATCCTGGAGAAAGAAACACGGACGTGTTCTGGAGTGCTAGACTAAAAACGCGGGTCTTGTTCTGTAAGGGGGTCTAGTTGTAAAATGGAATGGAAAACAGTATTTCCATATACTTCCGTATACTTAATATGTTTCAAAGTATAGCTAAATGAATGAAAATTTCATAAATGCAGAGTTTTTTTAGGAAAAAGAAGTAATGTGATGTTCTTAGACACTCTGATTGTGGCCAGCTCATCATTGGCTAGGTCTAGATCTGCACTACTTACCATCTGAGATGTGTAGATCTACTTGTCGATCTCATATTCTGATTCCATGTTGCATTCTCGCTAAATTAATGTCTGAAATAACTCCTAACTACTTCTCCAGTCGTCTAAATATGTCTAGATCTACTTGGGATACATTCAAGAGCAGTGGGGTGGTCACAGGCCATGTCTATACCCCTAAAAAAAATTGAAAAATTTCGGTCTTTCTCTTCCTTTTTCTCGCTCGGCATCGCTCGTAACTAGGCACTCTTTCCCATTTTGAAAAGTGTCACTGGAATCGCGGACGAAATATGTACAATCTAAATGTTATACCGGTTGTTTTATTGAAACAAACCAATGATCATTATAATGACCATTCGCTCGCACCGGGTATACTGGAAGCATCATTATAATGACCAAAAGCACGGAAAGAGTTAATTTTAGATTTATTTTTGCTACCAGAAGGTTGTGATCACTTCCTACATCTGCTCCTTTCCTTGCTCTCACATCTTGTAGTGACCATTTCTACTTGTTGTTTATTAGTATGTGATTGATTTGGTTTTCTGTGGCTTTATCTGATGACCTCCAAGTCACCTTATGGATATTTTTATGTTGGAAAATTGTCCCTCCGATGGTCATCATGTTTTATTCACAGAAACTGCAGTCTTTCTCCATTTTCATTTATTTCTCCAATTCTTTCTCTTCCCATGATTCTTCTTCTATCTTCATTTCCCTCACCTACTTTTGCATTGAAATCACCCAAGATGAGTAGCATATCATGTTTGGGTAGTGTTTCTACTGTGGCTTGGAGGCTGTTGTAAAAATCTTCTTTTAATTCCTCTTCATCTGCTTCTGCATAACAGACTATAATAGACAGCGTCGTGAATCTTGAGTTGAACTGTGCATATAATAATCTCTCATTTATAGGAGTCCATTTCAGCAGTGCACTTGATGCTTCTTTTATTATAATCAGTGCTACTCCTCCTTCATGATGATCTTCTTTACTTGACCATATTGTATCTTCTGTGTACTGTGTTAATTTCCTTCTGCCTTGTCCTGTCCACCCTGCCTCTTGTATTCCTAGTATGTCTAGTTTGTATCTGTGAATTTCCTTGATGGTTTGTGCTAGTTTTACAGTCTGGTTAAGTGTTCTCACATTCCAGTTGCCTATTTACATCTTGTGTTTAGGTTACAGGAGTCTGCAGTCGGGCTGGGGACTTCCAGTGACTGGCTTTCATCCACAACCTTCATGGGCTCAATTTCCTGATAAGCATTTCTCCTTCCACCTGCATTTGTTTTTTTTTTTACCTTGCTTCTGTTTCTGTAGCAGTCTGATAGTTTTTTTTACCGGATAGGGTTGCTGGCCCTATGCCGAATCCTTAGTCGCCTTTTACGATCATGCGTGGTAGGGTACAGTGGTCCTATTCTTGGCAGATTCCAGGTACCACATGGGGGAAGGCTGGCTGGTAAAGAGGATTAAACAGAGAAAACTTAACTATTTTGGACACATTAAACGTCATGATATTCTAGAGAAGACCATCTTGAAAGGTTACATAATGAGAAAAAGAAAGAGAGGAAGACCAGGGCGAAGATGACTGCAAGGCATCGTTGATGATCTGCAAATGGATGCATCAGCAGCAGGCCATCTTGCTTACAACAGAGAGGCCTACAGGAGTGCTGTTAAAGAGGCAAAGTTCCACAAGGGACATGCAAATGAACAATGAATATAAGATACTCAGAATAAGAAGGGTTTCAAGATGTATAGATAAGTTAGATTTTTTTAAAAAAATTTCTTTCATTAATTGTATTGGTTAAATTTTGACTTCATTACATCACATATCAATGGTGCATTAACCGCCAATTACTGGTAAATTGCTGATGAACTCTTCCCGTGCCGGTCATCAGACTTCTGATGCTTCTGGTTTCTCACGTGGTGCCAGTTGTCAAAAATTTGATGTTTGATTTGTTTCATTAAAACACCAGTGTAATGTTTAGATTGTAAACATTTAGTTTGCCTGTCCTGTGACCTTTTGCGTCATGGCAGAAGAGTGCCTAGTAATGAGCGATGTCGAGCGTCAAAAAGTAAAGCTTTTGATCAAGAAATTTCAACTTTTGGTGATGTAGATAGGGTATGGATATGGCTTGTGACCAGACCACTGTTCTTGAATGTATCCCAAGGAGATTTAGACATATTAGATGACTGGAGAAGTGGTTAGAAGGTTATTTCAGACATTATTTTAGCGATAATGAAATACGGAATCACAATATGACATCGACAGGTAGTTCTACGCATCTCAGATGGTACGTAGTGTTGGTCTCAACCTATCTGATGGTAAGTTGGACACAATCATTGTCTAAAAACATCACATTACTTTTTTCCTAAAAAACTCTGCATTTATGAAATCTTCATACATTTAGTTATCTTTTGAAACATAATAGGTACACGGAAATACTATTTTTCATTCAATTTTGCAACTATGCTCCTATACATATCAAGACTAGCGTTTTTACTCCGGCACCCAACTGAATGTCTGCGTTTCTTCCTGTGGCACGGGAAGAGTTAAAAAAGAGAGAAACCAAAACTTAAGTGCAAAGCTGTACAGCAGTATAAAATAACCATACTCATGTGGTTTAGCACCATCTTGCAAGAAAGTACGCTGCAAGATTACCAGCCACCATTATATAATTCATATTGGCTAATATATTCAATTTTTCGGTATGCATCAAATTCACCTCTTTCACGTGCTGTACCTGCAGAATGGGAGGTAATATGCCTGGACCGATGACCCCACCGGTGCGACCAGGAATGAACAACATGATTCCGATGCCACCTATGCCAGGCATGAATCCAATGGGTGGAATGCCCATGCAGAGGCCTCCACTGCCTACGCCAAACAGACCACTTTTCCCAGCAGCTGCGCAGGTGCCAAGAATGTATTATCTTTATAATGTTGTTCATAAAGTGTTATTTCATGTAGGTTCTTGTCACAACTAGAGATCATTTATAGTAATACCTCATGCTTCTGACAGTACAATGATGGCCTTTCTTTGCAGGTAGAATGTATGCTTTTTTAAATGAGTGCTGTAATACAAGTATTAGGTGCTCATTTTTAAGGCAGGATTTGAGTGCAGTATGAAGAATCAAGACTTCAGCTTGCTTCTTGTTTCTAGAGAAACAGTTAGCTAGAGTGCTCTTTTATCTTATCTCTGTGTCATGTATTTGAAGTTTTCTTTGTGTGCATGAAACTGAGATATAAAAAGTGGGAGATTTAAAAATTACTATGTTTGTAAAGTACAGCACAGTTGTTACATTGATACAGGTTAGAAATGAAACAACATGGAAATGATATTGATAGAAGCATTCATCTTTCCAGTTTACTTTTTCTCCTCATATAATCAGCAGCATGGATTTGTCTTCTCATGACATTTTTTTGTAATGTTTCAGTCATCAGCCACTGTCACATCATCACAGATTGGTGCTCCTAGACCAACTTTCCCAGCTGCAGCTTCTGTTGCCCCTGGTAGTGTAGCTGGTGCCAGCAGTAACTCGGCAACAATCACAGGAGCCCCAACTATAAAAAAACCAGAGTCTACTTCAGGTTTGACATCTAAGTTAGTGCACCCAGATGAGGATGTTTCGCTGGTGAGTTTTTATTTTCTCTACATGGACACCTGCTTTAGGAGCCATTAAAGTTTGTTCTTGATATCAGAAAGGTTAGTGGCCATGTACCAGAGACTTGTTATCTTTAGTATTCATTCTTTACTAGTTTGCCACATTTTATTTTATAGTTTGTGAAATCTTAAAAATGATGTGTCTTCTGATTAGTGCATACTGAGAGCAGATAATTTAAATTGAAATATAGAAGTAAATGTTCATTGTTTCCCTTTGAGCAGCGACAGCTGTATACATTGTCATTCAGGTTACTTTACCCTGCAGGTAGATATTTAGATCTTTTCTTTTCCTCAGTGCTAGTGGTTGTGGTACTTATTTTATGACAGGGTCAACTAAATGATACAGGTTACAGGTATCTGTCCCACAGATTTTGAAGTTCTCATTCTCATTTGTCCCCTAAAATGAGTTGTTTGTTTGTTTTTTTTTTTTTTAAAATTAAAGCAGTGATTACATCAAGGAAAATGTTTGCTTTAGTTTGTTTTAAACAGTGTGTTTAAACCAGGTCCTTTTGTTTTATTTTGTTTAACACTTGACTCTTGTGTAACACATAATCTTATATGTGGCCTGGGTTTTAGTATCAGGAAATAAATTTAATATTAGTCCAACCTTAAAGTCTGTAGATTGAAAAAAAAACTTGAACAAATTTTAATAACAGCATGTGCTGTGATTATTGCATTTTTGTTTTCTTCTCCTCTTCAGTCTGTTATTTACAGAGTATGACTGTAGATGTGTGGCATTGAATTTACCTCTTTCTTGGTCTTTGTCATAACAGAATTGTTTAGATAGCAATCATATTTGTAAAGATGGATACTTCATTCTTTCAGGAGGAGTTAAGAGCCAACATGCCAAAATACCAGAAGTCTGCACCTGTTCTAGATCAGATGATGGTCAGCAACCCTGTACTGACCAACACGCCCATGCCTCAAGGTGGACCCATGCAGGCAGGGATGCCCATGAATATGGGGGGCATGAACATAGGCATGAATATGGGTATGGGCATGGGAGGTCCCAACATGATGCCAGGTATGTGGGCTTTATCTTGACCAGTTTCCATTCCTATGATAAAAAACTGTAAGTACCAGATACAAAGTTCTTGCATTAGGTTTTCACCAGTGTCATGACTGCAATTTCAGAGAGTTAATAAAAACATTTGAGTAAAATTGTCTGTGTCTGTTGTGAAGGTATTTTTATTGATAAAACTGAATTTTGTTAGTGTATGAAACAAACAGTAAAGGCTTTTGTTCCAAGTTCTTGTAAGAATATTTGTTTTAGAGTAAATAGTAGGAAAATAAATTGTGTTTCATCCATGTGCAAAGAAGAATATTACCCAGAATTAATAGTAGAAAACAAAGTGTTCCAGTGATAAGAAAAAACACAATCGAACCCACTTAATATTACATCACTTTATGTCACAACCTGTATGCTGTCACAGAAATTTTTATCTCCGGCCAACTCCCATAAGTAATTAATGGGCTTTACTCTGGTTTATATCACCCTGCTTATTGGTGCAAATCTTGTTAATGTCACAGTATTTTTGCACCCGGAGGAGTTAAAGACTCCGCTTTGTATCACAAACTGGGCAAGTCCAAACTATAAATATCTGACAAAGCCTTATCAGTTTTGTGACTCATCAAAGAAGGGCCAGCTGCTTGATCAGAGTGCATTCTGCATCGATCCTTTTAACATGTAGGCATCAAAACTCTGGTGGTGTGAATGAAATGCTTGCCAAGGCCACCCTTTCAAAAGAACATGATTTAAAACTTGCTTATTTCGGTCATTCTTAATCTAAACACAAAACATGTTGCTCTGGATTTAAGCACTAAAATTGATGTTCTGAAGCAAGTTGATGAAAAAGTTATAGAGGATAAATTTGAAATTGACGTTTCAGCTGTATCAAAACTTATTAAAAACCAAGACAAAATTGAATGAGACTTTCACTCATCTTTAGTTAAGTCAAACTGTAAGTGAAGGCTTGGGAGTTCTTACATGGTTATTGAGTGTGCTCTGCTGAAATGGTTCAAGCAGACACATTCTGCACAGTTACCTGTGTGGACAGCATTTCTGATGAAAGTGTCACATTTGATCAGTTTGTTTCAGCTGATGGTGGCTTGCTATCAATGGAAATGCATTAATTTGAAGAGTTCGTCATTAGTTACAGTAAAAAACAAGGTAGACAGCGACATTGAGGATAGTGTTCATAATGTCACTGGATCCCTCATGGACCAGGAACCCATCAAAACTATTTCTTACAATCAATATGTAAGCGTGTTTGAGGCTGCGCTAGTTCATCTACAGTATTCCTGACATGATGCAGGACGTTTTTAGTGCTGTATCATGTTTAAATGACTTTTTGATTAACAGACCAGTGCAGAATCACACATTTTTTACTACTACTGCTGTCAAGTCAGATGCTGGTTGATTTCAGTGTTATCTATACTATAAGACCTAAGACTTATTGTATTTTGTGATTAGTATATATTGTGTCCGATGATGATAGTTCTGGGCGTTCGTTATGTGTTTAATATAGCAAATGTGGGACGGATACACAGGCACACACACTGGCCCAGTTAAAGCCCCTATAATGGACCCCGCTTAACTCCACATAATGTCACCTTATTTTGACAGTCCCAACGATGCTATATTAAGCGGGTTCGACCATACTTTATTTTGAATTAATAGGAAACAACAGGAAATACTTTTTTCAAAGTGGAGTGATCAGTTTCTTACTTTTGTTGGAACGGAACCAGTTTGACATTTTTTTTTTTTATAGTAAAATTTGGGAAGGTGATTTTTAAAAAATATTGGTCAGTTTGTTTGTATATAGAATTATTCTATGAGTAGAATTTTATTAATTTTTTTTTCCAACTTTTAATACTGTGGCAGGAATGATGGGTGGCCCAAGACCAAACTTAATTCCTGGTCCCATGATGGGCAACATGATGAGGGGACCAGGACCTGGCAACATGGGCATGGGAGGGCCCCGAGGCCCCATGGGCGGCAACATGAACATGATGCCTGGTGGCATGCGACCAAACATGGGTGATCCATTTGGAGGACCAGGCAACATGAGAGGAAACCGACCATTTAATTGAGTAGGAATTAATCTAAAGCGGCCTTAGTATTAAAACTGTTTCCTGGAACATTTCTTTTCCTTTTAGTTTTAACCCTTAAGCTGCTAGTTTTTGTTTGTTTATTGTTTTTTTTTCTGTCCTCTCTCTATTTTCTGAACAACCAGCATAATTCTACATAAATATTTTATTGAAGCTAGAGGGTTCATATTTCAGTTTTTGGAAAATCTGAGTCTCAGAGCACTTCTGAAGAATATAACTGTCCCAACATTTCATTCTCTTCAAGTGTGAACCAAAATAAATGTCTGTTGTTTTATCTGTTGATTGATTCACAGTACACTTTAGTTCACACCTTTGAATAGCTTTTACTTTCTTCATTTTCTTGTGCCGAGTTTATTTTATGCAGTCAGTATCGGTGCAGCATTCAGATGTGATAGAGTGATGATACTGGCATCTTAAGGGTTAAATGCACTGAAAACAATGCAAATTATTGCCAGTGAGAAAGTTGACTATACTTGATTTCCCCTCCATGCTCAGCTACATTACAATTTTGCAACAGTACAGGGCCATGTAAAAAGAGCATATGGCAGTGGAAATGAAATTCTTGGTTATCAGGGCTTGCAAACAAGTGATGGTTGAGGTTCTTTGAAGCATATCTGCGCATTAGTGGAGGGATTGGCCATCTCCCGTGAAGGTGAAGCCCGACGGGAAGGTTTGCTTCTTAGATCCTGTGTGAATAGCCAGCTTTTGAATGTTTGTGAAGATGTTCACCACAGCATCAGCTGCAAAGTTCAGAGTTAAAGAAAGACCAAGAACCAACCAGCATGAAAATACCAAGGCCACTGTAGATGTGTTATTATTCAGTTAATTTGTGATAAGTTTCTTCATGTAATTGTGTTGCTTTATATATTTGACCTTTTTTAGACCTATGCTTTGTTGCGACTGATTGGCAGCTCCGTTACCTTGGAAACGTATGTATATTTTATGAGTTAAAGTTAATGGTAACGTTGCAGGAAATGGTATGTGTGATAATGGATGTTTTGAGAAAAGTAAGAGTGATTGTAACTTTCATCATTTTCTAGTAGGGCTGTTCAAGTAAGTTGTACTGTCATTTTTCACATTTTTTTCCCCCCTCCTAATGTGTATTTTGTCAGGATGTACAGTTTGCTACCTTGTAATTTTGGTTTCCTTTCTCTTGTTTCTTATTTCATCTGTCTCATAAACTACATTTTTAGTTTTTTTTTTTTTTTTTCATCGTAATTTGCATCGTTAAGGAGCCTGTTCCTTCCTGGTAGTTTTATCATCTAACAGTCAGACTGCATTTGAAGCTAGCTTTCTTAGAAGGTGCAGTTTAGAATAAATAGTGTTGCTTGTAATGATAGACCTAACACTGGCCCATGGCAGATGTTGTTGGTAAATAGTGGCTGTTTGTCTGAGACTTCGGACCTGTCCGATAGATGCAATGAATATGGGAGCATACAACTAGTTTGTATAGAAAATACTGGATGAGCAGTTCTTTTCAAAGTTACAGGATTACAGAGATTATTCCACATAATCTTGTTTATCAGCACCAAATCTAAACACAGCTGTCTTTTTGTTATAAGGAAAGTCACTATGGCTACTTTCCCCCCCCCCCCCCCCCCCCCCCCCCCACTCCCAGTGTACTCTCAGCAAATTGCTCAGCAGTCTTCATGAAAGTGACAGCTGCTGCTAAGAGAAAAATCTTTTTGCTGGAGGTTGTTGGTCAGATTAATGGAATAATGTCTTTAAAATTTTTTCATTTCACTTGTCTTTCATTAAATAGGATCGTAGTATTAAAGAATTTTGTTAGCATCACTTCTCTTGGTTTCTTTGAAGGATTAAATCTGGTTTGTATTGTCATCACAGCCTCGGAAAAATCTATGTAGTGGCTGTTGGGCTGGGTTGCCCCCAACTGACGTTGGTGATGATTTGATGAATACTAAACAGTGCAGCGTATGCATGTAGAGTTTAATTTTTATCAGTGAAACAGGCAAGTCGTCACAGTACATTGATCTGTACTGTTGGGTCTAGAAGACCCCCAACCCACCACCGTTAACCAGATTTTTTTTTGTTTTAAATATATTTCTCTCTGAACCTTAAGTGCCCAGGGCACATGGGGAAATATTTTCTAGCTAGGTAATATTTAGTATTTTTTTTAAAGAGAATTCAAGCAAAATTCTTTGAAATTCTGTTTTTAGATGCTTTAAATTTCACATTAACAGAACTTTATGATTGTTTGCAGCTACAGGTAGGCCTTGATTTATGCTGGCTCAGAATAATGCTGATTTTAATACCAGATGGTCAGAATGTGAACAAAATATATTTTATGTGTTTTATTACTATTTATGTTTAACTATTTTTCTCATATTGCTTCTTTTACTAAGTTGTAACTTTTACATGCTCATTTTGAATAAATATTATAAATGGATGCCAGTTCATGACATTCACACAGTAGGAGTGAAAGGAAGGTAAGATGTACAAGCTTCTCCATGAGAAGTGAAGATCTCATTCTCTCTGACATAAACTCGATGAGCTCTGTGAAATTGACCATGACCGCTATAGGGAAGAGGAACATTATGGCATCCATGAGACTGAAATTTTGAAAGAGAGCAAAATAAATAAAGGCAGAAAGAAAAACTGCATAGTCTCTTTTTCTAATGTGATGGACTTGAGCAGGGAGCTAATGTTTCATCATGCTATTGCTAGTTGTAAGTGTATACAAAATATATATTTTTTTAAAATTCCCTTTTCTTTTATTTTTACAGTACTTCAAAGCTTTAAATATATTGCCATTACATCAGTCATGCGTGCTGGGAGTGTATGTCATTGACTTGCCACTGATTTAAATCCATTCAATTTATACCAGTTCATTTAGAATATCTTCAGCATAAATCAAGGGCCACCTTAATGTATGGTGATCGGTTAACAGTGAGATTGGTTGGTGACTTTTTTAACAATCGTTAGAAAAATTGTTTCGAGCCGACCAGACTTTGGATACTACAGATAGAAGGCAAGTGTGTCACAGCAGGTAGCATTGCTGTTGGGCAGCTAGATGCCCCCACACTAGGTGGCGACACTTTTTTTTTTTTTTTAAGTAAAGATAGGTATATGTGTAAATCATTTGCTCTTTAACAGTTTAGTATGCACATATAAATTAAAAAAGTACAAAGTAATTGCACTGTGTACTTTTAAAAAATTTCATTAAATTTTTTTTACCATTTGAAAAATTATTAAAGAAAAACTAGGTGTCACAGCAGATGTTGCTGTTGGGCATGTGCAAGCCCCCACATATGTTGGCGACACAAGTGATATAACTCAAAAGTCTTGTAACAACTAATTTGTTAGATGTTTTTATATTACAACAGAGTGCACAAGCTTTGTGCAAGTCCATGGAAGGGGTGGCAGTGTTGGTGGTCTCTTCAGCGTTGGTGAGTACCACTTGCTGGTAGGTGGTCTCATACATTTTCTTTGGTGTTCACTGCTTGGTTCCTTGTGTGTTCTTGCTCATAATCATTTCTTTCATTTTCTCAGGTACAGCTGGTTTCATTCCAATTTTTTTGTTTTTTATGTTAGATATGTCTGACAGATAATTGTTTATTCTATCATTGTTTTTATCTGTTTCATATTTTATCAGTTATAGTGACATGTTTTGATTACATCATCATGTAAGAAATGAGTGTGTAGTATGATGGAAATAAAATATTTTGTGAGTGTTTGATGTTTGTTGGGTAAATTATGTCATCTTTGTGAATTATGTCTTTATGGTTTTTTTATAAGAATTTTAGATAACTACCATATGCATTCAGCATTCACTGGTGTAAGAAATTTCTCTAGTTTCAAAAACAGATTTTGCATGAATGAGGATGCAGTATTACAGGGGTGTCATACTGGAAATAGATTTTGTGTTTGTGGATTGCAGTTTATGGAAAAGCAATTTATTTTATCAAAATTAAAATTGTTAACCAAAGAAATTATTTTTATGCTGTGAACAAAAAAAAATGTCACTGATGCCCCCAACTGTGCAATCAGCAGTAAATTTCCCCAAAGCTTGTCTGGCCAGAATTGGTCAGTATGGATAGCCCACCAATCTACTTGTGGATACAACTGTGGCCCGTTGAAAAGGACATCCCCTTTGTTGTAACATATATCACTTATGTATTTAATACAAAGCCCATCCACACACTCAGTCAGCATTAATAGTTTTTCATTTTCACTTGCTCCACTTTCATGGTCATGTTTGTTATCATCATTGGCTTCACATCCGCTTTTAGTTTCACGTGCCAGAATTCATTACAATAGCGTTCACACTGGATAATGGTGAATCCTAGTTCCTGTGCAATTATCCACTTTGATACTTCCATATCATTGGAAATTTCACACCCAAGTTAATTGAGACAAGTTTTGTGATCTGGCTTTTTCCCCCTTCATCAACAAACTTGCCAGTAATATTAAATCTCCTCCTATGTGACATCCCAGTTCCCATAGTTTAACTATTTCTATCTAAACCGAGTTCTAAATGTATGATTATTCCTACTGTCTGACTTTTCAGTTTTTGAGCCTTGCTACAGTGTGCAAACTATCTGTTATACTGACCATAGTCTTGTAACATTTATCCCCACCATCTCACCTGGCTCAGGTATGCATTTGTTGATTCAACCTTTCTATTTCTGTTTTGTGTAGGTGCTTTCCATAAAGTTTCTCTCTTGCAATTGTCTTATGTTAGTATGGATAAATATGGTTTTATGTATGTCGAGAACCATCTATAAGTGACTTCAAAAGATGAGAATAATATCGTGCTGTAGTTGTATTTGTGAAGGTTTTTGGGAAACAATTTTTTTAAAAATTAATTGTGCATCAGTTCTAGCTAAGAAGACAAATGTGTCTATTATACTACACATGGGCAGTCATAGTACACAAATCTCAGTCCTTGACATTTCTCAGTAATTCTATTGCTGATATCTTTATCTTTCCATGTCATGCCATCTAATGTCTGTTCCCTTGGTCATCCTCTTCCTCTCCTGCCTCCAGTTTTGCCCATTATGTTTTTTCAGTTTCTCTCTTTCATCTCTTGCCCCAAGAATGATAATTGCCTTTTCCTTATCTTTGTTATTATACTACATTTTTCATTACCATGTCTCAAACACTGCTAATTAGTTATCTTGGCGGTCCATGGAATACTTATCATTTTTGTCAGGAACCACATCTCTTTTCTTCCAATGATTTACTCATGTGTCTGCTAGTAGTCCATGAGTCACATCCGTAAAGCAAAAATATGTTCGCCATAAGAAGATAAGCGTGCCTATAATATTACACAAGGTTTATCATCATCGCCTTTAACTCCCTTGAGAGCATAAGGCTCACCAGTCATCTTTATTCTTGGAATAATTCTCTGCTTCTTCCATGTGGTGTATCCCTTGTCTCTGAGCACTGTCATAATTTCTCTTCTCCAAGTTAGTCTGGGTCTTCCTCGTTTTCTATTTCCTCGAGGATTCCATGTCAGTGCCCGTCTTGCTATGGTGATGTTGGGTTTCCTCAGAGTGTGGTCAATCCACCTCCGTTTCCTAGACATGATTTGTAGGTTCATAGGTTCTTGTCCCGCCCTTTCCCATACCACCTCATTCCTGATCTTGTTCTGCCATTTAACGTTTAAAATCCTGCTCATGCAGTGGTTCATGAATGTTTGTATCCTTTGGTTTTTTTGTCTTGGTCATAACCCATGTCTTCGAGCCAGGACAGTCTTAAAATGTATGTATTGAAAACTCTTAAGTTATTATACTACAGAAATACAGAGAGGCAAACCACACAGAGATAAACATTCAAAATTCCAGAATGATCATCAAGAAAAGAAATGTTTTAATTCTCATGCTGACAAAAATAAAAACTTGATTGGCAAGATCACCTGTGGCAGAGATAACACACCAAAATTCATCTTTTTTTTTTTTCTTTGTCGGTTCTATCTATTTCAGTACTCAAAATTTTCCCAGCAATTTCAGCATGTTTTGGCACATCATAAAGATGCACAATCTGTACATGTGCTAAACAAACTGAAAGCTAAACTTGTAAATGATAAAGGTATAAAATTTAGATATTAACAAAAATACTGCAAAAAAAATTTTTTTTTTAAAATGAGACTACAAGTCACACTAAACTGACCATAAAGTTTTACCCATAGTTGGTCACTTGAAAATACTATTTTAAGATGTCAAAAGAAAAAAGGCACATAGCTGCATATAGAGGAAAATGTGTTTAGTGAGAGTCATCACTATTCTGTTTGAGCTACAATACAAGAGGAAGGAAAAAAAAATGTATGGGCATTTGATTTCTGCAGAGCTGCAAATGGAAAAGTGCTGCTTCAGTATACAGTGTATCAAATTATGCAGGCACAATTATGCAACAGTTGTAATATGATACAAATGTAAGTGTAACTGATGTTACAAAGTTGCTGTTGTAAATCCCCTGTAAGGAACTACCTCAATTGCTAACAACACAGCATTTCACAACTGTGTTGCCATTTGTACACTTTTTTCACAATTTTGTCCAACCGTAGCTAAAATTCACGTCCCTGGTCTTGGCATCAGCAGTGCCAACCCAGGGAAAAGTAGAATGGTCTGGCTTCTGATTTCACAGTAAACTCTGTGCCTGTAGATACAGTTAAATGTCTGGCTGCTTATGTCATACAATAATGCAAAACTTCCTCTATATCTGGCATATCAACACATCACATCTCCTCAGTGGTTTTCTGTTGTGGACAGGTTTTTATTTTGAATGCAGGTATAAACATCAGTGAAATAATTTTATTCAGCAAGAATGAATGTCAGCAGGTCAGCATGATTTGATTGTAGTAGGTAAGAATACAATTACTTCTCAGTTTAAATGTCAGGTGATTAAACATAGAAATGGTCTCACCTCAAAGTTTACTAGCAATTCTGAAAACAATATTTTTTTTAAAAAATCAAACTTTACCTGTCACATAAAGTAGCTTGTATTTTGAACCTTCTTTTCTTGTATATGTAACATACACTGTAGTAGTTTTGTGGTTGCAAAGGGGTAAAAGAATTCATGTGGTGTCATAACACTTAGAGACAGTTCACAATCTGACAATTTGTTTTACAAGTGATGATAACCAGTGTCGTCCCATGACTACATTTTAAGAACCTTTACTGTTACTGACATACATTAAGCTATAAAAATAATTCAAATGCAGATTTCCACTACAAATTTTCCCAGCCTGTAGAAGGATGTTTAGATGTTCATCTGAATTCCTCACATAGTAACCTGGCTATTTTTATTGTTTCTAAAGTCAGTGTGCTGAATATTTTTTCATCAAATGACAGCTCTTAAAGAAAAAACTCTGACAATGATTCAGTTAGAAAAGTTTTAAAAAGATCTTTCTGAAGCTTCAGCCTGCAAATAATGACACTTTTGTTCATTACACCATAATATAAACTCTTCATCTTAAAGTAATTCAATACAATAACCATTTTCCTAACCAAATGTCAGCAGTGTAAGCACTGAAGGAATATTTTCACATTAATTACAACAAAAATAACTTGTACATGAAACCCTATCATGAAGAGTAACATGGGACAGGCTAATTTAATATACAAACTGGAATGCAGAAAATAAATGGCAAAATCTACATGTATTTTTTGTTAGTAACTAATTCTGTGTGGGGCTCTCCTATATGGGATGTGCCTCAATATCCCAACCATGTAGTAATTAATTTGGTTTAAAAAGTGAATTAGAAGTGAAAAGCTGCAATGACAATGTGTAAGATTCTAAGCCTAATCTTGGAAATTCAGTTTCCCTGTTAATTTTTTACAGATAACTACTTGGTAATTTGTATAATAATTAGCAAACATGTTTTAAAAAAATTCATGTGCTAAATGCAAGACAACATAAAAGATACAAAATAATTATAAGTCCTCTGCACATTTATGGACCTGCATTCAATGAAACTTCATCTCGTTAAAGACAAGTGTTTCAAGATTGGTTTTGATATATGGCTTCTACAAATGATTAATAGGATGCACCATCACTCTGTCATGGAAAATCATCAGACATGAATACAAGAACTAGCTACTATAAGATATTTTCAGTTGATGTACACTGGTCAAAAAAAAAAGTTGAATGTATAGTGAATGAAATGTTTTTTTCTTCTACAAACCTAAAAAAAACTGCGCATCAAACAACACAACAGTAAACCTGTCATGTGGATGTGACAGTAATGTTTTCTGGATGTCCACAAATCCTGGTGTCATAAGATAAAGACAGAACTTGTGCATCAAGCGCTGCCATATAATGAAAGAAATGGCTTATAAAATCCATGTTCAAATAATGAAAAGACTTAGTGCATAATAATGGTCAGAAAAAAAATAATCGCCACTTGTGTGTGCAATGTTATAAGGTAAAGTATAATCACCACCTGTGTGTACAATCTGCAAGATAATCAAAGTACAATCAACCACCTGTGTGTACAATCTGCAAGATAATCAAAGTATAATCACCACCTGTGTGTACAATTCTGCAAAAGTTCAATTTGACCAATAATGGCCACCTGTGTGTACACTTTTGTAATAAAATGTCTTAACTAAAGAAAGTTCTATACAATGATGCTTTAACCCTTTACTTCTATGCTAGAGTAATGTTTACTTTGTCATCCTTGCATTTCAACTGCCATTACAAATTTATAGAACAAATAATTTTTAAAAAATAAATTAGTAATTACCTTTTGTTAATAATAATCTTTCACTGTATACTTTTGAAATTGCAGTCATTTGTCTAGAAAAACTTTGACACAAGATTACAGTGACAAAACTAATCTTTTTTACACAAGATAGTAAAGGGTTAAACAAAGGAATCTCAATTTATTCTCTCACACAAAAGGCTCACCAATCTTTCTTCACACATAGCTGCCATTCCCAGCTCGCATACTCTTCTTTGTCATCATCAACAAATCTAGATTTGATCTTGTAATCGCCCCTCATCATAAGGCCACTCGGCGCATCCTCCTGCTGGGTGGTGAAGGACTGAAGTTCTGTTTTGGGCCCAAAGCTTCCCATCATCTGCCGCATCTTGTCCACTGATATGAAAGAACAAATAATAAAATTGTTTGATGATCTGAGAAGATAATGTTCACATTCAAATTTGGAAACAATTACATAAGGAGAAAAAAAAACTGAGAAATGATACTCCCTGGTTTGCCCTATTATACAGTGGAGAAGCCAAGGGGATACAGTATTAGTGTCCATATTTTCTTTGACTTTGGCACACTAGAGGGTCGATTTGATCAATATATATATGCCTGGCTGCCTTTCTTTTTCCCGCTCCAAGTGCCCTTTTCTACAGCTGGATGACTGGGATGTCTCTGGCTATATTCAAACCTCTCAATTCTTCATCATGAGAGACGGTGCATTAGCCACTTCACCAGTAAGGTGCCCATCCCCATGAGGCTGTGTGCAGAATTTTCTTAGCAGAACATGCCACCGAGATGCTAAACTATCACATAGAGCTGGGAGTGAGGTCATGGTGTATCATATGATATGATATGAAGGTACGGTAATCCTGCCATGCCTTGGAGGCACATATGGATATGGTGTTGGTGCACATTTTTTCCATGACCTGCCAGCACACTGGAGGGTGATATGGTCCGTATCATGCTTGGCTGCCTTTCCTTCCCCAATTCCAGAAGCCCATTTCTACAGCTGAGTGAATGGGGTGCCTCCAGCTGGATTTGAACCCCCTGGCCTTCATCATGAGAGACCAGTGCACTAATCACTTTCACCACTCAGACACTTGGCTAACATGAAGACCTGGAATAAATAAAAAAAAGCTAGCTCTTAAAAGCCTCTTATTACCACCTGGATCATAAACAGCCCTGCTAAATAGGCCAGGTTGGGTCAGTTACTAGAAATGTGAAACAGAACACCAAAAGATACTTGGGAAAAATATAACGGCCATTCTGAATTTACTGTGTAGGTATAAGGTGGTGCAAAATCAGCTTCCAACAGAAAATGCAGTTTTCACATATTTTGTATTTCAACAGCAGATACTTTGATTCAGACAAGCATGGTGGAGACAATTTTACATATGCCAGCCTGTAAATTATGAATCTCTTCTGCATTATGCTGACCAGAGCTTTATTCCCTCCTAAATCTAACATCAGCTCCCCCATAAGTGACATCAGTCAGATTTTATAAGCTTTTTTTTTTTTTCACATCTACTGTCAGCTAAAAATATCTTTAATATTGTCTAGTCCTATAATCTCCTGCAGATCTGCTAAATGGAGACTATATAAACGGCTTCATCAAAAGAAAAAAATGAAGGTCCTTTTGGCCTGCTGTGGAAGAACTGTGGCTCAGAGGAAATACACGAAGAGATGTTAACACTCAGGACGTATTCTTGACAAGCTTACTTACCTGGAATACCTTTCTTGTAGACTTTATGCTCATAGCACAGACCAGAAACAATGTCTCTCTGTACGTAAAAATATATCTTAATCTGGTATTTACAGTTTTCTTTCAAAGGAAAACATTCCTTCTTGATCTCCGCTGCAGGCTCTATCATATGGGAAAAAAAAAACATGGAATGTAAAAGAAAGAATTATGTTTTTTTTTCCATATCATATTCCTTCCTTTTTGTCTTTTTGATGACTAATTTTTCTCATTTCATGTTTCAAATGCTGCAGGCAGAGCTATCTTCCTGTTCAGTAGCTACGTCATGACATACCTTGTTTCTGCCATGCCCAATGTACAAAGAATTGCAATGCTAAGCTTCTTAGTAAGCACAATGGAGACTATATATTGCCTTGCCTTGTTTTCTCTTTACTTTTATACAGCCTTTCAAGAGGAAAAGTTCCTTTTCATCACTTGTCACATTTTTTTTTTTTCATTTTCTTCCCAACCAAAACCTGGCATATTCCAGCCTGCGCTGGTCAGCAAGCACAGAAAGACTGCACTGAACAATGCAGACATTACTTTGGCCAACTGACCCAATCAAAACACTTGTAGGATCAGCCATGATAGATGCTCTGTAAAAGCATGCACAAAAAAACAGCTTTCATAAAAAGCAAATGCCTTCCTACTTCAAAACTGCCTTTCATGACAAAACAGCTTTCACCATCATCCAGAAATACAAAATAAAAAAAAGTGTCATCACATACTTACTTATCGTCATCGCCAGGTGCCGTGCAGACTGGTGTTGATTATGCTTCTCCAGAATACATGATCCCTCATGCAGGCCATTAGCTCGGTGATCTTCTCACATACCATCTGATACTCTCCAGTATCATTTCTCTTGGTCTTTCCCTGGCTCTTCTTCTCTCTATTTTCCCTGTTCTTATAATATTTTCAATGTCCCCTCTTATTGCATGTCATATGAAAGTACATTGTCTCTCTTATTTTTTTTGACTCCTTAATCTGTAAAGTACTTCATGTGCTCGGTGAAGGGAATACCAGGTGGGTAAGAGGCATCTTAAAACTTCTTTCTCCCGCTGTCTTGTGGGTAGGATAGGGAGGACACAAACCAACAGATGGCAACGGGAAACCACTGTTGTATCTCTCAAGAATAATTATGCTTAAAAACTTGTATGATCAATAATAAATATGATGACACACGCTTGCTTGTACGATCAATAAATATGACAATCATATACTTACTTGTAAGATCAAGAAACACCTCATCTCTTCCTTCAACCAGCAGAGACAACTTCTGTATGATTACTTTCTTTGGATTCTTCTCATCTGATTTAAAAGAAAACAACTGTATGAAAACTTACGATTAAGAAAAACTATCATTTTAAATGACCTGAAAAGAGTTTTTTTCATTCACTTTATGATTTCTAATGTAGTTCCCTCCATTATAACAATAATCTTCACTTAATAATGTCTTAATGTTTCCTTAGGACTGGCAGGCATACAGTTTATTCTGGCATGCTTTCATTCTCCGAGTCCAAGGCTCTACCTTTAAAAAAATCTTGAGATATGCCTCTCATTAAAAGAGCATCTGCACTAAGTGATTTCAGCTAATTTAATATATGAGGCACCTACAACTTCATATATCTCTGACACACAATAGGTTGTAAGTAAAAATGATATTCTTCTATTCATATGGCATGACCAATCTATCTTTTGCTAGTTTTTCTGAAACCATGTCACTGCCTAGCCTGCTTCAGTGAGTGTGTTGTTTACAACAAAAAGGATATCATCAGCCCCATATCTCCTTGGCCACACCCCTTTTCTCATTTCCCAGCAATTATACCCTCCATTACTGCTCTCTCCAGGCCACTGGGTTATTTATCATGACCAGTGACAGATATCTTTTCATGATGGATCTGAGGTGCCAGTTTTCATCCAGATCTAATTCTTCTAAGATGCTTTTGTTGTTCATCTGATCACTTTTAATGTGACATGAAATTCTTTATCTGCAGATAAATTTATCAAAACTTTTACTCCATTTTAGTCCACAACATGGAAATTAGGACAGAAAAAAAAAAATGAAGCTGATGATCTAGAAATGTAAATACCTGGAACAGAGAATACTTCATAAACAGAAAAGCAGCAAACATGGAACTACCACAACTACACAAGAAAGATACTGAACGATAACAAAACAGTTACTGCAACTTGGATACATTAAGAGGAAACACAATAAAGGGAAAATCATCACGTGGGGAAAAGTTTAGGGTAAAGAATAAGAGGATAATGAATATACCAACATAGGATAACATTATATCAGCCAAAACATTAAAAGACATCCTGATGTCAAATGCAGAGCACTTATGGGCATGCCCTGAGTGTAATGAAGCAGCTCCCATAGGCCAGCAACTGAACATGGCAGGATCCAGAATATACTGATTGAAATCAGGATGGAGAACATGCAAAATAACTAATACCAGATAAATTGGCTGACTGTGGACTATGGGAAGTGCAGGGGGTTTGTTGTTACTTGTAAAATGCAACAAAGTGTACAAGACAGCAAATGCTTTTTTACTTAAAGGAAATGTATAAACTATGAAAAATGTAGGAACAGCTTTATTACTTAACGAGCACACAAAAGTAATAAAGCTGTTCCTACTTTTCTCCTAGTTTATACATTTCATTATCACAGCTTTACTGTAGTGGCTTCGTGTATAGTTATACACTTAGTTTTATATATTTATACACTAATTATTCATTTCATTTAAAGGAGTCCATAGACAAATCATATAAAGTACATAATGTGCAGACAACAAATAAGTGTTGAAACAGACAGCTTGTCAATAAAGTTAAGAAACATGTAGCCTGAGATCCAACCAGACTTCACTGTAGAAACAGGACAAATGTGACTACACTGACAGCCTCAGAATTTGCTCCAAGCATACCAATAATAACATTCCCATCCAGGCATTTCCCAAGTAATGCTTCCTTATATTTTTTAAGACTCTCATCTTCAGCATCTTGCTTAACTATTTCTGACAGACTTTTTTCTGCGGGAGGTTTGTAATTTGGGTTATCATCCTCATGGTCAATATCATGTGCAGTCTGCTCCTGTTCGGCCATCTGTGGACCAGAATGAGTAAGTGAAATATAGTTTTATTTAAAAAAAGAATGGATGGGTGAAGATTATAAATCTAATCTGAGTCTCATAGCATTTGCATGCCGTAGAACTCTGAAGTGTTAATGCCTTGAATGAATGAAATATTGATCTTGAATTTTAAAGGGTAAAGAATTTGGGTACGCAGGCCTGTTTTACATTCTGCCCCTTATCACTCCATCTTTCATTCTTCCCACACACTCGATTTAATACAAGTTACATTAGGGGAAAAAAAACATATCAAAATACTGTAAGATTAAACTATTACATTCAAAGTAAAAGAGAAGAAGTAATAAACCTAATAAAATGGCTCTCACACACGCATACACATAAACAAAAATACATTTTCAGTACAGATCTTCTAACATGTTTTTTAACAAACATTTAAATAATTTCTAACAATATCTAACAAGTTACTTTTCAAACTATGTCATTTTAGTACTTGATAGCTGGCGAGTCATCAATTGAGAGAGTGCTGATTATTCTATGGAGGCATATAGTTACAAGCAAGTAAATAATGAAAAAAGTTTCAGTTAAAGGATGAAGTATTACTAATGGATTTTATATGGTAGGGGAGGGTGTTCCAGAGCTGTACTGCAGAATATGCAAGGCTTTTCTTGTACAGATCAAGCCTAGGTTTAGGAAAAAGTTTTTTTTTGAGTTAGGGGTGCCTTGATGTCTTTATTGTCCAAGGGAAACCCCATTTTTTTTAGGCTGGGTTCACCCCAGTGCTGGTCAGTCAGAAAAAATTCCACCCCAGTGTGATATCAGGCCAGAGACCACCTGATCAGCAGGAGAGTGCACCAACCAGTACAGCACCTGAGGTGAAGATTGCTCTTTTTAAAAACATGTGGGGGTGAAGACACTGTCTGTTTTGGCAATCAGCGAACCATAACTGACATGCCATCATCAGAGTTGGTGAACATAGCTGACATGCCAGCATCAGAGTTATTGAACCATACCTGACATCTCAGCATCAGAGCTAGTGAACCATAGCAGGCATGCCAGCATCAGAGTTAGTGAACCATCCTGTGCCACTAAACATTACTGTGCATTTAACTCTTTCACGACTAGCGATCCCTAGAAGGATTTTTGTGCACAGGCAGTTCCTGACCAGAGCCCTATAAGGATTCAGACTTTCTTTTGTTGAAAACACGATGTTATTTTTCATTTAACCAGTTAGAACTCTTCTGAATACAAAGTTAACTAGTATTTTAAGCGTGGGGAATGGAAGCCATATTGGAAATATAGATGGGGGATAAAATTCAAGTTTATTTCGTGACTGAGTGGTAGAATGGTCACACCGACTGACTAGACCTATCTTACTATATGTGTTTCTCGTAGCTGTAGACCTGTTAGATTTATCGGATGTCACAATCATCCATAAATATTGATTTTTCTGTGTTGAAATTTGAATGACTATGTATTCTATATTGGATTATGACACAGCTAAGGTAAGTATAAAGTAGATTTTATTGCTCAGCCCTAACATTTTTTAGCGCCAAAAAATCGACCCATCATTTCACACCAGTTTTTTTCTTTTCTTTGATTTTTTTTATGACAAATAACTTCATTTATGGAATTTTCATTCATTTTCACTTATTTTAATGTGTGATATACATGTGGTGATCATGGAATGAAGTCGGTACAATAACTTTTACACAGGGACCCCCATTCTCCAAAATGTCTGCGCCCTTCTCCAACGTCCGCGTTGTCAGAAACTAAGGATCGATTGGAATTAACCCAGTCGGGAAAGAGTTAAGAAAAAAATCTATCAACATTCATCCCATTTTCACTGTGTCTGTGTGATATAGTGGGGGCTATATTCTAACATACCAACTTAGAATAAAAAATATATAAATTAAAAAAAACTTTTTGATATAACTTTACACCTGCTGTCCACTGCCATTTAAGGTAAAGGTACATGCATGTGCATTACATATTAGAAAAATATAATACTGTAATACATTATTTTCTAAGGGATGTCGCACTGATTCTGCCATCGAGAAAAAAGATTACATAGTTTGTAATGAGGTACAGTATTACAAAAAACCCTCAAAAGATAATGGAAAAATAGGAGCAACAAAAAATACACCATCACAGAAGAACTGGATGTGGGTGAA
The DNA here is from genome assembly GCA_009760885.1 of Achatina immaculata. Classification (NCBI taxonomy): domain Eukaryota; kingdom Metazoa; phylum Mollusca; class Gastropoda; order Stylommatophora; family Achatinidae; genus Lissachatina; species Lissachatina immaculata. The sequence goes on along the minus strand of CM019719.1, from coordinate 67,601,075 downwards.
TATTGGCTTCTCAATTCCATCAGTGAAAGAAAGTCATCCTTCTTTTATTCTTTTAAACAATACAATGATCGAGAGAGAGCAATAATGGAGGGTACAGTTGGTGGAAAATGAGAAAGAGGCAGTAAGGGACTCATTGGGCCCAGAACATCACTAATACTTTGAACACCATAGTCCTGGTTCGGTCACTGACTAGCTATCAAGAGGGAAACATTCACTAAATGGATGAATGTAAGGTGTCACCAGTGGGTGGAGTCCAGCATTTTGGTAAGCCTCTGGAGGGCCCCCTGTCTCAAGTCAATGTCAGTATTCAGGTAGTGATTTCAGATATATTCTATATCATGTTTATTAACGTCTGAGAACTAACGGCGACTCTTTTCTCTTAAAAAGTTACACTTTAAGCGTGTCTCAAAGTAAGCCTCACACTATCGGTAGATAGTAATTATGACGGGTGAATAAGGCGGAAACCTCCATTTTTAAGATTTCATGTTGAAACTTATGATCTCATTTCCATATCATCGCCAGGAAGTGGTAAAATGCTATTACAATCTTATTTTCATACGTAATTCAGCCATAAATCTTTCTGTCCATTAGCATCAAATGATGCACATTAGAAAAGAGACTGCACATGTCTAAATATTAGACCATTACCTTGATCGCTGGTGAATACGCTTGAGACTACGGGATGGAAAATACTTCCTAGTAATGGCTTTTTGGGCACTTCCGGTTTGGCGTAGTGATTTTTTCACTGTTTCGCTTTGTTAAACATGAAATAGACAATTATAAGTGATGAAAATAAACATTTCAACTTTACTTTGATACACAATGCATGTTTGAATAGTTAAATATATTTTACAATGTTTAAAATAGCAAAATAGCATTGTGAGAATTATATTCATGACCTTAATGGCGAATGACCTCTGACCTTTTAATGAACCTTGACATTCAAGCAGAGATCTGCAGTTTGAAGACCAGATGTATGGTATCATAAAATAAAGGTAAAAGATTTACTATTATTCCTTTTGATGGAGCATTCATTTTCTTTTGGAAAAGAATAAAGTATTCTACACGTCTGGAGAAGCGGATAATAGGCCACCATTCTTTGCACATTAACAACAATCATCGATGTGGTATTGTATGGGCCCCTCTCTAATGCTTTCCCTTGATGATGCGTAGAAAGCAATGTTTTACAGACCACACAAGGGCAGAGAAAGGGGCCGCCCATGCAAACGATGGACCGATGGTATAGCAGAGTCCTTGAACATCTCAGTGTATGAAGCCAACAGTTGAGCCAGTGGGAGACAATTTCTCTACACCTAGCGAAGATATTTTTAAGTCATCAGTGCGGGACTTTTCTATCAGTTTTTTTAGATCTGGGAAGAACTTGTAAGTCCGAGACAAGTGGAGAGCAATTCTGCATGCAACAAGGATAAAACGTGTTCCACATTTGAAGTTAGAAGACGCCAGCGCAGAGAGATTGGACCCTGCAATACAAACATTGTTTTCTGTCAAGCTATGCAGATTCAGCATATTTAGAGTCAGCCGTAGGAGGAATATTCAGTAAGATGATGCGTGACAAACAAACAAAAAATCCACGTGGCTGATAGCTGTGCACATAGCTTCACGCTTCAGAACCGTCTTCTCAAATGAAAAGTGCAGTAGATATCACTGGACAAGCCAGGCTCTGGCAACAGGGAGCTACACTGAAGACAAACTTTGAGTGTAAAGCATGACCTCCAAAAGACTGCACAGTTTATCAGGACAATAAATATATTTGTTTGAGGCATTGCTGACCGCATACATCAGGGGTGGCAAACTATAACTCATAAAGGCCCCATTCTGCATCCCTTTGGTGCTCCTGAAGGCAGACAGTTGCCTTGCCAAGTGAATAAGGATCGCAATGAGAAAGCACATCTGGTCCCAAAAAAATGCACCAAGCGCTTAAGTCAAAAGTATTGGCCTGGAAGAAATGCAGATGAAGCCACTGACAGCAGTTATTGAGGAAAGATGCTGGCGATGGTTGGGACATGTGCTCCGAATGACTGACAACTCACTACCAAAAATAGCACTAAGATGGACACCACAGGGGAACAGAAGTAAGGGTAGACCAAAAGAGACACGGAGAAGAACAACAGAGAGGATGTTGAGCAATAGATGACTCACCTGGGCAAGAGCGGAAAAAAAAGGCAAAGGTCAGGCATTTGTGGAAAACCCTTGTGGAAGCCCCATGTGCCCTGGCACTTAAGGTTCAGAGAGAGAGAGAGAGAGAGAGAGAGATTGGCCTGAAAGACATGTACTGTAACACAATGCGGCCAATGTCTTTTGGAGAGTGAAATCCTAAGAAGAAAAAAATCATGCTAAACAAATGACACTCAAAAGGGTGTTTTCCTAATTACTAGTATTTTTGCATTACATAGCATAATACTGTCACCTTGCACCAGCCAAGTCAATTCTCAGTTATAGCTTATTTATTTGTTCTGTCTCATATCTTAGTGCTGTGTGTATATAGTTCTGCTAGATCTAACCAGTGAAACATGTAATGACTGTGAAGATGTGCAGAAAATAATGTAGCTTGTCTTTGACTTGACATTACAGGTTTGAAAGGACTTTCTGATTTGAGGTCACATTTAAGACTTGATTTGAGGTCACATTTGCGTTTTACAATGAACGGTGTACGAAACATCACATGGTGCAATGCTAGAATGTTGAAGCTTGTTGCAAGAGAAACATTTTTTGTTTTATCGCCTCATCGGAAAATTGACATCCATAGACATCAGAGCTCCAGTTGTCGATTATCATCAACATTATTGTCCAATCAGAAACACTGTATAGCTATTGTTGGCAGTGGTCCAGCTGGATTTTATACTGCTCAGCAACTTCTGAAGGTAACTGTTTGTTGATACCAAAAACAGACCCCTTCAACACATAATGCACATCAGAATGATCGTCTTTTGTTGTTAATCAGAAATGTACTTATGGGCTTAAGTTTTTAACGTTGTATATAGATATATACATGATCACTATGATAAAAGTTTGCAAAATAGCTAAGGAGTTAAAAAAGAAAGATAAGATGAATGCAATTAATTAAATTTTTTTTAACTCAAAAAGTCAAAAGTTGAATTTAGATTTTTAAAAAAAAATAGTAAGGACTCTTTTTGTAGTAGAATATGATCTTATACCTAATACCACAGCCATCAGCTGATTGTGGGGGTTGCTAGACAACACCTCTCATGGCTGATCCTACTAATATTTGATTAAAGGCCACAACAGAGTAACAACAAATCATATTCATGTTGCAAGGTCACATAACTTGTGCTTACTTCATTGTATTCCAATTTAGACTTTCATTTTCCCCTCAGTCAGTCATTTTCATGTCCCTTGCAGAACTTTGCCTCCCTAACAGCTCTCCTGTAGGCCTCTCAGTTGTAAGCAAGATGCCCTGCTGCTGATGCATCCATATGCAGATCATCAACGATGTCTTGCAGCCATTTTCGCCTTGGTCTTCCTGTCTTTCTTTTCCCCATTATGTACCTTTCCAGGACTGTCTTCTCTAAATTATCATGACGTTTAATATGTCCAAAATATTTAAGTATTTAATCTTCCTTACTAGCCAACCTTCTTCAATATTAAGTTCTTGTAGAGTGGATATATTTGTTCTTTTTTGTGTCCATGATATTTGAAGGACTCTTCTGTAGCATTTACATTCAAAGGCATTTGTATGTTTCTCAACTGTTTTGTTAAGTGTCCTGGTCTCACAGGCATATGTTGCGATGGAATGAATGCATGCCCTTAAAAATCTTATTTTTGTAGTTCTGTCTGTTCCTCTCTACAGATTCTTTAGTTGTTTTACTTTTTGAAGAGCGATAGATGTCCTCCTTTTAATTTCCCTCATTATAGCTCCATTATTAGTTAGTAATGATCCAAGATTTTCAAAACTCTCCACCTCTTCAAGTTTTTCCTCATTGATACATATTTCATCTTCCTTATTTGTTTTGTCAGTTGTCATCAGTTTACTTTTCTTCGCATTAAGATAGAGATTTTTCTCTTCACTATTCTTATGGACTAACATAATTCATTTTTCCATTCCTTTTTATGTTGTGGACAGTAATACTATTTCATCAGCATATCTAATCTCTGATATTTCGTAACCTTCAATTGTTATGGCATCGTAATATTCTTTGTCTACGTCTTCTCTAACATTCCTCATTATATTTTCAGTATACAAGTTAAATAAGTAAGGTGACAATATGCACCCCTAATGGACCCCTTGTTTTATGTCAAACCACGTTTTTGTTTTATTATTTGTTCTTACTGCTGCCTGTTGATCTAGATACAGCAGTGATATTAATTGTATCAAATGTGTTGGAAATTCCACTTTTTCCATTATTTCCCAAAGTTTCTGGTGTTGTACACAATCAAATGGCTTTGAATAGTCTGTAAAAGATAAATATAGAGTCACATTAAATTCTCTGCATTTCTCTATTATTAATCTTATGTTGAAAATCTGATTTCTTGTTCCTTTTCCTTGTATAAAACCAGCTTGGACCATATTGACTTCTTCTGTTTTCTTACGAGTCTACCCATTATGATTTTTATAGAATTTTACTGGCGTGACATTTTCCCCTCACATGTTGCAAATGTACCTATCATCATCATCATCAGGTGCCGTGCCGACTGGCATTGGCTGTTATGCTTCTCCAGAGTACCCGATCCTTCATGCAGGCCATCAGTTCAATTGGTGATCTCCTCTCACACCATCCCGTCAGACTGTCCAGTATCATTTCTCTTGGTCTTCCTCATGATCTTCTTCCTTCTATTTTTCCTGTTGTTATAATATTTTCAATGCCCCCTCTTCTCATTGCATGTCCTATGAAAGTACATTGTCTCTCTCTTATCTTTCTGACAAGGTTTTTTGTCTGTCCAGCTCTTCTCATACATTCTTCATTAGTTATTTTTGCTGTCCAGGGGATTCGCAACATTCTTCTAATAAACCACATTTCTGCTGCTTCCAATGATTTTTGTGCAAACTTGCCTATTGTCCATGATTCACTTCCATATAACAAGATAGGTTCAATATAGCATTTTAGGACTCGTTTTCTAACATTCATTGATAAAGATGTGTTAGCTAATATGTTTCTCATTCTCTGAAATGCAGTCTTTGCTTGGCGTATTCTTTTCCTAATTTCTGTTTTGCATTTCCCATCTGAAGTTATTACTGCTCCAAGGTATTTGAATTTCTGCACCTGCTTTAGAATGGTTCCATTTAATTTTATACTGCATCTGGTGGATTCTGTTTCTTAGATATAACCATAGTCTCTGTCTTTTTGATGTTCAAAGTAAGGCCTTTCTGTTCACTTTCTTTGGCGACTTTATCCAAGAGATTTTGCAGGTCTTGTTGGTTCTCAGCTATCAGTACTGTGTCGTCAGCATACCGAAGGTTGTTAATATTGTATCCTCCAATTTTTATGCCTGGTTCTGTGATGTTTGTTCTTAGAATATTTTCGCTGTACAGAGAAAAAAGGTCTGGAGATAGTACACATCCTTGTCGCACCCCTTGTTTTATAGGTTGGTATTTTCCAATTCTATTTTCAACTCGAACTGCTGCTTCTTGCTGCCAGTATAGATGTTTTACAATCCTATAGTTACAAAATAACTTGAATATTCACCTACTTGTAATTTGTTGCCCTCAGACTTGTGCTGTGGAGTCATTGGTTTTGTCAGTGTGGTCAAGACTTTTATTATGTCAATGGTGGAGAGAATGAGAAGTGTAGATGGTAATGACTGTTCTTTTTTGTGGTGGTGGATCAGTATAGATTGTAATGGCTGTACTTCTTCGTGTTTGTGGATCTCCATTTAGCTGTGAGCTAAAGGCTCTAGGCAGCTGATGCCACAGTGAAGAACTTGGCTTTGTCTTGAAGATTGTGGGTGGAACACCTGCTGCTGGCAGCCTCTTTTCAACCAGCTGTAAAAATGGGTATTTGACACATTAATGTTGGGGAATGCTGCTTCTGAAAATGGCAGATGTCTGTCTGCAGGGTGAGGCATACTAGATAAGAGTCATTTACCTTCACTTTGTCAGCCACAGTGTTCAGTGCTGTCATTCTGTCTTCCATGTTGTGAAAAAGTGTTGTCTCCTCTTGTCAGCTAAGTATGTGACCAGGTATTCCAAAAATTCTGTTTTAATTTTACAAATGTGAGATTGTTTAATTTTGGAAGCATGATTATGTCATCCCGTTTTTATGTCCTCTCACAGCTAGGGATTTTCTTATGCTGCTAGATTTTATGGTTCTAGTCTATGCAAGCTGAAAATATCCCACATAAACAGATGCCAATATGAGAACACTCCAGAATATACATTGTGAGAGTATCCATTCTGCATAGATCTATGTAGAAGATTTCCCTCTAAAACAGCCACTAAAAGACTGCCCCCAGAACATGGAGAACTATGAACTTCACTGTTGTTGTCAGGATTCCAGATTTAGCATAGTCTAGGACCTACATGATTAAAAAGGAAGAAACACAAATTCTTTGAAGCCTCTGATAGATTCCACTTCAGCAAAGCTATGGTTAATTATTGTTGGTAAATGCCATGCTGATGTATTTTCAGGGTGACCATAACTTGATTGTAGACATTTATGAAAAATTGCCAGTGCCATTTGGTCTTGTTCGTTTTGGAGTAGCTCCTGATCATCCTGAGGTTAAGGTCAGTATATTCTAAAGGTTAGAAGTTCTTAAAATGTAGAATCAGCTTTTTTCATTAACAAAACACTGCTGGCGAGATTCTTCGGATGCTGCGCATGGAGTGAAACTCCTCCCAGCCAATGAATAAAGTGAGAAAAAGCAATTAGGGTTGCCGTGTGGCACTGATGTGAAAAGGTGATGGAAAGGATAAAGTGAAGCTTAATCGGTATGTCCAGTAGTCTCGCGGCGAGAGCTACTCATACCACGGCACCTCTGCTCTAGAGGCCAGCCACGTCCAATATACATCCATACTGGTGAAATATGCCTAAACCAGCTTAAACCAGGGGTGAAACTTGATGGCTACCCATGTCACAGTACCTCCACTCTAGAGGTCGATCACATCCTAAACACGCCCATACTGGGATAATACGCCTAAACCAGCTCAACCCAGAGGTGAAGCTTACTAGTGGCGAGAATTCGTCCTCCTGGACAAAAGCCCCATCCTGGTCACAACTAGAAAAGTTAGCGGCCACGACCACAAAATGCTGAAGTCGGAGACACTGGACCAGTGCATCTAGATAGGCAACCACCTCTCACCCTGCGGGATGTATGCGTATCCTAATCATGCTGAGGTTTTCCAGTGAGAAAGTCCAATGCTGGACTGGATGGGCAACCACCTCTCACCCGGTGGGGATACACAGGTATCCCAAAACACGTCAAGGTTTTCCAGTTAGAAAACCCAACTCTAAGCTGGATGGGCAACCACCTCTCACCCAGTGGGGATATACTAATATCCAAAACACGCCGAGGTTTTCTGGTGAGAAAACCCAACTCTAGATTAAATGGTGCAACAAAAACCTTGGTGTCATGCAATCCCGTTCTGATACCCACCAGGAATACAGACTCAAGCCCTGCGATACTCTGAACCTCTTGTGGTCCTCTTGGGGATCTCATGTGGTCCTTTCGGGGACCACGGGACCTATTGAGAACCACAGGAGTAAATTCAGTAGGATCACAGGGCAGTCTATGTGGTAGAAGCAAACGAAGAAGAAGATTCATTAACAAAAACAAACAAAAAACATTTGTAATAGGGTTTGTATTTAGTTATATATGTATATGCAACTATTTTACTCTTAAAGGGTCTAAGAATGTCAGAAGACTGAGGATGTAATCTGTACAGACACAGGAATACAAATCTTTATTATTTTATAGACCTTTTGTAGTCGTTGTTTGTGAAATGGCCTAAATTGTGAATGGTTTTAAATATTTGTTTACCAACAGACTGCTTCACAGTGGATGGAAATTTTCATTTGCTGATGCTGAATGAAGAATCTGTGGAGAGGAGCAGACAGAACCACAAAAATAAGATTTTTAAGGGCATGCATCTTTCCCATCGCAACATATGCCTGTGAGACCTGGACACTTAACAAAACAGCTGAGAAACACATAAATGCCTTTGAATGTAAATGCTACAGAAGAGTTCTCCAAATATCGTGGACACAAAAAAGAACAAATATATCTATACTACAAGAGCTTAATATTGAAGAAGGCTGGCTAGTGAAGAGGATTAAAGAGAGAAAACTGAAATATTTTGGACACATTAAACGTCATGATAATTTAGAGAAGACCATATTGGAAGGATACATAATGGGAAAAAGAAAAAGAGGAAGACCAAGACGAAGATGGCTGCAAGACATCGTTGACGATCTGGAAATGGATGCATCAGCAGCAGGCCATCTTGCTCACAACCGAGAGGCCTACAGGAGTGCTGTTTGGGAGGCAAAGTTCCGCAAGGGACATGCAAATGAATGAATGAATGATGCTGAATGTGTCATGATGAATGTAAGGGAGTGGATTGGATTTAGTGGCAAGGGAAGAAACATGTAGTTCTTGTACAGAGAGTTAGCTGTGATTCTGGTAATTTTCTGTTTACTTGTACAGAGAGCTAGCTGTGATTCTGGTAATGTTTTGTTTACTTGTACAGAGAGTTAGCTGTGATTCTGGTAATGTTCTGTTTACTTGTACAGAGAGTTAGCTGTGATTCTGGTAATGTTCTGTTTACTTGTACAGAGAGTTAGCTGTGATTCTGATAATGTTTTGTGCTTGATTGCTGAACAGAGATTTATGTGTGTTACTGTCTTGTATTGATGTCAGTCTATCTTTATAGTCTTCTGTTGACATTTTTCTTGTATCTGATTAGTTGGTTATCTTCCATTAAAGCCAAACTTGAATTCTTTGTATCTGATACCATGTTGAAAATCTTGAAATGCTGACGTCAGTTCATGTGCTTAATGGACTATGGTTGTCATTGTTGTTTTTTTTTAAACTCCAGGAGTGGATCCCAATAAGCTGGCAACTCTGTAGGCTCCACCACCTTGGTGAAATACATCTATTAATCTGCAACAGCTCTTTTGAGGAACAAAGTTCAGTCACAGCCAATCATGATTCATTAGACTTGTTGTATGTCTGATAAGTTATCTTCACATTCGGTTGTTATGTATGTGGTACGTGAGTCAGATAACACTGAAATATCTAACCATAGTCAGTGACATAGCATTAACATAGTCTTAATTACCATAACAACATGTTCACATAATTAGATTTATAAATTTTGCTGCCTCTTATCCTGTGCTTGGTCTAGATTGTGATATATAAATGGAAGTCCTTTTGTCTTTTCTAGCAGGTCATTTGATTAAACTGCTCTGTTGATTTTTTTTTTTTTCCTCACCGTATAAAAGGACTTGGCTATATGGTTTGTCCTGATGATCTTTGCACTTTCATACAGAATACAGAAGTCCGTTGAGATTATCAGTTTTTATGAACCATACTCATCTATCAACTACACCTCCATCGGTACCAGTTTCACTACGTTATTTTAATTACTGGACTTTGGAAAAAATAAACAGTATTTTTTTACCTTGGGAGTCGCAAAAATTTTTCTGATAGTTGCTTTTTTTAGCAGCTTTAAATATAATTCAGTTACAGAATTTTGCGTATTTATCATGTGGGTAAATTTTATTTAGTGTTACGGTGCCTCTGCTGACAAAAAGCTAAACATTCCTGGAGAAGATCTCCCAAATGTGATATCAGCAAGGTCATTTGTAGGCTGGTATAATGGACTGCCACAAGACAGAGAGGTACGTGAGTTTGTCTGTCATCAACATTTCAGCTTCATTTGTCCGTTTTATTTCATTCTTTTCTCCATTTTTTTTTCTTACATCCGGAGTGAGTGATAAAAAGACTCGACATAGATGAAAATGATCAGTTTTAAATCAGTTTGATGTTTTTAACATTTTTTTAATCAGTTTTTAAGTTCACTTTGAACTTGGTGTCACAGAAGACACTAAAGGTCATGAGAATGATTTCTATACTCACTTTTGATAAAAGGCATTCTAAAGAGCCAGCTGCAATATAAAAGAAAAACTAATCCCTGCATATGGAGACTTTTGACTGTCTTGTTTGTTTTTACCTGCCTGCATCACAGGTATAATCCTATGTGGATTGGATTCACTCTCATGTGAGAATCTGTTAATTGTTCATACACTAACACGCACATGTACACTGTATTCCAGTATGCCACATCCTGTAAACCAGCACTGTTTGGTTTCAGAAGACATTTTCCTTAGAACAGTGTGCTAGGAACTTGTTTTTACAGCTGGATTAACTGAAGCATTGCAGCAGTGCATTTCAAGCCCACTGCCCATGAATGAGAATGTAATTCACTGTTTGCCTCCTCTCATACAGTAATAATAGTTATGGAAGTAAGTGACACATTTAATTATGATATAACCTTTCATATCAGACAAACAGTTAAAACTTTTTAAAACAAAAGTTGGAACAGCTTTATTAATTAATGAGTACACATTTGTAATGTTTCAACTTACACCTCAGTCATAAAAAAAAAAACATACAGGACAAAGAAATAGGAAAAGAAGATATGAGGGTCATACCGAAAGTCATGAGAAAAAATTTTTTAAAAATCAGAATTTATAGATAGAGAAAATATAAATGTATCACCTTAATCTGCATCCTTTTCTTCACTTTTCAACATAATCTCTATTTCTCTGCACGCATTTTTCCCATCGCTCTGCAAGTTTGAAAATACCCTCCCAGTAGAATTCCGTTCCAGCTGACTGACGACACAGACGCACTGCTTTCTTGATATTCTCTCTTGTGGGACCCAGCAGGCACAAACTTTTCTATAGCCTAGGGTTTTAATCATTTCTTGTACTGCATTGTGTCCTATTCCAAGATTTACAGCGATTTCAGATACTGTGACACGTCTGTCTTCTTTAATGATGTCGTCAACCCTTTCCACGTTGTGTTCAGTGGAGGCAGTTCGAGGGCGACCACTATGAGGCATATCTTGAATGCTCATGTTTCCATCTTTGAAATGTTTCACCCACCTCCTAACACTGCATGGGGATTTCCTCTTTAACAAGGAACTCAATAACAGCATGTTGACGAAATGAAACTTTGGCACCCGCCATTTTGTTTCTGCTCTGCGTAGTCACATGACACATGATCGTGACATCATGTGACCTCTACATGAAATGCAAAGGATGCAGAGTAAGATGATACATTTATATTTTCTCTATGTATAAATTTTGATTTTTAAAAAATGTTTGCTCATAACTTTCGGTATGACCCTCATAGAATATAAATTCATATCCATGTTATATAACAAATAAGAATGGAAAAAATAATAGAAAAAATGGATCACTTAGATGTGACCTTTAAGAAAAAGCATCTGAGAACTGCATGGTGAAGTATTGTGAATGATTAGATGAAGACTTGTGAGGTGTGATACCATTCTGACTGGTTAAATAGTTAATATGTGCAAATTAAGGACAGACATATGAAAGTAACCTGAAACCAGATTGCCATTGCTATGTTATTAGAGTGTTGACTGTTGTACAGTTGTACTGCAGTGAGGAAAAAAGTCATGTTGGATGGTGGCTGCTTCTTTGATTTGCGGTCAAGAACATAATTAGGAGGATCCATTTAGTCAGTAAAGGTGATTAAGATCTGTGATGAAATTTTGGAAAAGGTATGAAGAAACTAACAGCACTTAAAAAAAAAAAAAAAGAAAGGAAAAGATACAAGTAAAGTCAAAAAAACCCAAATGCAACCACTATTTCAGCAAAATACTTTCTTCTTGGACATTAGAAAAGATAAAAGAAGAGATAACACAAAAAGGAAAAATGTATATTGCTTGAGACATACACTCTTATGGGGGTCAGATATAACAACTCATTACAATTATCTTGTTATATTACATTTCTGTTGCTCATAGATAGTATGATCACTTGCGGTTGATTGTGTCTTCCTCTTTATCTTCCTCTCTGTGAATATTTTCTATACATATTGCATTTTTCTTTTTCAAAGCTGCCTGTGAGTTTGGACTGTGAATCTGCTGTTGTTTTAGGCCACGGAAATGTTGCATTAGATGTCGCCCGTATCCTCCTAACTCCCATCAATATACTTGAGGTACAAGTCTCATTGTAACCTTTGTCTTGATATGCTGTAATCTGCTTAAGGTAAAGGTACTCCAGTTATGCCAATGAGGCACCTGGGGGGATATAGTCCATGTTTTACCTAGCCTGTTGAAACACTAGAGGGTGATGTGGTCAGCATCATGTCTGCCTGCCTTTTGTTCTGCAGCTAAAAAAGAAGTCAGGTATCCATTTCTATAGCTGCATGGCTGGCCCTCCTCCAGCTAAACTCAAACCAGTGACCTTTGCCATGAGAGACTAGTGTACTAACTACTTCACCACTCATAATCTATGTGGCCATCATGTAAGTCCCAAGGCAGTTTTGTTTATATGTGTACTTTGTTTTATCATGACCATTCCCAGTGCTCAGCAGAAGGTGGTCAAAGGCCTCCTGTAAGGAAAGAAGGGATATGATCATCAGTGAAGTAAGGAATACAGAGGATGATAAGCGGGTCCAGAAGGCAGTCCAACAGGCACAGCAAGGTCAGTGGACAACATGGGAGGAAGTCCTGCAGAGATCACTAACATGGGAGGAAGTCCTGCAGAGATCACTAACAAGGGAGGAAGTCCTGCAGAGATCACTAACATGGGAGGAAGTCCTGCAGAGATCACTAACATGGGAGGAAGTCCTGCAGAGATCACTAACAAGGGAGGAAGTCCTGCAGAGATCACTAACATGGGAGGAAGTCCTGCAGAGATCACTAACATTGGAGGAAGTCCTGCAGAGATCACTAACATGGGAGGAAGTCCTGCAGAGATCACTAACATTGGAGGAAGTCCTGCAGAGATCACTAACATGGAATGATCTGGAAAATGGCACCCTTGAGACTCAGCTTCATCATCAGAGCTACTTATGACCTTCTACCCACAGAACCCAACCTATACAAATGGGGTTTATCAGAAGACACAAAGTGCCCTCTCTGCAACGAAAGGCAAACACTAGAACATGTGCTGTCAGCATGCAGAGTATCATTAGATCAAGGATGGCGGCACAACAGAGTGCTGCAGGAACTAGTAGCCATTGTAGACAGGGCAAAAGATAAAGCAAATAACAGCAAAAGATTTGAGGTCCCACCTAAATACTTCTTAGGCACTGGTACGACATCAAATATTGAAATCAGGGACATTCCCTTACCATCACAGCTAGATGTTGGAAATGACTGGGATGTGATAGCGGACCTACCAGGAAGAAGAGAATACCCGACTGCCATCAAGAACACGGGAATGCCACCGGACATTGTAGTGTACTCCATAGAAAAACAGGAATTAATAATGATCGAGCTTACGGTTCCGTACGAAACAAGAATAGAGGAGCAACATCTACTCAAATGTGAGAAGTACAATGACCTGGTCAAGCAACTGAGGCAGGGGGCAGGAGTCAGGGCAAAAGTTATAGCTGTAGAAGTGGAAGAAAGAGGATTCGTAGCAACATCAGCATATGACCTATGTAAGCAATGGGCATAAAGGGACAAGCAAGCGCAAGGGCAATGAAAAGCCTTTCAGAAACAGCAGAAAAGGTTTCATGCTGGTTGTGGAGTATGCAAAACAAGCATTGAGACCATAAATAATTTCGTTTGTCACAACCAGTTCCAGTCCTCCATAGCTAAATCGCTAAAGACACACTACAAAGTGCAGTGCCAACTGGAATATCATGGGTTCAATCCTGGGACAAAAGAAAGCAACGGCTCACAAGACCTCTGGGAGTCATGACCCAGGGGTGGGCTTGGAGTTTCAGGAGTTTGGTAGGGCTGAAGCATTTGTCCGGGGGGGGGGGTACTTTTTTATCTGAGGGACTCGTGTTGCTGTTCTGCTCTCTACGGTAGAGAGTTTCCTGCATATACATAGTTTTATCATGACCATTCCTACTGCTGAATATTTAGCAGCAAATTGTATCAAGTATATCTTGTAGCAGATGTTCATCTTCACATGGCATCAGAGTTCATTATTACTTATTTCTGTAGTAGTAGGACTACATGTTACCTTTTGGTATAACTTTACCAAGTTGAAATAATTAGACTTGTGCACAGTAGTGTTAGAGGCTACATGTAGCCTTATATTTTGTGTAATAAAGTAGCTAGTAGTTAGAAACATCAGTCTAGTGAAGGTCAGAGTGTAAAAACAGTGAACGGAGACCTTAGATGCGAGAGGAATGTTGTAAGTTGAATGTCACATGCAGTAGTAGTGTGAGAAGAATGTTGTAAGTTGAATGTCACATGCAGTAGTAGTGTGAGAGGAATGTTGTAAGTTGAATGTCACATGCAGTAGTAGTGTGAGAGGAATGTTGTAAGTTGAACGTCACATGCAGTAGCAATGTGAGAGGAATGTTGTAAGTTGAATGTCACATGCAGTAGTAGTGTGAGAGGAATGTTGTAAGTTGAATGTCACATGCAGTAGCAGTGTGAGTCTCCGTCTAACCACAAGAGAGCAGGACACTAACCATGTGACACAGATATCACGAGATTTTTTTTGCTTATCTTGAACTGTCCACAGACATTTTTGATGGACACTGTACATTTTAAAATCTTGATAATTTTTGTCTTTATTTATACAAGGGAGCATCAAAAAGTAAAGCCAGTATACTGGTTAATATGAGCAAATGAACATGACAGTTATATCACTTCTCCACGTAGTCCCCCCTACAGGTTAGTGCACTTACTGTATCATTCTGCCAGCTCTTCATTACCTGGGAGAAAAAACTTCAGCCACTCCCTTATCCTGGCTCTGCCACTTTCTTAACCTATAATCAGAAGTGAACCTGTGACCACATGGAATCTCTTTTAAATGGACCAAAGACATGATAATCGCATGATACCTTATCAGGGCTGTAAGGGGGAAATAAGGAAGTTGTTTAGACCACAGTCATTGCATCACCTCCTTGATTGTGGCCACTGCACAGGGACATGCATTGTCATGGTGCAGCAAGACTTTTTTTTTGTTGACGGCATTTCTTGTCTTTTGCTGCAGATTGCAGGCTTTAGTTTCTCTCAGAGTGTAGCACAGTATGTTGTCCTGGTCAACATCCTGTGGTGAATTTCAGCAGGTTTTACTCCCTTTGTCAAAAGAAATCTCATTGCTGTGATTTGCTCATATGATGCAGCACATCTAGATTTACTTAATATTGGTTTCAACTAGACTAAGGGCAGATTGCTGCATTATGTGTGTTAGAACTACCCATTATGAACATATTATATTGCATCAGCTTTTGTTTTTTTTTTGTTTGTGGTTATGATGTAATTTTCAAATTGCCTTTACTTTTTTATTCCTTCCTTTGTATTTTATCATGTCCTTGTTATTTGAACATGTTTGTTGCAGAAAACTGACATTTCAGAGCATGCTTTGGAAGTGCTTCGTAAAAGCCGTGTAAAAAAGGTTCATCTTGTGGGCCGAAGGGGACCACTCCAAGTTGCATTTACAATCAAAGAGCTTCGAGAAATGATAAAACTTCCTGGAACCAGAACCGTTATAAATCCAGCAGATGTTGAAGACCTGGATAAAATTATAGAGAGTAAGTTTTGTTGTAAATGAGTGTGAAGTTTATAATATTGTTATGTTTAATGAATGTAATGAGTATAAGAATAACACCATGTAACCCTTACATCAGAAGAAAGTGAATTTTACTGTTTTGTTAAATATATTTTTAAATTAAAATTTATTCTTTTCATTAAGAGGAAGAAAGTTTTTGGCTTCTTAAAAAATGAAGTTCCTCGGATGACGGTGGCAGTAGTGAGATATGATCAGGCCCCTTTATTTTATGTGGTCTTTGGTTTTCTAAGCAGACCAGTTGTCTTTGGTTTTCTCAGCAGACCAGTTGTCTTTGGTTTTCTCAGCAGATCAGTTGTCTTTGGTTTTCTCAGCAGACCAGTTGTCTTTGGTTTTCTCAGCAGATCAGTTGTCTTTGGTTTTCTAAGCAGACCAGTTGTCTTTGGTTTTCTCAGCAGATTAGTTGTCTTTGGTTTTCTAAGCAGATCAGTTGTCTTTCTTTTTTTTGGTCATTTTTTTCGTGATCTGCTTCTCCTTCACTTTCCCATGAGTTTTCCATGACTGCAAGAAACATCTAGATTGTAGACAGAATCTCTAGATTGTAGATAGAATCTCCAGATTGTTGATAAAATTTCTAGAGTGTATATAGAATCTCTAGTGAATGGAGCGAGTCATTACTGATCCCAGTATTCACAAAAAGGTAATAAGAGCAGGTGTGAAAACAACAGAGAATATCCTTACTACAAACAAGCTACAAAATACTATCTATTATACTTTTAAATAGATTAAAACCATACAGCTAGAACATTATGGTAGACTATCAGGCAGGTTTTAGGAAGAGCAGATCAACCATAGACCAAATATTTTATCTATGTTAAACAGCAGAAAAGTGGTGGAAATGTGGAAAAGAAGTACATAATATCTTCATTGACTTGACCAGCTTATGGAAAATTATGAAATAATTTGAGATACCTAATAAATTAATCAGTTTGACCAGAATATTCATGAAATATAGTAATATATAAAAAAAAAAGAAAGTCAGAACCCTACTGTGTAAGAACTGGTTTAAAACATGGTGATACATTATCTCCATTACTATTCAATCTAATACTAGAAAAGGTAATCAGAAAAGTGAAAGAAGAAAGCAGTACAGAAGAACAAGCTAAAATATTAGAATACACTGATGACATCGACCTGGTGGGGGAAACTATGCAAGTCACCAATACCTGCATACATCTAAGAGATATGGCACTAAAAGTGGACGTGACCATTAAGATAAGACAGAGTATATGAAGATATCAAGAGACCAGAGGCAGAATGATCCACATTGTATAAATGTTGGAGATATGATTATTAGGAAAGAAGAAAGGTACAAATATCCAGGCACAACCTTCAACAGAAGCAACATAGTAAGCAAGGAAATTAAAAGCAGATTACAGATAGAGAATAAAATATACTTTGCCTTGCAACACTTGTTAAACTCCAAAATCCTGTCCCAAAACACCAAAGATAACAATCTACAAAACTGTAATAAGACCAGCTGCCATGTATGGATCAGAAACATGGAGTACAACAAAGAAAGATGAACAACAATTGCAGATCTTTGAGAACAAGATCTTAAGAAGAATCTTTGGGCCCATAAAAGCATATCAATGTTATATACACAACAGTGGAGAATGGAGAGCTAGAAAGAGCACTGACACTGAACGGAACAGCTTATTTAAATCTCAACGAATTCTAAATGTCTTGAAACTAAACAGACTACACTGGTTGGGCCATGTAGAAAGAATAGAAGACAAATGAAAATGATGTATGCACAAGAGATGAGGAAAACAAGACCAAGGGGTAGACCAAGACAGTGATGGAAAGACAATATAGAAGAAGATATAAAGGAAATTGATGTCACCAACTGGAGAGAAGATTAGGAATAGAGAAGAATGGAGGCGAACTTTATCTACAGCAATGAGCCTTAATGGCTCGGAAAGCTGAAGAAGAAGAAGAAAAAGATAGAATTTCTAGATTATAGATAAAATCTCTAGATTGTAGATGAAACATGATTTGACTGAGTTTTCTACTTGAGATAGGTACTTTAAGGGTTGAGCGAGTTTATCCTTCTTCAAATCCTATTAGCATTAACTGTCTGACTTCCTGTATTTACTGCAGGATAGTCTGGTCATTAGCTGTTTGTAACAGGTAATTCTATGTTAAAGAAGGAATTGCTTAAGTTATTATATCTCACTTAGCAGTGAACTCCATGATGACCAAAGTGGAGAATGGATGCCAGTGACTTGCCTTATGCTTCAGCTAGACATGGGAGCACAGATGAATGTATAAGAGTTATGACACAGTTGTCAGGAATAGTAAATCAGAACTGATGAACACATTGTTCCATCTGTCTGTTGTTGCTCACAGTAACAGGCTCAGTTGGGCCGATGGGGCAGGGCTTGCTCTGGCCCATCATGTTGATAGAGTGGACATAAGCTTTTACATTTAGATCCATTCCAATCTTTAAGAGAGCCATTGTAACACACTTTGATGGAGTGGATATAAGCTTTTATGTTTAGGTCCATTCCAATATTTAAGCTAGCCGCTGTAACACACTCTGTTTAGTACAAAACATTCGGAAAGTAACTGTCCACCAACCCAGTATTGAATCTGGTATCGTAGTGATATCATAATGACTGCGGCAGGTAGATATGACTTGATACTGCAGACATTAAGATATCACTACAGTACTAGAATCGATGCTGGGTTAGTGCACAGTTACTTGTGGAACACCCTATAATTGTTTATGCTTCAACACCGTCACTATATCGGCTGCTGAGAACATTCAGCTTGGAGCACCAGGGAAAAACATACTAGACCACCAGGGAAACAGACAAACATACTAGACCACCAAGGAAACAGACAAACATACTAGACCACCAGGGAAACAGACAAACATACTAGACCACCAGGGAAACAGACAACATACTAGACCACCAGGGAAACAGACAAACATACTAGACCACCAAGGAAACAGACAACATACTAGACCACCAGGGAAACAGACAAACATACTAGACCACCAGGGAAACAGACAACATACTAGACCACCAGGGAAACAGACAAACATACTAGACCACCAGGGAAACAGACAAACATACTAGACCACCAGGGAAACAGACAAACATACTAGACCACCAGGGAAACAGACAAACATACTAGACCACCAGGGAAACAGACAAACATACTAGACCACCAGGGAAACAGACAAACATACTAGACCCCAAGGAATCAGCTTCTAAATCAGACTTTATCACTTGAAAGAGTAGCTAACACAACAACAGTTTACAGAGTTAACAGTGAGATCATATTAGTTCCATTGAAAATTATTCCAGTATTTTGCCCTCTGTAGATGATTTCTTACCAGACTTTATTAACTCTTTCAGTGATATACAAAAACATGACCCCACCTAAAATTTATAATAAATTTATGTTTATTATAAATTTTAATTGGGATCTTGATATTTTTGTTTATCAAAAATGATATTTTTTATTGGAAATTACCAAAGGCATATATTTGGCCTATTAGTAATTTGAATTGGATGCAGAGTGCTGTTAGGGAGGCAAAGTTCCACATGGGACATACAAATGAATGAAATGAGTAATTTGAGTTATGATCCAAAAACACAAAACCAGTTAGATATAGTAAACTGTTATCATTTTCTTCTACAATGCTGTATAATTGGTTCCTGGTAGGAATAGTGCTAATATTGTGTGAGTGTCAAGATTTTAGAGATTGATTATTATAAAGTGTGTCAACATTTCAAGAACAGTCAGGGGCATTTATGTCAACCTGGGGACATTTACAGGAGTACCAGGTCACAACAGACCCCCGTGTGGTACCCGGGATCTGCAAAGAATAGGACCACTGTACCCTACCATGCATGATCGTAAAAGGCGACTAAGGAGGGTTCAGCATAGGGCCAGCAACCCTATCTGGTAAAAAACTATCAGACTGCTACAGAAACAGAAGCAAGGGAAAAAGCAAATGCAGGTGGAAGGAGAAATGCTTATCAGGAAACTGAGCCCATGAAGGTTGTGGATGAAAGCCAGCCACTGGAAGTCCCCAGCCCGACTGCAGACCTCCTGGAACCTAAACAAAAGATGCAAATAGGCAGCTGGAATGTAAGAACACTAAACCAGACTGGAAAACTAGCACAAACCATCAAGGAAATGCACAGATACAAACTAGACATACTAGGAATACAAGAAGCAAGATGGACAGGACAAGGCAGAAGGAAATTAACAACACAGCACACAGAAGATACAATAATATGGTCAGGTAAAGAAGATCTTCATGAAGGAGGAGTAGCATTGATTATAACAAAAGAAGCATCAAGAGCATTGCTGAAATGGATCCCAATAAATGAGAGATTATTATATGCACGGTTCAACTCAAGATTCACGAAGCTGTCTATTATAGTTTGTTATGCACCAACAGAAGCAGCTGAAGAGGAATTAAAAGAAGATTTTTACAACAGCCTCCAAGCCACAGTAGAAACAAAACCCAAGCATGATATGCTACTCATCTTGGGCGACTTCAATGCAAAAGTAGGTGAAGGAAATGAAGATAGAAGAAGAATCATGGGAAGAGAAGGAATCGGAGAAATAAATGAAAATGGAGAAAGACTGTGCAGTTTCTGTGAAGAAAACATGATGACCATCGGAGGGACAATTTTCCAACACAAAAACATCCATAAGGTGACTTGGAGGTCACCAGATAAAACCACAGAAAACCAAATCGATCACATACTAATAAACAGCAAGTGGAAACGGTCACTACAAGATGTGCGAGCAAGGAAAGGAGCAGATATAGGAAGTGATCACAACCTTCTGGTAGCAAAAATAAAACTAAAATTAAGGAAAGCCAGAATCGGAGAACACAGAAAGATACATTTTGATACAAGAAAACTGATAGACCAGCAAACAAGAAATGAATTCTCAATAATACTTAAGAACCGCTTCAGTGTTCTACAAGATGAAGCAGAAATGTCCATATTAGAGTTCAATAAAACACTACAGGAAACAGCAAAAGAGGTGCTGGGATATCGGAAAAGGAGAAAAGAGGAATGGATAAGTGAGACCACATGGGAAAAGATAGAGCAAAGAAAAGAAATCAAGAAAAAATTACTGAACACCAAATCACAACGGCTTAAAGAACGAGTTTTAAGTAATTATGCACAAAAAGACAAAGAAGTGAAGGAATCATGCCGTCAAGATAAACGTCAATATTATGACAACTTAGCAGAAACAGCAGAGAAAGCAGCATATACAAATGACATGAAAACCATATATAAAATCACAAAGCAGATGACAGGTAACTTCAATACAAGATGTGAAAGTGCAGTAAGAACACAAAATGGACAACTGGTCAGTGGAGAAAGAGAAAAAATTGAAAGATGGAGGGAACACTTTAACACCCTACTAAACAGAACACAAGCAGCACAAGCAATAGATATACCTGAAGCAAAAGCGGAACTAAACATCAATACAGGACCAATAACAATAATGAAGTAAAAGAGGCGATAAAGATGCTAAAATCAGACAGGGCACCAGGTGAAGATGAAGTGACTGCTGAGATGTTGAAAGCAGAAGAAACAGAAACACCAAAACAACTTTGCCGGATATTACAACAAATTTGGGATTTATAAAAAGCCCCAGAGGAGTGGAAAACTGGTCTTATAGTAAAACTACCAAAGAAGGGTGACCTCAGAGATTGCGGGAACTGGAGAGGCATTACCCTACTGCCACTCACTAGTAAAGTATTTTGCAGAATAATCATCAACAGAATTGTACCAACACTTGAGAAAAAACTTCGGAAAGAGCAGGCAGGATTTAGGAAAGGAAGATCATGCATAGACCATATATTTGTACTTAGACAAATATTAGAACAGGCAAATGAGTGGCATAGCACAACATATGCATTATTCATAGATTTTGAGAAAGCCTTTGACAGTGTCAACAGAGATGCACTGTGGAAAATCCTAAGATGGCATGGCCTCCCCCATAAAATAGTTAATGTAATCAAAGCCCTATACGAGGGTTTTCAGTCAAAGTTATCTGTGGAGAACATACCTCCAGCAGCTTTAGGGTACAAACAGGAGTGAAACAGGGATGTGTACTATCACCAACATTATTTATCTTGGCAGTAGACTGGTTAATGAAGGAGGCAACATCAGACAAACGCAGAGGATTACAATGGACCCTTGACACAGTGCTGGAGGACCTTGACTTTGCGGACGACATTTGTCTATTATCAAGCAGTCACAAAGATATGCAAGATAAAATAAACAAGTTAACCCAGAATGCAAACAACATAGGACTAAAGATCAATGTAGGAAAGACAAAGTTAATGAAGCAAAATGTGAACAACAGAAATGTACTCAGAGTAGATAACAAGTTAGTGGAGGAGGTCAACGAATTTGTATACCTTGGCAGCAGAGTAGTAGAAAATGGAGACAGCACAGAGGACATCAACAGCAGACTTACTAGAGCAAACCAGGCTTTTGCAATGCTACAGAATATATGGAAATCAAATAAACTAAGCATAAATATGAAAATCAGGATATTTAAGAGTAATGTTCTAAGTGTACTACTCTATGGAAGTGAATGCTGGAAAATCACCAAAACCATAGAAAACAAGTTGAATTCTTTCCAGACTAAATGTTTACGTAGAATTAAAAAAATATTTTGGCCAAACACCATAAGAAATAACATTTTATTGGCAGAAATGCAGATGAAACCACTGACAACAATTATTGAGGAAAGACGCTGGCGATGGTTGGGACATGTGCTCCGAATGACTGACAACTCACTACCAAAAATAGCACTAAGATGGACACCACAGGGGAGCAGAAGTAAGGGTAGACCAAAAGAGACATGGAGAAAAACAACAGAAAGGATGTTGAGCAATAGAGGGCTCACCTGGGCAAGAGCAGAAAAAAAGGCGAAAGACAGGCATTTGTGGAAAACCCTTGTGGAAGCCCCATGTGCCCTGGGCACTTAAGGTTCAGAGAGAGAGAGAGGTCACAACAGAGGTGTGTTTATTGCTTTCTCAAGAACACACCTCTGATCTTCAGATCTCATACATACTGCAGCAGAGGCACTAGATGTTTAGCATGATAAAATATGGGCATAATTAATATATTTATCGGCTACACTAAGATGACAGCTTGGAATCTGATTCAAGCAAAAACAGCCTTTGAATAGCAAAGAACATATACGATCATAATCGGTACTAATCCAGAAACAGTTTTAAGATAGAATCAACAATCTGTGATCATCATCTTCTGCAAGCTGACAACTGAACATATATATGTGTCAGAAAGATGAATACCCACATAGATGAGAATGAACAACAAAGGGTTGAAAAATTTACTACTCATTACTCCATATTATTTTGTCCTGATATTAGTTTACCACAGTCTCCAACATTTGAAGTCTGAGCCATATTTTCTTTCGACATAATGACAGTGTGTATGTATCTAGAACTATTTCTTGTCCTGACACTGTGTATATATTTGGATCTATTTCTTGTCCTGACATTATGTATGTATCTAGAACTATTTTTTGTCCTGACACTGTGTATGTATCTAGAACTATTTTTTGTCCTGACACTATGTATGTATCTAGAACTATTTTTTGTCCTGACACTGTATATATTTAGAACTATTTCTTGTCCTGACACTGTGTATATATTTGAATCTATTTCTTGTCCTGACATTAAGTATGTATCTAGAACTATTTCTTGTCCTGACACTGTATGTATCTAGATATATTTCTTGTCCTGACACTATGTATGTATCTAGAACTATTTCTTATCCTGACACTATGTATGTATCTAGATCTATTTCTTGCTTTGACCCCTCATACAAGAATTTGCCTTTTTCTTGTTTTCCTTATTTCTTATTGCATCTTATTCTTGTTTTCCTTGTTTTTTGTTGTGTCTTATTCTTATTTTCCTTATTTCTTATTGCATCTTATTATGAAACATGTATTTACTTGATAGAATGTCTGCATATTTTCTCCAAGGTCTGCCGAGGCCAAGACGTCGACTTACAGAACTAATGTACAAAACAGCGGTCTCACCTTCAAGCACAGATACAAAACTTTGGGCTCAAGCAGGTAAAGAATGGAGGCTGATATTTCTGAGAAGTCCCCTACAAATACTCAGCAATGCCAGTGGTAGACTGACAGGTGTAAAGTTTGCAGTAAATGAATTAAAGGTAATTGTTT
This sequence comes from Achatina immaculata, assembly GCA_009760885.1. Classification (NCBI taxonomy): domain Eukaryota; kingdom Metazoa; phylum Mollusca; class Gastropoda; order Stylommatophora; family Achatinidae; genus Lissachatina; species Lissachatina immaculata. Next base: position 67,577,142 of record CM019719.1, on the reverse strand, counting down.
ATGACTCAGCTTATCAAACTGAGCATTTATGAAACATTGTATAGACTGTGTATGTTGCTGAGCATTTATGAAACATTGTATAGACTGTGTATGTTGCTGTGTGCTGGAGGCTTTGTATGAAATTGATGAACTTGGAGTGGGGCATTGATTACTAAACTGGAGTTTGTAGAGAGTCAGGTGCTGTTCTATGGAGTAAGTCTAGAATATTCAAAATACAAGAAATAAATGAAGATTTTTATATAATACCAAGTGACAGAGGCTTCAGATAATCATCGTTGGCTTTAAGTTCTGAGCTATTAAAAATTATTTGAAATTTTTTTTTTTTTTTTAGATTCAGGTATTTTTTTTTGGGGGGGGGGGGGGGGGGGGTTAAAAGTTACATTTGTTTGAAGAGATTTTTTTCTGTAGTAATTGGAATGCTTCTCTTAGTTAAAAAAAACTGCAATAAATTGGAACACTTCTCTTAGTTAAAAAAAATTGCAATAAATTGGAATGCTTCTCTTAGTTTAAAAAAAAACTGCAATAAATTGGAATGCTTCTCTTATTTTAAATAAAAATTACAGTAAATTGAAACACTTCTTAGTTTTAAAAAAAATTGCAATAAATTGGAACACTTCTTTGAAGCTGCAGAACTGTGGTTAATTGGGGTACTTGTTCTAGGTGAAAAAACTGCAGTCTTCTTCTTCTGCTTCAAGATTGTTGGTCTCATCAGATCCTGATCACTGTTTTCATGGCAAAACCCGCAGTCCTCTCCAGATCCTGATAGGAGCCCCAAAGCTGCAGTAAACTGGGACAGAATTATTGTGATAACAGATATTTTGATGTATTTGACAACAGAGAAGATACATTCCAGAAAACAAAAATCTTATATTTCCTAAACACGCTTGAACTTTTTTTACCATCTTTTCTCAGTAGATTTTGTGGAGTAAAACAGCATTAGTCATATCCAAATTAGAGAGGGTTTTCTCTAAGTTACACAGAAGTACTGATGACTGAAGAATAGACATAAGTGGGTCTCTGTGAGGTACTGTAAGCAGCTGATTGCATAGTGAAAAACTATCTTTTTCAATAACTCTCCAGATCTGAGGTGACTGAGTTGTCAGGATCACATGGGAAAAAAATAAATACAGAAGTTCCTGGAGGTCATGTGTTTGTTGAAGCATTTAGCAAGTCGGTTTCATGTTGTTGGCTGTCACACAGAGAGAGAGGGTGAAGGCCTTTATTTCCTCATGTTATTTCAGGGAAACAGATCAGAGAATCAAACAGCAGTAGCCACAGATTTGAGGGAGACTATTGAATGTGGTTTAGTAAGTTCATTTCCTTTATTTGTTTAAATAGTAATTTATGTCACACCACTGTAAAGCTTTGCAGAAAGAGCAGAACTGTTTTATGTTTTGTGTGGAACATGAACAGTAGAGAAAATAAACTATGAAACATCTTAAACATTACAGTAGAGAAAATAAACTTTGAAACATCTTAAACATTACAGTAGAGAAAATAAACTGTGAAACATCTTAAACTATTACATTAGGCAAAATAAACTATGAAACATCTTAAACTAATACAGTAGACAAAATAAACTATGAAACATCTTAAACTATTACATTAGACAAAATAAACTATGAAACATCTTAAACTATTACATTAGACAAAATAAACTATGAAACATCTTAAACTAATACAGTAGACAAAATAAACTATGAAACATCTTAAACTATTATAGTAAACAAAATAAACTATGAAATATCTTAAACTATTACAGTAGACAAAATAAACTATGAAACATCTTAAACTATTACAGTAGACAAAATAAACTATGAAATATCTATTACAGTAGACAGAATAAACTATGAAACATCTTAAACTATTACAGTAGACAAAATAAACTATGAAACATCTTAAACTATTACAGTAGACAAAATATGAAACTATCACTTTCAGTGCCAGCCTTGCATGCTAGAAAATGCTTGTCAGAATCCAAAATGATCAGAAGTTTCATACCCAGAGTTATCAGTGTATGTTGGCAGTCACAGTCACACTAGGCTACAGAGTTTAAATCCAAGACAGGTTATAGAGCTGTCAGAAGAATCTGGGAAGACAGTGAACTGCACTTTGACTGCATTTTTTTAATAGATTATCAGTAGCAAGCAATATTAGCATTAGCAACATAAGTCTTTTTAATAATTATTGGTCAGCTTAGAGGAATGTGATCTTTATTAAGGAATTCTGGGTCATAGAATTGTTGTTTGATCTCACTGTCTGTATCTCTCTCTTACTCATGCACTCTCTCATTCTCTTTCTCACTCCTTCCCCTCTCTTGCTTTTCATGCTTTCCATCCATTTCCTCAAGATATTTAAGATTAATTGTTTTACTGAAATACAACTCTTTATTCACAGAATTTTTTAAAAAAATGAGATTACTATGATTTATTTATCTTTTCTACAGGTCCTGCGTAGTATAGGCTACCAAAGTCTAGCACTGGACAGCTCCTTACCTTTTTGTTCAAAAAATGGGGTTATTGATAATGAAAATTCTAGAGTTCGCGGAGAAAAGGGTATGTTTTAATACTCACACACACAGATATGTACATATATATACACACACATATATAAGGCAGATTAACCTTTCCCCTGCCGGAGGTAATATATTACAACATCTGGGAGGGCAGCTCCTTGCCACACAGCAGTATATTACCACGTTTCATTTCTATAAAAACGGTGTAACTTTTTCACTGTAAACATTTTATTTGTGCATGTCCAGTGACCCTTCATGGTTCAATCCAAAGCGTGGTTAGCAACAGAGTGAAATGGATGTTTTTATCAAGAATTTTCAATATTTTTTGTGATTTCGGAGTGTACGGACACGCCCAATGACCAGACCACTGTTCTTGAATGTAAAGTATATCTAGACCTATAAAACGGACTGGAGAAGTAGTTAGAAGGTTATTTCAGACATTATTTTAGTGAGCATGCCATATATCATCACAAGATGAGATCGTATAAATCTACAAGACTTCGCCAATGGTAGATCTAGACCTAGCCAATGGTTAGTAGGACATAGTTATCAGCTAAAATCATCACACTACCTCTTTTTTTCATAAAAATAACTCTGCATTTATGGATACAGTTATTTTGATGCATAATACGTATACTTTTAACGTGGAAATACTTTGTTACATTCAGTTTTTCAACTATACCCACTATAGTGCAGTGGTTCTCAACCCATGACAGGGAGTATTGTGGGCTGTGCTGAAGTCTCAAAGCAACAAAAAAAAAAGAGAGAGAGAAAAGTAGATACAATAAAAAAATTATTCCGCATTTTTCACGCAATGCATAGGCGCAGACTGCACGGATGCAAGCCGCAGAATTGTAGGTCACTTTATGAGTATGTCCGCAGTGCGGCTATTGGAGAAAGGATGGTCTAGCGATCGCACATTACAAATCAAATTTAATGACCCCGCTGTGGATATCTCTTCCTGTTGGTGCACTGTTTCGCTGGAATATCTGTTTTTGTCAGCCCTGGCAATGAAAGTTCTTTCACTTTTTTCAACAACTTACAAGGTCCAACAATTAAGTAATGAGACTGATTTTATTATGGCCAAGACAAAAATGCCATCTATGAAGCAAAGCATGGAATCCAAAGAGGCAACCTTCATCTATGATCTGGCAACTTTTCATCGCCACCCATAAGCGGACGACAAACAAGCTGCCATTTGTTGACCTAGTTAGAAGTGCATTGATATGTAATCAGCATGAAGGAAAAAGCTAACATTAAACTCTGTTTAAAACTCAGAAAAAGTGCCATTGAGACAGTTGAATTGATGTGATAAGTTTATGGGGATAATTATTTATCTCGTGCAGAAATATTCAGTTGGCATTCACGATTCAGAAGTGGTGTGGAAATGATTACAAAAGCAACTGAACATTCCTGTTCATAATGAGAAACTCATTGCAAAAGTAGGAGAACAGATACAAGAAGATCGTTGTTCGACTATGAGGATGATGGCAGATGAATTTGGTGTTAACCGAGAGATCATTCGTAAAATTTTAGTGGAAGATTTGGGCAAGAAAAAAGTTGCTTGCCAGTTTCTACCACATTTGTTATCTGATGACCAAAAACATCAGCATATTGAGTACACAAAAGACATCATCAAAACATGTCGCAGAAATAAATATTTCTTAAATTTGATTGTTGCAGAGGATGAAACTTGGACTTTCTGCTATAATCCCACAGCTAAACGTCAAAGTGCTCAGTGGAAGACATCATCATCACCAAAAGGCAAAAAAATTCGTCTTCAAGAGTCGAAAGTGAAGACGATGTTGGTGTGCTTCTGCGACAGCAAAGGAGTTATTCATAAAGAATTTATTCTAGAGGGACAGACTGTCACTGCCAAAGTTTATTTAAGTATTTTGAAACGCCTATTGAAAAGGATTCTCTGAGTCCGGCCCAAGTATTCAACACCTGGCAGTTTTTTCCTTCTTCATGATAATGCACCGGCTCACCAGGCGGTAGTTGTGCAGGAATTATTGGCCCAAAAACAAGTGTGTGTTCTCAACCATCCACCCTATTCCCCAGATTTGTCTCATTGCAATTATTTTCTATTCCCAAAATTAAAGTTACCATTGAAAGGACACTTCTTTGACGATACTGATGACATCCAAAGGGCTGTAACATCAAGTTTAAGCGCCATACCAACAGAAGAACTGCAGAGATCTTCCAGTGTTTGTTAGATCGTGCCACTTGCTGTATCAATGCACAAGGGGCTTACTTTGAACAAAATAAAGGTTATATCTTCAACTGTTGTTTATTTTATTTTTTATGTAATTAGTCTCATAGCGAGCCTTATGTGGCGTTTAACGGCACGGGAAGGATATAAGATAAGTCTCATTACTTAATTGTCGGACCTTGTATTTATGCGAAGTTTCATTTTCTTCATTGACTTCCATGAAAACCAAATATTGTTCAAGAATGAATGTGGAGGATGATCTTTGAGTGTGTCTGTCACAAATTCCAGCCAGAATAGACATGCTATCCACCGGAAACAGTGCCATCTTTAACTCTTTCCATGCCAGAGGAAGAAACACGGACGTGTTGTGGAGTGCCAGAGTAAAAACGCGGGGTATGTTAGGGGGTATAGTTATAAAATGGAATGGAAAACAGTATTTCCATGTACTTCCGTATACTTATTATGTTTCAAAGTATAACTAAATGAATGAAAATTTCATAAATGCAGAGTTTTTTAGGAAAAAACTAAGTAATGTGATGTTTTTAGACACTGCCCAGCTCACCATCGGCTAGGTCTAGATATGTACTACTTACCATTTTAGATGTGTAGATCTACTTGTCAATCTCATATTCTGATTCTATGTTGCATTCTCGCTAAATTAATGTCTGAAATGACCTTCTGACTACTTCTCCCATCGTCTAATATGTCTAGATCTACTTTGGATACATTCAAGAGCAGTGGAGTGGTCACAGGCCATGTCCATACCCCTATCTACATCATCAAAATTGAAAAATTTCAGTCTTTCTCTTCCTTTTTCTCGCTCGGCATCGCTCGTAACTAGGCACTCTTTCGCCATTTTGAAAAGTGTCACCGGAATCGCGGACGAAATATGTACAATCTAAATGTTACACCGGTTGTTTTATTGAAACAAACCAGTGATCATTATAATGACCATTGGCACGCATCAGGTATACCGGAAGCGTCATTATGACCAAAGGCATGGAAAGAGTTAAGGTAAATGAAAATAACTTTTGTGTAGCAATGAATATGCAGTTAAACATGTAGAGAAAATATAATACTTTATAAAATTAGATTCATACCTTGCAAATATAAAGCACTTTATTAGTGAGTCGCAAAAATGTTTCACTTTTAAATGTGGGCCATGCAGCAAAAGGGTCTGAGAACTGCTGATATAATATATATATATACACACACACACACACACACATATATATATATACTTTAGCCGCACTTTTAATCTGGCAGAAATGGAATGTCCATGTTTTTGCCTGTGGCAGGGAAAGAATTAAGTGCACAGAAATGAATGCCCTGACTATGAATGGGCACTACTTACTGCAGGCTTCCCAGAAGATTTTGTGGAAATTTGAATATGGAGTGCATTCTTCGAGAATATGGATTCATCAGTGGATTAAAGCTGTTATGATAATGCTTTTGTGTTTTAGGTATGTGTTAGTATTGTAACAGATTTGCCACAGTATCTATACCATATTAAAATTTTGTTTATGTAATAATTAGTGATAACATATTCTTTGGAATGCTGACAGTTTGCACAGATGTTTTCAAAAGTGACTAAAAGGGCACTTGTTGGTTGTTTGGATGTTCCAAAGAGCTATTCTGAACATAGCTGTGAAAAGAAACAAACAGGCCAAACTGCAGGGAAATGGTGAAGAAGTATACAGTGCTTCTCCGAGCTCAAGATTATGCACAGGGTAGATGACCTTGTAGCATAAACAAAAACTGAAATACTATGGATTTGTCAGTGGATATTCAAGTTTCATTGCAAGATTGATCTACAGAGTCAGATTATAAGAAGTGGAGAGAGAATCTGTTGCTCCATATAAGGCTCAACAAGGAGTATATGTTTGTGATTGCTCCGTCTATGAACATCCAAAGACATGGATGGGTGGAGAGTTATACCCAGCTAGTGAAATACGGTTTATTCAGAAGTTAATGAAAGCTGTTGAGATAGTGAGACAGGAAGACATGATACAAATGCTTGAAAAATTTCACGTGGTTGGTTAGATAAGAGAACTATTAAGAACCAGGCTAGTGGGTTATTCACAGCAGAAATTAGAGGAACTTCTTATAATATTTGTTTTCAGTTCGTGTTTTTTTTTTTTTTTTGGCAGGGCTGTACTGCGCAGGCTGGGTAGGAAAAGGTCCTGTTGGCGTTATTCTGGGAACCATGACGGATGCTTTCGAAACAGGTAAAACAGTTTTACATGACATTCACAGTGGAGCACTTGGAATCAAAGAAAAAGGAAAACGTGACAGCCTTGTGGAACGTATTCAAGAGAAAAGTAAGAGAATCACCTTTTTAGATTTGTTAGTACAAGAAGTAATGCATGATCACAAGTATCATAACTCTGCTCGCGTCTTCACCGATTCAGATTATCTTTACCCAGTTTTCTTGTAGGAAAAGAAAAACTGCGTCATGTATCCAGTCAGAGAGTTTGGATCTGAGACGGGAGGTACAAGGATTCTGCCAGCCTCAGCCGGCGTAAGATAGCAGCATTGACGGACTTGACCAAATATTTGTTCCATTCTGCATTCATCAACACGTACCTGCTCAAAAGTCTTATCATCTTTTGAGTTGATTAAACAAGTCCCAAGATTTTCTGCGTGGCTAATGTGAGTTGGCCATGTCTCCATCCCTGAAGCCCTTTTGCATTCTTCAAGCACGTGAACAGCTGCCTGCAGAGATTGTCAGAAATCACATTCTTCAATCACGTGAACAGCTGCCTGCAGAGATTGTCGGAAATCACATTCTTCAATCACGTGAACAGCTGCCTGCAGAGATTGTCGGAAATCACATTCTTCAATCACGTGAACAGCTGCCTGCAGAGATTGTCGGAAATCCTGAAGTGCTGCGTTGTCTGCTTTCAAGAGGAGGGCCATATTGTCTACTCTGAATCAGTGGCTGAGTATTCAGACTTCCTTTAGAAAATATCTAACATTTGTATCATGTCTTCCTGTCTCACAGACTTCTTTAACATGCACTTCTTGACAAAGTGGAAGAATTTAAAAGAACATTACTTCTTTACATGCTGAAAGAATTTTAACCATTTTGCTGCTGTGGATGCGTTCAGACATTCTGCTGTATCACTGCTAAAGATGTCTTAAAACATTCCAAGATTTCTGCGATTCTGGTGCTAACACGTTCTACCTTTTACTATGGTGCTATAAACTACGGTGGGTGTCATAGGAATCATAGTAGCTATTTTTTATGTGGCCTAGTTTCAGCAAGCAGGACTTGTCAGAAAATTGGTACCAGTGTTATTTCTGTCTCTTGAGAGAGGGTTATAAGAACTGTACATGTGTTTGTAGCTTTCCAGTGTTCATTTTATATTATGTGCAGCACTGATATTTAGTGACAGTGTTGCATTCAGTATTTTATAAAACATTTCTTATATCTTGGCCTGAAAATGAATTTATATACAAGCTCAGAATTTCTGACGTGGGCGACGGTGAAGACAAAGTTAAAATAAGTTCTGACAGCAAACAAAATAATCAGAGCGCTTATGCCCAGCCATGAACTGAACATTGACTGGATGGCGGTATGAACAAAATTTTAAATACAATGACTACTTGTCGAAAAAATATTTGCATTGATCACCTGTGTTTAGTGGAGTTATGTCCTAGGACATTTTCTTTTTGGTACTTTTGAGAATGTTACATTTCTCAGATAGAGGCAATGAGAGGGCCAGCAGGAATCAGCTTTTCAGAGACATTTCCCTTCAGTAGGATCATCAGCACTGATGGAAAGGGCCCATTGAGAAAGTGTGTTGTGTGTAGAAGAATATAAGATGACAGGAAACAAGATATATGTCCAAAGACTTTGATGTCATTTGCGTGTTGAGTCACATTTTTTTAACATTTTACAAACTTGAGGGGTGGAGGGGGGGGGAGAAATGTGTTTTGTCATTTTCTTTTTTTTATATTATGTAAAAAAATCATTCACTGAAGAAGTTTTAGTCATCAAGGAAAGTAATAAGGGACATGAATGGGGAAAAATAATCACAAAGAGTAGCGAAGAATCTAAGATTTTCAGACAACATATGTCAGCACCAGAGGAAAGAATGCATGCAGAAGAGTGTAGCACAGCAGGTCACACCATGCAAGGTGAATATAGCAGCGAAAAAGTTAAAGAACTTTATTTCTTAACATGCTGAAAGAATTTAAAAGAACTTTAAATCTTTGTACCATTGTAAAAATATAAACTTTACAGACCATCTGTCCTAACATAATGAATATATTGTGATAATTCTTTTTTTTTTCAGCTGTGACATTTCCAGAATGGGAGAAGATTGACTTGGCAGAAACAGCGGCTGGTGAGAAGATTGGAAAACCAAGGGAAAAGATAACTGATATTCAGACATTGATAAAACTGGCAAAATCTTGACACAAGCTGTTAATGAAAGACAGTAGACCACCAGCTGCATACACGATCTCAAATGAATCTCACTTTCAATTTTATTTTTAAATGAACATACCAGTAGAAATTCACATGCTGTGTTGTTACAGAGTTCAGAAGATTTAATTTATTAAGTCATTGTTTTCTTTGTCTGGTGTAAGATTTTCAACTTTTCTTTTAAACAGATTTTTTTCATCATCATCATCATCATCATCTTCTTCATGATGCAGAAGCTTCCCTTCACTAACACTGGGCCAACCAGGCCACATCCATTTTTTTTTTTCTAACATTTCTTGTGGTGTCACAACAGGTTTGTGAAACAAGGTGGTCTTGGTCTCTGTCTGGATGTAGCTTAATGAGATGGCAAATATTGCAGCTCTGTGGAGAGGATATTATCTTGTCCTTTTCTGACCAGCTACATGGAGAGGGTATTGTCCTTATTACTGTCCCTATCTGACCAGCTACACGGAGAGGGTATTGCCTTATTACTGTCCCTATCTGAACAGCTACATGGAGAGGGTATTATCCTTATTACTGTCCCTATCTGAACAGCTACATGGAGTGGGTATTATCCTTATTACTGTCCCTGTCTGACCAGCTACATGGAGAGGGTATTATCCTTATTATTGCCCTGATCTGGCTGACAACACTGACAAGATATTGCCCCGTATCATCTCATGTATGAAGAAATTGATGACCATAAGATGTCATCGTAGCTTTCTGAACTAGAGTAATATAAGTGCTCCATAAACATTTAACCGCTTTCATAGATCCTCTACTCCAGCCTGGTTCTAACCCAAGCCAATGTTCTGGGTGCCTGTTATAACTTTCCATACACTTCCTACATAAAAAAAAAAAAATATCAGTCTTTGTCTGAGGTGCAGTGAGATAGAAATGAACTTGATGTTAATGTTTCTGTATCGTTTTCTGGACTAGAATCAGTGATGCGATGCTGCAGCATTTCTTTTTGAAAGAACCAGGCAGTTGCTGTACAAACTTGTTAGTGGGAATAGCATGAGGTAAAATGCAAAAAGTGAATGTTTTACAGTTAAAAAAAAAAAAAAAAAAGCACTAGTCATGTTAATGGTTCAACCAAATATGTATACTAAGCATATTATGTGAAAAAAAGTAAGATAGTCTTATTGTGTCAGAGAGGTACTGAGATACAGTGGTGTGCATATTTTCCTTGATCTGTTGACACACTGAGGGTGATGTGGTCATCATGCCTGGCAGCCTTTCCTTCCCAACACACTACATTGTTAAAAAATAAAGCATATTAATTTTTGTTTCAAAATTTGTTTTGTTTCATGTAATAATGCATGCCACTAAAGACGACCATTGGGCAGATCATTAGATTGTTCTGTGATTATGTTTCGTAACTAGGCTTTGTAGAGTTGATGATCAATTTTTCTTGTGCCCATTCCAGCATTCTCTTATTAGTTCTAATTTTATATTTTTTTTACCATTTTTCTTTGTTACTGATCATTCCCACCAATATTTGTTCACTTTAATGAATGAATTTCTATAATGAACATTGTTGTATATCTTTGATTTCTGATTTGCTTTTCGATATTCCAGTTATAGCATTTTTTGTGCTTTCTTACTTCTGTTCTTAAGAATAATAATCATACCTGAAGGAAAGGTACCATCTTTTACCTGAAACACAGACTGATAATATTCTTCAGATGTTGCTTGTGCTAGCTAAAGGTCTGTACTTTCTGTATGGATTTGGGGCTTGTTTTTGTAACTGTGTATTAGCCAGAATAACCAGAAAAAAGTATTAGTAATGTGAAGTGCTTTTTGAAATTAATGTTAAAGTGTGACAAGAGAACAATAAAGAGTAATAAGAAAAATGAAAACAGATTTTTTTTTTTTCGGTACTTATAAAAGATGATAGATATGTTTCAAATGCCAGGGATGTAAAGAACCATCAATCACCAAGACTTTAAGTCACGTCCTTGTAGGACACCCTCATATAGGCCTGATAACAGTTTCATAAGCAAGGGCAGGAATGATATGGTTTCTTTTGTGGTGGTGGAGCTGAATAAGAAACCTGACTTTTCTTTCATTTTGTGTGCACTATGGGAAACACCATAACAGTCATGATCTGTGCAGCTGGATTAAAAAACTTATTCATACAACATTTAGAACATCTGTGGCAGAATATTTAAAAAGCTGGGGATCTGTGGCGCCAGAATTTTGCAGTAATTCCTGGTATGTATACAAATTCTTTACCCTTGAAAAGATGTATGTGTACCTGATTCTTATCCTGGATAACCATGATCCTGTAAACTACAAGTTCTTTTCAGCTGATGCTGTAGTGAATAAAAGACATTTGATCAGATGCTGGTGTTAAGTCAGACTTCACAACAAACTCCATCATCATGGCAGAACCCTGCCCTGTTGGCCAGACCTAGGTAAAACCATATCTGTTTCTAATGGCGATGTTGGAAAGTGTCTTGGCCAGCTTTTGTCTGCTCACTGTAATAGTGTCATCTTTACTCCCCAGTTTGTTTTTATAATATACCAGGATGAACAAATTCTAATGCACCTAAATCATTTACTAAACAGAATCTGCAAAGACTGATGTGTTTAAATAATTTATTAAAGATCTTTAGCAAAATTAAACATTTTAAAATAATGTACAACACATAAAAGTAAACATTTAAAAATAATGTACAACACATAAAAGTAAACATTTAAAAATAATGTACAACACATAAACAACAAAAATAAACATTTTAAAATCATATGGAAAATCACATGTAATCATGACACATATATGTACTGTTTGTCACTTAATCATGACACAGATATGTATTGTTTGTCACTGAAATGACAATATCAGTTTTGTATCTGATGAACTCATTTTCTGGATGTGATGATAAGAAAACAAAATGTGCCAGCACAAACTGGATTTTTTTTCCCATAATCTGAACAAATTTTCATTTGTGAAAACTACACTAAAATACAGAAAACATTTGAAGACAACACACAGATGAAACCTTCAACCATTACTGGAGTTTAGAATATTGGACTTTCATGCATTATTATCCATGTTGTGTTTAGTGCTTATAGTGTAGTCTCAGCAGAGATAGAGGCCACTAGTCATTTATGCCCCATCTGGACATGGTTTTTTTTGTAATTACAATGTTTACAATCCATACTAGATCAGAACTTGTTACAATGTGTCATAAAGGATTATATATTTCCTTTATTTCTGGTTTAATAACTAAGTGGAGAGTGAGTAATGAATAACTAAGACACTCTCCATGTCACTCATCCGCACAAAGTAGGGAACATGTTACTGCTTCACAGACAGGTGTAAACACAAAAATACCCACAGGTAGTTGATACCTGCCTGTTACATTATACTGTGTCACTTCAGAATTGATATGTGTCTGTTACATCATAATGTGTCACTTCAGAATTGATACCTGCCTGTTATATCATACTGTGTCACTTCAGAATTGATACCTGTCTGTTACATCATACTGTATCACTTCAGAATTAATACCTGCCTGTTATATCATACTGTATCACTTTAGAATTAATACCTGCCTGTTATATCATACTGTATCACTTCAGAATTAATACCTGTCTGTTACATCATACTATGTCACTTCAGAATTGATAGTGTCTGTTACATCATACTGTATCACTTCAGAATGACGTTATTTCCTCACAACACTAGAAACTTGAAAAGACAGATACTCTACCCACACATAGTTCAACAGCTTGCATGGAATTTACAGAAATTTCAACCCTATAAAAATAAATATTTTAAACTCGCTTAAAAAAAAAAAAAAGTGCCAGCACCTTTTGTTTACCTAAGAATATAAGACATTAGCTATAAAATAACACAGGTCTTCTGAAACAAACTCTGATTCACTAGATATGAATTTATTGAACAAATGTATATGACTGTGAATTCATCAAATCATGGGTACAATTCATTCTAAATGTACATCAAAACACACACACACACATAGCCATTTAAAGAAAACACTGCTACACTGAAAATAAAGATCAGTTATTCAGAAGTCAGCAAGCCATAACATCTTTTCTGAATTAAAAAAAAAAAGAGAAATAACGCTGCTCTATTCTCGTTTCCAGCGGCCAATGACCTGATTACAACTGGGACATGCGTGAATGACATCTTTGCAGCTATGTAGACAGAAAGGAAGCAGACAACAGCCAAAGTAGCAGCTGAGGACAACACACATTATCAGTTTTTGTTATATTACTGCATACATTAGTTACACCTGGTGAAAAACATTCAAAACAGACAACTAATGCTCTTGCTGAAATATAAAAATATAATTCATTATCATTACTTCAGATTTTTTCTTTATAACATGAAGTTATTAACTTTCTGAAAATCTGGATTTTATATTAGCCAAACCATGCATCAATCTACTGCATCACATACCCATCGCAGCTACGCAGTGGACACTTAAAGAAAAGACTGTTGCTAAAGACAAACTGTCGTAGAACTGCAAAAGAGACAGCATGCAACACAACTAAGCCACCACTCAACAGCTAGCTGTAAGCCACAAGATGTTGGGAAGAATTTGCTGCCACACTCCAAGGCAAACATAACAATGGTTGCTTAGTCAGTTACTGTACAAGAACACAGATTGATACACCAGGAGAAACTTGTGAAATGCCTGGATGAGACTGCCGTAGAGCTCTAAGATGAAGCAGTAACTGTGTCACCTTGACTTCCTGGTAAAAACTGTAGAATGTTCATTGAAAAGTAAGAGTTTACTGATCAGATCTGACATAACTGTGTCACAGTGCAAATGCAAGATTATACTCAACAAATTTCTAGGAAACTGGACAAATCTGTTGATTATTCTCTTGTGGGAATTCAGGGTCACAGATTAATGCTCTGCTGTTTGTCAAAGTAAGCAGAAAAGTACCATATATGAATAAACCCAAAGTTTGTCTTGCCAACTCCACTACCCTGGCTAGATGATTATTTTAAAGCATGATATCCAAGGTTTGTCTTGCCAACTCCACTACCCTGGCTAGATGATTATTTTAAAGCATGATATCAATCATTTCAATTTTACTGTCTTTGTATGTCTGGAAAAACAACAGAAATAATCTAAAAGTGGTGTAGAAAAAATATATACAACCTTCTGATGAAGCATTTTTCTAAACCAAGCTGTATGGTTCCAGGGTTTTATGCCTAAACTGCTCATGGACTCTATATTAAATGTGAACAAAAACAGCCCTACTTTTGACCAAAAAGGTCAACTACAAGAGTCACACCGAAAGTCGTGAGCAAAAATTTTTTAAAAACCAGAATTTATATATAGAGAAAATATAAATGTATCACCTTAATCTACATCCTTTTCTTCACTTTTCAACATAATCTCCATTTCTCTGCACATATTTTTCCCATCGCTCTGCAAGTTTGAAAATACTCTCCCAGTAGAATTCCATTCCAGCTGACCAAAGGCACAGACGCACTGCTTTCTCTAAATGGTCTCTCCCAGCTGGCACAAACTTTTCTATAGCCTAGGATTTCAATCATTTCCTGTATTTCATTGTGTCCTATTCCAAGATTTACAGCAATTTCAGATACTGTGACACATCTGTCTTCTTTAATTATGTCGTCAACCCTTTCCATGTTGTGTTCAATGGAGGCAGTTTAAGGGTGGCCGCTGTGAGGCATATCTTGGATTCTCGTGTTTCCATCTTTGAAATGTTTTACCCACCTCCTAACACTGCTAGCACCCATACAGACATCTCCATAATCATGATGAAGTTTGTGGTGAATTTCAGCAGCGGGGATTTCCTCTTTAACAAGGAACTCAATAACAGCATGTTGACGAAACGAACCTCCAGCACTGCCATTGTGTTTCTGCTCCACTTGGTCACGTGACACAAGATAGTGACATCATGTGATCTCTACATGAAGTGCAAAGGATGCAGTTAAGGTGATACATTTTTATTTTCTCTATCCATAAATTCTGATTTTTAAAAAATTTCTGCTCATAACTTTTGGTATGACCCTTGTAATTTACAGCCTTGTTCTTTTCTTTTTTTTTTTTTTAAAATTTATTCATGTTTCCATGACTGATACTTCAATCTGAAGTTTCCTTTTCATCTAATTTTTCCATCATGAACTGATTCCTCTTCTTCTCTGAACACTTTCAATGTGGGCATCTTTGAAGAAAGCTGCCATGTGTCTGTTGTGGCATGTTCTGAGTCTAAAGATCTTGACTTCTTGTTCTCTGCTGAAATGGTAAGAGGCATGTTCTTTTTCCCATTTGTTCTTGTATTTGGCTTTTATCTGCATTTTTGATTCATCATATGATAGGCTTGTCAACCCGGGGGAGCTCTCCACTTCTCTTTGCCACCGCGCTGGCCTCATCATTCCCTTGGATATTACAGTGAGATGGTATCCACTGTACGACAACTCTTGTAAAGATTTGCACGAAATAAAAGAAATGACGACTACAGTAAAACTCTTTCTAGTAATGAAGGAAGATTAGGTGTGTGGTTCAATTTTACAAAAAGATAGAAATAGTGGGGGAAATAGGCAGAAACAAGAATGGCAGAAAAAAAGATGGGCACATATAAATGAAGAACATACAACAATCAAATATTTCAGAAAAAGCCTTTTTCAATGGTTCAACATACAAAAACAACACACCAGATAAAAACATGAAAAATTAAACACCCAGCCTTTTGGTCTCCTCTCTGTAAGAAAGACAGGCACAAAATGCAGTTTGCCACATGTTATATAGGGCCTTATGTAGTTCTGTTTTTCCCACTCATCAGTGCCATTATAACTGATAGAGCATCTGTGAACAGGACAACCTGGTTGTCTGCAACCTCCTTTGCCATCAGGGTTTATGCTACTGTTTTCAATGCTTCTGCCCTGGCCGTGAAGTTGCTAGATATTGATTCCATGTGTTTAATGCAAAAATCAATGTGCTTTCTCATATATCTTCCATTCAGCAGATATCTTCCATTCTCAAATTTTCCTTTAGCACTAGTGATGTCAGGTACCCACTTCTACAGCTGAGTCAAAAGGTCTCAAACCCACAACTTAAAAGTAAAAACACAGTTCATTAATGACCACATCACTCATACTTCAAAGAGCCTTGTCTCTTCTACAGCATTCATTCTCTTACATGAGGCCAGTGTGAACGCCCATTGGTTGTACATCGTGGGCGGAGCATGGCATGGCTGTTCACATAAATCTGGGGGTGGAAGGATCATATATATAGCAAGGAATAGCATGCTGGAGGGGAGACAATCTAGAGTCTATGATGGGGCTGAGTTCGTTTCATATGGCCATGATTATCGTGATATACTTATGCCCCAGCCGACTCACACTGTTTTGATTTAATGTGTTGGAAAATCAGTGTGCTGCAGATTGTCCTTCTCGTAGCATGAGGAGATTCTATCAGATTCATGGATTATCAAATGGATAGGCACATATCTAGGTCCATCAGTGCCTTCGTTCACATGGTTGGTATGTATGTATATGTGTGTATATATATATACGTATGTATATATGTATATATATATATCAGTGGAGAAAGAGAAAAAATTGAAAGATGGAGGGAACACTTTAACACTCTACTAAACAGATCACAAGCAGCACAAACAATGGACATACCTGAAGCAAAAACGGAACTAAACATCAATACAGGACCAATAACAATAAGTGAAGTAAAGCAGGCGATAAAGAAGCTAAAATTAGACAGGGCACCAGGTGAAGATGAAGTGACTGCTGAGATGTTGAAACCAGAAGAAACAGAAACACCACAACAACTTTGCCGGATATTACAACAAATTTGGGATCTAGAAAAAGCCCCAGAGGAGTGGAAAACTGGGCTTATAGTAAAACTACCAAAGAAGGGTGACCTCAGAGATTGTGGAAACTGGAGAGGCATTACCCTACTGCCACTCACCAGTAAAGTATTTTGCAGAATAATCATCAACAGAATTGTACCAACACTTGAGAAAAAACTTCGGAAAGAGCAGGCAGGATTTAGGAAAGGAAGATCATGCATAGACCACATATTTGTACTTAGACAAATATTAGAACAGGCAAATGAGTGGCATAGCACAACATATGCATTATTCATAGATTTTGAGAAAGCCTTTGACAGTGTCAACAGAGATGCACTGTGGAAAATCCTAAGATGGCATGGCCTCCCCCACAAGATAGTAAATGTAATCAAAGCCCTATATGAGGGTTTTCAGTGCACAGTGATCTGTGGAGAACATACCTCCAGCAGCTTTAGGGTACAAACAGGAGTGAAACAGGGATGTGTACTATCACCAACATTATGTATCTTGGCACTAGACTGGTTAATGAAGGAGGCAACATCAGACAAACGCAGAGGATTACAATGGACCCTTGACACAGTGCTGGAGGACCTTGACTTTGCGGACGACATTTGTCTATTATCAAGCAGTCACAAAGATATGCAAGATAAAATAAACAAGCTAACTCAGAATGCAAACAACACAGGACTAAAGATCAATTAGGAAAGACAAAGTTAATGAAGCAATATGTGAACAACAGAAATGTACTCAGAGTAGATAGCAAGTTAGTGGAGGAGGTCAACGAATTTGTATACCTTGGCAGCAGAGTAGTAGAAAATGGAGACAGCACAGAGGACATCAACATCAGACTTACTAGAGCAAACCAGGCTTTTGCAATGCTGCAGACTATATGGAAATCAAAAAAACTAAGCACAAATATGAAAATCAGGATATTTAAGAGTAATATTCTAAGTGTACTACTCTATGGAAGTGAATGCTGGAAAATCACCAAAACCATAGAAAACAAGTTGAATTCTTTCCAGACTAAATGTTTATGAAGAATTAGAAAAATATTTTGGCCAAACACCATAAGAAATAACATCTTATTGGCAGAAATGCAGATGAAGCCACTGACAACAATTATTGAGGAAAGACGCTGGCGATGGTTGGGACATGTGCTCCGAATGACTGACAACTCACTACCATAAATAGCACTAAGATGGACACCACAGGGGAACAGAAGTAAGGGTAGACCAAAAGAGACATGGAGAAGAACAACAGAAAGGATGTTGAGCAATAGAGGGCTCACCTGGGCAAGAGCAGAAAAAAAGGCAAAGGACAGGCATTTGTGGAAAACCCTTGCAGAAGCCCCATGTGCCCTGGGCACTTAAGGTTCAGAGATATATATATATATGTATATATCTGCAATTAAATGATGTGATTAGCACATGAGATTTGTGAAGTGGGAAGATGGAGTGATTATATTCAGTGCGTTAGCACACATCAGGAGATTATGTGTAGCGGTATTTCACTGCATTAGCACAACAAAAGGTCATGTGTAGTATGGGGAGAGGGGCATGGCAGCAGTTTGCTATAAGTGCAGAAGTACAGTAGCACATCGTGATCCAGGGGATGAGAATTTCATAAGAGCAGCAGTAGACAAGGCTAGATAAGTGTGATGGCACAACTGGATGGCCAGCATCAGGCACATATATAGTTTGGTTATCCTTAGAGAGTTCATGTTACATTGATGGTACACATCATATTGTAATATGCTACACTGATGATACATGTCATACTTGAATGTGTTGCATTGATGATACATTATATTTAAGTATGATACATTATATTTAAGCTATGCCTTGTTGTTATCATGACATGTGGATGTCCTGTGTATGTAATGTCTGTGGTGGTGTCACTATGATAGATGTAGAGAGTGTAAATAAATGGATGTAAATTGATTCCACATCAATGAAAACAAGATTCCGAGTACTTAAATGTTACATCGAGCCAATTTTGTTTTATGGATGTGAAGCATGGTCTGTGAATAAGAGAGTACAGCCATGGAAATGTAGTTCATAAGAAGGATGTTGAAGGTACCATGGACAGCTAAGAAAACCAATGAAGAAGTCTTAAGAGAGGCTGGAATTAAAAGGCAAATTACAGCAAAGATCAGAGGCAGACAAGCGAGATTTGTAGGACATTTTCTGAGATGAGGAAAATTGAAACACATTGTGGTAACTGGAAAAACTGAGGGAAGAAGAGACAGAGGAAGAAAGTTACTGGATGGGCTGTCAGTGTGGCTAGGAAGAAAGTCACCAGCAGATCTCATAATCAAGTCTAAAGACAGGGAATTGTGGAGAGAAATGATCATCTATGCCATGCGGCACAGCACTCGATTGATTGAAATTGATTTTGCTGACTTGGTCATATGCATTTCATGTTTAAGTGACTTGTGGATGTATATGATGTGTTGCATGACTGGCATACAGTATCCTGGGTTGTAGAGTTGGTTTTAGGCATGGCCACCCAGTAGGATAGTACATTGGGCCATGGATCTGTGGGTTTCAGCTGGGTTTTGGTTCATGTCCCTTCCCCAGATTGTTCCCAGTTGTGAACTTAGCACCCCAGTAAGTTTACACCAGCATAAACTTTCCTTACAGTGAAACATTCTGCCAAAGTTCAAGTGTCTCTCTACTCTTTATACTCACCCAACCAGACACAGAATTAAGCAGATGACCCAGGTGTATGTCCCAACTTTATATTTTGTAGTTGTGATGATCTCAGCTTCACATTGCGGACATTTGGTGCGTGTTGGATAGGGTCCAAAATTGGTCACAATGGTTATTTCAGGCGTGAATACAATTACTTGCGCTTCAGAATAAGAGGGAGACCCAACTGATGAGTTCACATTCTGTTGTGAATTATTTCTGGATGGTGTGTTCACAAGAGGTATAGCATTTTGAGTCGATTCACTGGTACTCTGACTGATTTGGCCGTTAACTAGAGTCCCTGCAGTATTGTCCTCTGGTGACAGGGTACTCTGACTGATTTGGCCGTTAACTAGAGTCCCTGCAGTATTGTCCTCTGGTGACAGATAATATAAATTTCTCAAGATAACAGAAATAACATAAGTGTAGGACAAAATGGGAAGCTAAACACATTCCCCCCACCCAAACAAAGTATATTCAATTGCCATGATAACATCAATGTCCAAATGTTAGGTTAATAAGGCTCCACTTAAACTTCACTAACCCCATACTGCTGTGTTACATTAACCTAAAGACAAACTGGTGTAGAACTAAAAGAGACAGTAACCCCAGATTGCTATGTTACATCAACCTAAAGACAAACTGGTGTAGAACTAAAAGAGACAGTAACCCCAGATTGCTATGTTACATCAACCTAAAGACAAACTGGTGTAGAACTAAAAGAGACAGTAACCCCAGATTGCTATGTTACATCAACCTAAAGACAAACTGGTGTAGAACTAAAAGAGACAGTAACCCCAGATTGCTATGTTACATCAACCTAAAGACAAACTGGTGTAGAACTAAAAGAGACAGTAACCCCAGATTGCTATGTTACATCAACCTAAAGACAAACTGGTGTAGAACTAAAAGAGGCAGTAACCCCAGATTGCTATGTTACATCAACCTAAAGACAAACTGGTGTAGAACTAAAAGAGACAGTAACCCCAGATTGCTATGTTACATCAACCTAAAGACAAACTGGTGTAGAACTAAAAGAGACAGTAACCCCAGACTGCTGTGTTACATCAACCTAAAGACAAACTGGTGTAGAACTAAAAGAGACAGTAACCCCAGACTGCTATGTTACATTAACCAAACGTACTGTGTATATCAAGGTTTCTCAACCTTTCTCTGCTTATGGTCTTCCTTCTACATTAACTTCTACTTCTCTTTGTGTCCTCCCCAGCCTCCCAACTATAAAGAAATGCATTGACTGCACATCTGTGGTTACCAGAAATCTGGCGTGGATCCCTGGAAGCCAGCCTGCTTCCACTAAAAACCCTGGGGTAGAGAGAAACATATTCCCACACTAGTGGACCTTCCTAAAAAGCAGAATTTTCAGGTATGTTCTCGAAATTAGTTAAACTCATACCCTATCTCAACATCTGTTTCAATACTTTCATTACTGTCATCAGGTTTGTTTTTTTTAAAATTCAAATTAGTAATTACAGAGGAGATGAATGGACCAGCAAATCAGTTAACTTCAGTGACTAACTCCAGGTGTGTGTGCTGTCAACATTCTCTGATTAAATAACTAACTCCAGGTGTGTGTGCTGTCAACATTCTCTGATTAAATAACTAACTCAAGATGTGTGTGCTGTCAACATTCTCTGATTAAATAACTAACTCAAGATGTATGTGCTGTCAACATTCTCTGATTAAATAACTAACTCCAGGTGTATGTGCTGTCAACATTCTCTGATTAAATAACTAACTCCAGGTGTATGTGCTGTCAACATTCTCTGATTAAATAACTAACTCCAGGTGTATGTGCTGTCAACATTCTCTGATTAAATAACTAACTCCAGGTGTTTGCGTGCTGTCAACATTCTCTGATTAAATAACTAACTCCAGGTGTGTGTGCTGTCAACATTCTCTGATTAAATAACTAACTCTAGGTGTTTGTGTGCTGTCAACATTCTCTGATTAAATAACTAACTCTAGGTGTTTGTGTGCTGTCAACATTCTCTGATTAAATAACTAACTCTAGGTGTTTGTGTGTGTGCTGTCAACATTCTCTGATTAAATAACTAACTCAAGATGTGTGTGCTGTCAACATTCTCTGATTAAATAACTAACTCAAGATGTGTGTGCTGTCAACATTCTCTGATTAAATAACTAACTCAAGATGTGTGTGCTGTCAACATTCTCTGATTAAATAACTAACTCAAGATGTGTGTGCTGTCAACATTCTCTGATTAAATAACTAACTCAATATGTGTGTGCTGTCAACATTCTCTGATTAAATAACTAACTCAAGATGTGTGTGCTGTCAACATTCTCTGATTAAATAACTAACTCCAGGTGTGTGTGCTGTCAACATTCTCTGATTAAATAACTAACTCTAGGTGTTTCTGATGTCAACATTCTCTGATTAAATAACTAACTCTAGGTGTTTGTGATGTCAACATTCTCTGATTAAATAACTAACTCCAGGTGTGTGTGCTGTCAACATTCTCTGATTAAATAACTAACTCCAGGTGTGTGTGTGTGCTGTGAACATTCTGTGGTTAAATAACTAACTCAAGATGTGTGTGCTGTCAACATTCTGTGGTTAAATAACTAACTCAAGATGTGTGTGCTGTCAACATTCTCTGATTAAATAACTAACTCAAGATGTGTGTGCTGTCAACATTCTCTGATTAAATAACTAACTCAAGATGTGTGTGCTGTCAACATTCTCTGATTAAATAACTAACTCCAGGTGTGTGTGCTGTCAACATTCTCTGATTAAATAACTAACTCCAGGTGTGTGTGCTGTCAACATTTCTCTGGTTACGTTACTAACTCTGGGTATGTGCTTTCTGTTTATGAGAGAGTTCCCTAATGTAAGTGATATACCTATTTATACACCTGAGGTGTCTGAAGTGCAATGTTAACCACTCTCCACACTCTAGCCACCTTCTCTCCCCCTTATAATTACATGAAAAGACAGTCAATTACACATTCCATTAGCTCATTGTGAAGCACCAAAAATGCACGTACTGGCCGAGTGAAACAACCAAAGTTCTATGGTTCTATCTTATCTTATATCTTTCCCGTGCCGTTAAACGTCACAGGTACTAAAAAAGAAGTCTAATTTATTCAACGGATCTAACTGTAGATTCAGACTGTACATTTTCTATGAGGAAGTTTATTATGACTGTGGTTTTTCCTGCGCTCAAGAGCACACTCGCTGCCGCTGTTACACTAACACATCTAAGAATCTAAACAAAATATAATACCTATTTGCTTTGAAATACAAAAGTTTCATTTAGTCCCCAAAATGGGGGGGGGGGGGGGGGAGTGAAATTTTCAAAATTTTTAAACAACTAAAACAAAACACGGTAGAGCACTTTATCACCTGAGCCAGGTGCGCTATGAGTTTTTCTGAAGCCACGCTTCAGCTGAAAATATACAAACCTCACACCCAAAACACTGCTTTACTTGTCCAATACTTTCTCAACTCTCTAACATATTGCATGCGTCATAAATGTTTCTTTTATTAACATATGTCACATCCACAAAGAATTAGCATCAAAATAACGTAACAGAATTTGAATCAGAGCATAATACTGCAACGTGTTTTCGTTCATGAGCTCCCACAATAACCAATGACCTGCTCTTCAATTATGGCTTTCGTTCGCCAGACAAACGACAGTAATCTTTCAACCTTGCTCAAAGCTAGCGAATTCAAATTTTCCGCTCACCAGCTACAGGAACCACAAATTCTATACACATAATGTCCAACTCAAAACAGTCTACGCTAAACAAACGCTCGCCACGTTGAGACGACAAATCTGTGGGTAAATATGCTCACAGAACTTCCTTCCCGTTCAGTTGAGGACGATGAGAGAGTGCCACATTGGACAAACATTGAAGTGTCGTCAAATATTTGGACCAACTTTGAAGCATCTACGAATCTTGAGAAAATATGGAACTAAGCACAAAAACAAAAATTACGATATGCAGCTCAAATGTAATATCCATTCTTACGGACGCGCGTGAAAGCTGGAAACCACGAACCAGAAAAATAGAGAGTAAATTGGACGCATTGAAAAACAAATGTAGAAAAATAATGTCGTGTATACAATGGCACGAATTCAAGACTAAAACACAAATAAGAGAAATAAAGTATGCAGCAGATAGTTTCAGGAGTGGTCAAGAAAAAACACTGGGGATATGTGGGCTACGTGATGAGAAGAAACATTGGGAATATGTGGGCCACATTATGAGAAGAAATAATCAGAGAATAACCAAGGAAGCCATCGTGGGGTAGGCTATCATTTCTCTCCATAATTCCCTTTCTTTAGACTTGATTATGAGATCCGCCGGTGACTTTCTTCCTAGCCACACTGACAGCCCATCCAATTTCTGTCTTTCTCTGGCTCTTCTTCCCTCAATTTTTCCAGTTGCCACAGTGTGTTCCAGTTTTCCTCTTTTCAGGAAATGTCCTATAAATCTCGATTGTCTGCATCTGCTCTTGGCTATAATTTGCTTTTTAACTCCAGCCTCTCTTAAGACTTCTTCATTGGTTTTATGGTACCTTCAACATCCTTCTTATAAACCCATTTCTATGGCCTCCATTTCTCGCTGTACTCTCTGATACATAGACCATGCTTCACACCTATAAAATAAAACTGGCTCGAGTAACATTTAAATACTCGGAATCTTGTTTCCATTGATATGGATCTATTGCATAAGATGTGTGTGCTGTCAACATTCTCTGATTAAATAACTAACTCAAGATGTGTGTGCTGTCAACATTCTCTGATTAAATAACTAACTCAAGATGTGTGTGCTGTCAACATTCTCTGATTAAATAACTAACTCCAGGTGTGTGTGCTGTCAACATTCTCTGATTAAATAACTAACTCCAGGTGTGTGTGCTGTCAACATTTCTCTGGTTACGTTACTAACTCTGGGTATGTGCTTTCTGTTTATGAGAGAGTTCCCTAATGTAAGTGATATACCTATTTATACACCTGAGGTGTCTGAAGTGCAATGTTAACCACTCTCCACACTCTAGCCACCTTCTCTCCCCCTTATAATTACATGAAAAGACAGTCAATTACACATTCCATTAGCTCATTGTGAAGCACCAAAAATGCACGTACTGGCCGAGTGAAACAACCAAAGTTCTATGGTTCTATCTTATCTTATATCTTTCCCGTGCCGTTAAACGTCACAGGTACTAAAAAAGAAGTCTAATTTATTCAACGGATCTAACTGTAGATTCAGACTGTACATTTTCTATGAGGAAGTTTATTATGACTGTGGTTTTTCCTGCGCTCAAGAGCACACTCGCTGCCGCTGTTACACTAACACATCTAAGAATCTAAACAAAATATAATACCTATTTGCTTTGAAATACAAAAGTTTCATTTAGTCCCCAAAATGGGGGGGGGGGGGGGGGAGTGAAATTTTCAAAATTTTTAAACAACTAAAACAAAACACGGTAGAGCACTTTATCACCTGAGCCAGGTGCGCTATGAGTTTTTCTGAAGCCACGCTTCAGCTGAAAATATACAAACCTCACACCCAAAACACTGCTTTACTTGTCCAATACTTTCTCAACTCTCTAACATATTGCATGCGTCATAAATGTTTCTTTTATTAACATATGTCACATCCACAAAGAATTAGCATCAAAATAACGTAACAGAATTTGAATCAGAGCATAATACTGCAACGTGTTTTCGTTCATGAGCTCCCACAATAACCAATGACCTGCTCTTCAATTATGGCTTTCGTTCGCCAGACAAACGACAGTAATCTTTCAACCTTGCTCAAAGCTAGCGAATTCAAATTTTCCGCTCACCAGCTACAGGAACCACAAATTCTATACACATAATGTCCAACTCAAAACAGTCTACGCTAAACAAACGCTCGCCACGTTGAGACGACAAATCTGTGGGTAAATATGCTCACAGAACTTCCTTCCCGTTCAGTTGAGGACGATGAGAGAGTGCCACATTGGACAAACATTGAAGTGTCGTCAAATATTTGGACCAACTTTGAAGCATCTACGAATCTTGAGAAAATATGGAACTAAGCACAAAAACAAAAATTACGATATGCAGCTCAAATGTAATATCCATTCTTACGGACGCGCGTGAAAGCTGGAAACCACGAACCAGAAAAATAGAGAGTAAATTGGACGCATTGAAAAACAAATGTAGAAAAATAATGTCGTGTATACAATGGCACGAATTCAAGACTAAAACACAAATAAGAGAAATAAAGTATGCAGCAGATAGTTTCAGGAGTGGTCAAGAAAAAACACTGGGGATATGGGGCTACGTGATGAGAAGAAACATTGGGAATATGTGGGCCACATTATGAGAAGAAATAATCAGAGAATAACCAAGGAAGCCATCGTGGGGTAGGTTATCATTTCTCTCCATAATTCCCTGTCTTTAGACTTGATTATGAGATCCGCCGGTGACTTTCTTCCTAGCCACACTGACAGCCCATCCAATTTCTGTCTTTCTCTGGCTCTTCTTCCCTCAATTTTTCCAGTTGCCACAGTGTGTTCCAGTTTTCCTCTTTTCAGGAAATGTCCTATAAATCTCGATTGTCTGCATCTGCTCTTGGCTATAATTTGCTTTTTAACTCCAGCCTCTCTTAAGACTTCTTCATTGGTTTTATGGTACCTTCAACATCCTTCTTATAAACCCATTTCTATGGCCTCCATTTCTCGCTGTACTCTCTGATACATAGACCATGCTTCACACCTATAAAATAAAACTGGCTCGATGTAACATTTAAATACTCGGAATCTTGTTTCCATTGATATGGATCTATTGCATAAGATGTGTCTCATTGTCTGGAATGCTGCCTTGGCCTGAGCACGTCTGCTTTTTATTTCACTGTGACATTTCCCATGAGTTGCTTTAATCGATCCTAAGTATTTGAATCTATCAATTTGTTTCAGATTTGTGCCATCGATGGTAATGCTACACTTTGGTGGTATCCTTTTCTTTGAGATGACCATCACTTCAGTCTTATTTT
The DNA here is from genome assembly GCA_009760885.1 of Achatina immaculata. Classification (NCBI taxonomy): domain Eukaryota; kingdom Metazoa; phylum Mollusca; class Gastropoda; order Stylommatophora; family Achatinidae; genus Lissachatina; species Lissachatina immaculata. The sequence continues at coordinate 67,550,434 of CM019719.1, read as the reverse complement.
TATTCAGACTGAGACCTTTATTTTTACTTTCACGAACCACGATGTCCAGAAGAGCCTGTAGCTCCCCTTCACTTTTAGCAATCAGAACTGTGTCGTCTGCATACCTTAAGTTGTTGTTGTTGTTGTACCCGCCAATTGATATTTCTGGCATGTTCTCTATAATTCTCATTATGTTTTCGCTGTAAAAGGAGAAGAGGTTAGGAGATAAAATACATCCTTGTCTCACTCTGTTTTATGTCTTGGAATGCTCCTATTTGGTTCTCAACCTTCATTGCTGGTGATTGCTGCCAGTATATGTTTTTGATAAGTTTCAGATCCTTCCCATTTATGTTGATGTCTTCCGTCATTCTTATAATTTCTGTGTGTCTCACTTTATCAAATGCTTTACAGTAGTCTAAGAAGCATTAGTATAGCTCCGTCTTTACTTCTATTGATTTCATAAGGAAAACACCAGGAAAAAAAAAAAGGCCGACCTCGAAACACTGACAAGAGAGAATGAGATGGTCGGCATCAGATCCCTTGTTGGAACTGAAAAACTCGCCGAGAAGAGACTCATAGCGAGACACTCTGTGAGCCCTGTGTGACGCACAACAGCACGAGAAGTATGTAAAAAGAAGCACAATGCTGCAGTGAGCACGATACGTGAGTTAAGATATGTCGGAGAAAGAGCAAAGTGGTGACAACGATATAGATAAGTGAACATCAGAAACTGGAAGTAACTAAGCAAGGTACAGATCGGGGTTGATAACCGTCATGATGACACAGGATGATGCTGCGGAAAATATCTTCAGTTAAAATTGTTCATAAACATCAATCATAGCTTTGGGGGGGGGGGGGGGGGAGCAGACTTGAAACAAATTTCATGTACCATGCAATATTATGAGACTTTCTCAGTTGAGAAAAGACTCCATTTCGCTGTCACGGACTATATACACTGGACATATATTCCGTCTAATTAGATCGCTCTTACTTATTTTCATCGTTATCTTATTATTATCATCATCGGAATCGATTTTCCCATTCAACTTCTGCATCTTCGACCAGGTTATTGAAGAGAGAAAGGCCATTTTGAATTTTTTGTTTTTTCCCCTCACCACTTCATCGTCTGCGAGAAAATTAATCCAAAACCTCAACCCCCCTTCCATATTAGTCTCTTCGATGTTTAAAGGAGGAGCGTGCCGAAATCCCCCCCCCCCCCCACTTTTTTTTCGAAATCCAGATGCAAAGTAGATCTTTTGGCCATTTAACTTTTCAATTTTTATGGCCAAGAAATGAAGGAAATATTTCGGCCGTGAGTCTAGCAAAATTTGACCGTGTATGCTTCTCTTTGTTTCTTAACAAATGTTTCCATGTACATAACAGCATAGTGTTACTTTACGCAATGGTCAGCTTTGTGTATTTTAATAGCCTCAAATAGGTCGTTATAGTCAAAACACTTTTAAATGCGCACGCTGATGACTGATCATGTTTCATTCTGATAATGTTTCTAAAGCAGCCAGCTGGTCTATGTTGTGTGTTGTATTCCTTCACCAGGGCTTCCAGCAACACATTTAGAAGGTAGTGAAAAACTACCCCCCTCCCTCCCCCACTCACTAATTATGCTGATTACCAATTATGTTTTCATCCAACCCAGCCTCGTCCCCTCCCCCAGAAGCATCACAGACCCTCCCTTAAAACACGAGAAGGCTCCTAGTCTTACCTTAAAACACGAGAAGGCTCCTAGTCTTACCTTAAAACACGAGAAGCCTCCTAGTCTTACCTTAAAACACGAGAAGCCTCCTAGTCTTACCTTAAAACACGAGAAACCTCCTAGTCTTACCTTAAAACACGAGAAACCTCATAGTCTTACCTTAAAACACGAGAAGCCTCCTAGTCTTACCTTAAAACACGAGAAGCCTCCTAGTCTTACCTTAAAACACGAGAAGCCTCATAGTCTTACCTTAAAACACGAGAAGCCTCCTAGTCTTACCTTAAAACACGAGAAGCCTCATAGTCTTACCTTAAAACACGAGAAGCCTCATAGTCCTCTTTTAAAACACGAGAAGCCTCATAGTCTTACCTTAAAACACGAGAAGGCTCCTAGTCTTACCTTAAAACACGAGAAGCCTCATAGTCCTCTTTTAAAACACGAGAAGCCTCCTAGTCTTACCTTAAAACACGAGAAGCCTCCTAGTCTTACCTTAAAACACGAGAAGCCTCATAGTCCTCTTTTAAAACACGAGAAGCCTCCTAGTCTTACCTTAAAACACGAGAAGCCTCCTAGTCTTACCTTAAAACACGAGAAGCCTCCTAGTCTTACCTTAAAACACGAGAAGCCTCATAGTCTTACATTAAAACACGAGAAGCCTCCTAGTCTTACCTTAAAACACGAGAAGCCTCATAGTCTTACCTTAAAACACGAGAAGCCTCATAGTCTTACCTTAAAACACGAGAAGCCTCCTAGTCTTACCTTAAAACACGAGAAGCCTCCTAGTCTTACCTTAAAACACGAGAAGCCTCATAGTCCTCTTTTAAAACACGAGAAGCCTCCTAGTCCTCTTTTAAAACACGAGAAGCCTCATAGTCCTCACTTAAAACATAAGAAACCCTAAGGGCCATGGAACAGTACACAAGCTAGAATCCCACCCCCTTTTTTTTCTTTTTTCCCATTCTTATTAGGATTGACCTCACTTATTACAGAACTGCTTGGACAAGAAATACTAGCAACAAGGTACATTTAAAATAACAGCTCTATTGGTTTAAAGAAATAGTTCACAAAGGTTCAAGTCTACAGGACTAATGTATTGTAGTTACGTTGATCAGCAAACCGGACAAATTGTAGTAATTCGCAACAAAGAAATTATCATCGTGACAGAAAGTTCATAGATCAGTGGTTTCTAATTTCCTGATCTCGAGTCCACATAATCTGAAATCAATTCATGATAGAAATAATATTATTGTTATAATGCGCTGTTGTAAATTTTCTAAGTATCCTTAAATTCATTGTTTCTTAATTTATGGGGAAGAAGAATCGCTTTGTAGACGACTTGTCCTCAACTTTAGAAACCGCTACCTGTAGCGGAAATGACGCCATACTTGTACATCCGTGTTCGTGTATCAGGTAACATACCGCCCAAAGCACACTGCAGTGAAAGCATATACTGCAATAAAGGATCGGTTTTTAAGGGCATAGATCTGCTCGAAGAATCTCACGGTTTTGTTGGTAAGTAGAATAATTAAGAAATATTTTTCAACGCTATACAAAATCCTTGTGTATGTCATCAACTAATGGAATGATAAGAGTGGTGAGGAGGTTAGATAAAGAACTTCGTGACAGCCGTCACTTCTGGTAACATGGTGTATTCAATCAATGCCAGTGACCCAGTTTTTAGCTTTAAAGCACTGTCTCTAGGCAACTCACTTTCTGCTGAGTGAAACATACAAGCATGATACAAATGCTCTGTGAACGTAATGCAAATTACTGGAAAAACAAACATGTCATGATGTGAGAGCTGTTACCATGTAATGGAATATTAAAAACAAAACAAAACACACGGGTAATGAAAATAGACAGTGATGTCAGGGAATCACCAATAAGTAAAATGGGAATTAAACAAGGGTGTGTCTTATCACGCCACTTCTTACGATGTAGTGGAAACATCATGAGAGGTCTTTAGAAAGATCTGAAATCAATGAACCGGTATATGCTTATAACACAGAGGTTTAAAAAATGCCGTAGAACATATTTCACCGGGCAGTGGAGATAACGGAGTGATTGAGGTCTTCTTGAAGTGTTAATTGATTTTGGAATGCAAGTACAGCAGTAGTTCACCGTCTTTTGCCTTACATTGCTTAGTGTTTGGATTTTTCAGCATATCATCATCCTGTGCTAACTCCTCAGTTGGAATGAATAGTCCTCTTTTAAAACACGAGAAGCTCATAGTCCTCTTTTAAAACACGAGAAGCCTCCTAGTCTACCTTAAAACACGAGAAGCCTCCTAGTCCTCTTTTAAAACACGAGAAGCCTAATAGTCCTCTTTTAAAACACGAGAAGGCTCATAGTCTTACCTTAAAACACGAGAAGCCTCATAGTCCTTTTTAAAACACGAGAAGGCTCATAGTCCTCTTTTAAAACAAGAGAAGCCTCATAGTCCTTTTTAAAACACGAGAAGGCTCATAGTCTTACCTTAAAACATGAGAAGCCTCCTAGTCTACCTTAAAACACGAGAAGCCTCATAGTTCTCTTTTAAAACAAGAGAAGCCTCATAGTCTTACATTAAAACACGAGAAGCTCCTAGTCTTACCTTAAAACACGAGAAGCCTAATAGTCCTCTTTTAAAACACGAGAAGCTCATAGTCCTCTTAAAACACGAGAAGCCTCATAGTCTCTTAAAACACGAGAAGCTCATAGTCCTCTTTTAAAACACGAGAAGGCTCATAGTCTTACATTAAAACACGAGAAGCTCATAGTCCTCTTAAAACACGAGAAGCCTAATAGTCCTCTTTTAAAACACGAGAAGCCTCCTAGTCTACCTTAAAACACGAGAAGCCTCTAGTCTTACCTTAAAACACGAGAAGGCTCCTAGTCTTACCTTAAAACACGAGAAGCCTCATAGTCCTCTTTTAAAACACGAGAAGCCTCCTAGTCCTCTTTTAAAACACGAGAAGCCTCCTAGTCCTCTTTTAAAACACGAGAAGCCTCATAGTCCTCTTTTAAAACACGAGAAGCCTCATAGTCTTACCTTAAAACACGAGAAGCCTCATAGTCCTCTTTTAAAACACGAGAAGCCTCATAGTCTTACCTTAAAACACGAGAAGGCTCCTAGTCTTACCTTAAAACACGAGAAGGCTCCTAGTCTTACCTTAAAACACGAGAAGGCTCCTAGTCTTACATTAAAACACGAGAAGGCTCCTAGTCTTACCTTAAAACACGAGAAGGCTCCTAGTCTTACCTTAAAACACGAGAAGGCTCCTAGTCTTACCTTAAAACACGAGAAGGCTCCTAGTCTTACCTTAAAACACGAGAAGCCTCATAGTCTTACCTTAAAACACGAGAAGCCTCCTAGTCTTACCTTAAAACACGAGAAGCCTCATAGTCCTCTTTTAAAACACGAGAAGCCTCATAGTCCTCTTTTAAAACACGAGAAGCCTCATAGTCCTCTTTTAAAACACGAGAAGCCTCCTAGTCTTACCTTAAAACACGAGAAGCCTCCTAGTCCTCTTTTAAAACACGAGAAGCATCATAGTCCTCACTTAAAACATAAGAAACCCTAAGGGCCATGGAACAGTACACAAGCTAGAATCCCACCCCCTCCTTTTTTTTTTTCTTTTTCCCATTCTTATTAGGATTGACCTCACTTATTACAGAACTGCTTGGACAAGAAATACTAGCAACAAGGTACATTTAAAATAACAGCTCTTTTTTTAAAGAAATAATTCACAAAGGCTCAAGTCTAACAGGACTAATGTATTGTAGTTACGTTGATCAGCAAACCGGATAAATTGTAGTAATTCGCAACAAAGAAATTATCATCGTGACAGAAAGTTCATAGATCAGTGGTTCTTTTCCTGATCTCGAGTCCACATAATCTGAAATCAATTCATGATAGAAATAATATTATTGTTATAATGCGCTGTTGTAAATTTTCTAAGTATCCTTAATATTCATTGTTTCTTAATTTATGTGGAAGAAGAATCGCTTTGTAGACGACTTGTCCTCAACTTTAGAACCGCTACCTGTAGCGGAAATGACGCCATACTTGTACATCCGTGTTCGTGTATCAGGTAAACATACCGCCCAAGCACACTGCAGTGAAAGCATATACTGCAATAAAGGATCGTTTTTAAGGGCATAGATCTGCTCGAAGAATCTCACGGTTTGTTGGTAAGTAGAATAATTAAGAAATATTTTTTCAACGCTGTATACAAAATCCTTGTGTATGTCATCAACTAATGGAATGATAAGAAGTGTGAGGACAGGTTAGATAAAGAACTTCGTGACAGCCGTCACTTCTGGTAACATGGTGTATTCAATCAATGCCAGTGACCCAGTTTTTAGCTTTAAAGCACTGTCTCTAGGCAACTCGCTTTCTGCTGAGTGAAACATACAAGCATGATACAAATGCTCTGTGAACGTAATGCAAATTACTGGAAAAACAAACATGTCATGATGTGAGAGCTGTTACCATGTAATGGAATATTAAAAAACAAAACAAAACACACCGGGTAATGAAAATAGACAGTGATGTCAGGGAATCACCAATAAGTAAAATGGGGAATTAAACAAGGGTGTGTCTTATCACGCCACCTCTTCTTACGATGTAGTGGAAACATCATGAGAGGTCTTTAGAAAGATCTGAAATCAATGAACCGGTATATGCTTATAACACAGAGGTTTAAAAAATGCCGTAGAACATATTTCACCGGGCAGTGGAGATAACGGAGTGATTGATGGTCTTCTTGAAGTGTTAATTGATTTTGGAATGCAAGTACAGCAGTAGTTCACCGTCTTTTGCCTTACATTGCTTAGTGTTTGGATTTTTCAGCATATCATCATCCTGTGCTAACTCCTCAGTTGGAATGAATTGTTGTCCATATATCTTGTTTAAACAGTGATTTCTCTGTTAGCTATCATTGAAAGGAACACTTCAGTAACCCCACAAGGCAGCCAGAAAAATAGATTTTTAAAAATATATTGATTATATATATATCATTATCCTGTGTTGTCTGTCCAGAAAAAGTTGGCCACATTGGCTCTCCAACTTGATCTGGCCCTAGTTTTTATAGTATCAAATATACAAGTTATTAATATCTCTCTCTCTCTCTCTCTCTCTCTCTCTCTGAACCTTAAGTGTCCAGGGCACATGGGGCTTCTGCAAAGGTTTTCCACAAATGTCTGTCCTTTGCCTTTTTTTCTTTTTCCCATTCTTATTAGGATTGACCTCACTTATTACAGAACTGCTTGGACAAGAAATACTAGCAACAAGGTACATTTAAAATAACAGCTCTTATTGGTTTAAAGAAATAGTTCACAAAGGTTCAAGTCTAACAGGACTAATGTATTGTAGTTACGTTGATCAGCAAACCGGACAAATTGTAGTAATTCGCAACAAAGAAATTATCATCGTGACAGAAAGTTCATAGATCAGTGGTTCTAATTTCCTGATCTCGAGTCCACATAATCTGAAATCAATTCATGATAGAAATAATATTATTGTTATAATGCGCTGTTGTAAATTTTCTAAGTATCCTTAATATTCATTGTTTTCTTAATTTATGTGGAAGAAGAATCGCTTTGTAGACGACTTGTCCTCAACTTTAGAACCGCTACCTGTAGCGGAAATGACGCCATACTTGTACATCCGTGTTCGTGTATCAGGAAACATACCGCCCAAGCACACTGCAGTGAAAGCATATACTGCAATAAAGGATCGGTTTTTAAGGGCATAGATCTGCTCGAAGAATCTCACGGTTTTGTTGGTAAGTAGAATAATTAAGAAATATTTTTTCAACGCTGTATACAAAATCCTTGTGTATGTCATCAACTAATGGAATGATAAGAAGTGTGAGGACAGGTTAGATAAAGAACTTCGTGACAGCCGTCACTTCTGGTAACATGGTGTATTCAATCAATGCCAGTGACCCAGTTTTTAGCTTTAAAGCACTGTCTCTAGGCAACTCACTTTGCTGAGTGAAACATACAAGCATGATACAAATGCTCTGTGAACGTAATGCAAATTACTGGAAAAACAAACATGTCATGATGTGAGAGCTGTTACCATGTAATGGAATATTAAAAAACAAAACAAAACACACCGGGTAATGAAAATAGACAGTGATGTCAGGGAATCACCAATAAGTAAAATGGGGAATTAAACAAGGGTGTGTCTTATCACGCCACCTCTTCTTACGATGTAGTGGAAACATCATGAGAGGTCTTTAGAAAGATCTGAAATCAATGAACCGGTATATGCTTATAACACAGAGGTTTAAAAAATGCCGTAGAACATATTTCACCGGGCAGTGGAGATAACGGAGTGATTGATGGTCTTCTTGAAGTGTTAATTGATTTTGGAATGCAAGTACAGCAGTAGTTCACCGTCTTTTGCCTTACATGCTTAGTGTTTGGATTTTTCAGCATATCATCCTGTGCTAACTCCTCAGTTGGAATGAATTGTTGTCCATATATCTTGTTTAAACAGTGATTTCTCTGTTAGCTATCATTGAAAGGAACACTTCAGTAACCCCACAAGGCAGCCAGAAAATAGATTTTTAAAAAATATATTGATTATATATATATATATCATTATCCTGTGTTGTCTGTCCAGAAAAAAGTTGGCCACATTGGCTCTCCAACTTGATCTGGCCCTAGTTTTTATAGTATCAAATATACAAGTTATTAATATCTCTCTCTCTCTCTCTCTCTCTCTCTCTCTGAACCTTAAGTGTCCAGGGCACATGGGGCTTCTGCAAAGGTTTTCCACAAATGTCTGTCCTTTGCCTTTTTTTCTCACTCTTGCCCAGATGAGCCCTCTATTGCTCAACATCCTGTCTCTTGTTCTTCTCCATGTCTCCTTTGGTTTACCTTTACTTCTGCTCCCTGTGGTGTCCATCTTAGTGCTATTTTTGGTAGTGAGTTGTCAGTCATTCAGAGCACATGTCTCAACCATTGCCAGCGTCTTTCCTCAATAATTGCTGTCAGTGGCTTCATCTGCGTTTCTGCCAACAAGATATTATTTCTTATGGTGTTTGGCCAAAATATTCTTCTAATTCTTCATAAACATTTAGTCTGGAAACAATTCAGCTTGTTTTCTATGGTTTTGGCATTCACTTACATAGAGTAGTACACTTAGAAAAGTTATTAATATATGAAGCCTCATAGTCTTACCTTAAAACACGAGAAGCCTCCTAGTCTTACCTTAAAACACGAGAAGCCTCCTAGTCTTACCTTAAAACACGAGAAGCCTCATAGTCCTCTCTTAAAACACGAGAAGCCTCCCGGGCCCTCTCTTAAAACACGAGAAGCATCATAGTCCTCACTTAAAACATAAGAAACCCTAAGGGCCATGGAACAGTACACAAGCTAGAATCCCACCCCCTCCTTTTTTTCTTTTTTTCCCATTCTTATTAGGATTGACCTCACTTATTACAGAACTGCTTGGACAAGAAATACTAGCAACAAGGTACATTTAAAATAACAGCTCTTATTGGTTTAAAGAAATAGTTCACAAAGGTTCAAGTCTAACAGGACTAATGTATTGTAGTTACGTTGATCAGCAAACCGGACAAATTGTAGTAATTCGCAACAAAGAAATTATCATCGTGACAGAAAGTTCATAGATCAGTGGTTCTAATTTCCTGATCTCGAGTCCACATAATCTGAAATCAATTCATGATAGAAATAATATTATTGTTATAATGCGCTGTTGTAAATTTTCTAAGTATCCTTAATATTCATTGTTTTCTTAATTTATGTGGAAGAAGAATCGCTTTGTAGACGACTTGTCCTCAACTTTAGAACCGCTACCTGTAGCGGAAATGACGCCATACTTGTACATCCGTGTTCGTGTATCAGGTAAAACATACCGCCCAAGCACATGCAGTGAAAGCATATACTGCAATAAAGGATCGGTTTTTAAGGGCATAGATCTGCTCGAAGAATCTCACGGTTTTGTTGGTAAGTAGAATAATTAAGAAATATTTTTCAACGCTGTATACAAAATCCTTGTGTATGTCATCAACTAATGGAATGATAAGAAGTGTGAGGACAGGTTAGATAAAGAACTTCGTGACAGCCGTCACTTCTGGTAACATGGTGTATTCAATCAATGCCAGTGACCCAGTTTTTAGCTTTAAAGCACTGTCTCTAGGCAACTCACTTTTGCTGAGTGAAACATACAAGCATGATACAAATGCTCTGTGAACGTAATGCAAATTACTGGAAAAACAAACATGTCATGATGTGAGAGCTGTTACCATGTAATGGAATATTAAAAAACAAAACAAAACACCGGGTAATGAAAATAGACAGTGATGTCAGGGAATCACCAAAGTAAAATGGGGAATTAAACAAGGGTGTGTCTTATCACGCCACCTCTTCTTACGATGTAGTGGAAACATCATGAGAGGTCTTTAGAAAGATCTGAAATCAATGAACCGGTATATGCTTATAACACAGAGGTTTAAAAAATGCCGTAGAACATATTTCACCGGGCAGTGGAGATAACGGAGTGATTGATGGTCTTCTTGAAGTGTTAATTGATTTTGGAATGCAAGTACAGCAGTAGTTCACCGTCTTTTGCCTTACATTGCTTAGTGTTTGGATTTTTCAGCATATCATCATCCTGTGCTAACTCCTCAGTTGGAATGAATTGTTGTCCATATCTTGTTTAAACAGTGATTTCTCTGTTAGCTATCATTGAAAGGAACACTTCAGTAACCCCACAAGGCAGCCAGAAAATAGATTTTTAAAAAATATATTGATTATATATATATATATCATTATCCTGTGTTGTCTGTCCAGAAAAAGTTGGCCACATTGGCTCTCCAACTTGATCTGGCCCTAGTTTTTATAGTATCAAATATACAAGTTATTAATATCTCTCTCTCTCTCTCTCTCTCTCTCTCTCTGAACCTTAAGTGTCCAGGGCACATGGGGCTTCTGCAAAGGTTTTCCACAAATGTCTGTCCTTTGCCTTTTTTTCTCACTCTTGCCCAGATGAGCCCTCTATTGCTCAACATCCTGTCTCTTGTTCTTCTCCATGTCTCCTTTGGTTACCTTTACTTCTGCTCCCTGTGGTGTCCATCTTAGTGCTATTTTTGGTAGTGAGTTGTCAGTCATTCAGAGCACATGTCTCAACCATTGCCAGCGTCTTTCCTCAATAATTGCTGTCAGTGGCTTCATCTGCGTTTCTGCCAACAAGATATTATTTCTTATGGTGTTTGGCCAAAATATTCTTCTAATTCTTCATAAACATTTAGTCTGGAAACAATTCAGCTTGTTTTCTATGGTTTTGGCATTCACTTACATAGAGTAGTACACTTAGAAAAGTTATTAATATATGAAGATTACAGTGGTACCTCAGGTCATGAACAAATCAGCCTACAAACACAATTTCCAAACAAATTTTGACTCGATCCGCGAACAATGCCTCGGCTCGCAAACAGCATCAGTTGTATTCAGGTTTGCGTGCTGTGAACATTGTTTGTCGTTGCATTGTTATTGATACAATATTTTTTGGTGCTTTTTGCATTAAATTAACCCTCATTATGGCTCCCAAAAAAGTGAAATGTAACAGTGGTGTAAAGAAGTCTAACCTATTACAGTAGAAAGAAGAAGAAAATAATAACTAAACATGAGAGTGGTGTTTATGTTTCTGATCTCGCCAAGCAGTATAACATGGCTAAATCTACGATCTGTACGATCTTAAAGAACAGAGATGCACCCTAACAAAACTATGACCAGCAGAGCAGTGGACATTTTAAATGACAATGTGATGTCCCATTTTCAGAAAATTATCCAACAAAGAAAAAGACAAATGTCTCTGGATCGTTATCTTTTGAAAACACCAGCCACCGAATCAGCAGTAGAACCACTTCCCAGGATACAAACAAGAGAAAAAAACACCAGAAATACCTACACAGTTGCCCGACATTATTATGGAATGAGACTCTCGTTGGACAGAGTAGTCTTCCTCCTCCTCTACCATCTACCTGTGCAGCAGCAACTATCAACCACAAAGCTAAAGTTATACTGTATGTTTTATATTATATATTTTTGCCACACATAAATCCACAAAAAAAAGTAAAAAAAAACTATATGTTTCTGGGGCAGGTGAATGGATTAATTGGATTTGCATTAATTTCAGTGGGAAAAATTGTTTCATTTCGCGAACATTTTGTTCGCGAGTGGAGTCAAAGAACGAATTACGTTCCTGACCCGAGGTACCACTGTATATATTTTATATATAGACTACTTTATATAAAAACAAGGTGGGTCAGTTTTCAAATAATTACATAACATAGTATGGAAGTCAGTCTTAGGTAATATTAAAACCATTACAGTTTGTTTTGTTTAGAAGATTGTTTGGGATCTCACTGATTGTATTTGCATGGATAGATATGATTGTATTTGCATGGATAGATATTTTAGATAATTTTTAGATAATTTTATATTGATCACACAGTGGGTCTTGAACATTAAACATAAACAACACAGAAACTGGAAGCAACAAGAAGCGATTTAGGAGAAATATGCAAAATTCATTCATTCATTCATTTGCATGTCCCTTGCGGAACTTTGCCTCCCAAACAGCACTCCTGTAGGCCTCTCGGTTGTGAGCAAGATGGCCTGCTGCTGCTGCGTCCATTTGCAGATCGTCAACAATTTCTTACAGCCATCTTCGTTTTGGTCTTCCTCTTTTTCTTTTTCCCATTATGTATCCTTCCAATATGGTCTTCTCTAAATTATCATGACGTTTAATGTGTCCAAAATATTTAAGTTTTCTCTCTTTAATCCTCTTTACTAGCCAGCCTTCTTCAGTATTAAGCTCCTGTAGTATAGATATTTGTTCTTTTTTGTGTCCACGATATTTGGAGAACTCTTCTGTAGCATTTACATTCAAAGGCGTTTATGTTTCTCGGCTGTTTTGTTAAGTGTCCACGTCTCACAGGCATATGTTGCGATGGGAAAGATGCATGACCTTAAAAATCTTATTTTTGTAGTTCTGTCTGCTATATGCAAAACACGAGAAGCCTCCTAGTCTTACCTTAAAACACGAGAAGCCTCCTAGTCTTACCTTAAAACACGAGAAGCCTCATAGTCTTACATTAAAACACGAGAAGCCTCCTAGTCTTACCTTAAAACACGAGAAGCCTCATAGTCTTACCTTAAAACACGAGAAGCCTCATAGTCTTACCTTAAAACACGAGAAGCCTCCTAGTCTTACCTTAAAACACGAGAAGCCTCCTAGTCTTACCTTAAAACACGAGAAGCCTCATAGTCCTCTCTTAAAACACGAGAAGCCTCCCGGGCCCTCTCTTAAAACACGAGAAGCATCATAGTCCTCACTTAAAACATAAGAAACCCTAAGGGCCATGGAACAGTACACAAGCTAGAATCCCACCCCCTCCTTTTTTTTTTCTTTTTTCCCATTCTTATTAGGATTGACCTCACTTATTACAGAACTGCTTGGACAAGAAATACTAGCAACAAGGTACATTTAAAATAACAGCTCTTATTGGTTTAAAGAAATAGTTCACAAAGGTTCAAGTCTAACAGGACTAATGTATTGTAGTTACGTTGATCAGCAAACCGGACAAATTGTAGTAATTCGCAACAAAGAAATTATCATCGTGACAGAAAGTTCATAGATCAGTGGTTCTAATTTCCTGATCTCGAGTCCACATAATCTGAAATCAATTCATGATAGAAATAATATTATTGTTATAATGCGCTGTTGTAAATTTTCTAAGTATCCTTAATATTCATTGTTTTCTTAATTTATGTGGAAGAAGAATCGCTTTGTAGACGACTTGTCCTCAACTTTAGAACCGCTACCTGTAGCGGAAATGACGCCATACTTGTACATCCGTGTTCGTGTATCAGGTAAACATACCGCCCAAGCACACTGCAGTGAAAGCATATACTGCAATAAAGGATCGGTTTTTAAGGGCATAGATCTGCTCGAAGAATCTCACGGTTTTGTTGGTAAGTAGAATAATTAAGAAATATTTTTTCAACGCTGTATACAAAATCCTTGTGTATGTCATCAACTAATGGAATGATAAGAAGTGTGAGGACAGGTTAGATAAAGAACTTCGTGACAGCCGTCACTTCTGGTAACATGGTGTATTCAATCAATGCCAGTGACCCAGTTTTTAGCTTTAAAGCACTGTCTCTAGGCAACTCACTTTCTGCTGAGTGAAACATACAAGCATGATACAAATGCTCTGTGAACGTAATGCAAATTACTGGAAAAACAAACATGTCATGATGTGAGAGCTGTTACCATGTAATGGAATATTAAAAAACAAAACAAAACACACCGGGTAATGAAAATAGACAGTGATGTCAGGGAATCACCAATAAGTAAAATGGGGAATTAAACAAGGGTGTGTCTTATCACGCCACCTCTTCTTACGATGTAGTGGAAACATCATGAGAGGTCTTTAGAAAGATCTGAAATCAATGAACCGGTATATGCTTATAACACAGAGGTTTAAAAAATGCCGTAGAACATATTTCACCGGGCAGTGGAGATAACGGAGTGATTGATGGTCTTCTTGAAGTGTTAATTGATTTTGGAATGCAAGTACAGCAGTAGTTCACCGTCTTTTGCCTTACATTGCTTAGTGTTTGGATTTTTCAGCATATCATCATCCTGTGCTAACTCCTCAGTTGGAATGAATTGTTGTCCATATATCTTGTTTAAACAGTGATTTCTCTGTTAGCTATCATTGAAAGGAACACTTCAGTAACCCCACAAGGCAGCCAGAAAATAGATTTTTAAAAAATATATTGATTATATATATATATATCATTATCCTGTGTTGTCTGTCCAGAAAAAAGTTGGCCACATTGGCTCTCCAACTTGATCTGGCCCTAGTTTTTATAGTATCAAATATACAAGTTATTAATATCTCTCTCTCCTCTCTCTCTCTCTCTCTCTGAACCTTAAGTGTCCAGGGCACATGGGGCTTCTGCAAAGGTTTTCCACAAATGTCTGTCCTTTGCCTTTTTTTTCTCACTCTTGCCCAGATGAGCCCTCTATTGCTCAACATCCTGTCTCTTGTTCTTCTCCATGTCTCCTTTGGTTTACCTTTACTTCTGCTCCCCTGTGGTGTCCATCTTAGTGCTATTTTTGGTAGTGAGTTGTCAGTCATTCAGAGCACATGTCTCAACCATTGCCAGCGTCTTTCCTCAATAATTGCTGTCAGTGGCTTCATCTGCGTTTCTGCCAACAAGATATTATTTCTTATGGTGTTTGGCCAAAATATTCTTCTAATTCTTCATAAACATTTAGTCTGGAAACAATTCAGCTTGTTTTCTATGGTTTTGGCATTCACTTACATAGAGTAGTACACTTAGAAAAGTTATTAATATATGAAGATTACAGTGGTACCTCAGGTCATGAACAAATCAGCCTACAAACACAATTTCCAAACAAATTTTGACTCGATCCGCGAACAATGCCTCGGCTCGCAAACAGCATCAGTTGTATTCAGGTTTGCGTGCTGTGAACATTGTTTGTCGTTGCATTGTTATTGATACAATATTTTTTGGTGCTTTTTGCATTAAATTAACCCTCATTATGGCTCCCAAAAAAGTGAAATGTAACAGTGGTGTAAAGAAGTCTAACCTATTACAGTAGAAAGAAGAAGAAAATAATAACTAAACATGAGAGTGGTGTTTATGTTTCTGATCTCGCCAAGCAGTATAACATGGCTAAATCTACGATCTGTACGATCTTAAAGAACAGAGATGCACCCTAACAAAACTATGACCAGCAGAGCAGTGGACATTTTAAATGACAATGTGATGTCCCATTTTCAGAAAATTATCCAACAAAGAAAAAGACAAATGTCTCTGGATCGTTATCTTTTGAAAACACCAGCCATCGAGTCAGCAGTAGAACCACTTCCCAGGATACAAACAAGAGAAAAAAACACCAGAAATACCTACACAGTTGCCCGACATTATTATGGAATGAGACTCTCGTTGGACAGAGTAGTCTTCCTCCTCCTCTACCATCTACCTGTGCCAGCAACTATCAACCACAAAGCTAAAGTTATACTGTATGTTTTATATTATATATTTTTGCCACACATAAATCCACAAAAAAAAGTAAAAAAAAACTATATGTTTCTGGGGCAGGTGAATGGATTAATTGGATTTGCATTAATTTCAGTGGGAAAAATTGTTTCATTTCGCGAACATTTTGTTCGCGAGTGGAGTCAAAGAACGAATTACGTTCCTGACCCGAGGTACCACTGTATATATTTTATATATAGACTACTTTTATATAAAAACAAGGTGGGTCAGTTTTCAAATAATTACATAACATAGTATGGAAGTCAGTCTTAGGTAATATTAAAACCATTACAGTTTGTTTTGTTTAGAAGATTGTTTGGGATCTCACTGATTGTATTTGCATGGATAGATATGATTGTATTTGCATGGATAGATATTTTAGATAATTTTTAGATAATTTTATATTGATCACACAGTGGGTCTTGAACCTTAAAACACGAGAAGCCTCCTAGTCTTACCTTAAAACACGAGAAGCCTCATAGTCCTCTTTTAAAACACGAGAAGCCTCCTAGTCCTCTTTTAAAACACGAGAAGCCTCATAGTCCTCTTTTAAAACACGAGAAGCCTCCTAGTCTTACCTTAAAACACGAGAAGCCTCATAGTCTTACTTTAAAACACGAGAAGCCTCCTAGTCTTACCTTAAAACACGAGAAGCCTCATAGTCCTCTTTTAAAACACGAGAAGCCTCCTAGTCTTACCTTAAAACACGAGAAGCCTCCTAGTCTTACCTTAAAACACGAGAAGCCTCATAGTCCTCTTTTAAAACACGAGAAGCCTCCTAGTCTTACCTTAAAACACGAGAAGCCTCCTAGTCTTACCTTAAAACACGAGAAGCCTCCTAGTCTTACCTTAAAACACGAGAAGCCTCATAGTCTTACATTAAAACACGAGAAGCCTCCTAGTCTTACCTTAAAACACGAGAAGCCTCATAGTCTTACCTTAAAACACGAGAAGCCTCATAGTCTTACCTTAAAACACGAGAAGCCTCCTAGTCTTACCTTAAAACACGAGAAGCCTCCTAGTCTTACCTTAAAACACGAGAAGCCTCATAGTCCTCTCTTAAAACACGAGAAGCCTCCCGGGCCCTCTCTTAAAACACGAGAAGCATCATAGTCCTCACTTAAAACATAAGAAACCCTAAGGGCCATGGAACAGTACACAAGCTAGAATCCCACCCCCTCCTTTTTTTTTCTTCTCTTTTCCCATTCTTATTAGGATTGACCTCACTTATTACAGAACTGCTTGGACAAGAAATACTAGCAACAAGGTACATTTAAAATAACAGCTCTTATTGGTTTAAAGAAATAATTCACAAAGGTTCAAGTCTAACAGGACTAATGTATTGTAGTTACGTTGATCAGCAAACCGGATAAATTGTAGTAATTCGCAACAAAGAAATTATCATCGTGACAGAAAGTTCATAGATCAGTGGTTCTAATTTCCTGATCTCGAGTCCACATAATCTGAAATCAATTCATGATAGAAATAATATTATTGTTATAATGCGCTGTTGTAAATTTTCTAAGTATCCTTAATATTCATTGTTTTCTTAATTTATGTGGAAGAAGAATCGCTTTGTAGACGACTTGTCCTCAACTTTAGAACCGCTACCTGTAGCGGAAATGACGCCATACTTGTACATCCGTGTTCGTGTATCAGGTAAACATACCGCCCAAGCACACTGCAGTGAAAGCATATACTGCAATAAAGGATCGGTTTTTAAGGGCATAGATCTGCTCGAAGAATCTCACGGTTTTGTTGGTAAGTAGAATAATTAAGAAATATTTTTTCAACGCTGTATACAAAATCCTTGTGTATGTCATCAACTAATGGAATGATAAGAAGTGTGAGGACAGGTTAGATAAAGAACTTCGTGACAGCCGTCACTTCTGGTAACATGGTGTATTCAATCAATGCCAGTGACCCAGTTTTTAGCTTTAAAGCACTGTCTCTAGGCAACTCACTTTCTGCTGAGTGAAACATACAAGCATGATACAAATGCTCTGTGAACGTAATGCAAATTACTGGAAAAACAAACATGTCATGATGTGAGAGCTGTTACCATGTAATGGAATATTAAAAAACAAAACAAAACACACCGGGTAATGAAAATAGACAGTGATGTCAGGGAATCACCAATAAGTAAAATGGGGAATTAAACAAGGGTGTGTCTTATCACGCCACCTCTTCTTACGATGTAGTGGAAACATCATGAGAGGTCTTTAGAAAGATCTGAAATCAATGAACCGGTATATGCTTATAACACAGAGGTTTAAAAAATGCCGTAGAACATATTTCACCGGGCAGTGGAGATAACGGAGTGATTGATGGTCTTCTTGAAGTGTTAATTGATTTTGGAATGCAAGTACAGCAGTAGTTCACCGTCTTTTGCCTTACATTGCTTAGTGTTTGGATTTTTCAGCATATCATCATCCTGTGCTAACTCCTCAGTTGGAATGAATTGTTGTCCATATATCTTGTTTAAACAGTGATTTCTCTGTTAGCTATCATTGAAAGGAACACTTCAGTAACCCCACAAGGCAGCCAGAAAATAGATTTTTAAAAAATATATTGATTATATATATATATATCATTATCCTGTGTTGTCTGTCCAGAAAAAAGTTGGCCACATTGGCTCTCCAACTTGATCTGGCCCTAGTTTTTATAGTATCAAATATACAAGTTATTAATATCTCTCTCTCCTCTCTCTCTCTCTCTCTCTGAACCTTAAGTGTCCAGGGCACATGGGCTTCTGCAAAGGTTTTCCACAAATGTCTGTCCTTTGCCTTTTTTTTCTCACTCTTGCCCAGATGAGCCCTCTATTGCTCAACATCCTGTCTCTTGTTCTTCTCCATGTCTCCTTTGGTTTACCTTTACTTCTGCTCCCCTGTGGTGTCCATCTTAGTGCTATTTTTGGTAGTGAGTTGTCAGTCATTCAGAGCACATGTCTCAACCATTGCCAGCGTCTTTCCTCAATAATTGCTGTCAGTGGCTTCATCTGCGTTTCTGCCAACAAGATATTATTTCTTATGGTGTTTGGCCAAAATATTCTTCTAATTCTTCATAAACATTTAGTCTGGAAACAATTCAGCTTGTTTTCTATGGTTTTGGCATTCACTTACATAGAGTAGTACACTTAGAAAAGTTATTAATATATGAAGATTACAGTGGTACCTCAGGTCATGAACAAATCAGCCTACAAACACAATTTCCAAACAAATTTTGACTCGATCCGCGAACAATGCCTCGGCTCGCAAACAGCATCAGTTGTATTCAGGTTTGCGTGCTGTGAACATTGTTTGTCGTTGCATTGTTATTGATACAATATTTTTTTGGTGCTTTTTGCATTAAATTAACCCTCATTATGGCTCCCAAAAAAGTGAAATGTAACAGTGGTGTAAAGAAGTCTAACCTATTACAGTAGAAAGAAGAAGAAAATAATAACTAAACATGAGAGTGGTGTTTATGTTTCTGATCTCGCCAAGCAGTATAACATGGCTAAATCTACGATCTGTACGATCTTAAAGAACAGAGATGCACCCTAACAAAACTATGACCAGCAGAGCAGTGGACATTTTAAATGACAATGTGATGTCCCATTTTCAGAAAATTATCCAACAAAGAAAAAGACAAATGTCTCTGGATCGTTATCTTTTGAAAACACCAGCCATCGAGTCAGCAGTAGAACCACTTCCCAGGATACAAACAAGAGAAAAAAACACCAGAAATACCTACACAGTTGCCCGACATTATTATGGAATGAGACTCTCGTTGGACAGAGTAGTCTTCCTCCTCCTCTACCATCTACCTGTGCCAGCAACTATCAACCACAAAGCTAAAGTTATACTGTATGTTTTATATTATATATTTTTGCCACACATAAATCCACAAAAAAAAGTAAAAAAAAACTATATGTTTCTGGGGCAGGTGAATGGATTAATTGGATTTGCATTAATTTCAGTGGGAAAAATTGTTTCATTTCGCGAACATTTTTGTTCGCGAGTGGAGTCAAAGAACGAATTACGTTCCTGACCCGAGGTACCACTGTATATATTTTATATATAGACTACTTTTATATAAAAACAAGGTGGGTCAGTTTTCAAATAATTACATAACATAGTATGGAAGTCAGTCTTAGGTAATATTAAAACCATTACAGTTTGTTTTGTTTAGAAGATTGTTTGGGATCTCACTGATTGTATTTGCATGGATAGATATGATTGTATTTGCATGGATAGATATTTTAGATAATTTTTAGATAATTTTATATTGATCACACAGTGGGTCTTGAACATTAAACATAAACAACACAGAAACTGGAAGCAACAAGAAGCGATTTAGGAGAAATATGCAAAATTCATTCATTCATTCATTTGCATGTCCCTTGCGGAACTTTGCCTCCCAAACAGCACTCCTGTAGGCCTCTCGGTTGTGAGCAAGATGGCCTGCTGCTGCTGCGTCCATTTGCAGATCGTCAACAATTTCTTACAGCCATCTTCGTTTTGGTCTTCCTCTTTTTCTTTTTCCCATTATGTATCCTTCCAATATGGTCTTCTCTAAATTATCATGACGTTTAATGTGTCCAAAATATTTAAGTTTTCTCTCTTTAATCCTCTTTACTAGCCAGCCTTCTTCAGTATTAAGCTCCTGTAGTATAGATATATTTGTTCTTTTTTGTGTCCACGATATTTGGAGAACTCTTCTGTAGCATTTACATTCAAAGGCGTTTATGTGTTTCTCGGCTGTTTTGTTAAGTGTCCACGTCTCACAGGCATATGTTGCGATGGGAAAGATGCATGACCTTAAAAATCTTATTTTTGTAGTTCTGTCTGCTATATGCAAAATATGACTGGAAAATTCATTAGTATGTGAATAGGCTGATCTGTGAGATATTAAAAGAGTGATCTGAATGGAAATACTGAATAACTATACAAACACAGGATCTGTTGCATTTAATGAACAAACAGCATAGTGTAAAGATTTATACCTTGATTGATGTATATTTGATTGTCCTTGTAACTACAGTCCTTGCATACTCAAGGGACCATGTCAAAAGAACAACCAGTTGGGCCACCACCTCCATATTCTGGCTTTAGTGCAGGAGGAAACGCCTACCCACCACCAAATAGTGCGCCATATCCTCCTCAGTATGGACAGCCCCAAGGTAGCTCTTCCACTCATTTCTGTATTTTAAAATCAGTGTCTTCTGTCAAAATGGCTGTGTCAGGTCTCAGCTAATAAACTTTTCCAGACATCTAGTAAAAGTACTGAGGATTTTACTTTTTTTTTTTTTTTTTTAAAGACATTAACTCAAATGTCCATTAGAATAGGAGTAAGACAGAAGAAGACAAAAAAAATTGCTGCACTCAGAACCAGGGTTGTCCAGTCAAATGTTGGAGACAGATTCATAGCTGGAGATTGGTGGAGTTGGGATTTGTGCCATTTATGATGGAGCTATGGTTGAAGTTTGACAGTAGAAAAATGGAGGAGCTGGAGTTGCAAGTTTGGCCTGTCAGCTTCACAGCCCAGACTAAAATAACACTGAGAGCATAAACCTGTTTCATGCAGGTCTCTCAGGCTGCTAGTGTTGATGGAGGATTGTACATTCTTTACTTTACTGTCCTTAAGTGTCTGTTACATCATTTCCAGGTTTCCTAGTGGTAGCTTAGGTGGGGGGAAGATACTTTGATAGTGAAGAGTTAATGACCCCTTGTCTAGTATTAGCTTGGGTGGTGGGGGGGGAGATACTTTGATATTGAAGAGTTAATGACCCCTTGTCTAGTATTAGCTTGGGTGGTGGGGGGGAGATACTTTGATATTGAAGAGTTAATGACCCCTTGTCTAGTATTAGCTTGGGTGGGGGGGGAGATACTTTGATATTGAAGAGTTAATGACCCCTTGTCTAGTATTAGCTTGGGTGGTGGGGGGGAGATACTTTGATATTGAAGGGTTAATGACCCTTTGTCTAGTATTAGCTTGGGTGGTGGGGGGGAGATACTTTGATGTTGAAGGGTTAATGCCCACTTACCTTGACCAGGCAGAGGTGTGTGAGGGGAGATACTTTGATGTTGAAGGGTTAATAACCACTTATCTAGTATTGTCTCAGGCGTCTGTAGATCAGCAAATGGATTGGACTTGATTAAAAAGATCTTAGCATTATCTGCGCTCTAGTTATTGTTTTATTTTTTAAGAGAAGTCTGCGGCTGTTCTCATACTGGAAAGGGGATCTGTGGCCTTAAAAAAAACCGTTAAGAGTAATTGCATTAGATTATTTCTTTTTCTTCTTCTTTTTTTTTTTTTTTTTTAAATTGTTTAGTTTTGAAAATTGAATGTACGGTCGGCCCTTGACTTATTCCCCTCATGCACAGTCCAAAATCCACATATGTTCAAGTCCCTTATATGAAGTGGCTTAGAACCTTACACATAATCTATGCCTGTCCTCATGTGATCATGCCTTGATTTTTTGAAACCAGTACAACTATACATGTCCTTCACCTTGCATGAAGTACTTTCCAAAATACTCTTTGTCAATACAACATTCAGTACTCTGTACTTTTTTAATGTAAAATTAGACACACTTTGCAAACATCAGCAGAAATTAAATTATCATGTGAATTTTTTTTTTTTTTATGTATTTGTGGCTGAGATTTAATCTTTACAAAATGTTCAGAGTCAGAGCTTAGTGATTCTCCTTCCTACAAACTGAGCATCATACTGGCTTGATTATCCTCCAGCCAATTTTGGTGGCTACTTTTTAACTGGGTTTTTGATAATATAAACTGGTTATGTAAATGATGACCTGGTAAAGTTTCAGTTTTTCTCTTTTTTAATTGGTAATTTAGTGGTAATTGCTGGTTAACAGATCACTGCTTTAAACCATGGCTAGATTATATATAGTGCCTTATTTCAGTGTAAATGCTATGTAAAAAGTTGTTACAATGTCTGTTTAGGAAAAAAATGACAAAAAAATGTCTATACATGTTTGTAACGGTGGCATACACCGTCAGCCTAAGTACAGTACAGTAGACATTCTGATTCTGTATCACGTTCTCTAGCCACACACTTAGTGCTTTCTCAGTCTTTACAAGCACTTTATATCATGAATCTAAGATCATATTTTCATGGCTGCTGGTCATGCATTAACATTTCCACGAATTTTCTATTTCTTGTTCTTTTTGTCGTGTGGACACTCATCTGATTCTTAGCTCATTTAAGGCCCACTTAGGCAAAAGACATGGCTTACAACTGCTTCAGTGTTTGCAATTTCTGTTTGAGAGTTAACACTGCTTTAAGTGCCTTTTTCAACTTTGAATTTTAGGAGCTATTTTCTCAAACAAATGGTGAACACAAGAACATAACACAAGTAGCGAATGCATGATAAGCGATGCGTGACCAACCAGTGATGCAGCGAGACTGGGAGAAAGACACTCAGGATGTTAGAACGGTAAAGGTATTTGGGCACACATCGCTTTACTTGCATGATTTTCACGCTGCGCTACATGGCAATTTCAAAGTTTGGGTTTTTGGGACTTACTTGAATTTTATTAATCTGTGTATGTTTGAATACGCACTGTTGAAACCTATATAAGTCAATGGCCGACTGTATTTCCATTATTATTTGGGTATAATTCTGGTTGTTTTTATTTTTTGATGTTTTTGTTCTTATTTTTCTTTTCAAGTCTTTTTACTTACTACCAAACATTATGCTTTAAATGTTGCCTCGCATTCTTAAATTTTGAATTGATGTTTTTAAGAATTCATTACAGATTTTCTGGCTTGTTTAGATATTTGTCAGTGTGTTTATACATTGATATATGTTCACAATTTGTCGTCAACAGTTTTTAAAGTTTTGTTTTCTTTGTGCTGGTAATTCTTTATAATGTAACCATTGTTTTTTATAATCTATATTCCTTTTATAACCATAGTTATTTTAATAAAACCACATACATCATAGTTTTTTAAAACATTTTTCTTGTCCATTAAAGTTCTTTTTTTGGGAGTGGCTAGCGTAGTAGTTAGGGCACTCATCTATCAACTGAATGGTTGAGGGTTCGAATCTCCAGCTGAGCAAGATTTTGTTCTGACCAATATGCCCCTGGGGTTAACCCAGTCTTGGAAAATGGGTACCAGAGAAATCTGGGAAGTTAAAGCAGCCAGGTGTGATACTGACCACATCACATTTTCATGTGCCGAAGGTCAAGGAAAATACGGGCCTAACACCATATTCCCCAATATGCCTTAATGGCATGGAAACGGGAATTTTACCATTACCTATTAAAGTTCTTTACCACAGTGTCTTGCTTCTTTGTTATCAGCTTCAGTGAGCAGGCTTTGGTTTGTCTCAGTTCTTTTACAGCAGTTTTGTTTGTCAACAGTTTGTCGTGTTCTAAGGTTTGTTTTATGGCTGAGTAGTCCATTGCTTTCTTGTAGCTAGGCGGTTGCTCATCCTGATATCCAGGATTCGATTCATAATTATTCTCGTACAAGTTTTCCTTCTTGTAGCTAGGTGGTTGCTCATCCTGATGTCCAGAATGCGATTCATATTCATTCTCGTACAAGTTTTCTTTCTTGTACATCACAAGCAGTTTGTCTAGTTTTTCCAGGCTTACTCTATCTAGTTTAACTCTTTATACTTTACTCTAACCCTACAAACTTTACTTTAACCCTTTTATAGTTTAAAAATCTTCTTTATCATGCATCTTTGATTTATTCTTAATTTATGTTTTAGTGATTGAAGCCCCAGCTTTTATCTGTACCCTCAGCAGCAGGAACCATTTTTGTCAGTGACTTATCTGTGACTTATCTGATTTTGCTGTTTCCTTTGTGTGCCATCTGTGACATACTTATTAGGTTCCTTTCTTTTATTGCATGAGAGTGATTTCATCGTCTCTTCCACGGTGTAAGAGAGGAAACATTTAAAAAAATAAGCAGCTGAAATTACTGCTGCAACTGTTCTTGTTGTATCTGATCTTACTGCGGTTATTGTTGCTGCAAGTGATGATACCACCTACAACCCTCATCACAAATATCACTCTGTGATAATGTCTGTTACCTTAGTAACTTGCTGTAAAATGTATTTTATGTCTCCTACCTCTGTTTCCACTTTATTTTCCAGCTGTGTTGACAGTTTCAAGTCCCCTTTCAGTTTGGTAATACAAGTTTATACATAGTTGTCCTTGATTCTTTATCATAAATTTTCCAAAATAGTTATGTGTGGCAGTTTTTAATCGACTCCCAAGCTGTAGATGATGACATTTGTGATGTCAGTATTTGTGATATTCAGTAAATGATGCTGAAGTAGGGTACTGCATGACTGTTGAAACCTGTTGAGACTCCGGTCACAGAGCAGAAGAAGAATAAGAGATGATGAAATGTAGGTAAATAAAGGCACATTGATAGTTTTATATTGGATAATTATTTCTAAATATTTCTATAATCTGCTGGGTAAGTTGTATGCAGTCAGAACTTGGACAGTGATATAGAACATATAGTACACATTTTTTTTTTCCTTGATTTGTTTTGGACAATCCCAATGAACCAATTCACCAGCTTCCTTCAGTGTGAGGTCAAGGTCATATCAGTGTATTTTGAATGGAAGGTATCCACATAAATTGTCATTTTAATTAATTTTTTTTTTTTTTAAATTGAAATTGCAAAAGCAGGATATCCTCCAGGTATTTATCAGTGTTGTGTTCATTGTAATTTTCTAGCTAATTCTGCTTTCTGACATATCACATGGGATATTTAATATTCATTTTCTGTAGTGAGAAAAAGCAATCATTGTATGATATTACTTCTTTATTCCAGTTGTGTAAACTGTTTATAATGATCATCATTTGAAATTGATGGTTGTGTTCTTAATTTTAACAAGTCCTCCATCATAAAGTTGTCAGTATTATTACTGATTTCTAACCTCTAACCTTTAAGCATCAATCCAGCAAGTATTGAGTTTTTTTTTTTTAATGAATAAATTATAAATTTTTGGAATAATGAGTTTATTAAAGAAATCTTAAACACCATATGTTTACTTCTGTTGAATAACGTTAGAGAATATAAATGTAATCGTATGGGCCTTTATGTTTTCTTTCTTTCTTTCTTTCTTTCTTTCTTTCTTTAATACATGTTGTTGTATCACATTTACTTTCTTACTTAGCTTAATGGGCACATTTTTTAAAAGCATTTTATTGTTTCCTTTTCCTTTTTTGGCATCATTTTATTTTTTAGTTTTTGTATATGTAAATGTGGAGCCAGCGTTAGCCCATGCATGTCATTCTCAGACTATAAATAGATGAATCAAGTGATTGAAGTGACACAGAAATAGTTTCTGGAGAAAGACGCAAGATATACTTTCAGTAGCCAGAAAAGCAGAATTCCTAACGAAGTTATAGAACATTAGAAAGTATCTGAAGCCATCATGATAAAGATATTGAAAATTCTGTAGACATGTAAGGAGCAGACAGAAGTTAAGAGTACATCATAATCATTGGAAAACTCTTGGGGAAAAGAGAGAGAGATTGAGAGAAAATATATGATCAAGTGACACAGGAAAAGAAAAGGCAAATAGTCTGGTTAGAAATGCCATTGATCAGACAAAATGGAGAAGCATGATCATGCAGCATCTTGTGGCCTGCTACCTGATGAATGGATGAGTGAACAGTGGGTGTGCACATTGTGAATTATATTTTTAATGAGAGTTTTTGGCATGCTTTCATTGTGGATTCACAGGTGAACACAACATACTTTTATCTTCTGTTTTGTTGTAGGGGTTTTATATTTAGTTGGTGGTTGAAACATTCTTAAACACCTTTTTCTTGTCTCATGTCTCTGTGAATCATTTATGATGGGAGTATCACCTCAAGGTTGGTCATCTGGCTTAATTATGAGAGAGAGAGAGAGGAGAGTGTGTGTGTGCATGAGAGAGAGAGAGAGAAAAGGGGGGGGGTGAGTTTATGAAGAGTGTTGCATCATTTGAAGAGGAAATGAGGGCCAGATATCTTCAAGAAGATGCAGGTGCAAAGAGACCAGATCTTGCAGCAGTGACATGATTTGGTTGAACCATGGAAGATTATGCCAATCAGATATTGACAGAGTGAACCAAGGAAGATTATGCCAATCAGATATTGACAGAGTGAACCAAGGAAGATTATGCCAGTCAGATATTGACAGAGTGAACTATGGAAGATTATGCCAGTCAGATATTGACAGTGAACCATGGAAGATTATGCCAGTCAGATATTGACAGAGTGAACCATGGAAGATTATGCCAGTCAGATATTGACAGAGTGAACCATGGAAGATTATGCCAGTCAGATATTGACAGAGTGAACCATGGAAGATTATGCCAGTCAGATATTGACAGAGTAAATCATGAAAGAGGCAGCTCAGCAAACATAAAGCTTGATGATTGAAAATATTGGTTCTTGTCCGTATAAAGCTTGGGTATTTCATCAACAATAAACATCTTACCCACTTCAAAGCAATCTACTAAGATGAAATGAATCATTATTACTAGTTTGTAGAGCTGAAAATGTTTTGTTTTCCAGAATACAAGGCTCGACAATTAAGTAATGAGACTAATTACATAACAAATAAAATAAACAACAATTGAAGATAAAACCTGTATTTTATTCAGATAAGCCCTTTGTGCATTGATACAGTGAGTGGCATGATCTAACAAACGCTGGAACGACCTCTACAGTTGTTCTTCTGTTGGTATGGCCCTTAAACTCGATGTTATGGCCCTTTGGATGTCATCAGTATCATCAAAGAAGCGTCCTTTCAACAATAACTTTAATTTTGGGAATAGAAAATAATCACAGGGAGACAAATCTAGGGAATAGGGTGGATGGTTGAGGACACACACTTGTTTTTGGGCCAAAAATTCCTGTACATCTACCGCCTGGTGAGCTGGTGCATTATCATGAGGAAGGAAAAAACTGCCAGGTGTTGAATACTCGAGTCAGACTCGGAGAATCCTTTTCAATAGGCATTTCAAAATACTTAAATAAACTTTGGCAGTGACAGTCTGAATTGTCGGACCTTTTATTCTGTGTAAGAGCAAAACCAGTTACTAAAGTTGGGGCCCTGCAAATCAGAATGGAACCTTGCCAGAACTTGCATTTCAAATTTATGAAATTTCATTGCTGAAAAGGTCTCTGTGACATTTCATCAAAAACTGCGACTGGATTATGGGAATGTATTACTGTGACACTGTGGAGGACTGTAGTAAAGAAGTGAGAGAAGCAGATCTGAGTGACAAATCACAATATAAGTTTGTTAGAAACTTATGAAAGCTGCAGGAGATTATGCTGATTATGTAGGAGATTATGCTGAAAACTAATTTTGTAATCTTATAAGTAGAAAGCTAAAGCTACATTTAAAAAAAACCAAAAAAAAAAGAGTCTGCCTTGATTTCACACCATGGGTGCTTTGTTACAAGAGGCGGCGCAAACAAAAATCAGCCCATTATCTTGGGGAGTGAATGTGGATAATTATCTTGAGGAGTGAATGTGGATAATTATCTTGGGGAGTGAATGTGGATCATTATCTTGGGGAGTGAATGTGGATAATTATCTTGGGGAGTGAATGTGGATAATTATCTTGGGGAGTGAATGTGGATCATTATCTTGGGGAGTGAATGTGGATAATTATCTTGGGGAGTGAATGTGGATCATTATCTTGGGGAGTGAATGTGGATAATTATCTTGGGGAGTGAATGTGGATAATTATCTTGGGGAGTGAATGTGGATCATTATCTTGGGGAGTGAATGTGGATCATTATCTTGGGGAGTGAATGTGGATCATTATCTTGGGGAGTGAATGTGGATCATTATCTTGGGGAGTGAATGTGGATCATTATCTTGGGGAGTGAATGTGGATCATTATCTTGGGGAGTGAATGTGGATCATTATATTGGGGAGTGAATGTGGATCATTATCTTGGGGAGTGAATGTGGATCATTATCTTGGGGAGTGAATGTGGATAATTATCTTGGGGAGTGAATGTGGATAATTATCTTGGGGAGTGAATGTGGATAATTATCTTGGGGAGTGAATGTGGATAATTATCTTGGGGAGTGAATGTGGATCATTATATTGGGGAGTGAATTTGGATCATTATCCTGGGGAGTGAATGTGGATCATTATATTGGGGATTGAATGTGGATCATTATCTTGGGGAGTGAATGTGGATCATTATATTGAGGAGTGAATGTGGATCATTATCTTGGGGAGTGAATGTGGATCATTATCTTGGGGAGTGAATGTGGATCATTATATTGGGGAGTGAATGTGGATCATTATCCTGGGGAGTGAATGTGGATCATTATCCTGGGGAGTGAATGTGGATCATTATCTTGGGGAGTGAATGGAGATCATTATCTTGGGGAGTGAATGGAGATCATTATCTTGGGGAGTGAATGTGGATCATTATCTTGGGGAGTGAATGTGGATCATTATATTGGGGAGTGAATGTGGATCATTATCCTGGGGAGTGAATGTGGATCATTATCTCAGGGAGTGAATGGGGATCATTATCTTGTGGAGTGAATGGAGATCATTATCCTGGGGAGTGAATGGAGATCATTATCCTGGGGAGTGAATGGGGATGTGTTCCTGGTACAAAAAAATGTATATTTTTTTCAATAAGAGCATGATAAATAAGTTCTTACCATTCAGTTATAGCCCAGGTGTATGATGCAAATTTTTATGTGTCAGTGTGTTTATCTCGTACAGCAGTAGTTTAGTTTTGCAATGATGGCTTTTGCTGAGGGTTATTCTGTGCCGAAGGGTCAGGCTGAGGATTGTGCACCTCCCTGAAATATGAATCGGTGTTTGCCTTGCCTCTTTTCATAATAAGGTGCTAAGACTTCATTTAAACTCCTCCTTACAAAGTGACTTTGCTCCCAGTCATGGTCCATTTCACATTAAGAAGTAAGCATTAGCAAGAAGTTGTTTAAAGTGCATCAGTTTTTATTATCTTCACAACACACTCTAGTCCATCTTTGTTAATCTCCTCTTCTCTTTATGTGTTCAAGTGTTTGACCAGTTCTGCTACTTCTTCAGTAGAAAGGTCTCCTCCTCTCCTTTCATCAGTTAAATACATGATGTCATCTTCCCTAACTACATCCAGTCCATCCTTTCTTGGCAACTTTGAAGCTTCTTGTATGACTTCACTGCTTTCTTCCCCCCCCCAACCGAGCTCTGGCAAATTTCAGGCCAGTGCTGCTGTTGTTTGACCTAAATAAAACCAACGCAGAATCAGGCCAGCCTGTATTTTATTTATCTATATCAACATGTTTTTTTTTGTAAAGTTCAGTCCTTGAATGGTAAAAAGTAATTTATTTACATTTTTAAGGAATGGATTACAGTTAAACAATGTTACATGATAACATTACTTTTTACCAAGCTTCTCAGTGTCCTGCTAACAAACATTGTAGAATGGAGACTCATTATGCTTCCACACTCCTGTCAGCTCTTCTCTAGAACTAGCTACCCAGTGCCACTTGTCTGTAAACATTTATTTCTGTTGCTTATTGTATTCAAAATGAAACTCACCACACAAATGTGTGGCAGTGCATGATGTGGGAAAAGTAGGATAGGGTGTAAAAGCCAGTTCCATGAATACTGATGGCTGTTATTATAATAATGTACATGTTTCTACTTTATGTTGCTCATATAATAATGTTTGTACTTTGAAAATTAAGTATTTTTAATCATCATTTTTTTATGACCTAACTATTTGCAGCTCCCATACAGTCTCAGTATTATGCATGGCCAGGTACTATTTATTGTTTTTAACTGGTTCATATGTCCGTCTAGCTTCAGTAACTAGCAGATCTTTGAAGTTTCCTTATTCATGATTCATTTTGCACTCCTAGTTCATATTTAAGTGTTGTTTGATGAGTGTAAAGCAGTGTTTCCCAGACTTGTTTGGGCTGCTGTCCCCTTTTCTCCCGGGACACATTTTCAACAGCCCCTTATGCACTACTCGTACAGTGACCTATTAAACTAGGATACGCATCACACAACTAAAAACTTCAGCAAGCAAACCAGTTTATTTAACAATATGAAGAACATTTATAATTCACCTGCTGCACTATTTTCTCAACTTTTAATGTGATTGATGAGTTTCATGTAGGGACACAAGTTTCTCAATATCAGGTTGAAAAATTCTAAGAAGGAAGGCAACCTTTTTCTTTTACTGCCCCCCCCCCCCACCTTTTTTTTTCTCTCACCGGCCTCTAGTCTTTTCTAGTACCCACAGGGAGGCGTTATCGCCCACTTTGGGAAACACTGGTGTAAATGCTGAAATATGAAGCTGTTTGTTAACAGGTAGATTTCTACTTTTCTTTTAGCAGTTATTCTAATATAGATTTTGCTATAGATCATGGGAAGGGGTAAGGAGTGAATCGGTAAGTCACAGATGATGTAGAAAAATACAATTTGATTCAATACAAAACAGTACAAGACAAGACAATACAAGATGAAATGATATAATACTATACAGTATAATACAATATGGTACAGTACAGTACAGTAATACAAATGGCTGGAGTCACGGACTTTGCCCATGTCTGCATACTAAGTGATTCAGTGAATATGATCTGGAAGGTCAAGGCAGGTTCTGTAAACAGGCGGTGGCCTGATTCATTGCAGAGATCAATGATTTACAGAGTCATCTTCTTCTTCTTTGTCCCTGGACATGTGGGCATCCAAGGAAATGAGAGAGCTGATAGGTTGGCTGGCTCTGCCATTGCTGCAGATGGACAAGCATTGAATTGAGCTGATAATGTTAACGCACTCAGAGAGACAGCGGAGGACTTAGAGAGCAGCAAGTCTGAGAGAGCTGAGAGTACAGATTGTCATGGGCAGAACAAGAGACATACTGGACATGTGAGGAGACATTTCAGCTACAAGACACTGATGGATATGTTTGGAAGGAGGAGGGGGGGGGGAATCTTAGCACCCATGGACTTGTCCAGAGTGCAATGATAAAATCCCAGACCTAAACCATAAAAACCTGTATTTTATTTATCTATATCAACATGTTTTTTTTTTTTTAAAGTTCAGTCCTTGAATGGTAAAAAGTAATTTATTTACATTTTGAAGGAATGGATTACAGTTAAACAATGTTACATGATAACATTACTTTTTACCAAGCTTCTCAGTGTCCTGCTAACAAACATTGTAGAATGGAGACTCATTATGCTTCCACACTCCTGTCAGCTCTTCTCTAGAATTAGCTACCCAGTGCCACTTGTCTGTAAACATTTATTTCTGTTGCTTATTGTATTCAAAATGAAACTCACCACACAAATGTGTGGCAGTGCATGATGTGGGAAAAGTAGGATAGGGTGTAAAAGCCAGTTCCATGAATACTGATGGCTATTATTATAATAATGTACATGTTTCTACTTTATGTTGCTCATATTTTATATGTTTGTACTTTGAAAATTAAGTATTTTTAATCATCATTTTGTTATGACCTAACTATTTGCAGCTCCCATACAGTCTCAGTATTATGCATGGCCAGGTACTATTTATTGTTTTTAACTGGTTCATATGTCCGTCTAGCTTCAGTAACTAGCAGATCTTTGAAGTTTCCTTATTCATGATTCATTTTGCACTCCTAGTTCATATTTAAGTGTTGTTTGATGAGTGTAAAGCAGTGTTTCCCAGACTTGTTTGGGCTGCTGTCCCCTTTTCTCCCGGGACACATTTTCAACAGCCCCTTATGCACTACTCGTACAGTGACCTATTAAACTAGGATACGCATCACACAACTAAAAACTTCAGCAAGCAAACCAGTTTATTTAACAATATGAAGAACATTTATAATTCACCTGCTGCACTATTTTCTCAACTTTTAATGTGATTGATGAGTTTCATGTAGGGACACAAGTTTCTCAATATCAGGTTGAAAAATTCTAAGAAGGAAGGCAACCTTTTTCTTTTACTGCCCCCCCCCCCCACCTTTTTTTTTCTCTCACCGGCCTCTAGTCTTTTCTAGTACCCACAGGGAGGCGTTATCGCCCACTTTGGGAAACACTGGTGTAAATGCTGAAATATGAAGCTGTTTGTTAACAGGTAGATTTCTACTTTTCTTTTAGCAGTTATTCTAATATAGATTTTGCTATAGATCATGGGAAGGGGTAAGGAGTGAATCGGTAAGTCACAGATGATGTAGAAAAATACAATTTGATTCAATACAAAACAGTACAAGACAAGACAATACAAGATGAAATGATATAATACTATACAGTACAATACAATATGGTACAGTACAGTACAGTAATACAAATGGCTGGAGTCACGGACTTTGCCCATGTCTGCATACTAAGTGATTCAGTGAATATGATCTGGAAGGTCAAGGCAGGTTCTGTAAACAGGCGGTGGCCTGATTCATTGCAGAGATCAATGATTTACAGAGTCATCTTCTTCTTCTTTGTCCCTGGACATGTGGGCATCCAAGGAAATGAGAGAGCTGATAGGTTGGCTGGCTCTGCCATTGCTGCAGATGGACAAGCATTGAATTGAGCTGATAATGTTAACGCACTCAGAGAGACAGCGGAGGACTTAGAGAGCAGCAAGTCTGAGAGAGCTGAGAGTACAGATTGTCATGGGCAGAACAAGAGACATACTGGACATGTGAGGAGACATTTCAGCTACAAGACACTGATGGATATGTTTGGAAGGAGGAGGGGGGGGGGAATCTTAGCACCCATGGACTTGTCCAGAGTGCAATGATAAAATCCCAGACCTAAACCATAAAAAATACAGTAATATAGTTAAAAGACAAAGCAGACTCGCTGTGGTCTCTTTGCTGGTGGTGTCCGAAGAAACTCAGTTCTAGGAGGCTTTGCTCAGGGTCTTCGGACAGCGTTTCATTACAATCTTTAAGAAGAAGTCAATCAGAATTCTGTAGACAAATCATGACAAGACAGAGGCTAGGTCACATGACAGTCTTAGACAGGGGCTAGGTCACATGGCAGTCTTAGACAGAGGCTAGGTCACATGACAGTCTTAGTCAGAGGCTAGGTCACATGGCAGTCTTAGACAAAAGCTAGGTCACATGACAGTCTTAGACAGAGGCTAGGTCACATGACAGTCTTAGACAGAGGCTAGGTCACATGGCAGTCTTAGACAAAGGCTAGGTCACATGACAGTCTTAGACAGAGGCTAGGTCACATGACAGTCTTAGACAGAGGCTAGGTCACATGACAGTCTTAGACAGGGGCTAGGTCGCATTACAATCACAGGAAAATTTAAAGGATAAATAGAGGGAGACAAGAGGAAGGTATCAGAGCGGAGTGACCACAGAGCAAAGGAAAAGTAAGATAAGTGACCACACTTCAGGTCTTTGAGCAGACCATCATAATCCATTTCTTGCTGATACAACACCTGGGGCTCAGCCTCAACATCGTCGTGGTATTGGCTGCAGAGAGCAACAGTTTGGAGGTCAGAACAGGAGTAAGAATGATCATTAGAAAACTGTTTGCTACAGAGTTGATTTTGCGGGGAACAGTTTCTAAACAGAGCCATACATCCTCCAAGGGCCAGCACTCAGTTTCTGGAGATGGGACTAAAATGTTTTCCTGTAGTAACGGGACTGGAGAAGTTTGAATGGCAAAAGAGAGAGAGATAGAGAGGAGGAGATGGGGGGGGGGGGAAGGTCCACTATAGAGAAGAGGTTGAGAAACCCTCATCACGGGAACAAGTAGTTCTACATGAGCTGGTAAATATATTGTGCTGTATGCAGGAAGCCTAAACTTGTGAATCATCAACATGTGCTGCAACACAAAACAAAAGTTTAATCCAATTCATATTTATTTGTGACTTACTGATTCCTCTTGTATCCTCATTTCATTTTTCTAATTCCTCTTTATACTCTTAACACTTTTGCTAACCAAACACTGATGTAGGTACTGAAATTAATCATTTATGGTTTAAAAAGCTCATGCTTAGAGAAAGTTTGAACACTGATAACAAGCAGTAGTTCACATGAACTGAATCTTTCTCTTTTATAAAAATGTTCATTCTTTCAAGTGCACATAACACCAGTGTTGAAAATGTTGTCTAGCACTAAAACAGATCTGACACTCCTCTCTCTCTCTGTATTTAGACCTTTGTGTTTGTGGGTAGTGATTATATTTATTTTAATTAAAATGATTCAAATGATGGACAGTTCTTTCATAATAAGAAATTTAGAGTCAGTTTTGAATACATGATGATTCTAGTTGCAGACACTTAGATTTGTTTAGACTGACTGTATCTGCTAGGGCTCCAAAGTTAGAGTGACTCTACACTTGTCCCACAAGACAGTGGGCGGTAGTTTGATCCTGGTAGCTAGAATCCATCTGTGCTTGTCAGACTTATCATAGAGCTGGGCACAGAAGCTGGGCCAGGAGTGATCATGTCACCCTCCAGAATTATGACAGGTCAAGCTTCAGTGGCAGGGACAGAGGACACCGTTTGCCAGGTCTGTGAAAGTCTCAGTGGTGAGGAGCACAGCTTTTGTGTGTCTGATGGATCACAGTGATGGAGTGGTTTGAAGTGGACAGATGTACCGGGAGTGGTTTGAAGTGGACAGATGTACCAGGAGTGGTTTGAAGTGAACAGATATACCAGGAGTGGTTTGAAGTGAACAGATGTACCAGGAGTGGTTTGAAGTGGACAGATGTACCAGGAGTGGTTTGAAGTGGACAGATGTACCAGGAGTGGTTTGAAGTGGACAGATGTACCGGGAGTGGTTTGAAGTGGACAGATGTACCGGGAGTGGTTTGAAGTGAACAGATGTACCAGGAGTGGTTTGAAGTGAACAGATGTACCAGGAGTGGTTTGAAGTGAACAGATGTACCAGGAGTGGTTTGAAGTGAACAGATATACTAGGAGTGGTTTGAAGTGAACAGATATACTAGGAGTGGTTTGAAGTGAACAGATATACTAGGAGTGGTTTGAAGTGAACAGATATACTAGGAGTGGTTTGAAGTGAACAGATATACTAGGAGTGGTTTGAAGTGAACAGATGTACCAGGAGTGGTTTGAAGTGAACAGATATACTAGGAGTGGTTTGAAGTGAACAGATATACTAGGAGTGGTTTGAAGTGAACAGATATACTAGGAGTGGTTATTTTTGACTTCCATAAGTATTAAAATTGCACTCTTGTGTGTGTGTGTGATGCAGCATTCAGTTTTCATGCTGTTTGTGCTCAAAATAGAAATTTATTCGAGAGTTGTTTGTAATTTTTATTGTAATTTTGATAACCTCATTGTCATTTTATTTTGTAGAGTTATTTCTGCCACGATAAATATAACCCCAAAATGACACCAAAGACATGAATAGTTAACCATTTCCTGTTCTGTGCTGTAAATATTTATTAGACAGGTGGTTAGTTACAGGCTCAATTTTTTGAAAAATAGTCATCTGAATGAAACAGAGTGTGTAATCTAAACTGTAAAAATGTGGATTATGCACTTTTTAAAATGAAAAATAAAAAGCTAATGAAAACTAGAACTTTCAAACATTTATAAAATCCCTGTATCATTGTATTGTGTATTAGTGGCTTATTTATTTACATAGTGTGTTCATAGTACATTTTTCAAAATAATTTTGTAGCTTTTATCATGATAGTATGTGAAAGTCTGGACAGTTGGGCCTTGTGGTATCTTGTAGGGCACCAACCAGTTCTCTCCGTTTGCATGTTGACATCTTTGTTATTGATTTATGTGACTATAATCTTGAGATTTTTTTTATTGTTGTGTTGATGATGTAGGTTATTTTTACATAAACTTATGATTATCTGTTTTGTAAGTGTGACCAGTTTCAAGATGGGAGTCTCTGTTCTTGTTGGTGTGTGTTTCAGGATGGGAGTCTCTGTTCTTGTTGGTGTGTAAGTGTTTCAAGATAGGAGTCTCTGTTTTTGTTGGTGTGTAAGTGTTTCAAGATAGGAGTCTCTGTTTTTGTTGGTGTGTAAGTGTTTCAAGACAGGAGTCTCTGTTCTTGTTGGTGTGTAAGTGTTTCAAGATAGGAGTCTCTGTTCTTGTTGGTGCGTAAGTGTTTCAAGACAGGAGTCTCTGTTTTTGTTGGTGTGTAAGTGTTTCAAGATAGGAGTCTCTGTTTTTGTTGGTGTGTAAGTGTTTCAAGACAGGAGTCTCTGTTTTTGTTGGTGTGTAAGTGTTTCAAGATAGGAGTCTCTGTTCTTGTTGGTGTGTATTGGTCTTCTTAGTGGGTGCCATGCCCTCCAGCTGCATGATTATTGTTATTTGAACATTCACACAAGCGTGTGTCAGATAATCATGACCCAGGAGCCTGTTTTAGAGATTTTATCCATTGGATAATTGACATGTCTCAGTGAAAAATCCACACCTGTAACAAGAGTCTGTTATAGAGATTTTATCCATTGGATAATTGACATGTCTCAGCGTAAAATCCACACCCGTAACAAGAGCAAGCAGCTGGGCTTCAGGGAGTGCATCAAATAACATTCTTTTATGTTTTACATTATTTTATTTTATGTTTGTTCCTTATATCACTTTTACATAACTTGTTAACACGTTAATTTGTAGTGTTTTTATGCTATTTTTATAACATTGGGTTATAGTTGTAAGAGGCTTAATTTATGTTTTAAAAAATCTGTAATGACGTCTTGTGTTGTTCCTTGTCACATTTTTAAAAAATTGGTTTAACAAAATAAGTGAAAGTGGCAGAGCAGTTTCATTTTTCTCTCTAGTCTTTTCTGTCCTTGTGTGGTTGATCTAGGTGTATGTGGCACTGTTGCTTCATTGTGTGCTTTTTATGAGGTCATTTCCCCACTTGTAGTTCAATTTTAGCTTTAATTCTTTCGGTGATTTAGTAATATCAAGATACAAAAATGTTTATTTGTTTGTGTGTGTGTGTGTGTGTGTGTGTGAGAGAGCTTGGTTGTCAGTGAGTGCCGAAGTCATTTCAGATTCTGGGTCTTTGTTAGTTCCTATTTTGTGTTCCCATGTTTTTTTTTTTTGTTTTATTTTTGTTTTATTTGTTTTATGTTTTTTTTAAAACATGAATGTGCCATTTATTTCTTGCTGTAACTTAATTATGAGCAATATAAGAATTCCATTTTGAATTTCTCCACACAATTTGTTTTGTGTTTGGCACACTTTACTTGTGTCAGTTTGCACTTGTTTTTGTCCCTTAATTTTAATTTTATTGAATTACTTTTTTTTTTTCATAGCTTCTTTAGAACTCAAGAGAGTTTTAATGTATTGATACATTTAAATTGAAGTGACTTATAGGAATTTGTAATAAAAATCTGTTATTTAGATAGTAGGAAGTAATACTTATCATTGCACCTCAGGATTAAGTGGGTGGTACGTGGTAGATGGTTCTGAAGCTGTAAGTCATCTTCATACGCACGAAGTTGTAAGTGAATATCGATTTCTTGAAAGCCTTGTATTAGGCTTGAAACACACAGTTTTAGTATTCAAAGTGCATGGTACAAATTAGATTATGTGGATTAGGCTCAGGCCCTGAATGTTTAAAGTGAGTAGTACACTCCTTTTTGATGTCATTGGTTGAGGGTTTGACCCTGGATCAATGCAGACCAATCAGCTTAAGTGTAAGAATAAATGCCTTGCTCTTCCTGGAGTCTGGGAAGGAAAGATGGGACACTGATCACATGACCACCTAAATAAGTTGAGAAAAATACGCACAGTAATACCATAACATTGTAACCTATACTTAGAATTCCTTTTCTTCCCGTTTCTTTTAGGTTTTTTTTTTTTTGGGTCAGAGAAAGGATTTAAAAAAATAAGCAGCTTATCATTATGGAGGAGAAGATGTTAGAGATGTGTGAAAATGTCTGTGGCTAGAACAGTCAGAAAGTTAAAATAGCTTTATGAGCTTGAGTTCAAGGCTGCTGTGTTGGCGAAGATTCTTTAGCTCGTCATGGAGATCAGAATACTCAGAGGAAAGACTTGCTACTCACAATATTGAAAACTTTTATTTCGAGCTATTCACTTTACTTGCAAATTTTGTTTATTGCGAGTTTATTTATTAGCATTATTATAATTTAATTAGTATTAATTGTTAATAAACATGTATTATTATTTGTTTTATGAAGTAATTAGTTTATGCTTATTGATTTAGAACCATAAGAGTATTTTTTTTTTTTTTTGCTTTTGTTTTTTTTTATTCAAGATGTGATTTAGTTAAACAGTACAAGCATAATAAGACATTTACTGGCTTTGGTGTATAAATATGTAACTGAGTACAGAATCCAAGTACAAAGTCCTGAATAATATTTTGAAAGCTGTTAACTAGATGAAAGCAGAGAAGTCTGGAAATCTTTTGTAATTAAAAATTTATGCAAGTTCCTGACATCAAGTTTCTGACTTTTTTATCTCTCAGGATATGGCAACCCTAACCAGCCTGGTTATACACAACAGTACGGTCCTCAGCAAGCTGGATATGCCCAAGCCACAACCGTTGTGGTTGCCCAGCCAGCCGTGACCGTCATCCAGGCATTCCGTGAGGCACCTGTGCACACGAGCTGCCCACACTGTCGTGCAGAGATTGTGACAGCCACCCATTATGAGACTGGGACCTTTACTTGGGTCATCTGCTGTGTACTGTGGTTTGTTGGGTGCGTTGATTATCACAACATGATGTCTTTCTCATCTCTGACCTATGTTTCATGAAAGTAACAGGTATGCTATAATATAAAAAGAGGAAAATTGGACCATGCTTGTGGCAGCTGGAAAAATTGAGGGAAAAAGAGACAGGAAGACAGAGAGAGAAGTTACTGGATGGGCTGTCAGTGTGGCTAGGAAGAAAGTCACCGGCAAATCTCGTAATCAGCGCAAAAGACGGGGAATTATAGAGAAAAATGATCACCTATGCCACGCGGCATGGCACTTAGAAAACGCTATAATAAAGTGTTTAAGATATCATCACAGGCCAGTAGATGGAAAGGAGCATGTCAGTTCAGGTGCATGTGCTTCAGACAGTGATGAGAGTTCTTATCATCTGGGCAGCAGTGACAGGAGGGATTGAATCAACAGCCATCAGTCTGAGAAACCGCTGGATTAATGTTGATCCTGTCACTAATCATGCGTTGTATAGTGGTAATAATTATAAAAATATTTTGGCCAAACACCATAAGAAATAATATCTTGTTGGCAGAAATGCAGATGAAGCCACTGACAGCAGTTATTGAGGAAAGACACTGGCTATGGTTGGGACATTTGCTCCGAATGACTGACAACTCACTACCTAAAATAGCACTGAGATGGACACCACAGGGGAACAGAAGTAAGGGCAGACCAAAAGAGACATGGAGAAGAACAACAGAGAGGATGTTGAGCAATAGAGGGCTCATTTGGGGAAGAGCGGAAAAAAAGGCAAAGGACAGGCATTTGTGGAAAACCATTGCGGAAGCCCCATGTGTTCTGGGCACTTAAAGTTCAGAGAGAGAGAGAGAACTAGATCATTCAGTGTAAATTAATATATTACTAAGTGTATCATCACCATTGAGTGTGTCATCATCAGTTCTCTGTACTCCTAATGGAGTATAATGCATCAACAAAGATTCCTCAGCCAGTGCTATCTTGAGCAAGACAGGATACCTCAAACAATGTCTTTAAATGTATAAGTATCTACTAACTAGATCATTCAGTGTATAAATATCTACTAACTAGATCATTCAGTGTATAAGTATCTACTAACTAGATCATTCAGTGTATTAGTATCTACTAATTAGATCATTCAGTGTATAAGTACGAGGGTTGATTGATAAGTTCTCAGCATAAGGTACAAATACTTGAAACACACAGTTGATATTAGGTGCATTTGTAGATCAGGTTAATGTAAGATTAAACACCAAGTTTCAAGAAATTATCTGCAACCAATTTTTTTTACAGGCTACTGAAGTGGTAAAGGATGACAGAAATTGAGAAAATGAATACAATTTGTCATTGAGCTGTCATTTGCTACCTCTGCTTCAAGGGCTTATCATCGAAGGAGATCCATGAGCATATGGTAGAGACTAGGGGAGGGTGCCCTTTCTTACAGCACAGTGAAGAAATGGGCAGCTCAATTCAAACACGGAAGGGAGAGTCTGGAAGATGATCCCCGTCCAGGAAGACCAAGAACGGTAACCACCGATGAAACCACCGGCAGAATCCATGACATGATAATAGAGGATTGATGACTAACTGAGCAGTACATTGCTGCTGAGTTGGACATCTCCCAGGAACGTGTGCATGCCATTATTCATAATGATCTTCAAATGACAAAGGTCTCTGCTCGATGGGTCCCGAAACTTCTTGGAAATGAACACGAACATCAGAGTCTCAACATATCAAGAGACAATCTTGGCCATTTTTCTGCAGATCCTGAAAAGTTTCTTCAGCAATTTGTGTCTATGGATGAGATTTGGGTTCATCATTTTCAACCAGAAGTCAAAGAACAATCAAAGCATTGGAAACATCATAGAACCCACCTCCAAAGAAAGCAAGGGTTGTACTGTCTGTAGGCAGAGTGATGGCTTCCATCTTTTGGGATTCAGAAGGTGTGCTATTGGTAGACTATCTTCAAAGGGCAGAACGGTCACCGGGACCTATTACGCTATTCTTGTGAAGCAACTGCGGGCAAATTGAAGAAAGTGTCAAGGGAAATTGACGAGAGGAGCCATCTTTCATCAAGACAGTGCTCCAGTTGACAAGTCGGCAGGGCAATGGCTACCATTAATGAATGTGGCTTCCAGCTTCTTGAACATCCTCCTTATTCTCCAGATTTGGCCTCTTCAGATTATTACCTGTTTACCAAACTCAAAAAGGAGCTCAGTGGTTGCAAATTTGCTTCAGATGATGTCATTCATGCTGTAGACCACATTCTACTGGCACAAGATGCTGACTTTTACAAAGAAGGGATGTGTATGCTCCATGATAGCTAGACTAAGTGCATAAACTTGCAAGGGGACTATGTTGAGAAATAACCCAAAAAAGTTGTCCACAAATAATCTGTTGTATCTTATGCCGAGAACTTATCAGTCACCCCTCGGATCTGCTAACTAGATCATTCAATGTATAAATATCTACTAAAACTAGATCATTCAGTGTGTAAGTATTTACTAACTAGATTATTCATTCCATAGTAGTAGTACTAACTAGATCATTCAAGTGTATAACTAGATCATTCAGTGTATAATTATACTACTAACCAGATTATTCAATGTATAGTAGTAGTACTAACTAGATCATTCAAGTGTATAACTAGATCATTCAGTGTATAATTATACTACTAACCAGATTATTCAGTGTATAGTAGTAGTACTAACTAGATCATTCAGTATATGGTGATAATACTAACTAGATCATTCACTGAATATATAATTAATATAATATACAATTTCACTCAACAGATGTGGACTAGGCTGTTGCCTGATTCCGTTTTGCATGGATGGGTGCAAGGATGTCATCCATTCCTGCCCAAATTGCCATCAGCAGATAGCACGCTACAGCCGAATGTAGGCCTCAGTGGTGGTGGTGGTGGAGTTCAACTTTCAGTAGCAAAAAATTGTTCACAAACTTTGGCACAAGAAAAAAAAATCTTCTGATCCATTTTTCAAGATTAATCTTGTTTGTTGAAGCAGAGGATGGAATACTTGATCACAAACTCTCAGTTGTTATACATGGCGATTATGTAACTCTGTTTTACGATATTTTCTTTCAGGCCAGATTTTAAAAGAATATTGAGTTTTGAAATGTTCGATTTAAAAAATGACAGGATAAATTTTTTTTTTAACATTTGAGTATATATTTATATGTCTTGTTTCTTCCGTGTTACAGTATAATTATTTTCTTACTACTTTCAAGAAAATAACATGACCTATTGTGTTAATGTATCCCGTTATTACTTGTTACTCTTATTTTCTTTATTTTGGGCTCTGGGAAGGCTGTTCCATGTTGTAAAATATCGGATATTGTAAACTGATACTTGTTTCATTGTTATTTTACACCAGGATACAAAATGTATCATTTTCACACTGTAGAGTTTTACATAAGCGACACTGATCTGCCTTTCTTTGTGAAGGTAAGATATTCTTTGTCTTACAGAGGTTTTGATCACATGTGACCAAGTTTTGCAAATGTTTTTAATTTTGTTTCATCTTAAACGTGAGTGTAATTCTATTCTATAGGATATAGAACAGTTGTAGAAGTATGTATTTGTCGTGTTCAGAACTGCACAGAAACATACATTTGATGTTAGGTGTCTTCATATATTATATGAAGGGGGGCGGGGGGAAATGGATATTAGATTTTTTTTTTTTTTTATCAGACTTGTCACCTTTGTGATGTGATATACAGTGACATACTCCACTTGAAGATAAATATATTTATGTTACGTATTTACTGTGGAACTGTACAAATTGTATGCAACATGAATATGTAATGTGGACTAATGTAGTCCAAACTTGAAAACATCATGAAAAATAAGCAAGAAAGGGGCAGAGGAAGGGTAAAAGAGAAGATAATAGATAGTTCTGACATGATGAAGTGATGGAAATCACCAGAACCTGTGATAGCAAAGAAGTCCTTATCTTCATAAATTTATGAAGTGATTTGATGAGCAAGATAGGTAATATTTCACAAAAGTCTGGTGCTTGTAAGAACATATTAGCCATAATCCTACTTGATGACATCCAAGATGTAAGTGTGTCTGTAATCAGCAAAATGGCCACCACGTTTCACCAGAAAATGATGCAGTGCATATTTTTATCATTTATATTTAAAATTGTGAACTCTGAACTAAAGAACGAACCTAAAAGAAAAGAACTGTAATTACAGTCATTTTATTTTTATTTTAGAAAACTTTTTATATGGGCATCAGTAGGAAAGGTGTTCAACATATCTAATCCCATAGCTACACTGTTTGATACTGTGATATTTTGAAAACATTAGAATCTCAGCATTCGTATTTCTAAATTATTCAAATGGTTTGCATAATTTTCACAGAGGTTGTGTAGTCAACAGTAGAATATTTGCCTTGATAGAAAATTGCTACGTTTCGTATATGTCACTGACTTTCAGCATTTACAGAGGAATTTTATTCTATACATTGAAGTGGTTCTCAGGTTGTGTTGATAGGAGTGGCAAGGTTAGGTAAATCTACACTATTACAAGTTTGATTAAGGAAATAAATATACTCATCCCTGGACCATCAGACTGATGTTCTGATTTTATGACTTGAAAGTTCAGATATTGCTCTTCTGTGATGGTCACACATAGCTTTTTAATGCAAGCCTATTTTATGATCATTAGTTAATATATGGTCATGTAATGATATGGAACGGCTGTTTTATAATTCAGATTGATAATATTCAGAAAAATGTCATTACCCGCCACATCTTCACAGCTGGAAAGTATTTCATTTTTTTAATCTTTTCCTGTCCTGCTGTCATAGTTTTTTTTTATCTTTTCCTGTCCTACTGCCATAGTTTTTTAGTCTTTTCCTGTCCTACTGTCATAGTTTTTTAGTCTTTTCCTATCCTACTGTCATAGTTTTTTAATCTTTTCCTGTCCTACTGTCATAGTTTTTAAAATCTTTTTCTGTCCTACTGCCACAATTTTTAAATCTTTTCCTGTCCTAATGTCATAGTTTTTAAAAATCTTTTCCTGTCATACTGTCAGTTTTTTTGAGAAGCAGTTCATTTCAGAAGTTAGATTTTTCTGTTCTTTATTTTGTTGAAAAAAAGTGAAAAATTCGTTCGGATTAGTTAACTTGTAGAAGTCTAAAACATC
Source organism: Achatina immaculata (assembly GCA_009760885.1). Taxonomy (NCBI): domain Eukaryota; kingdom Metazoa; phylum Mollusca; class Gastropoda; order Stylommatophora; family Achatinidae; genus Lissachatina; species Lissachatina immaculata. The sequence goes on along the minus strand of CM019719.1, from coordinate 67,505,863 downwards.
AAAAATGACAATGCAGACGAATGAAACAATATAGACAAATTAAGAAAAATATCATAAGAAAAAATAGATTCTGCGAATTTTCTTTCTTAAAATATAAGAAAGAGTTAAGCCCCTGGTGCCGTAAGTGTCGGAGTATGCTTCTCAGAGTCATGACTCCTAGTGCTAGAAGAGAGATTGGGAGGGTTGTGACCCTACTGGGTCATGACTCTGAGGGCTATAAGAGAGATTGGGAGGGTGTTGACCCTACTGGGCTATAAGAGGGAGTGAGAGTGAACTGAATCATGACTCCCAGTGCTATGTTGGGGGGGGGGGATGTTTGATCATGACTCCCAGGTTGCAGCAAACACTACATGACAGCAGAACTAAGCTAACAGTCTCAGTTTGTGTGCTCACAGACGTGACAATCTGTGTGCTCATTTTGGTCATATTTATGTTTCGCCTTTTAGGTTTTTAAATTTTTTTGTTTTATTTAAAACATTTATCAGTGAAGAATTTTTTAAAACTAATCATTATCAGTTTTTTATGATTAGTCTACTGTCCTTCTGTGTGTGTGTGTTTTTTTTTTGTCTGGGATCACCAAATTGACTATTTACACATTCATTTGTTTTTTGTTTGTTGTAGTTGTTGAAGTCAGAGGTAATATACAAGACAGGTTTGATTTCAGGGACATGTGGACAACTTCTAGATACATGCTGGAACTTAGAGACTTTCTGTGGTTTATGTAGTGGACCTAGATGTGTTACTTGTGAGAAATAAGTTACAACAACATTAACATAAGGGGGGGGGGGGGGGAGGAGGGGCAAAAGCTTTTGAAAAGTATGGAAGCATGTCAGGATTAATTATTATATTTTTACTTATATTTTTATGTGTAATCAAACGGAATGTAATCTAAATGTTTTCTTTCTTTAGAAAATTTATCTGTGTATTAGCTTTGTAACATGCAGCACTTTATAATCTTTATCTTCTTAACATGTGATTTACTTAGAGTACATGGAAGAAATATATGAGCAATTAAAAAAATGATAATTGCAATTTTAAATGTGATATTTTGCCATATTTACTTATTGTTCCATTGCTCGAGTTGGGTTTGTTTTCAGTAGCCAGTTCTTAAAGTAGATGGTTTCTTTTCTTGTGTCACAAAAAAACTGTGGCTTGGATGTTCTTTGTAGCTGAAACAGTGATGTTGAAGCAGTGAAGATGTTGAAGCAATGAAGATTTTGAAACAGTGAAGATGTTGAAACAATGAAGATGTTGAAACATACATTTTGTGAAATCATGAATGATTGTGGTAGCTTGCAGGTACTGAGTGAAGCTAAAGATCAGGAAAAGGTGCAGTGCTGCAGATACTGCCACAACAGGGACCAGAGCAATCCTTGCCTCATAGGCCAGGTTGAGTTTTATCTGGGAACACCAACTGTAAAGTATGTTCGGGGTTTTGGCTAGCTATGGTTTGCTGGCCCTGGCAACTGTGCATTCACTTTAACATGATCATGTTCACTCTCACACATAGAAGATAATATTGTGAAAGTAAAGACTTGTATTGTGACTAAGCTTTATTTAAATAAATCTGTCTTATACTTTGTATCAGATGAAAGTCAAGTTAAATCTAGGACACAGTTATCCACAGTAGGAAGTCCATAGTTTTATCTAGGTTTCTGCGACAGCTCCACGGCTCCTGCCTCATATATAGGTCAGCAGGCGGGTCCTGATTGTCTAGGTCTTCAGATGTTTGATCTGATTATTCATGGCTGTTTGTGATAATTTTATTCATGATGGTCAGAGAAGAATCTGTTAAATTTTTAACAAGATGTGATAAAAGAAATGATACTGTTGCAGAGTCTTGTAGGTTTAGTTATTGTCTAAGCTCTGCTTGTGCCAGTTGACAAGAGAAAGGTGAGGAATTTGTTGCTACACAATTTTTTCATATTTCTCCTAATTTATACACCATGTTTTACTTACTGGTGGTTTTTTTTTTTAAAATGTGATTGTGGTATTTGTTGTATTACTTTCTGAAGTAAAATTTGACTTATCTTTTCACAAACCTTTTTTTTTTGTGTGTTTTTTAATTTGTTTGTCACAAGGATTTTAAAAAAAGTTTTGTTTTCGTTTGGTGATTTCTGTGTTATTATAAATACTGAATTCTTTGTGTCTGGTGAATGAGTAAACTTTATTTTCAGAGGATAGGCAGGCCTGTTTGATATTCTGCCATTCATCTTTTAACATTCACTCTGTCACAGGTGTTCACTTAGTACAATCAGCACATGATATACCTGAATAAAATGACAAAACATTTACTTAAACCTTTTATCAACACACTCTCTTGTATAAAGGAACAAGGTACATCCTGCGTGTCATATATATGTCCACATTCTACCACATTCATTACAGTCTTAATTAATAGATCTATAGCAGCTTGTCTTTAAACATATACCACCAGTTAAGCAATACAAAGATATAGATTTACCTCAGCTATTCTTTAAACATATACCAAAAGTTAAGCAAATCAAAGATATACGAGGGGTAATGATAAGTTCTTGGCATAAGGTACAACGGATTATTTGTGGACAACCTTTTTGGGTTATTTCTCAACATAGTCCCCTTGCGCACATAGTCCAGCGATCCTGGAACATACGGATCCCTTCTTTGTAAAAGTCAGCATCTTGTGCCAGTAGAAAGTGGTCTACAGCATAAATGGCATCATCATCTGAAGCAAATTTACAACCACTGAGCTCCTTTTTGAGTTTGGTAAACAGGTAATAGTCTGAAGAGGCCAAATCTAGAGAATAAGGAGGATGTTCAAGAAGCTGGAAGCCACATTCATGAATGGCAGCTATTGCCCTGGCGACTTACGAACCGGAGCATTGTCTTGATGAAAAAGATGACTCTTCTCGTCAATTTCCCTTGACACTTTTCCTTCAATTTGACCTGCAGTTCCTTCACAAGATCAGCATAATAGGCCCCAGTGACCGTACTGCTATTTTGAAGATAGTCTACCAATAGCACACCTTCTGAATCCCAAAAGATGGAAGCCATCACTTTGCCTGCAGACAGAACTACCCTTGCTTTCTTTGGAGGTGGGGATCCATGATGTTTCCACTGCTTTGACTGTTCTTTGGTTTCTGGTTGAAAATAATGAAGCCAAGTCTCATCCATAGACACAAATTGCTGAAGAAACTTTTCAGGATCTGCAGAAAAATGGCCAAGATTGTCTCTTGATATGTTGAGACGCTGTTGTTTGTGTTCATTTCCAAGAAGTTTCATGACCTATTGAACAGAGACCTTTGTCATTTGAAGATCATTGTGAATAATGGCATGAACACATTCCTGGGAGATGCCCAACTCAGTAGCAATGTACCGCTCAGTTAGTCGTCGATCCTCAATTATCATGTCATAGATTCTGCCGGTGGTTTCATCGGTGGTTACCGTTCTTGGTCTTCCTGGATGGGGATCATCTTCCAGACTCTCCCTTCCATGTTTGAACTGAGCCCATTTTTTCACTGTTCTTAAGAAGGGGCACTCTCCCCGAGAGTTTCTACCATATCCTCATGGATCTCCTTCGATGATAAGTCCTTGATGCAGAGGTAGCACATGACAGCTCGATGAGAACTTGTATTCATTTTCTCATTTTCTGCCACCCCTTACCACTTCAGTACCCTGTAAAAAAAAAAATGGTTGCAGTTTATTTCTTGAAACTGGAGTTTAATCTTACATTAACCTGATCTACAAATGCACCTAATATCAACTGTGTGTTTCAAGTGTTTGTACCTTATGCAGAGAACTTATCAATCAATCACCCCTCGTTGATTTACCTCAGCTATTCTGTCAACATTTACCAACAGTTCAGCAGTGATCTGGACATACAGTCTTTGAGTTGTACGATGGATGTTTAGAGGCATTGTGTAACACAATGATGGTTTGAAGTAATACTGAGACATTAGATTAGTTTGGAGTCATTGAGCCACATGATTAATGTTTGAGTAATATTGAGCCACATGATTATAGTTTGGAGTCATTGAGCCACATGATTATAGTTTGGAGTCATTGAGCCACATGATTAAGGTTTGAGTAATATTGAGTCACATAATTAAGCTTTGAGTAATATTGAGCCACATGATTAAGATTTGAGTCACATGATTAATGTTTGAGTAATATTGAGCCACATGATTAAGGTTTGAGTCATTGAGCCACATGATTAAGGTTAGGAGTCATTAAGTCATGTACTGAGTGACATGATGAGTGGATTGTGATGGCTTTATTAAATTCCAGGAATGAACTTAGGAAGCAGGCTTCTGGACAAGTTCCACCACCAAGAAAATCATAATATAACACTGTGCTGTTCTCTCTGGCATAATGCAACAACTTGTTCGTGAGCTGGAAGGTGGGATGAAGTGTTTATCAGCTCAAGTTTGTTGTAACCTGAAAGTACCATAACTTTCTTGAAATTTGGTTGTCTGAACAAGTGTTGATGTTAAATGATCAGTTTTTTCTTTTTTTTTTCTTTTTACAAATGTAGTTACATATTAAAGAATCTGTGGAAAGGAACAGACAGAACTACAAAAATAAGATTTATAAGGGCATGCATCTTTCCCATAGCAACATATGCCTGTGAGACCTGGACACTTAACAAAACAGCTGAGAAACACATAAATGTGTTTGAGTGTAAATGCTATGGAAGAGTTCTCCAAATATCATGGACACAAAAAAAAAAAGAACAAATATATCCATACTACAAGAACTTAATATTGAAGAAGGTTGTCTAGTAAAGAGGATTAAACAGTGAAGACTTAAATATTTTGGACAGATTAAATGTCATGAGAATTTAGGGAAGACTGTATTGGAAGGGTACATAATGGAAAAAAAAAAGGAGAGGAAGACCAAGTCGAAGATGGCTGTAAGACATTGTTGATAATTTGCAAATGGATGCATCAGCAGCAGGGCATCTTGCTTACAATCGAGAGGCCTACAGGAGAGCTGTTAGGGAGGCAGAGTTCCGCAAGGGAAATGGAAATGATTGACTAAGTTACATATTAATGCATCAGTTTTTTCTACCACTGTAGTAACTTGTTAAATGTAACAGTTATTTTTCTGCTGTTCTAGTTAATCCTACTTCAGTGGGCATAACATCCCTTGATGAGATTGAAAAACTCGCAGAAGACAGGAAATCTTGACGAACCACACCATATGACGTTTAGCGCACAAGAAGGATATAAGATGCAGTAACTTGTTCAATGTATCAGTTTTTTTTCTGCTGATACATTAACATAGAAACACTGGCAGATTTTACTGTTGGTGACAAAGGTACAAGCAGAGTAAAACCATGCCCAGCTACAGATGAGATGCCTCATACCAAAGCAAGGGTTCAACTTGACACAGGCACACACAAGTCCTTCCATTATAAACTGTGTTACTGTAGTGGACTGGGATAATCAAACAGTAGCAGAATTAGTTGGTCACTGAAAAGACTGCTCAACAATCTCCATTACTAGCTGACAACTACTGGCATAGAAGCTGTCCCCATCATGAGAAAAGACAATGCTATAATACTACACGAAGTACTCTACACCATGTAGAAGGAAACAGGTTGCTTGAAGAACACAAGACAAGCTTTAGGTTTCAGTCGGTTAAAAAGTACGTGAAAGAAAAGATGAATTTGAAATAAGATTGCTCGACTGTGGCTTTAACGTACAGAGCCAGTACATCAAAAAGTTTGAAGTGATGTGCTCTGTGTGAACAGCGAACTTCCACAAGGGAGATAATCTAGTGTTTATTATTTTGAATACATTTTCACATTATTTCCCTTCCATAAGATTCAAGTTCTTTAACAAGAGTGAAAGGGTTTGAAGGCACCTGTCCGATGAGGCAATCAGCGACCCATAGCTGATATGCTAGCGTCAGTGTTAGCGAACCATAGCTGGCCAAGACCCTGTCCTACCTCTTCGTAGTACCCACACTAACAGGCCTAGCCTGGCTAACGGGACAGGGATCGCCATAGTCCCTATGGTGGTGGAGTCTGTTAAAGAAGCATTGCACACTCCCTGCTTTTTAGTTATACTTCGGGACTGAAAAAGTAGCCGCCATAACCCGCTCCCACGCCGATACAATGCCGTGCCTCAACATCTCTACAGCATCGGCTGCAAAGACCACCATCTCATAGTTACAGAGAGTTCGTATAAGTACAAACAAGAACGAAAGTGAATGAATTTTCGGACTCTCTCTCTCTCTCACACTCTCTCTCTCTTTACACATACGCTGCGTTTTCTTTGACTTTATCGTGCCTATCTTTCATTCCCTGACTTCAGCATTCGAACTGGTTAACCGGAGAGGCCAGAGTAACTCCCAAACCATGCACTGAAAAACAGAAGGCTAACCACTCCCCCTACACAGGCACTCGTTCATGAAAGAATTCGGTGAAAATTTATCACTTGGAAACAACTTTCAAAAGAAGCAACTCTTCTTTCATCCTGCCTGCTAACAAAGCAACCTGTTCAGTTTAATTTCTCTGAACAAATCAAACAACTTGTTCACTTTCGTTTCTCTGAAAAAATCAATATGTGCACATTCATTTCCATGAACAATCAAACAACTTGTTCATTTTCATTTCCCTAAACAAATTCTATTTTTTTCCTGAACAAATCAAACAACTTGTTCATTTTCATTTCCCTGAACAAATCAAACAACTTGTTCATTTTCATTTCCCTAAACAAATTCTATTTTTTTCCTGAACAAATCAAACAACTTTTTCATTTCCCTGAACAAATCAAACAACTTGTTCACTTTCATTTTCCCGAACAAATCAAACAACTCGTTCACTTTCATTTTCCTGAACAAATTCTATTTTTCCCTGAACAAATCAAACAACTTGTTCATTTTCATTTCCCTGACGGCATGTTACGAGGAAAATTGTCTTTACAATAATCATTTGTTGAAACTAAATCAAATTATTGTCATCAAATGTTTGAAACATTGTCACATAAAGATACATTTATGAAGCCGCAAATATTTCAGAAAAAAAAAGAAAAACTTTGACTCCCTTCAGCAAGTGTAACATAAAAGCGTTATGAAAGAAACTGATATTCCAAGAATATTCATTGTGCTAAGATGAGCCAACAGAGTTTTATGAGAAATTATTGAGGACATTTTTTTTTACGTGAAAATTGTTCTTTGTGGATTAAAGTGAGAAATTTTATCTGTTTAAGAAAATAGTTTTTATTTTGTTTTTCTGCACAGACATTTTATTCTCGTAATGTCTGCAGAAAATTTACAGAACTGTCGTCAGAAAGACTGAGAGAGAGAGAGAGAGAGAGAGAGAGAGAGAGAGAGAGAGAGAGAGAGAGAGAGAGAGAGAATGAAGAATGGGAATTTTCCACTGAAATTTGTAAGGTTATGAAGCATCGTGGGACAGACAGGAACAAGTTCATTGTAGCCACAAATATTTCCTTACTAGTAGTTCGTAATGAGTGTTTGTGGTGAAGTGCTGGAGTGAATGTTTTATAGTTTGTGGTGAAGTGCTGGAGTGAATGTTTTATAGTTTGTGGTGAAGTGCTGGAGTGAATGTTTTATAGTTTGTGGTGAAGTACTGGAGTGAATGTTTTATAGTTTGTGGTGAAGTGCTGGAGTGAATGTTTTATAGTTTGTGGTGAAGTGCTGGAGTGAATGTACCAAACAATAAATAAGAAATCTTTCAGGACAGACTGTGTGGAAGGCAAGATACGGAAGATTGTTTTTCTAGGAAAGTTCTCCTGCCGGTGTAAACCACGCGGTGAATGACACAGCATCCATAACTGTGAAAAAAAAACTGATAAAATGCTGATGTTTTCCTGCATGTGTATCCAAACTTTGCTCTAAAAAATGATAAATGTAGCTGTCAAATTTACCAGTTTACCAATTTAGTTGCTCAGTGTTTGATGTCAATTTTTTAAAAAAAATCAAACTGTAACGGCTTGTGCAATGTTCAAAAGTAACTGTTTGTGTTCTGCTTACAGGTAACTGTTTGTGTACTGCTCACTGGTAACTGTCTGTGTACTGCTCACAGATAACTGTTTGTGTACTGCTCACAGGTAACTGTTTGTGTACTGTTCACAGGTAACTCTTTGTGTACTGCTCACTGGTAACTGTTTGTGTACTGCTCACAGGTAACTGTTTGTGTACTGCTCACTGGTAACTGTTTGTGTACTGCTCACTGGTAACTCTTTGTGTACTGTTCACAGGTAATTGTTTGTGTACTGTTCACATGTAACTGTTTGTGTACTGCTCACAGATAACTGTTGTGTACTGCTCACTGGTAACTGTTTGTGTACTGCTCACATGTAACTGTTTGTGTACGACTCACATGTAACTGTTTGTGTACGACTCACATGTAACTGTTTGTGTACCGCTCACATGTAACTGTTTGTGTACGACTCACATGTAACTGTTTGTATTCTGCTCACATGTAACTGTTTGTGTATTGCTCACATGTAACTGTTTGTGTACTGCTCACACGTAACTGTTTGTGTACTGCTCACATGTAACTGTTTGTGTACTGCTCACATGTAACTGTTTGTGTATTGCTCACATGTAACTGTTTGTGTATTGCTCACAAGTAACTGTTTGTGTACTGCTCACATGTAACTATTTGTGTACTGCTCCCAGGTAAATGTCTGTGTTCTGCTCGTAAGTAACACACTGAGTATTACTAACTTTGTTATAGCCAGCATCGTGAAAGTAGTGAAGTTTTATCTTCATTGCTAGGGGTGCTTGAGTAGGCAACAACATGGCGTCTTCAAGGTGGTGGATTCTATTCCACAACATGGCGTCTTCAAGGTGGTGGATTCTATTCCACAACATGGCGTCTTCAAGGTGGTGGATTCTATTCCACAACATGGCGTCTTCAAGGTGGTGGATTCTATTCCACAACATGGCGTCTTCAAGGTGGTGGATTCTATTCCACAACATGACGTCTTCAAGGTGGTGGATTCTATTCCACAACATGGCGTCTTCAAGATGGTGGATTCTATTCCACAACATGGCGTCTTCGAGATGGTGGATTCTATTCCACAACATGGCGTCTTCAAGATGGTGGATTCTATTCCACAACATGGCGTCTTCGAGATGGTGGATTCTATTCCACAACATGGCGTCTTCAAGATGGTGGATTCTATTCCACAACATGGCGTCTTCAAGATGGTGGATTCTATTCCACAACATGGCGTCTTCAAGATGGTGGATTCTATTCCAGCTTTTGTTCAATTGTGCACCATGTCGGGGGGGGGGGGGAACGTGGGAATATCCGCCTGTGATGCTATGCGCACTGGATTTCACAGCTGTTAGTAAGTGAGGATGTAACAGGACGTTGAGTGCTTAAATCTCTCTCTCTCCCTCTCTCCCCCCCCCCCACACACACACATACATCTTGTCCCTGTACTAATATCGAAGCGTCATGTTACACACAAGACTTTCTTTCTCTACTTTCTTTCTCTACTTTCTTTCTCTACTTTCTTTCTCTACGTCTCGTGTATCGTCATCTGCCAAAACTTTTCCACAGAAAACACGCGACCATCTGTTGAATCTTCCCCTGAACGGATCCAAAACCTCACATTTTCAGCTTAATACGCATCACTTCCGGGTGATTACTGCTTTCTGGAATCTACGACTGGCGTCTAGACTTCTTACGATCTGTAGCTGCAGTAAAAGGTCACACTTGTAGCTTGTGCTCAGAGCGCTGGTGTTTGGCATTTACACACCCCCGGGCTTAAGCTGTGAGACTTTATTCTGAGACAAAAAAGTTGTCCTCTCTTCTTGTGTACACGATGAATGTCCATTTCTCTTCTTTGTGTGGCATGTGGACTGAGTCCATGTTGTAAACCGCTGTAGACAATTAGTGAACAATATAAGAGTTCTCCGTGTCGGCCACTTTCTGCTGGAAGGGGAGCGTTACAGGCATGCTCTGACAGCCTGGCATAAGCTACGAGTTGGGGGAAAGTAGAGGAAGACCTGGGCATGCAGGCCAGTCTGACATTATGCTTCTTTTTCAAACAGTCAGCTCTCCTTTCCAGGATTCTACATCAGATGGTACAAACATGTTATGCATAATACAAGCATGATTAAAACTGAAATAACAAATTAGAAATGACAAACCTGTTACGATTCACTCTCACTCGCTCAGTGCAGATAACATGCAATAAAGCTACTCTCTCACCTCTGTACATTGCTGAATATCTGCCATTACTGAATATCTGCAATTACTGAATATTTACCATCCACTTGTTTGAGTTAGTTTACTATTTTGATGTTATGGTGATCAAGTGTTTGTTAGTTTACTATTTTGATGTTATGGTGATCAAATGTTTGTTAGTTTACTATTTTGATGTTATGGTGATCAAGTGTTTGTTAGTTTACTATTTTGATGTTATGGTGATCAAGTGTTTGTTAGTTTACTATTTTGATGTTATGGTGATCAAGTGTTTGTTAGTTTACTATTTTGATGTTATGGTGATCAAGTGTTAGTATACTATTTTGATGTTATGGTGATCAAGTGTTTGTTAGTTTACTATTTTGATGTGATGGTGATCAAGTGTTTGTTAGTTTACTATTTTGATGTGATGGTGATCAAGAATGAGCTTATGGAGGTGATGGGCGAGGAATGAGCTTATGGAGGTGATGGGCGAGGAATGAGCTCATGGAGGTGATGGGCGAGGAATGAGCTTATGGAGGTGATTTGCGAGGAATGAGCCTATGGAGGTGATTGGCGAGGAATGAGCTTATGGAGGTGATGGGCGAGGAATGAGCTTATGGAGGTGATGGGCGAGGAATGAGCCTATGGAAGTGATAGGCGATGAATGAGCTTTAGGAGGTGATGGGCGAGGAATGACCTATGGAGGTGATGGGCGAGGAATGAGCTTATGGAGTTGATGGGCGAGGAGTAAGATTATGGAAATGATGGGCGAGGAGTAATCTTATGGAGTTGATGGGCGAGGAGTAAGCTTATGGAAGTGATGGGCGAGGAGTAAGCTTATGGAAGTGATGGGCGAGGAGTAAGCTTATGGAAGTGATGAGCGAGGAGTAAGCTTATGGAAGTGATGGGCGAGGAATGAGCTTATGGAGTTGATGGGCGAAGAGTAAGCTTATGGAGTTGATGGGCGAGGAATGAGCTTATGGGAGTGATGGGCGAGGAGTAAGCTTATGGAAGTGATGAGCGAGGAGTAAGATTATGGAAGTGATGGGCGAGGAGTAAGCTTATGGAAGTGATGGGCGAGGAGTAAGATTATGGAAGTGATGGGCGAGGAGTAAGCTTATGGAGTTGATGGGCGAGGAGTAAGCTTATGGAAGTGATGGGCGAGGAGTAAGCTTATGGGTGATAGGCGAGGAGTAAGCTTATGGGAGAGATGGGCAAGGAGTGAGTTTATGGAAGTGATGGGCGAGGAGTGAGTTTATGGAAGTGATGGGCGAGAAGTGAGTTTATGGAAGTGATGGGCGAGGAGTGAGTTTATGGAAGTGATGGGCGAGGGATGAGTCTATGGAGGTGATGTGCGAGGAATGACCTTATGGAGGTGATGTGCGAGGAATGACCCTATGGAGGTGATGTGCGAGGAATGAGTCTATGGAGGTGATGTGCGAGGCATGACCTTATGGAAGTGATGTGCGAGGTATGACCTTATGGAAGTGATGTGCGAGGAATGACCCTATGGAGGTGATGTACGAGGAATGACCCTATGGAGGTGATGTGCGAGGAATGACCTTATGGAAGTGATGTGCGAGGAATGACCTTATAGAGGTGATGTACGAGGAATGACCTTATGGAGGTGATGTGCGAGTGGGGAGCCTGTGGAGGTGATGGACGAGGAGAAATCTATTGGAGGTGATGGACGAGGAGAAATCTATTGGAAGTGATGGACGAGGAGAAAGCTATTGGAGGTGATGGACGAGGAGAAAGCTATTGGAGGTGATGGACGAGGAGAAAGCTATTGGAGGTGATGGACGAGAAGAAAGCTGTTGGAGGTGATGGACGAGGAGAAAGCTATTGGAGGTGATGGACGAGGAGAAAGCTATTGGAGGTGATTGGCGAGATGGGAGCTTATGGAGACGGTGGAGGAGGAGGGAGCCTGTGGAGGTGATGGAGGAGGAGGGAAATCGCGTAAGAACATTCTTTTCATGTGATGAAGAAATGAACACTCGTTCCCGACCGACATTCTGTCGTCATTTCTCTTCTCTAGAAAACTGTCACTCTGTCGCTAGCACTCAGTAACAGTTTACAACAAATACCACAGCATTCAATAACAGTTTACAACAAATACCACAGCATTCAATAACAGTTTACAACAAATACCACAGCATTCAATAACAGTTTACAACAAATACCACAGCATTCAATAACAGTTTACAACAAATACCACAGCATTCAATAACAGTTTACAACAAATACCACAGCATTCAATAACAGTTTACAACAAATACCACAGCATTCAATAACAGTTTACAACAAATACCACAGCATTCAGTAACAGTTTATCACATGCAAGTACACATACTGAACATCAGTAATGTTTAGAAAGATGAAGATGATACAGAGAAGGAGGTAAAGAATGAGGAAGAAAAATAGAAGTACTACAAGACAAAGAAGGAGAAAGAGAACAAGATGGAGGAAATTGGGGGGGAGAGAGAGAGAGAGAGAGGTAGGTGAAATGTTGGAGGACGATAAGAGGGAAAAAGTCAAGAAAATGGCCGGTGTAAGATTAAAATAGTGGACTAACTCAAGTTTGGCCAGCATATGTATATTAAAATAGTGAACTAACTTAAGGTAGGCTAATATATGTATATTAAAATTGTGAACTAACTCAGATTTAGCCAGCATATGAATATTAAAGTAGTGAACTAACTGAAGTTTGGCAAGCATATATATTTTAAAATAATGAACTAACTGAAGTTTGGCCAGCATATGTATAATAAAATAGTGAAATAACTCACGTTTAGCCAGCATATATGTATATATATATATATATATATATATATATATATATATATATATATATATATATATATAATAGTGAACTAACTTAAGTTTAGTCAGCATAAGACTGAAATCATGAAGTAATTCAGTTACAATTTTGAAATAACTCAAGCTAAAAAGTAGTAAATATTAAATAAAAAAAAGACTCTCCTGATAAATAAAATCTTTTCTTACGATACATATGACTTGAGAGAAAGCAGTTAATCCAGTCGCATACGAGTCATTACTTTAATTTTCCGTAATTTACATGGGAAAATGTTCTAAAGGACACCGCATAAAAAACAACAATGTTCCCGTGGTAAATAAAGCACAAACAAAGAACAGAACGAAGATTTCACTGGCCGTGAAAGCTGACTGAATGAGATGTAATCTGAAGCCGTGCTCTGACAAGTTGATGACTGTTTATGTCAGGTCATGTTGTCCACCGTTTTGTCACTGTTTTGACTTTTATTTGCTTTTCTCCGTAGATTGTTTACACAAACTTTGTTGCCGTCATCTTAAGCCGTCTGTGTTTTTATCGTAAACTTTGTTTTTATAGTGTTTTATCCTTTGTGATACAATGTCTAATGCGTTTGCTTTGTATTTCGTTTTTCAGTGGCGGGGATCTGTACATTTTTACTATATTTACCGCGAAACAAGAAAAATGTGGACCATGTGAAGATTGTGATCTTAAACAGCTAATTAGAGGAGATAGATTAACAACTGTAAGAACATACTAGCAGCATTCGTTGCACACGTAAAAAACACAGGGAGGGTTTGGAAATATCACAGGGATGTGGGAAAATAAACAGAAATAGAGATAGAGGAACGTCGAGAGACAAGATAGTGAACGTTTGCTAAGACGGCATTAAAGATTTGACAGAGGGAAAAGGATCATTATACCTGTTGCCCTGTTACTTAACACGGCATTGGATGATGATGATGATGATGATGATATCATCCACAAGAGATCTTTCCATTATCCACAAGGACTGAGAAGAGATGGCGAATGACCGAGCAAATGAAAAGCTACTTTGCGTAAGAATGCAGCATCATATAGGAAGAAAACGACCAAAGCTGAAGACAAAATATACAAGAGCAGAGATACTAGAGCTTGCAACACAAACATTAATTGCTACTACTGTGGCCAGTTACCTTCACCCAATATTGGTACACTGATTCGTGACAGTGAGTGAGGCCTGGCAGGTACCAGATAAACTTCTCCCTGTTTGAGTTTAAAACTGTCTTCTAGGACCACGCATGCCAATGTAGGGGGTATCGAGGAGAGATGAGCTCCGCGTGTGGACGGATGCTTGAAATATTTAGCTTCATGTTACTCCCCTCCCCACTTATTTGCTTTACAGTTTGCTGCTGTACTCAATAAACCTTTAATATTCGGTCGAAGACTGTGGCAGGAACGTAGCCATGTGGTATTTGTTCAAGCTAAACTTATTTTCTGTGTCACTAGCGGTTTTTTCCACCTACTTCGTCACACCAGCAAAAAATCTGGACTACGTACAAAAGCAAACAAGTCTGAAGCGCTCCGTGTACTGGAAGAGAATGTGACACGAAACGAAGGTTAGGTTCAAAACTTGATAGGAAATCTTAGAACTGCCTTTGGCATGATACGATTAACACTTGCAGATTTCGTATTTGCTGTGTTGGTAAAGTGCTTTGATGGTGTTTCTGTGTGGGGAAAGACGTGTAAGAAGGTGCAGTTACCGAAAAAAAAATTAACGTGCACAGATGGCATGACAATCAGAAATCATTAACATTCTAAGAACTACACTCGAGTCTCTTAATTAGATTAGGCTAAATAACGGAAGAAAGAGCACACAAGACAACGTTAAAATTTTAACAAATTAACCACCTTTAGTCTTTGAATTTAAGGTTAATAAAACGAAAATAGTCTAGTGAGCCTTTTTTTTTATCGAACAGAAACAACAGCATACACTTGCTGACTGAACTTTCCGATTGAAGAAAGTAAAGACATCTTGTTCTTTTTCTGATTGTAATGGAACACGGCACCGTGCTATTTTTGCTAATGACGATGATGCTGATGATTATAATAATGATGATGATGTTTTTTATCATAATTGATTATGACAAAAGGCGACTATTTCATTTTTCATTTCTTCAAGATTGAGCAAGACTATGTGTTGATGGTGTCTTAGCTGCAGTGAGCAGACCTTAGAATCATGTCGGGCTGGGAATTTGTGATATCTCTGAAGGTCAGACTAAATATGGCACAATGTCTGAAAGATTGCCAGAACTTTGTCGTCATGAAAATTGCGGTTGACACACGCAAACATTACAAGCCCAGACTGAGAGAATATACGAAAAGTAACAAGTAAGTAAAGTCAAACACAACAAGCACAGTACAAAGGACTCTAGAGCAGAGAGACTAGACCTTGCAGCATAACTGTTAGACAAGAGCAGAGAGACTAGACCTTATAACATAACTGCTAAACATGAGCAGAGAGACTAGACCTTGTAACATAACTGCTAGACAAGAGCAGAGAGACTAGATCTTGTAACATAACTGCTAGACAAGAGCAGAGATACTAGATCTTGTAATATAACTGCTAGACAAGAGCAGAGAGACTAGACCTTGTAACATAACTGCTAGACAAGAGCAGAGAGACTAGACCTTGTAACATAACTGCTATTGAAATTCTGAAGCAAATAATGTTCATAATAAGTAAATTAAAATATGTAAAAATATTTTTGAGATGTTAACACAGAAACATTTGTATGTTTATGTTTGTATACGGTAAACATCCTTCAGAATTATCAAATATGTCCCAACATAAGCTCAGATATTTTTACATTTGCTTGAACTAGGCAGATATCTGCCGATAACATTTCATTCGAAACATTAGATATTTTTTTATGGTAGACAGATACAGCTATCTACAGATAAATGCAGAGAGAGAGAGAGAGAGAGAGAGAGAGAGAGAGAGAGAGAGAGAAGGGGGAGGAGGGAGAAAGAGAGAGTTATATTGAAAATCACTCACCATCTTTTGTCCCGGAAAGTGAGCACATAAAAAAAGCACAAACTTTTTAGAAAGAGCACAGTACAGGCTAAAAATCTAAGGCTAGGTTTAAACGCTCATATTACAAGGCTAGGTTTAACCGCTCATATTACAAGGCTAGGTTTAAGCTCCCATATTACAAGGCTAGGTTTAAGCTCCCATATTACAAGGCTAGGTTTAAGCTCCCATATTACAAGGCTAGGTTTAAGCTCCCATATTACAAGGCTAGATTTAACCGCTCATATTACAAGGCTAGGTTTAAGCTCCCATATTACAAGGCTAGGTTTAAGCTCCCATATTACAAGGCTAGGTTTAAGCTCCCATATTACAAGGCTAGGTTTAAGCTCCCATATTACAAGGCTAGGTTTAAGCTCCCATATTACAAGGCTAGGTTTAAGCTCCCATATTACAAGGCTAGGTTTAAGCTCCCATATTACAAGGCTAGGTTTAAGCTCCCATATTACAAGGCTAGGTTTAAGCTCCCATATTACAAGGCTAGGTTTAAGCTCCCATATTACAAGGCTAGGTTTAAGCTCCCATATTACAAGGCTAGGTTTAATCGCCCATACTACAAGGCATCTCTGTTTACCGTAGATGGAATGGTCCCAAAAATCTCAACAGTGACACCCAGTTTATCAGTCCAGCAGCACGGACGAATCTGTCACATGGGTCTAGAGGTCCCTGTTGATTCTGAATAACTCTGAGTTCACAAGCAGGATATAACTTAGCTCTCCAGATACGTCCCTTGGACAGAGATAACCCAAGTCATGGTTTAGCTTTTCCAAGCAGTTCATGCCTCAGTTTCTGCCAGTTTCCTCTTCGTGTTTGGTTTTAGTTTTTCAATTTGTTCCTCACCTTCAGCGATAGTTTAATTTTCTTCATGAACTTTACATATATATCAGTCCCCTCAACCTGTCACTCAAGTTCAGTTCAGATTTTTCCACTTTAATTTTTTCTTTTGACCGTCTGTTTATGAAGAATGACACTTGTTTGGCTGACAGATGGTCCAGCCGTACAGCGCTGGGAAACAACGAGGCTTGTACAGCTAAGTAAGGGAACAAAACAGGCAGGATTAGCATAGAAAATGTACAGGCATTTTTGACGTGAGAGAAGCATTTCTGGATATGAACAGAATCCAGGTCTACAGCAGGAAGACCAAAGTTTAACTACGAGAAGAAATAAGAGATGACCCTGCTGCATGGATAACTTATGATCAAGAAAAGTTTATATTATAGTGCAAAGGTTTTGTTTTAATACAATATAATAACATAATTTGTCAGCACAAGCATGAATCCACCGCTGGATAGATGAGCAAAACGCTCGCTCGATACATCATTTAAACATCAATAGCACAAGAACCCCCCCAAGCTGAAAGTTACTGGATCTTGCAACACAAGCAAATGTTGCTGTTATGGCTAATTATATTAGTCAAACATTGGCTGAATAAACCACACGAGAAACTATTCGGCAAAATGACAACTTCCACCAAAAACCCCCAACATTTACCTATTTGAAAACGGTCTTCGTCGACGACAAGTGCTAGATTAGTCACAACAGATAGCGTTGTCTCTCTGACATGTCACAATAGATAGCGTGTCTCTCTGACATGTCACAATAGATAGCGTTGTCTCTCTGACATGTCACAATAGATATCGTTGTCTCTCTGACATGTCACAATAGATATCGTTGTCTCTCTGACATGTCACAATAGATATCGTTGTCTCTCTGACATGTCACACTAGACAGCGTTGTCTCTCTGACACGTTCATGCCGTCTCATGTAACACAGGTTTCGAATATGCTTCAAAAAGCTCTCACGCAGGAGCTAATCTCACAGATCACCCATGAAGTGCCCGTCTTATTAATGTCAGTAACAAAAATATAGAAACATTAATCACTTTTATAAGACTGAAGATTTTTCTGGCAACTTCTGGAAACCTCTTACCAACCTTCATACAGAGCCATGTAGTTCAGACGCTGCTCAGTCTAGAGGGCGCTTTCAAAAGGTGCGCACTCAGCCGTGGGCAAGAACTGAGATGAAGTATGAATGTAGATAAGACACATTTGTAGATTAATTTTTGAGACGCAAAAGTGTCTATTATCGTGAGCGCTCTAGAGGCCTCCCGCAAGAAAGACCACGTATGTGTGTATCTGTGTGTGTGTCTGTCTCTGTCTCTCTGTCTCTGTGTGTGTCTGTCTGTCTCTGTCTCTTTGTCTCTGTGTGTGTCTGTCTCTGTCTCTCTGTGTGTCTCTCTGTCTCTGTCTCTCTGTCTGTGTGTGTCTGTCTCTGTCTCTGTCTCTCTGTCTCTTTGTGTGTGTCTGTCTGTCTCTTTGTGTGTGTCTGTCTGTCTCTCTGTCTCTTTGTCTCTGTGTGTGTCTGTCTCTGTCTCTCTGTCTGTGTGTGTGTCTGTCTCTGTCTCTCTGTCTCTTTGTGTGTGTGTCTGTCTCTGTCTCTTTGTGTGTGTGTCTGTCTCTCTGTCTCTTTGTGTGTCTGTCTCTCTGTCTCTTTGTGTGTGTGTCTGTCTTATATTGTCTGCCTTTCATGTATAAGAGAAGCTGAACTATAACACATTCTCCAGGTTTTTATGCTCGGAGGTCAACGAATTAAAACAACTAGCACTTAAAACTGAAGGAACAGAAAAAAGGCAACTTGTTTTTGTTAGACCAGTTTGTTTTGATGTATTTTGAACACATTCTGCGCAATGATAATGCCAGTTCCTGGATACCAGAGCAGGTCGCTGTATGACCTTGAGATTTATCTTGAGTGTTTGACGGTTTGGATGTCACACAATAGCTACAGGCCTGCGGGGAAAATTTACCTGGCGCAGTTAAACCAACAGGTGAAAGCCACGCTGTTCTAACTTAGAATTTAGGAAAAGATTTCTGGCAGGTTGTCCATCTTTCGGTGACAAGACGACACGCGAAAAGGTCAAATGTTGCCCAGAAGGACTGAAGAATGAGTACCATATTATCAGATAAAAAGCTACTTGGCTTTAACCAATTCCTCAGTATCCCCCCTCCCTCCATAACCACCCCCTTTCCTTTTGTTTTCTAGCCACGTGGAATTCAGTAATAAATGATTATTATTGAGGTGCTCAAGGCATCATCATCAAAACTGCTCAAGTAATGAGAGAAATGGATTGATGCTATCCTGGCATCATCATCAAAACTGCTCAAGTAATGAGAGAAATGGATTGATGCTATCCTGGCAACATCATCAAAACTGCTCAAGTAATGAGAGAAATGGATTGATGCTATCCTGGCAACATCATCAAAACTGCTCAAGTAATCAGAGAAATGGATTGATGCTATCCTGGCAACATCATCAAAACTGCTCAAGTAATGAGAGAAATGGATAGATGCTATCCTGGCAACATCATCAAAACTGCTCAAGTAATGAGAGAAATGGATAGATGCTATCCTGGCAACATCATCAAAACTGCTCAAGTAATGAGAGAAATGGATAGATGCTATCCTGGCAACATCATCAAAACTGCTCAAGTAATCAGAGAAATGGATTGATGCTATCCTGGCAACATCATCAAAACTGCTCAAGTAATGAGAGAAATGGATAGATGCTATCCTGGCAACATCATCAAAACTGCTCAAGTAATGAGAGAAATGGATAGATGCTATCCTGGCAACATCATCAAAACTGCTCAAGTAATCAGAGAAATGGATTGATGCTATCCTGGCATCATCATCAAAACTGCTCAAGTAATGAGAGAAATGGATTGATGCTATCCTGGCAACATCATCAAAACTGCTAAAGTAATCAGAGAAATGGATTGATGCTATCCTGGCAACATCATCAAAACTGCTCAAGTAATGAGAGAAATGGATAGATGCTATCCTGGCAGCTTCATCAAAACTGCTCAAGTAATCAGAGAAATTGATTGATGCTATCCTGGCAACATCATCAAAACTGCTGAAGTAATCAGAGAAATGGATAGATGCTATCCTGGCAGCTTCATCAAAACTGCTCAAGTAATCAGAGAAATGGATTGATGCTATCCTGGCAACATCATCAAAACTGCTGAAGTAATCAGAGAAATGGATAGATGCTATCCTGGCAGCTTCATCAATACTGCTCAAGTAATCCAAAATGGATATATGCTATCTAGATGTACTTGGCATCAGTGAAGTGCCAGAAGCAGGGAAAAGAATGGTGGAAAACCGTAAGTTAATCATACATTTCGACAGAGACGACGGGAAATACTAAGAAGATGTGGATATAATTATGTCAAATGTAGCAGCAAAGAGAGTTATAGAATAGGAGCCAGTGAACAGTCGTATAATAAGAGCACAATACAGACTAAGACACGAAAGAATGACAATCATACAATGTTATGCACCCACGAACAATGCAAACTATGAAATAAAAGATGATTTCTATCATCAGCTACAACAACTCGTTAACAAAGTCCTTAAACACAACATCCTAATTGCTATGGGAGACTTCAACGCCAAGGTAGGAAAAGATAACACCGACATCGAAAAAGTAATGGGGAAAGAAGGAACTGATACGGTAAATCAGAATGGAGAAAAATTAATTGAACTATGTCGAACAGAGGGTATGGTCATAGAAGGAAGAGTATTTCCACACAAAGAGATACATAAAACAACATGGATATCTGCAGATGATAGAACCAGAAACTAGATAGACCATTTTTTTGTATTAGAAAGCAATTCAGAACATCTTTGATAGATGTAAGAGCATATAGAAGTGTAGATGTCAACAGTGATCACAATCTGTGTATAGAGAAAATAAGACTAAAACTGAAAAGCCAACACAAGAAATCAATACTCAGAAAGATAAACAGCCACAGCCCACAGGAAGAAAATACTAACAATAATTTCAATCTGGAACTTACCAATCATTTCACAGCACTCAATGAGGTAGAGGAGATAGATATAGATGAATTATGGAACTCTTACAGTACAGCCATACTCACAGCAGCAAAGCAACTGCTAGACTGCAAAAACAAATAGAAAAACACGGATATCGGAAAACACATTAATATACATCCATGAAAGACGAGCAGCCAAAATAGTCATGTTAAATGTAAAGACAGATCTTGAAAAAGATTTGGTAAAAGCAATATACAAAGAACTTTGTAAATAAATAAAGTAAAAAGTTCAGCTAGAAGAGATAAGAGAGAATACACAGACAATATGGCGAAAGAAGAAGAGAAAGCAGCAAAGATAGGAGGCAGGATAACTATACAACATAGACAATGCATCATTCGTAAGAACTGTCAATTTGAAATTATTTGCAGCATTTAGGGAATTTTAAAAAATACGAGAGAGAGAGAGAGTAAAAAAGAAACTTTAATTTTTCTCTAAAAAGTCTAGTTCGAGCATAGATAACGTAGTACGAATATGTTATGCTACTCTTCTCTAGATGTATGTGTACTGAGACACGTTGGCCATTTTGGAAATATGGCTGCCATCAGACTGGGTCAAAGGTGGCCACAGCCTTGAAAGCTTGCACGAGAGAAGAACAGCGCGCATTTATTCGTTTCTTGGGTAGTGAAAGCGAGAAACCTGCAAATGAAAGAAGCAGTACGCGGACACGCGTGTGTCCCTCGCCAGGTATATAAATGGAACAGGAAATTTTAAAATAGGGTGTCAAATATTTTCACATGCAGCTGGCTCCAGCTGTCTTCACACTGCGAATAGGTCTGACGCTAACAGTGAAAGGAATGATACGGAAAAACCATATCGTATTTGTACATTAAAAAAAGGTTATTTTTGGATTCATCTTCTTTTATACAGCACGGTGATTTTAAACGCATTGTAGAAATCGTGCTTGAAAGAGGAAACTGTTAATACAACTCAGGGCTGACCTTGGGGGGGGGGGAGAGGGGGTGGAGGAAGGGGCCGAAGTGGGAGGGGGTGTTGCGGGGCCCGGGCTAAGTAATCCGCTGAAACTCTGTTTGTTTGCCTTACCCTGGCGACGGCCCTGCTGTCATTGATAATTCATCATTAAGAAAACACTTTTGCGTGAATAATAGGTTAGAGAGAAGTCACGTTTTGATTGGTTATTTTGTGGCTAATAAAGAAATATTTGATTAATATACTGTCCCAACAATTGTTAGCCAGAAGCTGGGCTGTCAGATAAAAGTCAACTAAAGAAAACATGGCCAGAGCAAGAGACAAGTGAAAGAGACAAGTGATGCAGGAAAAGACAAATGATGCATGATGCAAGAATAGACAAGTGATGCAAAGAAGAGACAAGAAATGCTGGAAGAAACAAGTGATGCAGGAACAGACAAGTGATGCAGGAAGAGACCAGTGACGCAAGAAGAGACAAGAGATACAAAAAGAAACAAGTGATGCAGGAAAAACTTGGACAGAAGTGAAGCGGAGATTTGCTAAATTTTCAGTACACTCCATGGCCTCTAGGGTGAACAAGCAAGAACGTAAAACAAGAAAATAGGGAATAATTAACTCTTGAATTTTGAATATACAGAATAACTGGGTGTACTTTATGGGCAGAAAGAAAACAGAAATACTATATCAACAGGAACTGAAAATGCAAATAATGAAAGACACAAACCAGACAACAAAAATGGTTCAGTCATGTGAAAAAGGTGTGGTACATTAATGACAAAGGTGTACTGCCTTAATGAAAAAAAGGCATAGTACCTTAATGAAAAGCTTAAATGAGAGAAAAGTTAAAGGAAAAAGAGCAAGAGGACGACAAAGATGTAGATGTGTGGACAGGAGGGTTTCAGCTTGATCAGGCAGACTGTGAAAGCAAGTCACATAAGAATTTGCAGCCAACATTTCCTGGGGAGACGACGGCACAGGCTGATGATGATGGTGATGCTAAAGTGACAAAACTGGCTGGAAACACGCACATATGGTCTCAGACTGAATTTAAAGATTTTTGTTTCTGCTGTAGCTACCGAAACTCAACATTTAAAAGATTAGTTTCGTTGCTTCCCTAGTCACTGATTTTATTCCCGTAGCTATGTTACATAATTGTTATGGACCTAAACATGGCAGAGGCTGAAAATAATGTAAGGTTACCATTTATGGTCACTGCAGAGTTATGTGTCACTTGCACACAGAGTTGTCTTTCATACATGATGAACACAGAATGGTGCATCACACATGCTATTGTTTTGACATATTTTCCAGGAGCTATATAGCACAACAAGCACAACAAGCACGTTCTCTACTTCCACACTAGTGAATTAGCTAAGATCATGATCTGCTTTCATACTGGTGAATTAACTAACATCATGATTTTCATTACAACCATCCTTTAGCAACTTTACCCTACAAACTGGGCAGAGCGTTGGCACTACGGGAATATAATCTAGGTCAGTGAGAGTTATCTAGAATTCTAACTCCACTAACAACGTGTTATGTAGTGTGCAGAAATACTTTAAAATAGTGCCAATATCTCGCCAAGAAAGCTGCTTAATTTCATTCATAATATGTATATGTCCCTACGTTTGTGTTTTCTTAACTTTTCGGATCTTATAACTTGAGCATATACAAGCATGGCTGTCCCAGATAGTTTCTGCTAGCAACGACCAAGTACAAGTTCCTCTTGTTTTCGGCTTTGTAAAACAAAACTTGCAAGAGAGAAGAGAAGGATATTTACGGAACAAATATAAAACAGACATGGCCTTTAACTCATCAATAAATCCCATCAGATTTTGAAAACGAAATCAGCTAAAACAGTGTGTTCAAAATTTTTCGAGCTGGTAAATCACTGCCATCAATGGTAATTCTCGTGGACACTAAACTGACATCAATGATAATTCTCATCGACATTAAACCGATATCAATGATAATTCTCATGGACACTAAACTGATATCAATGACAATTCTCATTGACACTAAACCAATATCAATGATAATTCTTATTTACACTAAACTGATATTAATGATAATCTTCACTGACACTAAGCTGATATAAATGATAATTCTCATGGACACTAAACCGATATCAATGATAATTCTCCTGGATACTGAATCGATATCAATGATCATTCTCATAGACATTAAACTGATATCAATGATAATTCTCGTAGACATTAAACTGATATCAATGATAATTCTCATGTACACTAAACTGATATCAATAATAATTCTAATGAACACTACACTGATATCAATGATAATTCTCATGGGCACTAAACTGACATCAATGATAATTCTCATCGACATTAAACCGATATCAATGATAATTCTCATGGACACTAAACTGATATCAATGATAATTCTCATGGACACTAAACTGATATCAATGACAATTCTCATGGACACTAAACCAATATCAATGATAATTCTTATTTACACTAAACTGATATTAATGATAATTTTCACTGACACTAAGCCGATATAAATGATAATTCTCATGGACACTAAACCGATATCAATGATAATTCTCCTAGATACTGAATCGATATCAATGATCATTCTCATAGACATTAAACTGATATCAATGATAATTCTCATGTACACTAAACTGATATCAATAATAATTCTCATGAACACTAAACTGATATCAATGACAACTCTCATGGACACTAAACTGATATCAATGATAATTCTCATTGACACTAAACCAATATCAATGATAATTCTTATTTATACTAAACTGATATTAATGATAATTCTCACTGACACTAAGCCGATATAAATGATAATTCTTATGGACACTAAACCGATATCAATGATAATTCTCATGGATACTAAACCGATATCAATGATAATTCTCATAGACGTTAAACTGATATCAATGATAATTCTCATGGACACTAAACTGACATCAACGATAATTCTCATGGACACTAAACTGATATCAATGATAATTCTCATGGACACTAAACTGACATCAACGATAATTCTCATGGACACTAAACTGACATCAGTGATAATTCTCATGGACACTAGGGACAGATTTAACCACGGCTCTGGCCCCAGTCCCTAGGCTAAAACTTATACAGCCCCCCCCTCCCATCTATACCATGCATCTCTTGATAAATGGTCTAATTTCCCTATGTCCGTGATCTCTTCCGTTGCTATAAAATTTTGTATTATACCGACCAAACACAGGTGGGTGTCTCACTGTTACCTGACACAACGTACTGCCTGCTGTCACATGGAACACTGTCCTGTATCGGCGGTGTTTTTTTTTTCCTTCCATCCCAGGCCCGTAGACTTGAGCATGTTCAGTCTTAGGCTAATCTGTCAGTGGTAACATAATGCCCTGGCACAGGACGGGTTTCTAAAAAAAATGGGCACTAACGCTTTATCTCCTTTAGGTCTCCCCTTGGCATGTATTATCTTATCTTATATCTTATATCCTTCCCGTGCCGTTAAACGTCACATAGGGCTCGCAAAGTAGTTCGCCAATTTTTCCTGTCTTCGGCGAGTCTTTCCACCTCATCAAAGGATTTTATGCCTGTTAATTTGGCCTCTCTTAACAATGTCCTCTTCAGAATTTCACGCGGTCTGCCTCTTTTTCTTTGGCCTGTTGTGTTCCACTTGATAGCTTGTTTTGGGATTCTCTGATCATTTCTTCTCATCAAGTGACAAACATATGTCCATCTCCTTTTCCTGATCACCCATGAGACTGGCTGTTGTTTAGTCATCTGTCTTATCTCTGCATTGTTCTTGAATTCGTTCCACTTGATGCAGAGTATTTTCCTTATGCATTTGTTTTCAAAAGAATCTAATTTCTTTTTTCTTTTCTTTTCTTTTCTATTTCTTTAGTTGTTGTCCATGTATTATGCCGCTGTATCATTATCAGATTTTTGTTAAAGTTAAAAAAAAGAAGGTATTATCAGGCTTTGTGGAGGACAGGCGGCACGTGCATTAAGCACGTATACCACAGACCAACCTGGCTCACTCTAACAAACACGCACACATTTTGTTACCGGCTCACCAGAAGAAACAACAGCAAACATTAGCGGCCTTTATAATTAGCCAGGTAAACAGATGAGTACGGTTTGTGTTTGCCATTTTGTCATTTTGAAACCAAAATCTGAGTCACCCACCTAGATTTTACTGCACCATGGAGTGACTAATCCAGCAAAGAAAACGAAGGAAGCTGGAACTTGAGAGAAGCCAACCACCTTATAAGCAGACACTGAGCAAGGTTGTTATTTCTTCTAGCGGAGAAGGGGGGGGGGGGCGAATTCGGTGCTATATGTCTGCTGGTGTTTATAGTAATGTCCGCATCTGTTGCTGGTGTTTACAGTCCAGTTTTTTCCCCTCCTCCTCTGTCTTGGAATCTGACATGCCAAAAAGTTTCGTAGTTGCTTATCATAAGACCAAATAGGTTTAGTCTCACAACAAACCAGAGCCAGCATAGATGCGAATATTGCAGCCAAACCCTCACAAAGGATGGCCCAGTTACCCAGTGTACTTGTGGTGTACCTGGCATTTTTCTTCTTCGCCGGCCAGATTGTGTTAAATATGGGGGCCTCATCGCTAAATTGAAGTCTACAGTTTTCTGTATATTCGACTTGCAGCCTGACAGCTTCTAAGACAGATTCATCCCTAGACTGAATTTTTCAAGCACAGAAATCTAAAAATTATTGTACTTCACTCAATAAAACACCACATAATAATAATAATAATAATAAAATAATAATGCAGGGAAACAAGGGTACAAAAACTGTCATATAGACATAGGCTTGTATCTTTTACATACTCGTATGTAGGAATGTGAAAACTATGACTGCAGACATGGCAAATGTTAAGAGAAAAAGCAGTGCTCTTCAGTCATTCCTGAACTACATGTACTTGGAACAAAAAAAAAAATTTCTGCGTTTTTTTTAATGTTCCATGTGATCAAAGACTTTCTCCAGGTTAATTATTCAGCGTGTATTTCTGGGTGGAATGATCCGGGATATAGCTCTCCCAGGATGTTGGGTCTATGTCCGGTGTTTATAACAGAAAAGTTACAGTCTTTGTTACGTGAAGCAATGATTGTACTGAAATGTATGTTCATCGTCCTGCGTCTTGAACTGCGGGTATGAAGATATTGAATATACCAGTCAATCTGACGTTTATTATGATGGTGTGAGATTTGAAAAACAGTCTTTAGTACTTAGATCTGACGTTTATTATGATGGCGTGAGATCTGAAAAAAAAGAATCTTTAGCAAAGAAAAACAGAGACCACGGACTTTTGCGTTTTCCAATCCCCAGTTTCACCAGTTTTCCTTTTTTTTCTCCCGTGTACCAGATAATAGAACATGGAAGCCTGATTCAGTTGTTCTAGCTCTAAACAGCATGTTGGTGATGGAGGAGTGTGGTGGCAGCAAGTTCTGTAGATCTTTCAGTGCGCTGTGGTCCAGCAAGTGATGTTTCACAGTTTCTTCTCTTGTCTGTTGCCGTGCTTGCAACGTGATGTGTGGTTAATGGTGACTCTATGTAAACGTTTAAAGAGAGAGAAAAAAAGAAGAAATCCATGCTTTCCACACAAAATCAGTTTTCCAAGCACTACTTTAGCATCAGTACAACAGTATTTAAAGCAAGTACGGAAACAAATCAATTTAAAAAAAACATGTAAAAATAAATTCATAAATCATAATTACTGGATCATATATTAAGTGAAAACCGTTTTGACCTGTCTAGTACGTAGATGCTGCCACCTGCTATTTGACTCATCTGCCTGTCTGTATGTCTGTCTGTCTGTCTGCCTATCTGTCTGTCTGTTAGAGATGTAAATCTCGACCTTTATCCTTAGCCTCATCGAGTGGGTTCTGTTACCTTGGCGACTCGTGCAAGCAGGTGAGTGCAGGAAAGAGAACGTAGAGCTGAAGGTAAACCGCCTCGTGTGTTTTTGAGTAAACAAATTTACGGAGGTAAAAGTCGGCTCTTCAGTGCTAGCGTGGCCGAGATGATGAAAAGAGCCGGATATAGAGAACAGCGCCTTACATCTTCCCTAACAGTGGACGGCCATGCCTCCAGCACCATCATCTCGTGTGTTCTGTACACGCCGTGAAGAAGATGGAAACTATTTTTAGTCTGAAAAGAAATACAATAGATCTAATGCCATACAGTTTTCATTAAAATGAAAAAGATTTAACTTAATAAAGTTTGTTTACACATTTGAAAAACTAACTACATAGAATTCTTTTCTAAGTTTGTCAGACTGGAATGTTCTCCATAATACTGAGTAGAAGAAGAAGTGACATTAGTGTTTGGATGTGTATAGGTTACTTTCTTCCATTGCCCAGTTCCAAACTTACGTAGACAAGTAACGTCAGACCAGTTCCAAACTTACGTAGACAAGTAACGTCAGACCAGTTCCAAACCTACCTAGACAGGTAACGTCAAACTAGTTCCAAACTTACCTAGATAAGTAACTTCAGGTCATCTGTAGACATGATAATATTTACACATGGGTTCCTTGGGACCTGAACTATCTTGGAAGGTTCTTCCATGCCTAGGTTGAGAAACACTGTGCTAGAGCCCCAGGGAAAATTTAACCAGATTTCGCTTTCCTGTTCGCGAAGCCTCCGACATATAAAAGATAACCTTAATGTTAAAATATTTGAAAGTATTACGCAAGTGAGCGCCGAATAGTTGAATCCTACAGAGGGTCATGGAGCTGCTCGTAGGCTAGACTCAGGTGCTATCTTCCCACGTCTGGCGGAATATTTTAGCTGTTAAGATCGCATTAGCCTGCTGTAATTGAAACTCTTAAGGCAAGTAAGGACGTAATGGATATGCTACAAATAGATCCCGGTTTTTTATTAACAGACGGTTGAGAGCTTCACTGTAAGGAAATATCATGCCTTGGCATGCGTTTCATTGTTGATTATTGATCATTTCAGAAACAGTTTCATTCATGTACGTAAGAAATTCAATTTGAAAGGTGTATGTGGGCATTGAATGCATCAAGATATTTTGAAGCTCTGCGTGAATGCGGAAAAGAGATCGTATATTTAATGGTGTATCGGACATATTTACTGAATCATAAAGGAAACAAAGTTTGATAAATCTGTGTGTGGAAATGTTATATTTCATGTTATGTTTGTGTAGATTTACTAGATTTTGTGTTGGTAAAGTCGGGACATTTGCGTGGGAGGGGGGAAGTGGGGGAATGTTTTTGGAGACGATTCATAGCGAGCAGAAAATGTATGATCCGCTGATACGGTCAAATTTAGCCCAATAAATCTGTCATCATATGCATCACTTCTGCTGATAATATACTTCATTTCTTCTCAGCTCATGATATACTTCACTTCAGTTAAGCTGTTTAAATACTTCACTTTTGCTGAGCTGTTGATATACTTCACTTCTGTTGAGCTGATGATATACTTCACTTCACTTCTGTTCAACTGATGATATACTTCACTTCACTTCTGCTGAGCTGATGATATACTTCACTTCACTTCTGCTGAGCTGATGATATACTTCACTTCACTTCTGCTGTGGGGATTTAAAAAAAATTAGTTTTATTTTTGTACATCACAAATTAGAACAGACCTGTACCAGTTCAAAGTGTAGGGCACTGAAGCCACTTTTCAGACACTTGCAAGCCACTAGTCCAAAGGAGATAAATAAAAAGTTGTGACTATATTTCAACGAAACAAATCCACAACTACTACTTTCTGAAACGAGGAAGAAGCTGTCACATCCTTCATTAGAATAAGTTGAGAAACGTCGTGGATATGTCCGTGGTTACCTCTTGTCTCTGTGGCCAGGTAACTGCTAATGATTTTTCCTGGATAAATAAGAAAAATACTTTTTGATAAAATGCCAAGGCTGAGCGCAACGTGCGAGGGTGCAAAATGTTTACCAGATTGGATTGAAAAGCCAATTTAATTTTCACATATATACCCATATTGATAAGTGCATTAGCTTCAGTCTGACAGGTAAAAGAAAAAAAAAAGAAAAAAAAATTTGTAAAACAGGTGGACGAACATAAAACAGAAGTGGATGGAAAGAAAGATTACGGATGAACAGAATGAGGCATATTTATACATAACTGACAAGACGGTATAAAGATGGAGTTGACCAGAAATACTGGAAAACTAAAGGCAAAAGGATAACAGCCCCCCCCCCAACGGTTTTTTTTCTTGGTGCCTTGGATTTTAGGCCTGTTCCTGGGGTTATTTAGGGTGCTGATGCAGAAAACTGCATTGGATATACCGCATCAGCTCTAGTTTCTTAGATATGGTAGGCATCAGCTCTAGTTTCTTAGATATGGTAGACATCAGCTGTAGTTTTTTTTAGATATGGTAGGCATCAGTTCTAGTTTCTTAGATTTGGTTGAATTGAATTTATAAAATTTTAGTCCGCTCTTTAACAAATTTCTTCTGCATAATTGAGATGTCATAACAAGCTTTTTTAATGCGGAATTTATGTATTTAATTTACCCACATTTTTTTGGTATACAATGCCTTTTGTTTCACGATTGTTTGCCTGCTTCCTTTCCTATAATGCACATTGGCATAAAATGTATAGCTAAAATGACAAAATCGCTTTTGTTATGTTTATTACATAACTATGTGGACAAAATTAAGATGGTAAATACCGGTTTTCGTTGACTACATAAATTTGTATTTCAAAGTTTTCTCAGCCTGATCTGTCTAGAACAGTTGCGCTGTATAATAGTTATGATCGATAAGTACGTGTATATTCCCACTCAAATCATTTCATTATTGCAAAACGAACACCGTAGAGGTTATGACTACTTCCAGTCGTAGCTGCTTGAATCATCCCGACGTATTTTGCTATATTTATGGGGAGTACACACTGAAAACAAGTAGGAAACCTATTTCTGAGATTGTAAAAAGAGCATATGTAGGTTATTTTGGCGTCAGGCTTGGAGATCTAGATATGCCATGGGCTCCTCACATTGTATGGAAAACTTGCACGGAGAATTTGTGACAGTGGACAAATGAAAAGAGAAGCTGTCTGAAATTTGGAGTACCATTGGTGCGGAGGGAACTGAGAAACCACTCCGATGATTGTTATTTTTGTATTGTTAATATCATAGACGTCAATCAAAATAATCGTGACAAGTTGTCTTATCCTGATCTACCTTCAGCTCGGCACTCGGATATTGTACCTGTTTCACCTTTCCTTGAACTAGCACAGCTCTCAGAGGATGGGTCTTGTGTGTCTGATATCGCACAAGGTAAAGAAAGTGGGGGCAGTGACAGTGTAAACCAAACAACTTCACATTGTGATCGTTTTGATTACGTAGTGAATTGAGTGACCTGATCAGGGACTTAGATCTTTCCAAGGAGTCTTCTGAATTGCTTGCCTCCAGACTAAGGGAAAAGAATGTACTTCAGCCTGGAGCGAAAATGACATTTTATCAAAGGAGAGAAAAGGATTTGCTGCCATTCTTTATTGAAGACAACAATTTAGTATTCTGCAATGACATCGAAAACCTTGTGAAGAAAACTGGTCTTTCAGAAGATAACCCAAGTTAGTGGCGTCTTTTCATCGACAGTTCAAAACGTAGTTTGAAATGTGTTCTTTTAAATAACCGCACCAAATATAGTTCTATTCCAATCGGTCACTACACCAGAATGAATGAAGAGTACAAGTAAATCTCTTTAGTCTTCGAAAAGATAAATTACCAAGAACATCAATGGGTGATTTGTGTAGACTTGAAGATGGTTAATTTTCTTCTTGGTCAACAAAGTGGCTACACAAAGTTCATTCATTCATTTATGTGTATGTCCCTTCGGAACTTTGCTTCCCTAACAGCACTCCTGTAGGCCTCTCGGTTGTGAGCAAGATGGCCTGCTGCTGGTGCATCCATTTGCAGATCATCAACGATGTCTTGCAGCCATCTTAGCCTTGGTCTTCCTCTCTTTCTTTTTCCCATTATGTATCCTTCCATGACGGTCTTCTTTAGATTATCATGACGTTTAGTATGTCCAAAATATTTAAGTTTTCTTTGTTTAATCCTCTTTACTAGCCAGCCTTCTTCAATATTAAGTTATTGCAGTATGGATATATTTGTTCTTTTTTTGTGTCTATGATATTTGAAGAACTCTTCTGTAGCATTTACATTCAAAGGCATTTATGTGTTTCTCAGCTGTTTTGTTAAGTGTCCAGATCTCACAGGCATATGTTGCGATGGGAAAGATGCATGCCGTTAAAAATCCTATTTTTCTAGTTCTGTCTGTTCCTCTCCACAGATTCTTTAGTTATTTTACTTTCTGAAGAGTGATAGTTAGTAGTGATCTAAGATGTTCAAAACTCTCCACTTCTTGGTTACACAAAGTATCTTTGCTTATTATGCCTTCACGAGAATAGAGCCAAACATGAACAATGGGTAAGAAAAGATTGGTCTCCGAGGGAATATATTGTGGTTGGAGGACAAAATGTAATCAATGAACCTTTGGTAGCACAAGACAGAATCACAATGCCACCACTACATATAAAGCTAGGTCTGATGAAACAATTTGTAAAGGCTTTGAATAAATACGCAGTGCATAAGTTACCTGTACCTACTATGGAAAAACTGAAGGCAGGAATTTTCGATGGTTCACAGATCAGACAATCTATAAATGACCCATGTTTCATAGCATCAATGAATGAAATCGAATCATGTTCCTGGTCTTCATTTGTTCTTGTTGTGAAAAGCTTTCTTGGTAACAAGAAGGCAGACAGCTACACACAATTAGTAGAGAATATACTCTTTCAACAGGTTTGGCTGTAACATGAATCTCAAAATCCATTATCTGCACAGTCACTTAAATCGCTTTCTAGAGAACTTTAGTGACTTAAGAGAAGAGCTAGGTAAAAGATTTCACCAAGACATACAAATAAAGGAAGCCAGATACCAAGGAAGATGGGATGCACACATGCTGGCAGACTATTGTCGGAACCAAAATGTATAAACTAATGAAAAAACGTAGGAACAGCTTTATTAATTAAGGATTACAACTTTGTAATCGTTAAATAATAAAGCTGTTCCTACTGTTTTCCTTAGTTTATACATTTTGGTATCACAGCTTTGCCGCAGTGCTTTGTGTGTAGTTGTATACCTATACCCTAATTATTGTGTATTGTTGGAATCTTATGCGGGATTGTCCTGGCAGATCCCACTCTCGGAAGTCTTATAAAAGACTCATTGTGTGTCGATTGTGTGGAAATTTTGTATCATAAACGTGTGCTTTTGGTACTTTTCTTTTAACTTTTAATATGTTTCCTTCATGCTTAAAAGATATTAATTTAAACACTACATTAAAATATCCTGATTTGTTATGAACGAGCAGAGTGAAGAGTGGTATATGGCATATGTCATGTACGTCAAAAACTAGAGCTGATAGGGGAAAACTTGTGCAATTTTTGGAATCAGCAGGTTAAATATAACCAGAAACAGGTCTAACATATGAGGTACAAAAAATGTGTGTTGGCCAGTGTAATGTGGGACAGAAAGAATGGGCAAATAAGAAACAAACTTGACAACCAAAAATGGCCGTGTCTATCGTCAGGAAACAGGATAACTAGCAGAAAGTAGATACACGAGTAAAAATCGATTGCACATAGATAAAGGGCGAGTATGACCTGCATTCGGCAGCTGTTGTACGGAAGCACCCCACACTGTAAAAGTGGCCGAGTTGGTAAAGCTGTATGCTATCGTGACTAGCCCTACTAAAATCAACTGTTCGATTCGTCTTATTTTACATTCTGTCTCATGTACAGGTTCTAAATTACATCATCTACATTTTTTCAGGAATAGTTTGCTGCACTGTCAAACCTCTCGTTGAGTTCCGATACGCATACTTTTCACATGCTCATTGTTTCAATATTTCTCTGCAAAAACGTTCCAGGATTTTTTTTACCTGTTCTGTTCAATCACAGAAATCAAAGATAGTGTACAATACAAGTAGACTCGGCCATGACTGAAGCTGTTCATTAGATTCTCGTCAACTTTCTAGGTACTGCATGCTTGACATACACCTTCTGTGGTGAGAAGTGACATAAATAAGCCACCGATTTCAGTATCAGACAGACAGATAGATAGATATTCTCCAAAATTATAGGATTTGTAAAACAGAAAGACAGGAATGCACAAAATATACTGTTAAAAAAAAAAACGCAACACTGATGTAGTCGTAAAGGACACCAAATTTCAAACTTGCATCACGATTTTATTTTACGGAATTAATGTTTCAATCTTGGCATGAAGAAACTTTAAGAATTTAACAATGAAATGAAGTTCATTAAATTTAGTTTGGACTTTTATTCTTTGCGACTGAGGCCTCCGTTTCAGTAAGGTGTATGGCCTCCTCTGGCCTGTATCAGAAAATGACATCTCCTTGACATGGATCTGATTAGCCGTTGGATCTGTTGTTGTAGGATAGCTGCCTACTCTTCCCGCAGTGCAAG
The DNA here is from genome assembly GCA_009760885.1 of Achatina immaculata. Taxonomy (NCBI): domain Eukaryota; kingdom Metazoa; phylum Mollusca; class Gastropoda; order Stylommatophora; family Achatinidae; genus Lissachatina; species Lissachatina immaculata. Next base: position 67,471,518 of record CM019719.1, on the reverse strand, counting down.
AGACAACTGTCGGAGATTGGCTGGCGCCACGTCTCGCTGGCGGTCTTGTTTGTTGAGTTCATCCCATAAGTGTTCTATTGTGTTCATGTCTGATGACATGGATGGCCACGGAATGGTCTGGACGTTGTTGTCAGCGAGGAACTGGGTGGTGAGTTGTGCTATATGAGGTCAAGCGTTATCCTGCTGAAAAATCGACCCTGGTGCAGCCAGAAGTGGAAGGACGTGAAAACGAAGAATTTCAGCGACGTGTCGTTGGACATTCACGCGTCCTTCAATTTGCAACAGGTCACTTCTTCCCATGAAGCTGATCGTCCCCCACACCAGTACACCTCTACCACCATCTAGAGGAGTCTCATCCACGCAGTTCTGGGCGTAGCGCTCATGGACTCTGCGGTAAACTCTTCTCCGTCTATCGTGTCACTGGAGCAGAAAGAATGATTCATCACTAAACCAAACCCTTCTCCAATCATTCGCAACGGTCCATTGTCGATGCTGGTTCACCCAGTGCAGTCGGTTCTAGCGATGCCGGTCCGTAAGAACAGGACATCTATAGTGTCTTCAGCCCAAAAACCAGCGTCGTACAGTCGGTTCCTGAACGTGTGATCTGAAATTCGACGAGCTGCTGTCATTGACTGGACTGTTGAGGAAGCAGATGCAAATCGATTCCTGAGGTGACGCACCCGTATGAAGCGGTCTTTGGCAGGAGTTGTGACTATGGGTCTTCCACTGCGCGGATGGTCTGCAGCTGAGCCAGTTTCTTGAAATTGTCTCCAAAGGCGACTAATGGTGTTTCTAACCACGTTAAATTGTCTGGCCACTACACTTTGTGACTGTCCAGTCTGTAAACGTCCAATGATGATGAGTCGTTGTTCTGTAGTGAGATGAGGCGTACTTGCACATTAAATTTCCAGAAGAATTGATTCGTGGAGCGTCAATCTTTTATAGCATTCAATAACATGGTCAATGAGTTTTGTGTTCAGTAAGTTTCACGGATTCTCCTGAACCTGTCATGAGTTATTGTCAAAAATGCTGTTTTGACTAGTGTCGCTTTTCAGTGCTCACGAATCATCTGCTGAGTACAGTTCAGGTCAGCACGTGAAGTTGATGTCCAAGTGAACGTTTCAGGCAATTTGCCCTTGTCTTATCAGCAAACTTCAGTTTAAATCACAACATCGTATTTGTTGCGTTTATTTTTTTTGAACAGTATATGTTGGACGATAGAGAGAAAAATGAAAGAGCAACATAAGCAAGAATACATCAGACAGCACATCAGAAGGTACACTTATGCTATGAAAACAAACATACCTTCGTTTTAAAATGTATTATAATTGACATCATGAAACTAAAAATGCACATACAATGCTACAAAAGTACAAACAATAAAATACTCAGTAATATTTCACTAAATATGTGGCAGTCAACACCTGATATACAGAACAAACAAAAACCTCCAAGCTGAATTCTATCCATCTAGAAAACAGTCAGCTTTCCTGGCATATAATTATAAACCACGTTCTCTCTCCCCCACCCCCATATACCTTATTTAATCACTGCATTAAAAACACGAGTTAAAATATGAATATTTGTTTCTCATATCAAGTGATAACTTATGAGGATAGACACAGTGAGCAAAAAAAAAAAAAAAAGAAACAGGAATGGATAGAAACATAATGACTGTTTTGCTGGTAAATCTGTGAGCCTTATTTCCTGCTTTAAACTAATTCAAGAGAAAAAAATGTAAATCAATATGCATATAAATAAAATTTGGTGAATATTTTTCTCTCACATTTTTGGAATAATTTATTCAGCCCACTTGAAGAAAACATGTCAGAAATAATGACATCTCGTAATGAATTCTTTAGTTCTGGCATCCATTCTACAAGTAATATAACTGGATCAGGAAAAAAAATCATGCTAGTCCTCTCTTAAGAAAATGATTGATCTCATAAGTGATAATATATCTCAAAGAATATATATATATATATATATATATATATATATATATACACACAATGTTTCTACTTGAGAAGGATTAATGTAAAACATACTTTGTTCCATGAAAGTAAACTTAGTGAAATTATCAAAGTCACTGTAAGTATTATAAATAACATACCCAGTAGCCATTTCAAATGTACACACTAAAATAATGCCATACAAGACTAACTTTGTTCCAACTAATCTGATTGGACCATGAAAAGTTGATAAGATTCTGTGTTCAAGTGTCAGATCGCACTAAAGTTAGGTCTCTTTTCATAAGGACACAGTCTACAGTTCTGTCATGGTGATACAGTCTACAGTTCTGTCATGATGATACAGTCTACTGTTTTATCATGGTGATTCTGTAATGATGATACAGTCTACAGTTCTGTAATGATGATACAGTCTACAGTTCTGTTATGATGATACAGTCTACAGTTCTGTTATGATGATACAGTCTACAGTTCTGTCATGATTATACAGTCTACAGTTCTGTCATGATGATACAGTCTACAGTTTCATCAATTTCATCATGGTGATAGTCTACAGTTTCATCATGGTGATGCAGTCTACAGTTTCATCATGGTATTACAGTCTACAGTTTCATCAATTTCATCATGGTGATACAGTCAACAGTTTCATCAATTTCATCATGTGATACACTCTACAGTTTCATCAGTATAATCATGGTGATACAGTCTACAGTTTCATCAGTTTCATCATGGTGATACAGTCTACAGTTTCATCAATTTCATCATGGTGATACAGTCAACAGTTTCATCAATTTCATCATGTGATACACTCTACAGTTTCATCAGTATAATCATGGTGATACAGTCTACAGTTTCATCAGTGTGATACAGCCTACAGTTTCATCAGTTTCATCATGGTGATACAGTCTACAGTTTCATCAATTTCATCATGGTGATACAGTCAAAAGTTTCATCAATTTAACCATGTGATACAGTCTACAGTTTCATCAGTTTCATCATGGTGATACAGTCTACAGTTTCATCAGTTTCATCATGGTGATACAGTCTACAGTTTCATCAGTTTCATCATGGTGATACAGTCAAAAGTTTCATCATTGTGACACAGTCTACAGTTTCATCAGTTTCATTATGGTGATACAGTCTACAGTTTCATCATGGTGATACAGTCTACAGTTTCATCAGTTTCATTATGGTGATACAGTCTACAGTTTCATCATGGTGATACAGTCTACGGTTTCATCAGTTTCATTATGGTGATACAGTCTACAGTTTCATCATGGTGATACAGTCTACAGTTTCATCAGTTTCATTATGGTGATACAATCTACAGTTTCATCAGTTTCATTATGGTGATACAGTCTACAGTTTCATCAGTTTCATTATGGTGATACAGTCTACAGTTTCATCATGGTGATACAGTCTACAGTTTCATCATGGTGATACAGTCCACAGTTTCATCAGTTTAATCACAGTGATACAGTCTACAGTTTCATCAGTTTCATCATGGTGATACAGTCTACAATTTCATCAGTTTCATTATGATGTTACAGTCTACAGTTTCATCATAGTGATACAGTCTACAGTTTCATTATGGTGATACAATCTACAGTTTCATTATGGTGATACAATCTACAGTTTCATCTTGGTATTACAGTCTACACTGTCATCAGTTTCATCATGATGTTACAGTCCACAGTTTCATCATGGTGATACAGTCTACAGTTTCATCATGATGATACAGTCTACAGTTTCATCATGGTGATACAGTATACAGTTTCATCACGGTAATACGATCTACAGTTTCATCATGGTAATACAGTCTACAGTTTCATCATGGTGATACAGTCTACAATTTCATCAGTTTCATTATGATGTTACAGTCTACAGTTTCATCATAGTGATACAGTCTACAGTTTCATTATGGTGATACAATCTACAGTTTCATTATGGTGATACAATCTACAGTTTCATCTTGGTATTACAGTCTACACTGTCATCAGTTTCATCATGATGTTACAGTCCACAGTTTCATCATGGTGATACAGTCTACAGTTTCATCATGATGATACAGTCTACAGTTTCATCATGGTGATACAGTATACAGTTTCATCACGGTAATACGATCTACAGTTTCATCATGGTAATACAGTCTACAGTTTCATCATGGTGATACAGTCAACAGTTTCATCAGTTTAATCATGATGTTACAGTCTACAGATTCATCATGGTGATACAGTCTACGGTTTCATCAGTTTAATCATGATGATACAGTCTACGATTTCATCAGTTTAATCATGGTGATACAGTCTACATTTTGATCAGTTTCATCATGGTGATACAGTCTACAGTTTGATCATGATGATACAGTCTACGGTTTCATCAGTTTAATCATGATGATACAGTCTACAGTTTGATCAGTATAATCATGATGATACAGTCTACAGTTTCATCAGTTTAATCATGATGATACAGTCTACAGTTTGATCAGTTTAATCATGATGATACAGTCTACAGTTTCATCATGTTGTTACAGTCTACAGTTTCATCAGTTTCATTATGGTGATACAGTCTACAGTTCTGTCATGATGATAGGTATGCAAGAACTGGACACTCTGTGAATTAGAGACTGATATTTGTTCTTGCAAGAGGATATAGTTGTATATCCACACACCCCAGATATACTGTCTTCAGTATTGTCAGATGATCCCAAAATTTTGCAATAAATTAAGAAGGGGAATAAAGTATGTACAAAAATAATTTTGATATTCTTAATTTTTAAAAAAAAATTTTTAACAGAATTAGCATATAAATTATACAGACTTAAAAACAAACCTTAGCTCAAATTCCAAGTCAAAATAAAACTTAGTTTCAGAATAACTTTTGTTGCCTGCGTGGCACAGCGGTTGATGCTCTTGCTTTTCACAGCAAAGTCAACAGTTCAACCATGCCAAACGTGTCCCAGCCAGCCAGCTGTAGAAATGGGTACTTATCTCCTCTGGGAGTTAAGGAAGAAATGATGGTCTGGCATGATGGTGTAGAAATGGGTACTTATCTCCTCTGGGAGTTAAGGAAGAAATGATGGTCTGGCATGATGCTGTAGAAATGGGTACTTATCTCCTCTGGGAGTTAAGGAAGAAATGACGGCATGGCATGATGCCACCTCTTCATCTTGTCATGTGCCAGGACAGCTGTGACCTTATGGCATGACATAACTAAATTTTTCTTTTCTTCCGTTTCATTTTCTTCATTTGATTAATTTTTGCTCCTCTTCTGAGACAGGTAAGTCTGGCGATTTCTACACTGTATTTGTCATGACATTTGGCATGACATTTGCCATGATATTTGCCATGATATTTGCCATGATATTTGCCATGGATAAAAAATAAAAACGAGCAGATCACTGGGCACAGAATTGCATTTCTGTCTGAGAAATAAATTATCTAGAACTTTTGAGCGTGACGACAACAGTGATAAAACTATTACTATAAAACAAACAGATCGATTACATATTGTACACGTTAAAAAAAACCCACTACACATATTGAAAATGTTCAAAACTTAATAGTGCATTTTTATTTTCACTTTGCCTTTTTGTTATTTTAGAAAACACACTGTTTAAAGATTACAAGATGAACTTCAGCACTTGCTCTTTATATTTTGTGAAATTTATGTCTAAATATTTAGAGATCAACTTTTCATGTTTTTATGACATTTTATTATTTGTTTTTCTCTTTTTTAAGAACTGCTTCTAATATTCTTGTTTATGGAACACTAGTAAAGATTAAATAGAACACTGGAAATTGAGGATCTTTACTATAAAGATGGCAGATTAGAAAATCTTTTTTTGCAGTAGATGCATCAATCAATGTACTTTGTCCAGTTAACACTCGTCAACAAGTGAAATACTGTCTTGGAACTGTAATAACATATTTGAACTTTATACTCTAGTAATACTGAATTAGTTATTCATGAGAATATATGATTATCTTATGAGTTAGTAGTTTTCAAGTTATTTCTGGCACCATAAGAAAGAGAATTTTCACAGTACAAAACTTTGGAATGTAAACATTATGTTAAGCATGAAAAATGGTTTGAATTCTGGCACATGAAAATACAGCAGCAATTGTGAAGTTAACAAAAAAAATACTAGTTATAAATAACACAAATAAACTTATGCCAGTGTGAATATTTACATTTTTTGGCCAATAAATAACATATTAACTATTTCTCTGCAAGCAAACAACACTGGTAATTCACATCAAAATAATAGTGAATTAATTGTTCATGAAATAAATGAGCATGTATTACATAAAAATTACTATATTACAAGAATTGATGTGAAAGTTTTGTAACACTTATGGGAATCCATCTAAATTTAGATAGAATTTTTGAAAAATTATATTTGAAATTGGAACTTAAAATAAGAAAAAGAACTTAAATGTTTGCAAAAAAAAAAAAAAAAGTTATGAGAGTTGATATAATCCAAAACACTGAAAAAAAAAAGTCAATTACAGTTTAACATAGAAACATAATTGTTGTTAATATTATAAGCAGTTTTAAAAAAATATATTTAATAAACATTTGTGATTGCACACCTTGAGTATAAATAGCAGCATGTTGCATCAGTACAGACAGTAGCTTCATCATTAATCTGTAACTACGCAGCTTCAGCTTCATCATTAATCTGTAACTATGCAGCTTCAACTTCATCATTAATCTGTAACTATGCAGCTTCAGCTTCATCATTAATCTGTAACTATGCAGCTTCAACTTCATCATTAATCTGTAACTATGCAGCTTCAACTTCATCATTAATCTGTAACTATGCAGCTTCATCATTAATCTGTAACTACGCAGCTTCAGCTTCATCATTAATCTGTAACTACGCAGCTTCAACTTCATCATTAATCTGTAACTACGCAGGAAAATACGAGCACTAACACCATATCCCTATGTGCCTCTAAGGCACGACAGGATTACCTTTACCTTTTTTTTTTATGCAGGTTCAGCTTAAATGAATTCCATTATTTTTCACCACACTTGAATCATATGCAGTTGTGAAGGTAAGATCCAATATGGTTGCCTGGGAAAGGTGGATTGACCTTATTTGGCAGCTACTCATTAAAAAAAAAATGAAGGCCTAATGTATTAAAATTTGCCACCATTTTTTGTCTATTCTTTTTCTGTGGAATTTTTTTTTATCTTACACTGCAAACAGATACATTATTTTTCTAATTAATTTCTGTTTGAGACAATTAGCAGGGGCTTTCATCACTGGTTGCTGGAACAGGCAGCATGCCTGACATGCATGTGTCCCTAATGCTACGAAGCTGGTTTCCAGTACTAAATAACAAACTGTATTCTGACTGCAATAAGTTACTTATGAAATAGGATTTATTATGGGAAAAAATGAACAACCCTAATGAATTTTTCTTTTGTAAGAAAATTTGTTTTCCAAATGTTAAGTTACCTAACAAAACATTTGACTCAGGACTAGAATGTCAAAGTTTTACTAGAAAATCTTTAACAAAAGGACAGTAAGGGGTTAATTTCTAAAACTGTTGGCAGAATGAGAGATGAGTCTACTAATAGATTTTTTTTCTTCGCATTTCACAAATCCAGCACTGAGGACCACCTTTGATCCATTTATTCATAATTTTATGACCTTAATTTTGTTGTCTGTATCCAAAAAGTTTCATTTTATCTGTTACAATTACCTGTAGTTACTACTACTTATTGCACTACTCTTCAGTTTTCTAAGCCAGTGGTTCCTTTCAGGCTATGGAAAGTGGTGTTAACTCATTCTCTCTACACAGCTCAACCACTAGGTTTTGGGTTCAAATATTGTACAAAACTGAGTATTTACATCCTCAGATGATTCTTTGAAGACTTTCAGAGGTTATCAGATTCTATTTTGAACAATCAATATTTGTAAATGTTGACATTCATCAAACATCTGCAGTGAGGTGACAGTCTGTGATAAATATTATTGTATGCCATGCTGGATAGTGTTAGTGATTTTGCTTCTCCACCTTGTACGATCCTTGGTGTTTCTGATCAACTCAGATGCTTTTCTTTGTTCATGCCACTTTGTCAGTCCACTGAGATATTTTCCTCTTGGTCTTGGCTTCCAGTTTCAACATGGCAGAAGGGCAAATGTGACTATTGATGATTGTGTCTTACCCTTTCTCCGTGCCAGTTTTGATGTGTTGTGGGTTGGAAGTCTGGTTTGGTGCCCTAGCTACTGAGTTCAGTACTTGAGGCATCACTGTGAGTATGTGAGTCACGTGGTGTATGGATTTCCCAGGCAGTAATCGGTCACTGATAAACATGACAGATGCATTTCGCTGTATTCTTTGGAAGCATAGCACCGTGTAGCTGCTTAGAGATGGTTCTGAGTGCCTCCCCTTACCGAGGACATTTGTGGAGATGTATTAATTGTGCATGAGTCACTTTTTGTCATTGTGCATAGACATGACATGGTGTTGTTCTTGCATATTCCAGGAGATGTCACTGGCACAAGTGCCAGAGCAATTATGGGATATTCTCATTTGCTGTGATGCCTAAACTTTACTGAACTTTACTCTTGGCCTTCCTCACCTTTTTCTCTTGAATTTTCCAGCCAGTTCTATAACTTCTGAAGACTTATCTTTTTTTCAATTTTAAGTTTTCATTGTTCTGAAACTTCTCTGAAGACCTATTCACTTGTTTTTTACTTTCCTGTCTGCCTTGGGCATTTGTTGCATTTTTCTCCAAGACCACATATCTTTCAATTTACTCCAGTGAACTAAATACCACTGTTGCATGCTCTTTTATCGTAATGACTTTCTTATCAGCAATCCTGTCTTTGGGTGATGTTACCTTCAAAATATTTGGTTCCATCTATCCTAGCTTTTTCAGTCTGAATTTTCTCATGCAATTTACTCTCATAGATTTTTGTTAAAACTGGGGAATTTTCTGATTCTGTTTCATGTCCACAATTTCCGGGTTGACTTTATTGAGATCTTCTGGAAATTTCTTGAATTTTTAACGCATGATTTCAATTTGTTTTTGTTCACCTTCTCAGTATATTTTGTAGAAGCTCTCAAAGAGCATGCACGCTGTATTTTTTAACAAATTCACAGACCTGTTCAACTGCCAGGTCTTTCTGTGGCTCAAGGTTAAAGATTTCTGCATTTGCCTGCTGGGGAAATAATGCAGCTTCAGCTTTGTTTAACCTGGTACAGTGTAATCAACATCATGCAAGACACTGTCAAAAGAAGCAAACTGGACAAAGCTGTAGATCTAAATCAGTAGATTTCCACATTTTTTTTTGCTGCTGGACCCCTCAGGTCAACATTTAACCGCTGCAGCCACCCACACTCTGTTACCACTCACCCACACTCTGTCACCACTCACCCACACTCTGTCACCACTCACCCACACTCTGTCACCACTCACCCACACTCTGTCACCACTCAATATTAAATACAAAAAAACTTTGCACATTCATAGTATGAATGTGACCCAAGTGACCAATTTTTAGACTCCAGTTTGGAAACTGATGATCTAAATAATGAAAGAATGAAATAATGAGATTAAGAAGAAAAATGATAATCCTCTTTTGCTGACATTGCAGATCTTATAATTTTATCACTAAAATCATCTTACCTGTCAGCTGGTTATTTCAGATGATGTGGAGCACCGGTGATGAAGTGACAGCATAAAAATTACTTTTGTTTTTTTAAAAAAGGCAGTGCTAATAATAACAGCGGAATAAACTTCAACAATGTCAGTGACAATGACTGTTATAAGAGAGAATGTTTAATCTACTCATTCTGTAACGCAATATATGTCTTCACATAAAAATAGTCCAACTCTGGGTAACTGTTTCAGTTCAAGTTAATGTGGGTGACCTGAGTTCACTTATGTTTTCTACACAGTTTAAAGTCACTTGTCACAATACCAGTGAAAAAAAAAAACAACACATTTTTATAAACTGTGATTTATTATTGTAATATAAGCTTTTATTATTGCAGTATGATTTTTTATTATCTATTATTGCAGTACGAATTTTAATCTTTCTTGATTAGCACTGTATGTTCAATATTTTCTTAAACTGTCAACTGGTCATTCTTCTTTATGTCACAATTTTCTTATAACTTTCTTGTGAGGATTATAATTTTTATCTATATGACATTTGTTTAGTAATAATGACAAAAATGATGATGGGTTCTATGTTAATAATTAATTTATACAGAATGTCACAACATTAAAACAGGTTATTATAAGACCATATAACAAGTCTATACAGTGTGATAAGAAAAACTGTCACATGCTCATGGTGAATTTTACAGTAATGACAATTTTAAAAAAAAATTAACAATGGGAAAATACTGACACTCAATAATTATTGTTAATTTCCACACACACTTACTCTTGTGTCTTTGAAATCTTGTCTCTTCATGCCTGCGTATCCCTGTCTTATCTTTGAGATCTTGTCTCTTTGTGCACTGTCCAACTTGTGTGTCTATATGCCTAATTTATAACACTGGGAGCTGTGTCTTAATACCAACTTTTCAAAATCTGTATTTTGTCCCAACATCTCACTTCAAACATTGAGGATTACATCTACCTTTTAGTGATCTGTGCTGTGTCTCAACAAGTACTTTCTATCTGCTAGATGCAGTGTCCAAAGCCTGGCTTATATCTAGTAGTAATGTGTCTTGAAGCCTACTTCCTATACAGTACTCCAATGTATACTTTATTGTATACCATGCCTCAATGTTTGCTTCCAATTTCAACATTCTGAAATGCTACATAAGCAGATAAATTTGACAGCAGCAAAGGATAAAACTATTTCAATCAAAGGCTCAATTCTGAAACAATAACTATCATATATCATGATTAATTAATATCATGAAAAACATAAATAAGACAGTGCTGTTCTACAGCATTTAACATATTTTACTACGATATAAGGCATGAAACATACATCTTATCAAATTTTTTAAAAAATACCATGATGCAACATTTCAAAGATATTAACTTTACAAAAGAATATCATTACATCCACAAATTCTCATTCATATGAAAAAATACAATATGTAATATATAGAGAATTTATTTTATACAATATCATCACAGATGTTGCCCATGACAAAATATGCAAAGACCAGGAAGGGCTTTGATGTAAACGAACAGAAATATGAACCACCGACCAGGCAGGAATTATAATATTTTGATGCAGTCTGCCAGATGTGTTCTTAAACAAAAGTTCACATCACAAAAAAAAAAAAAAAATTTGAGAAACTGCTTAAAGTTAACATTTCAACATTTGTTGAAAACCACTGAAAATGAAGTTTTACCACCAAGGAGAAATAGCAACACGACTCTGCAGGTTCTGGCTACAACATTTTTTTCAGGCAGTTTGATACACAATTTACTCACAAAAAGGATAAAAATGCAAATTTTTAAAATGAAAAATGCAGTACTGAAACTGGAAAAAATAAGTAAAAATAATACCTATGATTATCTTTGTGTACAGCTCCAAGGACAGTTAACAAAATTAGGAATCCAGCTTTAACAAAATTTACTGAAATAATTTTTTTTTAAAGTGACAAGTTTTTTTTTTCTCTTTTAGGATATTTCCCCCAAAATAGTAAAAGACTTAACTCATAATGAACTGAAGTGAAGAACTGTACTCCATAGCAGATGAAGGCTGAAACTTTAATGCCAAGAGGTTGAAGGTACAATTTATAATTGTGAAGCAATGTTTTTCGTAATCTGGCTTGAACTGCATTACCAAATGATTCTATAAGATAATGCCACATTTTTTTTTCATATTATCTGGTTTTTTTTGTGTGACCCTACAAATATTCAGACTGCACCTACAGCAACCATGCCAAGGAAAGTAAATGAATCTTACAAATCTAAATATGGTAGAGAAGAAGGCTGATATAAACTGTCAATGAAAACTTTCAGTGTTACTAATCTCAGCAGTTTCTTAAACTACCAGCTATAAATCTGTCATTGCAACATAAAATCACAGTTGTACTGTTTTCTGCTCCAAGTAACTTTTTAAATTTTTTTGTTTTTTGTTTTTAAATAATTAATGATTTTTTCAAGTAGAAAACTAAATTAATGATTTTTTCAAGTACAAAACTAAAACTCTTAAAACTTGGAATAAGCCGTCCAAAATTTTAAAAATTCATTTTCATCATTTTAGTGATATGTCAATTAAATAAAGACAAAGTATTACAATGTACATATAATGAAATCATTAGATGTAATAAATATGACTGATGTCAGCGGCTACATTTCAGAAGATGTAATAATCCATTTTGGTACCAGCTTCAAAGTTCTCTGAGTTATAGGACTTTACCTAAGCCTTCTATTTTTAAAATTCTCTTCACAGTGGCTCATGCAAAATGCACTGTAGATTATTTGTTTCACAAAATCATTATCCAACCCCAACTCCATGTTTTTATACTCCACCATGAATCAACAAATCAGGTTGGTCTTTGTACAATATTTGCTATTTCTTTTCTGACATGAAATCTTTCAGTTTATTACCTCAAGGTTATATCACAATCAATGTTCATTTTCTATCAGTCTCACAATTATTTTGGGGTTTTTTAAAATACAGTCAGTACATTTTTTCATTCATCAGAAAGCACGTAGTTAATTTACTCCTTGATGAGCATTGTTTGTTAACCCTCTTCATTTCTTCAGCTCTTGTTCATTGTCCATGTTGTCTGGTCCAATATTTTTATACAGGATGATCATAAAGTCCTTCCCTGATTAAGAAAAATCATAACTTGAAAACTATACTAGATAGAAGCATGAATATTGTGGCATCATGTAGGTCAGTGGTTTTCATCCGGTGGTTGATGGAACCCACCATGAGGATCCATGACAAAAACTCGAGATCATTTTCTTTTCTTCTGTTTTTGCTATGAAATGTTTAACACCCGATGTAGAAGCCAGGGTCGGGAATAAAAAGAGGCATGACTTCTCTCACCATATTTAGGTTGGTTAGCTGTCACACATTTCATATTCTGTTCCCTTGTCAGAACAAATATGAATGTTAATCACCATCTATTTGATTTAACTGTATTATCATTTTGAAACTTCATCAAGTTTGTACTGTGTTTTTTACTGTAGTGTAGCATTTACTCATTAAAGATTATTCACATTTTCTGAAAAAAATTTTGTATTTAAAGCACATGGCTACTATACAGATATGAACTTTTACAAAGTATTGGGGGCTGTGGCCTGGATTTTGAAATAGCAGGGGTCTGTGGACTTATGTTAATTAGGAACCACTTGTCTAGGCTCATTCTTATTTTTTTTCTTTACAGGTAGCATGGAATCACCATCAAACTGGTGCCTATGAAGAAGAAAGCACAGGGTGTTCTGAGGCATCATACTGGTGCCTATGAAGGAGAAAGCACAGGGTGTTCTGAGGCATCATACTGGTGCCTATGAAGAAGAAAGCACAGGGTGTTCTGAGGCATCATACTGGTGCCTATGAAGGAGAAAGGCCAGGGTGTTCTGAGGCATCATACTGGTGCCTATGAAGAAGAAAGCACAGGGTGTTCTGAGGCATCATACTGGTGCCTATGAAGAAGAAAGGCCAGGGTGTTCTGAGGCATCAAACTAGTGCCTATGAAGGAGAAAGCACAGGGTGTTCTGAGGCATCAATCTAGTGCCTATGAAGGAGAAAGCACAGGGTGTTCTGAGACATCAAACTACTGCCTATGAAGGCCAGGGTGTTCTGAGGCATCAAACTAATGCCTATGAAGGAGGAAGCTCAGGGTGTTCTGAGGCATAAAACTAGTGCCTATGAAGAAGAAAGCCTAAGGTGTTCTGAGGCATCAAACTAGTGCCTATGAAGAAGAAAGCACAGGGTGTTCTGAGGCATCAAACTAGTGCCTATGAAGAAGAAAGCACAGGGTGTTCTGAGGCATCAAACTACTGCCTATGAAGGAGGAAGCTCAGGGTGTTCTGAGGCATAAAACTAGTGCCTATGAAGAAGAAAGCCTAAGGTGTTCTGAGGCATCAAACTAGTGCCTATGAAGAAGAAAGCACAGGGTGTTCTGAGGCATCAAACTAGTGCCTATGAAGAAGAAAGCACAGGGTGTTCTGAGGCATCAAACTAGTGCCTATGAAGAAGAAAGCACAGGGTGTTCTGAGGCATCAAACTAGTGCCTATGAAGAAGAAAGCACAGGGTGTTCTGAGGCATCAAACTAGTGCCTGTGAAGAAGAAAGCACAGGGTGTTCTGAGGCATCAAACTAGTGCCTATGAAGGCCAGGGTGTTCTGAGGCATCAAACTAGTGCCTATGAAGACCAGGGTGTTCTGAGGCATCAAACTAGTGCCTATGAAGGCCAGGGTGTTCTGAGGTATCAAACTAGTGCCTATGAAGAAGAAAGGCCAGGGTGTTCTGAAGCATCATAAAAAAGGTTACTTTACATTTTCTATTTTATGGAACCAACAGTTTCAGCAGACATTTACCTGAACATGATGGAGCTTTTGGTTGCTACTCAATTAGATGTTACAATCATGAATAGTTTTGGTTGAACCTCAATTAGATGCTACAATCATGAATATTTCTGGTTGAACCTCAGTTAGATGTTACAATCATGAATAGTTTTCCAGTGATATGGTGCACTGCCACGCTTGGGTTTAAGATGTTTGTCAGTTCTTGAATGCAAATGTTCCAATCTGATAAATTGGGAGGGATGGTCCAATACCATGTCCACTGTGATCATCAGATATTATCCTTTTTGACTTTTTTATGGGTGTAAACTAAGGACAAAGGTGTTTAGATCAACAGTTCTCAATACTGAAAATTTGGAGGCAAGTATAAAAGATGCTTTAGCGAGGATAATGAAAGAGATGTTGAAGAACACATGGTAAGAAACTTAGTAGCGCCTGGATCTTTCTTCGGACAACTCATGGAAGCTGAAGTGCATGAATAAAGTTAAAAAAAAAATTTTCTGACTTGAGGTAAACTGTGTAATAAAAAAAAATGCATGTCCGCATCTAGCATAATTTTTTTTTTAAATAAAGGAACAATCATATCCGTTCCTCACTAGATACTGAAGTGATAGGTGAGATCACCTTTGCTCATTTTCATCATCAATGTTTTCTGCCGGTGCAGATTGTGACTTTCATGCAGATCTGTTATACTTTCTCTGCCGTTTGTTCTATAATATCTTTTCTGTTATGTTGTTCTCTTCTTCCTCTGTCTCATAGTGCAAGATACAGAATGTGTGCAAGGATTCTGAGAGAGAGTTTATGAATGCTTGTCATGGATATGAATGAGATGTTTTGTGTAGTATAGTTGTCAATGACTGGCCTTGGTCTGAGGTGTTGAATGTTTTTTTAATGAGAGTTGCTGGATGTTTGATACAGGTTTGGATGTTAGATGCTTAATGTTTGTATGTAAGTTGCTGAATGGTTGTTATATGTTTGTATATGAGTTGCTGAATGGTTGGCATATGTTTGTGTGTGAATTGCTGAATATTTTTTTTGGCATATGAGATATATATATGTCTCTGTGAACTACAGATAAAAAGCAAGCTGGAGTAACACACATGGCTGTTAGTTCCCACTCCTTTACATAGACACTGCACAAGTTTGTCACTGACAAATATTTGCACACTTTATAAATAAATAATTTAACATCAGATGGCTAATTATGTCTCACCTGTCTCCCAACTTCATGTCGTGTGCTGTGTCAATAGCAGAAGTATGAACCAATATAACATCACCATAACAATCAATACTACTCCTGTATAACAGGGAGCATATGTTTCAACTATTCTTTGTCATATCCCTTCTGACCTTGACTGTCACATTAGTATTTTCTCTGTTGATATTGAAGAATTTGGTAACTGTTTCTGGTGGACTAAATGGGGATGGCCTGTTGATCTGGGAGGACATCTTTCAGTCTGTTTTGTTTTTCTCTCTCTTCCTGTGTAAGATTTGAAAAGTCAATTCTGCTTATTTCCCCATCCCATGGAGTTGGGTCATCATTTGGATCATACGGATACAAGCGGTTGAGAACATGTGTTGGCTGCTGTGACACGTCATAGGTCTCCACATCTGGGCTGCCAGCTACAGTGCTTCTCAGCTTCCCAGGACTTGGACTCGCACTTCCTATACCTGGAGGGTCCTCGAGGGAGCGACTCCGTGCACTGTCTTGCAGAAACGCAAGGCTCCGATTAATAAGCTTATTATAAGCTGGTCCCTCTTCACTTTGATATTTTCGAATACCTAGCCGAGATGAACCCAAGTTCGGTAAAAGTCCCATAACCCATTCCTCTCGGTTTGCTTGATTGGATGATGAATTCATACTTAGGAAAGAACTGTTTGCCAAAGTTTCTTTTGATAGATCCAAGTCCTCATCGCTGACGTGCAGCTGTTTTTCATAAGGAACTGCTATCACTTCTTCTTCTTCTTCTTCATCACTCTCAGAATACAAATCTGAAGTCAGACCATTCACTTTGGACTTTGGAAATGTATTTGAGTGAGTTAACTTTGGGATACTATTTAGCAGCTGGTTAGTCTCTTGGCTTCCACAACTTTGACTGTTGTGTGTGCCTCGTCGTCTGTTGTTTAGTAGATGTCTCAAGAGATCCTTGTCACTTTTGGACTCAGACGGGCGCTGAGATTGGTCGTGACTGTCCACATGAAAATATTTTTTAGGATTTTGTAAAAGAGGATGTGCAGCAGTATCATTTTCATCCCTGGAGAAGGCTTCGTCTTGAAATCGCTGTGCTGAAGGTAGCAGCAGAGAGGAGGGTGATTCTGAACATGACGATGTTAATGGTTCCGATGATTCTAATGTCAGAGATGAGATCTTACTGATTTGATAATCAGGCTGTAGTGAGTCCAATGATGAAAAGTTTAATTGTGGTGGCAAAGGTACATCTACTGAACGAGTATGTTCGCCATCATTCATGCATATGGTGGTTCCATCTTTGTTGGATATGACCTTTTTGTCACTTTTGTCCATCTCTTCTAATATGTTCATCTCAATGTTTTCTGGCTTCAGGGCAGCTACGACACTTCCACTGCCCTGAAAATCACTGCCATTACTGAATTTATGTGGCTCTGACCCTTCATAATTTTCATAAACTGAAGATGCAACTAGTCTTCGTCGCGACTCACACTGGTTTCCGCTACGGTCAAGGTTCATGTTTGAATGCTGCTGTCGAGGAACTTCGCTGACATTTCCATGAGATGGCTGGTAGGGAGGAGGTGATGAGGAGTCCTGCAACATGATGTGACGCTGCTGCTGCTGCTGCTGTTGTGGTGCAGAGTCTGATGGCAAATGTTCATTTCTGCTCTCTGGCCCCTGCGGAAGATTTTCAAATTTACAAAGTGTACCAACTTGTTGAGAAGCAAACATGATTGCTCTAGTCTGATGACATGGTTACTAGGATCAATGAACCAGAGCTATCCATCCCACCTCTTCATGAGTGCTCCCAGTTAGGCTTGGCTAGGGAGGTAGGATTTGCTATGTTGAAGCTTGCCAGGAAGCTTAATTTTCTATGTTCACTCTGAATCTCTATGCTAGACAACCTACTCCCTGTCCAATACAGTACTTGTGATTCATCAACATTCAGACCTTCAGCTGCATAAACCATCCAGGTCATATTTCTAGGGAGGCATGTACTGGACAACATCAGCAACTATTGTTCTACTGCAGAAACCAGAACATTCTGACTGGTTTTGTGATGCAGAATCGAACTGAATGAACTTTCACACATAACTGACATGAAGGACAAGGGGGTGGGGGAAGGTACAGGGACAGAACTATCATTAGCGAACTTGGGCTCCACGTGTGGTTGGTCAACCCAACTTCCAAAACAAACAAACAAACAAAAAAAACGGGTATCTGGACAACCAGAACATCTCTCAAACTAAAACAGAGTAACTGCCCAACCTATTAATGACAGTTTTAGTACACAAAAACAATGCTGTGTTCCATAAAATGTTCAATTTCTTAAAGTTTGTGTTCCGTTTTCCATGTAACAACATGATCTCACTGTGGTATGAAGAATATCTAGAGACATTATACCAGTACTCTGCGTTACAGCATACATTCTACTAATATCTAGTTCAATTCTTTCTCAGTCTGAGACAGTGGTTTTCTGAGGCCCATGATGGCTCATGGAGGGGCCCCTGAAGGCTCGTTGAGGGGCCCATGAAGCAATTCTATATTTCATATTCATTACCAAAGTGAAAAGGGAGTAGGAGAAAGCCTGAACGAATAACCACTGGCTTCAAGTGAACAATTTTCGGAACGACTGCTATGGAGAACAGTAAAGATAAGACAAAGGTGGGCTCTAGGCGTTCGTAGAACCTGAAGAAAAATTCTGCATCCTACAAAAGTTTAAGGCAAACAAAATATAGAAGTCTGCAAACAGAACAGAACAAATGAAAAAAAAACATATATATATATATATATATATATATAGAGAGAGAGAGAGGGAGGCACTCGCTTCATGTAAACTATGAATAATTTCAGCATCTGTTTACCTTCTTTGGCCTGGTCTGTGGGTCACTCTTACTCTCTACACAAATCGCCGGCTGATTCTGCCCTGAACGTTGCGTCTGCCTCCTCTTAACACGCTCCTCGAACCTCTGCCTGCGCTTCCTGAGAAACATAACTTCAGCCAATCAACAACAACAACAACAAACAGCTTTCATAAAACACAATTCTTTAAAAAAAAAAAGATTATACTGAAACATTTTCAATCCTTTGTCAAGGATTTCTTACGCCAAACTTGCTGACAAAATCCCGGTTGAAAGTTTCTTTGAATGTGTTGTGTCAGGAAAGGTAAATTCTGCATAGAAAGGTCTTTGTAACAGGTCTTTAGCTAAAAAAAAAAAAACGGTAGAAAAGGGTTTAAACGTAAATGAGTTGTGGTATGTTCGTTTCAGTTGTTGTTAGAGGTCACTTTCAGTAGCGGCTGAAAATTAAGAGATTAAGATTAATCTTATTATTTTGTAAAGCATGTTTTTATCATATAAATTTGTGAAGAAATTATCCTAGAATTAAATATGTCGACGCTGAAAATGTAATTAAGATTATCACAGAGCTGGTTTATTTTCTGTGTCAGGAAGTTATTTTGGTGTATTTGCTGACGTTTGCAGTCTTTAAAGTAAAATGATGGTGTCTTTTTGAGGTGTTTAATTTGTAGATGATAATTAAATGGAATAATCAAAACAAATTTGACTGATGGAGCTATGTGTGTGCGAGGAGAGAGAGAGAGAGAAACAGAGAGAGAGAAAAACAGACAGAGAGAAAAACAGACAGAGAGAAACAGAGAGTGAGAGAGAGAAACAGAGAGAGAGAGAGAAACAGAGAGAGAGAGAGAGAGAAACAGAGAGAGAGAGACAGAGAGAGAGAAACAGAGAGAGAGAGAGACAGAGAGAAACAGAGAGAGAGATGGCGGTGAACGAAATAGATCTGGTCGATACCTAAAGTTGGCACTGCCATCGCCGACGCTGTTAGTTAAACAGGTCGCAGACTTAAGATGGGAGACGTACTGAGGCATGAAGTTAGGTTAGTCTGTTATACTTAGAGAGAGAGAGAGAGAGAGAGAGCGCAGAACCCCGAGGTACCGACGCTGCCATAAACCTGTCCATTTATGCGTCACTAGTAGCCAGCATGGTAGCGGAGCTCGCTGAGAAGCTCTTCTTCTTGGGCATAGTTTGAATCTTAATGTTAGTCTTGTAGACTTCTCGCCACCCACATACGACCTGCAGTTAACTCTCATGAAGCAGGCCGGAGAAGGCATTGGTAGTTTCTGGAAGATTAAATAAAAACAGAGGAAGAGAGTGACAGAGGGAGAGGAAGAGAGGGGCAAAGGAAGAGAGAGAGAGGGAGGGAGAGAATGAGGCAAAGAATGCTGTGAAAGAAATTAACTGAAAAATATGGTAATATTTTTTTTATCCGAGCACTGATGATGAAATGGAGGGAATCTTCGTTCCTGGATTAATAATATGGAGGAAAAAAAAAACATTGTAGTGATGAAACTCGTGCTGGAAATGGCGAAATGTAAAGCGATAGATGTCATGACGTAGTGAGCAAGCTCAGCTGTGAGAGTACCTGTAAGTTACCTGTCCCATGCCAAGCCAATGTGTGACTCACGGAATCCGAGAGCTGCTGCTTGCATGCTTCAAGCACGTGCTTTCAATAAAGTGTCTCATGAAAACGGCGCTGATAGGGTTAAGTTGGCGGGGGAAAAGGGTGGGCGGGGGGGGGGGTGTATTACCCTAGTCTCCAAGTTCCTTCACCTCTGTGGTAATTTACTTTGTACACATTCTCCAGTATACTCATCTCTCAATCTTCCTTTACCTCGCTACAGTTTTCTTCTTCTTCTTAGCCAATGTTTCTCACTCTTACTTTCATAGGAAGCCCTCTAAAATAATTATTCGTATCCTGAAGGATAATTTTTAATAAAGAATTATTTTTGTTCTGCTGAGCGCAGCATTCTCCCCCCCCCCTTAAATTACATTGTGAGTTCTAGGGGAATCGAAATACATCAGAGGGCGAGCAGCGCCGTCTAGTTTCTTGACCTTCGTGATGGGGTCGTCATATAACCGTACAATGTTGACTGTATCAGCATTCAATATTTTATCTATCATTCTCTCCCCAGCTACAGTCTGAGAACATCACTTCAGTATTACAGCTTTTGCAGCTGTTAACAGTATTTAAGTACTACAACTATTGCAAAAAAAAACAACATTACTTTAGTCCTAGCACTATTACAAGGAAACATTACTTTAGTCCTAGCACTATTACAAGGAAACATTACTTTAGTCCTAGCACTATTACAAGGAAACATTACTTTAGTCCTAGCACTATTACAAGGAAACATTACTTTAGTCCTAACACTATTACAAGGAAACATTACTTTAGTCCTAGCACTATTACAAGGAAACATTACTTTAGTCCTAACACTATTACAAGGAAACATTACTTTAGTCCTAGCACTAGTATGAGGAATCATTATTTTAATAATGTCACTGTTACACGGAAGCATTATTTTAGCCGTACTGCTATTACAAGTTTGCTTTAGTATTACTACTGTTTAAATGAAACTTTACTTTAGTTCTATCACTATTACACAGAAACTTTACTTTGAAATATCAAATTAAGAAGCTATGCTGACAATTATACAGAAGGTGATGTGCATCAAGGTCAAGGATCCAAAGATGATTCAATTTAAACACCCTTTGACGCGTGCCAGTTTGGTCAAGGGAGGTAAGCTATCTGCGTACTGCACATTGCGAAATTCAACATCATTCTAGTCTGGAAAATCTTCACCAAAGAGTTTTCAGCTCTGTGAACCCAAAAACCCCATAAATCACCACCCTCAAATCCTCTCTTCACATTCAACATTATGACGATTAGTTAGATATGAACTTGGTGAGATGCGTTCCACATTGTGTGTGGTAGAGAACTCACTTTGCTAGCACGTAGGATGCTATACAAATGATGACAAACACAAGAAGGGCAATGACAATGCCTATGGTGATGAGCGTGCGTTCATACAACAGTGCGGCTTGATCTGAAATGTCAACAAGCATGCTTTTGTTATTATAACATTCACTGCTAGCATATCAGTTATGTCAGAGCATTCATAAGTATCATATCAGTTTTTGTCATAACTTACATATATAGCAAATCAGCTATTGTCAGAGCATTCTGAAATAGCAATCTAGTTATTGTCACTCACAAAGTCAGTTATTGTCAACCATTCACAAGCAACAAGTCAGTTATTGTTATAACACTGAAAATTAGAAAACAAATAATTGCTAAATCATTCGCAGGCATCAAATTTGTTAAAAAAATATGCTTCCTTATTACATGCTTAAAATACAACATTTTACAGTGTCTTGTGTCAGCCATTTTGTTCAAAGTATGTGAGGATACTTATGACGTCCTAGTTATATGACACACACATACACACATACACGCGACGGTGAATGAAATCAAAGTTATAAAATGCGAAGTACACAAAACTTTTATTTAATACAGAAACCTCCCCCCCCCCACACAACCCCCTTCCAGCCCCCTATTTTTCAATATGGCCCACCTGCTATGAAATGCGTACGGGCCACCTGTAAACTAACACCTGAATGTCAGTAAGAGGAAAAAAAAAACTTAATCCACACATCGCAGCTACTGGGGCACTGTGTCCTGCACTTCAGCGTTGGCTGATAATCTGTAAATATCAAGTTTTAGATGAGCAAGCAGATGATAACCACTTGTGCCAAATTCAGGGGATAAAGGGGACTTCAAGGAATACCCCGAAATGCAGTCTTTCCAAAACAACTTTGGTCGGTTAAAGACAGAACGTACTTCTCCCTTGGAGTATTTCTACAGCATAGCCACCATCCTGAGATGGGCTATTCTGGGCTAGTTGATTAGCACCGGTTGCGCTATCTGTGTAATGAGGTCCTTTACCTTGGCAGTTGGTACTGCTATGGGATTTCTGTCCGTTCTTTTTCGGAAATTTTATTCGCATTTTCTAACTTTCATTTTATTTACCCGTATGTTACAGCTGAAGATCATTAGCAGCTAAAAGTGTACTGTTGATGATGATAAAGTTGATGGCTCTGACCATACGTTTGTATATATAGTATGTATAAATAGAAACCATATGTGTATGTGCATGTTCTCTGTGACATGGGAGTCTTGTAAGTGTAGTTACTGGTGGAAAAGATGTTTATAATGCGAGACTCTTTATGTTTTCTGCCTGAATGAGGTAATTATGTTGTAACAACAGTACCATGAATATACATCATTGCCTGACTACAAACAAGGGAGATAATTTCATAAACAAGTTCATTAAACGCAGAAATTGCTTGTTCATTTACATCCAGAACTTTCTGTCATTTATTTCATGATATTAGAACGTAGCTAATCTATTTTATAACAGTACATGTAGCTAATCTATTTTATAACAGTACATGTAGCTAATCTATTTTATAACAGTACATATAGCGAATCTATTTTATAACAGTACACGTAACTAATCTATTTTATAACAGTACATGTAGCTAATCTATTTTATAACAGTGCATGTAGCTAATCTATTTTATAACAGTACATATAGCGAATCTATTTTATAACAGTACATGTTGCTAATCTATTTTATTACCGTATATGTAGCTAATCTATTTTATAACAGTACATATAGTGAATCTATTTTATAACAGTACATGTAACTAATCTATTTTATAACAGTACATGTAGCTAATCTATTTTATAATAGTGCATGTAGCTAATCTATTTTATAACAGTACATGTAGCTAATCTATTTTATAACAGTGCATGTAGCTAATCTATTTTATAACAGTACATGTAGCTAATCTATTTTATAATAGTGCATGTAGCTAATCTATTTTATAACAGTACATGTAGCTAATCTATTTTATAACAGTGCATGTAGCTAATCTATTTTATAACAGTACATGTAGCTAATCTATTTTATAATAGTGCATGTAGCTAATCTATTTTATAACAGTACATGTAGCTAATCTATTTTATAACAGTGCATGTAGCTAATCTATTTTATAACAGTACATGTAGCTAATCTATTTTATAACAGTACATGTAGCATGTGCTTGGACTAATGGTTACTACAGATGTTTACTACTCTCATTCTACCCCAAGCCATTATGATAACAGGGTGATTAAGATGGCTGAGGTGTAAATTATGTAGTTGTCCAAATTCGGAGCTGAATGACAGACTGAAGTTTAGCTACATATTTCATGTAGATGAAGATGCATTCTCGTTAGTTCATGAATCAACTTGAAGACTGGACAAGATCAACAGACTTCTACAGCGAGATTTGGAGTAAATATTCTCAGTAACAGTGCGATGAACCCTGATTGGTAGGAGCACATTTTGTTTTTGTTTTGTTTTTTGTTTAATGCGTTCTTAGAGATGCTGACAAGGACTATTCTGTGCAACCTAGAAGTTTGTGAAATGTTTTTTTAAGTCATTTTTTTTTCTTCTTAAAGCTGGAAGCACTTTCCCAGATTCTGAAATTAAAGATTTTAAAATGATCCCCCATAAAAACTGCTCTGTGAAGTTTCAGCAAGGAACGCTATCGTTTTACAGAGCTCCTCCAAACAAAAATTCTCCAGTGCTATAAGGTTTTATTGCAGATCTTACCGTCGGTGTCATAGATTTGTTGAAAAATTTAATTAGTTAACACGTGTTATATTTAGTGAAAAATTTAACATTCGCCGCGGTATAGATTTACAGAAGAAGTTAACCTGCAACGCGATATAGATTTACTGAAGAAGTTAACTTTCGACGCGGTATAGATTTACTGAAGTTAACCCTCGACGCGGTATAGATTTACTGAAGAACTTTCGACGCGGTATAGATTTACTGAAGTTAACCGTCGGCGCGGTACAGATTTACTGAAGAAGAACCTTCGACGCGGTATAGATTTACTATTGAAGTTAGCTTTCGACGCGGTATAGATTTACTATTGAAGTTAACTTTCGACGCGGTATAGATTTACTGAAGAAGTTAACTTTCGATGCGGTATAGATTTACTGTAGAAGTTAACCTTCGACGCGGTATAGATTTACTGAAGAAGTTAACTTTCGACGCGGTATAGATTTACTGAAGTTAACCGTCGACGCGGTATAGATTTACTGAAGAACCTTCGACTCGGTATGGATTTACTGTAGAAGTTAACAGTGGGTGCAATACTGAAAATTTTGTAAAAAAAAATGAGATGAACATTTCACAGCAGTTTGATTTTTTTTTCCTTCGCATTTTTCGTGAGTTTTCTGAGACACTTAAGAAACTACGCAGATTTGTTAACTCAAGCACACGGAGACAGATTCATAGATCTGAATTACTCAGAGATCAACTGACCAACGATATAACGATTTTCATTTAAAAAAAAATTATGTTCACTTTGATGAAAACTCAGTGCCAAAAAAGTCACACGGAAAAAATATACTGTTCAAAAAAAAAAAAAAAAGCAACAAATACGATGTTGCGATTTAAACTGAAGTTTGGTGATCAGACAAGGGCATATTGCCTGAAACGTTCATTTGGACATCAACTTCACGTGCTGACCTGAATTGTACTCAGCAGATGATTCATGAGCACAGAAAAGCGACACTAGTCAAAACAACATTTTTGACAATAACTCATGACAGGTTCAGGAGAATCCCGTGAAACTTACTGAACACAAAACTCGCTGACCATGTTGTATGAATGCCTATAAAAGATTGACGCTCCTCGAATCAATTCATTTGAAAATTCAATACGCAAGTATGGCTCATCTCATTACAGAACAACGACTCATCATCATTGGACGTTTACAGAATGGACAGTCACAAAGTGTAGTGGCCAGACAATTTAATGTGGTTAGAAGCACCATTAGTCGTCTTTGGAGACGATTTCAAGAAACTGGCTCAGTTGCAGACCGGCCGTGCAGTGGAAGACCCATAGTCACAACTCCTTCCGAAGACCGCTTCCTACGGTTGCGTCACCTCAGGAATCGATTTGCATCTGCGTCTTCAACAGTCCAGTCAATTACAGCAGCTCGTCGAATTTCAAATCAAACGGCCAGGAACCGGCTGCACGACGCTGGTCTTTGGGCTAGAAGATCCTACAGAGGTCCTGTTCTTACGTACCGACATCGCCAGAACCAACTGCAGTTGGCAAACCAGCATCATCAATGGGCTGCTGTGAATGGGTGGAGAAGGGTTTCGTTTAGTGATGAATCATTCTTTCTGCTCCAGCGACACGATAGGCGGAGAAGAGTTTACCGCAGAATCCATGAGCGCTACGTGCTGAACTGCGTGGATGAGGCTCCTCCACATGGTGGTGGAGGTGTAATGGTGTGGGGGACGATCAACTTCATGGGAAGAAGTAACCTGTTGCAAATTGAAGGACGCCTGAACGCCCAACGATATGTCGCTGAAATTCTTCGTTTTCACGTCCTTCCACTTGTAGCTGCACCAGGGTCGATTTTTCAGCAGAATAACGCTCGACCTCATGTGGCATAACTCACATCCAGTTCCTCACTGACAACAACGTCCAGACCATTCCGTGGCCATCCATGTCATCAGACATGAACCCAACAGAACACTTATAGGATGAACTCAACAGACAATTCCGCCAGCGAGACGTGAAGCCAAACAATCTCCGACAGTTTTCTCTTGCACTGCAGGAAGAGTGGGCAGCCATCCCACAAAAACAGATCCAACGGCTAATCGGATCCATGTCAAGGAGATGTCGTTCTCTGATACAGGCCAGAGGAGGGCATACACCTTACTGAAACGGAAGCCTCAGTCGCAAAGAATAAAAGTCCAAACCAAATTTAATGAACATCTTAAAGTTTCCTCATGCCAAGATTGAAACATTAATTCCGTAAAATAAAATTATGATAGAAGTTTGAAATTTGGTGTCCATTACGACTACTGTAGTGTTGCGTTTCTTCTTTTTTTTGAACAGTATACACCCATGTAATTTTTGTTTGTTGTCTATGCACTGAAAAATTAAATGTCACCGAGGTCTAAGTCAAGCAACTGAAAATAAGTAAAAAACCGACAACAAGCGTCCCTCCAGAACAAGCCATGTCCCTTCAAGAACAAACAACGTTCCTCCAAGAACAAGCCACGTCCGTCCAAGAAGAAACAACGTTCCTCCACGAACAAGCTATGTCCCTCCAAGAACAAGCCACGTTCCTCCAAGAACAAGCCACATCCCTCCAAGAATAAACAATGTTCCTCTAAGAACAAACAACGTCCCTCCAAGAACAAACAACGTTCTTCCAAGAACAAACAACGTCCCTCCAAGAACAAACAAGGTCCCTCCAAGAACAAACAAGGTCCCTCCAAGAACAAACAACGTTCCTCCAAGAACAAGCTACGTCCCTCTAAGAACAAGCTACGTCCCTCCAAGAACAAACAACGTCACTCCAAGAACAAACAACGTTCCTCCAAGAACAAACCACGTTCCCCCAAGAACAAGCCACGCCACTCCAAGAACAAACCACGTTCCTCCAAGAACAAGACACGTTCCTCCAAGAACAAGCCACGTTCTTCCAAGAACAGGCCACGTCCCTCCAAGAACAAGCTACGTCCCTCCAAGAACAAACCACTTCCCTCCAAGGACAAGCCACGTCCCTCCAGGTCAAGCCACGTCCCTCCAGAACAAGCCACAACCCTCCAGAACAAGCTACGCCCCTCCAAAACAAGCCACGTCCCTCCAGAACAAGCCATCTGAGGACGCTCATATCAAGAACACCCTGGTGACTTCATGGAAAGTACCCATTCTATAATAAATTCATCTAAAGAGTGTATACTATATTAACATTGTCCCCTATATGCTAGATCTCAGATTTTAAAAACATAAGAAGTTATATAAACAAAATTATGAACAATAAAGTGTGAGTGACTTGGCCAGCCTTTTGGGCATTTTCCCCCCTCCATGTGGATTTCAGGAAAGTATCCCCAAAGTGTCATTCCATACATCGCAATAATAGTTTTATTCTAACACACTCTGTCTAAGCAAATGAGCACAACTTCAAAAGATCTAAATGAAGTTTTCGCTGGTTATGTTATCTTTGAAAAGTTCTCCGGCGGTTTGTTGCTCCGTTATTGCTTGCAGAAACTTTCAGGAATGCAGACAAGCAGATGTTTGCAGGAATCATGCAAAGATTTGCGAGAGTGAGCATTCACAACCAGCACGAAGACAGGCAAACTGAAAGGGAGCTCTGTATGGACACCAGATGTGCTGGTCCTTGCGCTTCAACCAGCCCACAGCTGTTTTTATGTGAAAACTGCGTCTGATTAATGACGCAGACAGGCATGCAAGCATTGTCAAATATGCCGAAGATATGAAAGCCATCACGCTACAATATATAGAGTTTCATATAAGCATGTCTGAAAGTTTTGAAGGTCATGTGTGTGTTAGCAGTCTCCTTGTCTGAGATCTTACACTGGACGTTCATATCAGAACCAGACCAGAACGACTCATTCTCGCTAAGTTTGATGGCTTACTTTTTAATTTAACGGAACTAAGAGCAAAGTCCAAACAAAGAACATCGTAGCTAGTGAGCTTATGTTTGTAGCTGTGGCTTAAAGGGAGACCACTGTGCTGTAGCAGGTTAAACTATGACCCTGACACGTGATTTATTTTCACTGACAATGATTATCTAAAAGTATGTTGTTCCTGCACAAAGCAAGGCGGCATCCATCAATGAACTTTAAACATCTGAATCTGTGGAGAGATTTGCATATTTTGGTTCTACAGTTAGGTCAGGTTTCTCTCCAGTAGGAACAATACATCAATACGAGGATGGGAAAGTCAGACAGAACACAGAGCATCAGTATCCAGGAACCAGAGCTAAAGTGATGCAGAGCGGTAAGCTTCCATTCAAGACGCCAATGTCTGACAGTGAAAGGGTTTGGACCTGATGTTAAAATGGATGACAAATGTTACTTAAGCCGGTATGACACGGAAAACATGCCTGGACATGATGTTGTCTCCCTCCAGGTATAACAAAACTGAGACACAGAGTCAGCTGGAAAGCATCGGTGTGAGATTTATTTTACATCTGGACTCAGAAGAGCTGGCAAAAGACCAAGCCATATGTATATTCATTTCATGAGAAAATGAAGGCCCACACTGAACAAAAACCACAAAGATGGTGAATCTTTCAACACAAGTACTTTTATTGTCACTGTGACCTACTGCGTCACTCAGCAGCTTGTACAATCAGTCAAAAAATAAACTCAGCAAAATCATTTCCAGCAGTTTACCAGCAAAATGTTGACCACAAACTGTTGCTGACTACAACCTGTTGCTGACTACAACCTGTTGCTGACTACAAACTGTTGCTGACTACAACCTGTTGCTGACCACAACCTGTTGCTGACCACAACCTGTTGCTGACCACAAACTGTTGCTGACCACAACCTGTTGCTGACTACAAACTGTTGCTGACTACAAACTGTTGCTGACTACAACCTGTTGCTGACTACAAACTGTTGCTGACTACAAACTGTTGCTGACTACAACCTGTTGCTGACTACAACCTGTTGCTGACTACAAACTGTTGCTGACTACAACCTGTTGCTGACATTTGTTCTCCTTGAGAAAGTTATAAAACATATGCGGTACTAAACATTTGTTCTCCTTGAGAAAGTTATAAAACATATGCGGTACTAAACATTTGTTCTCCTTGAGAAAGTTATAAAACATATGCGGTACTAAACATTTGTTCTCCTTGAGAAAGTTATAAAACATATGCGGTACTAAACATTTGTTCTCCTTGAGAAAGTTATAAAACATATGCGGTACTAAACATTTGTTCTCCTTGAGAAAGTTATAAAACATGCGGTACTAAACATTTGTTCTCCTTGAGAAAGTTATAAAACATGCGGTACTAAACATTTGTTCTCCTTGAGAAAGTTATAAAACATATGCGGTACTAAACATTTGTTCTCCTTGAGAAAGTTATAAAACATATGCGGTACTAAACATTTGTTCTCCTTGAGAAAGTTATAAAACATGTGCGGTACTAAACATTTGTTCTCCTTGAGAAAGTTATAAAACATATGCGGTACTAAACATTTGTTCTCCTTGAGAAAGTTATAAAACATGTGCGGTACTAAACATTTGTTCTCCTTGAGAAAGTTATAAAACATATGCGGTACTAAACATTTGTTCTCCTTGAGAAAGTTATAAAACATGCGGTACTAAACATTTTCTTTCCCTGCACTCAGTAAAATTCTCTCTCTCGTGTTAACGTCCATGTTGATTGCGCAAAAAAAGGCTCTGTCCAGTCAGTAACCGATTCTTCCTCTTGTTCTTCTTCTTCTTCTTATTATTATTATTTGTTTGCCTTGTTGCATTTTCGACCCTTCCGTACTTGAAAAACCAGTTGTTCTTACTTTTTATGTTCAAACCAAACTTTGCTTTCCCAGTTTTGTTTTCGTCTCTTCCCCTCCCTCCCCCCTCTCTTTGTCTCTCTCTCTCTCTCTCACCTTATCTTTCTTGCCCTCTCTCTCTTTCTTATATATATATATATATATATGCGTGTGTGTGTGTGTGTCCTTTTCTGTGTTTGTATCTCTGTCTCTCTCACTGTCTTTTTTGCTTCTCAATATCTCTCTCTGTCCTTGTCTTTCTGTTTCTTTGTCTATCTGTCTCCCTTTATCTGTCTATCTCTGTCTTTATCTCTTTATCTGTCTTTTTCTTTCTGTCTTTCTCTGCCTCTACCCGTCTTTGTCTTTATCCCTCTCTTTCTCTGTCTTCATCTGTCTCTCTCTCTCTCTCTCTCTCTCTGTCGCCTGACAGTCTGCGGTCTTTGATATCCATTTCATTTAACTATTTTCAGTTGTTTCATACAGTCCTTTCAATAATAAGAAAAAATATGGACCCACATTATCTATATTGAACTTAATTTACAATATCTACATTTATAAAATATGATATTACGTATTTTGGGAAACCATAAGAATCGCGTTCCTAACATTTGGCAAAAGTTCATCATCATAACAAAGAAACAAAAATAGCCAAACTTAATAACTATTTCCTGGTACAGTTGTTACAAAAGAATGTATGAAATGCCAGCTTGGAAATGATATAATGATATCATAAATAAGACAAGATGTATGTAAAATGCATGAAGAGGCTAGAACATGTCTCAGACATAAAAATTACCCAGAGCTGTAAAAAAGTCTGGAAACCTGTAATGTCTAAATTTATCTTTATCTTTCTTTCTTCCCTTAAGTTGAGTTAACATGTCACTAAACAGATTATTTCTATGGAATGCTTCAAACAATGTTTTCAATAAAACTATATTTAAAAGAAAAATTTTGATCTTGAATAAACTAAAACACACACAGTAAGAAAAAGGCTGAATATTACGCAGAGTAAAAAAGTTGCATAATGAAGAATAAAATTGAACATCTGGTATTTAGCGAAGTTTCACGCACGTTAGAAAGTCAGATTTGAAAAAAAAAATAGGCCAAGAAAAAATGCGACAAAAATATTTCTGTTAAAAATTATTATTTCATTACAGGGGCTATGCAAGACGTAATAAAGAGAACAGAACAACAAATGAACGAAAAAAAATGAGAACAAAATAACTTATCTGTTAAGATGTCCATTTTATGCAAAGGAAAATCTAACTTAAACTAACAGTGTTGTTAACAGCGATCTTCCCCCTAAATCGATCTTTTTTTTTGTTTGTTTTTTGTTCCATCTTTCGATTAAAAAAAGTTTCGGTTGCATTGTTCTTTTTTCTTTATTTATTTATATTTTTACGTTAAAAAAATCTAATTTGATATTGATGAATTCTACCCTATACTTTCAACCACGTGTATTCTATTGCATTAAAAAATATTTTCGTTTCACTTAGTACTGCCAGAATTATTAAAACTAGATATGATGCATACATACGTGTTTATGGTTACATGTTCACATACATACATCACTACTCTGATACTCAAAACTGCAAGTCAGTCATTTAACCTTTGAGTGATTATCTGAATTATGTATGAGTTACATGAAGCAAGTTGCAGATGCTGTCATAACATGCAGAGATGGTAAATGAAAAGGCTAAGTATACATACGGTAGTAGTCGCCCCTGACGCTGATTGCGTCCAGCAGTTCGCACCTGCGACCCGCCCATAGCTCGGGACACCTGCGGCACGAAATGGAGGGGGGGGGGGGGGGGGAGAAGCAGAGTTACACATGTAAATTAGCAGGACAGGCAGTAATATCCGGTCAGGGTTTGGGGTTCGGCAAACTTTCTCGGTGGCGTGCAGGCAGTAAATATTTTAGGTCTTCAGTGACTGGTAAAATGAAATATACTTTCGACATCACAAAGCAAAAACTAAATTTGCTTAAACGGAAATGCTCATCGGACAAGACTGATATTTAGTGCAGCTATAATTCTGAACTATTCAAAATAATGACAATTAATTACATCTGCAGTTTTCTGAGAGGTTATAAGAAACTGGATTGTTAAATAAAAAGACTGGGTGGAAATTCATGGGTCGAAACAAAAAAAAATTCGACGCTATAAACCGCATGCGGCCCGAGGGCTGTAGTTTGCCGACCCAATGGTGTGAAGAAGGGTTAATATTACAGTTTATGAATTCTAGCAATAATAAGAATTTTTTAAAATGCCGTTAAGCTTGAATGTTAGAAGGAGTGGACAGCGAAGGCCAATTTGAAGCAGTGTTTTGCCAGTCTGTTCTGACATTTTTCATAGTCTCAATATCCAGGGGTACCTCGCTTTATGCCCATATTCGCTTTAGGACGGTGATCTGGAACCTAGCTCCACCGCGCATTAACGGGGTAAGGTGTTTTTTTATTGTGTATGTGTGGTTTTTAAAAAATGTATGATTTCAACTAACAAAAAATATACCAGAATGTGAAAGAAACGCTAGTTCTTAAGATATGAAACAAATGTATTCGACCTACATCCTATTCCCCTCTCAATACTCCACAACTTATAAAGAAAAAACTGGACGAGTGCTGTCTGTATAAACTAGGACATAATCACCCAAGAATGATCTCATTAAGACAGCTTGCGCAGTCAATCTCCACCACACCCTCTACAAAACATTAGTTTTATACACCCATCCTTATATTGGTCTCTCAAATATCTAGGATCAGATTTTCCTGTTAGTAAACAAATGGTTTATTTTTGTTTGTTTTTATTTTTGTAAACGCCGATATAAAGCCAACATTGTACTAATAAGTCACCGTCCAGTAGAACTTACAAAGCTGGAAATAGTTTCAAAGAGTTTCAAAGGACTTAAGATTTAGATACTTTAAAATTCGCGTGACACTTCAGCAAAACACTGCTCACAAAGTGCCTCCTCAGGAAGACACTCTGATCAGTATCTTCCCATACTCTTCCGTACACTGTCCTCAATCTGGCCAACACAATGAGCACTCCCTTGACCTCGCAGGTTAGCGGGGCGTATGGGAGAGAATCATTAGAATTAAGCAGAAAGGAAGAATGGCGAATAAAATACGTTATTTAAACTATAAGGATGAAAGCGACTGGAGTACGTGCTACTAACTCTAGTTAAAGGCTACTTTAGACTTACGAAAGCATGTTTGTGTACGGTTGTATAATATTAGTCACAAGGACTTTACACACATAAACTTCATCTACACTGGCAATTTCATTGTCAGAAATAGTTTGTTTTTCTAAAAAAAAAAAAGGGGGAGGGGGTTTGAATGGGCTCGAAATATCAAGCAAATGAAGCGCTTATCTGGACATGAAGAATACGACAAACAGAAGCTGAGTTTGCCGGAAATAATTTTAACTAACGAGACCTTCACTGACCGTCCTGCTGTAAAGATGAACAAGGGTTAGGGACAAAGATAAGATGAACAATACAGGTCACCTTCTTAAAAGTGTGACCCTGACCTTTATGCGTACAGATATTCTTAGAAATGAGCTAAAAAAATAAATTCTAAGAAGCTGTTATAAACGTCTGTTAGATCAGAAAGCATATATATTGTTTAGATTTACTGTAGTACTACGTTAATTTAATCTTGTGTGCAGTTAATTTAACTAAGAAATATATTAGAGATGTACTCTCCAAGGAATTCTGAACTGCTATGGTTACACCCGAGTAAACCACAAAAGGCATGTATGTAGTCTTAGTGCATCCATTTGTTCATAGATGTCGTTTTCCTTCACCTGCTTGGTTGATGTCATTTTTCTTCATCCATGTGCTTCATAGATATAACTTTCCATCATCCACTTGCTGGTAGATATAACTTTCCATCATCCACTTGCTGGTAGATATAACTTTCCATCATCCACTTGCTGGTAGATATAACTTTCCATCATCCACTTGCTGGTAGATATAACTTTCCATCATCCACTTGCTGGTAGATATAACTTTCCATCATCCACTTGCTGGTAGATATAACTTTCCATCATCCACTTGCTGGTAGATATAACTTTTCATCATCCACTTGCTGGTAGATATAACTTTCCATCATCCACTTGCTGGTAGATATAACTTTCCATCATCCACTTGCTGGTAGAAATAACTTTCCATCATCCACTTGCTGGTAGATATAACTTCCCATCATCCACTTGCTGGTAGATATAACTTTCCATCATCCACTTGCTGGTAGATATAACTTCCCATCATCCACTTGCTGGTAGATATAACTTTCCATCATCCACTTGCTGGTAGATATAACTTTCCATCATCCACTTGTTTCAAGAATAAAAGTCTTAAAAGGACTAGACTGTTAAATGGCCCTACGATAATGTATTTCTTACAAAAAGCATCTCTTGTTAACTTCTAAAATACATTATTACATAATGTTATTAGATAATCATTTTTAATGACCTAAAATTGTGAAGAGGAAATTCCACGATGCGGTCAGGCGCTCTATGATAAGAAATACCTTCTCATTCAAGGAGTTCCCCTTAAGGGTTTGTCTATTTTTAAACCTCTTATTACTGCATGCAAGTTTTAGTTCAAACAAGGTTCCTGGGATTCTTTCCAGGGTCACTGTTGCTCAAAGCAGGTTAATAATTGCCAAACATGTTAAGTGGAATCACACAGCTTTCCATGACAGGCTTGCATGCACGTCTACAGCACTCTGATAACTGTTCGTGGCCTGCTCCAAGACAGTTACTTGAAATACCTGGACTGGATTTGTTTTTAGTAGCACGATTATCAATGATTAGTAGTATTATGCGACATATATTAGATTTTTATGAGGTATTTTTACGATTACGTCATAACAGACATCGGGTTCTAGAAAGTGTTATAAGAACAGGGCATCATTCAGGTCACGGATGCACGTTCCCATGATGCCATGCTAAGACAGGACCTGCCCACCTCGTATTCGGCTCGGAGAATCGTTCATGGGTACTTCACCATACTGAGAGCGCTCAGCTTCTTGCTTTTCGCACCTCATCCCGCTGAATCGACCCGGGCACCTGCAGGTATCGATGTAGCCCGGCATGTTATAGTGTAAACTGCTAAGTTTTAGCCAAACAAAAAGAAAAACAAATATTTTGCTTCTTTGTTCCAAAAGTGGCAGTTAATGGAGCAAAAGGTTTTCTCTTCTGAAAGAGGCATGCAATGACAATCACTGTAACGTCAACATTTGCTTCCAAGATCCAGCTCCTGATTTGTTGTCCCTTTTTGTGACAACCTGACCTGACTTCTCATTGCTACTCGACTGGCTAAGTGTGTTTTATAACACTGTGCTGGTACAGCTGTAAGCTACAGAGGCCGGCCCTTAGAGAAAATAACTTAATCTGAGAGTTCCTTCATCTTTGGAACGGGGTAAGTTCATTAGTTTTGTCTGGTTCTTTCCTTCACAAAAAAAAAAAAAACAAAAACATCCAGTTTTCAGAAACCACAGCACGCCTGACTCTTGTAGACTTCAAACCATCCAGTTTTCAGAAACCACAGCACGCCTGACTCTTGTAGACTTCAAACCATCCAGTTTTCAGAAACCACAGCACGCCTGACTCTTGTAGACTTCAAACCATCTAGTTTTCAGAAATATCAAAGCTAAATTGAGTATTATATATTTGAACTTGAAAAATGGCCATGCTCTGCTGCTGATCTAGAGATGGGCCTTCTTGCACTCTGAGCACTTCCATAAGTGCTCAGCCTTTAACTTCTGTGTTGTTCGTCAGAGAATTATATACATTTAATGCTATTTAAATTTCCGACATTTAAAAAAGAAATTGAAATGTGAAACTTAAAAAAAGTTCTAAATTTCCTATAAAACAATGTGATAAATATGTGAAAGTAAAAAGTGAAAAGTCAAACAAATAAGTGAAAGCTAGCTCTCGAGACATACACAAGCTGTGATATTTGAGCAAATACAAAACTATCTAGAAAGCTAATAAAACAGATTATATCCCAGCACCTCTCTACAAATATCTGCGCTACAAACTGTAACCCAGTACAACTTGTAGAATGTGATGGGGAAATATCATTCACGAAACCTGCGACGTTTATTTACAACAACAAAAAAATCCTTAAAATCAGTTTATTCTAAGATGTACACGGGAGTTTAAAATATGTGCTTGAGAGCTTATACTTCAAATCTTCAACAAATTCTGCATGCAGAACATAGCATTAACTTCTTGTCCTAACAACAAAATTCTAACATTAATTTACGCTAATGATATGATTACATTTTTTCTTAAAATTAACAGAAGTAATTTCTGGCCATATTTTCTATTTCCTTTTCGGCAATTTTCTGGCAAACAAGCATCGTAGACTGCAAGAATGTGAAACTAGCCATTAGAATGATAGGCAGCTGTTGCTAGGCGAATCAAGACGCCCAGCTGTCAGTCAGTTAGTTCATGGGAAGCGTTTGGGTATGCACATGAAATGAAATTTAATCTGCAAGGACGTTCAAAATAATGATGTCCTTGGAAATGTGTTATTACCAATTGGCGGAAGCGTAGCATGTCCAGTCCTGACCTCACATCGAATACCTTCGAACCAAATCGGACACCTGAACATCACAATGCGTTATGTGTTTAAGTTTGCACTTCCGACAGAATCTTGATGGGGTTAATGTTACAATTTTAACAGAATGAGAAGTACAAATTGCGCAGAAAAATCAATCTTTGATTTAACAGTTATAACTTATTGATTACATATTACAATATTATGTGCCTGTAAAAAGCATTACAAGCTACGACCAAAGAAAAAAAAACTTAGCAGCTTTGATTAATTGTTATTTTATTATTATTATAAGAATAAAAAATTCATGAAGAAAACCACACAGCAAACCCTCAAATTATGAACTAAATGTCTAAAATTTAGTGAACAAGCGAAAATTTCGTAAAGCGAGTGCTCGTTTATCGAAGTGCTTGCTGTTTTTAAAAAAAAATAATGTTCTGTTTTATCTCTAAAACGGAAGAGGTAGACACAGCGAACATGTAGTGGGTTCTTCCATTTTTTCCCTCAGTTTTCTGTGGATTACACGACCTAACAAATTTTCATTCGAATTTTCCTGTCTCCTCTAAATCTTGTCAGCTCTATCTTTTACCTCTTCTTCACTTCTTCTGTATTCTCTCTGATTCCTCTTCTTTTCACCCTTCAGACACAGGACATCTCCCATGAAGAACAGAAATATAATGACTTTTCTCCTGTATCTTCGTATGCATCACCGCTTCTCTCCTTCTTCCTGACTTCATCACTGATAGTATAATTTCCTATTGTCTGTGTGTTGCACAGTTTCATTACCCCAATCAGAAACGAAAGATGCTTCTCATGCTGTTTCTTTGAGAATCTCTTGAAGTTCTATCACCTTCAATTTCTGCGCCTGCCTTTCATGTTTACAGACAAGAGTTCAGACGCTGGTTTATATACGCTAACTGTCTGGAAATTCTCATTTAGTGATCTATATGCTGGAGCCACTCTTGCGCTGGTTGTTTGTGAGCTTTGCAACAGGTGGGGATCTTTGAATGAAAAGATTTGAATTCTAGTGTTTCTTTTCAGTATAATCCTTCCGTTGAAATTACCTTTTAAACACAAAATAATCACACGAACTCACACAGAACACAAAACATAAGCTGGAAACTTAACCTGAATATTCTATTTCTAAAGTATTTCTTTGAGTTAAAAAAAAAACTGAGTAGAAAAGAAATCGACTCCACAGCTCTTCAGAACACATCTGTATGATGTCACGTGAGAGCTATTTATAGGCAGAATCTGAGGCAAAGAGAGCGAAACATTGGCATAGATGAATAAAGTTTGAGAAAATTTCCAGGAAGTGAAATCAGTTTCTCTGATAAGAACAAATGAAAAAAGAAAACACCAGTGCATTCCCTGAATGTTTTATATAAAAAAAAAGGAAGAAAATCAAAGAAGGCGAAGCAACTTCACATCATGAATTATTTGGAGACTGTGAACACGTACCAGTTGATAAATGAACAAAAGCTTGCAAAAGTTAAACAACAAAACTTATAACCATTTGATTGTTTTGATTCTCTTGCGCAGCTGAAAACAACATCAGTCATATATAACAGAGTTTAACCTGAAATATACCTTTAACGTTTAACCAGCATATATCAATACTGTTTAGCATGCCAATACGTTTATGTTTAACCTGAAATTACAAGCATGGCTCAACCTGAAATACATCGCGAATGACAGCAACAGCATGAAAATAATGAAAGATCTGTGACATGGACAGGCTGAGTCACTTACTGGCAAAACGTGATGTCCACGCCTTCGCTGTACATGCAGGTCCCACCATTCAGACAGAAAGTCTGCTTCTCACAACGTACGGCCTGCCGTGCGCTGGCCACTGAAAAGACATTTTAAATTAAAAGAAAAACAATGAGCACACAGTTATTATCTCTGATACAATAAATTATTTAACAATCAAAGCCCACGCTGATCAGAAGATGTAGGTAAAATGAAGAAACAGACGAGACAACTTTAACATTTCAGTTCTCAGAATTCTGCGATGATAAAATCAAGAGATAGATCAGGAACAGATAGACAAACAACACAGAAAGCGACCAACAAACACTGTGAATCACTGACTGACTGAGAGACAGACAACACAGAAAGCGACCAACAAACACTGTGAATCACTGACTGACTGAGAGACAGACAACACAGAAAGCGACCAACAAACACTGTGAATCACTGACTGACTGAGAGACAGACAACACAGAAAGCGACCAACAAACACTGTGAATCACTGACTGCCTGAGAGATAGACAACACAGAAAGCGACCAACAAACACTGTGAATCACTGACTGACTGAGAGACGGACAACACAGAAAGCGACCAACAAACACTGTGAATCACTGACTGACTGAGAGATAGACAACACAGAAAGCGACCAACAAACACTGTGAATCACTGACTGACTGAGAGATAGACAACACAGAAAGCGACCAACAAACACTGTGAATCACTGACTGACTGAGAGATAGACAACACAGAAAGCGACCAACAAACACTGTGAATCACTGACTGACTGAGAGATAGACAACACAGAAAGCGACCAACAAACACTAACGGATTTAGACAAGAAACGAAGCAAACATTTAGCTGTAGCTTTAGACTAACCTCGCACATAAAGCTAAGAAAGAGAGCCACAAACAAACATACCTTACTTAAATAATTTAGCACAAAATACAGCCTACAAAAAAGTGGTATGCTTGTTTCTCGTTTTAAAATTCTTCATTCAATTTTCACATAATTTTCTTCACATATGTGCTTTCATTACAACTAACGTTTGAAGCTATTAGACCAGGGTTTCTCAACCTTTCTGTCCGAGTGGAACCCTTGGAATATTTTATTAAAATCCTCGCGGAACCCCTGAATTAAAATATTTGCTGCCTCTCACTTCTCGCTTCATATCCCCTCCCATCCCAGATATCAACGCCATCGCCCCCCCCCCCCCCCAACCAAAAAAAAAAACAAAGTGCTACAGAGCTTCCGCATCAGGTCTGGCTTGTGGTTTATGGCATGCACAGAAACGGGATTTTTTTGTCCTGCATGTGAAGAGTTAAAAATGACTTTTAACCCGTCCGCCCTAGACAAACAAACAAACAACAACAACAACAAACGTAGCTAAACTCCAGGATTCTTCCAGAAGTGCCCAGGAAAGATTTTTCAGATGTCTGCCGTAACCCCTGCAGATCCGTCATGGAAGCCTAGGGTTCCGAGGAAAAAAGGGTTGAGAAACCTTCGTGAGAAACCTTCGTTTAAACAAGATGGCAGGACAACTCATGAAAGGGAAATGACTCAAGATTTATAAGTGAGACGAATACGTGGTATTTCAATAACGACATCTACCTTCAGACCAGGGCCGTCTTAACAATATCGGGGGCCCCTGGGCAGAATAGTAATAAAATAGGCCACCTGAGTCCACGCACACACAGCACACCCGTCATATATATATATATGGGCTGGTTGGGGCCCCTGGGCAGTGCCCAAGTGGGCCCATGCGTTAAGTAGGTATTGCTTCAGACACATACATGCTACAGCAGATGCCATCTACCAAGAAGCCGTACTTGTAAGAAAAACGAAGACAAAAGTGAAAATGTTAGACATTTACACAATGTTTGCTACATATATACACATAGAATATACATTACATAGAATATACACTGCACAGAATATACATTGCAATAGTTTATACAGTAGAAATGACTGCTCCTATAATATAAGATTCTGGATCGGCTACTTCGTTCGTGAAGTAATTACAACTGTGACAATTTATAACCGTGAATATAAAAAAAATGGTAAGTATTTATTAAATCCTCGACAGTGTGTTTTAAAAACTCTGAAGGACCATGAATTGCTTAGTTCTGTGATGAGAACGCAACAAAAATATGCTATATAAAGTTAATAGAGCATTTCTTAAAAGGCAGCATATCCATGCGTGCAGATGTTAATAAGAACTCTTTTCACACCAAAGAATATACTGTACATATTTGCATGTTTTACAAGAATATGCAACACTATTCATGTTTTTGAAGAATATACACCTTTGTATTTTTTATAACAGTGCACGTATTCGCATATGTTATAAACATGTTTTATGAGAATAAACAGATATAAACTTTTCTTCATTGCAGTCAAAGCCGTGGTAGGATTTAGTCAAATATTGACAGGAATAGCATTAAGATAAGACGCTCAGAACAACAGTCTTCGATAATTATAGTATAAAAACTGATATCTCTTTCATTCGACAGCGTTTTCAGGATGAAAACAGCATTTGTGTTAATTATTATTATTATTATTATTAAACAGAGAAAACTTAAATATTTTAGACATTAAGCGTCATGACAATTTAGAGAAGACAATCTTAGAAGGGTACATACTGGGAAAAAGAAAGAGAGGAAAACAAAGGCGAAGATAGCTGCAAGACATCGTTGATGATCTGCAAATGGATGCATCAGCAGCAGGCCATCTTGCTCACAACCGAGAGGCCTACAAGAGTGCTGTTAGGGAGGCATAGTTTCACAAGGGACATGCAAATGACTGACTGACTGACTGAGTGATTAATAATAATAATAATAATCATGTGGCAGTAGTAGTAGCAGTACTTGTAGTAGCAGTACTTGTAGTAGCAGTACTTGTAGTAGCAGAAGTTGTAGTAGCAGTACTTGTAGTAGCAGTACTTGTAGTAGCAGTACTTGTAGTAGCAGAAGTTGTAGTAGCAGTACTTGTAGTAGCAGTACTTGTGGTAGCAGTACTTGTAGTAGCAGTACTTGTAGTAGCAGTACTTGTAGTAGCAGAAGTTGTAGTAGCAGTACTTGTAGTAGCAGAAGTTGTAGTAGCAGTACTTGTAGTAGCAGTACTTGCAGTAGCAGTACTTGTAGTAGCAGTACTTGTAGTAGCAGAAGTTGTAGTAACATTGCAGTAGCAGTAGTGCTGTTACGAGCAGTAACAGTAATAATAGTAGAAGTAGTAGTAGAGACAGCAGCAGTAGGATAGGTAGCAGCAGTAACAGTTGTACTAACAGCAGTAGTAGAAGTGGCACCAGCAGCAGCATTTAGTAATCTGCATGTAGTTTCAAACTGGGATAAAAATTTTCCAAATTTTGTATTTTAAAAAAAGTGCTAATTGCGTAACAAGTGTAACAGAGTGCCGTCATGAGAATCAGGGATGTGAGCTAATCCTGAGAATCCGAGGGATCTGAACCGTAGAGCTTTGCTAGGACACCATCTAGACACCCCTCAGCATTTTCTCCACTTCACAAGGTGGTGACCCAATTTCCTTTGACGTATCCAGCGGCAAGTGTAGTTAACACTGGCTAACATCACAACTAAAGGATAAAAACTGGGAACCACATAACTAATAATTTTACTGAAATACATCAATGTCATTCTCTAAGACCAAGAACCGGGGAATTCTCTAAGGTCAAGAACCGGGGAATTCTCTAAGGTCAAGAACCGGAAAATTCTCTAAGGTCAAGAACCGGGGAATTCTCTAAGACCAAGAACCGGGGAATTCTCTAAGGTCAAGGACCGGGGAATTCTCTAAGGTCAAGAACTGGGGAATTCTCTAAGACCAAGAACCGGAAAATTCTCTAAGGTCAAGAACCGGGGAAGTCCCTAAGACCAAGAACCGGGGAATTCTCTAAAGTGAAGAACCGGGGAATTCTCTAAGACCAAGAACCGGGGAATTCTCTAAGACCAAGAACCGGGGAATTCTCTAAGGTCAAGAAATTGGGAACTCTAAGACCAAGAACCGGGGAATTCTTTAAGACCAAGAACCAGGGAATTCTCTAAGGTCAAGAACCGAAGAATCGACAAATCACTTACATGAACTATGGGAAGGCTGCAAGGAACGATGAAAACAGAGACAAGACGAGGGCTGGCCTTTCTTTTCCTGACCCGACGGTTGTCCACTGCACTAGATCTCCCACACGCTGGACTTGCTCCACTGTTGTCGGTGGTGTACGGGCCTATGAATGCACCGCTTCACCCTCAGGAAGTGGCTATACTAAGGAGACTTTTGCTGGTGGAGTATAAGAAGCTAGTAGGGGCGGCCAACAGAGTAAGTGAAAGATGTTGGCCGTTGTTCTCTACAACAACTGACTTTGTGAGAACATACCAAGAGTGATCAGATATTACTATGATATTTTGTATATGACTGTGTTGATAGTAACTAACAACAGAGTTATGTTGTTTCCTGTGCCCTTGTACAAAAGTAAGTACGAGAAACTACAGAATGTTAGTCACTGCCTTCTGTTGACGGTGTGTACTTTCCGTGATGGTATTATGGACTTGAAATGTAAAGATTTTTTGTTGTTGTTTTTTTATGACATGCTTTCCTGCATTCCTCTCATCATACAATCATGATTGTACAGGTTTTGGTCCCTGACCCCAGCCCTCTCATTGAGCATCTTTCCTATCTGCGAGAAGTATTTTAAAAAAAAACAATCCCTCTTTGAAATCAAAGTATTTTTTTTTCGATTTACACATTTTCCCAGTGTGAATATATCAAGTGTTCAGCACAGAAATATAAAATTCTATTATTTATTTATCATCTTTGACATAAGTGATACCGTTCAGACATTGTAAAAGAAGATGGTATACTGTAATAGAAACGTCATACTGTCGCTTCCGTGTGTGTCTGAAGACAGCAACCTGCCGGTCTTTATCTGTTATCAGTTATTCCTGCAGCCCCAGACAATAACGGTCTCATGAGCACAACGGCCTGCACAGCTGGGGAAAGCCATTACTAACACTAACAACAACAAGAATCTGAGCACTCATAGAAATCTCCCACTTGTTCTATTCATTACAAAAAATCAGAAGACAGGAAAACAATATCATTTCTCGCGTGTTCATTCTTCAAACCCGATATCTGCTATCTCCGCAGGTGAGATACTTGTGTGAAGTGCAGACGTCAAGGTGGGATACGGCCTTGCTCCTGATCTGAAATGAAAACGGGTTTCAGGACTTGCTTATTTAACAGAAAATATTTCTAAGTTTGTAGTACAGACTTCTCTTCCTATGAAGAACAGCTCTGCAGGAATCGTGCCAAGCTATTGCGAAGTTCACCAACACTACTTCACATGCCAAGTTTAAGGTATAACAGACTTGAAATAAAACGCGAATGATACATAGAAATAAATAGACAAGCAGTTTTCATCTTGTTCTACAGCTGTGGTTACTGATCTTATTCAAAGACCACTTTTCCAACTACATAGAAATTACGGACCACACACACACACACACACACTCTCTCTCTCTCTCTCTCTCTCTGAACCTTAAGTGCCCAGGGCACATGGGGCTTCCGCAAGAGTTTTCCACAAATGCCTGTCCTTCGCCTTTTTTTCTGCTCTTGCCCAAGTGAGCCCTCTATTGCTCAACATCCTTTCTGTTGTTCTTCTCCATGTCTCTTTTGGTCTACCCTTACTTCTGTTCCCCCTGTGGTATCCATCTTAGTGTTATTTTTGGTAGTGAGTTGTCACTAGCTTACATTTAAATGTCACAGGACCACACTAGCTTACGCTTAATATCACAGAACCACACTAACTTACATTTAATATCACAGGACCACTCTAGATTACATTTAATATCACAGGACCACTCTAGTTTACATTTAATATCACAGGACCACACTAGCTTACATTTAATATCACAAGACCACATTAGCTTACATTTAATATCACAGTGCCATAAACTGTTACGTTTTTTATTTAGTAGACAACATTTACTATCAAATTGACGACGCAATCGCGGACCACCCTATAATACATTAATACATCGCGGATCACAGCTTAGGAACCACTGTTCTAGAAGAGGTATAGATCTATCTGGTGTACTGGTAAGTCATGTGTTACCCGTTAATTCTATGAAACCAAATTCTCTCTGGGGTAGACAATCAGGAGTTATCTTCATTATTCAAAATACTTTATTTTCTTACAATGATGAGAACAGC
Source organism: Achatina immaculata (assembly GCA_009760885.1). Taxonomy (NCBI): domain Eukaryota; kingdom Metazoa; phylum Mollusca; class Gastropoda; order Stylommatophora; family Achatinidae; genus Lissachatina; species Lissachatina immaculata. The sequence continues at coordinate 67,427,090 of CM019719.1, read as the reverse complement.
GCATTAATCAGCGTAGCCATCTAGCACCCCTAGGGCTGTTCTCGAGTGGCTAGACGGTTGCCCCTGGTAATTCTTTTGTTATGTGTCTTTGTCTAAAAGTGATTTGTTTACGCTTTTCTCAAGGTCTAGCCATACAAGACTGTGCTGTCTTAATGTTCGAAAGTCTTGTTTCCTATTCGCTAAAGCTTTCAAGCCGACACGACGCTGTGCTTCAACATCTTCACTGCAACGGCTGCAAAGAATACTAGCCCGCAGTTCCAAGAAGACAGAAGAAAAACAAGAAGATCTGCTGGACGGGAAAACACACTGTCATGTTCTAGAGAAACATAAAACTGCAAAGACCAGCAAAACGAGCTTGGATGAAAATATAACTTTCTCCCGCTATTATTTTGGCGCCTTTACATGTTAATAAAGATTGCTTGAAATTAACAGGATCGTATCTGATATCAGGGCAGTGATATCGACGACGCGAAAGCGATGGGCGTACAACTCGCTGATAATATAAACAGCGTCGAGGAAATGAAAAGATAATCGCAACAGAAATAAATAAACCGCGCCAAGTTTTCCAACTCCAGGCACGGAAGAGGGGAAACTTGTGGTAATGATGAGAGGATGCGGTAATCTGCCATGCCTCTTCTCCGTCAGGGTTACGTGATTAATGAATAGAAGGCGTGGAGCCTTTACAGTAAATAAGCAGTTACTGAATATATCAGACTGCACTGATATAGCCACCCCCCCCCAACCCTCAGAAGTCCCATACAGCCTGTTGCTGTATCTTAAGAAGATTCTGCTGCAGGTTCTTGCTGTAAATATTTAAAAAAAATTACTCTAAATCAATCAATCAAGCGCCATGCCGCCTGGCGTAAGCGATCATTTCTCTCCACAATTCACTGTCTTTAGACTTGATTATGAGATCCACCGGTGACTTTCTTCCTAGTCACACTGACAGTCCATCCAGTAACTTCTCTCTCTGTCTTCCTCTGTCTCTTCTTCCCTCAGTTTTTACAGTTGCCACAGTGTGTTACAATTTTTCTCTTCTCAGAAGATGTCCTACAAATCTCGCTTGTCTGCCTCTGATCTTTGTTGTAATTTGCATTTTTCCAGCCTCTCTTAAGACTTCTTCGGTGGTTTCCTTAGCTGTCCATGGTACCTTCAACATCTTTCTTATGAACCACATTTCCATGGCCTCCACTTCTCGCTGTACTCTATTATTCATGGACCATGCTTCACACCCATAAAACAAAATTGGTTCGATGTAACATTTAAGTACTCGGAATCTTGTTTTATTTTTAAACAAGATGAGAACCCAGAACTGTCCGAGTATTTATTTATCCCAGTAACGAAAGTCTAGACTGTTCTAAAGAATTCTATTCTTTCTATTCGACTAAACATTTGCTTAATTGTTATCAGGAATGTCACCAATCAGCTTAGTGAACCCAAACGCTATCGATTCGACACTAATCTCGGTCAATTTGGACATTTTATTTCCCACCCTCAACCCCCCCCCCCCCCCACCATGCCGATGGAGGCTGAACTTGGACTTAAACGGCATCGGGTGTGTCACTATTCATCTCTGCGACCCCGAAAACTATGTATTCTACACTAATATCGGTCGCTTTCGATGCCTGGTACATGCCACCCCCTTCCAACTCCTAGCCCGAGCCCCCACCCCTCTCAGCCGATGAGGGCTGAATTCGGACTTAAACGACATCGGGTGTGTCACTGTTCATCTCAGCTACCCAAAAATTATGGACTCGACAATAATATCGATCGTTTTCGATGATATATAAATGTCACCCTATCCCACCCCATCCCCTATATGGTTCGTGAGTGATTAACCACTGTATGGGTGCTCTCTGATATGAAATAAACAATCTGACCATTTTCTAAATAGACTCTGAGGTGAACAACAGTAGGGTGTCTTTCGTGAATCAGAAATCTGCTAAGTGCATACTGTTTCTCGTTATCAATGCTAAAGGTTCTGCATCTCAGCAGATTTAACGTCATCGATTTGTGTGGGCTGACCTTTATCCGTCACGACATACAATCCAAAGCAGGCATAAATATAACGGGAGTTACTTCCTGTCGTTCAGTGGGGGTATTGTTTGCATCGATCGAATCCCCAAACACACAGGCTCCCCCAGGGGTCCACCGCCGCGGCGCATTGTTCAGATTGTAAGTCATAGTTGTGCCAATTTTGGTTGAAATTGCTCCAGGCGTTCCAGCATGATCTCTAATATATATATATGATAGCTGAGAACCAACAAGACCTGCAAAATCTATTGGATAAAGTCGCCAAAGAAAGTGAACAGAAAGGCCTTTCTTTGAACATCAAAAAGACAGAGACTATGGTTATATCTAAGAAACAGAATCCACCAGCATGCAGTATTAAATTAAACGGAACTATTCTGTGTGAGAGGAGATCACCAACTGAACTGATGGCCTGCATGAAGGATCGGGTACTCTGGAGAAGCATAATAGCCAACGCCAGTCGGCACGGCACGTGATGATGATGATATATATATATGTAAATGAAAGGGTGTATGTATGTATATATGTGTGTATATGGGTGTCACAAAGCACAATTAGAACATCGAGTTTTTAGAACAGACGTAAGAGCGAGCCTTCCCATAAATCTTCAAGACGATGGGATACAAGGGGGTACAAGACAGTGGGGTACAATACAGTTGGTTACAAGGGGGTACAAGACAATCTCAGTCATGTCAGTTAGTCTGTGGTGTTACTTTTACGTGGAGGTACGATATCTTCTTACAATATGTAGAGGGAGGGGCGTAGGTGCTGTCTGAGTCAGCGACTCATAGCTCACATGTTAGCGTCAGGGCTAGCGAACCGTAACTGACCAAGACCCTGTCCCACCTCTCCATTGGAACCCCTCAATAACAGGCCTAGCTTGGCTACCAATACAGGGATCGCTACTGTCCCGATGGTGGCGGAGTCTGCCAAAGAAGTATGGCACATCCCTGCTAGTTAGCTGCACTCAAGGTGTAACCCATAAAAGAGTTAACGACTGCGGTAAAACTGGTTCTGGTTCAATGGCCTGTACTTCGACCAGATTAGTGGTGTGGCCATGGGTAACAAAATGGCCTGTACTTCGATCAGATTAGTGGTGTGGCCATTGGTAACAAAATGGGCCCCAGCTACGTATGTCTGTTCATGGACCATTTCGAACACAAGGTTCTTGAATCCTATAGAGGTCCTTCTCCAGCCGTCTATAGACGCTACATAGATAATGGCACAGTTATGTTTTTCATTTTCATTGTTCTTCTTTTATGGTGTGTTTATTTTTGTATGTAATCCTTGAAAAATGGTCACGCCGAAATATTGGATGCTGCATGTTTTTCATTTTTTTTCTCACTTTTCTAATTCCCTCTATTGCTTTGTAAAACTGTACCATACACCTCTATCTAAGATGTAACCCATTCCCAGGCCGATATGATGCTGTCTCAACATCTTCTCTACAACCCCCCCCCCCTTTTTTTTCCAAGCTCGCAGTTCTAAAGAAGAAAAAGAAGAAGCAGAAGTGAAAAATAACATGCCGAAAAGCGTCCTCCAGTAGAAAGTTGAACAGTAAACGCCTAGCTGGCAACAACGATACAGAACACCGATAGTATCAAGACGTGAAATCAAATTGCTCTCCTATATCTTGAAAACAAACCCTACAAGAAGCTTGAGTTCAACGACAGCTAACCTTCCCGCCCAGAAGAGGGAGGAGAATTAGCACAGGATGATGATTAAAAACATTAAGATGCTAAAGCTATCACAGTGTCATAGTATAAACTAAAGAAGTGTTACTATTTGTCAAAGGAATATCTCCGCCTCTTCTTCTTCGCTCTGGCTGAAACCGGTTCTACACACTGGCCAGATTTCTACACTTTAGTGACCGAAGTCGTTATAACGGCTGTTGATACTTCGGGAATGTATAAACAAGGAAAAAAGGTTATCACAGCTTTAGTGCAGTGGCTTCGTGTATAGTTATATACTTAGCTTTATATACTTCACTAATTATTCGTTGATACTTTGGATGATGTGGCGCCCACTTGACTGGCTTCCCACAGCAAAAGTGCTTCAAGTGACAGCCAATGACCGACTTTTAAGTCGCTAAGAAAGAAAGATCTAGATTGTTCTGGAAAAAACTTGACTATTCTAGATTTACCTACCAGATCTGCTTGTCATAAATGGAGCTGGTTTTGGTTAACATAATAATACAAACATAACAACTTCTCACTTTTACTTTACATTTCTTCGCTTAAATTCATGTGTGTATGTGTGCGTGCGTGAGCACGTATGTGTATGAGTCTATTTCAAATTCTATGTCCATTAAAAAGTCTGTGGTAGTAATACTTCACTATCACATACATTTCGTAAGACACTTCAAAAACTGATATTTGCCTGAAATTCTCACCTTCTTTCGGTCTTTGTCATCTACAGTATTGTAAGCTATAGTAAAGTAATAAGTTCCCTCATCTATCTTGTATGTCAAAGTTATATGTTCTCTCATCTATCTTGTTGTAAGTTCTAGTAAAGTTATATGTTCTCTCATCTATCTTGCTGTATTTACAGTAAAGTTATATAGTCTTTCATCTATCTTGTTGTATGTTATAGTAAAGTTATATGTTTTCTATAAAAACAGAGCGCATTTATAATATTTATATGTTTCCTTGTATCAGATTATAAATGTCTCCCGCACCGACGAATGTCCAAGCAGAACCGTCGGTTGATGCAATGACGACCGTCTTTTCTTCATTATTAAATATTTTTTTAAGGAAACCGACGGGAAAGAATCAGTTTGTCTGAAGGTACAGCAGGTCTGTCTGAAGGTACAGCAGGTCTGTCTGAAGGTACAGCAGGTCTGTCTGGAGGTACAGCAGGTCTGTCTGGAGGTACAGCAGGTCTGTCTGGAGGTACAGCAGGTCTGTCTGGAGGTACAGCAGGTCTGTCTGAAGGTACAAGAAGTCTTTATTTCGTGTACATCCGATTCTGATTGTATTTTCTGTCTGAATTCTGCAAACCGACTAAGCATCCACATACACCCAGGAAACCAGTCAGCTACGCAACCACCCAGGAAACCAGTAAACCAGCCAAACAATAAACACACAGTAGCCACCAAATCAAACCACCAGACAAGCAATAAACACACAGTAGCCACCAAACCAAACCACCAGACAAGCAGTAAACACACAGTAGCCACCAAATAAAACCACCAGACAAGCAGTAAACACACAGTAGCCACCAAATCAAACCACCAGACAAGCAGTAAACACACAGTAGCCACCAAATCAAACCACCAGACAAGCAGTAAACACACAGTAGCCACCTAATCAAACCACCAGACAAGCAGTAAACACACAGTTGCGCATGAGTAACCAATCAAACAAGTAATAAACAAAGTCGTCAACAAATCAACCAACCAGACAAGCAACAAACACAGTCGCCAACAAATCAACCAACCAGACAAGCAACAAACACAGTCGCCCAACAAATCAACCGACCAGACAAGCAATAAACACACAGTCGCCCAGCAAATCAACCAACCAGTCAAACAATAAACACACAATTGCCAAGCATATCAACCAACTACTCAACCAATAAACACACAGTCGCCCAGGAAATCAACCAACCAACTAACCAGCCAACCAGCCAACCAATAAACACAAAATCACCCATCCAGTCAACCAACCAGCCAGCCAACCATTATCTGATGCTAAGTGTGACCCACGAACTTATATAGGGCGTGGAAATTAATTATGAACAACTGGTAACACTACACCGCGTAGTTCAACTGTTCGTGTATCAGGTCCTGAGCACAGTTCACATCTTATCTGCCCCTGAATCACACTTAATAACACAGCCTTGATAATGGAGTAAACAAACAAACAAAAGTGAAGCACAAAACGTTAAGTGGATCCAGCGGAGTAACTAGAAAAATATGCCGGTCGAGCCACACTGTAATTTGATAGCAATAATTTGATGGAGAAACATCGCTTTACTTTTTCCGTGCAGCGTACAGAAATGTACAGAGCTTATAGAACTGTACAGTCACTGTACAGAATACGAGAGGAAACGCGTTAGCAATATCCTTGGATATGAGATTTTTCACTAACCTGTTACACTGAATATGTCTTTCTCCATACATATAGCATATAGTCTTTCTCCTTATATTAAAAAAACTACTCTTGGATTTCTCTAGCCTTTATTTTACTAAGGTTAAAAAAGATTGTTTCGTTATAAATTAAATCTGACGATTGCTCTTTTTGTTTTATTATGAATTAACTCTTGTACTTGTGTTCAAACTTCGATCTGCAGATCCCCCCAGAGGGTCTTGTTCAGATCCCCCCAGAGGGTCTTGTTCAGCGAGTTCTAAGAATCAAGGGAAAGACCAGGGGAAAAGACGCAGAAAGAGGAAACCGGGAAAAAAGAATCGTACATTTTATGTTTACAATTCTGAGTCCGATTAGTGAACTGGTGAAGTGTATCTCGCGGTCAAGGACGGTGGTTTAGAGTCAGACCGTGGGTGGGGGAGCCTCCTTCAGAAGCTGGGTAAGAAAAGATGACCAGGCACGATGCTTTCCACATCACACTCTAGTAACTAACTAGCCCTTGACCTTCACATCTTTACACTGACCCCATGTGGATGTCAGTAGTTCCCCCCCCCCCTCCTCCCCAACCACCGGAGAAATTTTCTACGTCTGTGCGAATATATTCTTTCTCTGTTCCCCGTCCCCCCCCCTACCCTCCCCCTTGATTGGGCCTGTACGTCAAGCATTTTCTCTGAAGTTGCTGTCAGCACTGGAAGAAGATAGAAGAAGAAGATGATGATGATATAAAAGACGGCAGAATATGAGGAGCTGGAAAGCCACTTCTTGACCCTCTCTGGGTCTGGAAATACCCAGTCTTACCCACTCTCATGCAGGAGCGGGGAGTGTAGACCCTATACGAAAACACACACACACACACACAGATCTCTGTAATTAGCGGCTTTCAGCAGAATCTGAGAAATTTCTGTTAAGTCGTCCAACCATTTAAACCACCAGGGGAGACGGGCAGAAAGACGGGCAACCTAAGGAGTGGCGTGGCACTTCCTTCTGGAAGGTAGGCTAACAGCGCAACCTGGACAGATGAAAACCCGGGGTATGGGATGGGAGATAACGAATAACAGAATGTTATGCAAAAACAATAACAGGCAGTCAGTTGGCGGGCAGTGGGGAGCGGAACTTCTGTACCACAACAGGTCTACTTAACCCAAATACGCGACTTTAACACTCGGGCCAAGAACCAGGCGAACCGACTCACCCGTGCGGCCAAGAGGAAAACCCCACAGTTTGAAAATAGATCTCTCGTGGCCCCGGGCACGTGGACTGTGGCACAACTCAGTACTACTTTGTTTTGCTTTGATTGAAGAAGAAGAAGAAGAAGAAGGAGAAAAAGGGAAGGGGCATATCCATGGATAAGCTATATTTCTAATGAATCTATTTACTTAAGTTTCTTTTTTCTTTTCTTCGTGCCACTCAGTACTGCATGTGAAGTAATCTAGTTTCTTAAATCAAGCCTGGTATATGGCTTTAGATCAGGGGTTTTCAATGTAGGCAGTACAGACCCCAGGGACAGTGTGATGAATTTTTTTGTTGGGGGGAGGGGTGAGAGGGGCGGGCAATAAAGGAAAAGGGAGGGGCAGAACGCTTCAAAACCATCTGCACGTAAAACTGCTTGGTTTGGGGGGGGGGGGTGTGAAAGTAATAAAGTTAGGGATGTGACCTGGGAGTCAATGAGGGAACACTGCCATAAAGTTTGAGAATCGCTGCTTTAGCTGGATTTATTTTCTTTTCTGAGAAAGTGGAAAGGGGCCCGGGGGAGGGAGAGGGAGGAGAGAAAACAAGAGTTTATGCTGAATCCTGGTTCTGTGCCGCCATTAACAACTTACACACGTGACTGGTTATAACAACTTACACACGTGACTGGTTATAACAACTTACACACGTGACTGGTTATAACAACTTACACACGTGACTGGTTATAACGTAATTATCTCGTTTCCCCTTACTGTAATGAGTGTCATGTAGAACAGTAAACTCAGGTCAGCCTCGCGGGAAGCAAGATTTTCAAATCCAGTCTGACTAAAACGAGCGCTGGGTACCAGCCGACTCAGCTGGCTAGACAGAATCTATGGAGCTTTCTTTGCTTTCTGCGGACATCAAGCCATGACTCAGCTGGCTAGAAAGGATCTATGGAGCTTTCTTTGCTTTCTGCGGACATCAAGCCATGACTCAGCTGGCTAGAAAGAATCTATGGAGCTTTCTTTGCTTTCTGCGGACATCAAGCCATGACTCAACTGGCTAGACAGAATCTATGGAGCTTTCTTTGCTTTCTGCGGACATCAAGCTATCTGTTGATCATATGCCCATCGATCTATCAAGTATATACATATACAAAGAATGTTTTTAAAAAAAGGGAGAACTTTGATATAAACACTTTAGGGCTCATCTGACAACATTTTAAGCTCACTCCTCTTCAAAGTAACCCCCTCTACTGGCGACACACCGTTCCCAGTACAGTGCAGCACACAGGACCAGGTTAAAACATTGTCAGGAACCAGCGAAAAAGGTAAAACAATGTCACGCCACATCAGCAGGTGTTTTAAATGCGTTTTTAAAAAAAAAATTAAAATGGAGAAGAATCTCTTCTTTTCTCTTCTTTTCTCCCCACAGAATTCCGCGACACACAGGCGGCCCACTCGCGGCGCACAGATGGTCATGTTACTGTCGTGCCTCACCATGAAAGCTTTCTGGTGCACTTAAACATGATCAGCGGAAACTGATAGCCAAACAGAAGGACCGTACACTGTGTCATAGTATGACAGCATACTGTGTCAACTTCTAGTATGACAGCATACTGTGTCAACTTCTAGCACGACAGCATTCTGCGTCAACTTCTAGTATGACAGCATACTGTGTAAATTTCTAATATGACAGCATACTGTGTCAACTTCTAGTACGACAGCATTCTGTGTCAACTTCTAGTATGACAGCATACTGTGTAAATTTCTAACATGATAGCACACTGTGTCAACTTCTAGTACGACATCATTCTGTGTCAACTTCTAGTAGGACAGCACACTGTGTCAAATTCTATATGACAGCATATTGTGTCAACTTCTAGTAGGACATACAACTAGTATGATATAAAACTATCTTAAACTGTTCTCTATGTGAGCTGGCCCTTTTCTTTCAAGCTCTTCAATGATGGCATCAGCTATAGAAAACTAATGTGTCCAGTTTCATAGGAAGCATACTAACATACTAACATACTGGCATACTAACATACTGACATACTAACATTCTGGCATACTGACATACTGGGCTGAATATATAATTCTGGTCAAACTATTATCTTCTTCCTCTGAGTGACTAATTCTTGCAAAGCTTCGTCCACATTAGTCAGGCTCAAACTTGCTGTGATACTTTTGCTCATCTTGTCTTAGGAGACAGTTCTAGTACACGTTAGGTGTTAAAACAGTTCTAGAATACTTTCACTGTTAAAACAGTTCCAAGAATACTTTCGCTGTTAAAAAAAGATCTAGAATACTTTCGCTGTTAAACAGTTCTAGAATACTTTCGCTATTAAAACAACTATAGAATACTTTCGCTGTTAAAGCAGTTATAGAATACTTTCGCTGTTAAACAGTTCTAGAATACTTTCGCTATTAAAACAACTATAGAATACTTTCGCTATTAAAACAACTATAGAATACTTTCGCTATTAAAACAACTATAGAATACTTTCGCTGTTAAAGCAGTTATAGAATACTTTCGCTGTAAAAACAGCTATAGAATACTTTCACTGTAAAAAAAAAAGTTCTAAAATACTTCCGGTGTAAAAACAGTTATATGTACGGGATCAGAGAAATAACGACTGCAGTAAAACTGATTCTAGTAATGAAAGTAGATAGAGGTATATAGTACTAGTAATGAACGGTAGATCGAGGTGTATGGTTTTAGTGATGAAGGTAGATAGAAGTGTATGGTTCTGGTAATGAAGGTAGATAGAAGTGTATGGTTCTGGTAATGAAGGTAGATAGAAGTGTATGGTTCTGGTAATGAAGGTAGATAGAAGTGTATGGTTCAGTTGTACAAAAGATAGAAAGAGTGAGGAAAGTTGGCAGAAACAAGAATGACGGAAAGTAAGATGAGCACACATGTTAATGAAGAACATACAACAATCCAATATTTCGGCGAAAGCCTATTTCAAGGATCACATTAAAAAAAAACAACACAACAGATAAAAGCACGGAAAATAGATGAAGAAATTAAACATTTAGCTGCTCCTTGTAAGAAAGACAGTCACAAAATGCATGGCACTGAGAACTCCGAAAAACTCCATCTTAATAACGACGGCAGACAGGCATACAGATAGATCGAGTGCTCAATATATTCAACAATTTTCAACAATCATTGATTAGTTCAAAGACAGTCTCATCCGACTACTGTCTACTGACAGCAAGTTAGTCATTAGTTGCAGCATGAGTCAAACAGTTAGAAACAGTTCTAAACCAACATGCAGCAGAGATGTCAAGACCCTGGCATACACAGGTAAACCCCTAGTAAGATGACATGGGCTTTCTAAGCATATTATGGACGTTAAACTGCCACCTTTCTGACCAAGACGAGACGTCAAGAACAGAAAACAGGACGTCAAGAACAGAAAACAGGAAGTCAAGAACAGAGAGGGCTGTTATATTGTGATACAAAGAAGTCTAGAACAGAGAAGGTTATTATATTGTTGCACAAAGAAGTCTAGAACAGAGAAGGTTATTATATTGTTGCACAAAGAAGTCTAGAACAGAGAAGGTTATTATATTGTTGCACAAAGAAGTCTAGAACAGAGAAGGCTGTTATATTGTGACACAAAGAAGTCTGGAACAGAGCAGCTACACTGGTACACACAGAAACCTAGAACAGAAATATGGCGCCAATCTAGCGCACACAGTGATCAAGAAGAACTGGGCAACAACTCAGGCACAGAAAGAAGTTAACAAAAACTGATAGAGGCTGCAACGTCCAGAACAGAAATGAGCTGATACTGTGACACAGACATAAAAATGTCCAGAACAGAAATGAGCTGATACTGTGACACAGACATAAAAATGTCCAGAACAGAAATGAGCTGATACTGTGACACAGACATAAAAATGTCCAGAACAGAAATGAGCTGATACTGTGACACAGACATAAAAATGTCCAGAACAGAAATGAGCTGATACTGTGACACAGACACACACACACACAAAAAAAAAGCCCAGAACAGAAATGGGCTGATACTGTGACACAGACACAAAAATGTCCAGAACAGAAATAGGCTGGTACTGTGACACAGACACAAAAATGTCCAGAACAGAAATGGGCTGATACTGTGACACAGACACACACACACACACAAAAGCCCAGAACAGAAATGGGCTGATACTGTGACACAGACACAAAAATGTCCAGAACAGAAATGGGCTGATACTGTAACACAGATACAAAAAAGCCCAGAACAGAAATGGGCTGGTACTGTGACACAGACACAAAAATGTCCAGAACAGAAATAGGCTGGTACTGTGACACAGACACAAAAATGTCCAGAACAGAAATAGGCTGATACTGTGACACAGACACCAAAAAAATTCCAGAACAGAAATGAGCTGGTGCTGTAACACAGACACCAAAAACAGAACAGAACTGGGCTGCTACTCTCACACACAAAAGAAATTCAAGACAGAAAATGCACACGGAATTTGTGAGCAAAAAACTGTCCGCCTCCATGGACAGAGGGATTCGGGAAAGGAAAAAAAAAAAACAGAAGCCAAAAACCAGCCCCCTATTCTGACGTCCCAATCAAAGAGTTCAGTCTGAGGAATTAGACAAGAAACTCAAAGACTGACATAACTGCTACACGTAAAACAAACTGTATGCATGCTAGGTTGGGAAGCAGCTGTCAGTTAAGAGAGAATTAGCGCTAAATGAACTACAAGCCACACCCAACGGGAAGGGATCACACATGGTAGGCGTGGTTTGGGAGGGGAAGGGGTGGGATGTACCTTTTGTGTCCACGCTTGAGATTTTCAGTGGTAATCTGGAAGAGACGTCGTACCGAACTGTATGAAAGTACAAGAAAAAAAAAGCATTCCATAACATCATTACATCAGCCTCTCTTTACATAGCATGTCTCCTTATATTACATTACGTTTAAATGTTAGGGTGAAACAAGATGGCTATTTAGGTGTCTGATACTCCAAAAAAACATGAGATATGAGTGAAAGTCTGTCTGAATCCTTTTCCTGCTGCCCTCTGCTGACAACGAAGGCTGAGTTCCATATCCATGGGAGTAATTTTACGTGAATATATTTTAAAAAGACAGTCACGGGCTGCATTCCCGTGTGGCTCGCCTTGTCGTTAGATACTTTACATTTTGTGAAACATTACCTAAAACGTGCGTGTGTTGTACCTACTTTTACAGGCAAGCTGAAAGGAGTTAACGGACTGATACGATATAAGACTTCTCTGTCGAATGGCTTGGTGCGTTTCTGAAGACCACTGCATGTGAGTACATAAAATAAAGCAACGGCTCATTTCAATCTTTTATAAACGGTTGCTATTGGCCTGGATAAAGCTTATGTAAAAGATCATGAGAAGCAGGAACAGATAAAGGAACGGCTGGTCACTTCACAACCAAGAAAACTGGCCCGGGAAACTCATCCACTCAACACTGGAATAATGAAGAGTTGTCCTTTTTTTGGCCTCCTAAATCATGCTCGTTCACGCCCTAAGTCATGTTCGTTCACGTCCTACGTCATGTTCGTTCATGTCCTAAGTCATGTTCGTTCACATCCTAAGTCATGTTCGTTCACGTCCTAAGTCATGTTCGTTCACGTCCTAAGTCATGTTCGTTCACGTCCTAAGTCATGTTCGTTTACGTCCTAAGTCATGTTCGTTCACGTCCTAAGTCATGTTCGTTCACGTCCTAAGTCATGTTCGTTCACGTCCTAAGTCATGTTCGTTCACGTCCTAAGTCATGTTCGTTCACGTCCTAAGTCAAATTCGTTTACGTTAAGTCCGGTGCCAGGTAGTGGGCAGTTTTCTTCACACACCGTGGCAGACCCAATGTCTGTCTCACGAGACACATGGTCACGCCAGGTTCTTCTCTTGACTGATAGTTTACCAAATGTGAGAGAAAACTGAGCCAGTTCTTCTCATGGTACCGCTTCCTCTTGGCCATAAACTGACTGGACAGGATTTAGACTGTCACGTGGATATCACTAGTCAGAGCCTGTGCCATGAAATCTCCAGGCAGCTCTGACACAATTCATCCTCTGTAGACCAAACTTCCAACTGACCTGAGTGCTGTGAAACGACGAAACGTCACCAGATGAAAGCATGGAAGAACGAACTCATGTCCGAGACGATAGAGTTAACATTTCGAAAAATGAACGGAACAGAACCGAACTTAAATAAAGAACCAACGACTGAAAACACTAAAGAAACCAGCCTGGGTAGACACTTCTAAAGCAATCATTCCTAAATTAGTTGCTCTATGAAAATATCAGTTTCAATGAAAGAGCAGCTGCTGATGGCTCTTGTTGCTAGTAGGTATTCCAGACAATACTCTGCACTAAACATTTTCTGTTTATGATGAATTATAATAATTATAATACATAAACAAAAGCTAAACACTTCCAGAAATAACCTAAACTATCGCTACTAGGGATCATATTTGCAGTTAACGTGATCCTAGAAATACTGGACAGACATACAGAGTCACGGGAAAATGGGACCTTCCTTATCTAATGTTAGAAAACACGCACCAAGATCCTGCGGAAAAATAACATCTATAACTTGTCTTGTCTCCTTCCTCTAGTATCTTTAAGTGTTGAGGCTGAGGACGGGGGGGGGGGGGGGGCGCTTCCAGTGAAACTAAATGTAGTCAGAACTGTGTGGCTAAGATTGCTGTGATGGAACTGTGTGGCTAAGATTGCTGTGATGGACCTGTGTAGTTAAGATTGCTGTGATGGACCTGTGTGGCTAAGATTGCTGTGATGGACCTGTGTGGCTAAGATTGCTGTGATGGAACTGTGTGGCTAAGATTGCTGTGATGGACCTGTGTGGCTAAGATTGCTGTGATGGACCTGTGTGGCTAAGATTGCTGTGATGGACCTGTGTGGCTAAGATTGCTGTGATGGACCTGTGTGGCTAAGATTGCTGTGATGGACCTGTGTGGCTAAGATTGCTGTGATGGACCTGTGTGGCTAAGATTGCTGTGATGGACCTGTGTGGCTAAGATTGCTGTGATGGACCTGTGTGGCTAAGATTGCTGTGATGGACCTGTGTGGCTAAGATTGCTGTGATGGACCTGTGTGGCTAAGATTGCTGTGATGGACCTGTGTGGCTAAGATTGCTGTGATGGACCTGTGTGGCTAAGATTGCTGTGATGGACCCGTGTGGGGAAGAGATGAAGGAGACTACAAGAGTGGGGGGAGATGTGTACAGCAGAATATGATAATGTAGAAATGTGGGGAGATCTATATACCAGAATAAGATAAATGTAGAAATGTGGGGAGATCTATATACCAGAATAAGATAAATGTAGAAATGTGGGGAGATCTATATACCAGAATAAGATAAATGTAGAAATGTGGGGAGATCTATATACCAGAATAAGATAAATGTAGAAATGTGGGGAGATCTATATACCAGAAAAAGATAAATATAGAAACGTAGGGAGATCGATATAGCAGCATTAGATAAATGTAAAATTGTTGGGAGATGTGATGTAAGAATAAGATAAAAATACAAATGTGAGTAGATCTGTATATCAGAATAAGGAACATGTAGAAACGGGATGTAGATAATGTTTTACATGAAGTAAGCAGTAGATATTTCTCAACACCGTACTCAGAATCTCTTTGGGGAACTTGAAGATTAAACTATATTTTCCTTGCATGTTTCAGCTACATCTGGGAGACCTTTCTTATGGTTCTTAAGCCGTCACGTATGTGTCAGTAACTTGAGCTGCCAGTTATTAAATGATATGTACACACTGCTCTATGGTGTACAAGTATGGACGTTAAATGTTAAAAAAATGAGGATAACAGTGATGCTCTTGAACTGTGGACATACAGAAGAATAGGGTGATCTCCAAGGGTAAAAACAAAGTAGTAATAAGTCAACGAAAACTGAAAAGGGAAATAACAAAGAATATACAATTAAGAATCGGTTAAAAATGTCGACAATATCAAAAGTCAGAATACAATAATGAAAATCATAACTGAAGGAAAAGATGAAGAAAAAAAAACAGAAAAGGGATGAGAGCGATATATCATCATCATCATCATCATGTGCCGTGCCGACTGGCGTTGGCTATTATGCTTCTCCAGAGTACCCGATCCTTCATGCAGGCCATCAGTTCAGTTGGTGATCTCCTCTCACACCATCCCATCAGACTGTCCAGTATCATTTCTCTTGGTCTTCCTCTTGATCTTCTTCCTTCTATTTTTCCTGTTATAATATTTTCAATGCCCCCTCTTCTCATTGCACGTCCTATGAAAGTACATTGTCTCTTTCTCTTATCTTTTTGACAAGAGCGATATATACGGGAGATAAAAAATCAAGTGTTTTGCTGGATCCACCGTCGAAGCAAGGGACAAAGAAAGATGGAGATCCATTTCAATCAACTTCTGCTGGATATATGGCACAAGATGATGCTGATGACTCGGCTTTGTTCTGGCGGTATAGATTTTCCTTACAGTAAAGCAGATCGTCAGCTCTGTGTAAGTATTACAAGTACTACAGCACGGACTGAGTCAGCACACAGGCGATAAGCATGACCAGATAAAATACCTCATTCATTACAATATCATGTTTCTATCCGTCTTCCAAGATAGTTTTGAAGAGATAAACGCTGCTTCTTACACAGCATCGACGCGTTAAGCAGCCTGTCTCATGACTGATTCTACCAATAGCTGATTGTCATAATCAACCAGCCTAACACCAAACCATGATGTTTGTTGAAAGATCAAATCTCTTTGCGCTTTCGCCGTCTGCCTGGACCCTCGTTTCTTGTTCACATGGTACAGCTGGCTAAGTACCGGTGGTTATAGCCACACAGAAACAGAAGGCAGCTCTAAGAATTTTCTGTGTAAATTTGTCTTCTGGAATGCCACTCTGATGAGACGCTGATTCAGTAACTTGTTTGTGATGGTCAAGGCGGTAAAGTTGTAAAAACATGGTTGATACTAACCAAAAACGGTGTCCGATGACCACTTTTTAACCTCTGAAGATTTACGAAACAAAAAAAAACAATAAAAGAATTTGTACTTTTCTTAGTAACCCCCCCCCTCACAAAAAAAAAAAAGAAATTAATCAGGTTGGTCTATTTCTAAGGTTGATAGTTTGAAACATTCCTCTCTTGTATTTGAACCTTTAAATCTTTTTTCTTGTGCCTGGTCCAACACATTTCTTTCTTTCTATCTCACCAGCTCAATCAATTCTGCCTACTGTCTGCCAGCTACTGAGTCTATGAATGTCAGTACTGTCTGCCAGCTACTGAGTCTATGAATGTCAGTACTGTCTGCCAGCTACTGAGTCTATGAATGTCAGTATTGTCTGCCAGCTACTGAGTCTATGAATGCCAGTATTGTCTGCCAGCTACTGAGTCTATGAATGTCAGTACTGTCTGCCAGCTACTGAGTCTGTGAATGTCAATACCCTTTTCACTTCATTCTTTATCTCTTTGCTAAGTCCTCCCCCGCCCCCCCCCCCACCACCTCCCAAATGAGATTCAGCTTCTATTCTGTCCCTGTGCTGTCTGAAGATTTTGCTGTAAATAAAAAAGGTCAAGGTGATTGTGGCAAATTTTTTACCTGGACACAAGCTAGACACATCTAGCTCTAGCAGTTTTTTTGTTGGTCAGATCTCCACCCTCCGAGAACACTTCCAGACAACCTACCTGTGATAACAGCACAGAGAAGAACATGTCCCAGGTGTTAACTCTCAGACTGTCCAGCAGCAGCCATGAATCAAGAACGATTTTTATTATCATTAACCACGACCGCCATGTTTCTTCGTGAAATGATGCGTCCATTTTTAACCTTTAGAGAAGGTTAAGCTTACAAACTGACAACTACGGAACAAAACCATATAAATGTTTTTAAGGCCTTTTAAACGACCCATGGTAGTCAAAGAGTTCAAAGATCTGTTCAAAGGTGATGTGGCTGTGGGAGAAAATAAAGAACAAAAGTCGCGCCTCAGACTTCCACAGTGAGAAAAGCTTTGAGCAGTGTGTGGACATCATTAGAAAAGCTGTGAGCAGTGTGTGGACATCATGAGAAAAGCTTGAGCAGTGTGTGAACATCATTAGAAAAGCTTTAAGCAGTGTGTGGACATCATTAGAAAAGCTTTGAGCAGTGTGTGGACATCATGAGAAAAGCTTTGAGCAGTGTGTGGACATCACGAGAAAAGCTTTGAGCAGTGTGTGAACATCATTAGAAAAGCTTTGAGCAGTGTGTGGACATCATTAGAAAAGCTTTGAGCATGAGAAAAGCTTTAAGCAGTGTGTGGACATCATGAGAAAAGCTTTGAGCAGTGTGTGGATATCATGAGAAAAGCTTTAAGCAGTGTGTGGGCATCATTAGAAAAGCTTTGAGCAATGTGTGGACATCATGAGAAAAGCTTTGAGCAGTGTGTGGACATCATTAGAAAAGCTTTAAGCAGTGTGTGGACATCATGAGAAAAGCTTTGAGCAGTGTGTGGACATCATGAGACAGACGATACAAACCTTTCACAGTGAAGTCTTTACGAGCCTCTCCTACAGCATTGTTCACAACACACTGGTAGAGCCCTGCATCACTCTGCGTTGCGTTCTTGATCTGAAGCTGTGACTGGCGCCTGAAACAGACCAGACCAGTTTGATGGAGCTTACTTAGATCTATACTCTTCTGGTGCCTAAATGATCATGAAAGTGTTGAAACTGTTTAAAGCAAAAGCATGAACAGCTTCATCAATTAACGAGCAGACAGTTGTAATGTTTTGCTTGACACCGTAATCATTACGAAAACATACAGGACAAAGAGACGGGGGAAAGAATGTAAAATATAAATTCATATGAATGCTATGCAACAAATTAGAATTAACAAATAATTTATTTTTAAAAGGGAGCACATAAGTAGAAGCTGTGTCTAGGGTACACACTTCCTCACAGATGAGGTAAGATACATGGTTCTCTGACATAGATGAGGTAAGATACATGGTTCTCTGACATAGATGAGGTAAGATACATGGTTCTCTGACATAGATGAGGTAAGATACATGGTTCTCTGACATAGATGAGGTAAGATACATGGTTCTCTGACATAGATGAGGTAAGATACATGGTTCTCTGACATAGATGAGGTAAGATACATGGTTCTCTGACATAGATGAGGTAAGATACATGGTTCTCTGACATAGATGAGGTAAGATACATGGTTCTCTGACATAGATGAGGTAAGATACACGTTGCTTCGAAATAGATGAGGTAAGATACACGTTGCTTCGAAATAGATGAGGTAAGATACACGTTGCTTCGAAATAGATGAGGTAAGATACACGTTGCTTCGAAATAGATGAGGTAAGATACATGTTGCTTCGAAATAGATGAGGAAAGATACATGGTTCTCTGACATAGATGAGGTAAGATACATGGTTCTCTGACATAGATGAGGTAAGATACATGGTTCTCTGACATAGATGAGGTAAGATACATGGTTCTCTGACATAGATGAGGTAAGATACATGGTTCTCTGACATAGATGAGGTAAGATACACGTTGCTTCGAAATAGATGAGGTAAGATACACGTTGCTTCGAAATAGATGAGGTAAGATACACGTTGCTTCGAAATAGATGAGGTAAGATACACGTTGCTTCGAAATAGATGAGGTAAGATACACGTTGCTTCGAAATAGATGAGGTAAGATACACGTTGCTTCGAAATAGATGAGGTAAGATACACGTTGCTTCGAAATAGATGAGGTAAGATACACGTTGCTTCGAAATAGATGAGGTAAGATACACGTTGCTTCGAAATAGATGAGGTAAGATACACGTTGCTTCGAAATAGATGAGGTAAGATACATGGTTCTCTGACATAGATGAGGTAAGATACATGGTTCTCTGACATAGATGAGGTAAGATACATGGTTCTCTGACATAGATGAGGTAAGATACATGGTTCTCTGACATAGATGAGGTAAGATACATGGTTCTCTGACATAGATGAGGTAAGATACATGATGTTTCGACACAGATGAAGTAAAATACGAGGGGAGGTCACTAGGTAACTCGCAAATGCGTTAAAAAAAGAAACAACTAAATGCGACAGTAATTTGAAAACTTTTAATTTTTGAACCTACATTATTCCCCTATTTCTCAACGTAATCGCTACCAACATTGATACATTTGTCCCATCCTTATATATATATATATATATATATATATATAACAATGTTTCAATTTGCGAGTTATTTAGTGACTTCCTCTCGTATATTCTGTTTTGACACAGATGATGTAAGATACGCGTTGTTGTGAAATAGATGAGGTAAGATACATGTTGCTTCGACACAGATGAGGTAAGATACGTGTTGTTGTGAAATAGATGAGGTAAGATACATGACGCTTCGACACAGATGAGGTAAGATACGTGCTGCTTTGACACAGATGAGGTAAGATACGTGCTGTTTCGAAATTGATGAGGTAAGATACCTGCAGCTTTGACACAGATTAGGTAAGATGAGGTGCTCGACACAGATGGGAGTTAAGGACGCTAAAAAATGTGACCATAGAAGCTTTAGCGAAAACAGATGAAAGGAGAAACTGACATAAGCAGACAAACACCATGGCCAAAAAAAGAAAAAGGGCGCAGCCATAGTGATTATTAACATACAAGGTTGACTAGGAGTTATGACGCAGCGGAGGACAACTCTGCCTTCTTTCTCACAGTGTAGGGAGTTTGATGGGCCAACACGCTTGTCGAAGCAACAAAGCTGCAGAAACTGTGTGGTCGTTTTACTTCATGGAGGCGAGAACCAGTACTAACATGCAAGAGGTAAAATGAAACTCCCGAAAACAAAACCAAAATGTGATTAGAAGACACAAATTAGTGTCAACAGAGAAGAAAGACAATGTGGTAGTTCTTGGATCCATCTCGACCCCGATCCTTCGTCTGAAGACCTCAACATTTCCTAAGAGAGTACCTCAAAAGGGCAGCACAGACCAAATATTACAGGATCAGCGTAGTTCGTATTAACGAACCCTTTGGCTTCTGGCAAGCAGCGTCTGTTTATACCGGGCACTGTGCCAGAGCCACGCAGAGATCTCAAGGTCTCCGGAACAGGTAGGCTGAGGATGAGTGAGAAGATCTGAAGGTCTCCGGAGCAGGTAGGCTGAGGATGAGTGAGAAGATCTGAAGGTCTCCGGAGTTTTATCCTCAATATTTCTAACACGTAGTTCGGTGGTTTTTCGATTTACGAGCACTGTATTTTCATTGTGAGGACGTTACGCGGTTTGTTTTGTTTGGTGAGGAAAGATGAGCAGGAAGATGAGGTCAGGTAGGGTGAGGATGAGTGAGGCGATGAGGGTAGGTAGGGTGAAGATGAGCAGGAAGATGAGATCAGGTAGGGTGAGGATGAGTGGGAAGATGAGGGGAGGTAAGCTGATGATGAGTGGGAAGATGAGGGCAGGTAAGCTGATGATGAGTGGGAAGATGAGGGGAGGTAAGCTGATGATGAGTGGGAAGATGAGGGCAGGTAGGGTGAAGATGAGCAGGAAGATGAGGGCAGGTAAGCTGATGATGAGTGGAAAGATGATGGCAGGTAAGCTGATGATGAGTGGGAAGATGAGGGGATGTAAGCTGATGATGAGTGGGAAGATGAGGGGAGGTAAGCTGATGATGAGTGGGAAGATGAGGGCAGGTAAGCTGATGATGAGTGGGAAGATGAGGGGAGGTAAGCTGATGATGAGTGGGAAGATGAGGGCAGGTAGGGTGAAGATGAGCAGGAAGATGAGGGCAGGTAAGCTGATGATGAGTGGAAAGATGATGGCAGGTAAGCTGATGATGAGTGGGAAGATGAGGGGATGTAAGCTGATGATGAGTGGGAAGATGAGGGGAGGTAAGCTGATGATGAGTGGGACGATGAGGGCAGGTAAGCTGATGATGAATGGGAAGATGATGGCAGCTAAGCTGATGATGAGTGGGAAGATGAGGGCATGTAAGCTGATGATGAGTGGAAAGATAAAGGCAGGTAAGCTGATGATGAGTGGGAAGATAAAGTTAGGTAAGCTGAGGATGAGTGGAAAGATAAGGGCAGGCATGGTGAGAATGAGTGGCATGGTGAGGGAAGGGTGACTGACGGCGATGTCAGTTGTGCCTTAATTAAAACCTCGATAATGATGAAAGAATTTCTCCAACACAGAAGGCCATTTCTTTCTTTCTTTCTTTCTTTCTTCCTTTTTTTTTCCTTTCCTGCTTTCTTTCGTCATTCTGTTAAATCATATCTTGAGTTCTTGACAAGATCTTAAAGTGAAAACAGACCTCTCTAACTGGGTTACTGGTTTGGCGCATTGCCAAGAACTAATCTTACTTATACAAACGTAACAAGTACATGCAGAAAATAATTATAACAATTACTGTATCATCCTCCATCAAATTAAATGTCTCCAGCCTACATGAGAGACCAGAAAGTGCTTGCGAATGAACATCGAAAGGATTGATAAAAACAGGGATAAAAGAAAGAAAGAAAGAAAGAAACAAACAAACAAACAAAAGTCAAAGAAAGAAAGGAAGAAAGAAATAAATAAAGAAACAAACAAAAGTCGAAGAAAGAAAGGAAAAAGGAAAGAAGCAAACAAAGGACAATAACGGCAACAAACATTAACTCTCTCGGCAAACATTGAAAAGACTCTCATGAAATGTGACATAAAGAAGTGATACTGAAACACTGGTTGGCTCCAGGCACAGAATGTTCAAATAGAAAACAATGACGTTTACACACAGTAAAGTCAAAGAGCACCTGGTTGCATGTTCGGCTTTTGGGAACAAAAAATAGTAGATAAAGTACTTCACTGTCTCTAGTAGGACCAGCAGCCACTTTACCGTGAGAAGACCAGCAGCCATCTTTCCGAGAGAGGACCAGAGGCCACCTTACCGTGAAAGAACCAACAGCCACTTACCATGAGAGGACCAGCGGCTCCCTTACCATGAGAGGACCAGCGGCCATCTAACCATGACAGGACCAGGGCCACCTTACCATGGTAGGACCAGCGGCCATCTTACCATGACAGGACCAGGGCCACCTTACCATGATAGGACCAGCGGCCACCTTACCATGAGAATACCAGCGGCCACTTTAACATGAGAGAACCAGAAACCACCTTGCCATGAGAGGACCAGCGGTCACCTTACTGTTAAAGGACCAGCAGCCACCTTGCCATGAGAGAACCAGAGGCCCCCTTACCGCGAGATAACCAGCGGCCCCTTTACAGTGAGAGGACCAGCGGCTCCCTTACCATGAGAGGACCAGCGGCCATCTAACCATGACAGGACCAGGGCCACCTTACCATGGTAGGACCAGCGGCCATCTTACCATGACAGGACCAGGGCCACCTTACCATGATAGGACCAGCGGCCACCTTACCATGAGAATACCAGCGGCCACTTTAACATGAGAGAACCAGAAACCACCTTGCCATGAGAGGACCAGCGGTCACCTTACCGTTAAAGGACCAGCAGCCACCTTGCCATGAGAGAACCAGAGGCCCCCTTACCGCGAGATAACCAGCGGCCACCGTTCCATGAGAGGACCAGCGGCCCCTTTACAGTGAGAGGACCAGCGGCCCCCTTATCTTGAGAGGACCAGAGGCCACCTTGCCATGAGAGAGGACCAGCAGCCACCTTGCCATGAGAGAGGACCAGCAGCCACCTTGCCATGAGAGGACCAGCGGCCACCTTGCCATGAGAGAGGACCAGTAGCCACCTTGCCATGAGAGGACCAGCGGCCACCTTGTCATGAGAGGACCAGCAGCCACCTTGCCATGAGAGAGGACCAGCAGCCACCTTGCCATGAGAGGACCAGCAGCCACCTTGCCATCAGAGGACCAGCAGCCACCTTGCCGTGAGAGGACCAGCAGTCACCTTGCCGTGAGAGGACCAGCAGCCACCTTGCCGTGAGAGGACCAGCAGCCACCTTGCCGTGAGAGGACCAGCAGCCACCTTGCCATCAGAGGACCAGCAGCCACCTTGCCGTGAGAGGACCAGCAGTCACCTTGCCGTGAGAAGACCAGCAGTCGCCTTGCCATAAGAAGACCAGCAGTCGCCTTGTCATAAGAAGACCAGCAGTCGCCTTGTCATAAGAAGACCAGCAGTCGCCTTGTCATAAGAAGACCAGCAGTCGCCTTGCCATGATAAGACCAGCAGTCACCTTATCGTGAGAAGACCAGCAGTCGCCTTGCCATGATAAGACCAGCAGTCCCCTTATCGTGAGAAGACCAGCAGTCGCCCTGCCGTGAGAAGACCAGCAGTCGCCTTGCCGTGAGAAGACCAGCAGTCGCCTTGCCATAAGAAGACCAGCAGTCGCCTTGTCATAAGAAGACCAGCAGTCGCCTTGTCATAAGAAGACCAGCAGCCGCCTTGTCATAAGAAGACCAGCAGTCGCCCTGCTGTGAGAAGACCAGCAGTCGCCTTGCCGTGAGAAGACCAGCAGTCGCCTTGCCGTGAGAAGACCAGCAGTCGCCTTGCCATAAGAAGACCAGCAGTCGCCTTGCCATAAGAAGACCAGCAGTCGCCTTGTCATAAGAAGACCAGCAGTCGCCTTGCCGTGAGAAGACCAACAGTCGCCTTGCCGTGAGAAGACCAGCAGTCGCCTTGCCATAAGAAGACCAGCAGTCGCCTTGTCATAAGAAGACCAGCAGTCGCCTTGCCGTGAGAAGACCAGCAGTCGCCTTGCCATGATAAGACCAGCAGTCCCCTTATCGTGAGAAGACCAGCAGTCGCCTTGCCGTGAGAAGACCAATAGTCGCCTTGCCGTGAGAAGACCAGCAGTCGCCTTGCCATAAGAAGACCAGCAGTCGCCTTGCCATAAGAAGACCAGCAGTCGCCTTGCCGTGAGAAGACCAACAGTCGCCTTGCCGTGAGAAGACCAGCAGTCGCCTTGTCATAAGAAGACCAGCAGTCGCCTTGCCGTGAAAGGCTAGCGCAACATCCACTCAGCCGTCTCACATCTTCCTCAGTGTGTGCGAGATCGCGACACTCGACTCAGGTTACAACACAAGTTCTGTCGCTTCAATGAAGAGATCTAGCAGGTATACACACACTATATATATACACTAATGATCTCCTGTAATGTCCAGTGCATACTGGATAACAATAGGCAACAAACTTTTATTTGTACAAAAAGGTAGTTTCTGAGCACTGTTTCCACGAAGAATGCTTCACCTAAATGGCAGTGGTGAACAAAACAACCCCCCCCCCCCCCCCCCACGAAAGCAAGGCTACTGTGTCAAATAAGAGACAAATGCCTCTGATGTATCAAGAAAAAGAATTAACAAAGTACAAAAAGTGTAATCGAACGAAGTAAAAATGATTCTTCGTTAGTTTAATGTCTTTATCATGGTACTCCGGCTACCTCACAGATCCATGGAAGGAGAATCTTTGCTTAGAAGTTGGCTAGCTCATAGATCCATGGAAGGAGAATCTTTGCTTAGAAGTTGGCTAGCTCATAGATCCATGGAAGGAGAATCTTTGCTTAGAAGTTGGCTAGCTCATAGATCCATGGAAGGAGAATCTTTGCTTAGAAGTTGGCTAGCTCATAGATCCATGGAAGGAGAATCTTTGCTTAGAAGTTGGCTAGCTCATAGATCTATGGAAGGAGAATCTTTGCTTAGAATTGGCTAGCTCATATATCTATGGAAGGAGAATCTTTGCTTAGAAGTAGGCTAGCTCATAGATCCATGGAAGGAGAATCTTTTTTTAAGATGTGGACCACCTCACAGATTCACTGTAGGAGAATCTTTGTTTACATGTGGGCTAGCTCAAAAAGCCATGGAAGGAGAAGCTGATTAGATGCATGTACTCTGTAGCACTAGTGAGAATTCTTATGATCAGAAGGCGATGGCAAGAGGCATAGAACTTACTGTCTTCAGTTCAAGAAGCCCTGCCTGTATCGATTCGGTCACTCTCTGTATAATATATCTCAATGTATTAATATCAGAAAACAAGACATGGCCTGCCTCACTAGGCAGGGTTTGTTCTATGGAAGTAACTCAGACCAACAGATAAATCAATTCAGACAGCAAAAATGAGATTCTCAGATCATTGTTGTGATCAGCTAAGGTGGTAAATAAGAATGTCTGACAAACAATGTTGTGAGTGAAAAACTGGAAATTTCATACAAAATTATTGAAAATATGGTTCAACACTTATTGAATGTATGAAAAGAGAGAAGATATTTGACCGACTGTCAGAAACAAACTGACAGACAGAATTAGACGACCAAATCATTCCGTTATCTCTAGTGCGATGTGCACAGTTTGAAAAAAAAGTAAGAGCACACTAGGAAGAATGTGTGACAAGTGAGGAGATAACTAAACGAACAGGCAGTGAGAATGTCGCATGGCCTTGTAAGTAATGATTATAGTTGTTATGATTATTATTATTAATGGATATGATTATGAAAAATACTGTAAACAAAACAGTAACATCGAATAATCGAACAGAGACAGAGAAAAGTAAGTAGGAAAAGAAGAGAAAGGTATAGAACTTCCATGACACTAGAACAAGACGCAGACAAAAGTAAACAGTGAAAACAGGGAATAGAAAAAGACGAGACTCAGTGATGCTGATATTTAGGTAATACAAAGGAAGGACGCCAGAAAGTAGGATGGTCCAGTGATAACAAAGCAGTGACTGGACGTTGACACGAGTAAACAAAATAGAAAAGACGAATAGAAAAGGCAGACACAATGAAAAGCGAGGACACAATAACCCCCCCCCCCATGAAAGAGCAAGATAACTTAGGTAAATGACAACTGTATAGACGGAGTTGACATTTTGACACATATTAGCGTTAGGGCGACATTAAGACGCTATTGCACACGGTTCTGAGATAAAGGAGTGACAAATTAAGCCAGCTGACCAACTAAATATTTAGAGGCGTGGCCTATTGGACAACTGACTTACGACATATAAGTCACGGGGCAGTTTGAATGACGGGCAATCAGAACGCTCACGGGAACTAGAGGACATCTGAAGAGTGGAGCCAAAATACTTATTGGTTAATCCATCAAGCTGGACCTGAAGATAAAAAGGCGAGCGGAGAGACAGGAGAGGACGAAGAAGTACAGAAATAGAGGAGAGGGGAGAAAGAGAGGGAGCCCGAAGACTGAGGGACAAGGACGGTCAGTGAATAGAGACCGGTCCAGACGTCAAAGTAAGGAGCACGAGAAGGAAGGAGCCCTCAAGAGGAGGAAGTCCAGAGGCTTGCGGACAAGTGAAGAGGATCGTCAGAAGTAGACAGAGAAGAGAAGAACAGCAGACGGAAGAACAGACAATCAGGGACAATCAGAGAAGAACAGCAGACGGAAGAACAGACAATCAGGGACAATCAGAGAAGAACAGCAGAAGAAGAACACACACCAGAGAAGACACGAGAGAGAAAGAAGACGTAGATAACGACAGATGGAATAGATGGACAATTTGACCAATAGATACTCAGGAAAAGCAGTTTTGAAGAAGTAGTTTTAGGACAGACTGAAGATGTGTTTCAAGTGATTAAGAAGAATTTATACTTTTGGAACTTCGACTACAGTGATTTAGACGAGCAATTAGTTGACCACGTGGTGCAGATCTGATATAATACTGAGGTAGCAATCGTCCCAGTGTCACGTGTAGAATATCTTGAAATTGAGAACATTGAGAAATGCTGTATGTAAAATAAGACAGAGTTTGATAATATTGTGAAGAAATGATTATGTGGTGAAACGACGAAACTGACGAAGATTATGTCATATTACATCTTATTTCAAGTCATGTTCTGAATTCTAAGTCGAATATCTTATCTGTCAGAATTAAATAATGCAGTGAACATTTCATTGGGCTTGCTCTGATTTAATGAATGTTGTAAAGTTTTGTGAAACCTCTGTGTGTTCTATCAAAGAACAAAGAACTTCGACTTCATCAATATAATAAGAACAAAGAACTTCAGGTAAACAATAATATGATAAGAGTTCACAACTTGAAAATATTATAAGAACATTACTAGAGAGGTCAAAGGACGAAGATGGAAATGGCTGGGCTACATACTATGAATGGAAAGAACAAGACACCCCTAGACCGCCTTGACTTGGACACCTCAGAGGAAAATGAGGGGCAGGCCATTGGGGGCATACAATACAGGAAGAATCAGAGAAAGAGGGAAAGAGATTGTCTTAGGTATCCCAACTTGTTCATGACGGGACTGGTTGGAGTACCTTTGTTGATGCATTATGCTCCACTGGGAGTACACAGGACTAATGATGTGCATACTTTTTTTTAGCTTTTACCAAGTTATACATAAAGTCATATTGTTTGTATAGCATTTTTCTATAAATATCTACCATCTTCAGTCAACCACACAGTGGTTGTATATATCATGACACTTTTATATCAACTGTCTCCATGAAATATCTCAGTTATATAGTGTCGTGCCGACAGATACTGACAATCATGCTTCTCTGTGGTATTTCAAGTGAACTCCGCCGCCTTGTGCCACTTGGTCCGCCTGTTAAGATATTTTTGCTCTCTCTCAAACCTGAAGCTAGCAGAGTCTGTGAAGTACGCCAGGATATACCATATATTTATCTACGTAAGCGTGATGTTTGTTTGTGTAATACGGCCGTCCCTCCGGCTACCCAGCGGCTTCGCAACATGCGGCCCGCGTACTGGATGAGAACGTTTATTTTCTTGGCTCTCCTATCAAATACTGGTGACCGGGATTACCTCCCCTGATTACAGTCGGTAGGTAAGGCCTGGCTAGCTCCACGTTCTTACAACATTATAAGGATCATTCAGTTCAATTCTACAGGAACAAGTGTCCAGGGTTGCTAACTTTGTCGGGAAACTATGTGACCAAGCAGTTCTTTTCCGACCTGTTTTTTGATAATGCGAAAAACAAACAGCACTCTGTGGTGGTGGTGGATTTCCTATTAAACTCAGTAGACTTAAACCTAATGGGCCCTATAAGGCAGAGGGCCTGGTGCTTTGTCCAAGAGAACAAGATTGTGTTCATGTATGATTAGTGTTTTAGCGCATGTGTGCACATCCGTTTTGGTGTAGAGGTTACACAGGGATGTATGGTTCAGCTTGTGACACAGATAAAGGAGAGGTATAGAGATATACGCTAACAGAAGACGAAAAGGAATGTCATGCGGTAATACAAACAACTAGAACAACTCAATATTTTGCCTACACGGCTGTTAAGGCCACATGAAAGGGCACAGCAAAAAAATAAATACACACGTACACTCACAATCATCACACTTATCTCTTCCGCCACTATTTAAAATATTATCTTTTTATTTTAATTTGCTTTTCACGGATATCATTTAGAAATGTCGTTAAATCTAGAACATTCCATGCAATGAGCAACATCTTATGAAAACTACCCAAGTATTTCCAGCAAGGTCGGGATACGAGACGAAACTTCTGGCTATCAAGCGAAACAACTCACAAATGAGGTCACAAGTCGATTCTGGCCGACGAGACTGATCTCCCCTAACGGAAATTGTTTAACCTGTGGTCCAGGGGTTGAACTCAGGGAATGAGAAGTACATGAAAAACTAACAAGATGCTACAGCGAACATTCCGAGACTTCATGTTTTATGGTGGGCTCACCAATCGCTTGGAACAACCCGGCCACTCACATCTCAGCCTGCAGGTTTCAGTACTTGCTGGATCTAAATTTACACGTGACCGTAAACCCGTCATACTTTGAATATAAATCATTGGGAGCCCCGACCTACATCTGCCATTTTGTTAAATTACATTCGAATGTTAACTTTCGCAAACCAACAGTGTAACATCGTTAGGGAAGTTTCCAAGAAATTACAGTGACGAATATAAGAAAACTCAAGACTTTTTTGTCTTATAAGACAGTTCTGAAGCAGACAGATGTCTGTTTGTAGAATTTTTCAAGCATCGATTTGTCAGGTCATCACTGATTATGCTACATAAGAGTTGCATAATAAACAACAGTATTATGAGTCTATATCAAGATTCTGTCTCTCTGTGCTTACGTCTTCCGTATTTAAAGTTGGCATTCACTTCCTTCTCAGACTGCGTAGCACGTTGTACGTAAGAGCTATCCTCTGTATAATTCTAAATACTGTTAACTGACGCATGGGATATGATGCGGATTATGTGTATTAGGCCACAAATTTTGAAGTTCCCTGGGTGTTGATTTGTTTGTTCCGGATTCATTTCGTCCTGCTTCATGTTTTAGTAAACATCCGTAAAGTTGGAGAAAATAGCTTCTGTGAAGTTGAGGCAGTGGAGGACAGGATAAACATTTCTTTTGGGAAAAAAAAAAACAAAAATGGAATGGAACTGAGAGGAGAAAAGACAGGTGAAATTTTGATAAGAATGTGAATGTATGGAAAAACAAATTTTAATAACAAGAATGTGAATGTGTGGAAAAACACATTTTAATAAGAATGTGAATGTGTGGAGAAGAAGTGCAATCGCTTGTTGATCATTACTTTGTAATCACAATGATACCCAGTACTTTGTAATCACAGTGATACCCAGTACTTTGTAATGACACCGATATCCATTACTTTGTACTTGCCTGCACAAGAACATGAAACTTATTTCAAACTACGGAAGTGGGAAGAAGTTATGAAGAAAAAAAAATGTTGTACTTACTTGCGACTTTTAATTCGGACTTTTCCTTTCCTCGTCGGCGGCAACAAGATGCCATCTTTGTACCAAGAGAATTCTGGGCTGGGTTTACCTTCTGCAGAACATTTCAAGGTGACATTGGACCCAGCGGGCAGGCTGTCTGGACCTGTGAGCATGCTGATTGTTGGTTTCTGGGCTGATGAACGAAAGATAAAGTGTCTTTTATTAGAACATGGTAAAAAAACACGACAATAATTCATACTGAAAATAGAAGATAAAGAGACACATTTTAAGTGAGAAGTGAGAAGGTGACACTCTGATAGCAAGATGAGGGGGCAAACTAGAAAGATGAGGCGGCAAACTAGAAAGATGAGGCGGAAAACTAGAAAGACGAGGCGCAGACTAGAAAGATGAGGCGGTAAACTAGAAAGATGAGGCGGAAAACTAGAAAGACGAGGCGCAGACTAGAAAGATGAGGCGACAAACTAGAGAGATGAGGCGGCAAACTAGAGAGATGAGGCGGCAAACTAGAAAAATGAGGCGGCAAACTAGAAAAATGAGGCGGCAAACTAGAAAGATGAGGCGCAGACTAGAGAGATGAGGAGCAGACTAGAGAGATGAAGAGCAGACTAGAGAGATGAGGTGGCAGACTAGAGAGATGAATGGCAAACTAGAGAGATGAGGCGGCAAACTAGAGAGATGAGGCGGCAAACTAGAGAGATGAGGCGGCAAACTAGAAAGATGAGGCGGCAAACTAGAAAGATGAGGCGGCAAACTAGAAAGATGAGGCGCAGACTAGAGAGATGAGGAGCAGACTAGAGAGATGAGGTGGCAAACTAGAAAGATGAGGCGGCAGATTAGAAAGATGAGGCGGCAGACTAGAAAGATGAGGCGGCAAACTAGAAAGATGAGGCGACAAACTAGAAAGATGAGGCGGCAAACTAGAAAGATGAGGCGGCAAATTAGAGAGATGACTTGTGCCTATAAGGTCATGGGAGGTATAATGTCAAGACTCTCTCGCATCTCCAGAATGTGCTCCAGGTAAACATTTTGTCCTTCACCCGTTGCTATACTAGCTGGTGATGTGGTCGGAACCACACCTGGCCTGGCTGCATTTCCTTCCTCAGCACCAGTTGGAGATGGTACTTAATTATACACCTGGGTGGCTGAGACGCTCCAGCTGGGCTCGAACTCTCTGATTTCGCCATGTGAGACGAGTGCACCAACCACTTCACTACTCATGTACCCAAAAGAGAGCACGGAAAGAAATGAAACAATCAGGCGGGTGCTTTCTAATGTCACTAACGCCCTACACGACAATAAACCAAGCAGGAGACACCAACCAGACTGACTGAGGCATGGGAACATAACTAACAAGCATTCTGGGATTGTGGAGGCCATAGTAAGTGTGCATTGCCCCCCCCCCCCCCGCCAATCTTTTTGTCCGTACACCCGCTGTAGATCGGATGAAGTCCTACAAGCAAGAAAGTGGGCTGTGGGTTACCTCCCTTATTACTTCATCCAATGTGAGCTTTCCTTTGGAGGCAGATATTACCGGTTTTTGGTAGGCAGTTTTCTTGCACACAGAGTTCCAAGTATCCGGGTCTGTGTGGACCTGAGAAGGACAGAAGCTGGGACTCACAGAAACGGATTTGCTATTACTTCCATCACGCTGAACCTTGTTTACAAGTATAAGAACACGACAAACCTGTTGGTAGGCAAACATCTTCATGGAGAAAGACGAGAGTTCGGAAGTCAAAGGTCAGCATCAAGGCAGATAAAAGCAGGACAGAAAACCACAGCCAAACTTTAGATGATAAAAAAAAAGATGATGACTGTAACGGAAGCTGCAATGCTTCTTATGTACCGATGACGATTTTGATGATAGAAGGCGGATTCAAGATGAGAAAACTCTCTTGTAGACAACAAACAGTTTCCGGTGGTTAGGTAAAGCTGAGACGTCTATGTCCTTCAAAACACATTTCATCATGAAACAACCATACAGACACTCGGACACTGTCACGTGATCCCGAGCACAGAGTGAAGAAACAAAAGTACAACCCAACCTAAAGGCTGACACAGTCAACCAGTTTCAAAGAACATACTTACGGAACAAATCAGTGCAAAGTCATTTACAAAGATCCTGGATGGTCAAATGACAACAACAAATACTTGTAACGATTCTGTATTAGACGAACCCAAGACTGACAATTAAATAAAAATCTTTGACAGAATATAATCTTTTCTAATGTCGGGACTCATTACGTCTGAAAACTGGCAGTTTTTGTTTGTTTGTTTGTAATATGAAATGGAGCACAAATGTGAGAGAAACATGTCGGGAAATGAGGCAGAAGAATTTGTCGAGGTAAATAAAAACAAGTGTAATTATTTCCGTGACAAACTGAAATAAGTGTGGCTGTTACTAGCTGAGCTAATTGTGCCATGAAACTCAGTCTCTGAAATATGTCACATTCCAGACAAACGTCATACACCAGAAATATGTACAAAAACATATCAGCTCGGACTAGTCTGTACAATATATATATATATATATATATATATATATATAAACCTGAGTCAGTTTGTGTAGAAAATATCACTTTAGATCGATATGCTGTCCTCTGGTAGGTAGGTAGCACCTCATTCTACTGGACTCCCTGGTTCCAGTCTAGGTCATTCTCTGCTTTTCCTTGTGTCACATCTTAAGTGTTTGTATTTTCCGAAGGTACAGCACAGTGCTCTATCTCTGCCAGCTTCTCTCTGGCCAGCCTTGTTTTCCTCGCGCCCCAGGTGTCCATCTCATGGCTCTTTTAGTGATGTCGCTGTGGCCCATTTTAAGCACATGACCTGTTTTCTTTTTCTTTTCACTAGTAAACGTCTTTTTTGTACTTTCCATTCTCTCTCTCTGAACCTTAAGTGCCCAGGGCACATGGGGCTTCCGCAAGGGTTTTCCACAAATGCCTGTCCTTCGCCTTTTTTTACTCTTGCCCAGGTGAGCCCTCTATTGCTCAACATCCTTTCTGTTGTTCTTCTCCATGTCTCTTTTGGTCTACCCTTACTTCTGTTCCCCTGTGGTGTCCATCTTAGTGCTATTTTTGGTAGTGAGTTGTCAGTCATTCGGAGCACATGTCCCAACCATCGCCAGCGTCTTTCCTCAATAATTGTTGTCAGTGGTTTCATCTGCATTTCTGCTAATAAGATGTTATTTCTTATGGTGTTTGGCCAAAATATTTTTTTAATTCTTCGTAAACATTTAGTCTGGAAAGAATTCAACTTGTTTTCCATTATTACACGTATATCATCTTGTACTTTCCATTGTTACATGTATATCCTCTTGTACTTTCCATTTTTACATGTATGCCCTCATGTACTTTCCATTTTTACATGTATGCCCTCTTGTACTTTCCATTTTTACATGTATGCCCTCTTGTACTTTCCATTTTTACATGTATGCCCTCTTGTACTTTCCATTTTTACATGTATGCCCTCTTGTTCGCCGTGTGCAAGTAAGTCTCTATTTTTTACTATCTGTGGCGTTCTGTATACTTATCACAGGTTACACTGATGAAGATATGTCTTAGAACGAACGAACGAACAAGAGAAAGAACAGACTTCCAGACAAGACAGACAGAAAAATAGACAGACAGACAGACCAGCAAAGTTTCCTTGACAAATCCCATGGACATCATGTCTAGGAACACATGAAATATATCAAAGGAACATTTCAGACACAGGCCTCCATATACGTCAAGATAATCTCGCTGTTAATCAGCTCAAGATTATAATCTTCAAGATTATCTTCTGAGTTTCAGAGCTAGAGTTTCTGGTAGTGAACTTATGAGAGTATTCAATTCAAACGACCTGGCCAGAGAAATTAACCCTACTCCTTATCACACAGAGAAATTAACCCTACTCCTTATCACACAGAGAAATTAACCCTACTCCTTATCACACAGAGAAATTAACCCTACTCCTTATCACACAGATATATGAAACACGAAGCCATGCCTAAAATCTCGAGCAACGGGTTAATTGAAAGTTCAGACAGAGGACTTTCCATTGCCGCTCCCCCCCCCCCAAAAAAAAAAACGTCCACATCACGTGATTGGGTGTAACGTGAGTTAAGGCCCTCGTCTCTTTGGATGGGCGTGGCTGTTATCACAATTTCGTCTTTTGATATGAGTCTAGTCAGTGTTCCCTATACGCTCTGTGTCAGTAAGAGCTGCCGCCCTTAACATGCTATAGATCTCGTTCATGTGCCCTGTGCTAGACTTAGTAGATGTCATTTACATGTCATAATGTTCATGTGTCCTGTGTTATAATCAATAGATATTGTTTATATGTCAAAGATCTTGTTTATTTGTTCCGTGTTAGACTTAACAGATGTGCTTAGCACGTCATAGATCTTGTTCATATGGTGTGTTTTAGATTTAAGAGACGTAATTGAAATGTCACAGATCTTGTTCATATGCTGTGTTTTAGATTTAAGAGACGTAATTGAAAAGTCACAGATCTTGTTCATATGCTGTGTGTTAGATTTAAGAGACGTAACTGAAAAGTCACAGATCTTGTTCACGTTGTCTTCTAGACGTCACTTGAAACTCAACAGTAAAGATTTCGTTCCCAGATATGCTTGCCAGAGACTCGTTACTTTCTCACTTCAGCCTAACCAAATACAGAACACACCCCGACTATTGTAAGCCCAATGACTGTCGTAAGCCCACTGACTGTCATAAGCCCACCATTTGTTATAAACCCACTTGCTGTCGTAAGCCCACCAGTTGTTTTAAGCCCACTGGCTGTTGTAGGCCCACTGGTTGCTTTAAGCCCACTGGCTGTCGTACGCCCACCAGCTGTTTTAAGCCCATCAGCTGTTTTGAGCCCACTGGTATTTTTGTCCTTGTAGGTTCTTTTTTTTGTTCGCTGCTTATATTCAGCCTATTAGTATGCCTATTTTTAACTCGGTTTACAGCCTAACTTCACCTCACTTTACATCCTACCTTCACCTCACTTTACAGCCCACCTTCATCTCACTTTCTCTGGCTGCTTCATTTCTTTCACAAAACGTCCATGTCCAGTACAGACGTACCTGTACCGTTATCTCTCGGCCTCTCCATGATCTGAAACATTCTTCTTTCTCAGCTGAACCTACAGATATCCACTGATGTAATCACAAAATCCAACTGGATATCATATTTCATGTATATTCAGGGGCCTGGGACAACTGACAAAAAATACTTCAAGGAAACTTCACGAAAACAGTAACTGGATTTCATGAAGTAATGAAAAATAGAATCAGACTTTGAAAAAAAAACCCTGATTGTAGCTAGACGTGCCAGTCAACATCGTACCGATATATTTGCATCATGTTACTTTCAACGTAAAATAATTCACAGTTTACTACACAGCAGTAGAAGAATTGAAAGAGATATCCCATTTTCAAGCATTACAGAAGCCATTTATCTCTGATTCTGCCTGGATTCCCGCCTTCTGTCTGACAAAATGGCACCTAGGAAAGCTAGGAAACACTTGGCACAGCCAGCTAAAACAACCTTGATATATTTGTCTAGTTCTGGGGAGGGGGGGTTGTGAATGAATGAAACACGACAGGGTTTTGCCGACACACGTCAAATGAATCCCAGAGAGGTGAAGTAATATGCCAGAGAAAATGTTTCAAGTGAATTCTGTAAAAAAATAAAGTGAGAAAATATACATTATAAACAGCCATAAACATTCTGAACTTTAATACTGGCTTTTTCAATTCACAAGGTTTACGTATGATTATTTATTCACTATCGACAGCAATTACTACTACTGCTGCTGCTGTTACTACTATTAGTACTACTAGTACTACTACTACTACTACTACTATTAGTACTACTACTACTACTACTACTATTAGTACTACTACTACTACTACTACTACTACTACTATTAGTACTACTACTACTACTACTAGTACTACTACTGCTGCTGCTGTTACTACTACTACTACTACTACTACTACCACTACTACTACTAGTACTACTACTACTACTGCTGCTGCTGTTACTACTACTACTACTACTACTACTACTACTGCTACTACTACTACTACTACTACTACTGCTGCTGCTGCTGCTGCTGCTACTCGAAATAGAGAGGCTAGAGCCACTGTTTATCGACACGGCAAGGGATGAGTGAAATTCAGTGACAGAACTCTTCTGTTTTCTGTCCATGTTGGTATTCGTGCTCCCATAGAAGAGCAGATATCTCTACAATGTCTCACTGACACAGCCGCTAGTCCGTCTATTCTATCCTTTCAATGTAGCTTTATATCAGGCAGTTCTGTTCTATGATAAAGCTATTTGTAACGCTGTTTATTCTGCGACTCCGCTTTTTATCAGTCTGCTCTTGTCTTCTGAAACAGCTGTTTATCCAGGTTCTATTATGTGACGCAGTTGTTTGTTATATCTAAAGTTCTGTTTTATGTTCTGACGCTGCTGTTTATCCAGGTTCTATTATGTGACGCAGTTGTTTGTTATATCTAAAGTTCTGTTTTATGTCCTGACGCTGCTGTTTATCCAGGTTCTATTATGTGACGCAGTTGTTTGTTATATCTAAAGTTCTGTTTTATGTCCTGACACTGCTGTTTATCAGGCTGTTTTTATTCTCTAACTCTGATTTCAACCGTAAACGTAAACAGCGATTTAAACCTTTATATCCTTTTATTTATTGCTTATCTCCTTGATATACCTGACTCTATAATGCGCCCCCTCCCCCAAATGATGCACTCTTTAGAGTGTGTACATGTGTACAAATCTGTGAAATGATTGCCCACAGATTTTCCTTGTAGACAAGAGAAAGCAGCTGACACAGCGATGTATGAGAAAACAGCAGCACAAGGACAGCAAAACAAAATTTCCTCGGTAATGATGAGAAGTTATGTGTCTCAGCAACAGACAGTAGTTACAAGGATTTATAACGTCCTCGTCAACATCCTTCTGTCACTTTTGATGACAGAACGCTGCATCATCTCGCAGCAGCAATTACTAGCCGATGTGACAGGAAGGGTTCGCAAGGGTGTCGAACAAGTTTGGAGGAAGGCAGAACAATGCGGGGTTCAGTAGATATTACATAACAACATCTTCCGTTTACAAAACTGATGGCGAGCTGTAGTAATGTTTTTATTGTGTTCTGTGTGTCCTGATAATATTTTTATTGTGTTCTGTGTGTCCTGATAATGTTTTTATTGTGTTCTGTGTGTCCTGATAATATTTTTATTGTGTTCTGTGTGTCCTGATAATATTTTTATTGTGTTCTGTGAGCCGTATTTTATTGCG
The DNA here is from genome assembly GCA_009760885.1 of Achatina immaculata. NCBI lineage: Eukaryota > Metazoa > Mollusca > Gastropoda > Stylommatophora > Achatinidae > Lissachatina > Lissachatina immaculata. The sequence continues at coordinate 67,389,814 of CM019719.1, read as the reverse complement.
TTCTATATGTCGCGATAATGATTAATTGTGTTCTATGCGTCGTGATATTTTATTGTGTTCTGTGCGTCATGATAATGTGTTTGTTGTGTTCTGTGCGTCATGATAATGTGTTTGTTGTGTTCTGTGCGTCATGATAATGTGTTTGTTGTGTTCTGTGCGTCATGATAATGTGTTTGTTGTGTTCTGTGGGCCAGAACTTGAGACAAGGATGAGACTCGCTGCTTTAGAGTACGACCGTTCTTTCATATAGTCTTTTTCTAGTACATCTTCCTATCTTCGGGTGCTCTTACCAGTCTTTTATGTTTCTCTATCCTCTCTTCGAGTGCTCTTTCCTCTCTTCGGGTGCTCTTTCCTCTCTTCGGGTGCTCTTTCCTCTCTTCGGGTGCTCTTACCAGTTTTTTATGTTTCTCTATCCTCTCTTCGAGTGCTCTTTCCTCTCTTCAAGTGCTCTTTCCTCTCTTCGGGTGCTCTTACCAGTCTTTTATGTTTCTCTATCCTCTCTTCGAGTGCTCTTACCAGTTTTTTTATGTTTCTCTATCCTCTCTTCGAGTGCTCTTACCAGTTTTTTTATGTTTCTCTATCCTCTCTTCGAGTGCTCTTTCCTCTCTTCGGGTGCTCTTACCAGTCTTTTATGTTTCTCTATCCTCTCTTCGAGTGCTCTTTCCTCTCTTCGGGTGCTCTTACCAGTTTTTTATGCTGCACTTTCCTCTCTTCGGGTGCTCTTACTAGTTTTTTTATGCTGCACTTTCCTCTCTTCGGGTGCTCTTTACTCTCTTCGGGTGCTCTTTCCTCTCTTCGAATGCTCTTACCAGTCTTTTATGTTGCATTTTCCTCTCTTCGGGTGCTCTTACCAGCTTTTTATGCTGCTCTTTCCTCTCTTCGGGTGCTCTTACCAGCTTTTTATGCTGCACTTTCCTCTCTTCGGGTGCTCTTACTAGTTTTTTTAATGCTGCACTTTCCTCTCTTCGGGTGCTTTTACCAGTTTTTTTATGAGGCACTTTCCTCTCTTCGGGTGCTCTTACCAGCTTTTTATGCTGCACTTTCCTCTCTTCGGGTACTCTTACCAGTTTTTTATGCTGCACTTTCCTCTCTTCGGGTGCTCTTACCAGCTTTTTTATGCTGCTCTTTCCTCTCTTCGTGTGCTCTTACCAGTTTTTTTATGCTGCACTCTCCTCTCTTCGGGTGCTCTTACCAGTTTTTTTATGCTGCACTTTCCTCTCTTCGGGTGCTCTTACCAGTTTTTTTTATGCTGCACTTTCCTCTTTTCGGGTGCTCTTTACCCTCTTCGGGTGCACTTTCCTCTCTTCGGGTGCTTTTACCAGTTTTTTATGAGGCACTTTCCTCTCTTCGGGTGCTCTTACCAGCTTTTTATGCTGCACTTTCCTCTCTTCGGGTACTCTTACCAGTTTTTTATGCTGCACTTTCCTCTCTTCGGGTGCTCTTACCAGCTTTTTATGCTGCTCTTTCCTCTCTTCGTGTGCTCTTACCAGTTTTTTATGCTGCACTCTCCTCTCTTCGGGTGCTCTTACCAGTTTTTTATGCTGCACTTTCCTCTCTTCGGGTGCTCTTACCAGTTTTTTTTATGCTGCACTTTCCTCTTTTCGGGTGCTCTTTACCCTCTTCGGGTGCTCTTTCCTCTCTTCGAATGCTCTTACCAGTCTTTTATGCTGCATTTTCCTCTCTTCGGGTGCTCTTACCAGTTTTTTATGCTGCACTTTCCTCTCTTCGGGTGCTCTTACCAGTCTTTTATGCTGCTCTTTCCTCTTTTCGGGTGCTCTTACCAGTTTTTTATGCTGCTCTTTCCTCTCTTCGGGTGCTCTTACCAGTCTTTTATGCTGCTCTTTCCTCTCTTCGGGTGCTCTTACCAGTTTTTTTATGCTGCTCTTTCCTCTTTTCGCTCTTTCCTCTCTTCGGGTGCTCTTACCAGTTTTTTTTTATGCTGCACTTTCCTCTCTTCGGGTGCTCTTTTCTCTCTTCGGGTGCTCTTTCCTCTCTTCGAATGCTCTTACCAGTTTTTTTATGCTGCACTTTCCTCTTTTCGGGTGCTCTTACCAGTCTTTTATGCTGCTCTTTCCTCTCTTCGGGTGCTCTTTCCTCTCTTCGGTTGCTCTTTCCTCTCTTTGGGTGCTCTTTCTTCTCTTCGGGTGCTCTTTCCTCTCTTTAGGTGCTCTTTCCTCTCTTCGGGTGCTCTTACCAGTCTTTTATGCTGCTCTTTCCTCTCTTCGGTTGCTCTTACCAGTCTTTTATGCTGCTCTTTCCTCTCTTTCCTCTTGGTGCTCTTTCCTCTCTTCGGGTGCTCTTACGAGTCTTTCCTAGTGCTCTTTCCTATCTTCGAGTGCTCCTTCCTATCTCCGGGTGCTCTTACCGATCTTCAGTTGTTCACGTAGCAGATGTTTTTCTTGGATTCTAATGAAATTATAAAAAGCTTCTTAAAAGTAAATGATGACACGTGGCGGTATTCCAAAAACTGATGAAAGTTGAAGTAATACATTTTGCCAACATTTCAGGAATTTGAAAATACCAACAAAATAGCTGACATTTCAAACTGCTGATGTTTTTTACAACAAGAAATTCTTATATCGAGGGGGGGGGGGAATTAAAACTAGCACAAAGTCAAGTGAGACATGCTTAACCAGAAAGGAAAATTGAAAAAATGCCAGACATTCTTCCTGTTTTTATTCTTTCCCTGCTTTATATTCTCCAGACCTGAAGGTTAAAATAACCAAGACATCTAGTTTTGACAAGAAGTGTCCTAAATCTGCCAGGTCGGTAAACATAGGTAATTCTGTCTGACAGGCCTTAGTTCTGAACTAAATGACTTGTTTACATTTTGACTACCCTCGCGTTAACGATCTCCGCAGATTTACCTTTTTTTTTAATGTAGCAGCAACGATTGGGGGGAGGGGGGGGCAGGTCGATTCTCGAACAAGGATCTGCTGATTGATGTCCACTGCTTGTGTTATCTGCCGTATAAGGGAAGCTTCATGGAACTTTGTCCCATATCCAAGGTCGGTACAGTTATCAGGACCAGTGAAGCAGTGCTAGCCAAGGACAGTACAGTTATCAGGACCAGTGAAACAGTGCCAGCCAAGACCATTTTCTTCCACATGAGGAGTTTCTGGTCTCAGTCTGGTCTTAATTCGGTCTCACCATCGAAATAAGGAATTTGTGTCTTAGATATGGTAGTGGAACCAGCACAAAGGAATGGCTATTGTGCATGCTAGGAGGATTAAAGAAATCTCCGATGTCATCGATGTCTGAGGTTTCAAGATCCTAATCGCAGAGCTGACTGACAAGAGCTTGCCGATCAACCAACTAACCATTCATTCATTCATTTGCATGTCCCTTGCGGAACTTTGCCTCCCTAACAGCTCTCCTGTAGGCCTCTCGGTTGTGAGCAAGATAGCCTGCTGCTGATGCATCCATTTGCAGATCATCAACGATGTCTTGCAACCATATTCGCCTTGGTCTTCCTCTCTTTCTTTTTCCCATTATGTACCCCTCCAAGACAGTTTTCTCTAGATTATAGTGACATTTAATGATCAACTAACCAGGAAATCAAAAGTTAAAGGAAGGTCTTATATCGACGACTCTGCAAACTTTCGGCAATGTCTAAATGTCATACCAAGATCTAAAAAGGCACTATAGGATGTTTAACACACAAGACTCAAACATAGTCTCCTGTATACAGCCTAGATGTTTAACACACAAGACTCAAACATAGTCTCCTTATACAGCCTAGATGTTAAACACACAAGACTCACACATAGTCTCTTGTATACGGCCTAGATGTTGAACACACAAGACTCACACATAGTCTCTTGTATACGGCCTATATGTTAAACACACAAGACTCACACATAGTCTCCTGTATACGGCCGGACTCTCATGTGAATTTTCATTTTAACACACTGACAATGGTGTGAATGGCGTCATTTGGTGTGCTTCGTATGGCTTCTCTACTGCCTACGTTCAGATCTTCCATCACTGCCTACCTTCATATCTTCCATCACTGCCTACCTTCAGATCTTCATCACTGCCTCTCTTCAGATCTTCCATCACTGCCTACCTTCAGATCTTCCATCACTGCCTCTCTTCAGATCTTCCATCACAGCCTACCTTCATATCTTCTATCACTGCCTACCTTCAGATCTTCCATCACTGCCTACCTTCAGATCTTCCATCACTGCCTACCTTCAGATCTTCCATCACTGCCTACCGTCAGATCTTCCATCACTGCCTACCGTCAGATCTTCTATCACTGCCTACTTTCAGATCCTCCATCACTGCCTACCTTCAGATATTCTATCACTGCCTACCTTCAGATCTTCTATCACGGCCTACCTTTATATCTTCCATCACTGCCTACTTTCAGATCTTCCATCAGTGCATCTCTTCAGATCTTCCATCACTGCATCTCTTCAGATCTTCCATCACTGCCTATCTTCAGATCTCCCATCACTGCCTACCTTCAGCTTTTGCTTCATCTCACATCATTCACATCACCGAAAAAGCTCAGAGAATACTTGTTGGTAACAGCCAAGAGAGAAGAAAAATGTACAAAATGTTACCGACTTAAAACAGTAGCTGAGAATACACTCAAGACTTGTTGCATAAAAACAGGAAATCTGAAGCCGGATAGACTAGGCGAGATGTACTAAGGGATGAGACATAACTTGTGGGTTGATATCTAGAACAAATGAGGCGGGAAAGATGAAAAGAAGATTCAAGATGAACTATTATTTAGACAAAGTGCCGTTAAAACGAAAACAGGTCGATAAAGCGAAGTATGTTAAATGACTTCCGTGGGAGATGAAAGGGCGCACTTTTCACAAGAACCTCATCTTGTAATGTTTATCTCCCTTTCTTTCTATAAAGAACCCAAGGAAAACATGACTGTCATAAAATATGTAAGTGAGCACAAATCCTACTCTGCCATATGTTCAACATGCTTCTCTTTTTCAGTTCGTTAACATGTCATTAAATATTTTCTCGTCTGTGACCTCCAGAAGGTCACCCACAAGTGGGAATGTAAAGAGACAAAAAAAAAAAAAAAGACAAGTATGCTATATAGCATGAACTTTTTATGAACGGAAGGTTTCCGAAAATGTACGTAAATTATGTCTCGAGCTCGCAGATGTCAGACATCATGTCCAAGATTTCAGTTCACCAGTGGCCACGTGCTTCAGCAAATTATAAAGACGCAAGAACAAGTGAGCTGTCTGATGGTTCCTTACACGACATCTTTGCGTGAAATGTTGCTCACCGTTAGCACGTGTCACGACTCTACTTGCAAATGTCGGTCTTTCTGTAATTCCTCGTTGATTCTGTCATTCATGGCGGCAGGTTTGACATATTCAAAATGTCATATTTCTTACAGTTGTTAAAATATTACTTCTGTTCCATTAAAATTTTTTTTTCTTCTATAAAGTGTGGTCTACTGATGGCACAGTGATCCACGTATATTCTGTATCTAGTATTTGCTATTTCAAAGTCGTTGCTCAGTATACACATCACAACTAATCCTTGCTGGTTAAACTCTGATAGTTAATTGATCTAGTCCAAACTCAGTGGCTGATGATCGAAGTTCTCAATCCTTAAGCACGGATTAAATTGTTCCAGAAAAGCGATGACACGTGGACACGCCCCTGCGACTGGAGGGGACTAGCGAAAGAGCGTGTCACATGGAGAGCTACTCAGAACAGAGGCGCTACCTGGTGTCAGGTGCCAGTGACAGGGCAAACACGGGAGGCGGAAGACACAAAGATATACCTTGATAAACCTTGCCAAACAAAACTAGTTTCCTGTTTCTCGCTGGGAATATGTGGCAATGAAACATCAGAATAATCAGTGGGGAGACACGGCTAGGAGATGCTTCGTACAGCGAGCGCCAACAGCTGACCTTCGTTGTTGTAATATCTTCTTAAGAGGAAACATGACTGATTAATGGCGACAGCAGGAGCTGGACAGAAGGTTTTCCAAGCAATGGATAGCGAAGATTTCTACAACTTTCTTCCATTTTTGACCGCTGTTTTCAAGCTGTGCAGCAGAAATGAGCTCGGACTTGTGGTTCGGTAACTGCCAGTACTCGAACATGTGGCTCCGTGACTGCCAGTACTCGACCATGTGGCTCCGTGACTGCCAATACTCGAACATGTGGTTCCGTGACTGCCAATACTCGAACATGTGGTTCCGTGACTGCCAATACTTGAACATGTGGCTCCGTGACTGCCAATACTTAAACATGTGTCTCCGTGACTGCCAATACTTTAACATGTGGCTCGTGACTGCCAATGCTTGCTTTTCTGGAGAAAACTGCCGACTTTCTGCTAGTGGTTTGGCGAAAGGTAACTCGTACATGAAGTTTCTGGTAGTGTAGGGAGATGAGGGCACTCAACCGTGCCAGTTCTATAGAAATGATTGGTTCTAAGGACTGCAAACGCGCCACAAACAGCCTCTGGCAGTCAAGTCCAGCTCCTGGCCTTCCCGTGGCAGAACTGTTTAAACTGACAGGAGAAGGGGCGAGGGCGAATATCTGGCGCCTGAAAACCAGTTACTTAGGGTAGATGAGTGTCACGTTTGGTAGCTCATCTGCCGCTGTTGGCGAAATCTTCAGCTGCCGTGCGTGGAGCGGTGCTCTTCCCGGCCAATGAAGAAATTTGCAAATGAGGTTGCCGCGCAGCATCACTGCGGAAAAGGTGGTTGAAAGAATAAAGCGAAGCAAACAGTCAAATCACGGCACCTCTGGTCTGGAGGTCGGCCACGTCCTGAGTGCAGTCATATCGTGTGAAATGCATGAACCGGTTTGTCCCAGAGGTTAAGTCACTGCTGGCTTGACTTTTCAAATGCCGCGCGTGGAGTGAAGCTCCTCCCGGTTAAGGAAGTAAATGCGGAAATAAAGGTTGCTGTGCGGCGCCGATGGGAAAAGGTGGTGGAAAGTGAAGTTTAACCTGGTATGTCCAGTAGTATCGCTACGAGAGCTATACCACGGCACCTCTGCTCTAGAGGCCGCCTATGTCCGAAATACACCTACACTGGTGAAATATGCCTAAACCGGCACACACCAGGGGTGGAACTCGATGGCTAGACATGTCATGCCACCTCCGCTCTAGAGGTCGGTAACGCCTGATAAACACCCATACTGGTGAATTTTGCCTAAACCGGCTCATACCAGGGGTGAATCTTGAAGGCTATGAATGTCACAGTACCTCTGCCCTAGAGGTCGGTCCCGTCCCAAACATGCCCATACTGGGAAATGCCTAAACCGGCTCAACCCAGGGGTAGAAGTCACTAGTGGCGAGGATTCGTCCTCCTGGACAAAAGCTCCATCCTGGTCACAACTAGGAAGGGTAGCGGCCACGACCGCAAAATGCTGAAGTCGGAGACACTGGACCAGGGAAGTCTAGATAGGCAACCACCTCTCACCCGGCGGGGATGTCTGCGTATCCTAATCACGCTGAGGTTTTCCGGTGAGAAAGTCCAACCCTGGACTGGATGGGCAACCACCTCTCACCCGGCGGTGATACACGGGTATCTCATAACACGTCGAGGTTTTCCGGTGAGAAAGTCCAACTCTGTCCTGGGTGGGCTAACGCCTCTCACCCAGCGGGGATGCACTGATATTCCAAACACGTCGAGGTCTTCGGCTGAGAAAGTCCAACCCTAGACCAAACTGGTGCAATGAAAACCACGGTGTCACGCAATCCCGCTTCCGAGACCCACCAAGAATACAGGCTAAAGCACTGTGATACTCTGAACCCCTTGTGGTCCTTCGTGGAATTCATGTGGTCTATTTTGGACCACACAGGGGACCACCGGACCAAACGAGGACCACATGTGTGAATTCAGTAGGTTCACAGTGCGGTTTTTGGTGGTAGAAGTGAACGAAGAAGAAGAAGAAGTATAGAAATGATTGACACTATATACATTTCTGTAAAAAAAAAAAAAGATGATGACCTGTAGCGTGGAGTTATCTCACTGGGACTGATCTGAAACAAACTGCTTTTCTGTGAAGTCGAACAGGAAGGCCGGAGTTAGATAAAGATGGTTGCGTCATTAGCACGTCGCCGGTCTGAAAATGTCATTGGATCTGCTAAAACAGATTTTATAAACAAACCAGGTAACTCAGAGGAGCTGTAGCTTAACCTGTGCTCAGGGTATACAACATCCCACATGCTGGAAGATCTGAGAGAATGAAGGAACAGAAAGTGAGAGTGAAAGAAACAAACGGAAGGCAGATGGTGATGGTATGCATGAGATGGTGATGGTAAGCATGAGAAACTAGTGACGTGTTTTACATGGGTATCACTTGTGATGTTGAAAACTGGGGAACGTAAATTACACAACCAGGAACTAAAAAAATGTTACTAATTAGTTATAAAGATCAAACTGGGGAACGTGAATTACACGACAAGGAACTAAAAAAATGTTACTAATTAGTTATAAAGATCAAACTCTCTTTTATAAGACTTTTAAAGTGCCTTCTTCACAATCTGAGAATGTGATGTTTTGCTTCACACCTGCACTTTAGGTACAACAAGCCCTGTCATGTCCAGGAGACTCACGGACGATGTAATACTTGTGCCCATATATTCCGTGAGCTGTCCGCCTTACACGGTGACCTGGCTACGATCATGCCTGACCCCTGTTTCCTCTGATTACTTAGCCTGTCAGAAATGAGATCAACTCAGCGGTTAAAAACAACGAGATGAAGAAGAGAGAGAGAGAGGGAGAGAGAGAGTGGGAGGGAGAGAGAGGGGGAGAGAGGGAAAGGGAGAGAGAGAGAGGGAGAGAGAGAGGGAGAGAGAGATGGAGAGAGAGGGGGAGAGAGAGAGGGGGAGAGAGAGAGGGAGAGAGAGGGAGAGAGAGGGGGAGAGAGAGAGTGGGAGGGAGAGAGAGGGGGAGAGAGAGAGAGAAAACTGTACCTGTCCTCTAGCACAAATAGGACTCAGATACTCACTTCCACACATGGAAAGGTTGGGGCACAGCCAGTAGCACTCGAATCATCTACAGTGTACTTTTCCATATAGGAGACACGTACACTAATTACCTCGCTACTCGGACGCCTCAAAATTATTTTAGGTTGACAGAAAATTAATGCAAGTGTTCTTTCTTGCAAGTTTCATCTAGAACATTCATCTTGACCTAACAGGAAGAACATAGGCCAGAACCTTGTTCTTCTTCTGTGCTCCGTGGTTCTAACTTCAGACATCGATCTTTATGGTCCGGATAAACTGGGCGATCTTCTGGAGGTCATGGTTTGCATCCCAAAGTTTGTCTTCCAGTGTGCCTCCCTGTGTCCAGTGTCGGGTTCGGGTTTCTTGGTACTTCGGGGGGGGGGGGGGGGCGCAGAACTCCTGAATGTGGTTTGGAGCCTAGATACCTGCCTGGCAGGTGCAGTGACAAGGTAAGGTGATACAGGTGTGTTCGCAACCGGCAGTGTCCTGTGCTTAGTCTGAAGATGGTTGCTTGTTCTTGAGATGAGAATTGCGACACCCGATTGTTAGCTGGTGGTACTGGTCAGTCCACATCTTCCTGTACTGGTCAATCCACATCTTCCTGTACTGGTCAATCCACATCTTCCTGTACTGGTCAATCCACATCTTCCTGTACTGGTCAATCCACATCTTCCTGTACTGGTCAATCCACATCTTCCTGTACTGGTCAGTCCATATCTTCCTGTACTGGTCAATCCACATCTTCCTGTACTGGTCAGTCCACATCTTCCTGTACTGGTCAGTCCACATCTTCCTGTACTGGTCAATCCACATCTTCCTGTACTGGTCAATCCACATCTTCCTGTACTTGTCAGTCCATATCTTCCTGTACTGATGCTTGACTAGTGTTTTTGCTTTGCTGTTTGAGACTGCTTATTGTTGTTGAGACCATCACGAGGGCCGTGAGAATGTTGCGTTTTTAAAGGTTTCAGATCTAATTCTACCTGGCTAAAGCAGAGTACAAGGGGAAAAACTGGCTACTGTTCTGCAAAACGATGGAAAAAAAGGTTCGGAACACAACAACTACCCTGATCCATATCAGAGGACAGAGATGGTACACCCATATCAGAGGACAGAGAAGGTACACTCATATCAGAGGACAGAGGAGGTACACTCATATCAGAGGACAGAGGAGGTACACTCATATCAGAGGACAGAGGAGGTAGACTCATATCAGAGGACAGAGGAGGTACGCTCATATCAGAGGACAGAGGAGGTACACCCATATCAGAGGACAGAGAAGCTACACCCATATCAGAGGACAGAGAATGTGCACCCATATCAGAGGACAGAGAATGTGCACCCATATCAGAGGACAGAGAAGGTGCACCCATATCAGAGAAGGTACACCCATATCAGAGAAGGTACACCCATATCAGAGAAGGTACACCCATATCAGAGGAGGTACACTCATATCAGAGGAGGTACACCCATATCAGAGGAGGTACACCCATATCAGAGGAGGTACACCCATATCAGAGGAGGTACACCCATATCAGAGGACAGAGGAGGTACACCCACATCAGAGGACAGAGGAGGTACACCCACATCAGAGGACAGAGGAAGTACACCCACATCAGAGGACAGAGGAGGTACACCCACATCAGAGGACAGAGGAGGTACACCCACATCAGAGGACAGAGGAGGTACACTCATATCAGAGGACAGAGGAGGTACACTCATATCAGAGGATAGAGGAGGTACACCCATATCAGAAGACAGAGGAGGTACACTCATATCAGAGGACAGAAGAGGTACACCCATATCAGAGGACAGAGATGGTACACTCATATCAGAGGACAGAGATGGTACATCCATATCAGAGGACAGAGGAGGTACACCCATATCAGAGGATAGAGGAGGTACACCCATATCAGAAGACAGAGGAGGTACACTCATATCAGAGGACAAAGGAGGTACACCCTACGTTAAGGAAAGCCACATAATATTGTTTACAATATTTATACGAGTACATACTGCTGAAGGTATAAAGCACACATTACATCAATACAATAACTACACCGCCAGTTTTAATATCACAGCATTACAAACAGTACATCTTTCGGTTAATGATGATGATGATGATGATGATAACGATGATGAAAAACTAGACTTTCCGTCTTACGTCAACGTAATCCAACACTGAGACGAAACTTGTAAAAGACTTCTATTAACAGTGAGAACTGCAGCAGCTGAATGGAGCATCCCAGGTACAAACTTACATGAACCTACAAACCTATAACAAATATATGTCAATCTATATATATATATATATAAAGATATATGTTCGTGACATACGGACTCGTATAACCCGAACCAACTAAAACTAAATTTAAAAAATATAAGAAAACACTGTAACAAACAGTACACGTGCTGAACAAATTGCAAAGAAATGGAGGGGGGGGGGGGAAGGGGAAGATAAAACATTCCCGACGCGGCAACCTGATAGTTTTATTCTATGTCAACCTGTCTTTCACCACAGAAATATTTTCCGCTCAGGGGAAGACAACCCCGACGACAGGATGTCATATGCAGGCTCTGTGAGCTGACACAACCTGTCGTGCTCTGCTTTGATCACGGGAATCTCCGCAAAAACAAACTTTAACCACAAAATTCCCCAAAAATCTCAAATACTTCAAAGACTGGGTGAGTGAACCAGGTAGTTCTCACCTGGCTAACAGAGGTAAGTTTCAGAAGAAACTGTTCCCCCCCCCCCCTTTCTTCTTTTAAACTGCAGTACTGTGGCTTATGTGGATAAAAAGAAAATGATACAAAGTTCTCATAATTATCTGCACAGGAAGTAGCGAGAGATAACATCGTGACTGAGGGCCGGCCATCAGGCAAACAAAACAGGTCAGGCTCTGACTCTATTCTGTAGGAACTTCTTCACGATGTGGCCAACCATGCACGTCAGAAGCGGATGGCATCAAGGTGCCTAATGTTTTAAGTTCACAACATGATTTCAAGTCCGTCGCTATAACCCACTTCCTATCCGACATGTCTTCGCTTCGCAGGTCCTGATTAATCAACACAAAAAAGTAAACTTGGTTTTATGTTCTTGTTATATTTACCTGTGGGTATATCCATCTCAGCATTAGATGAACCAGGTAAGTAATTAACAGAGCCAGTACAGGTGGGTACTTGAAACCTTCCACTCTAAATCATTCATAAATAGTTCGTCGTTTTTTTGGAAAATGGTTTAATCAAAGTCAGGACATTCCCAGGTCTGCTGGCATCCTCGTTCCAGCTGCCACCTCATAAACAGGTGTTGCTGGCAGCACAGACACGCCAAACGCCTGGGCCAGAGGTCGTGGTAGACTTCCAAGAATTCTGTCCAGGGATTTCTGAAGTGCTCTACACTGGACACGGATGTTAGGACCGTGGGTCTGAATGCCAGAGGAATGTATTGTTGGAAGGTTCACAAGAAAAACTCCCTGCGCCATTTCTGGTGGGATTCTAACCCGCGGCCTTGGTTATCTGAGAAGAATGTCTAACCTTGACAGTACGCCGCCTCCCCCCCCCCGCTTTTTTTTCTTAAATTTATGGTTCATGTGTACAGAGACGAACCTGGTCCTCAATTTTTCCGTAGCCTTGAGTCCTTTAGTTTTCGTTTTCTCCAGCTCTGACTCTGACAACAAGAGACTGATTCGAGATAAATTGTTCTTCAATCTCTTATTCTTCTTCGTTCGCATTGTCTGTCTATATCTGCTGTCCTGTCTCTTGGATAAATTTCACTGTGTTTTTGTAATTCATGTATGGAACCGTAGAGCTTATCTTCTTTAGTGGTTTCACTGGGCCAGTAATTATTTCTCAGTGTCTCGTAGTTGATGCAGTTCTGGAGGATATGTTCCACAGTATGGGGCACCTGGGCACATGTACATAGATTAGTAGTACCAACCTTAAACTTTGTATACATATGACTTCGGAGTCGGCTGTGTCCTGTTCGGAGACGGAAGATGGTGACTTGTTCCTTTCTGTTTAGCATGTGATAGTCATCATGTGGTGGTGTTTGTGGCTTCCTGTAGGTTTTTATCATGCTTTTCTTCTGATTATAGGTGATTGGTATGTCTGGTTGCTCCATTTCAGTGCCCTCTTTGGCCAGCTTTCTCATTGCCTGGTATCCCACAGTGGGAGGGAATCCATTGCAAAGTGACTCCATGTTGTAAGCCAATTTTTGACAAGGCATCTTTAAGGTCTGGTAGTTTGTTGCACTGAAGAGCTTCCAGTACTGATCTTGCATCTGTGAGAATTACTACAGGACATGTATCAATTCTGGAGTCTGATAGTTTTTCAACTGCAGCAATAATTGCCCTAACTTCTGCATCAAAGTTGTTGCAGTATTTACCAGTGGGTATGGAAATCTTGTCAATGGTGTTGTTTGGATATTCAATATATGGTCCTGCCCCTACATTCTTTATGGCATTATGTGCAGATCCATCTGTATACACACGTATCCAGGTGTCACATGGATATTTGTCATCTAGAACACAAAGTGTGGCTGTTGATCTTACAAGACTGCTCTGCATCTCACCATTCTGCACACCTTTCACTTCAGTCTGAATAGTTATTTGTGTATAATCTTCTTCTTTCCATGGTGTATGCTCTGGTACAGATGATAATGGAGCGACTACAGTTGGAAGGTCAGGTATCAGCTTACGCATACGCTTGGCCTGGTGAATGAAGCTGCTTCTTTTAAGCTGGCTTAATGCCAAGTTATTGAATCTCTCCTTCAGGGGATGGCTTACAGAGCTAAGGAATTTTTCTCCCATGGTCATGACCTTTGTGTCTCTACGTTCCTTTAGCGGTTGAACACCAACTATTTTCTGCATTTCTACTATTGGTGTGGACCTCATGGCACCTGTGATAATCCGTAGTGACTGATTTTGAACCTTGTCTAGATTATGCAGCGTAGTGTTTGATGCTGTGCACCAAGATGTTGAGCCATATTCTAAATGTGGTAGAATACTTTGCTGATATACATTCTTGAGGATTCTTTCACTAGCTCCCCATGTGGTTCCACTCAATTTTCTTAATATGGCTAGTTTTCTTCTGGCTTTTGCTTCTGCACTGTTGATGTGTTGCTTCCACGTCAGTTTTGAGTCAAGAGTCACTCCTAAGTAAGGTTGTCCATCCTTAAGGGTATTTCATTTACAAAGATCTTACCTGCTTTCTGTTTAGATGAGAGGGTGAACAGAGTGATACTTGATTTCTCTGTGTTGATACTTACACACCATTTGTTTGTCCATGATGTCAAGATGTCTGCTGCTCTTTGGAGTCTCTGTGTAGCAACTGTCGCATATTCATCTGTACACCACATGACCAGATCATCTGCATACAGTGCCGCTTTGATTCCATAGGGAAGTTTCTTGACCAGGTCATTAATGAATACAAGGAATAGTGTAGGCGAAAGGACTCCTCCTTGTGGTACACCGTGTCGCAGAAGTACTTTCTTACTGTCCATCCATTACTACTCTAGCTCTTCTATTCTTCAATCTCTGACTCGTGACTCTACAAAGCCCGGCTGTAACATACAACATATTATGCTGTTCTGTACAACTCGTTGTCGTAAAGCTGTCTCTGGGATGCCAGCAGTGCAGCAGATCGTGAATTACCATCCCATGCCAAGATGTTGGGTTGAACAAACGCTATCAGAGCTCTCCACCATCCGTGCTGTAGAAATGACTACCTAACACACCTGCTTTGGGCAAACTGAAAACAAAATATCTACCTGCAGGCTGTGACACATTAGATCGTAATCTATTTAAAAGAAAAAAGATACATAAATCGTGTTTCTTCCGTATTTATCTTTCTTTCTTTTTCCTCAGTTAAGGAGATTTTTTTTTGGCGGCTAGTTTTGAAAAAGATGGCGAACGCAGTTAAATGTTCGCGGACGTTTTCAATTTTACACTGTCTTCATAATCTCGCTAATTATCTTTACTCTCATCACATGTCGGTGTATAGTGAGAATCAATCTGCTCTTGTGACCCGCCAGGTAGCATGTAGTAAGTGTCACAGTGACATTAGCATTGGCACTACCGACCAAGGCCACAAGTTTTACGGTATAAAACGGGAAAAATCCAAACATAGTGTGAGAAATATGAAAAGTAAAACAGCTAAATCCACAGCAACAAACTGCTGTAGTTGTAGTAGTAGTAGTAGTAGTAGTAGTAGTAGTAGTAGTAGTAGTAGTAGTAGTAGTAGTAGTAGTAGTAGCAACAGTAATAGTAGGAGTAGTAGTAGTAGTAGTGATAGTAGTAGTAGCAATAGTAGGTTTAACAGAGGTACTAGTGGTAGCGAAACCACCAGATATAGCAGTAATATTTGTAGTTAGTTGTGGTAGTAGCAGTAATAATATTATTACTGCACTGCAGCTGTAATGGTGGTAGCTATAATACCGTCTAAAAAAAAGCAGTGATGGTAATTCTGGCAGTTCACAAGTTTACAACTCTGTAGTAGTAGTAATAGTAGTAGTTGAGTAGTAGTAGTAGTAGTAGTAGTAGTAGTAGTAGTAGTAGTAGTAGCTGTTTAGTAGTAGTAGTAGGAGTAGTGGTTGTTGTTGCTGTTGTTGTTGGTTTTGTTGTCGCAGTACCAGCAGTAGTATAACACAGTGTCTCGTAAATTATGATAGCATTATTAATATCATTACATTAATGTTAGTACTATATTATAAGCATTAATATTGTAGTTTTGTTTAGTAGAGTCTAAATTGGGAACGAAGGTAACCAGACAGAAAATCTGAGAATCGCTGGGAGGGAAACTCCCACGGTATTAGTAACTACTGCACTATTACGGCTGGACGCTGAGTGGCGTCATCAGATAAAGCAGATACACAGAAACACAAGACACAATGAAGCGGCAACATGACACAAATAGAGAACCAACTAATCCCTGATACCTAGGACATGAAATAGATGTTGGACTGGATAATATCCCCAAAGACAATTGAATAAACGGATTAACGTTAACGTGGGTGACGCAACAGAATTACATGATTGGCATGTTTACTAAGGACGCAAATTGGACACGTGAATAGGCCAGCTGACCAATAAGATTACCAATGGGAGAGGCTTCGGCGACCTACCTATCCAGGAGTCCAATCATAAAGCAGAGAAGAAGCCAGCTGAGGACCAAGGGGATGTACTTAGGCCACCGACTTACTGCTGAGAAACGGACTTATAAGGGGGAGAAACGCGGACAGGAGTGGGAGGGGGGAACAGGATGGACTTCCACCAGACCAGAAGCAGACATGGATCAATTATGAGTATTAGACACAGCTCAATAGAGACTTGAGAGAAAAATCGTTAGAGATGCATCGAAGGGAAGAGGCGTAGAAAGATAATGAGTTACAACCAGTCAGAACTATACAAGAGTCGGAACTACAATGATAGGCTACAACTGAGGACAGAAATGGATAGTGAATATGCATTAGGGACAAACTAAAGAACGAATCCACATGTTTTATACCTGTGGTCAAGATATACATCAAAGTAATGAATCAACCTTTTACTTCATCTTATGAAAGTGTCTTCGATCGCCAGCTGGACTGCATGTGAATAAACTTATATCATTGGAAAGCTGATCATCATGGAATCATTTTCAAATTGTGTACGTCAGAGAAAAATATAGCTCACGAATGCCTCGTGTCACCAAGTGTTTCGAATGTGATGTATTCGGTCTATAGAACATTACAAACTATTCGTGTTAGAAGATATGATGATATTAAAAGTGATGGTGCAGTGTGACAATTTAAAGAGTAGTTTTATATTTAGAACAAAATATTCAGTCCAGTTATCATCTGACAATCAAGTTAGTGACAAGCAGTGGCAGACACTAGATAAGTTAGTGACAAGCAGTGGTAGACACTAGATAAGTTAGTGACAAGCAGTAGTAGACACTAGATAAGTTAGTGACAAGCAGTAGTAGACACTAGATAAGTTAGTGACAAGCAGTAGTAGACACTAGATAAGTTAATGACAAGCAGTAGTAGACACTAGATAAGTTAGTGACAAGCAGTAGTAGACACTAGATAAGTTAGTGACAAGCAGTAGTAGACACTAGATAGATTAGTGACAAGCAGTAGTAGACACTAGATAGATTAGTGACAAGCAGTAGTAGACACTAGATAAGTTAGTGACAAGCAGTAGTAGACACTAGATAGATTAGTGACAAGCAGTAGTAGACACTAGATAGATTAGTGACAAGCATTAGTAGACACTAGATAAGTTAGTGACAAGCAGTAGTAGACACTAGATAGATTAGTGACAAGCATTAGTAGACACTAGATAGATTAGTGACAAGCAGTAGTAGACACTAGATAGATTAGTGACAAGCAGTGGTAGACACTAGATAAGTTAGTGACAAGCAGTAATAGACACTAGATAGATTAGTGACAAGCAGTAGTAGACACTAGATAAGTTAGTGACAAGCAGTAATAGACACTAGATAAGTTAGTGACAAGCAGTAGTAGACACTGGATAATCTTCAGCTTTATACTTCTTCATTACAACATAATCAGAAATGTTATAGTAGTAGTAATAGTAGTATAGTAGTAGTAATAGTAGTAATAATAGTTGTAGTAGTAGCAGCAGCAGCAATAAACACCGACAACAGAAATGTAATGATGATGACGACGACGATGACGATGATGACTACGATAATGATGAAGATGATGATGACTACGATAATGATGAAGATGATGATGATGACTACGATGATGACAAAGATGCCTGCTTAACTTCCCTATCAGTTTACTTAGTTCCAGACCTGCCCTCGCTGACAAGCCTAGAGTTTCTGCAGGAAATAATTTACTGGGAAAGAAGAGGCAGAAGGCTGCAGACACAGCCCATCTCCAAAATTGATTTCTGGATGTTAAATTGTCCAAATGGAGACTTGCCAAGTTCCGTCGCTTCCAGCATGGAGGCGAGAGATTTGACAGAATTCAGCGTAACTAAATAAACTGTATACAAAAAATCCCAACTAACTGACAAATGGAGTCGATTCCGAGGACATCTTGTGGGAATAAATATTTATATCAACTATGAGCATGTTAGCTTTGCGGAAAACCTGGTGAGAAACCTGCGACATATAACTATATCTAGGTAAAAGGAAGAGTGTGCTAGGGAGATGCTGCACTTTTCCAGGTCAGTAATCTTGATTTAGACATGGATCCTGGTTTATTAGTTTATTAGTTAGTCAGTCACTTGCATGCTCCCTGTTTAACTTTGCCTCCCTAACAGCACTCCTGTAGGCCTGTCGGTTGTGAGCAAGACGGCCTGCTGCTGATGCATCCATTCGCAGATCATCAACGATGTCTTGGAGCCATCTTAGCTTTGGTCTTCCTCTCTTTCTTTTTCCTATTATGTACCCTTCCAAGAAGGTCTTCTCTAAATTCACATTACGTTTATTAGCACTACCACCAAAATGGTCATCTAAAGGATTAAAGAAAAAGAGACATGGGCAATAAGGACAATCTGATGAAGAACAGATGAAGATAGACCGACACGAGAACATTCTGGAGAACATTAAAAGATGACCGACAAGAGAACATTCTGGAGAACATTAAAAGACTGACCGACACGAGAACATCCTGGAGAACATTAGAAGGCAGACCGACACGAGGGCAGTCTGGGAGAAAACACTTGAAAGGCGACACAAAAAAAACACACACACACACACACACACACACACACACACACACACACAGGACGAACCTGACGAATAACACATGAAAAGATATCGACAACGAGGCCATTCTAGCGAAGAATATTTGAAGACAGCCCGACAACAAGAGCAATCTCTCAAAGAACATTTGAAGACAGGCCGACAACAAGAGCAATCTCTCAAAGAATATTTGAAGACCGACTGACATGAGATAAATCAATCAGGCGAAGTACAGCTGGGGAGAAGACCGACTGACATGAGATAAATCAATCAGGCGAAGTACAGCTGGGGAGAAGACCGACTGACATGAGATAAATCAATCAGGCGAAGTACAGCTGGGGAGAAGACCGACTGACATGAGATAAATCAATCAGGCGAAGTACAGCTGGGGAGAAGACCGACTGACATGAGATAAATCAATCAGGCGAAGTACAGCTGGGGAGAAGACCGACTGACATGAGATAATCAATCAGGCGAAGTACAGCTGGGGAGAAGACTGACTGACATGAGATAAATCAATCAGGCGAAGTACAGCTGGGGAGAAGACTGACTGACATGAGATAAATCAGGCGAAGTACAGCTGGGGAGAAGACTGAGAGCACATAGCACAGTCATACTTTACTCTTAAACACTGCCTTTCATCTTTCTCGAATTCCGATTGCTGTGTGGAAATTGTAAAAGAATAATTTTATATATGACATTTTATCTCATCTCTTCTTTTTTTTTTTTTGCCCGGGGGGGAATAATAAGACAAGTTATTTCTGAAATGATAAATATTCTGCCCACACAACTTTCGTGCTCACAGCTGTCATCCGGTCTGTATGTGTTTTCCTATTTTTTGCTGTAAACAAAATCCCAACTCCTGCCTGCCATTGATGACTTTAACTTTGATACCTCTCTCTCTCTCTCTCTCTCATTTTTTTTCACGTTTGTTTCAAATTCCGTTCTAGTGTTCCTGATTTGAAAACTCGTATTTTCTTACACAAACCTTCCCACTGTCAGTTTTAGTGGACATCTAAACAATTTATGGATGTTTTCATTTGTGAAGATGATTTTCATGCTGTCTGTTGTGAAGATGATTTTCATGCTGTCTGTTGTGAAGATGATTTTCATGCTGGTTGTTGGGAAGATGTTTTTCACGCTAGTTGTTGTGAAGATGATTTTCATGCTGGTTGTTGTGAAGATGATTTTTATGCTGGTTGTTGTGAAGATGATTTTTATGCTGGTTGTTGTGAAGATGATTTTCATGCTGGTTGTTGTGAAGATGATTCTGAAGCAGGAGGCTATGAAGATTACATGGAAACAAATGGGTATGAGGATGATTTTGAAGAAAGTGGTTGTGATTATAACGTTAGAACTGAGGGTTGTGAAGATATTTTGAAACATGTGTTGACGAAGATGATCTGCAGAAAGTGCTTATCTCTCCAAAACATCGATCCATCAATCTAAACTCTCATTTATGTTATTACTTCACAACAGAAAGATAAGAAAACTCATATTCATAAGTATTCATAGTCCAGGAATACAAGAAGATTGGATGAATAATTTCTCATTTAACTATCTTAATTCTACCCATACCAAACAGCACTGAGTACCACACAAACATTTTTTTTAATCAAACAACACAGTCTGTTTTACCAGCCTAGTTTTAGTGTGTACAGCAGTTTAAAATGATGAACTTCCACAAAGAATAACGTTCCCATGTCAGCCATGGATGGCTGAGTGTCAAGGAGCCATGGATGGCTGAGTGTCAAGGAGCCATGGATGGATGAGTGTCAAGGAGCCACGGATGGCTGGGTGTCAAAGAGGACTGGTAGGTGTGAATATAGTTGTTTTATTTTCAATTTCCTTTTTTCAAAAAAGCTGTTTCTTCGACTGAAAATATGACAAAGACACCTTCTTAGTATATTTCTTCTAGTGTTTTCTAAACTGATCACTGACTCTCCAAAGCCACTCACAGGTCAGTGTTTGGACAGTCATAGGTTTATTGGCATAGGATACTCATGTGACAGCTACTTTACAAAAGTAAGATGTACAACGTTACTCCGTACCGCCAGATTTAAGGTCTCGACAACACAGATCATGGAAACAGGCTATGATTTGTGCAAGTTCTTCTTCTGTGTCATCGTCGTTTTCTTCTTCTGTGTCGTCGCCGACGTTTTCTTCTTGTTCTGTCTCTCTGCATCTGCGAGCTGGTGTTCTTCGCAGCCGATGCGGGGAAGATGTTGAAGCACAGCGTCGTGCGAACTGGGAGCGAGTTACAGTCCCTGACTGGAGATAAAATGCAAGTGGAATGCAATACTTCTTTAACAGGCTCCACTACCATGAGGACTGTTAGCCACGCTAGACATGCTACTAGGGGTTCCAACGGAGATGTGGGACAGGTTTTTTTGGTTAGCTATGGTTCGCCAACCCTGACGCATGTCAGTTGTGGGTTGTCAACCCTGGCGCTAGCATGTCAGATGTAGGTCGCTAACCTTGACGCTAGCATGTCAGATGTTGGTCGCTAACCCTGGCGCTAGCATGTCAGATGTTGGTCGCTAACCCTGGCGCTAGCATGTCAGATGTTGGTCGCTAAACCTGACACTAGCATGTCAGATGTTGGTCGCTAAACCTGACACTAGCATGTCAGATCCGCCAACCCTGGCGCTAGCATGTCAGATGTTGGTCGCTAACCCTGGCGCTAGCATGTCAGATGTTGGTCGCTAACCCTGACGCTAGCATGTCAGATGTGGGTCGCCAACCCTGACGCTAGCATGTCAGATGCGTCAACTCTGACGCTAGCATGTCGGTTGTGGGTCGCCAACCCTGACGCTAGCATGTCAGATGTGGGTCGCCAACCCTGACACTAACATGTCAGATGTGGGTCGCCAACCCTGACGCTAGCATGACGGTTGTGGGTCGCTGACTGCCAAAGCGGACTCCACGTAAAACATTTCTTAATCTCTTGCTTTATACTTTCTGGTTTCAAGAGCAGAATTTCTATGTCCACGAAAGAGATTATTAATCATTAACCATTTTTATGGGTTGTAGTTTGTTGCTGTTATTGTTTCGTTTCTGTCCATTTCATAAGAAACACTGAACCTACCAGAGGTTTATGTAACGTTGCGTTCACATTTCCGTTCACTGCAAGGGCAAGGTATTGCGTATATCGAGGATTCGTTTATCGGATGTAACACATTCATGATTTCATCGCTGTGTGAGAAATTATCATCTTTTAATGATGAGAAAATCAAAGTGAAATCACAAGCAAGAAATGGTTTTAAGAATTTTTATCTGGAACATCAAATAGTCAGATCAAGATACGACGATTCGGGAGTGCACGGCAGGTATTTTAATCAAATAATTCTGACATGTCGATCACGATGACGTGGACAGCCGCCAGGAAATGAGTCTACCTGGTTCTGGAGGTGGTGACATGGACGGCGATGATGAGAAGACAAGGATGTTGACTGCGGGTTACGAGGAAGCGCGCAAAGGAAGCCACTATCTGATGTACTGGTGGGTTACACAACTCACACAAAAATATAGAGGTTTAAGCGCTCACAGAAAGACGTACTCTGCCATGACACTATCTCAACAACCAATCACGTGCTTAGCTTTCTTTTTTTTTGTCCTAGATGGCACATATGCTCATATGTTCCTGAAAACTAAATAAAGTTTTATAATGTGTTCATGTCAAAATTGATATATTACAGACATACTGAAATCTGTTCTGTAGTCACTCCAAACAGAAAACTCTAAAGAGGACATTGTTAAGAGAGGCCAAATTAGTAGGCATAAAATCGTTTGATGAGGTTGAAAAGCTCGCCGAAAGCAGGAAAACTTGGCGAGCTACCACGCGAGTCTTAGGGGCCGTTTAACGGCACAGAAAGGAAGTACGAGGGGTGATTGATAAGTTCTCGGTATAAGGTACAATGGACTATTTGTGGATAACTTTTTTTGGGGGGGGGGGGTTATTTCTCAACATAGTCCCCTTGCAAGTTAATACACTTAGTCCAGCGATCCTGGAGCATACGGGTCCCTTCTTTGTAAAAGTCAGAATCTTGTGCCAGTAGAAAGTGGTCTACAGCATGAATGACGTCATCATCTAAAGCAAATCTGTGACCACTGAGCTCCTTTTTGAGTTTCTTATCTTATATCTTATATCTTTCCCGTGCCGTTAGACGTCACATAGGGCTCGCAAAGTAGTTCGCCAATTTTTCCTGTCTTCGGCGAGTCTTTCCACCTCATCAAAGGATTTTATGCCTGTTAACTTGGCCTCTCTTAATAATGTCCTCTTCAGAGTTTCACGCGGTCTGCCTCTTTTTCTTCGGCCTGTTGTGTTCCACTTGATAGCTTGTTTTGGGATTCTCTGATCATTTCTTCTCATCAAGTGACCAACATAAGTTTTTGAGTTTGGTAAACAGGTAATAGTCCGAAGGGGCCAAATCTGGGGAATAAGGAGATATTCGAGAAGCTGGAAGCCGCATTCATGAATGGCAGCCATTGCCACCGCTGACTTGTGAACTGGAGCATTGTTTTGATGAAAGATGACTCCTCTCGTCAATTTCCCTCGACGCGTCTCCTTCACTTTGACCCGCAGTTGCTTCACAAGATTAGCGTAATAGGCCCCGGTGACCGTTCTGCCCTTTTGAAGATAGTCTACCAATAGCACACCTTCTGAATCCCAAAAGATGGAAGCCATCTCTTTGCCTGTAGACAGAACCACCCTTGCTTTCTTTGGAGGTGTGGATCTATGATGTTTCCACTGCTTTGACTGCTTTTTTGTTTTCTAGTTGAAAATGATGAACCCAAATCTCATCCATAGTCACAAATTGCTGAATAAACTTTTCAGGATCTGCAGAAAAGTGCCCAAGATTGTCTCTTGACATGTTGAGACGCTGTGGTTTGTGATCAGCTCCAAGAAGTTTCTGGACCCATCGACCAGAGACCTTTGTCATTTGAAGATCATTGTGAATAATGGCATGAACATGTTCCTGGGAGATACCCAACTCAGTAGCAATCTCCATTATTATGTCATAGATTCTGCCGGTGTTTTCATCGTGGTTACCGTTCGTGATCTTCCTGGACTCAACCTTCCATGTTTGAACTGAGCTGCTCATTTCTTCACTGTGCTGTAAGAAGGGGCACTCTCCCCTTGAGTCTCTACCACATCCTCATGGATCTCCTTCGATGATAAGCCCTTGATGCAAAGGTAGCGAAAATTGATGAGAAATTTTATCCATTTTCTCAATTTCTGCCACTCCTCACCACGTCAATAGCCTGTAAACAAAAATTGGTTGCAGTTAATTTCTTGAAACTTGATGTTTAATTTTACATTAACTTAATCTACAAATGCACCCAATATCAACAGTGTGTTTCAAGTATTTGTAGCTTACGCCGAGAACTTATCAATCACCCCTCGTAGCATGTAAATCACTCAAGCAACTAATATTTCTGAAGACATGAAATTTTCAAGGAGATAAATAAGCTGTTTAATCAATGAAACAAATAAGTTGTTTCATCAGTGAGACATAAGCTGTCTGATCACTCATGTTTTATCTAGTTCTAACTGATAACTTTGAAAAGTTATGCATTTCAAACACTGCTTTCCACATCAATCCTCTCGAATGATTCTCATCTGACTATACTTAGCGAAGTTACTGAGAGAGCTGACTGCTAACTTTATCAGAATCTGACTATATGTCATGAAACTCTAGAGAAAGTCTACTGTTAACTTCATCATCGGCTGAATCTCCAACATCCAACTCTTCTCCCTTTGACCAGAAATCAAATAATCATATTAAAAAAGAAACTCAGGCTGAGGTAGAAAAACCAAATCGAAAAACAACACATTACTACCATATGGGAGACATTTCATATTTGGCTCCTTCTAGAAGTTTTTTTTTTTTTACCCTTTCTGATGAGCAGTTCTTCAGAGTTCAGATTGAAAAACAGAAATAAATAAAAACAAAAGATAACAGATAATAATAATATTGACACTTCTATATATCTAGGAATGAAAAAAAAAAGATTTCCCCAAATCAGAGAATGCAAAAATATGCCTGTATTTAGCAGATCGAGCCGTGGTTTTGACAGTTAAATTACTTCACCCAGTTTTTTTCTTCTTTTGCGTGCCTCACAAACGTGGATTCGGAGCCTGTTCCATGTTTATTAATCCGTTCATCTCACCAATTTGCGTTTGTTTGCATCTTCTTATAACACAAAGGCTTTATCACAAACAGATGTGGATGATAAACAGTTTGCAGCAATCAACAGATAGATATAATTACAACATGAAGGGCTCGGATATAAACACACGCATAACGAGAATCTTGCGTACATAAACATATGCAAGCTATCCTAACAATGATACAGTCAATTCGGGCAGTGGAACTGATGTGATAATTAAGTTTGCTTTGAAAAAAAGGGACACCCGTTCCAATGACAGGCGAAGCAGATGCTGGCTGGCCTTTCGGTTTAAGCAGGGCGCCAAGTCTGAGTTACAGGAAATACCGGGTTTCTGTTTGTGTTCTGAATGCTATGAGACCAAAGTCTTACTCTTCTGTCTAGTTCTGAATGCTATGAGACCAAAGTTTTACTCTTCTGACTAGTTCTGAATGCTATGAGACCAAAGTCTTACTCTTCTGTCTAGTTCTGAATGCTATGAGACCAAAGTCTTACTCTTCTGACTAGTTCTGAATGCTATGAGACCAAAGTCTTACTCTTCTGTCTAGTTCTGAATGCTTTGAGACCAAAGTCTTACTCTTCTGTCTAGTTCTGAATGCTCTGAGACCACAGTCTTACTCTACTGTCTAGTTCTGAATGCTATGAGACCAAAGTCTTACTCTTCTGTCTAGTTCTGAATACTATGAGACCAAAGTCTTATTCTTCTGTCTAGTTCTGAATGCTATGAGACCAAAGTCTTACTATTCTGTCTAGTTTTGAATGCTATGAGACCAAAGTCTTACTATTCTGTCTAGTTTTGAATGCTATGATACCAAAGTCTTCCTCTCCTGTCTAGTTCTCTACTGACAATGATTATGATGATGATATTTTAATTATGTTTGTAGTCACTGCATCCTGCAAGAGATTTCTTCATTAATCTTGTTGTAGTTATCAAGAAGGTTGATGCACCTCTAGCGAGATATCCCAAAACTTTCTCAGTAGGCTCCCTCCTCCACTGCGCCAACAAAGTGGGTCTTTTCTCAGCAGTCAGCCTGTTGTGGCACAGCTCATTCACACTGAGAACTTTTATGTATTTCTGCTAAATCTTGTGTGACTGAGAATGAAGAGTTCTCCCATCAGAATTATGGCCTACATAGTTATCTGTCTTTGGTGCTTTACGATTTGATATGGAGAAAATATGCGTGACCCAAGTTTCACAGAATAAACTGGGAAATTACAGTATGGACATAATTCTGATAGAATAAACTGGGAAATTATAGCGCCACTAAGAGCAGTGGATAATAAAATAGGATAATAAAAAAAAAAGACCTCACGGCTGCTGTTGATGAGAGCTGGTGTTATTGAGGGATGGAGTTATTGAGCGATGAAATTACTGAGAGCTGGAGTTATTGAGGATTGGTGCTATTGATGGTTGGAGTTATTGAGGGTTGGTGTTACTGAGGACTAATGTTATTGATGGCTGGAGTTATTGAGGACTGATGTTATTGATGGCTGGAGTTATTGAGGGTTGGTGTTATTGATGGCTAATGCTACTGAGGACTGGAGTTATTAAAGGCTTATGTTACTGAGGGCTAATGCTAATGAGAACTGGAGTTACTGGGGTGATTTTATTGATGGATATTGTTGCTTATGGATAATTTTGCTGAAAGATGATGTTGCTAAGGGATGATGTTGTTGAGACATACTGTAGAGGATTAGTGATGCTGAAGGCTGCTTTTGTTCAGGTCTGCTATTGAGGAGGGCTTACATTGTGGGCTTGCTTGGAGGAGGGCTTACATTGTGGGCTTGCGTGGAGGAGGGATTATGTTGTGGGCTTGCGTGGAGGAGGGCTGACTGTTGCTGAGGACTGATAATCAAGAGAGCTGTTAACACTGAGGGATGATGATGTTGATTGCTGATGTTGTTGAAGCCTGCTGTTTCTGTCGGATGATGATGTTGATTGCTGATGTTGTTGAAGCCTCCTGTTTCTGAGGGATGATACTGAGAAGGACTGGCACTGCTGAAGCTCTGAAGTTACTGGAGGCTGCAGATGCTGTTTCAAGGAAAATCCACGATGGAATCGACAGGGAAGCGAAACAAGACATAGCTTAACGTTTTAGGCTAAGAAAGCAGAATAATAATCTCACTTTATTTTTTGTTAAGTCGCCTCTTACGTAAATCCTGGTACGTGTAAACATTCAGCAGCAAAGATTCCAACATTTACGCATGAGAAAAAAATAAAGTCATAAAATCAGTGAAGACAATTAATACGTATTGTTAGAACTATTTACTTATTTAAAATCGTATTTAATGCTTAAACTACAAAAACTGACTGTGGTCTGGCGAACGTGTAATCTAGGCCAGGCTGCAGATCACTGGTAGTCCTTGAAGCATTTCAAGGTCTCTGTCTGACCTATTAACTGAATTTGTTAAAAATGAATAGTTTATGGCACTGCAGTATTACATACAAGATAGTCTCTATGTCCTACACTTTGGGTTGTGGCGTATTAGTGCCTTCACATTTCTAGGTCACTGCAGCTTTTGAGGTGGGGGTGCCAGCACCTTTCTTCGCTGTCTTTGTTTTCCCAGGGACACCCCCAGGTACCCACTTTTAGAGGCTGGGTTGACCCACTTTTAGAGGCTGGGTTGACCCACTTTTAGAGGCTGGGTTGACCCCGGTGACGGTTGGTCCGAAGAAATTTCACCCGAGTGAGAAATCGAAACAGGGATATTCTAGATCACCACGGCAGTGCACTAACCACCACACCACCGCGGCACATATAAGATGGTTGTCTGTACACTCACAAGCAGTTGGGAAAGTGGTCATTGGGTGTGAAAAAAAAGGGGTGAGAACCACTGTTCTAAGCCAGTAAAACTATATACAGATAGTCCTCGACTTACGATATTTCGATTCTACGATGGTGTGAAAGTGACACGCGTTCACTAGAAACTGTACTTGAAATTTCTGAATTGCTTGAGAAGTACATGTATAATAATGAAAATAACAAACATACTAGACGGTCAAACTTTATATCTTCCTCAAGAGCACTGTCTGTTAAACCATCAACAAGTGTCGATGTTACAGTGTCTTCTACCAACTATTCTCAAACCTCATCAGAAGAGAGGGAAACTGATGTCGCTGTAGACTCTCCACCATCCAGCACTTGGTTTTAGTTCAATGCTTCAAACATTCTTCAGGCCCTGTGTGTATGTGCAGGTCAGCGGTGAGTACCAATACAACGTTCTGTCTCACTTTCAGTACAGTATTCAATGACTTACATGCGATATTCAACACTTTATTATAAAACAGATTTTGCGTTTGATGATTTTGCCTATCTGTAGGCTAACGCAAGTGTTCTGAGCATGTTTCGGCTAGGCTAATGTAAGTGTTCTGAGCATGTTTAGGCTAGGCTAAAGTAAGTGTTCTGAGCATGTTTAGGCTAGGCTAATGTAAGTGCTCTGAGCATGTTTAGGCTAGGCTAATGTAAGTGCTCTGAGCATGTTTAGGCTAGGCTAATGTAAGTGTTCTGAGCATGTTTAGGCTAGGCTAATGTAAGTGCTCTGAGCATGTTTAGGCTAGGCTAATGTAAGTGCTCTGAGCATGTTTAGGCTAGGCTAATGTAAGTGTTCTGAGCATGTTTAGGCTAGGCTAATGTAAGTGCTCTGAGCATGTTTAAGGTAGGTTTGGCTAACGTAAGTGTTCTGAGCATGTTTAAGGTAGGTTTGGCTAATGTAAGTGTTCTGAGCATGTTTAAGGTAGGTTTGGCTAATGTAAGTGTTCTGAGCATGTTTAAGGTAGGTTTGGCTAATGTAAGTGCTCTGAGCATGTTTAAGGTAGGTTTGGCTAATGTAAGTGTTCTGAGCATGTTTAAGGTAGGTTTGGCTAATGTAAGTGCTCTGAGCATGTTTAGGCTAGGCTAATGTAAGTGTTCTGAGCATATTTAAGGTAGGCTAGGCTAATGTAAGTGTTCTGAGCATATTTAAGGTAGGCTAGTCTGAGCTATGATGTACTGTAATTTGAATGTATTAAAATGCATTTTCGATTTACGATATTTCCGACTTATGATGAACTCATAAAACGTAAGTCGAGGAGCACGTTTAGTTGGTAAATCTGAAAACATACATTGTGTACACTTCCAACAAACTACAATAGAAGCTCTTCGCGGCTTTATGTTTTCAAAACAATTTCACTTCATAAATACCGACTTAAACACGAGTAGACTAAAGATAAAAACATAAATTCCAGCCACACTCAGTTTACATCTCACGAGAAACACTTTTTATAAACAAAACGTTCTTTATTTTCATACAGTCCTGAAAAAAAAATAAAAACCTTGAAGTTTTCCTCCTTTTCATCTAGCATCAGTAGAACAAAACAAATACAGTTTATCACTGGAAACAGAAGCAGATCGATCTGGACAGCTACGTCAGGTAAAAATAGCTAAATAATGTGTTCTCGCACAGAAGGCGGCTCCAACAAAGTCCGGGAAAATAAATAGGGCCGATGGGATGGCTCAGAAAATGGCAGAAATGTGACAGAAATCTGGCCTATATTCAGGCTCACAGCCAAGCACAAAAAGATGGTTTGATGGAGCAGAAGGCTGCATGAGAGGTACGCTTTTAATTCTGGTGGGCTTTTGAAGCATGTGGGCCTCCAGTTCTTTGAGAAACAAATTATCGTTTTGTGTGTGTGGGGGGTGGGGGAGGGGGGTGGGTGTCACAGCCCGTGAGAATGGAATAAAACTGGGTAAACAGTTTGACATGGCGCGTACAGAAAATCTGTCCAGTATGGAAGAAGAGTAAATATACTGTGAAATATACGGGAAACTGAGGAAAGGAACTATTCGTTTTTTGTCAGTACCGAATAGTTTGTTGTTATTGTCGTTCCTGTTATCTGAACGAGCAGTTTCCTCTTCTGGCCAAAGATACTGGAGAAGATGATGCCTTCGTCACACTGATAACGGTGTTGTTACAACGATAACGATGTTGTCACACTGAAAATGGTGTTGTTACACTGATAATGGTGTTGTCATACTGATAATGGCGTTGTCACACTGATAAAAATGTGTAATTGATTGTTGTCACAGATTTATTCATTTTACAGGCCGTACATAAGAAGACAGGACGATGCACTCCCAGCGAGCTGCAGTATCACACTTCCCTGTAAGCTCTACCACAGCCCTCGTCATGTTCACCCTCACCTCTTTCACCAGGCTATTGTGGCACAACCTCGCACAGGGACTACAACACAAGCAGTGCAGACATGACCGGTTATGGTCAGACAGAATGAACGCGTTTAGTCACCAGTTACTGCTGATTCAGTCTCTGTCCTTCAGTCCGCCATTTTGTACAGTCCTTCATCTTTTATCGCTGCTTTGTTTAAGTCTTGGATTCCACGGCTTCTTCATTAACTCTTTCTTTAAGTCTTGGATTCCACGGCTTCTTCATTAACTCTTTCTTTAAGTCTTGGATTCCACGGCTTCTTCATTAACTCTTTCTTTAAGTCTTGGATTCCACGGCTTCCTCGTTAACTCTTTCTTTAAGTCTTGGATTCCACGGCTTCTTCATTAACTCTTTCCTTTCCTGTCCTCTGTCATTCACTCTCTCTGTATCTAGCTCTTTTTCTGCGTCCCAGAATTCAGAAACATGAATTTGTTTGGAATGGCAGTAAAATAACTTCTTACTACATTCCCACCCTCGTAGTTAAGTACACTGCGGTCATGTAAATGTAGACTATTCTTCCGTGGAGTCTTATGAGCCAAGTTTCTGCTCAAATGTAGATCTTCTCAGCCTTGGGCACACGTTTTTATGTATGATCTACAAGAGACTGTAAAGCAAATTTACGCAGACGGAGCAACCTACATCCTGTTGAGAACAAATTTAGACAAAAGGAGCCACCTACATCCCGTTGAGAACAAATTTAGACAAAAGGAGCCACCTACATCCTGTTGAGAACAAATTTAGACAGAAGGAGTCACCTGAAGTGGATTGTGAAGAATTAGACACACAGAGACATTTGAGACGGATTGTGAACAAACTCAGACAGACAGACAGACAGAGACATCTGAGACGGATCGTAAACAAACTTAGAAAGAGACATCAGAGACGGATTGTGAACAAACTTAGACAAACAGAAACAATTGAGACGGATTGTGAACAGACTTAGACAAACAAAGATATCTGAGATGGATTGTGAACAGATTCTGACAAAACGGAAGAAGATGAAAACAAATTTGGATAAACGATGCCACCTTAGGTGGACTATGAACAAATGTAGACAACGGAGCATCTAAGACGGACTGTGAACATACGTATGTAGAGAAAAAAAAAGTCAAATAAGGCGGACTGAGAAGAAATTTAGACAAACAAAGCCACTCAAGGTGGACTGAGAAATAACTGAGACAAATAAAGCCACAAACGAAGCCACCTAAGGTGGACTGAGAAGAAATTTAGACAAAAAAAATTTTCATAGTAATGTGCAGACTCTCTCTCTCTCTCTGAACCTTAAGCGACCAGGGCACATGGGGCTTCTGCAAGGGTATTCCACAAATGCCTGTCCTTTGCCTTTTTTTCTGCTCTTGCCCAGGTCAGCCCTCTATTGCTCAACATCCTCTCTGTTGTTCTTCTCCATGTCTCTTTATGTCTACCCTTACTTCTGTTCCCCTGTGGTGCCCATTTTAATGGTATTTTTGGTAGTGAGTTGTCCGTCATTCGGAGCACATGTCCCAACCATCGCCAGCGTCTTTCCTCAATAATTGCTGTCAGTGGTTTCATCTGCATTTCTGCCAATAAGATGTTATTTCTTATGGTGTTTGGCCAAAATATTTTTCTAGTTCTTCGTAAACATTTAGTCTGGAAAGAATTCAACTTGTTTTCTATAGTCTTGGTGATTTTCCAGTATTCACTTCCATAGATTAGTACACTTAGAACATGACTCTTAAATATCCTGATTTTCATATTTATGCTTAGTTTTTTAGATTTCCATATAGTCTGCGCCACTCGAGCAGTTAATATAGGCGTGTGAATATATGTGTCTCAAAAAGACAGACTATCACGTGACAGTTGCGTGAGTGTGAGAAAAGAGAACTTGACTTCTCATCTGAAATAAATATGATCGATACCATCCGCCCCCCCCCTCATTTGGTTCCCATTGCCCCCCCCCCACCTTTGGCTGTTACAACCTTTTTTTTTACAGAATAACCGTAACTTGCTACTTGCTGACCATACATGCTGAAGCTCATCAGTACAACGTAACTGCTGAAAGTCACACTGACGACTTAACTGCTGAAGCTCATCAGTACAACGTAACTGCTGAAAGTCACACTGACGACTTAACTGCTGAAGCTCATCAGTACAACGTAACTGCTGAAAGTCACACTGACGACTTAACTGCTGAAAGTCACCCTGACGACTTAACTGCTGAAGGTCACCCTGACGACTTAACTGCTGAAAGTCACACTGACGACTTAACTGCTGAAAGTCACACTGACGACTTAACTGCTGAAGGTCACCCTGACGACTTAACTGCTGAAAGTCACACTGACGACTTAACTGCTAAAGGTCACCCTGGCGACTTAACTGCTGAAAGTCACACTGACGACTTAACTGCTGAAAGTCACACTGACGACTTAACTGCGGAAGGTCACCCTGGCGACCTTAAATGGCTGTTCACTTTGTGATTTGTAAATAAGCAAAATAAATACTTTCATCTCCTCTCTTCCGCTGAATATAATTACTCACCCTTTCACCCCCGTTATTGGTCCTGCCCCACATACAAGCATTCACATACATGATATAGCGTTGAAAAATAATGCAACCAAAACATGACTTTGTTCAACAAAAGATAAAAAGCATATAAGCTCCCAAGGGAAATTAACTACAAGCAATCCATCAGAGTCAGGTGTACTAAGAAAAACAGGCGAGCGGTCAGACAGACTATGAAAGATACAGGCTAGCAGGCAGACTATGAAAGATACAGGCTAGCAGGCAGGCAGACAATGAAAGATATCTGAAGACATGAAGCAAGAGCAGAAGCTGATAGTTAGTTCTGTATACTCTACATTGACACAACAATCTTGTGCCGGAAACATCCACCTAACAGACGGCCGAATGAAGGCAAATGTAAAAGTTTGGTCGGTAAGTTTGAAGATACAACATTGCGTTTATAGCAAGTAGAGAAAGACATTACATATGAGGTCGAAGTGGAGGGGGGAGAGCATGCCATATGTGATGAAGGTGAAATTAGACATTTGGAACTATACGGAAAAGAAGAAGACGAAGAAAGAGGAGGAGGAGGAGGAGGAACTCACCGGCCGTGGGAAAATGTTTTTGGGCGCATGACGAAACCCATCGTAAAGCCACACTGTTATATGCTAGAAAGTACAGAAAATACCCACACTGTTATATGCTAGAAAGTACAGAAAATACCCACACTGTTATATGCTAGAAAGTACAGAAAATACCCACACTGTTATATGCTAGAAAGTACAGAAAATACCCACACTGTTATATGCTAGAAAGTACAGAAAATACCCACATTGTTATATGCTAGAAAGTACAGAAAATACCCACATTGTTATGTGCTAGAAAGTACAGAAAATACCCACATTGTTATATGCTAGAAAGTACAGAAATACCCACAGTTATGTGCTAGAAAGTACAGAAAATACCCACACTGTTATTTTCATAACACTTCACCAGCTGAACGTATGAGGTAGATCATCTCACGGAGGTAAGTACATACAGCAAGAAAACTACAGTCGGTTTTATCGTTTCTATAGAAGAAGAAGAAGAAGAAGAAGAAGAAGAGAGTGACACATATGACTGGAACTGGAGTGACAGAGTGATAAATAGATTGATAGAAACCAATAATGGGGCGGCAGTTATCGGGCAGGAGGGGAGGCAGACAAGCAAACAGGTAGGCAGACAGACAGACGAACAGACAGACAAATGGATAAAGAAAACTTTTTTTTTAATGTACAACTTTTATTAAGAAGAACTGCTGATATGTTCTTAAAAGCCTGTGCAAACATTTACATTACTTTCGGAAGTAGCCTGCAGCCTGTAAAGAATCTGAACGCCTACCTTTTACAAGGAGGGAATTCTGTGGCAGACATTTCTTTTTTAACTGCTCCTAGCAAGAAAGATAAGACTGGCTCGAGTTTCACACCTACTCTGTGGGTGCAAGCTACAGGCCTCTATTTTTAGTACTGTCGACAGAGGTCTCTGTCTGTCAGATTATCGCCAGAAATTCGAAACGCAAGCGCCGGAACTTCGGTTGTCTTGCGGTGAAGCTGCCGATTCAGCGGAACAAGTAGCAGGTAGATGTTAATATCTAGAGGACGGACGGACGGACGGACAAACAGAAGAAAAACTGGTCAAAGACACTCTCTTCCCTCGTCGACGCTGTAATAAGAAAGCCCAAGTTACCTTCTCTGTCTGGCTAATGTAGCAAGAATCAAAATGGCGCCGGTGTCGATGGCCTTCCTGCTTCTCGGGTTTTCGAGCCAAGTACTTGAAACTGGTTACGGTTAATGATATTCCAGACACTAGGATCTTATGTGTGTTACATTATGTCCAAGAATAAAAATCAAGCGTAGTTTCTGGGGTAGGAATGGTGAAATCTGGCAACCAGAAAGATGAACCGACCTCTGTGTGTACCAGCAGAAAGCGGAGACTAATCATTGAACGAATACAGTCCACCCGCGGAGTGATACATCTCCTGTAAAGATGTAATACCGCCTTGTCCTCTATAGGCTTTAGTACTGCCTGGGCTGCGAGAGATTGAGATTGCGAGACGAAATTTAGCCCCATCAGTAAAGACTGAGATTCAGGTTCCAATGATGGAGATCGTTAAATGTATCGGCTCCCATGTTATTCTTGTTTAAACGAGCGTGGAAGTGATTCTGGAAATTCCTGCACGATTATTCAGAGCTTGGCCTCACTCACAGTGTCTCTCTTGTTGGAGTATAGACATGGAAAGTCATGGTTGAAGCAGGGAGCACTCCGTAGTTCTCGACCACGTCGTTCAAAATATGGTTAATATTTGAGAAACTTTCTAAGATGACATAAAAGCGGTCGGTATTTGAGAAACTTTCTAAGATGACATAAAAGCGGTCGGTATTTGAGAAACTTTCTAAGATGACATAAAGGCGGTTAATATTTGAGAGACTTTCTAAGATGACATAAAGGCGATCAACATTTGAGAAACTTTCTAAGATGACATAAAGACGGTTAGTATTTGAGAAACTTTCTAAGGTGACACGAAAGCGGTCAATATTTGATAAACTTTCTAAGATGACATAAAGACGGTTAGTATTTGAGAAACTTTCTAAGATGACATAAATATGGTTAATATTTGAGAAACTTTCTAAGATGACATAAAGGCGGTTAATATTTGAGAGACTTTCTAAGATGACATAAAGGCGATCAACATTTGAGAAACTTTCTAAGATGACATAAAGACGGTTAGTATTTGAGAAACTTTCTAAGGTGACACGAAAGCGGTCAATATTTGATAAACTTTCTAAGATGACATAAAGACGGTTAGTATTTGAGAAACTTTCTAAGATGACATAAAGACGGTTAGTATTTGAGAAACTTTCTAAGATGACATAAAGACGGTTAGTATTTGAGAAACTTTCTAAGATGACATAAAGACGGTTAATATTTGAGAAACTTTCTAAGGTGACACGAAAGCGGTCAACAGTTGAGAAACTTATCAAGATGACATGAAGGCGGTTAATATTTGAGAAACATTGCAGGAAAAGATCCTTCATCAGAGACAGCAGAACTGGCGTGAATCTCCTAATCAGCTGAACTAACACTTCTTTGGATCACGTGTTCAGTAATATTAACTTTGTTTTAAAGTGTAAGAAAAAAAACCATCAAAAAGATTATATCCAAATATGGCAGACGAGTCATGAAAGACTTCTAATGACAACATAACAGCTGTACTTAAAGACTACAGAGACACTGTAGAATATCATTCACAAACAGACGGAGCTCATACATCTTTCTGAAGAAAACAAAATTAATAAAAACAGATACAGCTACAACACATACAAATCTTAACAAACAGGACAGGCGTAATTACAGAACGAATGAAAGAACTTTGTTTTCAAATAGCGAAGAACTGGGCATACAGATCCATCACATGTTCTTGTACTACCATCTCTCAACTTTCACTCAAAATCAAACGTTCTGTATCAGTTTAATACATAAACAATATATACATAACAAACAATAACAAAATATGAACTACTGAGTTTAATCGTTTATGATGAATAACTGGTAAGATCACAGGCCTACCTTGACAAAAAGTCGCGCAAGAGTATTTGAAAACATTTGAAGGAACTGAAATAAAACCTTTTGTTTCTTTCCTGGCGTGGTGGCAGGTGTAAGCAATCCTGAGATGTCACTACTTCAAGACAGCCTGACCTTGTAAGAAACTTCAACCAAAGACGTGTGTGCGTATGTGTTGAAAAGGTGGGAAGGTGACGCCAGCAAGTACACACCTCTGTGACAGAGTTGAGAAAAAAGTGTTATTAGTGGCAAGAAAGTGATACCAGACTTGGAGAACAAGTGAACATTTCACTTGTATTGTTGAGATTTGAAGAAGAAACCCATCTTTCAGGAACACAAAGACATAACTGTCTGGGCGAGACATCTCAGTCACGTGATTGAACAACGTTCTAGTGTCTGGTATTTAGTTCTAAAAGAAACGGTTTCACTGGGAACATCACGAGTAAAGAAACTGTTTCACTGGGAACATCACGAGTAAAGAAACTGTTTCACTGGGAACATCACGAGTAAAGAAACTGTTTCACTGGGAACATCACGAGTAAAGAAACAGTTTCACCGGGAACATCACAAGTAAAGAAACTGTTTCACTGGGAACATCACGAGTAAAGAAACTGTTTCACTGGGAACATCACGAGTAAAGAAACAGTTTCACTGGGAACATCACGAGTAAAGAAACTGTTTTAGTGAGAACATCAAAGAAACTGTTTACTGGGAACATCACGAGTAAAGAAACTGTTTCACTGGAAACATCACGAGTAAAGAAACTGTTTTAGTGGGAACATCACGAGTAAAGAAACTGTTTCACTGGGAACATCACGAGTAAAGAAACTGTTTTAGTGGGAACATCAAAGAAACTGTTTACTGGGAACATCACGAGTAAAGAAACTGTTTCACTGGGAACATCACGAGTAAAGAAACTGTTTCACTGGGAACATCACAAGTAAAGAAACTGTTTTAGTGGGAACATCAAAGAAACTGTTTACTGGGAACATCACGAGTAAAGAAACTGTTTCACTGGGAACATCACGAGTAAAGAAACTGTTTTAGTGGGAACATCACGAGTAAAGAAACTGTTTACTGGGAACATCACGAGTAAAGAAACTGTTTCACTGGAAACATCACGAGTAAAGAAACTGTTTTAGTGGGAACATCACGAGTAAAGAAACTGTTTCACTGGGAACATCACGAGTAAAGAAACTGTTTTAGTGGGAACATCAAAGAAACTGTTTACTGGGAGCATCACGAGTAAAGAAACAATACTGTAACTTGTGCAAGTAAATTAAATAAATTATACCATCGACAGAGATTACCAGAGTGGGTGGGGTGGGGGGGGGGGCATAATGAAATGTCAAAAAAACTCAAGGCAAAAATACTGAAACTGAGAAGAGCATGGTCAGGAAATACTGAAACTGAGAAGAGCATGGTCAGGAAATACTGAAACTGAGAAGAGCATGGTCAGGAAATACTGAAACTGAGAAGAGCATGGTCAGGAAATACTGAAACTGAGAAGAGCATGGTCAGGAAATACTGAAACTGAGAAGAGCATGGTCAGGAAATACTGAAACTGAGAAGAGCATGGTCAGGAAATACTGAAACTGAGAAGAGCATGGCCAGGAAATACTGAAACTGAGAAGAGCATGGCCAGGAAATACTGAAACTGAGAAGAGCATGGCCAGGAAATACTGAAACTGAGAAGAGCATGGCCAGGAAATACTGAAACTGAGAAGAGCATGGTCAGGAAATACTGAAACTGAGAAGAGCATGGCCAGGAAATACTGAAACTGAGAAGAGCATGGTCAGGAAATACTGAAACTGAGAAGAGCATGGTCAAGAAATACTGAAACTGAGAAGAGCATGGTCAGGAAATGCTGAAACTGAGAAGAGCATGGTCAGGAAATACTGAAACTGAGAAGAGCATGGCCAGGAAATACTGAAACTGAGAAGAGCATGGCCAGGAAATACTGAAACTGAGAAGAGCATGGCCAGGAAATACTGAAACTGAGAAGAGCATGGTCAGGAAATACTGAAACTGAGAAGAGCATGGCCAGGAAATACTGAAACTGAGAAGAGCATGGTCAGGAAATACTGAAACTGAGAAGAGCATGGTCAGGAAATACTGAAACTGAGAAGAGCATGGTCAGGAAATACTGAAACTGAGAAGAGCATGGTCAGGAAATACTGAAACTGAGAAGAGCATGGTCAGGAAATACTGAAACTGAGAAGAGCATGGCCAGGAAATACTGAAACTGAGAAGAGCATGATAAGGAAATACTGAAACTGAGAAGAGCATGGTCAGGAAATACTGAAATTGAGAAGAGCATTGTCAGGAAATACTGAAATTGATAAGAGCATGGTCAGGAAATACTGAAACTGAGAAGAGCATGGCCAGGAAATACTGAAACTAAAAAAAAAAAAAAACCGACATGAAGTCTAAGATTTAGGTATAAATTTATTTAGCAGATGTAGAATTCAAGGACCGACCAGTGTAGCTTAGTTTGCTTATTCCTATGTATGTGTGTTCAGTCTGTTTATCATAGTCAGTCTCACTCACAACCAACCAACCAACCAACCAACCAACCAACCAACCAACCAGCCAACCAGCCAGCTAGCTAGCTAACCAACCAACCAACAAACAAACAAACCAACAAACCAAAGCAGCCAGCAAACCAACCAACCAACCATCCATTCATCCATCCATCCATCCATCCATCCATCCATCCTCTTTCTGCTTGTCTCCCTTCTCTCTCTCCCCCTTCCTCCCCGCCACACACATACACATAAAAACTATGACCTCCCATCGTGTACCCATACTCAACTGCCCTCTCCGTCAACGTCTTCACAGTTGTCTGCTAATCTCGTCAGGTAACAACGCACAGAGATTTTTTGTGCAAATCACGGATGTGATAGACTGTGAAGGTGAAGAGTTTGCGAGAGAATGATTTGTGAGATATTGAATGCTAAATCGATGTAAGGGTATGCGAGCCGCCTGATCCACTTCCAAGAGCCAATTACTTGGGAATCACCAGAGATACCTCGTCTACCTGCAGCTTTATGGTCCATTTTATACGGGATTAATGCGCGTATTTTTTACCTGCGCGTCTGAGCTTAAATGGCGAGAAAATTTAATGAACAACATTTCAGGAAAGAAGACCTGGTCGGGAAGTTCTGGCCTCAGATTTAAATGCCAGAGCTACACTAGGACGGTTTAAGAGGAAGAAAAAAAAAGTCTTAAGTTGAGATGTCTGGCTGGAGGTACCTGGGAGTTAATAGAACAGTTGGGTCAGGCAGTCGCCCAGCTTGCGCGGGTTAAGAAACAAACAGTGAAAGTCTGGCTGAGAAAAGAAACCTCCAGCTGTGTGGTTTATGGGGGGACGGTTTGGTTTCAGTATAGGGGAAGAAATGGCTGCCCTATCTAACCCCAGGACCTACATTTTACTTTCATTCTGGTCAGTGGCAGTACCAGATCCCACGAGGACTGTGTTTACAATACAAAAAACAGCAATCTACTTATTTTTTTAAAAAAATTCATTCGTTCCTTTTTTCCTTCCTATTTTCCAGCCAGTTTTAAAAATATATTTATATTTCGTCTCTGCTTTCTCATTTTCTTTGTTTCGTTTCGTTTCGTTTCTTCCTATTTTTAACTTCCTGCCACACTTTTCTTTTCATTTTTTTTTCTTCATCTTTATTTACTTTCTTTCCTTTTTTAACCTTTCCGCCAAGTTTTCTTTTTTTCCCTTTGTTTTATTCTTTATTTCTTTCGACTATAAACGCTGCCGACTACATCTATCCAAATACAAATGTTCTAAGAGTTTTGTTTTGTTGTGTCTGATTCAGCTTTTTTGTTTGTTTGTTTGTTTGTTTATTTACTTTGTAGTTGGGTGTTCAAACATTTCGGCCTTATCATCTGTGTTTGGCAGATCAGCATTTCTGCTTTATTTTCCTTGATTCTGCTTTATTTCTGGTTTGGTTGTGTCCTTATGCCTGTGTCAAGCCGCTTAAGCAGTGCAACAGTTTCCTCTGACATTCGGGGCTCATCTTGCGACGAACACATCCCAAACTCACGCATGAGCGCCTCTTTCAATACGACCACTCATTCGAACCATCACAAGCAGCAGACAGTCTGATGTCACTCTAGCGAACCACCACGAGCAGCAGACAGTCTGATGTCACTCTAGTGAACCACTACAAGCAGCAGACAGTCTGATGTCACTCTAGCGAACCACTACAAGCAGCAGACAGTCTTATGTCACTCTAGCGAACCACCACAAGCAGCAGACAGTCTGATGTCACTCTAGCGAACCACCACAAGCAGCAGACAGCCTGATGTCACTCTAGCGAACCATCACAAGCAGCAGACAGTCTGATGTCACTCTAGCGAACCACCACAAGCAGCAGACAGTCTGATGTCACTCTAGCGAACCACCACAAGCAGCAGACAGTCTGATGACCATCATCGCACAGTACGAACCTCTGTGCACTCCCTAGAGACCATCATGGATTCGCCTATGTGTGTGTTTGTGTGTGTGAGAGAGAGAGAGAGAGAGAGAATGAGAGGAAGAATGCTTTGAAAAGAATCCTCATACTCTCTATGTGGAAATTAATCATCATCATCATCTCTTGAGCATGTTTAATTTACACTCTGTTCTCCACTCTTCACGCACTCACACACACGTTTCTCAAATTCATTAAGTCGCTGGTCGTCCCAGGCACTGTATCTCATATTTCTTGTCATTTTCTTACTAACCACGATCAGGTTGCCCCAGACGTCTCTCTATCTCCCCCCCCCCCCATCTCTCTCAACCTCGTCTCTTAAGTATCGTTCTTACAACGTGTTTAACTTGTCCATATTTTACCACAAGAGGA
Source organism: Achatina immaculata (assembly GCA_009760885.1). NCBI lineage: Eukaryota > Metazoa > Mollusca > Gastropoda > Stylommatophora > Achatinidae > Lissachatina > Lissachatina immaculata. The sequence goes on along the minus strand of CM019719.1, from coordinate 67,348,841 downwards.
CTAGAAAAGTTCAGTCCTATTTCTCTAACGTTACTTCAGAGACCTGGAGAGAAGCAATGGACGTCCTCAAAGATTTCTAACCCTCGCATGGCAACCCCTTATCCTCTCTTTGAAGAACTATTTATCGTTTTCCTGGCATACTCCCCTACTAGCGCTACAAATATTACACTGCCCACCGCTGAGGGAGGCAGACATTAACATGTACTCGCTAAACCTTTGTAGGAGACAAATAAAATTCCTGGGGAAGATACCCACATACGCTCTGTGTGCTGCATCACATCGGTAGAAATTCGCCTCTCTCTCTCTCTCTCTCTCTCTCTCTCTCTCTCTCTCTCCGTGTGCATTACAGAGAAGGTGTAAATCTCTGGACACAGATTCTCTATAACCTTAGTCCTGAAGACTGGTGCTTGTATAGTTGTAGATGTATTGTCTGGATGAGTATAGTTGTAGATGTATTGTCTGGATGGGTATAGTTGTAGATGTATTGTCTGGATGGGTATAGTTGTATATGTATTGTCTGGATGGGTATAGTTGTAGATGTGTTGTCTGGATGGGTATAGTTGTAGATGTGTTGTCTGGATGGGTATAGTTGTATATGTATTGTCTGGATGGGTATAGTTGTAGATGTGTTGTCTGGATGGATATAGTTGTAGATGTGTTGTCTGGATGGATATAGTTGTAGATGTGTTGTCTGGATGGGTATAGTTGTAGATGTATTGTCTGGATGGATATAGTTGTAGATGTGTTGTATGGATGGGTATAGTTGTAGATGTGTTAGATGGGCATGTGTAGTTGTAGATGAGGTGGATGGATGAATATAGTTGTATTTTTCGGTGTGATGGACATTGTCGTGTCATATTTTGTCTTGTCTTCATATTCCCTTCAGTACTGAAAGGGAAAAGAGATTTCACGATTATACTTGTCGCTTTGCTTCATTTAATGTGATGTTAGGTGATGTTTTGGCTGGATGTTCATATAACGCCATGTTGGTAGATATGTTTTCTTATTGGACCGTGTTACTGGTTTATATAGATGAAACTTATATTGCTAACTTGTGCAATTTAGGATGGTTATTTGTGGTTTTTCGCCCATTTAACAATCCACACATCAGCACTTCCATCACTAACTTTCCAGCTTCTGCTGTCACATGATCATCGCAGATGTCATTAGTAGTAGTAGTAGTAGTAGTAGTAGTAGTAGTAGTAGTAGTAGTAGTAGTAGTAGTAGTAGTAGTAATAGTAGTAGTAGTAGTAGTAGTAATAATAATAATAACTGAATATGGAAAGAAAGCAGAGTGATGAGAAGCAAAATGTCAGATGGTGGTACATATCCAAATAAAAGAAAAAGTTCATGATCTGAGACCAATGTTCCCTCTGAAGTCTTGCAGTTCGTGTGCGAAATTTTCAACTCGTGTGAAAATAAGTTCTCAAAAATATTGTGTGTGTGCAAATGTGTGTCGTAATGTCAAATTGCAAAGTAAAATTTATTTAATCTCATTTAAGAAGAAGAAGAAAAAGAAGAAGAAGAAGAAGAAATCCGGAAAAAAAACTCATGTAACACTATCTTAATTGTGTTTAGTGCTAGAACAGCAGAAAGTAATAAGAGGAAACTGAAAAATAAAAGTAGCAATTTTACTTTTCTTTGTGCGGGGTATAAAATCTCGTGCGTGTGTGTATATGTGCGTGCGCGCGCGCTGCTGCTTAGAGGGAACACTGGCCGAGACACAAGAAAACATCTTTCAATCTGGCCCTAACCTGTCTCTGTCTTGAAACTTTCCTAGCTATGTACCTTTCACTTTTAAAAGTTCTACTAGAAATGTCAATCTCTATGACCCGCCTCATATTCTGGCCATATCTCTACGGGGACGATGTATGCTGACCCTATCTTAAACGCAACAGGCACCGAGACAGGGTTTCCAGACACTCGGTTGTATAATGTCCAGTGAGCTCAATATGCCGCGGCTTGGTAAGTTTCTCTGAACAAAATCTCTTGTCAACTACCTGCTGAACGGGATATCGGGAGAATGAGTCATTACATTACATTACATTACATTACATTACACAGAGAAAAAGGAGATAGGGCTGGTTTAGAAGATGAATATTATTCAGCAGAATGAAGGAAAGAATCTACGGGAACATTCACTTTAAACAATGTGTAAGTATGGTAAACCAACCACATCTTTCGCAAATATGGCACACCGTTTGCTCAAATCTACACATTAAAGCAAAGTTTTAAACTTATTCTCACATATTTCAACGTGTATCTTCCTATTTCCTCCCCTCACGCTCTCCCATTTCGCTGTCTGTGATACCAAATAGCTTATATATACAACATATATTTAGATCAATGTTCCCTCTAAGCTACGAGACAGGGCGGCCGAGCACAAAATAAGATCATGCCGGGCAAAAAATTTTATATGCTGCGCAAAAATAATAACATTGATACCTCTATTTTTTTCAATGTCCTTGTGTTACTCGTGCTATTGTAAGGCTGAAGTAAAATATGACAACACTACATGAGTTTGTTTTAATGATTTCTTTGCTACGAGTAGTACTTTTATTTCAATGATAACTTTAAACTATACTCTGCAATTTGACATTATCACGCCACATTTGCACACAAACTATTTTTGAGAATATATTTGCACACAGTTTGATGCGATCTCACCCAAGTTTATATGTAATTTAAATAACAGTAAGTGTGAGATTTTGTTGAAGATGAAAGCATCATACATTTTACTGTACATATTTTGCTGAATCAGCTTTTCTCCCAGAAATTAACTAATAAAATGTTACGTTATCAAAACTTTTTCCAGGATATCTGGCTTTAATATTTAAACTGAAATCATGCTTTCCAGCAAACTAAAGGCAGTGTTGTCTGCTTGAACTGAGTTTTGGCTGTCTGAGATTTGTTGTCACGCTAAGCATAGCGATTCCTGCATGAACTTAATCTTGGATGTCTGAGCTTATGTTCTTCAACAACTCAGACATTCAGATATTAAATATTGTTCAGCGACTTAAACATACAGAGATTAAACCTGTCACAGCTTGAAAAATAAAATGTATCTGATAACCAGGAGATGTTATGACACAATCAAGGATCGTCTGGAGAGGACACATAGGCTATCCATGGATGTGAATATCTGAACATTTGTTCATAAAGCCATTTTTAACCACGTATTGTAAGTAAACACCTGAAACTTTGTTGTCAGAGTGAAACTATTTTGAAACAAATTGTACTTTTAAACTTTTATTTCTCTTAAATATCGTACATAAAAAGCAGCTTCAACCTTAAAATTACAAATTTCCAGAACCACTGAGCCTAAGAACACAAAATGTTTTCTGCTGCCGCTTGTGTGGCGCAGAGAACAGTATGAGAAACACTGCGCAAGACACTTAACACATCAATCATCTAAGATTCTCTATAGCCTAAACAATTCGGCTGCATTTTGTCTTTCCTTTATGGTCCGTTTTATTCTCTATTTCCAGCCGTCTGAAAGTGATTTTTAAAAATACAGTGCCGCAGACTTCCTCCTGGTTGCTCTTTTATCTTTTGTTACATACTGTCAGTCGTTTCGTTTCTGTTAGCTTTTTCAAGTATTGACCTGCAGGTCATAAATCACAGGAACGATTCCAACGGCAAATATGGGGTTCCACGGCTGAGTTGTATCGATTCCACGGTAAGTAATCTGGCCCTTGCGTGTACGAATGCCAAGATGCGCCAGTTAGTTTACACAGGCGTTTAGTGAGGTATCGATTCTAGACATGCCTGCGATTCTCTGCAGTCACGGTTCGGGTCAGAAGAGAGATATCATAATGGAAGTTTTATTTGTTCTATCAACTGTTTATGTTGTGAAAGAGCGGGAAAGATCACAGGTATCGATGTTTTAATTCCAAATAATTGATAAATGATGTACGTCCTCTTTCTGTTTTTTTCGCTATGCCGGGCGTTCTACTGGACATTATTTTCCACGTATCCATGACGTCTTTCGTGTGTTGTTCTTTATACAACGTGTGGAGCAGATTTCTTTGTGACGAAATACTAGGAAAGAATTGATTTGGTATCACGGGCTGCCATAATTTCCTTTCTAATCTGGCTGAGAGTTAGTTAGCTGGAAACTAACTTTAATGGAGACCTGTGAATAGTCGACAGTTTCGTAACGCGTTCCCTTCTGTACCAACACAAACATCCTGCCTAGACAGGCCATATGGCTTCGTCTTGTCTACAGAAGAAAAAAATTAGCCTGATCTTGTCTACACAGATGAAAATAACCTGATCTTGTCTATATAGAGGAAAATAACCTGATCTTGTCTACATAAATGAAAATAACCAGATCTTGTCTAAATAGAGGAAAATAACCTGATCTTGTCTACATAAATGAAAATAACCAGATCTTGTCTAAATAGAGGAAAATAACCTGATCTTGTCTACACAAAGGAAAATAACCAGATCTTGTCTCACTAGAGGAAAATAATCTGATCTTGTATACACAAAGGAAAATAACCAGATCTTGTCTCAATAGAGGAAAATAACCAGATCTTGTATACACAAAGGAAAATAAACAGATCTTGTCTCAATAGAGGAAAATAACCTGATCTTGTATACACAAAGGAAAATAACATGATCTTGTCTACACCAAGGAAAATAACCAGATCTCGTCTACACAAAGGAAAACAGACGCATTTCCTTAAGTATTCTCTGCGGACAACATTCTTATGGCAAATGAAAAGCTGGACAACCACAACCTTCAAAGATGTGTGGAATGGAGATTATGAAGGTCCTAACATGCTTCAGCGTGATGAGAGAACTTTACCACCAACCGCTCCTGTTGGAAATGACCCGTCACCTTGTCAAGAGAAAGAGAAACTCCTGCAGCAGGTAGAAATGAGAAAAGAAAGAACACAAAAAACATTACATCTGCTTCTGTGCATCAGACATGATGCCATCTTCTGACTGCCGTCCATAGGAGCTATGAATCACAGAAGATATCCCACATAATAGGGCACTGCTTCCAGTCTTAATATCAGAAATTATCAAAAACAGACAGACGATCTAGCTTCCATTTATTCTAATGCTTTATTACATCGATCAGACACAAGCAGATTCGCCTATTAAAGAAACGGCATTCTAAAACAATCTCCAACAGTTTCACAAACAGTTACCACCATCGCGGTTCAGTATCATCTTCCAGCACAAGAACTACGAAGAACACAACAAGAACTACGAAGAACACGACAAGAACAACGAAGAACACAACAAGAACTACGAAGAACACGACAAGAACTACGAAGAACACGACAAGAACTACGAAGAACACGACAAGAAATACGAAGAACACGACAAGAACTATGAAGACCACGACAAGAACTACGAAGAACACGACAAGAACTACGAAGAAACACATAAACTATCACTAACAACCACATGTGTGAATGTGTCAACAGAATGAGTACATGCACAGTTCTTCTTTCATCCATCAAATATAACTGATTTGTTGTTGCTGCTGCAAATAAAAGTGAAAAAAAAGTTGATTTGATAACAGAACAAAATAAAAGTTACTGCAGGAAGTAATGGAAACATGGTACTATTCTGATTCTCTCACAGACTGGCATGTTAATACTCACTTGATAAACAAAGCTAACTGTTTCATCTCGCATGGAATAATATGTTTTCATTACTACATTTCTGTTTTTATAAACATTCTCATACAAATAATATTCTAGAAGCGATCTCCCAAAACAATCCAGCCTTTTTATGCTAGAAATCTGCTCCTTCTAACACAGGCCTACACTGTACACATCTGCAATGCAGTCGGATCACTTCCGTTTTGTGCCTGCTTTTCTTAAGGGGAGGATACCTAAGTGTTTTATTTCTCATCTGTTGTTAGTGTTTTGGTTTCTAGTGTTGTTTCTGTAAGTGGTCCTTGAATAGGGCAATTGCCGAAATATTGGACTGTTGTATATTATTCATTTATACGTGCTCATCGTAATTTCTGCGCTCTCATTCCCGCTTACTGTCCTCAATCTTTCTATCTTCTTGTAAAACTAAACCATATACCTCTATCTACTTTCCTTTCTATCTTCTTGTAAAACTAAACCATATACCTCTATCTACTTTCCTTTCTATCTTCTTGTAAAACTAAACCATATACCTCTATCTACTTTCCTTTCTATCTTCTTGTAAAACTAAACCATATACCTCTATCTACTTTCCTTTCTATCTTCTTGTAAAACTAAACCATATACCTCTATCTACTTTCCTTTCTATCTTCTTGTAAAACTAAACCATATACCTCTATCTACTTTCCTTTCTATCTTCTTGTAAAACTAAACCATATACCTCTATCTACTTTCCTTTCTATCTTCTTGTAAAACTAAACCATATACCTCTATCTACTTTCCTTTCTATCTTCTTATAAAACTAAACTATATACCTCTATCTACTTTCCTCACTCTTCTATCTTCTTGTAAAACTAAACCATACACATCTATCTACTTTCCTCACTCTTTCTATCTTCCTATAAAACTGAACCATACACCTCTATCTACTTTCCTCACTCTTTCTATCTTCCTATAAAACTGAACCATACACCTCTATCTACTTTCCTCACTCTTTCTATCTTCATATAAAACTGAACCATACACCTCTATCTGCTTTCCTCACTCTTTCTATCTTCCTATAAAACTGAACCATACACCTCTATCTACTTTCCTCACTCTTTCTATCTTCTTATAAAACTGAACCATACACCTCTATCTACTTTCCTCACTCTTTCTATCTTCCCATAAAACTAAACCATACACCTCTTTCTACTTTCCTCACTCTTTCTATCTTCCCATAAAACTAAACCATACTGCTCTATCTACTTTCCTCACTCTTTCTATCTTCCTATAAAACTAAGCCATACACCTCTTTCTACTTTCATTACTAGAACCAGCTTTGCCGCAGTTGTTTGTTTTTTTTTTTTTTTTTGGTCATCTCTCCCAGAGCACTTTCGTTGCACTTTCTGGGGGGGGGGGGGGGAGGAGAAAGAAAGAAATCGATTACTGTCAGTATACAGAATATAATCGAGAAAGATTTTGAAGCAAACCAAGGGAGAAACTTTTTTTTATGAAAGAGACACGTACTTTTCTTAGTCTGGCAGCCCCTTGACGACGACGACGACGGCGACGATATCAAGGTGTTATCTCCGGACTGATTAAAGTGCCACAACAGCACGGCCAGGAGACGTGGACAATGTGCTGGCAGATGGCTAACATAAAGTGCGCTTTGATATGAGCCCAGCGAGGCCGTTAGAATCACAAGAACAAGCATTTCAGAAATGTATGATTCACCGCAGAAGACTAGTTCCAGGACAGCGGTTGTCACACTGTGTAAATTGTGGCACTCAGGCGGTTCACTGGTTACCTAACAAATCAAGGGCTCTAAGTTCAAACAATCATTGTCGCCATTAACCTGGTGCGTATTTGGAAGTAAGTTCCTGGAATACGGAATTCTATCCAGTTTGTTTTCATACACAGCGTTATTTCTCTCTCTTGGAGAAACAAAACAGAAATGTTTCATATTTGTGTGTGTATGAGAGAGAGAGAGAGAGAGAGAGAGAGAGAGAGAGAGAGAGAGAGAGAGAGAGAGAGAGAGAGAGAGTGTGTGCCATGATTATATAATAATTTCATTCTATTCTTCTTGTGTTTTCTACGAGCAGAGATCTACCGCCGGCTTGCTAGGCCTGTCGCAGTCTGAGGGTAGAACAAATGACTCTTTTACTGAAAAAAACAAATACATCGCAACTGAAACGAAAGGTGCACTGTATAACACAATTCTCCTCCCAACTCTATGCTACCAATGTCAAACATGGACACTAACAGCCAAGAACAAAAGAAAAATCATCACGTGTGACAAGAAGAGACGAAATAAGAAAACTTCATGGCAAAGGTTGGAGTAGCACCAGTATTGCATTATATTCAGCATGAGCAAATCAAAAGGTTTGGATATATTACATGGGTACAACCAGACAATATATCACAGAAAATGTTGACATTAAGATATGCAGGTAACAGAGGAAGAGGCCGCCCACGCAGGAGATGGTGAGAGGAAATTACAGCAGCATTAAATATCCTATTATATGAAGCAAATCGTCGAGCCCTATCAAGATGTCTATTTGTCTTCTCAACACCGAAAGGTATTTGAGGAAGGAGACAAGACAAGACAGAGACAAGACATAATTATTTTAATTTAAGCACAAAGATTTCACGACATCATATCGCATTCCTGAAGATAAACACACGATCTGGTGCATAGAAATCACGTCTACAAGTTGATGTAAACATGATGATAGTAGATCTACCAGACTTCCTTTTTTCATCAGTCATGAACACTAGGATATCTGGCAAATGACTGTACCGTGTGCAGAGCTTCCTTGCTTAAGGGCGTCGCGTTCTTTTCAGAAGTCAATAAAGGGCAGAAATTAAAGAGAGAAACGGAAACTGGAAGAAAGGTCTCGCGGCTGCGCGGCTTTGTTACTTTGATCAATAAGTCCAGTCAGAAATATAAGGCGCTCCAATTTATCAACGATACAGAACAGCTGATACAGACAGCGCATGCGTTCCAAGAAATTTGTTTTAAAATTTTCATGGAAAAGAAGAAAAAAAAAAAGAACTGGCATAGAAACTTCTTGCAAAATGCTTCTCAACTTGTCACATTCACAACTTTCCGGTTCAAAAGTCACTTTATTTCCCAACAGAGGAAAGGTAGATGCAGGAAGTGGAAATTTATTATTTTCCTGGGGAAGATCTGGCCAAATTTGAAGCCGGTTTTCAAAGAAAAGTGAAGAGTCGTGAACTAGACGAAGGAAACAAGTCGTGATGAAGAATCGTGAACTAGATGAAGGAAACAAGTTGTGATGAAGAATCGTGAACTAGATGAAGGAAACAAGTCGTGAAAGCAGACCAAAGAATTCTTCTCCTCAGAAGTAAGCGGCCAGAACACTATCCTACTTCTCCAACGATCTGAGAGACAAGAACCCTCAAGACCAAAGACACCCATTAATGTTTTTTTTTTTTTTTTTGCTATCTGTTTCGATCACTGTAACCCACTTTCTGATTATTTTTCTACCACAGCTTTTCATTGCTTTTTTTTTGTTCATGATACAGAACTTCTCCTTACTTGGAAGGTGTGGTGCTGTAAGACTAAGTACTCTGCGCGATTGATGTTGAGGGAAAAAATATGTTTTTCTATTAAAAGACGTTTGCCTGCAGTTGAATTCCTATGACGAAAGCCCAAACTATAACACACAAGAAAAGAGGAAGGAAGAAAATCTGAGACAATCACGATTTGGTGGATGAATAGAGACAGACCTCCTTGTCTGTATGGCAGAGTATATCAAAGTGAGGAGCACTACTGACGATGAAATGATGAAAGATTACATGCTTCTTGACACTGAACAATTTCCTATCCTAGATCCCTGTGGAGTTATTAGCAGCGGGCTCTTGTGCCACTTATATCTGGATAACGGGATGAAAAAAAAGGGGAGGGGGAGGAGCTGTGGAAAGGATAATAAAGATAGGAGTTTTTTCCCCATGACTGAAGGCTGTGTCAGGAAGCTTCTTGTGCTAGTTGTATACCTGAACACAGCCCCCACAACCCACACCAAGCCCCCACAGCCCACACCAAGCCCCCTCCCCCAAATCCTTACCAAGCCCCGGGCATTCTATTTTTACATATGAAACCCATGCCAACCCCCTGAACCCACACTAAGCTCTCACAACCCACACTAACTTCTCACAACCCACAACAAGCTCTCACAACCCACACTAACTTCTCACAACCCACACTAACTTCTCACAACCCACAACAAGCTCTCACAACCCACACTAACTTCTCACAACCCACATCAAGCTCTCACAACCCACACTAACTTCTCACAACCCACAACAAGCTCTCACAACCCACACTAACTTCTCACAACCCACACTAACTTCTCACAACCCACACTAAGCTTTCACAACCCACATTAAGCTCTCACAACCCACACTAACTTCTCACAACCCACACTAAGCTCTCACAACCCACACCAAACCCTCGCAAGCCACACCAAACCCTCGCAAGCCACACCAAGAACCCTGTAATCCTGACCAAATTCTAACTGACCACTCACTTCTGAAAATCACAGCGTCATCTGAAGATCAACAAGGACTTGGAGCATGCTATGCCAGGTGACCAACAACCTGCCAAATCAGTCAAAATACCTTTTCCTATAAGCAGATTTTTCCAGAAACTCCTGTAAACTTCACTTCATCGGCGATAACATCCTCACGGACTTCTAAAAACCGCATTGGGAAAAAAAAAAGATGCTTTACCTCGAGGTAATTGCCCACACGACAGAAATATCCTCCACTTAAGGCCGTCCCCTGGAGAGATGGACTAAATATAAACCGAGTCCTTCCTTTCAAAGAATTTTTAACTAAAGTTTTTAACACCTGAGATCAGGAAAATCTAGCAGCTTTTGTAAACGTCTGCAATCGATGGAAGATCATATTTATACTTCCGGTATGAATTCTGATTCTTTAAAAAAAATATAAATCAAATTTAAAATCGATTTCCCTGCATTTAATAGAGTTGTAAATGAGGTATTTGGCCAGTATTCATGTGATAAAATAGTTTCCTGTGTGGGTTTTATGGAGCGCGATCATTTAAAAAAAATTTTTATAGCACTCCTAGGTTCGGAAGTGAAACTATATATATATACGTACATCGTTTGATAGAGTGATTTATATCGTGGTATCATGCTAACCAGAGTATGTGAGGAAAATCTGCATGTGAAGAGAAAGATGAAGATGGCTGATTTAGAAGGGGAAAGAAAGCTCAGATACTGGAATCAGCATGGGTGGGGAGTTGGCAAAGATAAAATACTGGAATCAGCATGGGTGTTAAGTTAGCAAAGATAAAATACTGGAATCAGCATGGGTGTTAAGTTAGCAAAGATAAAATACTGGAATCAGCATGGGTGTTAAGTTAGCAAAGATAAAATACTGGAATCAGCATGGGTGTTAAGTTAGCAAAGATAAAATACTGGAATCAGCATGGGTGTTAAGTTAGCAAAGATAAAATACTGGAATCAGCATGGGTGTTAAGTTAGCAAAGATAAAATACTGGAATCAGCATGGGTGGGAAGTTAACAAAGATAAAATATTGGAATCAGCATGGGTGGGGAGTTAGCAAAGATAAAATACTGGAATCAGCATGGGTGGGAAGTTAGCAAAGATAAAATGCACAAAAAATACCAGATTTTAGAATTAAATGTCAGGATTTAAAAGCAAAATACCAGCTTTAAAAAATACCACATTCTGAAATAAAGAGAGGAATTTTAAAACAAAATCCATTCTAATACCAGTAGAAATGTTCACAAAGAGGAAACAACAAGGAGTTCCCAAAGTGAAGTCAGAGACAACAGCACTGAATGCTCAGATCATGAGAAAATCATAAACCACAAAATTTCTTTCCCTCATGTCTAAAAGTGCTTTGTTTATGATTTTATCTAGGTTTAACCATTTTTGTTTATGGTTTTCTCTAGGTCTAACCATTTTGTTTAAGATTTTCTCTAGGTCTAACCATTTTGTTTATGATTTTCTCTAGGTCTAACCATTCTGTTTAAGATTTTCCCTAGGTCTAATCATTTTGTTTATGATCTTCTCTAGGTCTAAACATTTTTATTTCAGATTTTCTCTAGGTCTAACCATTTTTGTTTAATTAAGATTTTCTCTAGGTCTAACCGTTTTGTTTAAGATTTTTTCTAGGTCTAACCATTTTGTTTAAGATTTTCTCTAGGTCTAACCATACAAGACCAATATGGCAGTATATGCGTTACTAAATGTGAAGTAGCTATCCAGGCTTTATTACGACACGTGACGTTGTAAGTGTTGATCTTCTGGTCACGTGGCTAAGTTGTTCGGTCACGTGACTAAGTTGCCACAAAAAAGGGGTTTCTGGCGGGACTTTTGAAGGGAGAACAGCTGCGTGACAGCAAGAGAATGGACATACGGAAGTATGCGAGGTCTTTGTCTGTGTGAGTGCCGAGAAAGTGATTGAACATGGAGTATATAAGCGGCATGCTGAAGGTGGACTTATGCTCGGATCTGTTCTTTAATCCAGAGGTTGTTTATGAGCCGTGATCAAAACAAGCGTGAAGTGTTTGTTTGTTTGTTTACTTATTTGGATGTTGTTGTATGCTGAGGGCTGTAAAGAATCATCGTATACACACTCATCCAGCACTAGATCTATGTGCAGATGAATGAGGGGCAAGCAAACATGCACATTATAATAGAAGCTTTTCTTAAGGCAATAGGTCACCTTGAAGTATGTTTGTGTGTCTGGCATACGGTGTGGCCTATTGTGGCCTAAACATCATGGCGTGTGTGAAATCTATGGTGAGATCTATGCTATTAAAAAGTAAGTAATGTTACATGCAGAGTGAGGTAAGGTTGTAGCCCGTAAGTAATGTTACATGCAGAGTGAGGTAAGGCTGTAGCCCGTAAGTAATGTTACATGCAGAGTGAGGTAAGGTTGTAGCCCGTAAGTAATGTTACATGCAGAGTGAAGTAAGGTTGTAGCCCGTAAGTAATGTTACATGCAGAGTGAGTAAGACTGTAGCCCGTAATGTAATGATACGAAAGTGTATCTATTCCACACCGCTCTCGGAGTAGACAGTATAAAGCGGATTTTGTAACAGGGATAGACGTGCATCGTTCTGTCCCGAGTAAGGATCTAGGTTAGTCCAGTTAGTCCTGGGGCAGATATAGCTGTATACTGAATTTTAGGATGTATGATAGATAACTCATCTGAGAATTGGAACATTCTAAAGTAAGCAGCTGTTTGTGAGTAGAGTCCATCTGCTTTGTCTCGGGGTTGCACGAGGGTCACTGATGGGGAATGACAGGAAAAAGGTCAGGTGAAAGAGAAATAATATGACTGAAGGACAGTTGTGTTTTGTGTATCGTCCGAGACAGACGTAGATTAGTCTGTTAGAGATGTTGTTGTTTAGTGAAACAGATGCCGAATAGAGTGTATTAGGATGTTCAGATGGCGACAGTAGTCTGCCTGGAACATATATTATATCGTGGAGATGTCCAGTCTTGTGTCAATGGATTTTGTTGATGCCTTTTGTCATTCTCGTCATATCGCTCATCGACTCATCGACACCCCGTGCATCATTAAAGTCATTTCAACTGTAAAGTTGCTGCTTCTGTATTACTATTTCCACTGAGAGAGAATGAACCTGGGAGCAAGTAAGTCTGTGAAGTGAGTAACAAAACAGACGCAGAACAACGAAGAATAGTCTTAGATTGAATGGGATCAACAATTATTGAAGAAAGACGCTGGCGATGGTTGGGACATGTGCTCCGAATGACTGACAACTCACTACCAAAAGTAGCACTAAGATGGACACCACAGGGGAGCAGAAGTAAGGGTAGACCAAAAGAGACATGGAGAAGAACAACAGAAAGGATGTTGAGCAATAGAGGGCTCACCTGGGCAAGAGCAAAAAAAAAAGGCAAAGGACAGGCATTTGTGGAAAACCCTTGCGGAAGCCCCATGTGCCCTGGGCACTTAAGGTTCAGAGAGAGAGAGAATGGGATCAAATATTAACAGTAATGGATAAAATCAACACTTGTAAACAGAAAGAACATTATTCCAGTGGACAATAGTGGAAATGTACAGAGAGATGAGCAACAAGTTTACATTCTACACACAGAAGAGCAGGAGATTGAATCACACGAGAATTCTGCTTTACAAACGTACAGCAGAGAAAATGCTGGTAAAAAAAGAACTAACGTGAAAGTCAACCAAGAAGATAGCAAAGGGCGAAAAAAAAAAAGGTGGAAATCTCTTTCTACAAGCAGCCCCGAGAAGGGAAGGGAAGGGAGAGAATAGAGATTTCCGGGACAAGAACCCACACGTGTTTGATTCGATCCAATCTACAAACATTAACAGGCTCATCCTTTAGACGTAATGTTTCACCTCGCGAATGCTCAGTCGGTGTAACAGCCTCATTTATCCGACGCTGCAAGGAAACAGACGATGTCCTTTAAGAAAGAATCCCATCGAAGTTCAGTCAAGCATATTCATTTCAATTAATTGGCTTCCACACGCGGGCAAGATGTGAGACCGACAAGAAAGAAACTATACAGCAAAATTACAGATACATTAATGTTCTCTAAATTACATCATTAAAAAAGGGAAGCTATGTTTAATGATGTAATTATGTAATGTACGGGACCAGTTGTCGTGTTGTGACTCTATAATTCGGGTTGTCAATAATGGGTTGTTTTTTTTTTTTCAACCCAAAGGGAGTTTGCCCGAACATGGATGACAGTGCCGCCCGCTACCTGGATCTGTCTGTCAGTGCAGCCCGCTACCTGGATCTGTCTGTCAGTGCAGCTCGCTACCCGGACCTGATAGTTAGTGCAGCCCACTACCCGGACCTGATAGTTAGTGCAGCCCGCTACCCGGACCTGATAGTTAGTGCAGCCCACTACCTGGACCTGATAGTTAGTGCAGCCCGCTACCCGGACCTGATAGTTAGTGCAGCCCGCTACCCGGACCTGATAGTTAGTGCAGCCCGCTACCCGGATCTGACTGTCAGTGCAGCCCGCTACCCGGACCTGATAGTTAGTGCAGCCCGCCACCCGGACCTGATAGTTAGTGCAGCCCGCTACATGGATCTGTCTGTCAGTGCAGCCCGCTACCTGGACCTGATAGTTAGTGCAGCCCGCTACCTGGACCTGATAGTTAGTGCATCCCGCTACCCGGACCTGATAGTTAGTGCAGCCCGCTACCTGGACCTGATAGTTAGTGCATCCCGCTACCCCCGGCTCTGTCTGTCAGTGCTGCCCGCTACCTGGATCTGTCTGTCAGTGCAGCCCGCTACCTGGATCTGTCTGTCAGTGCAGCCCGCTACCCGGATCTGTCCTGACAGTGCAGCCCGCTACCCGGACATGATAGTTAGTGCAGCCCGCTACCCGGACTTCATAGTTAGTGGAGCTCACTACCCGGACATGATAGTTAGTGCAGCCCGCTATCCGGATCTGTCTGTCAGTTAGTACAGCCCACTACCTGGACCTGTCTGTCTGTTAGTACAGCCCACTACCTGGACTTATCTGTCTGTTAGTACAACCCGCTACCTGGACCTGTCTGTCTGTTAGTACAACCCGCTACCTGGACCTGTCTGTCTGTTAGTACAACCCACTACCTGGACCTATCTGTCTGTTAGTACAACCCGCTACCTGGACCTGTCTGTCTGTTAGTACAACCCGCTACCTGGACCCGGCTGTCAGGTAGCGCAACTCTTTCTAGTACAGATTTATGGCTTAACAGATTCGAGAAAAGTTTTTATTTACGCATTTGGGGGAGGGGGTGGAAAGTGGGGGACACATGGTAGAGGATAGGGTTGAGTGGTCATGGGTGGGAGGGGGTAGAGAAGGAAAAATGGTGGTGGGATAAATAAGATATTTTGTATTTTTATCACGAAGTGAATTGTCCGAATCTGTGTGGTCTGGAGTAAAGAAAACATGGAATAAAACACATGCAAAACTAACACAGAAGAAATGGATGGATGGGGATGGATGGGATGGATGGATGGATGGATGGGGATGGATGGATGGATGGATGGATGGATGGATGGATGGATGGATGGATGGATGGATGGATGGATAGAATGACAGGCGATAATTTATTTAAAACTACTGAAGTCCGAACATGTCATTAATAATATTTCCGTTGCTCACTGGCAAATATGACGACCATACACTGTTAGACTAACAAATATGACGACCATACACTGTTAGACTAAAATTTATGACGACCATACACTGTTAGACTAACAAATATGACGATCATACACTATCAGACTAAAATTTATGACGACCATACACTGTTAGACTAAAATTTATGACGACCATACACTGTTAGACTAAAATTTATGACGACCATACACTGTTAGACTAACAAATATGACGACCATACAGTGTTAGACTAACAAATATGAAGACAATTCATTGTTAGACTAACAAATATGAAGACAATACATTGTCAGACTAACAAATATGAAGACAATACATTGTGAGACTAACAAATATGAAGACAATACATTGTCAGACTAACAAATATGAAGACAATACATTGTCAGACTAACAAATATGAAGACAATACATTGTCAGACTAACAAATATGAAGACAATACATTGTGAGACTAACAAATATGAAGACAATACATTGTCAGACTAACAAATATGAAGACAATACATTGTGAGACTAACAAATATGAAGACAACACACTGTTCGACTAACAAATATGAAGATCTTACATTGTTAGACTAACAAAAACCAACAACACAGCATGGACTGTAAAGGAAGCATTTAAAGCTCACAATACAACACTTACTTTCGATGTATTGTCCGGCGCAGGATTCTTCCATTTTGTCGTAAATAACAAACAAAAACGGCCTACTCGACAAGCATTAGAATGGGCGATTTCAAAGTACTTTTGTGTCTTGAGGAGTCTCTGGTTGTTTAAGAAGCTTATGTCTTTCAAACGCCAGACTCTATTTCATCTGCCCATTATATCACCGCCATTTTTTTCTTCAAAATCAGTTATTGGCCCACATCCTGACATATCCACTAATGGTTTTAATATCCAGCGTTAAAAGTATGAACAATGTTTTTTGTTGTAATTTCAAAGGACAATATTACAATAAGGAGCTTGTGTTTAAGTATTTTTTGTGGTGTTTTTTTTTCCTGGGGGGAGGGGGGGGGGATTGACAGAACAGCTTTGCTAGCCGTGTTATTCTCATTCATTCATGTGCATGTCCCTTGCGGAACTTTGCCTCCCTAACAGCTTTCCTGTAGGCCTCTCGGTTGTGAGCAAGATGGCCTGCTGCTGATGCATACATCTGCAGATCATCAACAATGTCTTGCAGCCATCTTCGTCTTGGTCTTCCTCTCTTTCTTTTTCCCCATTATGTACCCTTCCAATACGGTTCTCTCTAGATTATCATATGTTATTCTGGCTGACAGAAAACGTCCCAGAATCTCAAGCACAAACTGAAACTTCGCGAATGCTTCAAATGAATAATGGAATTTATAGGATTTACCGATAAATCATTACAGTTGTGGAACTGTATAAGAATAACAACAACAAATATCAGAAAACCAGGAAAGCACCTACTGCTAAAGAAGCTATGGAAGACAGAGTAACGTAGCTTCTTCGTGCGGTGCAACTAGGAAGGCCAGAAAGGGCATGGCCGTCACATGATCTTCAATTTCACAGGCGAATGTGAGCGGGCGGTACCCATGTAAGCAGCAAAGTCAAACTTCTCTGCTGCTTCCATTATGATATGGACACTAGCACAGGCCGTTGCTGGAAAGGAAAGCAGACCGGACCAGACCCCAACATCTACAACGTGCTGGTTCATCACAAGGCAGCAAACATCCAGACAGAACACAATGTAAAACAAAGCAGCAAACAGCCAGATATAATACAATGTAAAACAAGGCAGCAAACATCCAGACAGAACACAATGTAAAACAAGGCAGCAAACATCTAGACAGAACACAATGTAAAACAAGGCAGCAAACATCCAGACAGAACACAATGTAAAACAGCACCACAGGTCTTGATTGGATTGAAAACATTCCTAACTTAATTATCAGGACTTTCTGTAGACACATAAAGACGATTCCATTTCATAATCTGTCAACACAAAAACAGCATTGTAATTTTACCCGCTGTCTGTTGTTCTAGATCTATTTATATTATCCAGCTCGCTGTCTGTTGTTCTAGATCTATTTATATTATCCAGCTCGCTGTCTGTTGTTCTAGATCTATTTATATTATCCAGCTCGCTGTCTGTTGTTCTAGATCTATTTATATTATCCAGCTCGCTGTCTGTTGTTCTAGATCTATTTATATTATCCAGCTCGCTGTCTGTTGTTCTAGATCTATTTATATTATCCAGCTCGATGTCTCAATCTACTGCGATAAACACAGAACCAGAATGAAATAAAAACATTCGCAAAAATTTGGATTCGGCGAGAAAAGGTCAGTAGGTCAAGAAAGCGAATTTAAAGTAAACTGATTCTTTTCCCCTCAAAACAGCAAACACATGCGGGCTTACGCACTTGTACGCACACGCGCAAACACATGCGTGCTTACGCACTTGTACGCACACTCATTCAGGCACACAGAATAACGTAGTGCGCAAACACCTTACTAATTAAGACCTCCAGCTTCTTGGCGTCTGTTGTTCATATTAAAGGCTGGAAAACTGGGAACTGTTACTTTCTGTCTAAGAGATTATAATACTATATAGAGACCTGACAGTCACTGCAGGTCAAGACCCTCTTCTACACACATAAACAGGCAGGCGTGGTAATGAGAGATCGTAGTCACCAGGGCAGTGTTTTCATGTTGTTCACGTGACATGTAGGAATTAGAACAACAGACACATTTTTTTCTGGCAGACATTCTTAAACAGACAGATTACAACTAATTTTACATTGATTTGTAGCATCCTGAATTTGATCTCCACGAAATATCAGAAATGCCATCAATTTCTGTTGCTACTATCTTCTATTTTAACCTTATCGCTAATATCATCAATTACGCAATCAATCAACATCGGCCTGCATGATTATCAGCGCCTTCGGCCAGTCAATCTGGACCAAAATCAATATTTATCGAGCATTCGACGCTGATAAATCTCTAGGGAAGCATGCTGCACCGTCCGCCAATATCTGCCAGATTACTCGGATCTGTGACGTCATAAGGCGGTCAACAAACCTCCCTTTGGGGGGTGGGGGAAGGGAAGGTTTGAAGGATCCCTTGAATGACTTTGGATCGATAACTAGAGTTTTCTGCCAACTCCGAAACAAGAAACTTTTGGGAGAAAGTCTGAACACGAGGAAAAAAGTCCACTTTTTTTCAAGAAACGTCTCTGCTGCTACACACGACAAAATTGTACAACGACTTTAGTGTTATATATATATATATATATATATATATATATATATATATATATATATATATATATATATATATATATATATATCATATAGATTTTGGATGCCGTAGAGGTGTGAAGTGTGAGCGCCTTCACATTTCTAGGCCAGTACAGCGTTTGATGCCTCAGGAAAATACTCAGCATAAAGTGGAACGAAGTCAAGAACAACGCAAAGATGAGACAGATGAGCAAACAAGAACCTGTCTCATGGGTGATCAGAAAAAAGAAGATGGACATACGTCGGTCATATGATGAAAAGATACAGTCAGAGAATACCAAAACAAGCTATCAAGTAGAACACAACGGGCCGAAGAAAAAGAGTTAGACCAGGTGAAACTCTAAAGAGGACATTGTTAAAAGAGGCCCGTGGGCATAACACCTCTTGATGAGATTGAAAAACTCTCCAAAGACAGGAAATCTTGGCGAACTACCATGCGGGCCCTATTTGACGTTTAGCGACACGGGAAGGATGTAAGACAGCATTTGAGGTAGGGATGCCATTATTTACACCGTCATTATTTTACAAATTTAACAGGAGAAGAGAAAGGGATTAGGATAGTTATCACTGATCAGAGAGTCAGGGATAGTCTAAAAGCTGTCCCACTCTTCTGCGATGCTCCTGAAAAAAAAAAAAAGTTTTACTTTTTGATTTGAGTTCAGTTTCAAAATGTACTCATTTTAGTGGCCTTCACAAATGTCTCTGCTACAGTACCTTTCGTCAAAAACATCTTCAGAATGAAATGTGTCATTATTTTACTTACAAGTATGATAAACTTACAACGACTACAACAGCGCTACTATCACGCCGTCTGTTAACAACAAAGTCACCACCGCTACATCAACTGCGCAATTTTTCTCTATCATCTGTAGCAGGCACAGCTATTAAATCACATTTCCTTGCACTTGCCTGCTTCTTTAATTTTCCTCCAATCAAGATGGAGATTAACCGCGGTATCACTAGCTCAAAATAACCCGGATGTCAAGAACTTAACGAGGAAACATTACGCGCATGCAGGCATGTTTACGAAGCTATCCCAAGAACCCCATTACCTCTTTCTGCCGTCCTTCAGTGTGCTTGCGCGCATGCGTATATGTGCTTATCTGAAATACGCGCTTCCTACAGACCGTTTCCATTATGGAAATAACCAGAGAATGGAACACATAAATTTAACACGCGAGAATGTGTGTGCTGTGTTATGACCAACAATGTCATAAAACCAAGATGGAGTAGATGAACTGCACATGTACCGCATGTGAAAGGAGCAGATGACCAAACACTGCCAGACTAATAGTTGACACAGAACTGCCAGACTAATGGTTGGCACAAAACTGCCAGACTAATGGTTGGTACAAAACTGCCAGACTAATGGTTGGCACAAAACTGCCAGACAAATGGTTGGCACAAAACTGTCAGACTAATGGTTGACACAAAACTGTCAGACTAATGGTTGGCACAAAACTGCCAGACTAATGGTGGCCATTAAACTGCCGAAATAATGGTGGCCATTAAACTGCCGAAATAATGGTGACCACTGAAGTCTGTTGTGTGGTGCTGTCTCTGATACCGTGCTATGATTCCAGACTGACCATGTTCTGGTATATGATATCCCCAGCTTTGCTAGTAAATTGTAGCACATTAAGTAGGACATATCATCCTTATCGCTGCTATATTTCATATGTCAGCTACTTCCATTTCACGAATGGGCGGAAGAAATCTGAATGAACGATGAAACTGAACACGATATGAACATTCTACCGGGAGACAAGCAAGTACAGAATTGATCGCCATCTACTTGGAATTCGACTCAACTCTCTCACACACTTGCAGGCACTTCCTGACACTGCCTTCCTGAATTGTAATGAGCAGTCGCCGACTAAACCAATCAGAGACTGCAGACAGATAAGGAACGGTGGGACAGCATCGACACTAGGTCAAGGCCATCTGGCTTTGATATCTTTCCCGTGGCCTTGTATTCGTCCTCTATGACACCCCAGAAACTTGCACGTTGTCTCCATTCTCTTTTGCATCTACTGTTAAGCCTATGTGAACTGTTTTGTTAGAATGTCTCTAAGTGCACTCGAAGAAGAAGAAGAAGAAGAAAAAGAAGAAGAAGAAGACGAAAAAGAAGAAGAAGAAGAATGAAGTTCAGTTACGTACAAAATTTAGAAAGACTGGTGTGACCCATTCGGAATTAAAACGCAAAAGGTGAAGGTGGCAATCGCAGTCTGACACGGACGATTTAAAAACCGTGTCAGGATCGCCAGAGCTAACAATATTAAGAGATCCTAAAGCGATAATTTAATCCAGATCACTCACTCGTGAACTGCCTCGTGCTGCTGAAGCGCATATGCTGGGGATTCCTAAATTGCTCAGGATTCCTAGATTGCTCGGGGTTCCTAGATTGCTCACATCTGCTGCCGATGCTTGATTGCATCTAACTTTAGACATGTCACCTCGTGGCTGCTCTGTGAAGCAACATTACCGCAAGTCGCCTTCCATTATGGTAGGCTTCTTCAAGCTACAATAACAACTGCACATGGAAACAGTTGGGCACCTTCAGCCGATATTTCTTAGCTGAACTTTGCAAATTATGAACGGTATACTTATCTAGAATATCAGCAGAAATGTGGTTTATTAGAAGAATGTTGCGAATCCCCTGGACAGCAAAAATAACTAATGAAGAATGTATGAGAAGAGCTGGAGGGACAAAAAACCTTGTCAGAAAGATAAGAGAGAGACAATGTACTTTCATAGGACATGCAATGAGAAGAGGGGGCATTGAAAATATTATAACAACAGGAAAAATAGAAGGAAGAAGATCAAGAGGAAGACCGAGAGAAATGATACTGGACAGTCTGACGGGATGGTGTGAGAGGAGATCACCAACTGAACTGATGGCCTGCATGAAGGATCGGGTACTCTGGAGAAGCATAATAGCCTACGCCAATCGGCACGGCACCAGATGATGATGATGATGATGATACTTATCTACGACAGACTATACAGAACCAACTTATACTTTCTTAAGTACAGTATATATATATATATATATATATATATATATATATATATATATATATATATATGTTCGCAGACTGCAATGAACCAGCATTTTCTAAAGTTATAGAAGCTTTCTCTAAACATCTTGTCTCAGATAAACCTGACAGGGCCCACATCTAAATACAGACCGGTGGACAACATGAAGGGCTGGATAGACTTGGCCAGGCGCACTGTTAAAAATAAGAACAGAGCACGTTTAGAGTGCCAACACTGCCAAATTCACTGGGGACACGGCACAGGATGATGCTAACAGAGTCTGAAGTGCAGACCCAGTCTTTAATTACCGAAAAAAAAAAACAGAGAAATGTTTCATCTCAGTTAATTATCATCATCATCTTGCGCTATCTCCAGTGGCAAAAAAAAAAAAAAAACTTGGCTCAATCTCAAGATTGCCTTGTCTCTTTTCTCTCGATTCTCTCCCCTGTGAAACTAGAATCAAGTCTATCTTTAGATGTTGTCCAAGCTGCCGTTTTATTCTTATTTTTTTCCTCTCCCTTTTCCTTTAAAACCGGTTTTCATTATCGCCTGATATGGCCACATTATTTTAATTGTCTGGTTCTTTCTTTCTCTCATCTTTTCTCTGCCCAGTTTCGTTTGATTTTGCATTTCATTGCTGGTCTTTTATTCTCCGTGTGACGTGAGCATATTTTTTGGGTAATACCATATAATCGGCATAAGGAGATTTACAACTATAGCGTCATAAATCCCATTTTGTTGATTGATTGATTCACTGACTGAACTTTATTTGTGAAGCGTGAACAATTAGGAACGCAGGCCGGTCTGACATTCTGTCCTTTATCATACAAAACTTTATCTCTCTCTATTCCAGACTTTCCATACCAGACAGTACAAATATGTTACGTATGTAACATACATAACACTGAAACAGCACGAATGAGATAACTAAGCTGAAATATGAAAAAACGAATGAAATAACTAACTGAAATATTACTGCAACAGTAAAAATGAAATAAATAAGTTGAAATGACAAAGTGTTTAGGTTCGCTCTAACTCATACGCTCAATACAGGAAATAACGACAGACCAGACAGACAGAGACAGCAGGCAGGCAGGCAGACAGATTCACAGACAGACAGACAGACAGACAAACAGACAGATATTGACTGAGCACAGGCTACCGCTATATCCTCTTCTGCTACTTCTTCACTTTCATTTTTCTTTTCGTGTCCAGTTTTAATATCTTTACTATATGAACATGCAGAATGGTGACCCTCAAGAATCATACAATCAGCAGGAATGTCTGGTGTGTGTCCCACAGGTTTTCATCAATCAGCAGGAATGTCTGGTGTGTGTCCCACAGGTTTTCATCAATCAGCAGGAATGTCTGGTGTGTGTCCCACAGGTTTTCATCAATCAGCAGGAATGTCTGGTGTGTGTCCCACAGGTTTTCATCTACGTTCTTTTACTGCTATCAGGTCCTGACTCTAAGTCAGTGAAGGGTCTGCAGGTCTGCAGGGTGGGTCTTGGGGTGTGGAGACCACTTTTGATGTGCAGCTTTGACGATCTTCAGTTCACACGAAGAGACCTGAAGTCTGCATTGTTCTGTTTGGATGTGAAGGCTGCATTGTTCTGTTTGGATGTGAAGAATGCATTGTTCTGTCTGGATGTGAAGACTGCATTGTTCTGTTTGGATGTGAAGAATGCATTGTTCTGTTTGGATGTGAAGAATGCATTGTTCTGTTTGGATGTGAAGACTGCATTGTTCTGTTTGGATGTGAAGAATGCATTGTTCTGTTTGGATGTGAAGAATGCATTGTTCTGTTTGGATGTGAAGGCTGCATTGTTCTGTTTGGATGTGAAGAATGCATTGTTCTGTTTGGATGTGAAGGTTGCAATGTCCTTTTTAGGCATGAAAACTGGCTTTGGTTACAGGTAAACGAGTACACGTACGGGAGCGAGGGGAGGGGTTCAGTCAGACGCCTGACTTGGTTAACCACTGCTAACCAGAACCTTATCTTACAATCCCAAAGCGCTCCCTGAAAACAGACTTCATGCGGTTGAGGTACCCAACATAGTGGAGCTGACAGAAAATCCTGCCACTGCAGTTCGCTTGGGCCACATCGCCCAATATTTGTGCATCCACCGGGATATGTGAAACCCGTGGCATTTCTTTTTAATCGTTACACTACGAACCACCAGCACCATCATCACTGCTACCACAATCATCATCAACTGACTGAATATCAAACCACAAGCCACCCCCCAATCAGAAGATCATGGAGAGCAAACATTGATAGACGTCTACACACATAACCTACAAATAACCATAAGAAAACTGTATGAAACATACAGAGATATACATTTACATTCCCCTATTAAAAATACGCTTCACTACGTACACACACTTACACAGCAACAGAAAAGGGACACGCACCAAGATCTTACTTATATACACAGGTAGCGTTTGTTAATACAAGCCTGGCCGATCGTTAAGTGGTTTTTAAAGAGGCCGCTTCTTGCCTTGGTCGGGATAGGCCAAGCCAGCGTATCTTGTGAATGATTCAAGCAACGAGATCTGAAGTGTGAGAGAAGCTAGGCTTCTTTGGAAGCCTTCTCACCAAAGAAAAGAAGCTGCAGGTTAGAAGAGATGCACTCTGTAACTCCTCTTTTCTTCTAAGTGGATGCATCAAAATTAGATGCATGACTCCTAGTTTTAATTAAAAGACTCGTCACAGCAGCATAGACCACAGCTCTGACGCAGAACCCTTGCAAGATATAAATACAAACAATAAATGAAGATAAACGGCGGAAAGAGACCACATAAAGAGAACATAGTACCGCCATGACCGCAGCAGCTTAATATTAATGAGAGTAGTGAAAATACCCGTCTTGTGAACGACTATTTTGTGTCTTCTGTATTCATTTTTGGCTGATGTCGCTATCAGCTTCACTGACGAAGAAAAAACTTATAATGAAACGTAAAAACAACATGATCAGCTGTCTAATTTAATATTTTACCGAAATTTCAAGTTATGAAACTTGAAAATAGCCTTCTGTTTACACATACCGACTTGTAACGCTTCTTTCAGTATTAATGTCTCAAAGACGCCATATCGTAAACACGTATGTCGTAAATATGCCTCTATGTTGTAAACATCCTATGTTGTAGAAAACTGTGTCGTAAACACGCCATGCTGTAAAGGTCTCTATGTCGTAAACAGGCGATATGTTCTAGGTGTTGCTAAAGAAATGGTCACCTGTTGCTGAGGCAGATCGTTCTCGCCAACCCTACACTGCAGCAAAAATAAGAGAGAATCGTTTGACTCCCCCATCACAACGACGCCCCTGATCACAATCAGTATATTCTGGTTACAGAGAGATCCCTAACAAAAAAAAATCCTGGAACAAAATTTCCCTCCTTTACTGCTATCAGATTACAACAAATCCATCAAAATATAGGGTTTATTTTACTACTTTTTATGTTCTTCTCTTAACTACACGGCCATCCGAATACAGGGTATTCTGGTGTGACTCGCCCTGCAGGCAAATAATCTCCACCACCAAAATCTGATTCGCTGACATGGCACAGATTTACATACCTAGGACCTGTTAAAAAAGGAAAGAAAAAAAATCTCAGCACTTAGCACTCTGAACCCGGGACACTCTGCTCGTTAGAGATATTATTTAACGTCTTCAGCAATATATGCCAAATTAAAATACGTTATCTGTATACGGACAATAGGAAGAGTAAACCTGAGGTGAAGACAGATTTAGGGAAAAATTACTGCCTCAACTCTGGAGACCTCAAGGAAAAAAAAAAAAGGGACAGGCCATTAGGAATACGGAGACGCACAATACGGGACGAACTAATGGAAGTGGGAAAGACACGGTTTGAGGTATCCCGAGTTGCTCAAGACAGGATTGGTTGGGAAACTTTTGCTCACGTCTTATGCTCCGTTTGGAGTACAGAGACATGACGATGATGATGGTGATGACGATGAAGACAGATAATGCCAACTATCAAAGCTGACGACGTCCACAAATACGCAGAACCGTAACAAACTTGATCACCTTGCCACTGCTGCAACTGGTGTGTCACCTTCTTGCCGTCACATTTTTAATTAAAGGGGCATTACAACTTCACCGTGCACATGCGATAACGCAACTTCACATTACAACCAGCGCAGGCAGCAACACAACTTCCCGCCACATCTGCTGTGCAACTACAGCAGCCGCTTAACTTGGCTTGCTCTTGCGCATTCAGTGCACCCAGGTCTCCAGGACGCGGCATGCTCGTTTCATAACATGACCGGAATTACCTGTCAGTATGCAGGTGACAAGAGGAAAGCTTGTGTTTACCTGTAGATTTGGGGGAATTTATCACCTCAGCCAGGACCTACGAACTTCATTAACGAACTGAAGGAAAATGTTGTTGGCGGATGTTTCACATACAAGTATCTGCGGCACGGGTTTCAGCACTGCTCCCGGCCAGTGCCAGGAATTTTTAAATTACGCAAAATACCAAAACTTACCAAAATACCAAAAATTACCAAAATACCAAAAAATTACCAAAATACCAACATACAAAAAAATAAAAAATCCTTACCTCCAAACAAATAACCCAACAGTTAACGTTCAAGAGATTATTACACGTTGTCTCTAAAAGCTCTGTCAAACAGAATACGGATAATTTAGAAGAAATCAGACAAGAAAATATACATCCCGTGGAAACACTGACCAACTGGGTTGTGTTTAGTGGACATAATAGTAGAAACATGAGAGTGTTTGGTGGACATAATAGTAGGAACATGAGAGTGTTTGGTGGACATAATAGTAGAAACATGAGAGTGTTTGGTGGACATAATAGTAGAAACATGAGAGTGTTTGGTGGACATAATAGTAGGAACATGAGAGTGTTTAGTGGACATAATAGTAGAAACATGAGAGTGTTTGGTGGACATAATAGTAGAAACATGAGAGTGTTTGGTGGACATAATAGTAGAAACATGAGAG
This sequence comes from Achatina immaculata, assembly GCA_009760885.1. Taxonomy (NCBI): domain Eukaryota; kingdom Metazoa; phylum Mollusca; class Gastropoda; order Stylommatophora; family Achatinidae; genus Lissachatina; species Lissachatina immaculata. Next base: position 67,321,755 of record CM019719.1, on the reverse strand, counting down.
TGTTTGGTGGACATAATAATAGAAACATGAGAGTGTTTGGTGGACATAATAATAGAAACATGAGAGTGTTTGGTGGACATAATAGTAGAAACATGAGAGTGTTTGGTGGACATAATAATAGAAACATGAGAGTGTTTGGTGGACATAATAGTAGAAACATGAGAGTGTTTGGTGGACATAATAGTAGAAACATGAGAGTGTTTGGTGGACATAATAGTAGGAACATGAGAGTGTTTGGTGGACATAATAGTAGGAACATGAGAGTGTTTGGGGAAAATGGAACTTCTGGATAGACGCTTCTTAAACGGATGCCAAAAACAAACAAACAAAAAAGCTAAGTGTTTAATTTCTCATCTGTTTTCGGTGGTTTTTATCTGTTGTGCTGCTATTATATGTGATCAATGAAAAAGGCGTTTGCCGAAATAATGATATGTTGCATTTATACATCCTCATTTTACTTTTTACTTTTTTTTTTTAACTGAACCATAGATCTCTATTTACCTTCACTACCACAACCAGTTTCACGGCAGTCGTTCTCTTATCTCTAAGAATCTGGCAACCAAAGTAGGCCATGGATCTAGACCCGCAAGTCAGCATCCTGGACTACCACCAGAAGCTGAGAGAACTCTTGGACTTAATTCTAGACAGAGAGCTCCTGTGTAGCATGGCTCGGGACTTGGAACATGCCAAATACCAGTTCATGCTGTATTTAGATTTATCTAAAATCTAATGATGGCGACTTCTTATTATTATTTTAACGTATTTGATTTGTGTCTCTTTCAGTGGCGACATCTTCCAAGCAATTCATTTCAGTAAAGCAAGGAAACCCCAGATCCGTCTACATGTCGGTGATAGTGTTGGTGATAGTGTTGGTGATAGTGTTGGTGATAGTGTTGTTGGTGATAGTGTTGGTGATGATAGTGTTGGTGATAGTGTTGTTGGTGATAGTGTTGGTGATAGTGTGGTGATGATAGTGTTGGTGATAGTGTTGTTGCTGATAGTGTTGGTGATAGTGTTGGTGATGATAGTGTCGGTGATGATAGTGTTGGTGATAGTGTTGGTGATAGTGTTGGTGATAGTGTTGGTGGTGATAGTGTTGGTGATAGTGCTGGTGATAGTGTTGGTGATGATAGTGTTAGTGATAGTGGTGTTGGTGATAGTGTTGGTGGTGATAGTGTTGGTGAAAGTGTTGGTGATAGTGTTGGTGATGATAGTGTTGGTGATAGTGTTGATGATGATAGTGTTGGTGATGGTGTTGGTGATGATAGTGTTGGTGATAGTGTTGGTAATGATAGTGTTGGTGATAGTGTTGGTGATAGTGTTGGTGATGATAGTGTTGGTGATAGTGTTGATGATGATAGTGTCGGTGATAGTGTCGGATCAGTGTGCCAGCACTTGAACAGTGCTCCTGTGTACTGATATCGATTGTACCCGAACTCTGGAGGACCGACAAGCGTTGTTTTTCACGAAAAGGGCGGAAGTCCCATGGTACCTTGGGAAATAATTTGATGTGACGACCATAACAAAGACCATTAAGATGACGCGACAATCACGTTCACGGGGAAAGCGGAGGGTAAATCTGTCCTAGGAGAGGACGAAAATCCGTCACAGGCCCAAGTTACTTTCTCGTTGCTCGTCCTCGGAATTTGCTGCTACAGCAAACTTTGGAACTCTGGTAAGGACCCTCACCTCCTCCTCAAAACAAAAAGAGTTCTAGTGTACCTATCAGGCAGCTGGACATCAAACCTGCGAAGACAGGGCCAAGTCTTCTTATCTATGCCAGGATAAGTCAGATTTCAACAGCAGTGAGTCATCATTAATCACTTATCATCATCATCATCATCATCATCATCAATGCTGGACACAAGAACTAAGTACCACAATATTTTCAGATTCCAAACATCATCACCATGACAACTGCAACTTAAAGCTCTAAACAGAAAAGAAACGAAACAGACGATACTACAAGGAAAAGAAAGAAAAAAAGCACAAGAAAATTCTCAATCTATCTAGATCATAAACAACAGCAACACAACCACAATCATAACACCAAAGTAACGCTTTAGTAAATGTATGAAGTGTTCAGAAACAATAATAGGTAAATAATGAATGAATAAAGACAATTACTAATATCTAAATAATGATCTGATAACACTAAAAACTAGAGAACTGCAGCAAAATAATACACAAGATCATAGAGGCACTAAAACTAGGTACTCAAAATCAGGGGCAATTTTAAAAAAAAAAGGCAAGTAAGATCAGGGGACAATTAAAAAAAAAAAAAGGCAAGTAAGATCAGGGGCAATTTTAAAAAAAAAAAAGGCAAGTAAGATCAGGGGGCAATTTAAAAAAAAGAGGCAAGTAAGATCAGGGGGCAATTTAAAAAAAAAAAAAGGCAAGTAAGATCAGGGGCAATAAAAAAAGAGGCAAGTAAGATCAGGGGCAATAATAACAAGTATATGATATTCTAAACCAGTGGTTCTTAACATTTTAAGGCAGTGGAGCCCATTTCCATCAAAAACAGTTGTGTACCCCTCACTAAAATTAAAGCAGTAAATAGACCCCAAACGAGGATAAGATTTTGATACTCGAGTCTGTCTATTTGCTGATACATGAACCCTGAGAAATCCTTCATGGGCAGCACACGATCCCAAGCAGTCAAGGGTCCAAGCAGTCAAGGGTCAAAGCAGTCAAGGGTCCAAGCAGTCAAGGTTCCAAGCAGTCCAAGGTCCAAGGAGTCAAGGGTCCAAGCAGTCAAGGAAAATGAGACTTGATCTTACAACTCAGATATGCTGTTATGCTGGTGAACTGACTAAGTGACATGGAAAGAAACAAGCATTTGAACCGATGGAAAACACAAAGAATCACACAAGATGGGGAATCATGATGGCAGGCTCTACCCGGCAGGGCACGTAAGAAATGAATGAATGAATCACGCATGAATATTTGAGAAGAATAAAAATAGTAAATAGTTCATATACGGAAACGACACATTTTTTTCTTCCTGAAATATGAGCCGAAATAACATCAAGCTCTGCTCACGCTCATCATATTTGTTTTATAATAATATTAAAATAGGGTGTCTGAGTGGCGAAGTGGTTAGTGCACTGGCCTCTTATGGCGACGGTCGGGGTTTCGAATCCGGCAGGAGGCGCCCCAGTCACCCAGCTGTAGAAATGGGTACCCGACTTCTTCTGGAGTTGGGGAAGGAAAGGCGGCCAGGCGTGATACTGACCATATCACCCTCTAGTGTGCTGACAGGTCAAGGAAAATATGGGCACTAACACCATATCCCTATGTGCCTCTAAGGCATGACAGGATTACCTTTACCTTTTTTAAAATATTAAAATAACGTTATTTAAATAATACAAATCTTTTAATATTATATATTATATATATATATATATATATATATATATATATATTACGCGTGAGAAGAAGGGAATTAAGAGAACAGGGACCTAAGAGAACAAGTCTGTGGGCCCTGGTCTTTAACTTTTGAAAATAAAAGTTCCTTTCTGTATTCTTTCTGGCAAGGATTGTTCACAATTATGTTTTGTTTTCAACCTGGACAAACTTGATCATAATCTTGATGGCTTGCTAAAACAGCCTTGACAGAATAAAGTTTGCTTAATAATTCTGGTAGTTATCGAACTCGGAGAGCGCAGGCGCATTAGCTGATTATGCGCACCTGGAGTTTACATAAAGAGGTTTGGGATGTACCTGGCAGACGATGAAAAATGTTATCTGGACGGGACTAAGGAAGATGATTCTGCATTTTTCATCTAGTGCAGGTCAAAGACTTGGAAACTTCCAGACTAGGATATCCTTTTTCTTTTTCTCAATTATCGGCTCGTTCAAGGTTTCATCTGCTTTCTCTGTAGGCATGGCTGTTATCAAAAGTTCCTGTAGCTTTGAAACCAGTTCCTTGCCAGATATGAGGTGTGCTGTGCTGCTCGGCGGCAAGCCGTGGCAAAATGACCGACCCATGTGCAGATTCACTAGGGTTTTGTGGAAAATGACCGGCCCATGTGCGGATTCACTAGGGTTTTGTGGAAAATGACCGGCCCATGTGCGGATTCACTAGGGTTTTGTGGAAAAAGAGGCAAGTAAGATCAGGGGCAATTTAAAAAAAAGAGGCAAGTAAGATCAGGGGCAATAATAACAAGTATATGATATTCTAAACCAGTGGTTCTTAACATTTTAAGGCAGTGGAGCCCATTTCCATCAAAAACAGTTGTGTACCCCTCACTAAAATTAAAGCAGTAAATAGACCCCAAACGAGGATAAGATTTTGATACTCGAGTCTGTCTATTTGCTGATACATGAACCCTGAGAAATCCTTCATGGGCAGCACACGATCCTAAGCAGTCAATGGTCCAAGCAGTCAAGGGTCAAAGCAGTCAAGGGTCCAAGCAGTCAAGGTTCCAAGCAGTCAAAGGTCCAAGCAGTCAAGGAACATGAGACTGGATCTTACAACTCAGATATGCTGTTATGCTGGTGAACTGACTAAGTGGCATGGAAAGAAACAAGCATTTGAACCGATGGAAAACACAAAGAATCACACAAGATGGGGAATCATGATGGCAGGCTCTACCCGGCAGGGCACGTAAGAAATGAATGAATGAATCATGCATGAATATTTGAGAAGAATAAAAATAGTAAATAGTTCATATACGGAAACGACACATTTTTTTCTTCCTGAAATATGAGCGGAAATAACATCAAGCTCTGCTCACGCTCATCATATTTGTTTTATAATAATATTAAAATAGGGTGTCTGAGTGGCGAAGTGGTTAGTGCACTGGTCTCTTATGGCGACGGTCGGGGGTTCGAATCCGGCAGGAGGCGCCCCAGTCACCCAGCTGTAGAAATGGGTACCCGACTTCTTCTAGAGTTGGGGAAGGAAAGGCGGCCAGGCGTGATACTGACCATATCACCCTCTAGTGTGCTGACAGGTCAAGGAAAATATGGGCACTAACACCATATCCCTATGTGCCTCTAAGGCATGACAGGGTTACCTTTACCTTTTTTAAAATATTAAAATAACGTTATTTAAATAATACAAATCTTTTAATATTATATATATATATATATATTACGCGTGAGAAGAAGGGAATTAAGAGAACAGGGAACTAAGAGAACAAGTCTGTGGGCCCTGGTCTTTAACTTTTGAAAATAAAAGTTCCTTTCTGTATTCTTTCTGGCAAGGATTGTTCACAATTATGTTTTGTTTTCAACCTGGACAAACTTGATCATAATCTTGATGGCTTGCTAAAACAGCCTTGACAGAATAAAGTTTGCTTAATAATTCTGGTAGTTATCGAACTCGGAGAGCGCAGGCGCATTAGCTGATTATGCGCACCTGGAGTTTACATAAAGAGGTTTGGGATGTACCTGGCAGACGATGAAAAATGTTATCTGGACGGGACTAAGGAAGATGATTCTGCATTTTTCATCTAGTGCAGGTCAAAGACTTGGAAACTTCCAGACTAGGATATCCTTTTTCTTTTTCTCAATTATCGGCTCGTTCAAGGTTTCATCTGCTTTCTCTGTAGGCATGGCTGTTATCAAAAGTTCCTGTAGCTTTGAAACCAGTTCCTTGCCAGATATGAGGTGTGCTGTGCTGCTCGGCGGCAAGCCGTGGCAAAATGACCGACCCATGTGCAGATTCACTAGGGTTTTGTGGAAAATGACCGGCCCATGTGCGGATTCACTAGGGTTTTGTGGAAAATGACCGGCCCATGTGCGGATTCACTAGGGTTTTGTGGAAAATGACCGGCCCATGTGCGGATTCACTAGGGTTTTGTGGAAAATGACCGGCCCATGTGCAGATTCACTAGGGTTTTGTGGAAAATGAGCGACCCATGTGCGGATTCACTAGGTTCTTGTGGAAAATGAGTAGCCCATGTAGAGATTCACTAGGGTTTTGTGGAAAATGAGTGGCCCATGTAGAGATTCACTAGGGTTTTGTGGAAAATGAGTGGCCCATGTAGAGATTCACTAGGGTTTTGTGGAAAATGAGTGGCCCATGTAGAGATTCACTAGGGTCTTGTGGAAAATGACCGACCGATGAAGAGATTCACTAGGGTTTTGTGGAAAATGAGAGTGGCCCCTGTAGAGATTCTCTAGGGTTTTGTGGAAAATGAGTGGCCCATGTAGAGATTCTCTAGGGTTTTGTGGAAAATGAGTGGCCCATGTAGAGATTCACTAGGGTCTTGTGGAAAATGAGTGGCCCATGTAGAGATTCACTAGGGTTGGGTGGTTAAAAAAAAGATCCATTTGACGATCCACTGGAGTTAGATGGGGGAAAATGAATGAACTATGAGTGGATGCAACGAATTTATGAGGCTAAGTATCTGACCCATGAAAAATTCAAAATAGTTGTGTAGCAAACTGAATGACATATGAGATGGTGTTGTCTCCCTTTTCAGTAACCACTACCAACTCACATGTTTAAAATCACAGAAACTCAACCATCAGCAGGAAGATCACCTGCATACGTTGAAAAACTGACGAATAGAAATAGAAACACTGACTCTATACACGAAAGGGTGCTGTGTTAGATAGCAGGACTTACACCAGAATAATGCACATGCACTATTCTGCATAGAAAAGTGCTGTAAGGTTTATCTTTGTCAATCAATAAACTTTTAAAGGAAATTCACATGAAACAGCGTAAAATTTCGACTATTTTAAATCTAAAGTTACGGCCGCCTTCTTTCTTCCTTGGCAAATGATTAGAATACGGGCGAACAGGAAGGGTAGTCACTACATTTAGCAGAGTACGACAAGAAATAATAATAATAAAGCTAAAGGTATTTACATACATATCTGAGAGAAAGGGCGGGGAGGGATCGCTGTCCTATTCGGGGCCAACAACCCAGAGCTCACATAGAGTCAGTGTTAGCAAACCATATCTGACATACTAGTGTCAGTGTTAGCAAACCATATCTGACATACTAGTGTCAGTGTTAGCAAACCACATCTGACATACTAGTGCCAGTGTTAGCAAACCACATCTGACATACTAGTGCCAGTGTTAGCAAACCATATATGACATACTAAAGTCGGTGTTAGCAAACCACATCTGACATATTAGTGCCTGTGTTAGCAAACCATATATGACATACTAGTGCCAGTGTTAGCAAACCACATCTGACATACTAGTGCCTGTGTTAGCAAACCACATCTGACATACTAGTGCCAGTGTTAGCAAACCACATCTGACATACTAGTGCCTGTGTTAGCAAACCACATCTGACATACTAGTGCCAGTGTTAGCAAACCACATCTGACATACTAGTGCCAGTGTTAGCAAACCATATATGACATACTAAAGTCGGTGTTAGCAAACCACATCTGACATACTAGTGCCTGTGTTAGCAAACCATATATGACATACTAGTGTCAGTTTTAGCAAACCACATCTGACATACTAGAGTCAGTGTTAGCAAACCACAGCTGACATACTAGAGTCGGTGTTAGCAAACCACATCTGACATACTAGTGCCTGTGTTAGCAAACCATATATGACATACTAGTGTCAGTTTTAGCAAACCACATCTGACATACTAGTGCCAGTGTTAGCAAACCACAGCTGACATACTAAACCCTAATGTGAGTAACTAGTGTATGTGCGTATGAGAGAGAGAGAGGAGGGAGGGAGAGAGAGAGAGAGAGGGGAGAGAGGGAGGGAGAGAGGGAGGGAGGGAGGGAGAGAGAGAAGGGGAGAGGGAGGGAGGAGAGAGAGAAGGTGAGAGGGGAGAGAGAGAAGGAAGGAGAGAGAGGGAAGGAGAGAGAGAAGGGGAGAGGGAGGGAGAGAGAGGGAAGGAGGAGAGAGAGGGAGGGAGAGAGAGGGGAGAGAGAGGGAGGGAGAGAGAGGGGAGAGGGAGGGAGAAAGGAAGAGAGAGGGGGAGGGAGGGAGAGAGAGAGGGAAGGAGGAGAGAGGGAGGGAGAGAGAGAGGGGGAGAGGGAGGGAGAGAGAGGGGGAGAGGGGGAGGGAGGGAGTGAGAGAGGGGGAAGTAGGAGAGAGAGGGAGGGAGAGTGTGAGAGAGGGGAGAGAGAGGGAGGGAGAGAGAGGGGGAGAGGGAGAGGGAGAGGGAGAGATATGAATCGGCTGGTAATTTCCAGACTCAGTGTGTCACTAAGAGGCGAGGCCATATTTCAACATCAAACAAATCTGTGTCTCAACGCCTAACTTAAGTTTAGAACTTCTAGAACTACATTACCCCGCCAGTCTGGTATTGTAAAACTGTTTTCCTTCTGGTTTGCCTGTGACAGGTATTTGTCATGCGCTACAGGCACGCGTGGTGACCTGAAACAGCGGACGTTCAGGTGCGGCACAGATGCGCAAGAAGGTCCCGTGTGTGTTAAACATTCAGTCCGCACACAAAGCAACCTTACGTTACCTTCGCACATGAAGACCTGCATGCTAACACTGAAACAGATGCACTTAAAGGTTTTGGGTGACACTGGTAGACTACGATGAGCAAGAAAAATAAAACTGCCATTTGATCCTCGTAAACAGAGCACACAACGGCGTCTGTCTGCATGCTGGAGGTGTCGGGACGTGCGTGTAGAATAAATAATGGAATCAACATCTGAAGTTATCCAACAACTTCCAAAGTGTGTCTAAGAAACGGATTTTGGTAGCCCCGTCACCATGGGAACACATCGATCCTTGCCGAGTTAGCAGTGCCGAAAGAGAACGGATATGTAGAACTTGGCATAACATGGAGACAAGCAACAAACCAACGTCAACGACACATCATGGCATGGTGGCACCATTCTTAGTCAGTCTGTTAGCATGCTCACTGGCTCAAATGTTTATGTGCCCTGGTATCTACTTTACAGAAGGCATGTATGTTTGTGGGTCAGTATTAGTTATCCCACACAGAATTACCTTCAGGTTTTACAGACGAGCTTCAGCTGAGAGCTACCAGGAAGAAAGTTTATCTCGGCTCTGGGATTATTCTTCTGCCAGCGGGCCGCATTTCATACCGAAAAAAAAAAAAGTAGAGCAGTAGATCTGTTCTCAGTTTTCAGTTAGAACTTAACACACATTCCTTGCGGAGTATGTAGAGGCTATTATGTTCTCCAGCCTGTAATCTTTGAGAAGAGAAGTGGACGCACATAATGGTACAAGTCCATTGCTTTAAGTGGCTTGTGAAGGGTCCTCAAGTGGCCTGGATATTCCAGGGAGGGGAATGAGACCTGTGAGTAATGAGTGTACAAAAGGAAAACTGGAGACAGTAATTAAGAGGAGTCTGCAGGGAAAAAAGGCAGTCTGGACAGTGGACTGAGTCCGTGTGCCCTCAGAAAATGACTGAAACATGTTGGAACTCCAAACAATGGAGGTCAGTCAGGCAGAGAAAGAGCTGACGAAAACGGCAAGGAGGGAGAACACTGACAGAAGGTTGACGTTTAACCACCGTCTCTAAGACTTGCAGAAATCTCTCTCTCTCTCTCTCTCTCTCTCTCTCTCTCTCTCTCTCTCTCTCTCTCTCTCAGCGCTGCTGTTCTAGATTATATGCTCCAATTATGTAATTCTGTCCACTACTTCTATTCACCTGCAGCTGATCCCTGTCAAATGTATACACTCCGTGTACTGGGACTCACAAGAGATGTTGGCTTATAATTCATACAAATATGAATTAGTGGTCGGCACTCTCAGCTCGTCGCTGCAAGGCGTGGCCATGCTTCCCAACAAACAAACAAACCTACATCAGCATGACATTCACAGACAAATGCTTCATTACAAACAATAAAATGCATACTGGTCTCTCCACCTCCAAAACGTTAATTTCTTCTGTGATATATCCCTTTATATTTGCTGATTCTTGTCTGTATTTCATACATGTTCATACATTTCTCACCCTTTTCAAATAAAAACTTCTGCAAGTGCCCAAGTAAAAGTTCATTGAAATGAAAATAAGGTTATTATTTAGAAGGCTAGCACAGCATGTTTATAGCGTGCCTGTTTTATTGCAGTATAGATCTGCTGCAAGATTACATTTACAGAAAAATGTCTTCATTTCCTGAAATTTTACCGGGGACTCCTTTCGGGAGTAGAATCCCAAAATAGGGAAAAATAAGATTGAAAACAAGAGTAGGGGGAAAAAGTAGAAAAATGTCTAGTTGATCTTCCTTATTTTTCGCTTCGTTCATTCTCTTTTTATCCCAAGCTCACATTTTCCATTCACTCGGTCAGCGTTTGAAATCTACAGGAGGCGGTGATGATCAGAATAGAATTATTGATGGCGTGGTGTGTATGTGACCAGCCTGGCTGAGTCTAGTTGAGCTAGAACAGATCGGGAGAGACCTTGACCTGCGATTTGGAGAGAGTAAGTTATTTCCGTTTTTCGGGCAGACTCATGTAGCAGGTAACCATCCTATTAGCGTTTTGGGAGCACTGATGACCGCGTGAGATGGATGACACATCCATCATCGGGAATAGCCAAGCGGAGCATTTCAAGACCGCATACCACATTCTCTTCATGTTCTAAGCAACAAGTGATGAGCCCTCTTAGTCTGAGCACCAGACGTGGTTCGCCAGACGTGGTTCTCCATATCTGTGCAACCAGCCAAAAAGTATTCTCCTTGGATTTATTCAGAATTTTTATACACAACTCCCCATCCGACGTAACTCATGTGCACTGGCACCAGTAGTTTGGTTGAAAAAAGAACAACAGTTGGCGGTTTTGAGAAGATCAGGCGATATGGAAGCTTACGGGTGCAGCTTTGTAATCATTAAGAAATGGATGTAACATTCAAAATGGCGTGTTTGAAGTAAGTCATTGCTACACAACCTTTATCTGAGTCTGGACGTTGATTAAATCACTCTGTTCTTTCTGTTGCTGGTGGCTCAGTTGTTCTTGTGTCCCTCCTGTCCGTGGTCTGTGTCTGTGTATCGCTCATTTCTTTCTATTGCTGATGGTTCAGTTGTTCAGTTGTTCTTGTGTTCCTCCCGTCCGTGGTCTGTGTATCGCTCATTTCTTTCTGTTGGTGATGGCTCAGTTGTTCTTGTGTCCCTCCTGTCCGTGGTCTGTGTCTGTGTATCGCTCATTTCTTTCTGTTGCTGATGGCTCAGTTGTTCTTGTGTCCCTCCTGTCTGTGGTCTGTGTCTGTGTATCGCTCATTTCTTTCTGTTGCTGATGGCTCAGTTGTTCTTGTGTCCCTCCTGTCCGTGGTCTGTGTCTGTGTATCGCTCATTTCTTTCTGTTGCTGATGGCTCAGTTGTTCTTGTGTCCCTCCTGTCCATGGTCTGTGTCTGTGTATCGCTCATTTCTTTCTGTTGCTGATGGCTCAGTTGTTCTTGTGTCCCTCCTGTCCATGGTCTGTGTCTGTGTATCGCTCATTTCTTTCTGTTGCTGATGGCTTCAGTTGTTCTTGTGTCCCTCCTGTCCGTGGTCTGTGTCTGTGTATCGCTCATTTCTTTCTATTGCTGATGGTTCAGTTGTTCTTGTGTTCCTCCCGTCCGTGGTCTGTGTATCGCTCAGTTCTTTCTGTTGGTGATGGCTCAGTTGTTCTTGTGTCCCTCCTGTCCGTGGTCTGTGTCTGTGTATCGCTCATTTCTTTCTATTGCTGATGGCTCAGTTGTTCTTGTGTTCCTCCCGTCCGTGGTCTGTGTATCGCTCAGTTCTTTCTGTTGGTGATGGCTCAGTTGTTCTTGTGTTCCTCCCGTCCGTGGTCTGTGTATCGCTCAGTTCTTTCTGTTGCTGGTGGCTCAGTTGTTCTTGTGTTCCTCCCGTCCGTGGTCTGTGTATCGCTCATTTCTTTCTGTTGCTGATGGTTCAGTTGTTCTTGTGTCCCTCCTGTCCGTGGTCTGTGTCTGTGTATCGCTCATTTCTTTCTGTTGCTGATGGCTCAGTTGTTCTTGTGTCCTCCTGTCTGTGGTCTGTGTCTGCTGTTTTTGCCCCTTCTTAAAGCGCAACTCTTTGACCTGACTGTCAGTTCTTGAATGAGCAAACATGTGAAGTCAGCAGAAGTACTCTGAAGTTAATAAGTTTATGGATAAAAAGTGCAGCATTGCTCTTGTTCGTGTAAATTGTTTCAAGGACATTGGCGATAAAACACCCTGGCTATGGACGGCAGTCCTGGCCTGCATCGATTTAACAAAGGGCAAGGTGAACTTGCAGACTACAACAAGAATATAAGAAAACAGGTTACCTTTTTTTTATCTTCTTCTTCTTCTTATCTTTTTTCCCCTCCTTTAATTGCTACCTGTCTAGACATGACGTCATGGATCTAATTAGAGATGTGGTCGGACGGGCAGAGTGACCAGGTCTGTGAAAGCTAGCAGTACTGCTTGTTGATATATGACCCATTACAGCGTCGGTGAGATTGATGGCCCGGGGGGGTGGGGGGTGGGTGGGGAGAATAAAAGAAGGCAAAGAGCTAAGGTAAAGGAACATGACAGATGGTGGAGTAAGCGTGTAAACAGAGTCTGATTAGGTTTTCTTTTTATACACACACACACTCACACACACGCGCACACGCAGATAAGATTTTGAAAGACGTGAGCGTAATCTTGCCAGTTCTCTCACAAATGTTTACAAATAGGAAACAACAAGGCTTTCACACAGTCAAATAATAGAGCACAATACTGCATACAATATCATGCATACAGTACTGTAAACTGTTACTTTACTGTGCTATTTCTCTTACTGCGGTGAGAGTACCTAAGAAAAAAATACAAGGGTCATACAATTTTGAGCACTTTTTAAAATCAGGATTTATAGATAGAGAAAATATAAATGTATCACCTTAACTGAATCCTTTTCTTCACTTTTCAACATAATCCCATTTCTCTGCACACATTTTTCCCATCGCTCTGAAAGTTTGAAAATACCCTCCTGGTAGAATTTCGTTCCAGCTAACCAACAGCACAGACCCACTGCTTTCTGGACGTTCTCTCCTGTGGGACCCAGCGGGCACAAACTTTTCTATAGCCTATGGTTTCAATCATTTCCTGTACTGCACTGTGTCCTATTCCAAGATTTACAGCGATTTCAGATAGTGTGACACGTCTGTCTTCTTTAATGTGGTCAACCCTTTCCACGTTGCGTTCAGTGGAGGCGTTAGAGGGCAACCGCTGCGAGGGACATCTTGGATGCTCGTGTTTCCATCTTTGAAATGTTTCACCCACATTCTAAAACTGCTAGCACCCATACACACATCTCCGTAAGCAAGTTGAAGTCTTTGGTGAATTTCAGAAGCGGGTATTTCCTCTTTAACGAGGAACTCAATAACAGCACGTTGACGAAACGAAACTTCAGCACCCGCCATTTTATTTATGCTCCGTGTGGTCACGTGACACATGGTGGTGACGCCATGTGACTTCTACGTGAAGTACAAAAGATGTAGATTAAGGTGATACATTTCTCTATCTAGAAATTCTTATTTTTAAAAAGGTTTTGCTCACGACTTTCGGTATGACCCTCAGATCATGAGAATAAACTAGCCAACGTGTGTGCCCCAGTGCCCCAAACAGCCGATGCCCCAAAATGTATATAAACTTCTGAGCGATTTAGCGCAGTGCTGTATGCTTAGCATTAGAAGAATAGTAGACAGGGGATTTTATTATGAGGTGAGAGAAAGACAGAAAAGACGATAAAATAACTTGGGGCTTGAACGGCGTGAGCTTTTGATGTTCGTACATCACACATGACTTGATCTCTCCCCCCCCCTTTCATATCTACATCACACATTACTTGATCTCCCCCCTCATTTCATATCTACATCACACATTACTTGATCTCCCCCCTCATTTCATATCTACATCACACATTACTTGATCTCCCCCCTCATTTCATATCTACATCACACATTACTTGATCTCTCCCCCCCCTCCTTTCATATCTACATCACACATTACTTGATCTCCCCCCTCCTTTCATATCTACATCACACATTACTTGATCTCCCCCCTCCTTTCATATCTACATCACACATTACTTGATCTCCCCCCTCCTTTCATATCTACATCACACATTACTTGATCCCCCCCCCCCTTTCATCATCACACATTACTTGATCTCCCCCCTCCTTTCATATCTATATCACACATTACTTGATCTCCCCCCTCATTTCATATCTACATCACACATTACTTGATCTCCCCCCTCATTTCATATCTATATCACACATTACTTGATCTCCCCCCTCATTTCATATCTATATCACACATTACTTGATCTCCCCCCTCATTTCATATCTATATCACACATTACTTGATCTCCCCCCTCCTTTCATATCTACATCACACATTACTTGATCTCCCCCCTCCTTTCATATCTACATCACACATTACGTGATCTCCCCCCCCCCTCATATCTACATTCACAGGGAAGACACAACTTCATGTACAAGGAAGTGAAATACCCAGCTACTGGTTAACTAACCCCCAGATCCCAGCGGCTGAACTTAGTAAATCTCCCTCTCCCTCTCCGACACCCAGATCAAACACAGTGTTTTGGATAAGAACGAGTCTGATAAATGATTGCCACAGGAAACAGTAATCTGTGTTCTCCCCCCCCCCCCCCCACCCCAACCCCCGTCCTCTGAGGCTAACAGGCTAAGCCTTCCCAGCCTTCTGGCTAATCTGCCACCGCTGGAAATCTGGCTAACAGGCTAACCTTAAGTTACACACATTAAGACCGTCCTATCTTCTGAGCTTCTCCCTTGTACACAACTCGCCTTAACCAGTAAAGTGGTCCAGCCAGACGAAACTACTCAAGCATGTACTAGAAGAATGTGTACGTAATGTGTAACATTCGGGTCATGATACTAAAGATATCATGTAAATATCATGCACTAATGAAAAAAAAAAAATGATGTGGTAGATAAGCAATGTTTTAAAACACGCAGGTAGTGGCGATTGTGATAAAGTCTGTCTGGCAGAGGAGAATGGAGATGAATAATATTTGATGTGTTCGACTTCTTCTTTTTCTTTCTTTGGTTTTATACCTTCTCCATTTCTCTCTCTCTCTCTCTCTCTCTCTCTCTCTCTCACACACACTATGTTTCTACTTTGTTGAATATTACAAGCATATCTTTGATTATTGCGTGGATCTGGAAGCATTATTTGTGTTTATATTTAAGGTTTTCTATATTTCATCTACTACAAAAAGATGTTTCATCCAACATATTTGTACTTTATCTACTATGAAAAAAAAGTTTCATGTTAGAGATTTGTTTTTTTTTTTCATTTATGAAACTTTATTTCATGCTGGAGACCTGCGTTTTTATCTACTGTGAAAACAGGTTTTTATCATGTAGAAGAGCTGTATTTTATCTACTATAAAAACATGTTTTTATCATGTAGTAGAGCTGTATTGTATCTACTATAAAAACATGTTTTTATCATGTAGTAGAGCTATATTTTATCTACTATAAAAACATGTTTTTATCATGTAGAAGAGCCGTATTTTATCTACTATAAAAACATGTTTTTATCATGTAGTAGAGCTGTATTGTATCTACTATAAAAACATGTTTTTATCATGTAGTAGAGCCGTATTTTATCTACTATAAAAATATGTTCTTATCACGTAGTAGAGCTGTATTTTATCTACTATAAAAATATATTCTTATCACGTAGTAGAGCTGTATTTTATCTACTATAAAAACATGTTTTTATCACGTAGTAGAGCTGTATTTTAGCTACTGTGAAAAGATACTTCATGCTGCAGACGGAAGTTGGTGTGGTGGAACTACTTACCACATCCATCACAAAGTATTTTCCTCAGCTCCGTTGCCATGTTTTTCGTCTTCTTGACCGGCATAGCAGATATTTCAAAGTGTAATCCTTTGGGGTGTGCAATATCTTTGAGAAAAAAGAAATATGTCCGGCCTTCTTGGACGCTTCCAACACAGTTACGTGTGTCCACGCCGTCTTTTCTGAATCTGGAGACAGTTATCTTTTTAGGAATTACCCCGTTGTGTACCCGCTCGCTGCCCTTGAGGATAGTTTTTCTGATGGCCACTGTGATGTTGTAGGTGCCATCTGGGTCTGGGTCGTTGGCCTTTCGAACCTTGCCCTCTATGACAACATCTGCCAGCAATGCACTGGAAGCTGGGTCGGTGAATCTCTGCCCACATGTTCCGCTTACAAGGTCAACGACGCACAGAATAAGACCTAGAATGACCAGCCTTATGCGACACCACCTCATCATGGTCCCTTGCCGGTGCTTCCTTCTGTCGGCGATACTGGGGCCTCTCTTGGTGGCACCAGGGACTTCTGCGGCCAGGTAGATTGACAACGTCTTCAAGTGTTTCCAGAATAATAACAAACTCACAATAAACAGTTGATATCGCCAGATATCAGTACCCACCATCTATGTAACTGGATATGAAATGTCATACAAACAAAACAGTTGTAATGTTGACAGCACTGGATTATCCACAATGACATAATGAAGCAAAGAAACCAACATGTTTTCTTTCGTCGTTTGTGAACTTATGGAATTAAATTTCCACTCTCTTAAAAAGCGTACACCAGGGACAGGCGGCAGTGAGTGACACTTTATAGTTTCCAAAGTACTGATTTAAAAAACAAACTGTTACACCAGAAAAACACACCAGATCGACTAGACCCTCTTAAATATCACAGCTCGTTAGACAGCCACGTGAATCCAGAAACAAGTAGTTCACAAACACAAGTATTTCACGATGTAGTGCTGTATTATATCCACGGAAACTTGATCAGAATGGCCTGTAGCACGCAATCAATGCTGCTTGATTTCCCAGTTATAATAAAATAGGGAAATGAACCAGGCCTTCCCAAAAGGACAGGCAACTTTTGTGTCTGGTTTCCAAGATCACACACGCGGGGCTGACGGGCCGGTGGTCCGCACGATCAAAGTTACCCACCCCCCTTCATTCGGTACACAGCGGAGGTAGACGAGTTGCCCTACTCTCGGCTTCTCGTGGACTTTTTACCATTTCTTCCTCCTCTTTACAGCCCCTCCTTACCTCCTCGCTTGTGCCGGCGAGGGGGGGCTGGCCAATCTCCACGCTGGTGTCGCCGGGAGTAAGTGCGGTTCAAGATTCGTGTGGCCTAACTGAAGTAGCGGATGCGGATTACAGCTGTTGTGTACGCAGTACCGTCTTACGACCACAGCGACCAGAGCGCTAGTAACTGTCCGGGGTTCCCGTCCTGGCGAGCTTTCATATACTAGTCCCGCTTTTTACGTAGGGCAAGAGGTCATGTTGTATGTGAATTTGCCTAAGTATATAATTTATCAGTGTGTTACTTATAAAAGAACTAATAGTACTTTACAACACGGGATAACAATCATTAGAGACATCACAAACATTTTTCCTGTGATATAATAATGGCTCTCACGTTGTGGAAGTCGGATTTGAAGTAGACAGTTGTTGTAGTTTGTGAAAGCTTCCACGCGTTCAGTATCTGTCCATCTGTTTCTTTAGCATCAGTTGTTATATAAACAGAAAAATGTATCATAATTTATTACTAGAATATTACCTGTTTTTATAGAAACTGAACTATCACTTGTCTATCTGCACTCCGATTGTACCAGTTTCGTCATGGTCATATTCATACTCATACAAATATATATATATACATATATATATGAACCTCTAGGTGCCTAAGATGCATCTTTCCCATCGCAACATATGCCTGTGAGACCCAGACACTTAACAAAACAGCTGAGAAACACATAAATGCCTTTGAATGTAAATGCTACAGAATAGTTCTTCAAATATCGTGGACACAATAAAGAACAAATATATCCATACTGCAAGAATATTGAAGAAGGCTGGCTAGTAAAGAGGATTAAACAAAGAATACTTAAATATTTTGGACATATTAAACGTCATGGTAGTTAAGAGAAGACTATCTTGGGAGGATACATAATGGGAAAAAGAAAGAGAGGAAGACCAAGGCGAAGATGGGTGCAAGACATCGTTGATAATCTGCAAATGGATTCATCAGCAGCAGGGCCATCTTGCTTACAACCGAGAGGCCTACAGGAGAGCTGTTAGGGAGGCAAAGTCCCGCAAGGGACATGCAAATAACTGACTGAAATGCCCAAGGCACATGGGGCTTCCGCAAGTTTTCTACAAACGCCTGCTTCACCTCCCCCCCCCCCCCCCCCCCCGCTCTTGCCCAAGTGACCCCTCTATTGCTCAACATCCTCTCTGTTGTTCTTCTCCATATCTTCTTTGGTCGACCCTTATTGCTGTTCCCCTGTAGTGTCCATCTCAGTGCGGTTTTTGCTAGTGAGTTGTCAGTCATCCGAAGCACATGCCCCAAGCATCACCAGCGTCTTTCCTCAACAATCCAAGTCAATGGTTTCATCTACATCTCTGTCAGCAATTTCTAAATATATGTATCTGAGGCTGTCGTTATCGCCTAAATTAACTTTAAAAAAATGATTGTATTGCTAGACCCGGTATCTTTACTTTTATGTTTTCTGCCCTCATTTTTGACCTGTCTTTACTCTCCAAAATCATGCAACATCTTTACACAGGTTATATAAACATGTGCCATCTAGCGCGATCTTTTGCCAGCTCTTCTCAGTCCTCGTTGGTGTTAGATTAATTTTTCAATCGGCTGTGTTTGTAGAATTTTTCATATTTTTTAAGGCTGATAGTTAAAGATCAATCATCCAACCAACCAACCATCCACCTAACCAGTCAACCAACTAACTAACCAAATAATCACACAACCAATCAGCCAACCAACCAACCATCCACCTAACCAGTCAACCAACTAACTAACCAAATAATCACACAACCAATCAGCCAACCAACCAGCCAACCAAACAACTAACCAACCTATAACCACACAAGAACCCAACCAAGAAACCAATCAAACAACTAACCAACCAATGAACCAACCAATCAAGCAACCAATCAACCAGCCAACCTGTTAACCAACCATCCAAACAAAGAACCAACCAACCACCAAGCCAACTATTTATGAACCAACGAAACAAAGGAACTAAATAAAGAACCAACGAACCAACCAAATAATTACCCAACCAACCAACCAACCGGCCAACCAGCCAACCAAACACCAACCAAAGAACCAAGGAACAAATTAACGAGCCAACTAACAAACCAGTCAACCAATTAACCAATCAAACAAACAGCTAACCAAACAACCAGACAGAAGATGATAATCAGGTCCAGTGAGAGAGGGGTCCAGTCGATGTATTGTTCCCGGGGGCCGGAGGATTTCTTCTGTTTTAAGGGAGGGCCCGGAGGGTTTCTTCTATTTTAAGAGAGGGCCCGGAGGGTTTCTTCTGTTTTAAGGGAGGGCCGGGGGGGGGGGGTCTTCTGTTTTAAGGGAGGGCTCGGGAGGTTTCTTCTGTTTTAAGGGAGGGCTTGGGAGGTTTCTTCTGTTTTAAGGCAGGGCCCGGAGGGTTTCTTCTATTTTAAGGGAGGGCCCGGAGGGTTTCTTCTGTTTTAAGGGAGGGCCCGGGGGGTCTTCTGTTTTAAGGGAGGGCTCGGGAGGTTTCTTCTGTTTTAAGGGAGGGCTCGGGAGGTTTCTTCTGTTTTAAGGGAGGGCTCGGGAGGTTTCTTCTGTTTTAAGGGAGGGCTTGGGAGGTTTCTTCCGTTTTAAGGGAGGGCCGGAGGGTTTCTTCTATTTTAAGAGAGGGCCCGGAGGGTTTCTTCTATTTTAAGAGAGGGCCCGGAGGGTTTCTTCTGTTTTAAGAGAGGGCCCGGAGGGTTTCTTCTGTTTTAAGTGATGGCCCGGAGGGTTTCTTCTGTTTTAAGGGAGGGCTCGGGGGGAGGGTTTCTTTTGTTTTAAGGGAGGGTTCGGGGGTTTCATTTGTTTTAAGGGAGGGCTCGGAGGGTTTCTTTTGTTTTAAGGGAGGGCCAGGAGGGTTTATTTTGTTTTAAGGGAGGGCCAGGAGGATTTATTTTGTTTTAAGGGAGGGCTCGGGGGTTTCTTTTGTTTTAAGGGAGGGTTCGGGGGTTTCTTGTTTTAAGGGAGGGCCCGGGGGTTTCTTCTGTTTTAAGGGAGGGCCCGGGGGTTTCATTTGTTTTAAGGGAGGGCCCGGGGGTTTCTTTTGTTTTAAGGGAGGGCCCCGGGGTTTCTTTTGTTTTAAGGGAGGGCTCGGGGGTTTCTTTTGTTTTAATGGAGGGCCAGGAGGGTTTCTTCTGTTTTAAGGGAGGGCCCGGGGGTTTCTTTTGTTTTAAGGGAGGGCTTGGGAGGTTTCTTCTGTTTTAAGGGAGGGCCCGGAGGGTTTCTTATGTTTTAAGTGATGGCCCGGGGGGTTTCTTCTGTTTTAAGTGATGGCCCGGAGGGTTTCTTCTGTTTTAAGTGATGGCCCGGGGGGTTTCTTCTGTTTTAAGGGAGGGCTTGGGAGGTTTCTTCTGTTTTAAGGGAGGGCTTGGGAGGTTTCTTCTGTTTTAAGTGAGGGCTTGGGAGGTTTCTTCTGTTTTAAGGGAGGGCTTGGGAGGTTTCTTCTGTTTTAAGGGAGGGCCCGGAGGGTTTCTTCTGTTTTAAGGGAGGGCTTGGGAGGTTTCTTCTGTTTTAAGGGAGGGCTTGGGAGGTTTCTTCTGTTTTAAGGGAGGGCTTGGGAGATTTCTTCTGTTTTAAGGGAGGGCTTGGGAGATTTCTTCTGTTTTAAGGGAGGGCTTGGGAGGTTTCTTCTATTTTAAGGGAGGGCCCGGAGGTTTTCTTCTGTTTTAAGGGAGGGCCCGGAGGGTTTCTTCTGTTTTAAGGGAGGGCTTGGGAGATTTCTTCTGTTTTAAGGGAGGGCTTGGGAGGTTTCTTCTGTTTTAAGGGAGGGCCCGGGAGGTTTCTTCTATTTTAAGGGAGGGCTTGGGAGGTTTCTTCTGTTTTAAGTGATGGCCCGGAGGGTTTCTTCTGTTTTAAGTGATGGCCCGGAGGGTTTCTTCTGTTTTAAGGGAGGGCCCGGGGGTTTCTTTTGTTTTAAGGGAGGGCCCGGGGGTTTCTTTTGTTTTAAGGGAGGGCTCGGGGGGGGGGTCTTTTGTTTTAAGGGAGGGCTCGGGGGGGTTCTTTTGTTTTAAGGGAGGGCTCGGGGGCGGGGGTTCTTTTGTTTTAATGGAGTGCTGGGGGGGTTTCTTTTGTTTTAAGGGAGGGCTCGGGGGGTCTCTTTTGTTTTAAGGGAGGGCTCGGGGGGGGGGTTCTTTTGTTTTAAGGGAGGGCTCGGGGGGGTTTCTTTTGTTTTAAGGGAGGGCTCGGGGGGGTTTCTTTTGTTTTAAGGGAGGGCTCGGGGGTTTCTTTTGTTTTAAGGGAGGGTTCGGGGGTTTTATTTGTTTTAAGGGAGGGCCCGGAGGGTTTCTTTTGTTTTAAGGGAGGGCCAGGAGGGTTTATTTTGTTTTAAGGGAGGGCCCGAGGGTTTCTTTTTTTTTAAGGGAGGGCCCGAGGGTTTCTTTTGTTTTAGGAGAGGGCCCGGGGGTTTCTTTTGTTTTAAGGGAGGGCCCGGGGGATTTCATTTGTTTTAAGGGGGGCCCGGGGGTTCTTTTGTTTTAAGGGTGGGCCCGGGGGATTTATTTTGTTTTAAGGGAGGGCCCAGGGGTTTCTTTTGTTTTAAGGGAGGGCCCGGGGGTTTCTTTTGTTTTAAGGGAGGGCCCGGGGGTTTCTTTTGTTTTAAGGGAGGGCCAGGAGGGTTTCTTCTGTTTTAAGGGAGGGCCCGGGGGTTTCTTTTGTTTTAAGGGAGGGCCCGGGAAGTTTCTTTTGTTTTAAGGAAGGGCCCAGAGAACTTGGTTGGGGGGGGGGGGTGCATAGTGAATTAAAACAAAATGAATAATCAGTGAGGGAGGAAGTGAGAAACAGTCTGCAAGTCAAAAACTTGTTTCAGGGGCTCTGGTGGCAGAAGAACAATAACAACCGCAGCAAAAACAGTCACAACAACAGCAACAATAACAACAGCCAAACAACAACAACAACAACAACAACCACAACAACAACAACAACAGACATAACAAGAAAAGAAACATGGACAGAGAGTAGTTTTATGATGTAAATCTCAGCAAAGAAGTCGCGCTCTTGTCAGACTCTCTCTTTCTCGAGTGTCACAAATCTGTGACAAGAGAGTGACAAGTCCGTCTTGGGGGGGGGGGGGGGGGAATTCGGAGATGCTAAAAATAAAGAAATGTTATTCTGACTGGAAGGGGCAATAATTACCAACACTTGTAGGGCGAGCTACACTTCTTTGTTGAGTAATATAATGTTTGTGAGTTGATTGTCTGACGTGTGTTGTAAATGACACTTGTTATTCTATACTTTGATATGGTTGCTGGTGTCTGATGTATCTCACTTAAACCGCGAAGTATAAACTCTTGGATGTTCTTGAGGTCACACGGATCTTGAAGAAAGACATTAAATCAGGATAGAAACTGGGGCTTTTCTTTTTATTTCTTGAAGCAGGTCTATGACGAGTGAACCTCGATCCACTTGGGTTAAAAATAAGTAAATTTAAATAAATACATAAACCTTCAACATTTGAACTTGTTTGTCACTGTTAATTTTGTTAAATATTTTTGTTGCTTTATGAAAATTATTTTTAGGAAATGGTCTTGATAAACTCGATCAAGCTGGTTCAAAGACGAGAGTTCTGTCTCTGATAATTGTCTGTTACACCTATAATGCTGTCTATTACACCTCTGGTTCAAAGATGAGAGTTCTGTCTCTGATACTGTCTATTACACCTATAACGCTGTCTATTACACCTCTGGTTCAAAGATGAGAGTTCTGTCTCTGATACTGTCTATTACACCTATAATGCTGTCTATTACACCTCTGGTTCAAAGATGAGAGTTCTGTCTCTGATATTGTCTATTACACCTATGAGAATTCTGTCTCTGATATTGTCTATTACACCTGTAACGCTGTCTATTACACTTCTTATGGCTTGTATTACGCCCGTGTTGCTGTTACACCTCATATGCTGTCTGTTACACCCCATAATGTTGTCTACTGCACCTCTTATAATTGCACCCCATATGTTGTCTATTACGCCTATAATGGTGTTTAATACACCTCTTATGCTGTCTACTACACCCTAATACAGTCTATTGCAGTTCAAATATTCCGAAGCGCGCAAAAAATGACCAGCGCGCCCGTGTTGTCCTGTTTGCTGGTGTCTGTTTGCTGGTGTCTGTTTGCTGGTGTCTGTTTGCTGGTGTCTGTTTGGTGGTGTCTGTTTGCTGGTGTCTGTTTGCTGGTGTCTGTTTGCTGGTGTCTGTTTGCTGGTGTCTGTTTGCTGGTGTCTGTTTGCTGGTGTCTGTTTGCTGGTGTCTGTTTGCTGGTGTCTGTTTGCTGGTGTCTGTTTGGTGCTCTAACAAACTCCAATCATTTAGAAGTTTTGCTTGCTCCTATCCTGTATGTCTTTCAAATCTGTCATACTCTAATCATTCCTTTGATAATCTGTCATACTGTAATCATTCCTTTGATGTTCTGTGGCCGAGATGGGAAAGACAGTCGGGGAACGGCGCTGTCAGTGACGGATCTGGGGGTGTTTTAAGAAAACAAGTGGAGGCGTGCGGGTGTGGAGGCGTGCGGGTGTCAGGAATCTTTACAGTTAGAAATAGCGGACTATTTCCTGTGCACATTTTTCAAAACACCGAGATTGTTGTTTTCAAAGAAAGACTTGAACTTGTCCCGGCTAGTCCTCATAAAGTTGCTCGTAACTCTTCTTAAGTTTTGTTCACCAAAAACTTTTTTTTTTTAAATCATGAATTATTGTACAAAATATTTTCAATACATAATTTCTTAAACTTCGTGGGAGACCTATTTAGTAACAACACCCCCACCCCACCCCTGCCCGGGACAGGAGACATAAAAAAAAACGTGTAAAGATTAGGAAACTTATTTGGTGTGTCACGTATCTATGCTAGATGCTCCGCGGGCTGGGCACCGATTTTCCGGGAACTATTCATCTAGCATCTTTTTTAACGTAAAAAAAAAAATACTATAAATTTGTTTTCTGGTAACGGCCATTAAATGGCATTGTGTACAGTGTAGGGAAGTTTTTGATATGGGAGATTTGCTTGACTAAAACGAGCAGTTTTCTTGTTTAAGTGCCATTGTTGTTGGTACTTTAGGCAGTAATCTGTGATTGTTTGGGGTTATTGGTCATTTTTTTAGGCATCAAGAGTCCTTTTTTTTCACTTTTGCTGTTTCCATTTGTCGATTTTATTTAATCTGGAAAACTCATTAATCCGGCAAGACTGATGAACATAGGCTTCCATATAATCGGTGTTCAAACTGTGCTCCAATTACGTGTCATCATCACGTGACATAATTATGGAGCGCAGTCTCGTAGCAACCAGTACAACTGTTTTAATTTTTGTAGCGAAGTACTAATTTACCAGTCATGGTTAAAACCATTTGAATCACGCATTTTTTGGTTTGTTTTATTTTTGTTTTTCGTGTAATTTATTTCTCACGTTTTTCAAATTTCGACTGAAAACTATAGCATGCGCAATAATCTACACAGTTTTGTAAACAACCCTCTCTGAATAGATTGTACTGTACAAAGAGCAAAGTTGAATGTGCCATATTGTTACTGAAGGGGTTTCAAGTGTGATCCAGGAAAGTAATCTGGAGGATTACATTTTTTTTAAATCTTGTTTTAATTTTAGTAACATCGTGACTAAACAATAACACATGCCTGCATGCGTGAGATTACTGGATACACCATGAACAAACAAGGAAAGTTACGGACTTAAAAGATGAAGTACCATCCTCATCCTGGTGAAGCAACAACTCGCAGACCTCTCAGAGTTATGACACAGAGCAGCCTCTCCCTGGCCCCTCCCTTCCCTTCTTGAGAGCGTCATATGCTTAGAGGATATACACCAACAAGAAGAGTACACATGTACACATATTTCTCCAAAACAAAGTATCAGCAACGTATTATTCTCCCAGCACTGTATACCAGCTTATACAAGACACAAAAGTCTGTGTGTGTTTACAAAACCAGTAGAATATTTTGTGAGGTGACA
Organism: Achatina immaculata; assembly: GCA_009760885.1. Taxonomy (NCBI): domain Eukaryota; kingdom Metazoa; phylum Mollusca; class Gastropoda; order Stylommatophora; family Achatinidae; genus Lissachatina; species Lissachatina immaculata. Next base: position 67,296,798 of record CM019719.1, on the reverse strand, counting down.
GAGTGGCAAGTTGGCAGATGGATGGGAAAAAGACGAGTTAAAAAGTATTTTAAAAAAACAGCAGTAGCAATTCACTTTATGTGAAAGATTAGTTAACTATATTAGTCTCTATATGAAGGCAATTGTCACTCTCTGTATAAATATACTTGTCATTCTCTCTATAAATATAATTGTCACTCTCTGTATAAATATACTTGTCATTCTCTCTATAAATATAATTGTCACTCTCTATATAAATATACTTGACATTCTCTATATAAATATAATTGTCACTCTCTGCATGAATATACTTGTCATTCTCTATATAAATATAATTGTCACTCTCTGTATAAATATACTTGACATTCTCCATATAAATATAATTGTCACTCTCTGTATGAACATAAACGTCATTATCTGTATAAATATACTGCCACTCTGCTACTTTCACTGTCACTTTCTATTTATATATAATTTGTCCATTTCTATAAATATTTTGTCACTCACTGTTCAGATATAATTGTCACTCTCTGTATGAATACAGCTATCAATATCTATGTCAACGCTATTATCAGTCTATGTTTGAACATAATTAAATGCCATTTTCTATAGAAACAGTAAAATAGTATTTTGGAAAATAGTTTAATGCCACTCTATACAGAAACACAATGAAGTGTTATTCTCTATAGAAACATACATGAAAGATATCCTCAAGGCGCGCACACACAAACATAGAGAATCATCCTTCCTATCGTCACAGTGAAGTGACTCTCACTATGATCTAAAACAAACACAAGTGCACTGGACAATACCAGCCACAGTACCAGAATTTCACTACTTGGGTCCTTATGCTGTACGCACATAACTTATATCCCCCGCCTAAGTCGCGTGGGACGGTTGTGGGACATGGAAACAACACTGGGAAGTGAAACAGCAGGATTACTGTTACAGAGCTTGGCGCATATGCTGTCTTGTCTTCAGGTAGGACAGCGCTGTCGCTCAAGGCCAGGTTATGATCCTAGTCCTTCTCTTGTTATTCTTCTGTCCCACGCCAGAAGTGAATTGATCTGTACATTTTCAAGGTCAGTCATGTCTGTTATGCCCCCCCCCCCCCCCCCCCCGTGACTGTACTGAGATTTTCCAGTTCTTGGGCAGTTTCTGTTTTTGAAGTAAACAGCTTTCACGCTTCTTTTCTTCTTTCTTCGTCGACTGGTCAAACACTATATATATAATGTAATAGTGTAGTTTAGCGATGTATACATTATATACAGAACCTGGAAGAGAGAGGAGATTGTGTGGATGGGGTAAGGAAGAGAAGATAAACTAACATATAAAATAACATAAACCTAACATATAAAATAACACTTTTCTGGAAGTTATCCGGAAATTATGAAACCAGCACAGTTACTTGCAAGAAAAATGCTGAAGTCGGAGACACTGGACCAGGGCAGTCTAGATAGGCAACCACCTCTCATCCGGCGGGGATGTATGCGTACCCTAATCACGCTGAGGTTTTCCGATGAGAAAGTCCAACGCGGGACTGGATGGGCAACCACCTCTCACCCGACGGGGATACACGGGTATCTCAAAACACGTCGAGGTTTTCCGGTGAGGAAGTCCAACTCTAGGCTGGATGGGCAACCACCTCTCACCCAGCGGGGATGCACTGATATCCTAAACACGTCGAGGTTTTCCGATGAGAAAGTCCAACTCTAGACTAAACTGGTGCAACGAAAACCACAGTGTACGCAATCCCGCTTCTGAGACCCACCAAGAATACAGACTTAAGCCCTGCGATACTCTGAACCTCTTGTGGTCCTTTTGGTGATCTCGTGTGGTCCTTTTGGGGACCACAGGGGGACCATGGGACCTATCAAGGACCATAGGAGTAAATTCTGTAGGATCACGGGGCGGTCTTGGTGGTAGAAGCGAACGAAGAAGAAGAAGAAGGAGACTTGCAAGAAGCTAAAGATAGATAAAGAAAAACAAAAGTAAAAGACGATCATTTCAGAAGGATAAAAGCTAACAAAGAGCAAAAATGACAAATACGACTCGATTATTTTGGCTTCCCCGGTGCTTTTGACACAGCCATTTTATCAAAATACTGTGTTATTCCTCCTGTTTTGAACAAAGCCGTTTTGTCGAAATATTGGAGTTTTCTAAGGTACAGTATTTCTTAGTAATGTTATACATAGTTACAAGTAGGTATAATATAGCACGGTAATCATAAACCCAGTTGTAAGGCAGTATAATGTTCAGTTCAGTTCAGTTTAGTCATTTGCATGTCCCTTGTCCTGGTAATAGTAAAGCGACATAATGTAGCATGGTAATACTAAAACGGTATAATGTAGCATGGTAATACTAAAACGGTATAATGTAGCATGGTAATACTAAAACAGCATAATGTAGCATGGTAATATTAAACCGGTATAATGTAACATGATAATACTAAAGCGGTATAATATAGCGCAGTAATGTTATACATGGCAGCAGTCTCTCGCTGAGGGCAGCAAGTGCTGATCTGGTTGTTATCAAGCCTACCCTCCCAGGCACCTCGTATCTCCGCTATCAGCGCGCGAGTTTCCGAGATCTCTCCTGGAACACGTGAAGCGGCCCTCGACGAGAAAGTAAGCTAGGCCAAGGGCGATAACAAAGAAGAAAGAGGAAGTGAAGACCATCAACATTTTTAACTGACAACTAACATGGCACAACCAGCAACGGAAAAACTGGGGGTTTAGCTTTTTTTTCATAATTAAAAAAGCAGATAGATAGTGCTCTGAAGACTGCTATGAAAATAATAACTAAATCACCATAAAAAATTATGACAAGGAACGTATAACAAAGGTAAAAGGTAAAACTCCCTTTACCATGCCTTTAAGACATAATGAGGGACGCTATGTTAGGACCAAGAAGCGCTGTAGTAACTAGCATCAGAGCGGAGAAGATTGGGCTTGTAAAGGTAGGGACAAACTACAGCACTTCCTTGTTTTTGTTGTCTCTCTCCGTGATAACTGGAGTAAAGATGATGGAGATGCTGCCTGATGTTAGCGGTCAGCAGTCCATGGCTACTGTTTACGTCAGAGTTGGGGAATCAGAGCCGATCAAGACCCTGTCCCACCTCTCCGTTGGTTACCCCACCCGCAGCAACAGACCTACCTTGACTAACGGGGTGGGATACCTATGACGGTTGACCCCGCTAAATCAGCACTGCACCACCTGCTGTACTTGCAGCTTCTGTGAAGGTTTGAAAAAAAGAAACAGCGCCATTAAATCATTCTCCATTCGACACGATCCTGTGCCTCCCCATCTTCATCTGATAGGCTGATAAGACCATCCTGCTCACATTTCTCGGGAGGCACAGGAGCAGCCAGAGTAAGAATGACGGCCGCAGAAATGAAAAGAAGTGGACGTACTGAGAAGAGAAGTGTTTTTGGTTACACTCCAGTTCTTGAAGCACGAAGTAAGTGACTTGGGGGAAGAATTCTCAACAAGGGAGGCACAGTAAGGGAGGCACAGTAAGGGAGGCACAGTAAGGGAGGCACAGTAAGGGAGGCACAGTAAGGAACGCACAGTAAGGGAGGCACAGTAAGGAACGCACAGTAAGGGAGGCACAGTAAGGAAGGCACAGTAAGGGAGACACAGTAAGGAAGGCACAGTAAGGGAGGCACAGTAAGGGAGGCACAACTGCCTATTTTGTACTACGGCTCTGACCTCTGACATAAAAAATCATTCTTGAGGTATAAAGACAACATTATCTTGAATGTGACTCCAGGCATTTTCCCCACAGAATGCGCATGGGATGGCAAGGTGTAGCTCAGTTTTGATACCACGAAAGAAAATAGTTTAGACACAGGAAACTTCGGTGCAGGTTGGGTGGCTGTTGCGTGGGTATGTGTGATATCAATGTTCTGTGTACCTTTTATAGTCATAAACAAATCTCATGCTGTGGTTACTCCCCCTGGTACGGGCATTTTTTTAAAAAGCCACAAATATTTCGTTCAGGCTGGAGGCAGTACCTGTGGTTTTAGTTCTGGGTGACCTAATTTTCCCCACCCTGCATACCGGAGCCATTCAGTCGGTGTCACCAGAATAACTGTATGGCAGTTTGTGACGTGCAAGATGGCGGACGTTTTTTTTTTTTCAGCGCTCTCGCCGGCATGCAGAAATCAGCGGAATTCCGCTTGATCTGTTACATATCATGTACCGGGAGTTGGGCATAAGGCTAACAACCTTATCCTGGGACCTATCTACAGGCGACTCCAGATGGGAAAAAAAAGACATCGTTATGGAAACTCGCAGAGAAACCAACCGAGCATCAGGGATGCCAACTCCGAAGAGCTCATTCGTCGGCCACAAACACGTGACAAAGATTGGATTCTGGAACGTGAAAACGATGGCAGCACCAACAAAAACTAATCAGGTCATCAAAGAAATGGAGAGATGCCACCTAGAGGTACTTGGCATCAGTGAAATGCAATGGCCAGAAGCAGGTAAAAGAGCGGCAGGAAACGGTAAGTTAATAATACATTCAGGCAGAGAGGATGGGAAACACCAAGAGGGGGTAGGTATTGTTATGTCAAATGTAGCAGCAAAGAGCCTTGTAGAGTGGAAACCAGTGAACAGTCGTATAATAAGAGCACGATACGACCTAAGACACGGAAGAATGACAATAATACAGTGTTATGCACCCAAGAACGATGCAGATGATGATGTGAAAGACGAATTCTATCACCAACTACAACAAATCATCAACGAAGTCCCTAAACACGACATCCTAATTGCTATGGGGGACTTCAACGCTAAGGTAGGGAAAGATAACACCGACGTTGAAAAAGTAATGGGGAAAGAAGGAACTGACATGGTAAATCAAAACGGAAAAAAGATTAATTGAAATATGTCTAACAGAGGGCATGGTCATTGGAGGCACAATATTTCCACACAAAGAGATACATAAAACAACGTGGATATCTCCAGATGATAGAACTAGAAACCAGATAGATCATTTTTGTATTAGAAAGCAATACAGAACATCTCTGATAAATGTAAGGGCTTATAGGGGTGCAGATGTTAACAGTGATCACAACCTGTGCATAGGGAAAATAAAACTAAAATTGAAAAGCCAACACAAGAAATCAATACACAGAAAGATAAATAGCCACAGCCTACAAGAAGAGAATACTAACAGTAATTTCAGTTAGGAACTTGCCAATCATTCCACAACACTCAGTGAAGTAGAGGAGATAGGTATAGATGAATTATGGAATTCTTACGGCACAGCCATAATCACAGCAGCAAAAGCAAGTTCTTGACTGAAAAAACCAAATAGAAAAGCATGGATATCAGAAAACACATGGAAGTACATACATGAAAGACGAGCAGCCAAATTAGATATGTTGAATGTAAAAACAGATCCTGGAAAAGATCTAGCGAGAACAACATATAAAGAAATAGACAAGAAAGTAAAAAGTTCAGCTAGAAGGGATAAAAGAGAATACATAGACAATATGGCGAAAGAGACAGAGAAAGCAGCAAAAACAGGGGACAGTAAAACTTTATATAACATACAAAAGAGGCTAACAGGTACTATTACATCTAAAGATAGACCAATCCTTAGCAAAACTGAAACCCTATTAACATCAAATAAAGACCAAAAGCAAAGATGGGCTGAACACTTCCAAGAAATACTTAATCGACCACACCCAAAAGAATTGTTAAACCTTGAAACCGACTTACCAGCCCAACAATTAAATGTCAACCTAGATGAAATTACATTTCATGAAATTGAAACAGCAGTGAATTTAATGGCTAACAACAAAGCTGCAGGTGAAGATGAAATAACATCCGAAATGTTAAAAGCTATCAATAATGACAACATGAGACAACAACAAGGAATGTTTAACAAGATTTAGAAAGAAGAAAAGGTCCCTTCTAAATGGAAAAAAGGAATCATTGTTAAAATACACAACAACAACAAAAAGGCAACCTTAGTGACTGTAACAATTGGAGAGGAGTAACCTTAATATCAGTTGTGTCAAAAGTATTTTGCAAGGTCATTTTGAATAAACAGTTATTTGAACAGCCACATCAGGTACGCTGAAAGCAGGTAAGGAGGTGCTCGAGGAACATCTGAGCAAGATATACTCTGATAAAAATCAGCATACACCTCTCGACCAGATGAAAGGTCTAGTGTGGCCCTGTGCACCAGGCAGCAAATTCAAATGCAGCCTACCGACCTTACAAGAAGTAGAGAGCATCGTAGGAAAAACTGAGAGCAAGTCAGCACCAGGCCCAAATGGCGTCCCTTACATACTATGCAAAAGATGCCCCGAAGTACTAAAGAAACTGCATAAACTCCTACGAACAGCATGGACCAAGGGACTCATAAGTAAAGAATGGAAAAAGGCTATGGAGTATACATCTCAAAGGAGCAGAATTCCATTGAAATCAACCAGTTCAGGCCGATCTCACTTCTGAATGTGGAAGGAAAGATATTCTCCGTAATGGCAAGGAGACTAACAACATACCTCCTAGATAATGGTTACGTTGATACATCCGTACAGAAGGGAGGAATTCCAGGTTCCCCAGGATGTCTCGAGCATGCTTCAATGATTTGGGAAGCTATTCAACAGGCAAGATCTGGAAAACAAGACCTACGGATAATATGGCTTGACCTGGCCAATGCGTATGGCTCAGTACCGCACCAGATGATATAGTTCGCACTAGACATGTATCATGTGCCAAAAGAAATCACGAATATGCTGAAAATGTACTTCACAGGGTACCTCGTGAGATTTGGAACATCAGAATATATTACAAGATGGACTGAGCTCCAGGTAGGAATTGCAATGAGCTGTATAATATCTCCCATACTGTTCGTACTAGCCATCCAAGTAATCCTGAGAGCAGCAGAAGGCCTAAGATTCAGAAATGGATATCAGATGACACCATTAAAAGCGTTCATGGATGACACAACAGTAACAACAACCAGTGAAGCACAGGCACGAAAGATGTTAGAGCGTTTGGACAGCCTTATCATATGGTGCCGCATGAGCTTCAAGCCAAAGAAGCCAAGAAGTCTGTCACTCATGAAAGGGAAAGTGATAGAAAGATCGTACACAGTGGCAAATCAAATAATCTCAACTGTAGGGGAAGAGCCAGTGAAGAGCCTTGGCAGAGTATATGATGCTTCCATGAAAGACTCAAACGCAGTGACGCAGGCCATAGAAGTGGCACAGAATGGACTGAACATCATAGACAAAAGCAGGCTACTGGGGAAGTTCAAAATATGGTGCCTCCAGTTCATGCTGATTCCAAAATTGATGTGGCCACTTCTCACTTACAAAGTAAGTACCAGCACAGTAGAGGCAGTCGAAAGAAAAATAAATACATCCATAAGAAAGTGGCTGAGCGTACCACTAGGATTAACTGATGGGGCACTGTACTGCAAGAAGAGCAAACTGCAGTTACCATTCAAATCTGTGGTCGAAGAATACAAAGTAGGAAAGACAAGGCTTGCAATGATGCTACAAGAATCTACAGATCCAGTAATACGAGAAGTGTACCCAACACTTAAAACTGGACGAAAATGGAAAGTAAGTGAGAAAGTGACCGCAGCCAGGGAAACACAGGAGCTGAAAGAACTAATAGGATACACCCAGACCAACAGAAGGGAATTCGGTCATGGTGAAATCAAATGATGGTCAAAGGCCTTCTGTAAGGAAAGAAGGGATATGATCATCAGCGAAGTAAGGAATACATAGGATGATAAGCGGATCCAGAAGGCAGTCCAACAGGCACAGCAAGGTCAGTGGACAACATGGGAGGAAGTCCTGCAGAGATCACTAACATGGGAGGAAGTCCTGCAGAGATCACTAACATGGGAGGAAGTCCTGCAGAGATCACTAACATGGGAGGAAGTCCTGCAGAGATCACTAACATGGGAGGAAGTCCTGCAGATATCACTAACATGGAATGACATCTGGAAAATGGCACCCTTGAGACTCAGCTTCATCATCAGAGCTACTTATGACCTTCTGCCTACACGCTCCAACCTATACAAACGGGGTTTATCAAAAGACACAAAGTGCCCCCTCTGCAACGAAAGGCAAACATTGAAACACGTGCTGTCAGCATGCAGAGTATCATTAGGTCAAGGACGCTACACCTGGCGGCACAACAGAGTGCTACAGGAACTAGTAGCCATTGTAGACAGGGCAAAAGATAAAGCAAATAACAGCAAAAGAGTTGAGGTCCCACCTAAATACTTCATAGGCACTGGTACGACATCGAATATTGAAATCAGGGACATTCCCTTACCATCACTGCTAGATAGTGGAGATGATTGGGATGTGATAGCGGACCTACCAGGAAGAGAGAATACCCATCAAGAATACAGGAATGTGACCAGACATTGTAGTGTACTCCATAGAAAAAACAGGAACTAATAATGATCGAGCTTACGGTTCCGTACGAAACAGGAATAGAGGAGCAACATTTATTCAAATGTGAGAAGTACAATGACCTGGTCAAGCAACTGAGGCAGGGGGGCAGGAGTCAGGGCAAAAGTTATAGCTGTAGAAGTGGGAGCGAGAGGATTCGTAGTAACATCAGCATACGACCTATGTGAGCAACTGGGCATAAAGAGACAGGCAGGAGCAAGGGCATTGAAAATCGATGCAAACAATACTCTGTTGAACGACGGGAAGTAACTCCCGTTATATTTATGGCTGCTTTGGATTGTCAGTCAGCCCACACAAATCGATGACGTACTGAGGCGCCGAATCTTTGGCATTGATAACGAGAAACATGCACGAAACAGATTTCTGATTCACAAAAGACACCCTACTGTTGTTCACCACAGCGCCAATTAAGAAAATGGCCAGCGTGTTTATTTCATAACAGAGAGCGCCCATACAGTGGTTGATCAGCAACCAACCATATGGGGGGGGGGGAAGCGGGGGCTAGCGTTGTGGGTGGGATGGGGGTAACATTTACAAATCATCGAAAACGGATCGATATTAGTGTCGAATCCATAGTTTTTGGGTCCCTGAGATGAATAGGGACGTTCCTGGTGCCATTTAAGTCCAAGCTCAGCTGGGGATGAGGGTGGGAAAGAAAATGTCCAAACTGATCGAGATTAGTGTCGAATCCATAGTGTTTTGGGTCGCTAAGCTGACTGGTGACTGTCCTCGTGACAGTTAAGCCTACGTTTAGTCGAATAGAACGAATAGAATTCTATAGAACAGTCTAGACTTTATAGAACCTTCTAGGAGGTTGTGGAAATGAACAGAACTTTCGTGATTGGGATAAATAAATACCCGGACAACGTCGGGTACTCAGCTAATTGATTTATATGTGCACATAAATGTGTACATCTGAATTTTATGTATATGCATGTTGTACGCAATTATTACTAATTGGTGTCCTTGATAACATTCAGACACCTTATCTTTAATGACGAAGGTTGGAGAATTTTGCAAGGAACTAGTTTGTATTATAAAATATCAACTAATTTACATACCTAAGATGATTACGTTTATGGTGTTAAATTCTTAGATTATTAGAAATTCCACTGTAAATTGTTTTAATGATTTTATTGATAACAATATAAGCTGAATGATAACATACGAATTGATGATCATTTGTTTGATTTTGATAACTATGTAAATTGATGATTAATAACAATATAAGTGATGATACGTTGAAGAAGAATTATTTATTTTATGATTTCATTTTTATGTAATGAGTGAATGTGTTAGTCTGTGCAAATCTTTAATCGTCATGTACCTATAAAAGTAAGATACCAACAATAAAAATACAATATAACAACATATAAATTACAGATATTTATAAGCCCATTAAAATCATACATAATTCCTACAAGTTGTCATCAGTTTAATTGTCTTCACATTAAGATAGAGGTTTTGGTCTTCGCTGTTCTTACAGACTGACATAATTAGTTTTTCCATTCCTTTTTGTGTTGTGGACAGTAATACTGTGTCATCAACTTATCTAATCTCTGGTATTTCATAACCTCCAGTTGTTATGGCATCGTAATATTCTTTGTCTACATCTTCTCTAATATTCCTCATTATATGTTCACTACAAGTTAATAAGTAAGGCGACAATATGCACCCCTGACAGACCCCTTGTTTTATGTCAAACCAAGTTATTTTACTATTTATTCTCACTGCTGCCTGTTGGTCTAGATACAGCAGTGATATTAATTATATTGCATGTGTTGGAAATTCCATTTTTTCCATTATTTCCCAACGCTTCTGGTGTTGTACACAATCAAATGCCTTTGAATAGTCTATAAAAGGTACATATAAATTCACATTATATTCTATGCATTTCTCTATTATTAATCTTATATTGAATATATGATCTCTTGTTTCTCTTCCTCGTCTAAAACCTAAAACCAGCTTGGACCATATTGACTTCTTCTTCTATTTTCTTAAGAAATCTGTCCGTTATGATTTTTAATAGAATTTTACTGGCATGACTAATCAGGGCAACAGTTATGTAGTTTGTATATAGTTTGAAGTTACCCTTTATCGGTTGTGGTATGAATATAGCTCTTTTTCATTCTTTTGGCCAAATACCTGAATGCCATATCTTTTTACATAGTGCATGATAGATTGTTGCACATTCCTTTCCTCCTGCTTTAATAAATTCAGCTGTTATCTCATCATATCCTGGTGATTTACCATTTTTCACATTCTTTATTGCCCATAAAACATCTTCTATTGTTGGTTCGGGTTCTTTCTCCTCCAATAATAATTCACACTATTGATTTCTGCTTTCACAGTCAGTTGTTTCATACATTCCTCTGGAATATTCCTTCTATCTTTCTAGAATTTCCTCTGTCACTGTCAAGGTATTCCCCATCTCATCACAAATTACATTTAACTTAGGTGTGACATTTCTCGTCAATGTCTTAATTTCCTTAAACATTTCACTCTCTTCTACACTTCTGGTTTCCTTCTATTCTTTCACAACAATCTTGTATGTATTGTTTTTTAAAATCTTTTCTTATGTTTCTTCTTATTTCTTTTGTTAAAGATTTATATCCCTCCATGTTGTTATTTTCGGTCAAAGGTTGCCATAAATGTTGCTATTTTTAGTTCTGAGATGAAAAAATAAGGAGGTAAAAGGTTGCTAAGTCTAGTTCAGGAATTAAACATGTGAGTGAAAACTACAGCTGTAAACAAGAAACATGAGGTGAACAAGATAAATCTTACGATTCTCCAGCTGTAGCTATGTAAGTCACACGTAGTCATTTGAGACTGTAGTGATGAAACAAGTAGAACAAAGATGCCATTCCGGCTACAAGCACCAACAAGAAGGTCAAAGGTTGCCACGTTCCCAGTGCAAGCACGAAACAAGAAGGTCAAAGATTGTCACTCTCCAGTTAGAAGTATGAAACGAGAAGGTTAAAGTTTGTCATTCTCCAGCTAGAAGTATGAAACGAGAAGGTTAAAGTTTGTCATTCTCCAGCTAGAAGTATGAAACGAGAAGGTTAAAGTTTGTCACTCTCCAGCTAGAAGTATGAAACAAGAAAGTCAAAGTTTGTCACTCTACAGCTAGAAATATGAAACAAGAAGGTCAAAGTTTGTCACTCTCCAGCTAGAAGTATGAAACAAGAAGGTCAAAGTTTGTCATACTCCAGGTAGAAGTATGAAACAAGAAGGTCAAAGTTTGTCACTCTCCAGCTAGAAGTATGAAACAAGAAGGTTAAAGTTTGTCACACTCCAGGTAGAAGTAAGAAACAAGAAGATCAAAGTGTGTCACACTCCAGCTATAAGTATGGAACAAGAAGATCACAGTTTGTCACACTCCAGCTATAAGTATGGAACAAGAAGATCACATTTTGTCACACTCCAGCTATAAGTATGGAACAAGAAGATCACAGTTTGTCACTCCAGCTATAAGTATGGAACAAGAAGATCACAGTTTGTCACACTCCAGCTATAAGTATGGAACAAGAAGATCACAGTTTGTCACACTCCAGCTATAAGTATGGAACAAGAAGATCACAGTTTGTCACACTCCAGCTATAAGTATGGAACAAGAAGATCACAGTTTGTCACACTCCAGCTATAAGTATGGAACAAAAGGTCAAAGTCTGTCACACTCCAACTACAAATAATAAAAAAAAGTCAAAGTTTGCCAGACTCCAGCTACACGTTTAAAATAAGAAAGTCAAAGTTTACCACGTTCTTGCTACAATAATGAATTAAATACGTGAAAGTATGACTATTCTGGAAACTGGCCCACAAGAAAACGGTTGCTGCAGAGACTGAACAGCTTCCAGTAATGCCTGGTCTTCCAGCTCTTGAGCTAGCAATTATAATAAATGTGTCTGTAAGGACTCCATGTTGTGTTTATTCGTAACATAAATGAGATAAATAAACGATTTTTAAACACATTTAGACGACGTGAAATCCTTCTTTATCTACAATCATTTCTCTCGCTGGAGTGTATTCACGGAGGTGTCGAGGGAGAACGTGAGACAAAGCGCTAACGAATGTGCTGACTAATATACGAGGGTCTTGCCACTGCCAAATGTAAATAACTAAAGATTCTTAAATAAAGGAGGGCAGAGCATGCGAGAATTAAAGTTCGAGTAGTAGCTTGATACGGCAAGACCCTACTCCATGTATGCAGGTTAAGGTTTAAGGAACAATTTTTTTTATAAATAGGAAACTACGAGGCTTTGGTACGGTAAAGTAGTAGAACACAGTTTTGTAGGATTAGATCTCGAAAAAATCGTAGACAAAGCACTTTAGTGAGACGTGAGAGAAAGAAAAATCCTACCGGAGTCCGCGTTTGAATCCCAGGTAATTCTCCTGTGATTTCACTTTCTCTTACGTCTCACTAAAGTGCTTTGTCTACGATTTTTTCCAGGTCTAATCCTACAAAACTGTGTTCTCTTACGTTAGGTTAAAGTTTACTGCTGGAAACAGATTTAGTGAAACAGATACCAGAACGCAGTGACTATAGGAAAAAAAGAACAGGACTCGGTAAAGTAGTGTTGCGTAACATCAAGGCAGGCCTCACGCCGTACTCTGGATTGGATTTTCAGTAATATAACCTTCTGTTTCTGTTCAGCTATATAGAAGTTAAAAGATACGTACACACAAACACACACACAGAGAAAGAGAGTGAATGAGAGAGAGAGAGAGAGAGAAGACAAATGAAAATGAAGAAAAGAAACAAGTGAGAAAAAAAGGAGAAAAATAAACGAAAAAAGAGACAAGAAAGAAAGAAAGAAAGAAGTAGACAATCGAAAAGCTGAAAAAGGAAAAATGACAGAAATAAAATAACAAATGAATGAAAAGTAAAGAAGCCAGGAAGTCAAGAAAGGAAAAAGAAAAGAAAAGAAAAGGAAGACACTGCAAAGTAAGGAGGACAGAATAAAGTTTAAACAGAAAACATAAACGTAAAACTTGTAGCAGAATAAATAAAGAACAAGACGAACGCTAATGTTCTACATATTGTTCTACTGAAGACAGTACAAATTTGCCACAGCAGCTAAGCTCCTTACAGCAGGTCTACATTTTGGGATAACTAACAGGTGGGACGATATGGGTGCTCTTGTTTCTTCCTATTGAACTCTAGGTTAACTGCTTGACTGAAACATATTGTCCCTCCTGAGATCTACTTCCTCCAAATAAAAGGACAGGTTTCTCGTGAAAAATCCTCCGGTGAAACGAATCATTTATAAACGTGTCCATTGGATTTGAAAGAATAGACAAAACTTTACCTTCACCGCTTCTTTTTTTTTTTCTTCTACAAACCCGTGGTCAGGTACTCAAATGAGATTAGATGTACAATCTTCTAGATTTTACAGATCGGAGAAGTAATCTGGGAGAAAGAGAAGTAAGAAAGGATTGATTAATTGATTGATTGATTGATCTTTATTTCAAAAGGGTTAAGAATTGGGCACGCAGGCCCGTCTGACATTCTGCCCTTTATCATACATCTTTCACTCTATTCCAGACATTCTACAAATATGCTGTTCATATAACAAACATAACTAACATTGAAGCTGAGAGACATAAAATAAAATATAACATTTACGTTTCGCTCTTAAACATTCACTCAGTACAGAAGTAACTACATACATTATAAATGACTATCTGCTAAACAAAATTTTCGGGACTATTCAGAAAACAAGGATTAAGATGTCTAGCCAGCGCGGAAAGTATTGTAACAGGTAAGACGAAGGTAATTTGAAAAGAAATGTGGTTCCGTTGCCTGTTATAGTAAACCGTCCAGATTGCTCAGATGCAGATTCTCATTACTTTCACATTACAGAGACAGTAGTAGATAAATCCATTGAAAGAACATCCCCCTCCCCCAAATCGAGATTAAATGTTTCCGCCCCTGTTAAGTTGGTGCTAGTTTTTTTGTATTAAAAAGATCAGGTAGAAATGATTATTGCATTTAAATGTTATGTCCATCATGTGCTATAACGCGTATAGAAATACCTAAAGGTTATTAAATATGTGCTTGAGGTCCAAAGTGCTCAGAACTGCTAGACTGGAGTCGGACGCGGAGTATGTGTCCAGGGCAGAAACTACTGGCAGTGCTCGAAGAAACATTTTCTGACTTCCATTCTGCGATGGGGTTCGAAATCTAGCATGGCTTGATACAGATGTCTGGGGTCCGTGATGGTCTGGGGTCCGTGATGGCCCCACTAGGATTCTGCGAAGGCTTTGAGAAATCTTTAAAAAAAACTTTTATACTTTGAAAGTTAAGACAGAAATAAAGAAAAAAGCTTCTTTTCTCGCATTTTAGTTAAGTCAAGTGATGCTAGGTCATCATGGAAAGCACTGTTTGTCATGCGAATTCATGTCGCGCTTGTTCTGTTTCCCATATTTCTCTAGTTGTGCCGAGAATAACCTGGAAAAAATTCATGTATACAAGGAAGGCGGTATTTGCAAAAAGTCTTCAGAATCGGAGTTAGTCACTGGGAGTGAGTGTTTGGGTGGACTTCAGCATGATAACTATATGATAACTATATGTTCAAAGTGATCGTGTTTCTTCTTACTTAGCTATTTTTAAAAATGGATTTATAGGAAGAGAAGCGCTTTGTTACTGTTAAGTAAAGCGACTTCTAATGAGTTTCGTAACAGTAGATTTCAGATGAGGCAGCGGTGGATTTCTGGCTTAATTTGGAACGTACAAGTACTGATGATATTGATGAAGGTGCAGCATGTCCAAAGAAAAATGAAGCTTTTCTCAGCCATCTTAAAAGCGCCGCCTTTATAAGAAGGAATATCACTTTCAGTCGGCTTCACGTATACAGGTCCAGAAGGCAAGCAACAACCACATTGTGTCTTATGTTACAATTTATTCTTCAACTAGATCATGAAATCATCAAAACTGCGAAGACATCTTGAGATGAACACAAAGAATATGGCACAATGAGCGTAGTTTTTTTTTTTTTTTTCTAAAGTAAGGAGCAAGAGGTTCGATAAATGCATAAAAAAGACAGTAATTGGTTGCAATAATGAAAAGACAGTGAGGGCCTCATTCCAAATTTCTCATCTAATATCAAGAACCAGAAAACCACGCTAATATCTCAATAACTGTTACCACAAAAAAAAAAAAAGAACTCAAACATGGTCTCAGCGTTGATCAACGAGAAATCTGCCAAGGACCTTTCCTTAATATCTTTGTCAAATGCCAATGTTAAAAAGCGATTGGACAGTCTGTCAGCCAGTGTTAATAGGCGATTGGACAGTCTGTCAGCCAATGTTAAAAGGCGATTTGAGTCAGCCAATGTTAAAAGGTGACTGAACAATCTGTCAGCCAAAGTTAAAATAACAGTTATTTAAAGAAATGTTCGCAGGTCCCCAAAACAAATAAAGAGACATTACTGTGTTACACAAGATATAAGCAGGAGGGAAAACACACTGCTCATCTCCTTGCTCGTCAGAAACGAGCAGTAAAGCTTATAGATGATAAACATGCAGCACGTATTACAAATAAGCACACACATCTTGATATTCTACCTCTCAAGAAGAGATTTCTAACCAAAAAGGCCAAGTTAATTCATAAAATTCTATCGCACAGTGCTCCACCCTATCTGTGGTCGTTGTTCAAATCCAACCCAAAACACAGTCAACGCTTAAGTAATTGTATTCTCCCAAAACCAAGGCTTAACATGTTTAAAAAAAAGCTTCTCTTACTCAGCTGCCCACCTTTGGAATGCCCTACCAATTCACCTAAAACGTATAAGTAATATTCGTTCTTATAACTTTAAATTTTGTCAACATCTGTTTGATATGGACTATATGCCTTCCTAAGCATAGTCTAAAGTATTTTCAAATGCTTTAGTGTTGTAATTTTTTAAAATACTGCTTTTCTATAAATTTGTTAGTTTTGAATGAATGTAAGAATGCAAGTTTATTTCATGTTGTTGCATAAATCAGAGTGTAGAGTGTATGGACATGAGATAAGTTTGTTATTTATTTATGTAATCATAATAATCATGTGGTCATGATTATTATGCTAATTAACAAATGCTGAATGACTGTGACTGAGTGAAAGCTGTATGATGAAGGGCAGAATGTCAGACGGTCCTGCGTGCCCAATTCTTAACCCTTTGAAAATAAAGTATGTTCGTTCGTTCGTTCGTTTGTTTGTTCGTTCGTTCGTTCGTTGGCGCATGTTACAGTTGAAGAAGTATTTAACAGCTTGAATGAGTTTATAACTTATCATGACATGTCATGACGGTGACTGGTTGATGCCAGCAGACCGGGATCTAGCAGCGTCTGGAAAGATGACTGGACTGACAGCACGGACTCATAACTTGCTGCCACCGCTGCAAGCACAGAGAAGCTATAGCTGCTAAGGAGATACTAAACAGAATCAGTCAAAACTGTCAATTTTATAAAAAGATCACCGAATTCAAGACTTTTTTTTTTTGAGAAGCTTTGTAAAGACATGGGCAGCGAATAAAGTCAACTTTTGCTACACTCTGAAGTATTTGGTTATCAAAAGAAAAGGTATGTCGTGTGTTTTTGAACTGAGATACGGGATAAGATTGTTTCTCATTTCAGGAATTTCACCTCAGCAATCGCTGGAATATTTTTTTCCAGGTTATTAAAATGAGCATATTTGCCTGATATCTCTATCTATTTAATATACACGACTTAGCAGATCTTTCACGAGAAAACGTTACAGTTTTTCAGGTTGAAGATAAGGTTGAAGTAAACATGAACAAGTTGTAATTCTGCATTATCAGTACCGAGCAGAAACTATTATTAGAAATTTCCTGTTTCTCTCAAATTTTCTTGCCTTCACGTTCGGAGGGGACTCATCATGTTGCCTATGACATTTCATCAGGTTGCCTATGACATTTCATCAGGTTGCCGTATGGCATTTCATCAGGTTGCCTATGACATTTCATCAGGTTGCCGTATGGCATTTCATCAGGTTGCCGCATGGCATTTGAAAGATTTGCATCTCAATTTTACAGAATATTTTCCTGTTGTTTTGTGATTCAAGTAAACAGCTGCGTTACAGATCCAGTTTCAGTTTCTGAGAATCAGTTAGAGGACCTGGCAGCATCAGAGGAAGGCAAGCCCAGAGAAATACCCGCAGATGCTGACCTCAAACTGCGGTTCAAGGAGCCGCCTCTTCAAAACTTCCAACTCCTGAAGCACATTTACCTTAACTGTTAAAATCCGATACGAATGAGTTGATGCCTTTTCAAAACGTCATACTTGACTGAAGAATCATTCTCTGCTCCCCTTTATCTTAAAAGTAAGTATAAAAATCGTACGAAAAATAAATGAACCTCAGAATATCATTTGTTAAATCGGATATAGCAAGGCTTGTCAGTGAAATGCAGCACAAGCCGTGACATTAATTAACATGCATCATTAGACCTGGCTTTTGTGTTGGGTGTTACCTTTTCTGTTTATCTGAAAGGATCTACGCCAATAAAAAAAATATGTATGCATTTATTTATTTGAGTAGGCCAGATGAGCAAGTAGAAATAAATATTTCATGCACTTTATAGTTTCATATCTTAAGTGATGCCCTGGGGAGTTGAGACAACCAAAGGTATTTAGAGAAGGTTCGTGTAAGGAAAGAAAGATTTCAAGAATCGGTGGCCAACTACTCCAGCATTGAGGATCTGAACTTATTTTCTTTCTAGCTCCATCCTTTACTGCTACTGCTGCTGCTGCTGCTACTACTACTACTACCACTACTACTACTACTACTACTACTACTACTACTACTACTACTGATACTACTACTACTACTACTACTACTACTACTACGACTACTACTACTAAGTGGACTACTACTATTACTACTACTATTACTACTACTATTACTACTACTATTACTACTACTACTACTATTACCACTACTACTACTACTCTCTTTCATATACACACACACATATTCAAGTGTTTATCACAGTGTCCTGTGAGAATTCTCTGGCTGCACCTCATATATCTTTCTCTTCATTTTATGACACATAAGTCAGCTTTATCTATATCTCTCTTTACTTTATCTCTCTGCTCTCTCTCTCTCTCTCTCTCTCTCTCTCTCTTTTATTACTCAGTTTATTAAAACTGGCGTACAAAAAGAAAATACCGATTTGTGTTTTACAAATTATATTTTTTAAAAGTTAAAAAAACAACTTGGAATGTTAAGGGATTAAAAGAGATAAATCGAATGTTAAAAAATGTTTTCTGCACCGTTAATTTCAGTCCCAGAGCGCAATAAATGAACTTTAGATGCTTCCTATGATTACTGAATCTTAGCAGATCTCAGCTTGCCAAATTATCAAATTCCAAAATCAAAATTTTATATGAAATGAATTTTTGTATTTTTATGTTTCGTATATCTAACATACCAGGCGAGTTTGTGCGCAAGTTTTTTTGTGCAAGATGTTTCTACTCTTCTACCAGCCCCTGCTCTAGTGACGATTTTCACAGAAACGTTTGGAAGGTTGTAACAGTTCTGAGTAATTTTATATCTAGAACTTATGTAGTTACAAACATTGTTACATTTACTCAGACGCACAGTGTAACTGTACCAAAGTAATGATGATTAGGGGACGTGTGTAAGTATTTTGCGAAAAAGAGAGCGAAAGATTGATGAAATAACAAGCGGGCCAAATTTGTCCAATTCTTTATTTTTTTCCCTTTAATATCTAATTGTTCTTGTTCTTGATCTCCTGTCTTCTCTGCAGCCGATGCGGGGAGGGTCTTGAGTCACAGCATCGTATGGGCTTGGCAACATATGATGGCGGTTATTTTTTTTTTCAATATTTTAGGGGAGATAAAATTCAGAAGGTGCACAATGCTTTCTTTAGCAGACTCCTCCACGTGGGGACAATGATGATCCCTGTCCCAAAAGGCAGGCTAGGCTTGTTACTTGGGGTACCAACGGAGAGGTAGGACAGGGTCTTGATCGGCTATGGTTAGCCAAACATGGTGCTAGTATGTCAGCAATGGACAGCTGATTACCAAGTCAGACAGCGCCTTGATTCCCTAATTAGATACTGCAGTTGCTTTTACCTGGTTTCTATTAAAGTACTTCTACTTTATCAGATTTTTTGAAAACGTGGAAGAATGAATTATAAATATATAAACAGTAAACTGAAACAAAAGACAGGAAAGTAGAAAAAAACATTTCAGAATTTTAGTCGCTGTGTGCCATAACTGAAGTCCGTCCCGCCCCCCCCCCCCCCCCCCCCCCCCATATGAGAATGACTCATTTGGTTTCATTTTATTTCCGAAACTCTGATGAATTCATTTGTTTTCTGTCACTGAACTTTGATGTCCTCTCTTCCCTTCTTTCACCGCCAGGCGTGAGTGTAGCGCAGCCGAGCGTATATCTTCCAAAGCACAAAATTCTCAACGATGCTTGTTTCAGAGACATCTGTCTATGTCTATGTCGAGTCTCTTCTGCACAAGTCCATGTTATATGTTAGACAAGTTTTTCTCCAGTTTCATCTTGCCTTTTAAACAAGTTTCTTTCCTTTTTAACCAAATTTCTTTCATGTTTTCTGTACTCTTTCTGCAGCAATGTCAGTCCAACGCTAGGAGTCGCTGGTGAGTTCACTCAGTGTTGATCTTAAGGCGAGGAAGGGGCAGTGGTGGGTAGGGATTGTTTGGTTTTTCGGTAGAAGCTTCTTTAGTTTCAGCTTGCTTTTCGTAAAATAATAATAATAATAACAACAGTAATAATAATATGTCTGAAGAAAACAGATAAATCCAGACCAACAACAAGACAGAAAAATATTGTCCAGTAAAAGATACATTAAGATGTTTCAAGAAATGAAGTAATTTGTGATGAGATGGGGAATACCTTAACAGAGACAGAGGAAATTCTAGAAAGATGGAAGAAATATTGCAAAGGAATGTATGAAACAATCGACTGTGGAAGCCGAAATCAATAGTGTGAATTATTATTGGAGGAGAAAGAACCCGAACCGACAATAGAAGAAGTTTTATGGGCAATAAAGAATGTGAAAAATGGTAAATCACCAGGATATGATGAGATAACAGCTGAATTTATTAAAGCAGGAGGAAAGGAATGTGCAACAATCTATCATGCACTATGTAAAAAGATATGGCATTCAGGTATTTGGCCAAAAGAATGGAAAAGAACTGTATTCATTCCACTGCCAAAAAAAAAAAAAAAACGGGTAACCTGAAATTATGCACAAACTACAGAACTGATGCCGTGATTAGTCATGTCAGTAAAATTCTGTTTAAAATCATAATGGGGAGACTTGGTAAGAAAATAGAAGAAGAAGTCAATATGGTCCAAGCTGGTTTCAGGAAAGGAAGAGGACCAAGAGATCATATATTCAATATAAGATTAATAATAGAGAAATGCAGAGAGTTTAATGTGAATCTATATTTATCCTTTATAGACTACTCAAAGGCATTTGATTGTGTACAACACCAGAAACTTTGGGAAATAATGGGAAAAATGGGATTTCCAACACATTTGATACAATTAACATCACTGCTGTATCTAGACCAACAAGCAGCAGTAAAAATAAATAGTGAAACAACAACTGGGTTTGACATAAAACAAGGGGTCCGTCAGGGCTGCATATTGTCACCATACTTATTTAACTTGTATACTGAAAATATAATGAGGAATGTTAGAGAAGATGTAGACAAAGAATATTACGATGCCATAACATTTGGAGGTTCTGAAATACAAGAGATTAGATAAGCTGATGACACAGTGTTACTGTCCACAACACAAAAGGAATGGAAAAACTAATTATGTAAGTCCGTAAGAACAGCAAAGAACAGAACCTCTATCTTAATGCAAAGAAAACTAAATTGATGACAACTGACAAAACAAACAAGGCAGCTGAAATATGTATTAATGAGGAAAAACTGTAAGAAGTGGAGAGTTTTGAATATCTTGGATCACTACTAACTAATAATGGAGATACAATGAGGGAAATTAAAAGGAGGACATCTATCGCTCTTCAGAAAGTAAAACAAATAAAAATCTGTGAGGAGGAGCAGACAGAACCACAAAAATACGATTTTTGAGGATCTTTCCCATCGCAACATATGCCTGTGAGACCTGGACACTTAACAAAACAGCTGAGAAACACATAAATGCCTTTGAATGTAAATGCTACAGAAGAGTACTCCAAATATCGTGGACACAAAAAAGAACAAATATATCTATACTACAAAAGCTTAATATTGAAGAACGCTGGCTAGTAAAGAGGATTAAAGAGAGAAAACTGAAATATTTTGGACACATTAAACGTTATGATAATTTAGAGAAGACCGTATTGGAAGGATACATAATGGGAAAAAGAAAGAGAGGAAGACCAAGGCAAAGATGGCTGCAAGACATCGTTGACGATCTGCAAATGGATGCAGCAGCAGCAAGCCATCTTGCTTACAACCGAGAGGCCTACAGGAGAGCTGTTAGGGAAGCAAAGTTCCGCAAGGGACATGCAAATGAATGAATGAAAAGTAAAAGATAATTTCAAAACAAGAGAATATTGTGGAGAGTTCACATGCCGGACGGAAAAACAGATCCGGTTATATCACATTCCCCCCCTCCCCTCCCCCGCCCCTCCACATTAAATGTTTATCCGGTGTAACTAGAAATTCTCGTCTTTCAAAACATTTTCACATTATTATCACACATGAAGGCTATGTGCCAGATTTAACATGTTTCAAGAAATGACGAATGATAAAAACCTACAGGAAGCCACAAACACCACCACATGATGAATATCATATGCTAGACAGAAAGGAACAAGTCACCATCTTCCGTCTCCGAACAGGACACAGCCGACTCCGAAGTCATATGTATACAAAGTTTAAGGTTGGTACTACTAATCTGTGTACATATGCCCAGGTGCCCCAAACTGTGGAACATATCCTCCAGAACTGCATCAACTACGAGACACTGAGAAATAATTACTGGCCCAGTGAAACCACTAAAGAAGATAAGCTCTACGGTTCCATACATGAGTTACAAAAAACAGTGAAATTTATCCAAGAGACAGGACTGCAGATATAGACAGACAATGCGAACGAAGAAGAAGAAGAAGAAATGACGAGATTTATTTTTAAACAGCTGATTACAAACTTATTACATCATATTTTTAAAGTTAAAAAAACTCTCTTTTCTAACATAAAAACTATTAGTACTCATGCCGTCCCTTCCCCCTTTTTCTCCTTACAAACACTCACTCACACACAGACACACACACACATCAGTATATCCCTTATATCTTATTTATTCTCTTCTCTCTTTCAAAATGAGATCAGTATTTTCCCTGAAATTCCTCCGCGCCAATGGAAAAACCCACACCATTATCCCATCCCATAACCCAGACTCCTTGTGTCCACAAGATAAACCAGTTTTCTGCCTTTATTTCCATATCACCAAACACCCACCAGTATCCTCCCGTCCCCCCTCACCCCATCAAAGTCATGTTAAACTACCATCAGACGTATAGTAACATACAAGTTGTACATATGACACATATTTACACTCTGTGTCCTGTCTACAACATCAAGACCAGAACATACAGAAAATGAATTCTTTTCTGAATTCGTAGAAACTTTGTGAAAAGGGTTGAAGTCAGTAAATGAAACAAGAAAAACCAGATTGGAAACTTTCTAATGATTGTTCATTAATTTTAACTCAATATATCTTTGATTTACTGTTACATCGGTAACCACATAACTACATAACACTTCAACACGCTTTGAAACAAAACGGATGGTAAATTGAATAAGAAGCAGAGAAAGGGCAAGAGAGAAAGTATTTGACATAGCTGCATGATGGAAAGTTATAAAATCACGGACTGAGATAAAAGCAAACAAATATTGAATCCAGGCACCTGGATAGAGATCGTCGCTTACTGGTGTGGCACATGATAATGATGGTTAATAGACATTACACAAGATCTGGCAAGGTGAATCCACACATAAAACAACTATATCAGTGTCACAATCATCAAGCAGATCTTTCGGCAATTTTTGTTTTATTAAAACTTATCTAAAGTGAACATTTTTTTTAGTTTATTCTCATATTACACCTCTTAGGAAAAATGACGAGTAAAAACAAAACAAGACCCTGCACAAGTTCATAAAGGCGTAACTTACAAAGTGAAACAGAATCTTGGGGAGAAAATTAAAATGATAAATTATCTTCAAAAAATCTAGAAACAAATTCGCAAGTAGCAAAAAACAAAGCGCACAAAGATCTCATGGCTTGGCAAGAACATTGTCTGTCTCAGATCTCTAAGGAAAAATGCAGCAGGGAAGTTTTGCTCAAACTTTCAAACATAGAAATCTGGGAGACATGTGCAATATATGACCAACACGGGACTGAAAGGCTGCAAAATTCAGCACATGGGTAGATTTAGCTCCAAATGTGATTTATGTGTCAATTATCGGAAGAGAGACGATATGTCGAGAAATATCATGGATGAAACAAAGTTGTTATGATTGATGAAAGTAAATCTGATGATTAAACAGAAATAGTTTGCCATCGCTGAACTAAGTCTATGAAAGAATAGTTAGTGTATAAGTATATAAAACTAAATATATACTCTGATGACTGAAGCCGCCTGGCTGTTGAGAACCACCACATTCAGGAATATGGGTCGCTGGATCCACATGGTTTGAATTCGAGATTCGGCTACACTTAACGTTCTCTTTCTCCACAATAAAATGTCATCTGTATTCAGTTCTATTTTTTCCTCGCCTGCAACACATATTTCAGAAGCTCCTCACGGCATCAGAATATAAACCTTCAATCCCAGTTCCATTCACCTTTTCTATCCACCCTCCTCTCGGATAGAGACTGTCCAAAGCCAATATCAGTCTCTCTACTTTCCGAAGTCCCCACCCTTTCTTTACTACCCACCTATCACACATTACATGTCTCCATTTAAACATTCTCAACACTCTACCACGCGCACTCCTGGACGCAGCTTTTTACAAGTCACAGCTAAGTGCTCTTTTTTTAATTTTTCCATTCCTATTTGTTGCATAGCATTCATGTGAAGTTATACTTCATCTTCTGTTCCTGTTTTGTTGTCCTGTGTTTTTCTTTTTGTTTGATTAAGGTACAAACCGAAGCGTCACAACTGTGTGCTCGTTAATTAATGTTCTACTTTCTTCTTAAAAACTTTTAACATTAAGTCTACCAGAATATAAGTTTTTATACATACGATCAGAATAACATATAACGTTAGTTTCCAAGGCACAATTACTTGATGTGGTCCAGCATCAAATTGCTTCTGTTGATTTTCTTTGAATTTTTTTTTTTTTTTGGTGGCATGTGAGACTGGTAATTGAATGATTACTTGGTTTTTGACTTTTGGTCAATTATCTCATGACTGATTGTTGATTTATTGTTTGTTGGTTGGCTTCTAGGTCGTCTGTTTGGCAGTTGGTTGAGATTTTTGCTGTCGGGTTAATTTGTTTGAGGCTTGGTTGTTATGTCGATTGGTTGTTTGGGGGTCTGGTTGAATGACTAACGATTGGTTGTTTGGTGGTTTGACTGATTAGTGGTTTGTTGGATAAATGATAGGGCTCGGTTTATTTAAAGGGTGTTTGATTATTTGGTTAACTGGGTGGATGAATTTCGGGCTGATTTGGTTGACTGAATCATTGGTTGGCTAGATGACTAATTGATTGAACGACTGGTTGGCTGAAGGAGTGGTTGACTGGATGACTGCTTGACTCATTGACTGGTTGTATAAATGACTGGTTGGCTGGTTGATTATATGGTTGAATGACTGTTTGGCTGAATGATTGGTTATTTGAATGACTGACTGTCTAGATCATTGGTTGGATAGATGACTGGTTGGCTAGATGGCCGATTTTTTTATGACTAACTGTTTGGATATTATTCAAATATCATGAGCACAGAAAAGAATAAATATATCCATACTACAAGAAGTTAATGTTGAAGAAGGCTGGCTAGTAAAGAGAATTAAACAGAGAAAACTTAAATATTTTGGACACATTAAATGCCATGACAATTTAGAGAAGACCGTCTTGGTATATAATGGGAAAAGGAGAGGAAGACCAAGGCGAAGATGGCTACAATACATCGTTGATAATCTGCAAATGGATGCATCAGTAGCAGGGCATCTCACTTACAACTGAAAGGCCTGCAGAAGAGCAGTTAGGGAGGCAAAGTTCAGCAAGGGACATGTAAATGACTGACTGAAATGTTTGGATGACTGGCTGGTTGATGTCAGGTCGTAACTTGTCCTATTTTGGACATATGGAAACTCGAGCCGGATGGAAGTAAGGCAACTGTAGCGCTGTGTATTCATAAAGATGGCGCAAAAAAAAGTTTCTCTACCGAGTCTACTGTTATTGAAGAAGACGCCAATCTCTATTGAGTTGGCAAGGCTGAGGTTTATCTAAAAACAGCTTGTTTTCTGAGAAGAGAGGAAAGATTTATACAGGGTCTTGATTTTCTCTGCTCCCCTGACCTTGATACTTGTGACTCCATTTTACATGACTATCATAGTTCTTCTCCCAGATCTCATCAAATAAAAAATAAGATGAAAACTCACATCTTTATTCCTGCCTCGGCAGGTGCACACCTGCGGTGTGAGTACAGCAAGGTGATATCAGGATTAGTTTCTCACTCTTTTTTTTTTCCTGCCTGCTCACTTTTTAAGTGTCAAGAAACTAGACCTGATATCATCTCTGCCATGCTGAGCTTTAAGTTAAATTTTTGGCTAATTTTATTTTCTTGGTGATTAGTTTATCAGAGATAAGATTCTTTCCTGTCATTAAATGTTAAATATCTGTTAGGTATTTACTTTAGACCTGAGGATTGTAAAACATCTATACTGGCAGCAAGAAGCAGCAGTTCGAGTTGAAAATAGAATTGGAAAATATCAACCTATAAAACAAGGGGTGCGACAAGGATGTTTACTATCTCCAGATCTTTTTTCTCTGTATAGCGAGAATATTCTACGAACAATCATCACAGAACCAGGCATAAAAATTGGAGGATACAATATTAACAACCTTCGGTATGCTGACAACACAGTACTGATAGCTGAGAACCAACAAGACCTGCAAAATCTCTTGGATAAAGTCGCTCAAAAAAAGTGAACAGAAAGGCCTTACTTTGAACATCAAAAAGACAGAGACTATGGTTATATCTAAGAAACAGAATCCACCAGCATGCAGTATTAAATTAAACGGAACTATTCTAAAGCAGGTGCAGAAATTCAAATACCTTGGAGCAGTAATAACTTCAGATGGGAAATGCAGAACAGAAATTAGGAACAGAATAGGCCAAGCAAAGACTGCATTTCAGAGAATGAGAAACATATTAACCAACACATCGTTATCACTGAATGTTAGAAAACGAGTCCTAAAATGCTATATTGAACCTATCTTGTTATACGGAAGTGAATCATGGACAATAGGCAAGTCTGCACAAAAATCATTGGAAGCAGCAGAAATGTAGTTTATTAGAAGAATGTTGCGAATCCCCTGGACAGCAAAAATAACTAATGAAGAATATATGAGAAGAGCTGGAGAGACAAAAAACCTTGTCAAAAAGATAAGAGAGACAATGTACATTCATAGGACATGCAATGAGAAGAGGGGGCATTGAAAATATTATAACAACAGGAAAAATAGAAGGAAGAAGATCAAGAGGAATACCAAGAGAAATGATAGTGGACAGTCTGACGGGATGGTGTGAGAGGAGATCACCAACTGAGCTGATGGCCTGCATGAAGGATCGCGTACTCTGGAGAAGCATAATAGCCAACGCCAGTCGGCACGGCACATGATGATGATGATGATGATGATTTACTTTAGAAGTAAATATGACAGAGTGGTTGTGAAGACAGATTGTAAATCTGACTGACGATTTTGCAAACGGTCTTAGATCTTGTTTATAGGATGCAGAGCCATTGCCTAGCACAGGTCAAGACTGTGACGGTCAGGTATGTGACTGTCAGGTTTGTGAAGTTAAGTACTGTGACTTTTAGGGTTGTGACGGTCAGGACTGTGACATCCAGGGTTGTGACGATCAGGTCTATGACGTTCAGGGTTGTGATAGTCAGGTCTATGACGTTCAGGGTTGAGATAGTCAGGTCTATGACGTTCATGGTTGAGATAGTCAGGTCTATGACGTTCAGGGTTGAGATAGTCAGGTCTATGACGTTCAGGGTTGAGATAGTCAGGTCTATGACGTTCAGGGTTGAGATAGTCAGGTCTATGACGTTCATGGTTGAGATAGTCAGGTCTATGACGTTCATGGTTGAGATAGTCAGGTCTGTGACGTTTAAGGTTGAGATAGTCAGGTCTGTGACGGTCACAGATATTGTGGGTAGGGATAGTATGGGTCAGGAATGAGGACTGCCATTTTTGATAACATCAAAACTATCTCTAAGTGACTATGGCCAGGCTTGCTACAGAAAACTACACCGTCTAATGTGCCAGCAGATGAAGGAACATATGAGCTTCAAGGCCCTATCTCTAAATGCCATGGTAGGGCTATGTTTACACAGTGACATGACATGAATACTTTCCGCGCTAGAATGCACATTCTGTGCGTGGACCAGGTACAGAACTAAACACAAAGGTCATAGATGCTGCCTGCAAGGGAACAAGTGCTGCCTATGTACACTAGAAACTGATAAATAACAAATGCTTACCTTACTACCACTCTTAACACCGCAAGGCAGAAAACAGGACGTCCTAACACGTCAATACACTGACACGGGAGAACTACTTCTAGTACGGCCTGACAAGTTTATGGCAGCGAAAGGGTTAAAATAATTAGCAAAACATCAGCAGATGTAAGAAATACTAAGACTGCCGGGCCAAAGAGTTAAAACAAAACAAAAACAAAACATGAAGGCGCTATGATAAGAGTATGTTCAACGTTTGTAAATCTGATTTCTTACCAACATACGCAAACATAACATACGCAAACATACGAACGCACATATATACAAAGACACGAAGTGATTTATCTTACTATTTCTTTTTAAATAAAATGTGTACTCTGTTTCAAAAATTTTTTTTAATCTGTTGATTTAATTTAAAGTACGCCGTTAATTTTATTATTATCATCATTATTATTATTACTATTATTATTACTAGTATTACTATTATCATACAAAATAATGAACAAGTTTAATTGTCCATAACCTGTGTTGACTTAGTGGATTCTTGTACCACTTGTCCTATTCTTGCATTACTTTTTCACTTTCTTGTATTACTTTTTCACTTTCTTGTATTACTTTTGTTTTACTTCTCTAATAGCTAAAATTTGCTGGACATAAAAAAACATGTCATAAACAGGTAAAGGAGCGAGAAAGGTCAGGCTGACCTCGCAAGTCAGTAGACGCTTCAGTCTTGACAAACACCAAGAGGTTAACTGGAAGCAGGAACTCAAGCTCCACTACAAGGATGAAAACCGTCTCGCCGCAAGAAGGCAGCGCTCTAACTGAGGGAGCGGTTCAAATTAGTGACATAACGAAAGAGTGACATACTAAAGAGTGACATAACGAAAGTGTGACATATAAAGGAGTGACATAACGAAAGAATGACATACTAAGTAGTGACATAACGAAAGAGTGACATACTAAGTAGTGACATAGCGAAAGAGTGACATACTAAGGAGTGACATAACGAAAGTGTGACATACTAAGTAGTGACATAACGAAATAGTGACATACTAAGGAGTGACATAACGAAATAGTGACATACTAAGGAGTGACATAACGAAAGAGTGACATATTAAGGAGCGACACAACGAAAGAGTGACATACCAAGGAATGGCATAACGAAAGAATGACATAACGAAAGAGTAACATACCAAGGAGTGACATAACGAAAGAGAGACAGAATGAAAGAGCAATGTAACACAACCCTTTCACAAAAGGAAAGAGTGAGAGATTGGAAATGAATTAGCGCCAGGAATACTGCTGTAACGAAGAAGCGATACAATTTGTGTTAATCTACAACTTAGATGATTATAGGTAAAATTAGATGATTATTGATAAAATTAGATGGACCACTGGATAAAAAAGAAGTATACCACTAGGAAATCAATGGTGTTAGGGTTAGGGTTAGAGTTGGGGTTAGATCTAGCGCTAAGATTGGGGGGGGGGGGCTAGACTTAGGGTCGGGGTTGAGGTTAATTCTAGAACTAGGATTAAGGTTAGGGCTAGGCTTAGGATCGGGGTTGAGGTTAATTCTAGAGCTAGGATTAAGGTTAGGGCTAGGCTTGGGATCGAAGTTGAGGTTAATTCTAGAGCTAGGATTAAGGTTAGGGCTAGGCTTAGGATCGAAGTTGAGGTTAATTCTAGAGCTAGGATTAGGGTTAGACTATTGTTCGGTTTAGGATTAGGGATAAGGTTAGGATCTGTATTAGGTCTAGGACTAGGATGGAGTTGGTGTTAGAGCTAGGCTAGGTTGGGGTTGAGGTTAGCTCTAGGGCTAGGTTGGGGTCGGGGTTAGAGCTAGGGCTAATGTTAGGATTTGTGTTAAGCCTGGGGTTAGGTTGAGGTTAGCTCTAGGGCTAGGTTGGGGTTGGGGTTAGAGCTAGGGCTAGGTTTGGGTTGGAGCCAGAGCTAGGGCTAGGTTGGGGTTGGGGTTAGAGCTAGGGCTAGGTTGGGGTAGGGGTTAGAGCTAGGGCTATGTTGGGTAGGGGTTAGAGCTAGGGCTAGGTTGGGGTTGGGGTTAGAGCTAGGGCTAGGTTGGGGTAGGGGTTAGAGCTAGGGCTATGTTGGGTAGGGGTTAGAGCTAGGGCTAGGTTGGGGTTGGGGTTAGAGCTAGGGCTAGGTTGGGGTAGGGGTTAGAGCTAGGGCTATGTTGGGTAGGGGTTAGAGCTAGGGCTAAGGTTAGGATTTGTGTTAGGTCTAGGGGTAGGTTGGGGTTGGGGTTATAGCTAGAGCTAGGTTTGGGGTTTGGTTAGAGCTAGGGCTAAGGTTAGGATCTGTGTTAAGCCTAAGGGTAGGTTGGGGTTGGGGTTAGAGCTAGGGCTAGGTTTGGGGTTTGGTTACAGCTAGGGCTAGGTTGGGGTTGGGATTAGAGCTAGGTTGGGATTTTGGCATGGGATTAGAGCTAGGGCTAATGTTGGGATTTGGATTCAGGTTAAAGGAAACAATCGAATAAGAGGCCATTAACGTGAAATCTGAATTTCTAGATAAAAATCTTACAAATCTATTTCCAGTTAAAAGCTGAGTGGCTTTGGATGAACAGAAAACAAATATATTCAGTTTTGTTCTCATTCATTTCTCTCACTGCTTAATTCTAAAGTATGGCCCCACAGCACAAAGCAAGTACGAGAAGAAAACGTAATATCTGATCACACATTTACTGCAGACCAAAATTTATCTTGATTTGGCCGATATACCGATGAGCCACCTGGCTAAGTGAGATAAGAACCACCTTGCCAGGTAATGATTTATTCATACATTTTTTTTTTAAAAAGACACACACAAAAAAACATGGCGTCGGCTAGTCGGTTTAGACCGGATTTTGGAGGCAAAAATCTGTAACCGTTTGTAAGATGTTGTTTAAATAAACATGTAAACATTTAATATCTTGTCAAGACAGGGCAGCTCGGTCTCCTGGAGTAAACAACCAGGCAACATAATTAAACCGACTGCATCACGCTGGGTAATGTTTCAAACTGCTTAAAAGACTTGATTAAATTCGCAGGCCCCGATTAGCGTTCGACTGTTTCTAGTCTTAAGAGTGTTAAAACTTGCCACACGCGAGTTAGTTTCATGGGATCTCTGGGGAGAAAAAAATACAGAGAGAAAGCATTCAGTATTGACAGAAAGTAGTAAAACTAGGGACGTCTGGGAGAAAGCAAAAATATGAGAGTAGCTGGAGGTCTGAGAAAAGCAAGTATTTACAATAAAAAAAATAGAATAGGCAAGAAATAGAATTTCTTCATATACAAGAACTTGATCGATTCAGAATTTTCATACATTGTGACAGGCCCCTATAACTTACTAGGATAATGTCAGATCATACACTGTGACAGGCCCCTATAACTTACTAGGAGAATATCAGATTATACACTGTGACAGGCCCCTATAACTTACTAGGAGAATGTCAAATCGTACATCGTCACAGGCCCCTATAACTTACTAGGAGAACATCACATCATACACTGTGACAGGCCCATATAACTTACTAGGAGAATGTCAGATCATACACTGTGACAGGCCCCTATAACTTACTAGGAGAATGTCAAATCATACATTATGACAGGCCCCTATAATTTACTATGATAATATCAGATCATACGTTGTGACAGGTTCCTATAACTTACTAGGAGAATGTCAAATCATACATTGTGGCAGACTCATATAACTTACTAGGATAATATCAGATCATACATTGTGACAGGTTCCTATAACTTACTAGGATAATATCAGATCATACATTGTGACAGGTTCCTATAACTTACTAGGATAATATCAGATCATACATTGTGACAGGTTCCTATAACTTACTAGGAGAATGTCAAATCATACATTGTGGCAGACCCATATAACATACTATGATAATATCAGATCATACATTGTGACAGGTTCTTGTAACTTACTAGGATAATATCAAATCATACATTGTGACAGGTTCCTATAACTTACTAGGAGAATGTCAAATCATACATTGTGACAGGTTCCTATAACTTACTAGGATAATATCAAATCATACATTGTGACAGGTTCCTATAACTTACTAGGATAATATCAGATCATACATTGTGGCAGACCCATATAACTTACTAGGATAATATCAAATCATACATTGTGGCAGGCCCATATAACTTACTAGGAGAATGTCAAATCATACATTGTGACAGACCCATATAACTTACTAGGATAATATCAGATCATACATTGTGGCAGGCCCCTATAACTTACTAGGATAATATCAGATCATACATTGTGGCAGGCCCATATAACTTACTAGGATAATATCAAATCATACATTGTGACAGGTTCCTATAACTTACTAGGATAATATAAGATCATACATTGTGGCAGGCCCATATAACTTACTAGGATAATATCAGATCATACATTGTGGCAGGCCCATATAACTTACTAGGAGCGTGTCACATGATGAGATGATTTGATGAAAGAACTCAGTGTCACGTTACAACTTCAGGTACAGACACACTCATGACAGCACCAAGTTCGGACATCTCACAGCTGAGCTATATGTTGTAGAACAAACATTGAAGTCAAGAAAGAACCCAGTTTAACAGTGGAACATGATGATGATGAAATTCCTTGATGGTGAATGAAGTATCATCTCAAACTGCTGGCTGAAATACGTAGAACAGAGGTAGCAGGGAGAATAGCCAGCGGGTTCCATCACAACACACACAAAAATCTCTCGGAGACATAGTCTTCTACTTGCCAGGACTAGAAGGAAAACTCTTTTCACGTTGAACACAGACTCTCCTAATCTCTTTCCACGTTGAACAGAATGTTTTAATCTCTTTCCACGTTGTACAGACTGTTTTAATCTCCTTCCACGTTGAACACATACTCTCCTAAACTCTTTCCACGTTGAACACAGACTCTCCTAATCTCTTTCCACGTTGAACAGACTCTCTTAATCTCATTCCACGCTGAACACAGACTCTCTTAATCTCTTTCCATGTTGAACACAGACTCTCCTAATCTCTTTCCACGTTGGACACAAACTCTCCCAATCTCTTTCAGTCAAAATTCAACACCTGAATTTAACTTCCGTAGCTTTTTTGCCTTTCTGTTTTTGTGAAAATATGATTTCTCATTTTCTGGATAAAAAGATGCCATAAAAGATAAAGATGCGATAAATATGCAGATTACAAAAGATATCACTCTGGTTATTGTGGCCGGATATGAACATAAACACCATCTTCTGGTATCTTAAATTGCTTACGTCACCAAAGAACCAGGGATAACGCTTTCATGGCGTCCAGTATTTTCTTCTGTAACGATCGTTGATCGTTTTGTCATAAAACGAGCCCGTATGGGAGAGTGAGTGAGAGAGAGAGAGAGAGAGAGTATGAGATTAAGAAAGAGAGAGAGATTGAGAAAGTGAGAGAGAGATTGAGAAAGAGAGAGAGAGAGAGAGAGATTGAGAGAGAGAGAACTTGCTTCTCAGGAGCTTCTCAATTGACTGCATTTCCAGGTCATTTCAGAAATCTAATAATATAATCTTATATAAGTCTGCTTTCTTTTCTAACCAGTTTGACAATTTTTCCATGTGGATATGGGAGTCTATTCACAGGTTGAAATACTGGAAAGATATTACACGTTTACTAGATTGCTTTCAAAAAGATATTCAGGAATAAGGCAAAAGTATCATGGATTTTGCAAGTATTTCTCTATAGCTTGCAAATATTTCTATATAATTTTCAAACATCTATATATTCATTCATTCATTCATTCCTTTGCATGCCCCTTGCGGAACTTTGCCTCCCAAACAGCACTCCTGTAGGCCTCTCGGTTGTGAGCAAGATGGCCTGCTGCTGCTGCATCCATTTCCAGATCATCAACGATGTCTTGCAGCCATCTTCGTTTCGGTCTTCCTCTCTTTCTTTTTCCCATTATGTATCCCTCCAATATGGTCTTCTCTAAATTATCATGACGTTTAATGTGGCCAAAATATTTAAGTTTTCTCTCTTTAATCCTCTTTACTAGCCAGCCTTCATCAATATTAAGCTCTTGCAGTATAGATATATTTGTTCGTTTTTGTGTCCACGATATTTGGAGAATATATAAAGGTTGAAAATATTTCTGTATAGTTTTCAAGTATTTTTATATAATTTGCAAGCACTTCTACTTAGTTTGCAAGAATTTTATATAGTTTTCACGTATTTCTGTATATTTTGCAATTATTTTTATATAGTTTTCAAGTATTCTTATATAATTTGCAAGCACTTCTACTTAGTTTGCAAGTATTTCTATATGGTTTTCAGGTTATTGCTTTTAGACATCCAGTGGTTGTCACTGAGCATGCGCGAGAGCGGGAGTAGCGCAGTCGTTAGAGGGTATTTTCTTCTTTTATTTTATTTTTTTTTTTTATTTCTTCCTTCATTCGGATTGGAGTAGATGGTAGATCGGCTCCAGACACTCTCCTGTCCGACATGGTAGCAGAATGATAATCAACATGTCTTCTATTAATAAATCTAACCAGACTACGCAGGCTCATCTCATACTTGGAAGTGAAGGTTGTAAATTTATCACATATTTTTTCAACCGCACGTTATCTCTCTTCCACATACACACATAAGCAACCGCTCCCCCCTCTCTCTCTCTCTCTCTCTCTCTCTCTCACACACACACACACAGAAGGAACCGCACTTGTAAGTTTTGATTTTAAATTGCTTTTCACCAAAACGAAATTGTATCTTAATCACTTGTAATTTGTACTCAGAATATCAAATTATAAAATAAATTACTGCGAGAGACAAAACAATTAGTCTTTCTCAAAACAACAACATGGAAGTGTTAGTTCAAGACTGCGGTCATGAATATGTTTGGAATATGGATGTGGTTTCCTTACACTGTGGTTGTCCTCCACAGACGGCAGTAACCTTGGGAGTACAAGTGACTGTCTTAGGAGCTGGACAACCAACACAAGCTGGACAAGAACATACCACAGCTGCTGTGTTACTTAATTCTCTCAGACACCCTGAGTGGCGAAGTGGTTAGTGTACTGGTTTCTCATGGCGAAGGTCGGGGGGTTCGAACCGGCCGGAGGCACCCCAGTCACCTAGTTGTAGAAATAGGTACCCGACTTCTTTTGGAGTTGGGGAAGAAAAGGCAGCCAGGCGTGATACTGACCATATCACCCTCTAGTGTGCTGACAGGTCAAGGAAAATATGGGCGCTAATACCATATCCCTATGTGCCTCTAAGGCATGACAGGGTTACCTTTACCTTTTTACTTTTTTATATAGCAGCCTCTCCGATTCAAATTTTATGCATTCTATACAGCTTCCATAAATTCTCCTCATCAGTTTTATTTTAGTGCTCTTTAATATTCTAGACATCCTCGCCTCACTTGTGAGATAACTATCATACTGCGGCCCAGAGAGGCTGATATCACACACTTCAACTACTCAGTTATTTACCCTTGGCATTTGAAAGAATATCTGAAAAGCCGGAAGAGAAAAGAAAACGTAGACGATCACTTGCTAGATACGCTTCACAGATAGTTGTTTGGAGACAGACGAGGCATCTTAAGTTTGTGGTAGGTAACTTAGACAAGACAGAGTTTGACTGCATTCGTCATTTTACCTCGGTGAACCGAGTGTCTTGTCACTGGTTTCTGTACTTGTTGCTGTAAGATGAGCGCCGTGCGTGTGCCAGTACGAAACCTGGTTCTGTATTACGTTCTTCCGTGTTGCTTTTATATGAGTACAGTCTGTTCTGGGATATGAGTACAGTCTGTCCTGGGATATGAGTACAGTCTGTCCGGGGATATTAGTACAGTCTGTTCTGGGATATGAGTACAGTCTGTTCTGGGACATGAGTACAGTCTGTCTGGGGATATGAGTACAGTCTGTCCGGGGATGTTAGTACAGTCTGTTCTGGGATATGAGTACAGTCTGTCCCGGGATATGAGTACAGTCTGTCCGGGGATATGAGTACAGTCTGTCCGGGGATATGAGTAAAGTCTGTTCTGGGATATGAGTACTGTCTGTCTGTTCTGGAATCTGATGACACGTCAAACTGCCCGAATCAAAGCTGAGATAACTTTCTTTTCTTCCTCTAATCTCTTTTAAGTTGGAACTTCCTCTAATCTCCTCTAAATTGAAACTTCCTCTAATCTCCTCTAAATTGGAACTTTCTTTAATCTCCTCTGTTAAAACTTCCCCTTATCTCCTCTAAGCTGAAGCTTCATTTTATCTCCTCTAAGTTAAAACTTTCTCTTATCTCCTCTAGGTTGAAACTTTCTCTTATCTCCTCTAAGTTACAACTTTCTCTTATCTCCTCTAAGTTAAAACTTTCTCTTATCTCCTCTAGGTTGAAACTTCCTCTAACAACCCCTAAGTTCGAACTTCCTTTTATCTACTCTAAATTAGAACTTCCTTTAATCTCCTATTTTTAAAACTTCCTCTTATCTCCCTTAAATTGAAACTTCCTCTAACCACCTCTAAACTGGAACTTCCTCTAGCCTCCTCTAAGTTGAAAATCTGCTACTCTTCAGCAGGTTTTACAGTGATGTCGAGGGGCAAACGATGGGTCGGTTTGGTAGTGAGTTACATCGGAGTGATTGAAGACCTGGAATAGATTATGTCAGCAAGCTTCGCTACAGGCTCCACCAGCATATGGAAAGTATCATGTTTGACAGTGTAATTTTTTTTTTGAAAAAAGCAAATAGCTGTTACGATTAAACATTATCATTTCTATCATCGAGATTCTTATCAACACAGGAAAATCTCTCTTCCACATTGTAGCGGAATCAGAATCGAGTCCATTGGTTGATTCAAATAATAATCTACGCATGCGCACTGTTTTTGTTTCAATCACTTCCGTTGTCCGCCATGTTCAGAATATATATATATATATATGTTTATATATATATATATATATATATATATATATATATATATATATATAAATTAACATATCATTGCTTATATTTTCATTGGCTTGGGTTATTCTGGCCATCTTTTTTCGTCTCACACTTTATTTGTATTGGCTTCTTTAGACTCCACTGGAGATTATCGACCAAAACGGGAAATTTGACAGCCAAGATTTGGGTTCAGCCAGTCTGGGTCACTCTGTTCTTCCGTTCACTTGTCGTGATTTTCTAGTGATACATTTACATGTCTATTACTCTCCTGATCCTAATGTCGTTATTGGCCTCTGTTTCGTTTGACAGTCTCACAAACATTGTGGCGTTTCCATGCTTGATCTTGTTATTCAGATATCATGGGGCACCAAATTCTGAAAAGTTTGAGACAAACAAGGGAAATAATTGCTTTAAAAGCGTTGCTCTGCCATCCTATAGAAGAACCTCGGAGAGAGTGGAGTTCATGCCCTTGTTTTCCATGACGTGTCAACATACAGAAAGATGCGACATTACACCTTCTATAACTCCAGGACTAGTGCTCCTTTCTACAGCTGCGTGACTTGGACTGCTTTCTTGTATTCGAACCACCGATTTCACTACACCACTTCACTAAACAGCTTTTTTTAACAAGAATGTGAAAAATATGAGACAATAATGACAAGACACATGAATATAGAAGAGTTCTTCGTATGAGTGCTACTGGCTAGAAAGTGACTGACAACTGGCTAGAACGTGACTGACAACTGGCTAGAACGTGACTGACAACTGGCTAGAAAGTGACTGACAACTGGCTAGAAAGTGACTGACAACTGGCTAGAACGTGACTGACAACTGGCTAGAAAGTGACTGACTGAATGATCTTTACTTTTAAAGGGTAAAGAATTGGGCACGAAGCCCGTCTTACACTCTGCCCTTCATCACTCCATCTTTCCTTCTTCACTCACATTCGATTTAATACAAGTATACAAATTACACTAGGAAAAAAAACATATCAAAAGAGTGTAAGATTCACAGTAAAAGAGAAGAAACAATTAAGCTAATAAAATAGCTCACACACACACAGACACACACACACACACACAAATGACTGACAAGTGACTAGAAAGTGACTGACAAGGTTTTAATCTCAAGCATGACATTAATACTCTTCACTTTTGTTTCTGACCATGTATGTTTAAACACGTGAAGAAACCGACATATTTGTTTCCCCAAACATCTTTGTCTCTCTTCTCAGGCACGCAAGCCGAGTAAACATAGAATAATATCTTAAACAGCTATGTACAGCTTTGATTTTCACTGTTAAGGATATTCTATTATTTATTAATATATTCTTCATCCCACACAAAATTCTGCTATTCCCTTTCCTATTCGTGACTTGTTTTCAAGGCTACTTTTGCCATCAGCTGTTATTTTTCAGTATTTTGCAGGGAAATAACTCTGTAAATCATATTCTGCTTCAAGGAGACTATTATAGTTGTACCGAGTCAGTGGAATTTAAATTGTTGTGCTCATCACCAAAGTTCACTAGAGGCAAAGGAGATGTGATTTCTTAGAAGAATGTTAAGGACAGCTAAGATGACAGAATGCCTAAAAAAAGCAAATGTAGAACGAAACTTAATTAAATCAATAAGAAAATAACAGTTATCATTCGTTGGACAAATAATGAGAGAAGGAGGGCTTGAAAATATCGTAACAACAGAAAAGATAAACGAGAAGAGAGGCAGGGGAAGACCAAGAAAAAAAAAGAATCATGGACAGTCTAATTTGATGGTACAAC
Source organism: Achatina immaculata (assembly GCA_009760885.1). NCBI lineage: Eukaryota > Metazoa > Mollusca > Gastropoda > Stylommatophora > Achatinidae > Lissachatina > Lissachatina immaculata. The sequence goes on along the minus strand of CM019719.1, from coordinate 67,257,946 downwards.
TAAAAAAATCATCAACTTGAGCTGACTGAGAACATCAAGTGTTGAGATTTATACAAGAAGCATGACCCTCAAGGTGTACCTGCACGGCACCTAATAAAGTTGCTTATGACACACTGCTTGTATGGAGAATTTTCTTGGATATTTATTCTTGACTGTGATATTTCCACAACTTATATGTTCTTGTTCTTTAACCAGCACCTTCTTTTATTACTTGTTTTGACAAACTTGTTCTCTTATTTTGTACATATCTGAAGAAACAAACTTCTAAATAAAGAAGGTCCTACACAGCAACATAACAATCATCATCAAAGATGCTACACGTGAATGATGAGCCCACAGTCAATGTAGCAGGTGAGCAAAGATCAGTGTTAAATGAAACAGGTTTAAAAGTTATAAGAAAAATAAAGATTTATTTATTTTTTGTTAAATATGATCTACAATATTTCCGCCTTACCAAGATAAACAGAGCTCAAAGTCTGATGTTCTACGCTTAATGCAGCATAAAAACCGGAAACAGCAAATGCAAATCGTCAAATTCCAGGAAAGTTTTTAAACGACTGTGCAGATTTTTATGCAAGAGCCGACAAACAGCAGATAAACCTTTCACTGCCAAACAGCAAAGGAAAAAAAAGAAGCACGGACATGCCAAGGAAATTAGATTTGTAAAAAACCGCATAAAGAATATAATAAAACGTAGCGGCTGGCCTGAAAATACGTCAAGCGTCAACTGAGGAGTCCCACAGCTGTTTCTGTAGTTCGAACCCGGCTTTGATAATTTTTTGCCCTTCCGTGCATGACAGCGGCAAAAGGTGGACAATTTCCTGGCAAAAAACACTTCCACGTCGTGAAAAGTGGTCTACGGTTTTTCATTGAAAACATCTTCCGGCAGCGTGGGAAGTTAACTTCTTCTTCTTCTTCTTTGTTTTGAAATGGCAAATCAGGGTAGACATTGGGAGGAGAGATTATGATAAGAAGGTGAAGATTGAGTACAAACAGGCAGGCAAGGTTTCACACTGGGAGCTTGATGTTCTCTCTCCCCATGGCTGGAGATTCTTCACGTTTTGCATGTCCCGGAAGTGGACAGACGGCCAGATAAATTTGGAAAACATATTTTGAAAGTGATAGAAATTATAACAATTTCCTGTATTTTTCGCATTGAAAAGTATTTTATTTTTTAGTGTAAGATAAATAGCAAGAAATAAGTTGTCAAAAATCTAGTAAGGAGCTAGACACAGATTGGAGTGAAGACGTGTATGAAAATAGAGGTTAGTTGCTTTCAATGACCAAGCAGTTGTGTGTAGCACCTGGCCTCGTTTTGTGATAACTGCCAGCAGTTGCACTACAAATATAAGTAAACAGTTGTAATACAACCATAAACAAACAATTGTAAAACAAACTTTAGCAAACAGTTGTAATACACATATAAGCCAATCACATTCGGACTTTCTCTCTCTCTCTCTCTCTCTCTCTCTACCACACTACAATCATGAGATAACTACTAGCTTACAAAAATAATTTAGTAATCTAGTTGGCCACAATGAGACAACCACTAGCTTTACAAAAATAATGTAGTAATCAAGCTGGCCACAATGAGACACCACTAGCTTACAAAAATAATTTAGTAATCTAGTTGGCCACAATGAGACACCACTAGCTTACAAAAATACTGTAGTAATCTAGTTGACCACAGTGACAACCACTAGCTTACAAAAATACTCTAGTAATCTAGTTGGCCACAACTGACCAACACAATCTGGCAGTGCCCCTAGAAAGAGTGTTGCTTCGCTTCATCCTGGCCACAAAAGGCCTGCCAGCCAAGGAATTCTCTACAGCGCCGAAGTCGACCCTGAAACCTGCTCTGCTGATTCACAGCCCAAAATCTAAACAAATGTGTAGCAGTTCACCTTTCCCTTGATTGGGCGCTCCTATTTCAAGATTTTCCCTGCTTAGTTTTATGTTGAAAATGTAATCAGTAAAAAAAAAACAAAATGTTTGAAGAAGAAATTGAAGTACAGTTTTTTCCGCTTACACTTAAGTCCCGTAATGTGACGGAGTAAATGTGTCTCCTTTATAAGGGTAAACTATACAAAACTGCGTTTATAGATCTTCACGAGACAGTGTTGACTGGGTCACTCATTCCCGCTTCTGAGACCCACCAAGAATACAGGCTCAAGCCCTGCGATACTCTGAACCTCTTGTGGTCCTCTCGTGGATCTCGTGTGGTCTTTTCGGGGACCACGGGGGGACCACAAGACCTATCGGGGACCACATGAGTAAATTCAAGAGGATCACGGGGCGGTCTTGGTGGTAGAAGCACATCACACTAAAAACGGTATATTTATCACCAAAATGAGGCTGATCATTCAAAATCTCTTCAGAACATGACATCAAGCTGAAGCTGATGAAAGTGGCGGTAGTCAAGTCTCATCAACAACGAATGTTGCTGTTTCGTACAGATTTGTGAGAACCATAAGAGGATGTCTGCATACAAAACACCGGAGTTCCAGGAATAGAAAACGGAGGCGTAGCACTCTACAGACCTAGGAAATTATGCAGTAATATATGCATCGCGAACACACACAACATGCATCGTAACAGACATAAACAAACGCGTATCCTGATCAATTTCTTTTATTATTCCTCTCTCGCTGCAGTTTACTCCATCTACCCCCTCAACCACGTCTTACTTCCCCTTGCTGCTATCAAATTTATCTTCTTTTTTACAGATATATTTTACTGGACAAAATTTAACCTACTTTAGAGGTAAGAGAAAAAAAAAGGAGGGGGGTGGGTGTAAGGGAGGAACTGGGGGCTAAAAATAATTTTAAAAAATACTTCAAAAGCTGGCAGAAAAATGTCCAAATATTTAGTCTAACATGTGTAAGATGATGATGCATGCAATTCTTGGCTTTTTTTATGTACCTTTTTAACGATCTTTAGGTGGGAGAGAGAGTTTTATGAGTTCCAGCGAACAGCTGGAGAAGAGTAAGAAGGTAAAACTCACGCTGGTCCCGGCTGTTTGGGACTTTTCAAAGGCGTTTGTCTTGTCTTGTCTTGTCTTGTCTTGTCCTGCCTTGCCTTGCCTTGACTTGTCTTGTCTTGTCTTGTCTTGCCTTGTCTTGTCTTGTCTTGTCTTGCCTTGCCTTGCCTTGTCTTGCCTCTGTCTCTCTGGAACTTCGAGCTAGCTGGTGTTCTTTGCAACCGATGCAGGGAAAATATTGAGGCACAGGACCGTGTCACGTAGGAAGCAGGTTACGCTGGCTATTTTTTTTTTGCACTCCCTGAGCACAGCTAGAGAGCTGGTGGTGTGCAGTACTTCTTTAACAAACTCCACCACCATGGGGACTATGGCTATCCCTGCCCAGGTAAAATCTGTTACTGGGAGCACCACAGGAGAAGTGGGACAGGGTCTTAGCTATGGCTCATGAACCCTGACATCAGCATGTCAGCCATGGATCAAAGACGGTATCAAATGGAAGCCTCAACAGCTTGCTCTAGGCTGGCCATACACAGATGCGTGCTTATGTGCATGATTCCGAAAACGTGTACTCAGATATGTTTATTTTGTAGGAGTTTTAAAAATAAGACACTGGATTAAATACATCATCTGCAAGGTCATTACTGTCTTAAAAAAGATTCGTATTAAGAAAACATAGCACAAAAATTATAAGTGAGAAGTAAAGTAAATGTAGATTATTATGATGCACGTGGTGTTAAAAAGTAAAGATTAGCCTAGTACACCATAAAGTCCCAGAAGGTAATGCTCTTCAAGTTCTTGACCAGTCTGCACACCAGAGGGTGACCAGGGTTGGTTGCCTTTGCTTTCCCAGCTACACTGGAGGTCAGAGACCATCCCTACCTCTGATTAACTAGGGCGCCTACTGCTGGACATCAACCACTGACCTCGTCGTAAGAAACTAGTACACTGACCACTGCGCTACCCAAGCTCTTAACTCCCAATAAAGATGATGGTTGCTTTCTTCCAGGAGTGGTCAGAAAAAGGCAAACTAATGGGCAGGCTGCCTGTGTCAGAGGATATTTCGTCTCTTTTCTAGCCATCATTATCTGCACTAGCAAACCGTTCTCGTCTGTTATTATCGCTCTAATCATGCTTTTGTTCTCTGTCTCTTGCCACTATATTTTTGGCTTGTATGTTTTCCAGCAGAGAAAATAAACAATAAACCAGAACCTTGCCTTGTCTTCTATCTTTTTCTCTGTATTTTCTCTGCTATCCACGCGGACCTGTTACTGGTGGTACCAAAGGAGAGCCAGAGCAAGGTCTTAACCAGCTGTGTGGTTTGCCAGCTCTCACCTGGAATGTCGCTATAGATCGCTGAATACCAGGCCCGACAGAATCTTCGCACCATGAACCAGATAAAATATACAGGGAATAATTATATAACTGTGGGGGGGGGGGGTCCTTGAAGACAAAATATACAGCTCTAGAAATACAAGATGAGGTAACTGTATCCGGACATGCGCACAGGTAGCAGCCCCTTACCTTCCCCCCCCCCCCCCCCACCAAATGATGTCTTCTTTACTGCATGAGGGTCTCATCTTTCAGGTCCATTTACATACAAGAGTTCTCCCCCTTTTGTCTCTTACGCCAAGAGTCTGGTATGCATGTTGGTTATCGCCCCCTGCTTGTGATACATTGCGATGATTAATGGCCCTTGCCTTGTACACAGTTTACCTAATCGGGCCGCATTGTTTCGCAAATAACCACCGAAGATAGTACAGCGCGTCTTCTGGACATGGCCGCAGTTTGTTCATTTCCTGACAAAGTAAATGTTCAGTTTGAACTATATTTAAAGACTCTGAACATCTATGTTTAGCTCCTTGAATATCAGTTTTTGTGGCAGCAACACTGCATGAAAGTATTTTTTTATGTGGCTTAATATAATTAATGTACGTGATGGAGTGTTCCTGAATATAAAATAAACTGAATTAATAAAGAAGACAAGAGAGAGACAGACAATGAGACAGAAACAGAGAGAGACAGAGAGAGAGAGAGACAGAGAGAGAGAGAGACAGACAATGAGACAGAAACAGAGAGACACAGAGAGAGAGAGACAGAGAGAGAGAGAGAGAGACAGACAATGAGACAGAAACAGAGAGAGACAGAGAGAGAGAGACTTATAAAGTTCACATTTATAAGGTGAATGAGTTGTGATTCTTCCTTTAAAAAAAACCTGTGCAGACCCGTGCATGTTTGTACTTAAGACTGAAGGGAGACAGGTCTGCATGTTCTGTTCTTGACCCTTTTAAAATAAAAGTATAGTTGATCTTCATGAAACAATATTGATATTCTCTCACTCTCTCTCCCTTCTCCCACCTCCTTTCTGTCTATCTCACTCTCTTTCTCGTTCTCTCTCTTTCTCGCTGTCTCTCTTCCTTTGTCTCTCTTTCTCACTCTTTCACTCTGTCTCACTCTCTTTCACTCTCTCACTTTCTTTCTCTCTGTTTCACTCCCTCTCTTTGCCTCACTCTCTCTCTCTCTTTTTGTCCACTCTCTCTGTCTCTCTTTCTGTCTCACTCTCTCTCTCTTTTTCCTCTGTTTTCTCTCTGACTCATTCTTTCACTCTCTCCCTCTGTCTTTCTCATTCTCTCCTCTTTCTCTGTCTCATTCTCTCTTTCTCTGTCTCACTCTCTTTCACTCACTCTATCCTCTCTGTCTCACTTTTTCACTCTCTTTCTCTCTGTCTCACTCTCTATCTCACTCTCCTTCACTCTCTTTTTTTTCTGTCTCACTCTCTTTCTCTCTCTCTCTCTCACCCTTTCTCTTTATCTTCTCTCTCCTTTTCTTCTTATATCTGTTAGTCTCTCTCTCTCACTTTCTCACTCTGTTTCTCTCTCTCTATCTTCTTCCTCTCCTCTCTTTCTCACTCTCTCTGTCTGCTTGCTCTATCTCTGTCCCTCCCCCACCCCACCCCACCCTCGATCCCCACCCAAGGACAAATGACATGCTATTAGTTATTATTTGAAATATTGATGTACTTTGACAGACGGCATGGCCCTTCGCGTGTCGACAACTCATCTTCATGATACACGAGCTGAAATCCCGATAAGGTGCCAGAAACAAAGTAACACATCCTACATGAGCACTGTAGCGCCTACTACAGGTGAGCTACGTAGACTTCTCAGCCTTACGGTCGCTGGTAAGACTTGTGCACACATTATATTTAAGGCTATTTTGTGAACTGACAGAGATTTGAAAACTATATTTTCCACATTTTATGAGCGAAGGAAAGATTTCTCCAACAGATTATTGTATCATTAGAGTTACTTGCCCCTGTGTGGTTGAAGTAGAACTGGATATCGGAAGCCAGGCGTAACTTACGTCAAAATAGGTAGACTAAAACCTTACCCATAAACCGGTGGTACATTGGGTGTTGTTGTACAAAACATAGACGAAACATACTGAATGTTTTGTAGATATGATACCACATACTACATACAATATAACAGACATACTACATATAACACCACAGACATACTACATGCAATATCACAGACATATTACAAATAATACCACGGACATACTACATATAAAATATCATAGACATACTGCATATAATATCACAAACATACTACTTGTAATATCACACACATACTACATGTAATAATACAGACATACTACATGTAATATCACAAACACACTACATATAATACCACAGACATACTACATGTAATATGACAAACACACTACATATAATACCACAGACATAATCTAAAAGCATGACAAAGAAGAATTATTGTAAGTGCTTGATTAAAAGAAAAAAGTTTCTCTTTCTGAACTTTTCTCTGTGAGAAGAGAAAGAAAGAAAAGACAATGTAGATGAAAGTAAAACTGCCGATGAACATCCGACAGTTGAACAGGAGATCCACTGAAAGTAGAAGATAATCATCTTGTACGAAATATTAGAGAGTTGAACAATATAAACAAATTTTAGACACAGATAATGCTGATTTTCATATGTTGAGATTAATTATGATAAACAAGAAATCTAGGATATTTCTTTCTTTTTTTTCTAACTGGGTTCCAGTTTAATTCTTTCTTTTCTTCTCACCCTCTCCCTCTCTCTCTCTCTCTCTCTCTCTCTCTCTCTCCGCACCTTAAGTGCCCAGGGCACATGGGGCTTCCGCAAGGGTTTTCCATAAATGCCTGTCCTTCGCCTTTTTTCTGCTCTTGCCCAGGTGAGCCCTCTATTGCTCAACATCCTTTCTGTTGTTCTTCTCCATGTCTCTTTTGGTCTACCCTTACTTCTGCTCCCCTGTGGTGTCCATCTTAGTGCTATTTTTGGTAGTGAGTTGTCAGTCATTCGGAGCACATGTACCAACCATCGCCAGCGTCTTTCCTCAATAATTGTTGTCAGTGGCCTCATCTCACCCTCTGCAGATCGAAAACAGTGAGTTCGGCAGGAATAGAATTAGGACTCTTAAAACTAGATTATCAGAGAGAATCAGCAACGCAGGTTTAAATCGCTGTATGTGACGTGCGGCCTTCGTCTGATGCAGAACCTCGGAGTTGTAGATCGTGGACTTCACCCAGACGACAGGCGTCCAGGTTTACCTAGAGTTTGAGCGCCGAAGATGTGCAGACACAAAGCACAGGAAAATAAGAAAAAAGGAAAATTCAACTCCAAGACTTGGTACCCGTGGAGAATCAAAAGGTGAGATGAGGCAGCAGACTACCCGGAACTAATTAAGACGCGAACTACTGGAACATAATTCATGGCGACGCGTGAGTCTGGGCAACTTTCGCATGACAAGTTCCTGAGCTGTGTTTAAGAGAGACAGATGCGACGTGACCTGAGGAAAGCAGGGGCGCCATGTTGATGTTCGCAGCAGCGCTATTCCTCTGGTGAGCGGCGTGCATCCATGCATACCTCAGCCAGTTCGCGCGTTTTTTGAGCGTCCTTGCGCGTATATACAAACGAATCTCTGTCTGTGTGTGCGTGGGTGTGCGCGCGCATGCATGCGTGTGTGTGAAAAACTGATATAATCCTATCATTAGCTCAGTGAATCATGTTTAATCATGACCCCATTCCGCTTCTACGAGACCTCATGGTGGAAGATTTTAGCAATAAAAGATACAGGCCAATGACAACTGACATTTAATTCGTGGAAGTGTCGTTTAATGGAATCAGTTTAAGAAACAAATAAAATCTTGAAAGTCAGTTTCCTATCTAATGTCATATTTTGTTCATTTTCTTCGTAATATAAAAATAACCATCCATCCATCCATCCATCCATCCATCCATCCATCTGGAAAAAAGATAGATGAAACCTCTACAATCCACTGTCTATGTGACCAATAAAAAATTATCTCCACTTCTGACGGTCTACAGCCAGGCTTTGTGTTGGTTCCCTAAGAGCTCTGACGTAAGTCTAGTTATCAGCTGTCCCTCTCTGTTCCCTAAGAGCTCTAACGTAAGTCTAGTTATCAGCTGTCCCTCTCTGTTCCCTAAGAGCTCTGACGTAAGTCTAGTTATCAGCTGCTGTTCTCTGTTCCCTAAGAGCTCTGACGTAAGTCTAGATATCAGCTGTTGTTCTCTGTTCTCTAAGAGCTCTGACGTAAGTCTAGTTATCAGCTGTTGTTCTCTTTTCCATAAGGCTCTGACGTAAGTCTTGTTGTCCTTCTCTCTTCCCTAAGAGCTCTGACGTCAGTCTAGCTATCAGCTGTTGTTCTCTTTTCCCTAAGGCTCTGACGTAAGTCTTGTTGTCCTTCTCTCTTCCCTAAGAGCTCTGACGTAAGTCTAGTTATCAGCTGTTGTTATCTGTTCCCTACTAGCTCTGACTTAAGTATAGTTGTCTTCTCTCTTCCCTAAGTGATCTGACGTCTGTCTAGTCATCAGCTGTCCTTCTCTGTTCCCTACTAGCTCTGACGTAAGTCTAGTTGTCATTCTCTGTTCCCTAAACGCTCGACGTCAGTCTAGTTATCAACTCTCCTTTCTGTTCCCTAAGAGCTATGACGTCAGTCTAGTTATCAGCTGTCCTTCTCTGTTTCCTGGCGTCTGTCTAATTATTAGCTGTCCTTCTCTAAGTAGCCCTTGGTCAGAGATGGACATATGTTTGTAGCACAAGTCTTGTAATATTATCACTCATCTTACATGATCTGCGATACCAAAGTCATGGAAGCATTTCTCATCCGCTCAAACATTGCCGTCTACAAACAACGACTCCTCAGCAGAACAGCTTCATCCTCTTGTCTCACTTAAGGAGCAGACGTCCTGGAAGCGACTATTTTCAGAATAAATGCGTCCGGCCCATGTCCAGCTGTGTGTCTATTGTCCAGCTGTGGGCCCACTGTTCAGCTGTGCGGCCAATGTCCAGCTGTGCGAGCTGCACTGCTGACCCGTCAGTGTGTTACCTGCTTGCTGTGGGCTTGACAGATTATCTGTTTCAGTCTTTCTTAGTTGAGAAATGTGATGCTCAAGAATGAGTCAATGTTCTAGAGGTCTCTAGATACTGGCTATCAATGTTCTAGAGGTCTCTAGATACTGGCTATCAATGTTCTAGAGGTCTCTAGATACTGGCTATCAATGTTCTAGAGGTCTCTAGATGCTGGCTATCAATGTTCTAGCCGCCTCTAGCTGTTTGCTATCAATGTTCTACCTATTTATAGCTGTTGGCTATCAATGTTCTAGCTGGCCCTAGCTGCTAGCTATCAATGTACTAACTGTCTCTAGCTGTTGAGTATTAAAGTTCTAGCTGCTGATATTAATGTTATAGCTGCCTCTAGCTGCTGATTATCAGATCCAGTTGCTGGCTATCAGTGTTCTAGCTGCTGATCATCAAATTTCGCTATCAATATTCTAGCTACCTCTAGCTGCTGGCTACCAACACATTGCCGACCCAGATAATTCTATGCAGAAAAATGAATTGGATGCAAATTTAATCTAAAGGCAAAGACGTAACACTGTGGGGACGTTTTTCTGATACTCATACCATAGATCTGATAATTGCAACCTGACAACCTGACAACCTGACAGGACTCCAGTATCAAGAAGAAACTGTGAGACCGTACACTTCTGAGCTTTTTCCACGAACGGAGAGCACTTTATCATGTAACCAAGGTTGACCAGTGCAGCGTCAGGTGAACAGACAACCAGTGCAGCGTCAGGTGAACAGACAACCAGTGCAGCGTCAGGTGAACAGACAACCAGTGCAGCGTCAGGTAAACAGACAACCAGTGCAGCGTCAGGTGAACAGACAGGTATTTTGATGTAAACAGCAAATCTCTGGACATGGCACAAACAGAACGTGGCCCGGATGTGCTCCAGTGCAGACTTCAGCGTCATCCTTGACTCCCAGCAATACTTCAGGCAGACTTTTTGAGAGATTCAGGGAGCACACCTTAAGCAGATTTTTTGTCTTTTTGCTGTCCCATATCAAACGTGTATTAGTGCCTGCAGTGACAACACAGGGACCTTGACTCTCTAAGCTTTCTTTCGTCTTGATCCTCTAAGCTTTCTTTTGTCCTGACATCAGGCGCGATTTGCATAAGAACCACACTGGAAACTGATTTTTGATCATGGATTATTTTGTGGAATAATACATTTATGTTGCCATTATTAAATCAAACTGTTGCTGTCATATATCAGTAAGATTTGGTAAACCATTCTTTGCCTGGAAACTTGCCTATGTTGTGGATATATTTTGTATGAGTACGGAGTGACTTAAAATTATTGTAGAGGGTTTCCGTGTCATTTAGTGCTGCAGTGTTCTTTAAGGAAACAACAGATTAAACTGCCTACGATTATGAAATTGTAACTCAAAAAGGTTTAATTGGGCAACCTTGCACTAATCGAAGGGTTGTCTGGAAGAAAATATGACGCCATTTCTTAAAATGGCGATTGCTCAAGAGAAAGCAACGCGTGCGTTCATCGGTTTTCAAAACAAAGTCCTCCACATCGTTACAGGACTCAGTATATAGAAAAGATCAATTTTCAGATAAAGCTATCAGATTTCTGTCAAAGCAGTTTCAAGAGATTGGTAGTGTTCTGTATGTCAAGAGGCTGTCAGTGCTTTGTACCAAGGAAAAAAAAGCAGGAAGATCGAGCACTTCGAATAAAAATATAGATTGAAACCAGGAAATATTTTATCGAAGCCCACAAAAGTCAACTTAGACGAACTTCTTTCCGGTTAGGTATATCAGGCAGATGATAAACTCTGGCGTTTTCAGTTTGGTGAAGACATTTTGTCACACGTGTGAGCTGATGAAAGTTACCTCAGAGGTGGACATTTAGTGATGAAACAACGTTTTACATATCAGGGAGAGTAGAGCGTCATAACAGCAGAAAATGGGGGTCAGATAATCTTTATGTCATTTCAGAAATCTTAAAAGATAGTGCAAAGATGAATGTCTGGCGTGATTTGTTATGTTCAGAAGTTTTGGGGCCAGTTTGTTTGAGGAATAAACAGTGGCAGCTACAGTTGTATCTGCTACCCTAGTTAAAAGCTCACCAGCCAGATGTGGTGTCCCAACAAAATGGAGCACCTCCATATTGGGTTCTTGTTATCCGAGAATCAGAGATGAATTTTCGTGGGCATTGTATTGGGCGTGATGGATTAATTCCGCAGCCTCCGCGCTCACCCGACATTAGGCCGCTTGATTTCTTCCTGTGGGGATAGGTTTAGGTTTAGAAGAACCTTGTGACCTCTCTCGATAAAGTGAAGCTCAGAACTGTTGCTTCGATCGAAACTGTTACACCACTAATGCCGGAGAACACTTGAAGCGAAAATGAATATGGCTTGGACATCGTGCGTGCCATGAAAGGCTCGGGGTGAAGATGCTTAGTATCAATGATTCTACAGGTACCAGAACTTTTCCACGTACACTTTGATATTCCGTAAGCAGTTCAGTTTTGTTTCCGGTTTGAAAATTGCAGGCTACGGAAACCCCGACAATAAAACTGAATCTCTCTTTTTAAAAATATGATTTTACTTCACATGTCGTAAAAAATCAAGTATTTCACGCTAATTTGCAGATCTTCTTACAACGCGCATTTATTTAGTTACCTTTTTTTCCACTATGAAAGGTTCATTTAGTGAAAGTGTCTTTCATACTTTTCTTGATTTTAATTTGCGCTTTGAAATTTTCTCTTCAATTATTTTTTTTCTTCTTCTGCCAGTTTCGTTTGCGTAGATACTGAAAAAAAAAATTGCGTGCCTGGTTATAACTCTGTCATAATGTGCTGTTTTAAATTGTTAACAAGGGAAAAAAGCAAAATTACCAATGATTTTTAAAATGAATTTCTCTGCGTTGATTTTCGAGTACATGGTTAAAATTAGGATATTTGTCATTCAAGGGCGACCACTTCGATTTTTATCCGGTATTTGTCATGCTAAGACGAAACAGCCGCTGTTTATCAGGTAAGTTAAACAGTTCCAATTTGTCATGCTAGGACGACACATCTGCTGTTTATCCGGTAAGTTAAAAACGTCCCTAGTTGTTAAATTAGGACGACACTGATTTTTCGTTGAGTCTTTAAAAGCGGAACACCGAGAAAACTGAAACGAAACAATCACACTAACTAGAGGTGGTGTCTATCACTTTCCGAGTTACACTAATAGTTGTGTCTATCACTTTCTGGGTTACAATAACAGTTGTGTTTATCACTTTCTGGGTTACAATAACAGTTGTGTCTATCACTTTCTGGGTTACAATAACAGTTGTGTTTATCACTTTCTGGGTTACACTAACAGTTGTGTTTATCACTTTCTGGGCAAACCAGTTCGCGTCTTTACTTCTTTATTAGCTTACTTTCTGGTGCAGAGCCTATGAAATTGATTTCTTGTATATTTATGTCTTGTAGAAAATCTGTGTCCCGTTTTTTTTTTCTCTGAGGACTTAGGCTTTGATGCGGTTTTGTCAGTTTTACAATAAGAGAAAGCCCGGATAACTTATATAGTTCGTGAAACTGGTAAACGGGACAGAAGCGAGTAACGACCTTAACTCCAGAAGAGTGCAGGCCTGGTAAGTACCACATTTGAAAATCAGGCCACAAGGACAAGATCTATATACCCAGACTGATTGAACTCGTCTGTGGGAATTTCCATCTTGGTCGATAATCTCAAGAAGATCAGAATGAAGACAGGCATATATAAATTACGAGACGAGAAAAAGATGGACAGAATAAACCAAGCAAGGAGAATATAAACAGCGACAAGTTACTACTAAATTTTTTTTGTTCAGAAACATGGCGAAAAACGGAAGTCGTTGAAGAAAACAAACAATGCGCATGCGTAGATTAATGTTCGCTTCAAGGAAGGGACGTAAGTGTTCTTTTCTGAATCCGCTCTAATGAGGCTGAGAGTTTTTGCTGTACTGAGTAGTGATGCCATGATGACGTTAGATGACAGTGTTAATGTTCCTATTGGGTCTTTGCATAATAATTCACACACACATACATACACACATATAAGCGTATATGTGTGTGTGGGTAAATGGTGGTACACATGTAAGAGGGGAGGGGGGAATGAGGGGAGAAAGTTGAGTAGGTACGTTAAGGAGCGGGAAAAAGAAAGCATCGGGCGGTCACGTGACTGGGGCTCAGGAACAGACAGACAGACAGACACCTAGATAGGCAGATGTATAGATAGGTAAACAGACAGAAAAGAATATATACGGTAGCAAAGAAAAAGAAAAGAAAAGTAGCATTAGAAATGCACTGCATCCAACACTGAGAGTAGGACACATGATGATGATGATGATGATGATGATGGCCACACCAAATGTTCCTGAACACTGTACCAGCGCTTCTTCGAAGAAAAAACAACAGAAAATGCCATCCTTTAAATGAAACGTTAAAACAAATGAGACATTAGAACATTAAGTGCCGAGTATCAGAGATATCATGAGACCGGACGATTCTGAAACTTAACTGAAACCTGGTGTGAAATCTTACTCATCATTAGAAAACAGTTATAGAACTAAACTAAAACACTTATAGAACTAATCTAAAACATTTATAGAACTAAACTAAAACAGTTATAGAACTAATCTAAAACAGCTATAGAACTAAACTAAAACAGCTATAGAACTAAACTAAAAACAGTTATAGAAATAAAACTTAAAACAGTTAAGAACTAAACTAAAAACAGTTATATAAATGAACTAAAACAATTAAAGACCTAAACTAAAACAGATATAGAACTAAATTAAAAACAGTTATAGAACTAAGCTAAAAGCAGTCACAGAACTAAACTGAAAACAGTTATAGAACTAAACTAAAAACAGTTATAGAAATGAACTAAAACAGTAAAAGAACTAAACTCAAACAATTATAGAACTAAACTAAAAAAAAGTCAAAGAAATAAACTAAAAACAGTTATAGAAATAAACTAAAAACAGTTATAGAACTAGACTGAAATGAGAACAGAGAGAGAGAAGATGATTAGATTTTAAAAAAGGTGGAGATTGGTATCTTTTGCCAATGCATGTTTGATGACGATGATAATGATGATAATGATGATTAGAACTTATTATAAAACAATTTTCCGACATAATATAAAAAAAAAATTTAAAGAAGTAGACGAGAAAAAATGACGCACTTATCAAATAACATATTTAGGACTAGAAGCGAAGAAAACAGTTTGAAAGAGTCACTCAAAAAACACAGGAGTGGCCAGAGATGAGAAGTACATCAGAAATGCAGAGGCGAAAGACTCGATTAGGTCTAGGAAAGGACGGGTTTGGCTGTGTGTGATCGGACAGAAAGAAAGAAAGAAAGAAAAAAAAACCAAGAAGATTAGTTTTACTGATTAATTGCACGATAGCTTAGGAACTATCACTCGGCCATTAGATATACGCAAGACATCTTCAAAATCTGTGGATAATTAAGGCAAAGTGAAATCGACTTGCAATATTTTAATTTCCGAGCCTCCTTTGAGGTACATCATGCCTCGCCTGGTCCACATGCCATCAATCTTCCAGAATCACTGCGCAGGAACATTTCATACCTGGTTAGTATCAAGATGTACTCAGATCAGGTCGAGTTTCATTAGCGAATTTAAAATACGTGATACTTTCACTGAACTCGGTCGCTCTGTTCTCAAGTTGATCGCTTCAGTACAGCTCATAGTGTAGAAGTCGACAGTGTAAACGTAATGTAGAGGTCGACAGTATACACGTAATGTAGAGGTCGACAGTATACACGTAATGTAGAGGTCGACAGTGTACACGTAATGTAGAGGTCGAAAAAGTTTTGGTCATTGCAGGCCATACATAACTTGCAATATTACTGGGCTGACTGCATCATCATCATCATCATCATCATCATCATCATCGTCATCATCGTCACTGTCATCGTCGTCGTCGTTGTCTTTCACTCCCTTGAGAACAAAGTCCACGGATAAAGGCTCTCCAGTCATCTCTGTTCTTGGAATTATTCTCTGCTTCCTTCCATGTGTATTCCGTATCTCTGAGCACTGTCATAATTTCTCTTCTCCAAGTAAGTTCAGGTCTTCCTCGTTTTCTATTTCCTTGAGGATTCCATGTCAGTGCCTGTCTTGCTATGCTGGTGTCGGGTTTCCTCAGAGTGTGGCCAATCCACCTCCACTTCCTAGACATGATTTGTAGGTTCACAGGTTCTTGTCCTGCCTTTTCCCAGACCTCCTCGTTCCTGATCCTGTCCTGCCATTTAATGTTTACAATCTTCCTCAAGCAGCAGTTTATGAATGTTTGTATTCTGCGGCATATTTCTGGCAAAATAACAGATTTCATGTAGTAATATTTGAAATAATAATAGTTTTAAAAAACAGGAAACATATTCATTTTAGAGTAAACTATTCTATAGAGCAATTTTTTCGAAATCTATATCCACAAGATTTTGACACAAGATAGACACGTATTTACTCAGTTTAACGCTACATACACTCCGTAGATATTTCACCCTATTTAGCACTACATACATTCAGTAGACACTTCACCCTATTTAGCACTACATACATTCAGTAGACACTTCACCCTATTTAAACCTACAGATACTCAGTAGATATTTCCCTCCAGTTAATGCCGTAGACTTATGAAAAAAAAAATATTACGCAAATGAGACTTCATGAAATCACAGTTATCTCGTTAGAACAAATCGCCTGTCTTGTTTGAGATGTAGAAACTGATCATGCGCAGATAACATGTAGTCCTTGTAGTATTCAAAGACTTAAAACTTGTTCAGACTACCTCTGTTATCCTGGATGATGGTTAAGCTGCCAGGATTTTTTCTTCCGCTACGAGGCTAGTGACTGACATAAATCACCTATCAGGCAAGGGATCTTATTTAAGACATCTTCTGTTGAAGGAGACGCTGGCTGAGATTAAGAAGACACTGCCAGAGAAAAATTAGCTGGATGAACTGGATTTCTCGTGTTGGAGGCAAGAGGTCAAGGGATATTTCTGTGGCTATGTTGTGTTTTGACTCAGGACCTTTATGTTGAAAATAGGATTTTCAATTTGTCTTTTAGGCGTCAGAGTGCTTTCTAGGTGTTTCTGGAGATTAGCAGCTCTTAGAAAACAGAGAATAAACGTATCCAGTAATAATAGTAATAGTAATAATAATAACTGGGGCGAAAGTGACAAGTTCCTTGTTATGGGCTGGTCGTGAGTTACGTGGACTCAGTTCTGAAACATTGCATATGCTTACCGGCGGGGAGTATTTGTGAAGACTGATCTTCACCAAAACAAGCTATCAAGTGGAACACAACAGGCCAAAGAAAAAGGGGCAGACCGCGTGAAACTCTGAAGAGGACATTATTAAGAGAGGCCAAGTTAACAGGCATAAAATCCTTTGTTGAGGTTGAAAGACTCGCCGAAGACAGGAAAAATTGGCGAACTACTTTGCGAGCCCTATGTGACGTCTAACGGCACGGGAAGGATATAAGATATAAGATAAGATCTTCACCAACCAACAATACACGCAAGTAATGATTCTTCTCGGTGGACTGTTTCAACCAAAGATAGGGAAATTGCGTACTCGGTACCGAACTGACTCTACATAACTATAACGGTAATTATGATTCCAATATTGGCAGAGCGACTTTCTTTTTCCCAGCTTCAAGAAAAAAACGCGCTGCAAATATAGATAGTTCTTTCATGCGATAATCATATTTAGCTCATAAAAACTGCACTAACACGTTATGTCATCTAAAACACAGTATCGGCTTCTTTCTGCCTGTGTAATAAAAGATCACATAACACAGTAAGTGGGAATCACAAGATTGGGAATCGGGTTACATATCTGGAGATGGACAGTAGAGATCAGAGTAAGGGTGGGAGGCAGTCTTTACTAAGTTTAGCTTAGCAGCCTGAGGGGTGGAAGTAGTCTCTACTAAGTTTAGCTTAGCGGCCTGAGGGGTGGAAGTAGTCTCTACTAAGTTTAGCTTAGCAGCCTGAGGGGTGGAAGTAGTCTCTACTAAGTTTAGCTTAGCAGCCTGAGGGGTGGAAGTAGTCTTTACTAAGTTTAGCCTAGCGGCCTGAGGGGTGGAAGATAGTCTCTACTAAGTTTAGCCTAGCAGCCTGAGGAGTGGAAGGTAGTCTTTACTAAATTTAGCCTAGCGGCCTGAGGGGTGGAAGGTAGTCTTTACTAAATTTAGCCTAGCGACCTGAGGGGTGGGAGGTAGTCTTTACTAAGTTTAGCCTAGCAGCCTGAGGGGTGGTTAGTTCATTAAAACATCCTTATAAGGCACACTTTTTTTCCCAGAGTACAAGGGGTGACTGATAAGTTCTCGGCCTAAGGTACAAATACTTGAAATTTGGTGGAATTGTAGATCAGGTTAATGTAAGATTAAACACCAGGTTTCAAGAAATTAACTGCAACTAATTTTTTTACAGGCTGCTGAATTGATAAAGGGAAGCAGAAATGGAGAAAATGGATAACATTTCTCATCGAGCAGTCATTCGCTACCTCTGCATCAAGGGCTTATCATCAATCAAAGGAGATCCATGAGGATATGTTAGAGACTCTAGGGGAGAGTACCCTTTCCTACATCACAGTGAAGATATTGGCAGTTCAATTCAAACATGGAAGGGAGAGTCTGGAAGATGATCCCCATCCAGGAAGACCAAGAACGGTAACCATCGATGAAACTACCGGCAGAATCCATGACATGATAATTGAGGATCGACGACTAACTGAACGGTACATTGCTACTGAGTTAGGCATCTCCCAGGAACGTGTTCATGCCATTATTCACAATGATCTTCAAATGACAAAGGTCTCTGCTCGATGGGTCTCGAAACTTCTTGGAGCTGATCACAAACCACAGCATTTCAACATGTCAAGAGACAATCTTGGCCATTTTTCTGCAGATCCTGAAAAGTTTCTTCAGCAATTTGTGACCATGGATGAGACTTGGGTTCATCATTTTCAACCAGAAACCAAAGAACAGTCAAAGCAGTGGAAACATCATGGATCCCCACCTCCAAAGAAAGCAAGGGTGGTTCTGTCTGTAGGCAAAGTGATGGCTTCCATCTTTTGGAATTCAGAAGGTGTGCTATTGGTAGATTATCTTCACAAGTAGAACAGTCACCGGGGTCTATTACGCTAATCTTGTGAAGCAACTGCGGGTCAAACTAAAGAAAAAGCATCAAGGGAAATTGGCGAGAGGAGTCATCTTTCAGCAAGACAATGCTCCAGTTCACAGGTCAGCTGTGGCAATGGCTGCCTTTCATGAATGCGGCTTCCAGCTTCTTGAACATCCTCTTTATTCCCCAGATTTGGCCCATTCGGACTATTACCTGTTTACTAAACTAAAAAAGGAGCTCAGTCACAAATTTGCTTCAGATGATGACGTCATTCATTCTGCAGACCACTTTCTACTGACACAAGATGCTGACTTTTACAAAGAAGGGACCCGTATGCTCCAGGATCGCTGGACTAAGCGCATAAACTTGCAAGGGAACTATGTTGAAAAATAACCAAAAAAAGTTGTCCATAAATAATCCGTTGTATCTTATGCCGAGAACTTATAAATTATCCGTCGTATATGCAATTAAATTTTAAATATTTTTATATAATAACTATTGACACAAATAAATGTCTCTGAGCCATAAATACCAATTATCAGTGTTCATGACATGGCATTATAAGACAAACAGAAAACGAGGAAGACCTAGACTTACTTGGAGAAAAAGAGATTATGACAGTGCTCAGAGTCAAGGGATGCACATGGAAGGAAGAAGAGAATAACAGGGATGACTGGAGAGCCTTTGTCCGTGGCCTAAGCTCTCAAGGAAGCGAAAGGCGATGATGATGATGATGATGATGATGCCATGATATCTGGGACCTTAAGTGACATTGAGTCAGTCAAACGAGGAAACCAGAACAGCTGGTGTATAATTAAGTTAAAATTGCGAGGAAATATTTCTAATCATCTTTTCTGTGCATTGATAGAAGCTTTTTGCGTGAAAATTAATCGATTAATTTATTAATTTTTGTGTCTGTGTCACAGACCATAGAGAAGAAATAAGGAGCATATCATAAAAAAAATGACAGACTTTTAAATGAACTCCTGCAGATATGAGAAATACGTTGCTTTTTCCAGTTGTTACAAATGCCAGAGTAGTTTTGTTTTGGAAACGTCCTTACATCATCAGAGTTTAGGCTGACATGTATATTAAAAAAAACCTGATGACGTAGCCTCGCAGATCGTTTAACTTAGCAAATTATGTAGTTAGATGGGATAATTGTGATGATTGAAAAGCCGTGGACGCGTACCTGTGCAAGCCCGGCAGAGACAGCAAATCTGAAGCAGGTCCGTGGTATTTAGTTGGTTTGCAAACACCAGCTTGATATAATGATCTGAGAGGATCAAACACCAGCTTGATATAATGATTTGAGAAGATCAAACACCAGCTTGATATAATGATCTGAGAAGATCAAACACCAGCTTGATATAATGATCGGAGAGGATCAAACACCAGCTTGATATAATGATCTGAGAGGATCAAACACCAGCTTGATATAATGATCTGAGAGGATCAAACACCAGCTTGATATAATGATCTGAGAAGATCAAACACCAGCTTGATATAATGATCTGAGAAGATCAAACACCAGCTTGATATAATGATCTGAGAAGATCAAACACCAGCTTGATATAATGATCTGAGAAGATCAAACACCAGCTTGATATAATGATCTGAGAAGATCAAACACCAGCTTGATATAATGATCTGAGAAGATCAAACACCAGCTTGATATAATGATCGGAGAAGATAACTCCACGACCTGGACTGATAATACATTTCTTTTTCCTGCAGTGGTTTCGCCTAATTGTATGATACGCCATCAGTCGACTTCTTTTGAATTTCATAAAAATTCTGCATAATTTATGGATTAATTTCAGCTCCTTGCAGTGTTTGTTTGGTTGATGTTGTTATGAAAACCAGAATCTTTGCAAGCGATGTTGTAGTGAACATTCGTAAATGTCAATATTCGTAACTCACTAAGTTGAATGACGTGCCACAGCAGCCTGCCACAGGAGCAACTTCAGGAGACAGGGTATGTTATGGACCCGACATGGATGATTGACACTGCAGCACAATCATATCCTATCCTATAACACCACCTGTTAACACTGTATTATCTTCTCTGTCATAACACCATCTGTAAACACTGTATTATCTTCTCTGTCATAACACCATCTGTAAACACTGTTTTATCTTCTCTGTCATAACACCATCTGTAAACACTGTTTTATCCTTCCTGTCATAACACCATCTGTAAACACTGTTTTATCCTTCCTGTTATAACACCATCTGTAAACACTGTTTTATCCTTCCTGTCATAACACCATCTGTTAACATTGTATTATGTTCCCTCTCATAACACCATCCGTTAACATTGTATTATCCTTCCTGTTATAACACCATCTGTTAACACTGTATTATCTTTCCTGTCATAACACCATATGTTAACACTGTATTATCTCCCCTGTCATAGCACCATCTGTTGACACTTTATTATCTCCCATCTCATAACACCATCTGTTAACACTGTATTATCTCATAACACCATCCGTCAACACTACACTATCTCCCTTCCCATGATCTGTAGACACTAATATTTTCAATACTGTGAGTTCTGCTTTATCATATCCTCGAAATTCTTAGTTTTCTCCACATATTGTTGAACATCACGATACCCTACTATATAGCAGCTCCAACTTTCTTGACTAATGTACTTTGCGACATTCTGTATAAAGATCGATTTTATGAATGGAATTGTTAGTTTAGAAAATAGATACTAACACACGAGAACAGCTTCATGCTTGCATACAAATGGATGGATACTTGTTTGATACGCATCGATTCTTCTAAATGCAGGTCTGAGCAAAACTGGAGATGATTATTAACTTTTGTGTAATCGGTTCATATTTACTTGAAGGGAATACTTATGGCACACCATAATTGTCATAAATGAGAAAATTATATTAAAATATCTGAGAACTAAAAAAAAACAAAACAATGATGCATCAAATATTACCATCTTATTAATCAATGATGATGATGATGACGAGGATGGTGGTGATGATGACTAAATAGGAATCTTATATCTTATATCCTCCTTCCCGTGCCGTTAAACGTCACATATGGCTTGCGAGGGAGTTCGCCAATTTTTCCTGTCTTCGGCGAGCTTTTCAACCTCATCAAAGGATTTTATGCCTGTTAATTTGAATAGGAATACTGGATCTAAAAAGGGATATCCGCTTTTAGCATATAAGGGACAACAAGTGCTTTTTTTACAAAATAAAAGTATCTGAATTTTTTAAAAAAAAGATTATAACACAAAGATATACTCACTGAAATTCTGCCCCGCGACTGTATGGTCTTCCTCATTGTCTGTGTAAGACAAAATGTCCGTGTCGTTATCTGACCAAAGGTCTTCGCCAGACACAGCTTTTACAGGCGCATCTGGAAATAAATATTGAAGGAATTAATTATTTCCTTGTCTTCATTAGCACAGTCCCATCAGATCAATGATTCTTAGAGTGGGTGATGCTGTTCCCCTGGGTGGGGTGGCATAACGTGAGGAAGGTTGTGAGTTGGGCGGATGAGGGAAAGGGAAGCAGCAAGAGGTATCAGAACAAAATAAGAGGAAATTTTCTGAAGGAGCCAGAGATTTGTTGGGGGGGGGGCATGGGGACAGCAGCCCAAAAACGTTTGGGAATCACTGTCCTAGAGACTCAATTGTTTTCTCAGCATAACCCACTAAGTTCTTGTACTTGTACGGACTGCCTGTAACTGCGAGCTGTTGTTCTTTGCAGCTGATGCTGTAGAGATGTTGAAACACGGCATCGTACTGGCAGGGGAGTGGGTTATGGCCGCTACTTTTTCAGTCCCGAAGTACAGCTAAAAAGCAGGGGGTGTGCAATGCTTCTCTAGCAGACTCCACCACCATGGGGATAAGGCGATCCCTGCCCTGTTAGCCAGGCCAGATCTGTTACTGAGGGTACCACGGAGAGGTGGTATTATGTTCAGCTATGGGTCGTTAACCCTGATGCTGGCCTATCAGCTATGGTTAGCTAACCCTGACGCTGGCATATGAGCTATGGTTAGCTAACCCTGACGCTGGCATATCAGCTATGGTTAGCTAACCCTGATGCTGGCCTATCAGCTATGGTTAGCTAACCCTGACGCTGGCATATGAGCTATGGTTAGCTAACCCTGACGCTGGCATATCAGCTATGGGTAGCTAACCCTGACGCTGGCCTATCAGCTATGGGTAGCTAACCCTGACGCTGGCCTATCAGCTATGGGTAGCTAACCCTGACGCTGGCCTATCAGCTATGGGTAGCTAACCCTGACGCTGGCCTATCAGCTATGGTTAGCTAACCCTGACGCTGGCATATGAGCTATGGGTAGCTAACCCTGACGCTGGCCTATCAGCTATGAGTCACTGATTGCCTCAACGGACGTCTTCATCCCCCAGCTCACTAAGGTAGAATAGCCGTTAAAACATGATCGTTTAATGTTATCGTTAAATAATTTATAGTAATATTAGGCAACAGGATAGACTTCTATAGAGAACGAAACAACCACACCGTTCTACAGACAATCACGTGCAGTATCAGATCAGACCCCCTTTTTCCTCCCCGCTATTTGGTCAATTCACTACCATGATGTATCTTTTTTCTTAACCTCTTGAGTTTTTCAATGAGTATTGGCCTCCCTAACTCCTCTCTTCCCAATACGTCTACAAGCAACTCGCTCTGTTTTCTTTTTTTTTCCCAAACGAATTTATTTAGTTTTATTTATTTAGTTTTGTTTATTTAGTTTTAGATGTTCTTAAATTTCTTAGACATCATCATCATCTTTTTTCTTATTCTGTGTCTTTTTTCTTTTTTTTTAAAATGGATGGATACTTGTTTGATACGCATCGATTCTTCTAAATGCAGGTCTGAGCAAAACTGGAGATGATTATTAACTTTTGTGTAATCGGTTCATATTTACTTGAAGGGAATACTTATGGCACACCATAATTGTCATAAATGAGAAAATTATATTAAAATATCTGAGAACTAAAAAAAAACAAAACAATGATGCATCAAATATTACCATCTTATTAATCAATGATAATGATGATGACGAGGATGGTGGTGATGATGACTAAATAGGAATCTTATATCTTATATCCTCCTTCCCGTGCCGTTAAACGTCACATATGGCTTGCGAGGGAGTTCGCCAATTTTTCCTGTCTTCGGCGAGCTTTTCAACCTCATCAAAGGATTTTATGCCTGTTAATTTGAATAGGAATACTGGATCTAAAAAGGGATATCCGCTTTTA
Source organism: Achatina immaculata (assembly GCA_009760885.1). Taxonomy (NCBI): domain Eukaryota; kingdom Metazoa; phylum Mollusca; class Gastropoda; order Stylommatophora; family Achatinidae; genus Lissachatina; species Lissachatina immaculata. The sequence continues at coordinate 67,234,157 of CM019719.1, read as the reverse complement.
GCATATAAGGGACAACAAGTGCTTTTTTACAAAATAAAAGTATCTGAATTTTAAAAAAAAAGATTATAACACAAAGATATACTCACTGAAATTCTGCCCCGCGACTGTATGGTCTTCCTCATTGTATGTGTAAGACAAAATGTCCGTGTCGTTATCTGACCAAAGGTCTTCACCAGACACAGCTTTTACAGGCGCATCTGGAAATAAATATTGAAGGAATTAATTATTTCATTGTCTTCATTAGCACAGTCCCATCAGATCAATGATTCTTAGAGTGGGTGATGCTGTTCCCCTGGGTGGGGTGGCATAACGTGAGGAAGGTTGTGAGTTGGGCGGATGAGGGAAAGGGAAGCGGCAAGAGGTATCAGAACAAAATAAGAGGAAATTTTCTGAAGGAGCCAGAGATTGGTTGGGGGGCGGGGGGTATGGGGACAGCAGCCCAAAAACGTTTGGGAATCACTGTCCTAGAGACTCAATTGTTTTCTCAGCATAACCCACTAAGTTCTTGTACTTGTACGGACTGCCTGTAACTGCGAGCTGTTGTTCTTTGCAGCCGATGCTGTAGAGATTTTGAGGCACGGCATCGTACTGGCGTGAGAGCGGGTTATGGCCGCTACTTTTTCAGTCCCGGAGTACAGCTAAAAAGCAGGGGGTGTCCAATGCTTCTTTAGCAGACTCCACCACCATGGGGATAAGGCGATCCCTGCCCTGTTAGCCAGGCCAGATCTGTTACTGAGGGTACAACGGAGAGGTGGTATTATGTTCAGCTATGGGTCGTTAACCCTGATGCTGGCCTATCAGCTATGGGTCGCTAACCCTGACGCTGGCCTATCAGCTATGAGTCACTGATTGCCTCAACGGACGTCTTCATCCCCCAGCTCACTAAGGTAGAATAGCCGTTAAAACATTATCGTTTAATGTTATCGTTAAATAATTTATAGTAATATTAGGCAACAGGATAGACTTCTATAGAAAACGAAACAACCACACCGTTCTACAGACAATCACGTGCAGTATCAGATCAGACCCCCTTTTTCCTCCCCGCTATTTGGTCAATTCACTACCATGATGTATCTTTTTTCTTAACCTCTTGAGTTTTTCAATGAGTATTGGCCTCCCTAACTCCTCTCTTCCCAATACGTCTACAAGCAACTCGCTCTGTTTTCTTTTTTTTTCCCAAACGAATTTATTTAGTTTTATTTATTTAGTTTTGTTTATTTAGTTTTAGATGTTCTTAGATTTCTTAGACATCATCATCATCTTTTTTCTTATTCTGTGTCTTTTTTCTTTTTTTTTTTTAAAATTCGGTTTTAGATGTACCACTTCTAGCGCACTAGTCCGAATAACAAGGTATGATCTGTCCCGAGCTACAGGTGAGTGATCTATGTCCCGGGCTACAGATGAGTGATCTGTGTCCCGAGCTACAGATGAGTGATCTATGTCCCGAGCTACAGGTGACTGATCTATCTCCCTTCTCATGATCTGTAGACAGCAATATTTTCAATACTGTGAGTTCTGCTTTATCGTATCCTCGAAATTCTTAGTTTTCTCCACATATTGTTGAACATCACGATACCCTACTATATAGCAGCTCCAACTTTCTTGACTAATGTACTTTGCGACATTCTGTATAAAGATCGATTTTATGAATGGAATTGTTAGTTTAGAAAATAGATACTAACACACGAGAACAGCTTCATGCTTGCATACAAATGGATGGATACTTGTTTGATACGCATCGATTCTTCTAAATGCAGGTCTGAGCAAAACTGGAGATGATTATTAACTTTTGTGTAATCGGTTCATATTTACTTGAAGGGAATACTTATGGCACACCATAATTGTCATAAATGAGAAAATTATATTAAAATATCTGAGAACTAAAAAAAAACAAAACAATGATGCATCAAATATTACCATCTTATTAATCAATGATAATGATGATGACGAGGATGGTGGTGATGATGACTAAATAGGAATCTTATATCTTATATCCTCCTTCCCGTGCCGTTAAACGTCACATATGGCTTGCGAGGGAGTTCGCCAATTTTTCCTGTCTTCGGCGAGCTTTTCAACCTCATCAAAGGATTTTATGCCTGTTAATTTGAATAGGAATACTGGATCTAAAAAGGGATATCCGCTTTTAGCATATAAGGGACAACAAGTGCTTTTTTACAAAATAAAAGTATCTGAATTTTAAAAAAAAAGATTATAACACAAAGATATACTCACTGAAATTCTGCCCCGCGACTGTATGGTCTTCCTCATTGTATGTGTAAGACAAAATGTCCGTGTCGTTATCTGACCAAAGGTCTTCACCAGACACAGCTTTTACAGGCGCATCTGGAAATAAATATTGAAGGAATTAATTATTTCATTGTCTTCATTAGCACAGTCCCATCAGATCAATGATTCTTAGAGTGGGTGATGCTGTTCCCCTGGGTGGGGTGGCATAACGTGAGGAAGGTTGTGAGTTGGGCGGATGAGGGAAAGGGAAGCGGCAAGAGGTATCAGAACAAAATAAGAGGAAATTTTCTGAAGGAGCCAGAGATTGGTTGGGGGGCGGGGGGTATGGGGACAGCAGCCCAAAAACGTTTGGGAATCACTGTCCTAGAGACTCAATTGTTTTCTCAGCATAACCCACTAAGTTCTTGTACTTGTACGGACTGCCTGTAACTGCGAGCTGTTGTTCTTTGCAGCCGATGCTGTAGAGATTTTGAGGCACGGCATCGTACTGGCGTGAGAGCGGGTTATGGCCGCTACTTTTTCAGTCCCGGAGTACAGCTAAAAAGCAGGGGGTGTCCAATGCTTCTTTAGCAGACTCCACCACCATGGGGATAAGGCGATCCCTGCCCTGTTAGCCAGGCCAGATCTGTTACTGAGGGTACAACGGAGAGGTGGTATTATGTTCAGCTATGGGTCGTTAACCCTGATGCTGGCCTATCAGCTATGGGTCGCTAACCCTGACGCTGGCCTATCAGCTATGAGTCACTGATTGCCTCAACGGACGTCTTCATCCCCCAGCTCACTAAGGTAGAATAGCCGTTAAAACATTATCGTTTAATGTTATCGTTAAATAATTTATAGTAATATTAGGCAACAGGATAGACTTCTATAGAAAACGAAACAACCACACCGTTCTACAGACAATCACGTGCAGTATCAGATCAGACCCCCTTTTTCCTCCCCGCTATTTGGTCAATTCACTACCATGATGTATCTTTTTTCTTAACCTCTTGAGTTTTTCAATGAGTATTGGTCTCCCTAACTCCTCTCTTCCCAATACGTCTACAAACAACTCGCTCTGTTTTCTTTTTTTTTTTCCCAAACGAATTTATTTAGTTTTATTTATTTAGTTTTGTTTACTTAGTTTTAGATGTTCTTAGATTTCTTAGACATCATCATCATCATCTTTTTCTTATTCTGTGTCTTTTTTCTTTTTTTTTTTTAAATTCGGTTTTAGATGTACCACTTCTAGCGCACTAGTCCGAATTACAAGGTATGATCTGTCCCGAGCTACAGGTGAGTGATCTATGTCCCGGGCTACAGATGAGTGATCTGTGTCCCGAGCTACAGATGAGTGATCTATGTCCCGAGCTACAGGTGACTGATCTATGTCCCAAGCTACAGGTGAGTGATCTATGTCCCGAGCTACAGGTAAGTGATCTATGTCCCGAGCTACAGGTGAGTGATCTATGTCCCGAGCTACAGGTGACTGATCTCTGTCCCGAGCTACAGGTGAGTGATCTATGTCCCGAGCTACAGGTGAGTGATCTATGTCCCGAGCTACATGTGAGTGATCTATGTCCCGAGCTACAGATGAGTCATCTATGTCCCAGGTGAATAGTCTCAGCCTCGAGCTACAGGTGAATAGTGTCAGCCTAGATTTGCAGGCGAATAGTGTCAGTCATGAGCTACAAGCGAATAATGTCAGCTTAGAGTTACAGGTGAATAGTGTCAGCCTCAAGCCACAGGTGAATAGTGTCATCCTCGAGCTACAGTGAACGATCTCTGTCTGAACAATAGGTGAATGATATCTGCCCTGACCTACAGGTGAAAGATGTCTGTCTCAAGTTACAAGTAAATGATGTCTGCCCCAAACTACAAGTAAATGATGTCTGCCCCAAACTACAAGTACTTGATGTTTGCCCCAAACTACAAGTAAATGATGTCTGCCCCAAGCTACAAGTGAATGATATCTGCCCCGAGATACAGGTAAATGATGTCTGCTCCAAGATACAACTGAATGATGTCTGCCCCAAGCTTAAAGTGAATGATGTCTGCCCCGAGATACAAGTGAATGATGTTTGCCCCAATATACAAATGAATGATGTCTGCCCCGAGATACAGTTGAATGATGTTTGCCCCAAGTTACAAGCCATGATGTCTGTCCCCGCGCTTCAAGTGCTGATCTCTGCCTCGAGATACAGGTAATGATCTCTGCCTAGAGATACAGGTGAATGATCTCTGCCTCGAGATACAGGTAATGATCTCTGCCTCGAGATACAGGTGAATGATCTCTGCCTCGAGATACAGGTGAATTATCTCTGTCTCGAGATACAGGTGAATGATCTCTGCTTCGAGATACAGGTGAATGATCTCTGCCTCGAGATACAGGTGAATGATCTCTGTCTCGAGATACAGGTGAATGATCTCGACTTCGAGATATAGGTCATGGTCTTTGCTTTGTGATATATCACTTATACTCTGAACTATGCAGGCCTTGGCCTCAAACCCATTCAACTCTATTGCTTACCAAAACTAACGCGATCTTTTCCTGTTTCTCATGACGCTCCACTACGCCAGAACACTTCTCAGCACTTTCAGCCTTGGTAAGAAAAGAAGCTTGAGATATTTGTGGCCGCAGAAACCATCATGTCGAAGGGCGTTCAAAAACAGACGTTCACTGACACGTTGTTTGTGGATATCCCATATATAATAACACCCATACATGTTAGTCATTTAGTATTCACATTTTTCCTTGTATCTAGTAATAAAAAAACCTACTCTGTCATCAGTGTGTTACATAACACTAGTAAGGCGAAGAATTTCCCATTAGGAGAATGAGGGGAAAAGAAATCATAACATATTAATGGGCCTTTTATAATGAACGCTGCGTGCAGAGTTGAAGCAAATGCCGAAGATAAATCGACATTTCGCAAATTAAAGTGAAAAAAATGTATTATTTGCATTGCGAAAGAACTGAAACTTGTATTGCAGAAAGTCTACATAGTCTTGAGGTAATTATCTCGCCAAAAACCATCTTCTATTACCTGTGCTATTTTGTGCCTCTTAGAGAATGTTCTAACAATATAAACACTGACGTGCAATCCAACTACCCAGCAACCTGGCACTAGACAGGGGCTTTTCTAAGCTAATTATGTCTGTGGGGTTTTTTTTTCTCCTCTTACAATGCTTTGGTTTCTAGGGTTGCTAGGATACTGACGGGATTCTAAAAAGTTTGATCTCACAGGGAGTATAGCTGGTAATGGTAAATTAAGCTGTTATACATAAAGGTGGATTAAAGTGGTGTACTTTACCACTGGTTATAATAGGGTGAAGGAGGGGTTTGTGACCCCAATTAGGGTCTGCGGAGGGGGAGAAGGAGTCTGGGGTAGGGTTCTGAGAAAATATTAAAAAGGAAAAGAAATAATAATAAGACAAAATGTTTAAAACATTTTACTGAGTGTAAATGATGATAGGCTAAAATGTTGTACGTGGTAATACATAACACGCATGTGTAAATGATGGTAAACTAAAATGACGTGTGGGATAATACATTACACATGTGTAAAAGATAGTAGACTGGAGTGGCTTATATTGTGTTCTAGTTAGTCATACTGTTCAAGATCACTCAGCGTTATTCTCCTACAGTCTTCATACCAAAGTTAAGACATCCGTCTTCTTAGTGCCGCACTCCTACAGTCTGGCTACCAAAGTTTTAGCTGTCTTCTTAGTGTTACACTCCTACAGTCTGGCTACCAAAGTTTTAGCTGTCTTCTTAGTGTTACACTCCTACAGTCTGGTTACCAAAGTTTTAGCTGTCTTCTTAGTGTTACACTCCTACAGTCTGGCTACCAAAGTTTTAGCTGTCTTCTTAGTGTTACACTCCTACAGTCTGGCTACCAAAGTTAAGACATCCATCTTCTTAGTGTTACACTCCTACAGTCTGGTCACCAAAGTTAAGACATCCATCTTCTTAGTGTTACACTCCTACAGTCTGGCCACCAAAGTTAAGACATCCATCTTCTTAGTGTTACACTCCTACAGTCTGGCCACCAAAGTTAAGACATCCATCTTCTTAGTGTTACACTCCTACAGTCTGGCCACCAAAGTTAAGACATCCATCTTCTTAGTGTTACACTCCTACAGTCTGGTCACCAAAGTTAAGACATCCATCTTCTTAGTGTTACACTCCTACAGTCTGGCTACCAAAGATTTAGCCGTCTTCTTTGTTACACAATACTACAGCCTGGCTATCAATGTTTGTATATGCTCTTTACGTAAAGGAAACAAACTTACTTTTACCCACTCACCATCCGATTCAGTGCCTTTATACCATGTTCATCAACGCCACATCTAGCACTGTGACGTCAAAAGTATAGAGAAATCCAATAATATTATCAAGGACAAGATGTTTTGAGGACTGCTCCCAGATCTAGACACTTCAGAGATCTGTATTGATCTTTTAATCCTTCAGAAGATAGGATCCCATGAATGTTTCAGAAATTTCTATTTCAGTCAGATCACGGAACCAGATCGTCAGACATACAAAGGGTATTTTTGTTGTCATATGGAACGTTCACATTTGTGCAAAACGAGGGTTGGGTGGATGGATGGATGGATGGATGGATGGATGGATGGATGGATGGATGGATGGATGGATGGATGGATGGAGCTTATAACAGAAACTGATGGAGAAGGAGATGGTAGCATTCTGAGGCCATATAACACTCTTTGATCCGGAGGGTTATTTTTTTTTTTTTGCTTGTAAAAGGTCATGTTAATTTTAACTGAACGAAACAATCCAGTGTCTGTGTGTATGAACATTTTGTGACCTGCGCTTAAAACCTGGTAAGTTCAAAACAGCAAGATCCTGGCGTGGTTTGACTTAAGACTACACAGTAAATTTCTTCATCATAAAGTTGGGGTATTTTGAAATAAATGACACTTTTGTTCATCGTAGAATTAAATCAATATAATGTTCTCTCATCTTCGATGATGAAAGCAGGAGAATATTATATGCAATCCCAGAAGAGATGTTCAAAGTTCAGTGTTAAGTAATTGTAGCAAAACATGAAGCACAGAAACACTTACCATCCATGATTGTGTCCAGGATAGGCTGTGTGTTATTTGTTGCTTGGGAAAATGTCAATACATAGCACACTTCGGCATGAAGCAGAAAATAAAATATCCTGATCTTCAACATTCTGGAGATTTCTAGCTTAATTCAGCTCACAAACGGAAGTCTTTAGCAACACATTTTGATTCTATTTTACTACTTTTTAACATTGTTACAGATCATCAGTTCTGTTGTTACTTATTGCATGTTCGCGATGGCTGTAAAGTGACTGGTTTTACATAGAAAAAAAAACACGCTAGTCTTTGCTTCCCTTGTTCAGAATTTAAACTCACAAGACGCGTTTACCCCCCCCCCCCCCCCCCCCAGTTTTTTAAAGAGCACATGCACAGCTAAACAATCTGGACTCCAAATTCCACTATAGATCCTAGCTAATGAACACAGTCCAAATTTTTGATATCAGTGTGAAAGAGAAACTGTGAACGGTGCAAACTTTGCTATCAGTGTGAAAGAGAAACCGTGACCGGTGCAAACGTTGCTATCAGTGTGAAAGAGAAACCGTGACCGGTGCAAACTTTGCTATCAGTGTGAAAGAGAAACCGTGACCGGTCTAAACTTTGCTATCAGTATGAAAGAGAAACCGTGACCGGTCTAAACTTTGCTATCAGTGTGAAAGAGAAACCGTGACCGGTCTAAACTTTGCTATCAGTATGAAAGAGAAACCGTGACCGGTCTAAACTTTGCTATCAGTATGATAGAGAAACCGTGACCGGTCAGAAAAAATAACTGCAAATCAAGGAAGGTAAAGACAGAAAAATCTGTGAAAAGATTCAAAGATTCAATCTTGTTATATATTTTTTCCATGACATTGATTGTCCCTTACTTTGTAGTTACTTTGACTCGCCTTTGAGCTTTTTTCTCTTTGAAGAAGTCCAGAATCACCAAACTAAGAGAACTTGACTCTGAAAGTCTCCAACTCACACAAATAATTTGACTCCAGTTATGTAGACGGAAAAATGTTAATCACGAGAAAATTCAAAGTGCATTTCTCTCCCAAATCACTAATACTGGATTAATATTACTCGTTTTCTTATAACTCTGACAGGAAACAGTGCACGTATTAATAGACGCGACTAGATTCGACTCCAACAATGACGAAGGCCTGGATGTTAAAGTAACTTTCATTTCAAACACTAGGGCCAAGTTCTATACATTTAACGATCCCAGAATTCCTGATGGCTCCTCCCACTTTTAGTTCTAAAATTAAACTTGAGAGAACAGTCAGAAGTTATAGAATTGTTATCGACCTGCGAGAGAGAGAGAGAGAGAGAGAGAGAGAGAGAGAGAGAGAGAGAGAGGAGAGAGAGAGAGAACAAAACCTACCCGGAGTAGTTCTAATTCCACCTTGAACGCAAGTTTTAACCACAATTAAACGTAGAATCAGACACTCAAAATATGACAGGTTATATGTTCACTCACTGCCTTCAGGACATATACAAAGTGCGGCCATATATTATGGCAAAGTTATCTGAATCTAACAAACAGTTTAATTTCGATTTATAAAACGTTTTTTTTTATCTTTTGTCTTGCCTACTTTTAAAGATGAGAGATAAGAGAAATGTTGACTGTGGTAAAATTAAAAATAAAAAATACAGTGTTGGAAATTAAGAAAATAACTTACATTATACAATACTTATCTGATATCCTTCCCATGTCGTTAAACATCACATAGAGCTCGGAAGGTAGTTCGCCAATTTTTCCTGTTTTCGGCAAGCTTTTCAATCTTATCACGGGATTTTATGCCTATTAATTTGGCCTCTCTTAACAATGTCCTCTTTAGAGTTTCACGTGGTCTGCCTCTTTTTATTTGGCCTGTTGTGTTCCACTTGATAGCTTGTTTTGGGATTCTCTGATCGTTTCTTCTCATCACGTGATCAACATATGTCCATCTCCTTTTCCTGATCACCCATGAGACTGGTTGTTGTTCAGTCATCTGTCTTATCTCTGCATTGTTCTTGAATTCGTTTCACTTGATGCCGAGTACTTTCCTTAGGCATTTGTTTTCGAAAGAGTAATTTCCTGTCTATTTCCTTAGTTGTTTTCCAGCTTTCACATGCATAAATGAAGGTGGATATTACATTTGAATTGAATAGTCTTGTACAATACACACATTGTAATTGTAGGACATTATAGGGAAAGGTAGGGGAGGGAGGGAGGAGGGGGGATTAGGTATGTGGCTAAAAGAAAATCCAAAATCTAAATGGGTTTAGCTCCAAGCACATATAATTTATTTTTTTATCTAAATATTCGTTATTATCATAATAGACCAGTAAAAGTTTGGGCATTACACTCTACTGTCTTGAAGGAAATAATGTCTTGATTACAATTACTATTTGACTATCATAAGTATCACAGACACTCAGACAGGAAATTTTACAGACACAATAGACAGGCAGATTGACAGGAAGAAAAAAAAAGACAGAAAGAGAGACTGACAGACAAACAGACAAGCAGACAGGCAAGCAGACAGGAGGGCGGTAAAAAGACAGACAGACAAGCAGGAAGGAGGGCGGGAAATGAGATAGACAAGCAGTCAGACAATCTGGCACGAGGGCAGGAAAGAGACGGACATACATGCAGACAAACAAACAGACAGACAGACAAGCAGACGGGGGGGAGATAAAGAGACAGACAGACGGATAGAGTGTATGACTGATTAAACTTTATTTGCAAAATGTGAAGAATTGAGTGCGCAGGTCAGTCTGACATTCTCCCTATTATCACATAACTTTCTTTCTATTTCAGACATTCTATATTCTTTAGTACAAATATATTGTGCATGTAGCTAATTAAAACTGAAGTAACAAAACCGAAATGACGAGACTAATATAACAAAACTATCACTTTTCACTTTTATCCACACGCTAAATATATGAAATAATTTACATTTTAATCTACAACTACTATGTAGTCAGAGAATTGAATTCGAAATCATTTACATTCAGTTCTGGCATTAAAGAACCTGGAAAGTTTATGAATGACAGGGGAGACAATATCTTGAAAATTAAGTCCCGACGTGTAGGAAGGGACATAGCTTTTACTTTCTTTTTTTTTAAAAACTAAGATGGAAGTGGATTTCAAAAATGTGCAGCAGAGTACGCAAGGCCTTTCTTAAACAGATCAAGTCTATGTTCTATAGATGAATATTGTTTGTGTGATGTTTGAACTTTGGGTGAGACAGACGGACATACATACATACATACATACAGACAGGCAGGCAGGCAGGTAGGTAGGTAGGCAGGTAGACAGACAGGCAGGTAGGCAGGCAGGCAGATAGATAGATATGTAGGTAGGTGTGTAGGTAGGTGTGTAGGTAGGTATGTAGGTAGGTAGGTGTGTAGGTAGGTGGGTGTGTAGGTGGGTGGGTAGGTAGGTAGGTAGGTAGGTAGGTGTGTAGGTAGGTAGGTAGGTGTGTAGGTAGGTAGGTAGGTGTGTAGGTAGGTAGGTAGATGTGTAGGTAGGTAGGTAGGTGTGTAGGTAGGTAGATAGGTGTGTAAGCAGGTGGGTAGGTAGGTAGGTGTGTAGGTAGGTAGGTAGATAGGTGGGTGGGTAGGTAGGTAGGTAGGTAGGTAGGTAGATAGGTGGGTGGGTAGGTAGGTAGGTGGGTGGGTAGGTAGGTAGGTAGGTAGGTGGGTGGGTGGACGGATAGACGGACAGATATAGATAGGTAGATAGACAGACAGACAGATAGATAGATAGATAGATAGATAGATAGATAGATAGATAGATAGATAGATAGATAGATAGATAGATAGATAGATAGATAGATAGATAGATAGATAGATAGATAGATAGATAGATATGAATTTGAAAAGTTAGGAAAAAAACTTTGATAGACCAGAATAAACTGTTAGATTTTACGGTGTGCCCGAAATCATCGTTTATTCCTTGTCGCAACAAATCAGAACTACGACGACTTGATTAGAATTCACAGAAAGTCGACAACTCTGAAGTCGATTTACACAAGTGGGCTGTTAATTCTCCATCTCTTTTCCATAACAAAGATGGCAGAATCCGCAAGACAATGCTCTCATGTGTACATACGGTTAATGAGAAAAGTCGAGCAGAGTTGGACAAAACACAAAATGCTCGTCGAGTCTTTATTGCTGAGTGAATTGTAATGTTGGACTTGTTGTGGCAGGAGTTGCAGAGATTAATCTTTGAAAATTAGACAAAAATGAATTCTGCTGGTGATTATTTTCTTTCTATTGTGATGATAATTCGCTGCCAGCGATTCAGAGCTTACAGTAACGAACTTGTGTGTCTCTGCTTCGACCTGGCGTTGGAATGCAGAGTGGGATTGTCTAAATCGATAGCAGTGGCGATTTCTCGTAATAAAAAACAATGGCTATGTTTCTATCGTCCTCCAGCTAGTAAAGATTCTCTGAGGTGCTACGAAGTGTGTGCACTTGTACAGAGGCACACCTTTCAAAGCTGAGATTGGAGCATCTATGCACGTATCTGGCGTGCAGTGGTTAATATATAACAAGATCATTCTCATCATAACTCTCACCATGGCGTAGTCATTTGAGAAGTGTTCTTCATAGGTCAACCTTGATATTTTAAGCAAAATCCACTCCTCATCCGACACGAGACTAGTAATCGAGATCATTACATCGTCGCCTGGAGAGAATCCAGTTCTGGTGTTCATGGGGTATGAATGAAAAAGAAGACAATGCTAGTTTAGTTTCTGTGACATTCAGTATCGGTACTTACATAATGAGGCTTTGAGCCTTCACCTGCATGATTCGTCTGTTTGTTATAAAAACAGGCTTCATAATGACTTTATGTTACATGATTCATCTGTTCATGTTATAAGAACAAGCTTCATAATGAACTTATGTTATATGATTCATCTGTCTATGTTATAAAAACAGGCTTCATAATGACCTTATGTTACTGAAACGAGTAGTTGATAACGTAAGTGACATATGGAGCATCATTCTGCCCAAAACTTTTCTCGTGCCTGGTTCTAACCAGCGTTTGACTGACATTTTACACCACAGCTGCAGCAAGTTATGTTCATACACAGGTTCTGTTTTTTTTTAAATATCTCCAGCAACTGAATGTTAGTTCTGCTACGACCCAGCAGTTTGTTCTTACAAAGTTTTTCCCCTGTTGCACTAATCACAGGGAACTGCTGATCAGCTTTTAAGACAAGATGAGTATCTCACATTCAGATATGCAGCAGATCTGCAATGAATACTGCTGTAATATCGGTAGCGAAGAACGTTTGTTCCGTGAGCTGTCTTACGATACCTATCTGAGAATTTATTCAGGAGATCTTCTCCCATCCTTCACTCTCACGAGGCACCTGCGAGACACTGAGTCTGACAGCCACATATAGATCTGTTTATTGTCATATCGTGACAAATGGACGACTAAATTCCGTACGCTTAATGCGAGAACAGAACACTGAGTCCCTCTTAAGGTCGTCAATGTCAAGAACCTAATGGTGTAATTTACATTTTTTACACGTAGAAGATATTAACTCTTAAACCACGAGATCAAAAATCCATGACCACACAAAGAGCGTCATAATAAATGTATCAGATATATTTCTACCGAAGAACGCACAGGGCGTTAGTATCACGATTATTTTGTTTAATTAAATCTCCAAGAACCGGAACTTTAAGCTATTTTTAGAATCTGGAGAGCTCCACCTGCTAAAAGAGGGAGCATGAACTATAAAAGGTGGGATGAAATTTGTCATGAATCCACTTTATCAGCCCATACTTGTGTCTTGATTAATCAAATCAGACACTTTTCTCGACAAAATTAGTATTTATGACTGCATGGTGATGTGCACCAGAGTAGTGCTTACCACACGGCTGTGAATGTAATATGTGAAAACAGAATCTCCGCATAAAAAAGTAGTCCCGTATAAACGAAACTCGTCGCATCTGAAGTCTATTTTGATATAGTCTAAATGATATTTGCTTATTTAGATAAGAACAGTGACATAAATTTTGTATCTATACGTCCATTCAGTCGGGAAGATACTGACACAAGTAAATAAGATGAGTTACCACGGAACAATAATAACAGCTGATGGTAAATTTAACAAATGAAATAAAATCACGAATAAGTAAGGCATAAGCAGCTTTCTGTGATATAAGAAAGAAATTGGCCAATAAGAAAATGTCCATAAAGGTGAGGAAAAGAGTTTTGGCATTGCTATGTAGAATCAATATTGTTACATGGTTGCGAAAACTGGATAGTCAACAAAACATTGCAAATAAACTGGAAGCAACAGAGAAATGGTTTTGGAGAAAGATGCAAAAATACCACAGAAAAATAGAAAAAACACGAAGAGGTCTCGAAAGAAGTTTTAGAACAAGGACAACAGGTTAAAACATAAGATAAATACAGTCAAACTTTCCTGAACATGCCACTAGAAGACAGAAGTTAGAGAACTTGGTTAATGACTGGAGAATTCAAGGGACAAAGGAAGAGAGGATGACCAAGAGAAAAATATCTCAGAGGGCTGACCGAGTGCCATGGAATAAGAAATGCATCTGAACTCTTCGGTAATACCAAGGACCGCACAAGATGGAGAAGCATAATGGCCAACGCTACATGGCTCGGTACGTAACAGTAACAGCGAGGAAGAATCCACGAAATAAATCAGATCCACATAATTTTACAATGAGAACAACGTAGGTATCCATCAGTGCCTCGCTAGTCACACTGTCCAGTTGTTTTATTAATTATGACATTTTCTAGCTACAAAAACCTGCAGTATTAATGGCGTGTCTCGGGCGTTACTTTCTCTCACGCGATGAGCAATGCTTAGACCTCGTTTCCGCCTCGGTACAAGAGTGGAAAGAAGATTAAGTGATTGATTTTAGGACTGATAACATCACGTCTAACAACTGTAGGTCACCCCTCCTTGTTTCTGAACGAGCTGTATGAATCGATAGTGACGCCCATTTCTTGTAATGAGAGCATTGGCTTTCCTGTCATCGTCCTCCAGACGGTAAAGATTCTCGCAGGTGCTACGAAGTGTGTGTACCTGTGCTGAGGCACCCCTTTCAACGGGAAAACAGTAACCCAGGTAGCGTTGCTATGGGGACACTTCTTGTCAATCACACAAAAGCCGCACAAGATCCTGTTTACCTCGCTGCTCCATATTTTAGGTTGCTGTGACATAGAGCCTAGACAACCGAGTAGGGATGGAGCGGGTCCCCACCTAGTACCCCTAATTTACCCTCACAAATTCCCACAAACGTTACGTTAATGACGTCTTTTACGGTAGCGTCTATTATTGGACATGAGCATATTTTAAAACCTTTTCCTATCCTATTTTAACAACTGATTAAACTATGGAGTTTTAGCTCTTGCAGGGCCCCATGTACTGTCTAGTTCCCACCACCATCGAATAACTAGTTCCTGACTATCGAACAATTAGTTCCTTCACTATGGAACAACTACTTCCCTCCACTATGGAAAAACGAGTTCCCGCCACTATGGAACAACTATTTCCCGCCACTATAGAATAGTTAGTTCCCACCACTTTCGAACAGCTAGTTCCTTACACTATCAAGTGGACGCTACTTATCTTACACTATAAAGTGGACGCTACTTGTCTTACACTATCAAGTGGACGCTACTTGTCTTACACTATCAAGTGGACGCTACTTGTCTTACACTATCAAGTGGACGCTACTTATCTTACACTATAAAGTGGACGCTACTCATCTTACACTATCAAGTGGACGCTACTTGTCTTACACTATAAAGTGGACGCTACTCTCATCTTACACTATAAAGTGGACGCTACTTGTCTTACACTATCAAGTGGACGCTACTTGTCTTACACTATAAAGTGGACGCTACTTGTCTTACACTATCAAGTGGACGCTACTTGTCTTACACTATCAAGTGGACGCTACTTATCTTACACTATAAAGTGGACGCTACTCATCTTACACTATCAAGTGGACGCTACTTGTCTTACACTATAAAGTGGACGCTACTTGTCTTACACTATCAAGTGGACGCTACTTATCTTACACTATCAAGTGGACGCTACTCTCATCTTACACTATCAAGTGGACGCTACTTATCTTACACTATAAAGTGGACGCTACTTGTCTTACACTATCAAGTGGACGCTACTCTCATCTTACACTATCAAGTGGACGCTACTTGTCTTACACTATCAAGTGGACGCTACTCTCATCTTACACTATCAAGTGGACGCTACTTATCTTACACTATCAAGTGGACGCTACTCTCATCTTACACTATCAAGTGGACGCTACTCTCATCTTACACTATAAAGTGGACGCTACCTGTCTTACACTATCAAGTGGACGCTACTTGTCTTACACTATCAAGTGGACGCTACTCTCATCTTACACTATCAAGTGGACGCTACTCTCATCTTACACTATCAAGTGGACGCTACTCTCATCTTACACTATCAAGTGGACGCTACTTGTCTTACACTATCAAGTGGACGCTACTCTCATCTTACACTATCAAGTGGACGCTACTCTCATCTTACACTATCAAGTGGACGCTACTCTCATCTTACACTATCAAGTGGACGCTACTCTCATCTTACACTATCAAGTGGACGCTACTCTCATCTTACACTATCAAGTGGACGCTACTCTCATCTTACACTATCAAGTGGACGCTACTCTCATCTTACACTATCAAGTGGACGCTACTCTCATCTTACACTATCAAGTGGACGCTACTCTCATCTTGCACTATCAAGTGGACGCTACTTGTCTTACACTATCAAGTGGACGCTACCTGTCTTACGCTATCTAGGGTGAATAATAAGAAAAATAGACATAATAGCATAATAAGATTCTCGTTGTTTCCTATGTGTAAAAATTTATAACTGTAACCATAACCTGAAATTACCTTTATGTAAGAAAGTGTTCGTTTATTTGTTGTTATTGTCATCCAGTATGCATGAGACATTTGCAGGAGACCATGTGTGTACGTTTGTGTCTCAAAAATCTGGTACCTGCGGGAAACTATCTTAGCAACCGAATCTCTGTTTCATGACCTCGTTCGCTTTCCGGGCGTCACAATTTTCGGCCAGACGGGCATCGATAGCTTTGCTGTCACACATGTATTTTAAGGGGTGCAAGATAGCGGAGGTTATAAATGCGGTGTTCTCTCGAGGCTAGAAACAAACCTTACTCCTCGTGCACTGCAGCGTGGATAAGACACTCCACCCAGAACATATGATCATGAAGGACCGTATAAGAAATATGTAACAAAAAATTAAATAAATTTGTTAGTCCCTACTGTTAGTACACCCACCCTCCCCCAGCGCCGACCTCTCATTTATTATTACTTTTAATGAACCCCCCCCCCCCCCGGTATGTTTATCGTAGAAGAAAGCAACATAGAAACACATGGAACTACTTACACCTGTTTGATATATCTGGCTACCCTTTTTGTATTCAGAGATGAGAATATTTCCAGAGGAAGAACAAGAACAAAATCAAATTAAATTTTAAAATAAACTTTTTTTTTGTCCAAGAAAGACGGCAGAAGAAGTGTTTTGTTATGTAGTTCATACGCTTGTAACTGAAGCTGTTCTATATTCAGCGAAAGTAAAAAAAAAAAGGTAGTTCATGAAACATAGCACAGGTAATAGAACAAACATAGCACAGGTAATAGAACAAACATAGCACATGTAATAGAACAAACATAGCACAGGTAATAGAACAAACATAGCACAGGTAATAGAACAAACATAGCACAGGTAATAGAACAAACATAGCACAGGTAATAGAACAAGTGAAGAATGCAAGAAAAAGAAAACAGGAAAGAAACTGAGACAAGAATTCATAATGCCAATAAAGTTTCCTAGTAAATCATATCGGAAGGTGTATATGATCAACAAAGAAAACAGTTTAACGAAAGCATCACTTGACTCTGACCTTGACTGCAAGTCACAAACGCTGACTTTGAGAGCGAGAAGCGTTGAGGTTATGGTCAACAAGTTTCAGCTATTGTTTCCATCCCGTGCTACGTTTTATGATAGAATGAAAATATAACGAAATCTATTTCCATCTTTTACTTTTAATTAGGAAGATTTTTCTCTGTATCTTATAGTTGTTATATCAGGACTCAAAGGATCTACAAGCTTAAGGTGGACCAGCGTTAATATGGTTAAATTTTGTTGTATCCGTAACAATATTAAGGTTACATTTTACAGCATCTATAGAAATAGCGTAGTTGAATGTTGCTGTATCCGTAACAACAGCTTGATTAAATTTTACTGTAATCGTAAGAATAGCATGGTTAAATTTTGTTGTATCCGTAACAATAGCATGCTTGAATTCCCTGCATCCGTAACAATAGCGTGGTTAAACTTCGCTGTATCCGTAACAACAGAGTGGAACGTGGAATAAATGCATAATTAAAAACTAAAATTGTCAGAAGTATGAACACAGTTTTATCAAAAGAGAAAGATATAAAGAAGAAAATAATTCTGTACATTTTTCACTGGAAAAAATAATTTCCAGCTTTGGCCTCGTTGCCTCACGGGAGGTAATCCTGTTAACATTTCAGCCGGTCAGCAAACCCATTTTATTATCTATTTCCCTTGCGTATCTGAGGTCGGGGTTAAGGTTCAAAGGTTAAGATTTTGGTCACCTTCTATACAGACGAATTAAAAAGTAACCATAAATCAAGGGACGTAACCACTGAAAAAAAACTTGAACAAACTCAAGAACGAGTTAAAAAGTATTTTCACATATAATCAAAGATTATGTCCCTTGATTTGCGTTTACTATTTGACTCGAACTCTTACATATAATTATGGGACACTGGTAATGATTCGCTAGAAGACGAAGCTTGTTTACAGACTGTTCATCTTAATGTTGTCAAAATGTCACATCGCTGCCACATTTATCACTCACAGACGACATGACATTTGGCAATATTATGAAATCAATAAAGTATTAGGTTTGACATTTGCGCGTGGTATAGATTTTTTCCTGTGGTTTCTGCCGGCGTTTGGGGACGTGTTACCGACACCCATCGCTGAAAGTGATTCTGCCATTCTGGTTCATTCGACCTTGGAGCATACGGTAGTTCCTGGCCACTGATGTAACTACAATACAAGCATTCTCCCTATCAACTGCCCGTTTACATCATTCCTCAGTCAACTACTAACAAACTTACATCATTCCTTAATCAACTACTAACAAACTTACGAGGGGTGATTTATAAGTTCGCGGCCTAAGGTACAATGGATTATTTCTGGACAACTTTTTGGGGTTATTTCTCAACATAGTCCCCTTTCAAGTTTATGCGCTTAGCCCAACGATCCTGGAGCATACGGATCCCTTCTTTGTAAAAGTCAGCATCTTGTGCCAGTAGAAAGTGGTCTACAGCGTGAATAACGTCATCATCTGAAGCAAATCTGCGGCCACCGAGCTCCTTTGAGTTTGGTAAATGGTAATATTCCGAAGAACCAAATCTGGGGAATAAGGAGGATGTTCAAGAAGCTGGAAGCCGCATTCATGAATGGCAGCCATTGCCATCACCGACTTGTCAGCATTGTCTTGATGAAAGTTGACTCCTCTCGTCAATTTCCCTCTACGCTTTTCCTTCAATTTGACCCGCAGTTGCTTCACAAGATTAGCGTAATAGGCCCCGGTGACCGTTTTGTCCTTGTGAAGATAATCTACCAATAGCATACCTTTTGAATCCCAAAAGATAGAAGCCATTACTTTTTGCAGGCAGAACCACTCTTGGTTTCTTTGGAGGTAGGGATCCATGATGTTTCCACTGCTTTGACTGTTCTTTGGTTTCTGGTTGAAAATGATGAACCCAAGTCTCATCAGTAGTCACAAATTGCTGAAGAAATTTTTGCAGAAAAAATGGCCAAAATTGTCTCTTGACATGTTGAGACGCTGTTGTTTGTGATTAGCTCTAAGAAGTTTCGAGACCCATCGAGCAGAGACATTTGTCATTTGAAGATCATTGTGAATAATGGCATGAACACGTTCCTGAGAGATACCCAACTCAGTAGCAATGTACCGCTCAGTCAGTCATCGATCCTCCATTGTCATGTCATGGATTCTGCCGGTGGTTTCATCGATGGTTACCGTTCTTGATCTTCCTGGACAGAGATCATCTTCCAGACTCTATCTTCCATGTTTGAATTGAGCTGCCCATTTCTTCACTATGCTGTAAGAAGGGGCACTCTCCCCTAGAGTCTTCACCATATCCTCGTAGATCTCCTTCGATGATAAGCCCTTGATGCAGAGATAGCGAATGACTGCTCGATGAGAAATGTTATCCATTTTCTCAATTTCCGCCACCCTTTTCCACTTCAGTAGCCTGTAAAAAAATTGGTTGCAGTTAATTTTTGGAAACTTGATGTTTAATCTTATATTAACTTATCTACAAATGCAACTAATATCAACTGAGTGTTTCAAGTATTTGTACCTTAGGCCACGAATTTATCAATTAACCCTCGTACATCACTCCCCAATCAGTTACTGGCCCATCTACATCACTCCCCTCTCTAATAGTTATTCATTTACATTATTCCCTCGTCAACTACTGATCCATTTACATTACTTCCCAGTGAACTACTGATCTATTTACAACATCCATCCATCAAATGCTAATCATTTACATTAATTACTGCCTCATCAACTATTAATCTACTTACAACATTCCTCCATTAACTACTGGCCCCTTTAGAATACACTCTCCTATCAACTGCTGATGTACTTACAACACTCTTCTATCAGCTATTGATGTGCTTACAGCACTTTTCTATCAACTACTGATGTACTTACAACATTCTTCTATCAACTACTGATGTGCTTACAGCACTTTTCTATCAACTACTGATGTACTTACAACACTCTTCTATCAACTACTGATGTACTTACAACACTCTTCCATCAACGTGTTACCAATACGCACCTTCAATGATGCCAAATTAAAAGACATTTTTTTTTTAAATTTAAAGGCCAGGAAATTCTAACAAATGACACCAATAGAGACATTTATTTGTTGGAATACTACATTATTAAACAGAACATCAATAAAACAAATCGCACATCAAATTCTTCCATTCCCTGACAGGGCTACGACCAAAACTTTATTTCCTGCCTCTTTTTGCAATGCAGAAATCCCCATTACGCCTTTATAACACAAAAAAAAAACGGTCCCAATTGTTTATTTTTATCCTGTATGTGCTTGCTGCTCTATTATCTTATCTGTTTACTGTACAAGTAATATCATCATAAGTGGTAAGCATTTTTTACCCTCGTTCTAGTGATAGCCAGCCTGAACTTGTTTATTTGTCAACCCAGGATGCCTGCTTCTGGAATGTGGTGTTTAGAGTGTCATTTATGACATGGGCCCCTCATCTCTTCGGGTGGCCTCCTCTCTGGTTTCCTAAAAACCATGGCCTCTTCTATTGTTCTCTCTGTTATCGCGTCGTTTTCTCAGTGTTTCTCAATCCGGAGCAATGTTAACCTGGGGTGAGGCGGTGGGGGGAGGTACAGGATAATTGAAAAGGGCCACATGTGAAAGGTAAACTGTAGAAATGGGTACCTGACTTCTTCTAGAGTTGGGGAAGGAAAGGCAGCCAGGTGTGATACTGACCATATCACCCTCTAGTGTGCTGACAGGTCAATGAAAATATGGGCACTAAGACCATATCTCTATGTGCCTCTAAGGCAGGTGAAAGGCTTGTAACAAGGGGGCCACAACTTGTCGAGGAGGCCACGGAAAATCAAAGTATTTTATATTGTAAATACTGTCTTCTTGATGTCAAGAAAAAGAATCGTACCTGTCACTCTCCCTGTCCGTATCCGAGACTGGGAGCCTTGCGTCATAGATAGATGTCAACTCTGCCCAGGTGCCTGTAGGCTTCTCATCCTGGTCGGCGTCCTTTTTTTCCTCTTCGTGCTTATAGTAGTGATCCCACTTTTGGAAAGACCATTTCAACTCCACTTCCAATTTGTGATAGCCAGTAACTTGACTTATTTAGGTCGGTCTGCCCGCTGCCCTCAACAGACCTCTCGGTGGAGTCTCTAGCACAGGACCCCGTTGTTGTTATTGATATCGACACTGAACATCTGTTAAGCTGAAACACGTCTATAAAGTTACTGAAACTAACTTTGTTAAGAAAGATAAAGTAGATCATTGCCAAAGAGCTAGTCAACATCCAATATAATCTTGTGTTTGTGTGTTAGTACAGGTGTCCTTAATCTCCTACAGTTTCTTAAATCAGCAGGGAATCTTCGCGTTTTCAAATGTATATTTGGTATCCGAAAGTTTATATTAAATATTATTTTATAGAAGCAAAAATATGAATAGATAAAACTAGCACGTGTTGTTGTTTTCTTTCTTATCAGAACGGCCATGGCTAGCTCGTTAAAAAATAAATGTCCATAAAACTCAGTTTATTGTACAAAGAGATTATTATGGCATTTCTTAGAAAACTGAAACTGTACACAAACATTGGACGTCTGGGATTTGCTCAGCTTTCTTCTCTAGCTGCCATAAGTTCTAAATTAAAAGAGGATTTCACAGCTCTGCACGTGGAACATTTGAAGCAGCTAATTTCTTATATGAAAGTTCGTTTCTGGGATCTGTTGAATATGGATATTCTGGCGTGGATGAATCTGCAGTGAATGTTGTTTATGGAAGAAGAGCAAAAATATCAGAAGACTAGGCAAGTTTTAAAAGAGAAAAACATAACTTCTGGGTAAACAGCACAGTTTCCAAGAAGTTTCCACAGCTTTGAGAGAACGGGAAACTATTGTTACCCACGTCATGTTTGGTAAAATTTGATTTCAGTCGCGTTAAGTTATGTGTTAACACAAATACACAGCAAGTCAGGACACAGTCAACAGGAAAGATCCTCGCTGTCACTCACCTCAAGAAAACCTCTCATAAAAAAAACAAACTCGCATCACTTCATCAGCTCAAGGATCACAACGGCCAAGTAATAAACTACACTGGCAGTAAAATTGTGAATGCAACTGTATGCTGTAAACCGCATTACTAAAAGTAGTATAAACAGAGACACAGAGTATGTTTGCACGGCGAGTGTATTGGTGTGACCTTCACATGTTATGACGCCTGGTGGCGCTGACACGGAAAAATAAAAGCAAAATCGGAATTGACCAGTGTGAAAAGGGCTGAGAAACACCGAAGAAGGATCATCTTTTTTTTTTTTGCTTGATGGGGCCCGAGTATCCTGATCCTCTTTTCATCCACTTGTAGTTCTTCTAAGACTTTCATCCACTTGTAGTTCTTCTAAAACTTTCATCCTCTTCTATTGTTCTCTCTGTTATCGCGTCGTTTTCTCAGTGTTTCTCAATCCGGAGCAATGTTAACCTGGGGTGAGGCGGTGGGGGGAGGTACAGGATAGTTGAAAAGGGCCACATGTGAAAGGTAAACTGTAGAAATGGGTACCTGACTTCTTCTAGAGTTGGAGAAGGAAAGGCAGCCAGGTGTGATACTGACCATATCACCCTCTAGTGTGCTGACAGGTCAATGAAAATATGGGCACTAAGACCATATCTCTATGTGCCTCTAAGGCAGGTGAAAGGCTTGTAACAAGGGGGCCACAACTTGTCGAGGAGGCCACGGAAAATCAAAGTATTTTATATTGTAAATACTGTCTTCTTGATGTCAAGAAAAAGAATCGTACCTGTCACTCTCCCTGTCCGTATCCGAGACTGGGAGCCTTGCGTCATAGATAGATGTCAACTCTGCCCAGGTGCCTGTAGGCTTCTCATCCTGGTCGGCGTCCTTTTTTTCCTCTTCGTGCTTATAGTAGTGATCCCACTTTTGGAAAGACCATTTCAACTCCACTTCCAATTTGTGATAGCCAGTAACTTGACTTATTTAGGTCGGTCTGCCCGCTGCCCTCAACAGACCTCTCGGTGGAGTCTCTAGCACAGGACCCCGTTGTTGTTATTGATATCGACACTGAACATCTGTTAAGCTGAAACACGTCTATAAAGTTACTGAAACTAACTTTGTTAAGAAAGATAAAGTAGATCATTGCCAAAGAGCTAGTCAACATCCAATATAATCTTGTGTTTGTGTGTTAGTACAGGTGTCCTTAATCTCCTACAGTTTCTTAAATCAGCAGGGAATCTTCGCGTTTTCAAATGTATATTTGGTATCCGAAAGTTTATATTAAATATTATTTTATAGAAGCAAAAATATGAATAGATAAAACTAGCACGTGTTGTTGTTTTCTTTCTTATCAGAACGGCCATGGCTAGCTCGTTAAAAAATAAATGTCCATAAAACTCAGTTTATTGTACAAAGAGATTATTATGGCATTTCTTAGAAAACTGAAACTGTACACAAACATTGGACGTCTGGGATTTGCTCAGCTTTCTTCTCTAGCTGCCATAAGTTCTAAATTAAAAGAGGATTTCACAGCTCTGCACGTGGAACATTTGAAGCAGCTAATTTCTTATATGAAAGTTCGTTTCTGGGATCTGTTGAATATGGATATTCTGGCGTGGATGAATCTGCAGTGAATGTTGTTTATGGAAGAAGAGCAAAAATATCAGAAGACTAGGCAAGTTTTAAAAGAGAAAAACATAACTTCTGGGTAAACAGCACAGTTTCCAAGAAGTTTCCACAGCTTTGAGAGAACGGGAAACTATTGTTACCCACGTCATGTTTGGTAAAATTTGATTTCAGTCGCGTTAAGTTATGTGTTAACACAAATACACAGCAAGTCAGGACACAGTCAACAGGAAAGATCCTCGCTGTCACTCACTTCAAGAAAACCTCTCATAAAAAAAAACAAACTCGCATCACTTCATCAGCTCAAGGATCACAACGGCCAAGTAATAAACTACACTGGCAGTAAAATTGTGAATGCAACTGTGTGCTGTAAACCGCATTACTAAAAGTAGTATAAACAGAGACACAGAGTATGTTTGCACGGCGAGTGTATTGGTGTGACCTTCACATGTTATGACGCCTGGTGGCGCTGACACAGAAAAATAAAAGCAAGATCGGAACTGACCAGGGTGAAAAGGGCTGAGAAACACCGAAGAAGGATCATCTTTTTTTTTTTTGCTTGATGGGGTCCGAGGATCCTGATCCTCTTTTCATCCACTTGTAGTTCTTCTAAGACTTTCGTCCACTTATAGTTCTTCTAAGACTTTCATCCACTTGTAGTTCTTCTAAGACTTTCGTCCACTTATAGTTCTTCTAAGACTTTCATCCACTTGTAGTTCTTCTAAGACTTTCATCCACTTGTAGTTCTTCTAAGACTTTCATCCACTTGTAGTTCTTCTAAGACTTTCATCCACTTGTAGTTCTTCTACGACTTTCATTCACTTATAGTTCTTCTAAGATAAGTGTACTTTGCTGCTCTTTTAACCCTCAAGAAATTCTGCGGGCTCTTTAACATCTCATCAAAAGATGTCCTCTCTCTGTTATGTCTGCTCCAGCGTCCACGATTCGTACCTATAGATGGGGTCCTCTCTCTGTTATGTCTGCTCCAGCGTCCACGATTCATACCTATAGATGGGGTCCTCTCTCTGTTATGTCTGCTCCAGCGTCCACGATTCTCACATATAGATGGGGTCCTCTCTCTGTTATGTCTGCTCCAGCGTCCACGATTCATACCTATAGATGGGGTCCTCTCTCTGTTATGTCTGCTCCAGCGTCCACGATTCTCACATATAGATGGGGTCCTCTCTCTGTTATGTCTGGGCCAGCGTCCACGATTCACACATATAGATGGGGTCCTCTCTCTGTTATGTCTGGGCCAGCGTCCACGATTCTCACATATAGATGGGGTCCTCTCTCTGTTATGTCTGGGCCAGCGTCCACGATTCTCACATATAGATGGGGTCCTCTCTCTGTTATGTCTGGGCCAGCGTCCACGATTCTCACATATAGATGGGGTTCTCTCTCTGTTATGTCTGGGCCAGTGTCCACGATTCTCACATATAGATGGGGTTCTCTCTCTGTTATGTCTGGGCCAGTGTCCACGATTCTCACATATAGATGGGGTTCTCTCTCTGTTATGTCTGGGCCAGCGTCCACGATTCTCACATATAGATGGGGTTCTCTCTCTGTTATGTCTGGGCCAGCGTCCACGATTCTCACATATAGATGGGGTCCTCTCTCTGTTATGTCTGGGCCAGCGTCCACGATTCTCACATATAGATGGGGTTCTCTCTCTGTTATGTCTGGGCCAGCGTCCACGATTCTCACATATAGATGGGGTCCTCTCTCTGTTATGTCTGGGCCAGTGTCCACGATTCACACATATAGATGGGGTCCTCTCTCTGTTATGTCTGGGCCAGTGTCCACGATTCTCACATATAGATGGGGTCCTCTCTCTGTTATGTCTTGGCCAGTGTCCACGATTCACACATATAGATGGGGTCCTCTCTCTGTTATGTCTGGGCCAGCGTCCACGATTCACACATACAGGCTGTTACTGAGAGGATTGTAAGACTGGTGTTTGCTGGTGCTGTGCCAGATATTCTTCGGTTAGAGCAGTCTTTTTCCAAGCAATGAATAATCTTCTTTTAAACTCTTCTTACCAGTCTCGTTTGTAAATGACCCAAGCATCCAAAACTTCTAAGACAGTTTGTCACTGTTGATTTTTATGTTTCTTCCTCGTTTTGAAGGTTATAGTGAAATTACTTTTCTTAGTCTTGAGAGAGAGAGAGAGAGAGAGAGAGAGAGAGAGAGAGAGAGCGAAAGAAAGAGAGAAAAGATATATATATATATAAAGAGAGCGAATGAGATATAGAGAGAGCGATATGTACCTATATTTATATATCTTACATATTACATCCTTCCCGTGCCGCTAAACGTCACATAGGCCCCGCATGGTAGTTCGCCAAGATTTTCTGTCCTCGGCGAGCTTTTCAACCTCATCAAGGGATGTTATGCCCACTGAACTGTCCTCTCTTAACAATGTCCTCTTTAGAGTCTCACGTGGTCGACCACTTTTTCTTCGGCCTGTTGTGTTCCACTTGATAGCTTGTTTGGGGATCCTCTGATTGTTTCTTCTCATCACATGACCGACATATGTCCATCTTCTTTTTCTGATCACCCATGAGACATGTTGTTGTTTGCTCATCTGTCTTATCTTTGCGTTGTATATATATATATATATATATATATATATGTCTCTGCTTTGATGTATCTTTTCACTGTCAGGATTATATTTGCAAATAGTATCTTATTCATCATTCGGAAAAGTTCCTATCCACTTATTTAGACTTCTCTTCAGCTTGTCTCATCATGCAGACTTACAGTTCTTCAACAACGCTAACTGCTCACTAAGCAA
Source organism: Achatina immaculata (assembly GCA_009760885.1). Classification (NCBI taxonomy): domain Eukaryota; kingdom Metazoa; phylum Mollusca; class Gastropoda; order Stylommatophora; family Achatinidae; genus Lissachatina; species Lissachatina immaculata. The sequence goes on along the minus strand of CM019719.1, from coordinate 67,207,488 downwards.
CTCGACAGAGTAGACCACGCAAAAACAAACCGTGAAATGGCTTGGACAAATACCAGCTCAGAACTAGAAACCCACAGGGTAATTCATACACAGCGGAAAATGATAGGTGTTTGCCTTGTGGAGTTCATTGATTCATGAACAGTGTTTAATCTCCCTTGTGTTGTGGTTTAGCTGCGTGTATCTGCCAGATATTTAACGATGCTGAATTCAGCTATCTATCGAGTTCGGCTTTTTATTCCTCTCTTTTTTTTCTTGTAATTTTCTGAAAATTTCCCCAACTAAGACCTCGGGGATGGGCGAGAATTGGAGATTTTTCTTCACTGAATATTTTTTTTTTTTAGTAAAAGAAGAAAAAAAATATGTAGGATAGGCTCGGCGCTGAATGTTAAAACTATATTTTCATTATCATGATAGGTTCATTGCAAAATGTTAAAACTGTATTTTCAATATGATCTTTTTTTCATTTTTGAAACTTGTTACAATGTTGTCTCCAACTAAACGGAAACGAAGTTTTCTGTGGACTGAAAATCTTGATGCCTGGAGTGGGATGGGGAGTCGTCTAGGTCGAGTTTTCTCTCATTTTTAAAGTGGTTAAATAAAAAGCCTTCCACTGCTAAAGGCCGACTCATAGCCCGTGCCCAAGTTAGAGAACAGATAAACCGACGTCTGGGGTCGAGGGTCAGTCAAGGTATTATGTCGTCCAGCTCCCATTCTCTCTGTCACGTGTTCTTAACGGGGGGGGGGGGGGAAGAAGAGAAGAGATCATTCGGGGGAGAGGGGGGTATCAACCTGTACGCAACTTTCTAAAGACTGCTGGATTAGATTTATCCCTGTTTTGCACTTAGCTATCGTCTGTGAAACAAGCCAAGCTAACCAGTGTTATCTTTTTAAGCCATACTGGCTAATGGTGATGATGATGATGATGGTTTTTATTGTATCTTGAGTGTTCATATTACGCAAGGGAAAGAAATGCAGCCTAACGAATGTTTACAATGTCGATGTACAAAACTTTTAGCTAACATATTGGGTTACGAAAGTTTGTAAATTGTAAATCTGTAATCATTTTTAGCCTTCTCCTTGTAATTTTGTTGCTTAAATTTGCCAGATGGTCTCCATTACCGTGTTTTTGCTGAAATTGTTCATTTCCTTTTATCTGTCAGGGATGGCACAAACTGGAAAGTAGGGTTTGACGTTGAGACGAAGTAAACGACTGATGTACTTGCAGATGTAGAAATCCAGGTGGTTTGTTGAAGGTAAAAGTGGATTATATTTTGTCTTCTTGAAATGATATGCGGGTACGTGCAGACGGTGTGGGGGTGGGATTTGGGGAAGGGGTGGCCAGGGAGGAAGAGAGAAAGAGAGAGAGAGAGAGAGAATGTGGAGCTGTAATATTTCCTACACACGCCATCATCACGTGCAATACGGGTAGATATTGGCGGCCATGTTCCTCTACAGATCTCGGTCCCTATTTTTCATCGGCTTCATTTTGTGGTTTTCTAGCATAACACGGCGTTATACTGTTTATGATACTTTCTCTCTTGGCCTCTCACTGTCTCTTTTCTCATTGATCATTTCCAGTTGTTTTGATGATTTCAAGTCATCCCCTCCTCATTATATATCAAATGAATGAGGATTATTATTTTCTACTGAATTTACTTAGTTCTGTATGCAGAATATCATCGATGAAATTCATCACTTGAACAAGATACATCCAGTTTATTACAGCTTTGTTTCTCTGGACTTAATGGCCAATGAAAAGCTTGTTGTAGTCGTCTTATATATGTCTCGGCTTTGATGTATATTTTCACTGTCAAGATTATATTTGCAAATAGTATCTTATTCATCATTCGGAAAAGTTCCTATCCACTTATTTAGACTTCTCTTCAGCTTGTCTCATCATGCAGACTTACAGTTCTTCAACAACGCTAACTGCTCACTAAGCAACTCGACAGAGTAGACCAAGCAAAAACAAACCGTGAAATGGCTTGGACAAATACCAGCTCAGAACTAGAAACCCACAGGGTAATTCATACACAGCGGAAAATGATAGGTGTTTGCCTTGTGGAGTTCATTGATTCATGAACAGTGTTTAATCTCCCTTGTGTTGTGGTTTAGCTGCGTGTATCTGCCAGATATTTAACGATGCTGAATTCAGCTATCTATCGAGTTCGGCTTTTTATTCCTCTCTTTTTTTTTCTTGTAATTTTCTGAAAATTTCCCCAACTAAGACCTCGGGGATGGGCGAGAATTGGAGATTTTTCTTCACTGAATATTTTTTTTTTTTAGTAAAAGAAGAAAAAAAATATGTAGGATAGGCTCGGCGCTGAATGTTAAAACTATATTTTCATTATCAGGATAGGTTCATTGCAAAATGTTAAAACTGTATTTTCAATATGATCTTTTTTCATTTTTGAAACTTGTTACAATGTTGTCTCCAACTAAACGGAAACGAAGTTTTCTGTGGACTGAAAATCTTGATGCCTGGAGTGGGATGGGGAGTCGTCTAGGTCGAGTTTTCTCTCATTTTTAAAGTGGTTAAATAAAAAGCCTTCCACTGCTAAAGGCCGACTCATAGCCCGTGCCCAAGTTAGAGAACAGATAAACCGACGTCTGGGGTCGAGGGTCAGTCAAGGTATTATGTCGTCCAGCTCCCATTCTCTCTGTCACGTGTTCTTAACGGGGGGGGGGGGGGAAGAAGAGAAGAGATCATTCGGGGGAGAGGGGGGTATCAATCTGTACGCAACTTTCTAAAGACTGCTGGATTAGATTTATCCCTTTTTTTGCACTTAGCTATCGTCTGTGAAACAAGCCAAGCTAACCAGTGTTATCTTTTTAAGCCATACTGGCTAATGGTGATGATGATGATGATGGTTTTTATTGTATCTTGAGTGTTCATATTACGCAAGGGAAAGAAATGCAGCCTAACGAATGTTTACAATGTCGATGTACAAAACTTTTAGCTAACATATTGGGTTACGAAAGTTTGTAAATTGTAAATCTGTAATCATTTTTAGCCTTCTCCTTGTAATTTTGTTGCTTAAATTTGCCAGATGGTCTCCATTACCGTGTTTTTGCTGAAATTGTTCATTTCCTTTTATCTGTCAGGGATGGCACAAACTGGAAAGTAGGGTTTGACGTTGAGACGAAGTAAACGACTGATGTACTTGCAGATGTAGAAATCCAGGTGGTTTGTTGAAGGTAAAAGTGGATTATATTTTGTCTTCTTGAAATGATATGCGGGTACGTGCAGACGGTGTGGGGGTGGGATTTGGGGAAGGGGTGGCCAGGGAGGAAGAGAGAAAGAGAGAGAGAGAGAGAGAATGTGGAGCTGTAATATTTCCTACACACGCCATCATCACGTGCAATACGGGTAGATATTGGCGGCCATGTTCCTCTACAGATCTCGGTCCCTATTTTTCATCGGCTTCATTTTGTGGTTTTCTAGCATAACACGGCGTTATACTGTTTATGATACTTTCTCTCTTGGCCTCTCACTGTCTCTTTTCTCATTGATCATTTCCAGTTGTTTTGATGATTTCAAGTCATCCCCTCCTCATTATATATCAAATGAATGAGGATTATTATTTTCTACTGAATTTACTTAGTTCTGTATGCAGAATATCATCGATGAAATTCATCACTTGAACAAGATACATCCAGTTTATTACAGCTTTGTTTCTCTGGACTTAATGGCCAATGAAAAGCTTGTTGTAGTCGTCTTATACATATCTTATTATATATTATAATAATATTATACTATTAATATTATAATAATATCTAGATCTAGTTTTCAGTAAAAATCAAAAGTTTGAGTGTTTGTATTGTTTATGTGTGAAAGAAGAAGAAGACATCAAAGCGTGAGTGGTTGTGGTTGGGAGGGGGAAAAGGGGAGGGAGAGGGAGAGAGAGAGTGGGATAGAGACGGAGATAGAGTGGGGGGAGAGAGAAGGTGGGATAGAGAAGGAGATAGAGTGGGGGGAGAGAGAGGGTGGGATAGAGAAGGAGATAGAGGGGGAGAGAGAGGGTGGGATAGAGAAGGAGATAGAGGGGAGAGAGAGAGGGTGGGATAGAGAAGGAGATAGAGGGGGAGAGAGGGTGGGATAGAGAAGGAGATAGAGGTAAGAGAGAGAGGGAGAGAGAGGGTGGGATAGAGAAGGAGATAGAGTGGGGGGAGAGAGGGTGGGATAGAGAAGGAGATAGAGTGGGGGGAGAGAGAGGGTGGGATAGAGAAGGAGATAGAGTGGGGGGAGAGAGAGGGTGGGATAGAGAAGGAGATAGAGTGGGTGGAGAGAGAGGGTGGGATAGAGAAGGAGATAGAGAGAGAGAGAGAGGGTGGGATAGAGAAGGAGATAGAGGGGGAGAGAGAGGGTGGGATAGAGAAGGAGATAGAGGGGGAGAGAGAGGGTGGGATAGAGAAGGAGATAGAGGGGGAGAGAGAGGGTGGGATAGAGAGAGAGAGGGTGGGATAGAGAAGGATATAGAGAGGGAGAGAGAGAGGGAGAGAGAGGATAGAGAAGGAGATAGAGGGTGAGAGGGGAGAGAGAGAGTGGGATAGAGAAGGAGATAGAGGGGGAGAGAGAGAGGGTGGGTTAGTGTAGGAGATAGAGGGGGAGAGAGAGAGGGAGAGGGAGGGTGGGATAGTGAAGGATAGAGGGGGAGAGAGAGAGGGAGAGAGAGGGTGGGTTAGAGAAGGGAAGAGAGAGAGGGAGAGAGAGGGTGGGATAGAGAAGGAGATAGAGGGGGAGAGAGAGGATGGGATAGAGAAGGAGATAGAGGGGGAGAGAGAGAGGGAGAGAGAGGGTGGGATAGAGAAGAGATAGAGGGGGAGAGAGAGGGAGAGAGGGGTGGGATAGAGAAGGAGATAGAGGGGGAGAAAAAGGGAGAGAGAGGGTGGGATAGAGAAGGAGAGGGGAGAGAGAGGGTGGGATAGAGAAGGAAATAGAGAGAGAGGGTGGGATAGAGAAAGAGATAGAGGGGGAGAGAGAGGGAGAGAGAGGGTGGGATAGAGAAGGAGATAGAGGGGGAGAGAGAGCGTGGGATAGAGAAGAAGATAGAGGGGAGAGAGAGAGGGAGAGAGAGGGTGGGATAGAGAAGGAGATAGAGGGGGAGAGAGAGAGGGTGAGATAGAGAAGGAGATAGATGGGAAGAGAGAGAGGGGGTGGGACAGAGAAGGAGATAGAGGGAGAGAGAGAGGGAAGGAAAGAAAGGGAATGAGAAAGGGAGAGAGAGGGAGATAGACTGATTGAGCGACTGATTGATTGATTTGATTGATTGCTCTCTATTTCAAAAGTTTTAAGAAATCGGCACGCAAGCACGTCTGACATTCTGCTCTTTATCATGGAACTTTCACTCTGCTCTGAACATTCTACAAATATGCTGCTCATGTAACAAACATAATTAACAATAAAGTAACTACATACACATAAAAATGGCTTACTATATATACATATATTGGGGAAAAGAGAGAGGGAGAGAGAGGGAAAGAGACAGGGTGAGAGAGAGACAGAGAGAGAGACAGACAGAGAGAGATTTGACTACTCTTGGCTTTAACTGGATTTAATCTGGTTTTTAGATTTATTGGTAAATTTAAGCAGCTTCACTTAGATTTATCAGAACTTGTGGTAGTAGAGAACAGTGAGTGTTAGAACTTGTGGGAGCAGAGAACAGTAAGTGTTAGAACTTGTGGTAGTAGAGAACAGTGAGTGTTAGAACTTGTGGTAGTAGAGAACAGTGAGTGTTAGAACTTGTGGTAGTAGAGAACAGTAAGTGTTAGAACCTGTGGGAGCAGAGAACAGTAAGTGTTAGAACTTGTGGTAGTAGAGAACAGTGAGTGTTAGAACTTGTGGTAGTAGAGAACAGTGAGTGTTAGAACTTGTGGTAGTAGAGAACAGTAAGTGTTAGAACCTGTGGGAGCAGAGAACAGTAAGTGTTAGAACTTGTGGTAGTAGAGAACAGTGAGTGTTAGAACTTGTGGTAGTAGAGAACAGTGAGTGTCAGAACTTGTGGTAGTAGAGAACAGTGAGTGTTAGAACTTGTGGTAGTAGAGAACAGTGAGTGTCAGAACTTGTGGTAGTAGAGAACAGTAAGTGTTAGAACTTGTGGTAGTAGAGAACAGTAAGTGTTAGAACTTGTGGTAGTAGAGAACAGTGAGTGTTAGAACTTGTGGTAGTAGAGAACAGTGAGTGTTAGAACTTCTGGGAGCAGAGAACAGTAAGTGTTAGAACTTGTGGTAGTAGAGAACAGTAAGTGTTAGAACTTGTGGTAGTAGAGAACAGTAAGTGTTAGAACTTGTGGTAGTAGAGAACAGTGAGTGTTAGAACTTGTGGGAGCAGAGAACAGTAAGTGTTAGAACTTGTGATAGTAGAGAACAGTAAGTGTTAGAGCTTGTGATAGTAGAGAACAGTGAGTGTTAGAACTTGTGATAGTAGAGAACAGTGAGTGTTAGAACTTGTGATAGTAGAGAACAGTGAGTGTTAGAACTTGTGATAGTAGAGAACAGTGAGTGTTAGAACTTGTGATAGTAGAGAACAGTGAGTTTTAGAACTTGTGGTAGTAGAGAACAGTGATTTTTAGAACTTGTGGTAACAGAGAACAGTAAGTGTTAGAACTTGTGATAGTAGAGAACAGTGATTTTTAGAACTTGTGGTAGTAGAGAACAGTGAGTGTTAGAACTTGTGGTAGTAGAGAACAGTGAGTGTCAGAACTTGTGGTAGTAGAGAACAATGAGTGTTAGAACTTGTGGTAGTAGAGAACAGACTCCTTCTGGAGAACTACTGAGTATTGGTCCCAGAGGTATTCAGGGAAACGAATGAGTGTCTGTATAAACATATCACGATGAAAACCTACTGCCATTTCTAGATGTTGGACTCCCCAGTAAGTACAGGAATGAGTTGTTCATTGTAGCGAACTGTTGTTTCCCATTCAGTTATATGTATTAAAAGGGAGAGAAGATACCGTGGTCTTGAGTTTCCTTGTTTAAAAAGGGGAGAGTATCCATTAGTACCGGTTATTTCTCTTGTTTTATAGAATTATTCTTGAACTCCTTTTGAATTATTTAAATCGCTTTACAAAAATTTGTCAGTAATAATAACAATAATAGTAAGAAGAAAAAGAAGATGAAGGAAAATCGCCTCAATGCAATTTTATTCAGTTTTTTTTTTTTGGGTGAAAATTCAAATTTTAAACAAAATATAAACAGATCACAGACATAAATCTCCTGTAGAAATATGGCACATGTAAGACACTGCCCCAGGAGTTGATCACATGTAAGACATTGACCCAGGAGTTGATCACATGTAAGACACTGCCCCAGGAATTGATCACAAGTAAGACATTGACCCAGGAGTTGATTACATGTAAGACACTGACCCAGGAGTTGATTACATGTAAGACACTGACCCAGGAGATGATCACATGTAAGACACTGACCTAGGAGTTGATTACATGTAAAACACTGACCCAAGAGTTTATTACATGTAAGACACTGAACCAGGAGTTGATTACATGTAAGACACTGACCCAGGAGTTGATTACATGTAAGACACTGACCCAGGAGTTAATCACATGTAAGACACTGACCCAGGAGTTGATCACATGTAAGACACTGACCCAAGAGTTGATCACATGTAAGACACTGACCCAGGAGTTGATTACATGTAAGACACTGACCCAGGAGTTGATTACATATAAGACACTGGCCCAAGAGTTGATTACATGTAAGACACTGACCCAGGAGTTGATTACATGTAAGACACTGACCCAGGAGTTGATTACATATAAGACACTGACCCAGGAGATGATCACATGTAAGACACTGTCACAGGAGTTGATCGACACCAAATACAACCCAGTCATGGATGGGTCTGCAGAAAAAAGCTGTAAAAAATGGAGGTGGTGGAGTGTACATAAGATACACAGATGGGAGACAAACCAAAAAGGCCTTCGTCACGAAGAAAGATTTCCTCCAACTGCAGGGCCGAAACAACAGCCCTCCTTGAAGCTGTCAGAACACTTAAAACAGAAAACCAGCAGCCACCACACAAAATAGCCTTCTTCACGGACTGCAGGCCACTTCTAGAATCACTGAAAACAACAAAGAACCCACAGCAAACATACAGAAAATCACAACAGAACTGAAGGACCTTACACTGTCAACAACCGTGGTCCTACAATGGGTAACGTCCCACTGTGGAATAGCTGGCAGTGAAATAGCTGACAGCCTATCCAAAGCTGGCAGCAATCAAGATCAAACAAATCATCCAGTAAATGACCAAGAGGCGAAAACTATAATCCGTAACCAGTGCAGATCTGAATGGAAAAAACATCTGAAATCAAACAACGAACCAGATCAAATACACCAACTATAAAGGCACCAGCAAACCATCCTCTTTCACCCAAGGACATGCCACTGCAGACTACTGAGCCACCCACATCTACCACAATGTCTCATACAGACGAGTGTCCATGTGGTAGTGGAGTCCAGATTCTAGAACATTTCCTTCAAGAGTGCCCAAACCATGCGGACCTGAGGCGTGAGACATGGCCAGAGGACACAAGCTTGGGGTAAAAGCTTTGGGGCTCCTATCAGGATCTGGAGATCTGCGAGCTTTGCCATGTCTATGGGAATCAGGATCTGATGTGACCAACAACCTCAAACGAAGAAGAAGAAGAAAAAGGCACACGTGTTTATTTTTTTTTTCTGTGTAGACTTCCGTCTCCGGTTAGTGTGAGAGGGGTATCAGTGTGAGAGGGCGGTCAGTGTGAGAGGAGTATCAGTGTGAGAGGGCGGTCAGTGTGAAAGGGCGGTCAGTGTGAGAGGGGTATCAGTGTGAGAGGGCGGTTAGTGTGAGAGGGGTATCAGTGTGAGAGGGCGGTCAGTGTGAGAGGGGTATCAGTGTGAGAGGGCGGTTAGTGTGAGAGGGGTATCAGTGTGAGAGGGCGGTTAGTGTGAGAGGGGTATCAGTGTGAGAGGGCGGTTAGTGTGAGAGGGCGGTCAGTGTGAGAGGGCGGTTAGTGTGAGAGGGTGGTCAGTGTGAGAGGGTTATCAGTGTGAGAGGGCGGTCAGTGTGAGAGGGCGATTAGTGTGAGAGGGTGATCAGCGTGAGAGGGCGGTGAGTGTGAGAGGGAGGTCAGTGTGAAAGGGCGGTTAGTGTGAGAGGGTGGTCAGTGTGAGAGGGTTGGTCAGTGTGAGAGGGAGGTCAGTGTGAAAGGGCGGTTAGTGTGAGAGGAGGTCAGTGTGAAAGGGCGGTTAGTGTGAGAGGGAGGTCAGTGTGAGAGGGCGGTTAGTGTGAGAGGGAGGTCAGTGTGAAAGGGCGGTTAGTGTGAGAGGGAGGTCAGTGTGAGAGGGTGGTTAGTGTGAGAGGGAGGTCAGTGTGAAAGGGCGGTTAGTGTGAGAGGGAGGTCAGTGTGAAAGGGCGGTTAGTGTGAGAGGGCGGTCAGTGCGAGAGGGCGGTCAGTGTGAGAGGGCGGTCAGTGTGAGAGGGCGGTCAGTGTGAGAGGGCGGTCAGTATGGAATAACGCAAAAGCGTGTTCTTCGTAGTGTCTTGTAAGGAGCTGGCACTACTGCAAACAGTAACCGTCAAGGCCATCATTTAGTCAACCAATCAGTCAGTCAGTCAGCATAAACTCTCTCTCTCCCTCTCTCTGTATCTCTCCCTGTCTCTCTTTTTTTCCATCTGTCTCCTTCCCTGTTTCTCTTTGTATCCCTCCCTGTCTCTCTCTGTCTCTCTCTTTCTCTCTCTGTCTTTCTCTCTCTGTCTTTCTCTCTCTGTTTCTCTCTCTGTTTCTCTCTGTCTTTCTCACTCTGTCTTTCTCTCTCTGTCTCTCTCTTTTTTCTGTCTCTCTCTTTCTCTCTCTGTCTCTGTCTGTCTCTATCTCTCTCTCTTTCTGTCTCTCTCTTTCTCTTTCTGTCTCTGTCTCTCTCTTAGTTATCTTAAACTGCTCTTATAGACACCGAATACAATTAATTGTTTTCTGAATAGTCCCCAAAATTTTGTTTAGTAGATAGTCATTTATAATGTATGTAGTTACTTCTGTACTGAGTGAATGTTTAAGAGCGGAACGTAAATGTTATATTTTATGTCTCTCAGCTTCAATGTTAGTTATGTCTGTTATATGAACAGCATATTTGTAGAATGTCTGGAACAGAGTGAAAGATGTTTGATAAAGGGCAGAATGTCAGACGGGCCTGCGTGCCTAATTCTTAACCCTTTTGAAATAAAGATCAATCAATCAATCAATATTTTGTTTATTTATATGCCAGAATGTGTGTGCGCTATTTTGTTAGGTCAATTACTTTCTCTTATACTGTGAATATAATAGTTTCATTTTACACTCTTTTGATATGGTTTTTTCCTCATATAATTTGTATACTTGCATTAAACTAAGTGTGTGGGGAGAATGAAAGGTGGAATGATGAAAGGCATAAGGTAAGACGGGTCTGCGTCCCCAATTCTTTACCATTTAAAAGTAAAGATCATTCACTCTCTCTTTCTCTCTCTCTCTCTCTCTCTCTCACTTGGATACCAAGACACACAGCTTTAGAACCACTACAACGTAACAGATGTTATGATGGCCCAGACATTTACGTCTGCGCGCTCTCCTTATATATACTGAACGACCTACTCTAGGTTGGACTTCTTAGCAGCACCACGAATCTGCTGCACACAACACGCATACGAGCATAAACAGGATCGAGCATATGCTGTTCGCACTCTAAACGTGTTTATCTCTCTCAGTAATAAAGATGTTTATGATCCCAGCTTGCATATCACGGCTGTTAATATTTATGCACAAAATATCACGGCTACTTGTGTTTACATTTTCCCTCTTAGCAGAATCTGTCTGCAGTAAAAAAAAAACACAACCAGTTAAACAGGAACACATCGTTGCCTTTCACGCATCTTAACACAGATAACCTCACACGCTACATTTTTACTACTCTCTTACTACACTTGTAGTATACGGGCTTACATTTAGTTACTCTACATTTGTGAGGTATTTCCTTTCGTTGTTCGAGATTTAGAGGCTTCTGGGATTGATTATAATTTGATATTTCTGATTTGTTGATTATTTTATCATCTCATGCCCAGCTTGTGGATGTTCTTCAGGTTTCTACAGCCACTACAACATTTGAGGTAGGGATGCTGCCACCTGTTTTCCTCGGGATGTCATGCGTATATCACCCATCAGAAGCATTGTTAAAAATTAACATCTCTAGGAAAAAGAAATTTCCCTCTTCATCATCAGGTGCCGTGCCGACTGGCGTTGGCTATTATGCTTTTCCAGAGTACACGTTCCTTCATGCAGGCCATCAGCTCAGTTGGTGATCCTATCAGACTGTCCAGTATCATTTCTCTTGGTCTTCCTCTTGATCTTCTTCCTTCTATTTTTCCTGTTGTTATAGTATTTTCAATGCCCCCTCTTCTCATTGCATGTCCTATGAAAGTACATTGTCTTTCTCTTATCTTTTTGACAAGGTTTTTTTGTCTCTCCAGCTCTTCTCATACATTCTTCATTAGTTATTTTTTCTGTCCAGAGGATTCGCAACATTCTTCTAATAAAACACATTTCTGCTGCTTCCAATTATTTTTGTGCAGACTTGCCTATTGTCCATGATTCACTTCCGTATAACAAGATAGGTTCAATACAGCATTTTAGGACTCGTTTTCTAACATTCAGTGATAAGGATGTGTTGGTTAATATGTTTCTCATTCTCTGAAATGCAGTCTTTGCTTGGCCTGTTCTGTTCTTAATTTCTGTTCTGCATTTCCCATCTGAAGTTATTACTGTTCCAAGGTATTTGAATTTCTGCACCTGCTTTAGAATAGTTCCGTTTAATTTTATACTGCATGTTGGTGGATTTCCCCCACAGACATAATAATACAATAATAATAATAATAATAATAAAGAAGATGACGATGATAATGATGATGACGTCGACGAAAACGATGATGACGACGATTATGATGACGACTACGAAGATGATGATGATGATGACGACGCCGAAACGACGACCACGACGACGATGATGATGATGGTGACGATGACGATGATGATGATGATGATGACGATGACGATGGCGACGATGATGATGATGATGATGACGATGACGATGACGATGATGATGATGATGATTTTGTAAAAATAATTTTATGAGTAAAAAGTTATTTATATAAATTTATAGAAAGAAATATTGTAAACATAATTTGTTTATGTTTGTGTATGTATGTGTGTTCGCGTATGTGTGTTGTTTCTTATAGATAAGATTTGTTCTTAAATATAGAACCTGGCAAAAGAACGTTCGGAATAAGTCCCAAAATCATCATTTTAATACCATGAAGAAGATAGTAACAAAGTTCTCTTGACAGAAAGAGAATAGTAACAAATAAAGAGTCATTGCCAGAGACTGGATAGTAACAAATAAAGAGCCATTGCTGGAGAGTAAATAGTAACAAATAAAGAGCCATTGCTGGAGAGTAAATAGTAACAAATAAAGAGTCATTGCAAGAGAATGGATAGTAACAAATAAAGAGTCATTGCTGGAGAGTAAATAGTAATAAATAAAGAGTAATTGCTAGAGAGTAAATAGTAACAAATAAAGATACCTTGTCGGAGAGTAAATAGAGTAAAAAATAAAGAACCCTTGTCGGACAATATGTAGTAACAAATAAAGATCCCTTGGCAAAGAGTAACAAATGAATATCCCTTTTTAGAGAGTTAATAGTAACAAATAAAGATCCCTTGGCAAAGAGTAACAAATGAATATCCCTTTTTAGAGAGTTAATAGTAACAAATAAAGATCCCTTGGCAAGAGTAAAAGTAACAAATAAAGATCACTTGGCAAGAGTAAGAGTAACAAATAAAGATCACTTGGCAGATAGTTAATAATAACAAATAAAGATCACTTGGCAGAGAATTAATAATAACAAATAAAGATCACTTGGCAGATAATTAATAGTAACAAATAAAGATCACTTGCCAGAGAGTGTTAGTGTCCTGTAGAGCCAGTGGTTCACTGTGCTTGTGAGATCTGCACAAGGAAAAGACGAAACAGAAAATAGGAGCTAAATGAGACATGTTTTTTGAAGATGCAATAAATATTCCATACAGAAGATGAAGAAGTCACAAGAGACACGGAGAAAGGCAGATTAGTAAAAACAGTAGCACGAAGTACAATAAAAATTATTGGGACGCATCAGGAAGAGACTTGGACATGCCATGGTAAGACTAGGACATGCCATAGCAAGACTTGGACATATCATGGCAAGACTTGGATATTCCATGGTAAGACTTGGACATGCCATGGTCAGACTTGGACATATCATGGCAAGACTAGGACATATCATGGCAAGACTTGGACATTGCATAGCAAGACTTGGACATTGCATGGCAAGACTTGGATATTCCATGGTAAGACTTGGACATGCCATGGTCAGACTTGGACATATCATGGTAAGACTTGGACATGCCATGGTCAGACTTGGACATATCATGGTAAGACTTGGACATGCCATGGCAAGACTTGGACATTGCATAGCAAGACTTGGACATTGCATGGCAAGACTTGGATATTCCATGGTAAGACTTGGACATGCCATGGTCAGACTTGGACATATCATGGTAAGACTTGGACATGCCATGGTCAGACTTGGACATATCATGGTAAGACTTGGACATGCCATGGCAAGACTTGGACATTGCATGGCAAGACTTGGATATTCCATGGTAAGACTTGGACATGCCATGGTCAGACTTGGACATGCCATGGCAAAACTTGAACATGCCATGGGAAGACTTGGACTTTCCATGGCAAAACGTGAACATGCGGTGAAAATTTTGTTTGAAGATCACAGTTTCTACTTTATGTTCCGGAAGCTTGAACCAGGAATATGCAAAATGTGGACCTCTGAACTGGTTAAGACTTCAGTGAATCATGTGAGATGTGAACATAATGTGGACCTCTGAACTGGTTAAGACTTCAGTGAATCATGTGAGATGTGAACATAATGTGGACCTCTGAACTGGTTAAGACTTCAGTGAATCATGTGAGATGTGAACAGAATGTGGACCTCTGAACTGGTTAAGACTTCAGTGAATCATGTGAGATGTGAACATAATGTGGACCTCTGAACTGGTTAAGACTTCAGTGAATCATGTGAGATGTGAACAGAATGTGGACCTCTGAACTGGTTAAGACTTCAGTGAATCATGTGAGATGTGAACATAATGTGGACCTCTGAACTGGTTAAGACTTCAAGTGAATCATGTGAGATGTGAACAGAATGTGGATCTCTAAACTGGATAACACTTCAGAGAATTATGTGAGATGTGAACATAATGTGGACCTCTGAACTGGTTAAGACTTCAGTGAATCATGTGAGATGTGAACAGAATGTGGACCTCTGAACTGGTTAAGACTTCAGTGAATCATGTGAGATGTGAACAGAATGTGGACCTCTGAACTGGTTAAGACTTCAAGTGAATCATGTGAGATGTGAACAGAATGTGGACCTCTGAACTGGTTAAGACTTCAAGTGAATCATGTGAGATGTGAACAGAATGTGGACCTCTGAATTGATTAAGACTCAGTGAATCATGTGAGATGTGAACAGACTGTGGATCTCTAAACTGGATAACACTTCAGAGAATTATGTGAGATGTGAACAGAGAGTCTTTTCTTCCAGCGTACATTATTTTCTACCCTATGTAGCACACAACTGTGGTCATCTGTGAAGTTTTTGCTCTTTCTAACACGGGCTAGTATCGCTTTGGACGCGCGTCACCGAGAAGAAAGAATACTTCCGGCAACAGAGTGATAACGTGTGAGATATTCCTGTATGAAATATAGAGATATAAATACATTCAGGCTCACTTGTAACAATCGATGAGCAATGCAGCAGGAAAAAAACAAGCAGAATGTTTTAATCGAAGATCGTACCGTGTTCCCGGGACTGTATATCCTAGCACAGAGAAAAAGGATAACATTTAGCTTTGATATACGTCCTGTGCGTGGATTAATGTGCCAACGTACGAGGAGACGGTATCAAAGAATGCTGATAAGCATGTTCGTTTCCCTAGACATTTTTTAAAAAGTAGTCCCGCATACTTGGGAATCATTCCTATCTGCAGACAGTCAGACAGACAGACAGACAGACAGACAGACAGACAGACAGACAGGTAAGTAGATAGATAGATAGATAGATAGATAGATAGATAGATAGATAGATAGATAGATAGATAGGTAGGTAGGTAGGTAGGTAGGTAGGTAGACAGGCAGGCAGGCAGGCAGATAGATAGATAGATAGATAGATAGATAGATAGATAGATAGATAGATAGATAGATAGATAGATAGATAGATAGATAGGTAGGTAGGTAGACAGGCAGATAGATAGATAGATAGATAGATAGATAGATAGATAGATAGATAGATAGATAGATAGATAGATAGATAGATAGATAGATAGATAGATACAACGGATATGGGAAATTACCGCGGAAAATATACGAGGCGTGATTGAGAGGTTCTCGGCATAAGGTACAGCGGATTATTTGTGGACAACGTTTTCGAGTTATTTCTCAACATAGTTCCCTTGTAAGTTTATGCACTTAGTCCAGCGATCCTTCTTTGTAAAAGTCAGCATCTTGTGCCAGTAGAAAGTGATCTACAGCATAAATGACGTCATCATCTGAAGCAAATTTGCGACCACTGAGCTCCTTTTTGAGTTTGGTAAACAGGTAATAGTCCGAATGGGCCAAATCTGGGGAATAAGGAGGATGTTCAAGAAGCTGGAAGCCACATTCATGAATGGCAGCCATTGCCACCGCCAACTTGTGAATTGGAGCATTGTCTTGATGAAAGATGACTCCTCTCGTCAATTTCCCTCCACGCTTTTCCTTCAGTTTGACCCGCAGTTGCTTCACAAGATTATTATTATTATTATTATTATCTGGTAACAGGCCCCAGTGACCGTACTGCCCTTTTGAAGATAGTCTACCAATAGCACACCTGAATCTCAAAAGATGGAAGCCATCACTTTGCCCTTGCTTTCTTTGGAGATGGAGTTCCATGATGTTTCCACTGCTTTGACTGTTCTTTTGTTTCTGGTTGAAAATTGTGAACCCAAGTCTCATTCATAGTCATTAACTGCTGAAGAAATTTTTCACGATCTGCAGAAAAATGACCAAAATTGTCTCTTGACATGTTGAGATCCTGTGGTTTGTGATCAGCTCCAAGAAGTTTCGGGACCCATCGAGCAGAGACCTTTGTCATTTGAATATAATTGTGAATAATGGCATGAACACGTTCCTGGGAGATGCCCAACTCAGTAGCAATGTACTGCTCAGTTAGTCGTCGATCCTCCATTATCATGTCATGGATTCTGCCGGTGGTTTCATCGGTGGTTACCGTTCTCGGTCTTCATAGACGGGGATCATCTTCCAGACTCTCCCTTCCATGTTTGAAGTGAGCTGCCCATTTCTTCACTGTTCTGTAAGAAGGAGCACTCTCCCCTAGAGTCTCTACCATATCCTCATGGATCTCCTTCGATGATAAGCCCTTGATGCAGAGGTGGCGAATGACTGCTCGATGAGAAATGTTATCCATTTTCTCAATTTCTGACACCCCTTACCACTTCAGTAGCCTGTAAAAAAAATATTGGTTGCAGTTATTTTCTTGAAACTTGGTGTTTTATCTTACATTAACTTATCTACAAATGCACCTAATATCAACTGTGTGTTTCAAGTATTTGTACCTTAGGCCGAGAACTTATCAATCAACCCTCGTACCTTTACTATAAACTTGGCCTGATTTCTTGTTGTGGGGAGGGGGGGAATGAAGGAGACTGGGGTGTTGGGCTTAACGTCCATGCAGACGTCTGGTCTTGGAGGTACTAGCTTACCTGGCTGGCCGCTGTCTGGTGAGATCTAGAGTAAGGTTATGTACCGGCATGTTTCATCTGCTCTGGCCGCTGATTATGTTCAAGAGAAACAAGGAAAGGAGTGAGGCATATAGGCCAGGTACATGTGTACTTCTGTGCTGAAATGTTCTTACACATTTAGTAAGCGGTTTTGCCTATATATAGTTGGTTGGTGGAGCCAAGTGAATAGCCTAGCACTGCAGCCTCATAACAGCGTCATTGTCTCCTTAAGTTTAAAAGATTGGAGAAAGAAATCACAAAACTCAGTATTGTGTAGAAGAATCTACAATCTGTGATATGATGTGTTTATGTGTTTGTTTCTGTGTGTGTACTGCGCTAGTGTGTTTGTATGTGCTATGTGTTAGTGTGTTTTTGCGTGTGTGTGATGTATGTGACTGAATTCATATGATAACTGTGAGTGATGATGGAGTGTTTGTTAGTTTGTTCTGATTTCAGTGGATGATTGAGCTCGTTTGTATATTGTAGTATGTGTCTGTATGTTATGTGTTTGTATATTGAGATGTGTTCATATGCTTGCATGTGTGTTTGTATGTTGCGTGTTTGTAATTTGTTTGTTTTTATGTTGGTGTGTGATGTTTGTATGGTGACATGTGTTTATATGTTAGTGTGTAGTGCTTATGTGGTGTTTCGGTGTACTTGTATATTGGTGCGTGGTTTTTGTGTGTGTTCGTATGTTGGTGTGTATGTGTGTGTTTAAATGCTGGTTGTGTACGTTTGTATGTTTGTATGTGTTTGTATGTTAGTGTATGTTTGTATGATGGTATGTGCAAATGTCTATGTGTTGTATGTGTCTGGAGTTGGTTCTGTGTTATTTTAGATACAGGCACCCGTGCATTGATCTGATTTGAGGACTGATCTTGTGTGGGAGCTTGAAATATGACTGATTGTTATCTATGACTGTTCCCTTTGATTGTTATCTATGACTATTCCCTCTGACTGTTATCTCTGTCGCCCTCTGATTGTTATATATGACTGTTATCTCTGACTGTTCCCTCTGACTGTTATCTGTGACTGTTCCCTCTGACTGTTGTCTTTGACTGTTATCTCCGAGCGTTATCTCTGACTGTTCCCTCTGACTGTTATCTCTGACTGTTATCTCCGAGCGTTATCTCTGACTGCTCCCTCTAACTGTTATCTCCGAGTGTTATCTCTGACTGTTCCCTCTGATTGTTATCTATGACTGTTATCTCTGATTGTTCTCTCTGACTGTTATCTCCGAGTGTTATCCCTGACTGTTCCCTCTGACTGTTATCTCTGACTGTTCCCTCTGACTGTTATATATGACTGCTATCTCTGACTGTTCCCTCAGACTTTTGTCTCTGACTGTTATCTCTGACTGTTCCCTCTGACTGTTATCGCTGACTGTTCCCTCCGACTGTTATATATGACTGCTATCTCTGACTGTTCCCTCTGACTGTTATCTCTGACTGTTCCCTCTGACTGTTATATATGACTGCTATCTCTGACTGTTCCCTCAGACTGTTGTCTCTGACTGTTATCTCTGACTGTTCCCTCTGACTGTTATCACTGATTGTTATCTCTGACTGTTATCTATGACTATTCCCTCTGACTGTTATCTCTGACTTTTATCTCTGACTGTTATCTGTGACTGTTATCTCTTACCATTATCTCTGACTGTTCCCTCTGACTGTTATCTCTAGCAGGTCCCTCTGACTTCTCCCTCTGACTGTTATCTCTGACTCTTCCCTCTGACTGTTATCTCTGACTGTTCCCTCTGACTGTTATCTATGACTGTTCCCTCTGACTATTATCTCTGACTGTTCCCTCTGACTGTTCCCTTTGACTGTTCCCTCTGACTGTTATCTCTGGCTGTTATCTCTGACTGTTCCCTCTGACTGTTATATCTGGCATTTCCTTCTGACTTTTCCCTCTGACTGTTATCTCTGAATGTTCCCTCTGACTGTTATCTATGGCTGTTCCCTCTGACTGTTATCTCTGACTGTTATCTCTAACTGTTATCTCTGACTGTTCCCTCTGAATGTTCCCTCTGACTGTTATCTCTGACTGTTATCTCTGACTGTTATCTCTGATTGTTCCCTATGACTGTTATCTCTGACTGTTCCCTCTGAATGTTCCTTCTGACTGTTATCTCTGACTGTTCCCTGCCTGCGGCCTGTCAGCATGTGTCTGATGTTGCAGTCGGCCTTGAGACGCTTATCTGAACGAAGGAGCCGAAAACTTTGCCGACCATCCATAGCTTGGTAGAGAACTGCCGAAGACTAAACGGAGAGCATGAAACACAGCTGAGAAACCATGCAAAAGCTGGCTGCAGATCGTGAAAAGCGGAGAGAATATTGCGTCTTATACACAAGAACACTAGAAACGTTTGTAAAGTAGTGCAGAACTATTTTCAGACCGCCTTCCCCACCCCGCCCCCTCCATTTTCCTATTGATCAGCCATTCTGTTTTCATCAGCTGTAGACCCCTTTATCATGGAGGAAGTCCTATGGGCCAGGGCCCTACTCTTCCCACCCTTCCCCTCCTCATCCTATCTTTGTGGGCATGCTAAGACAAGCAACAAGAAACTTTACTGAGAAATGTTAGCAGAAATGGTTGAATATTTATACACAAATATTTACAAATTGAAAACAGCGAACCTTTCGCATAGTAAGATAATATAACACAGTGTTATATGGATAGAGCGTGGAAGAAAAAAAACATAGATAAAGCACTTTTAGACGTGAAAGAAAGAAAATTAACAGCAGAATCACCTGGGACTTGAAACAATGGCTCTGGTAGGAAGAACAACTTGGCTATCTTAAGCTGACTGTTCTCTCCTGGCTGTCTTACGCTGACTGTTCTCTCCTGGCTGTCTTAAGCTGACTGTTCTCTCCTTGCTATCTTAAGCTGACTGTTCTCTCCTGGCTATCTTACGCTGACTGTTCTCTCCTTGCTATCTTACGCTGACTGTTCTCTCCTGGCTATCTTAAGCTGACTGTTCTCTCCTGGCTATCTTACGCTGACTGTTCTCTCCTGGCTATCTTAAGGTGACTGTTCTCTCCTGGCTATCTTACACTGACTGTTCTCTCCTGGCTACACGGTTGCTCGTCCTACCAGAGTCAATACTGTGTTTTATGAATATTTGTACAGCGATTTAATCTACAGCTTGTCTGTTGTGTGTGTCTGTTGTATGTGTATGTATGTGCGCCTATCTGTTGTGTGTGACTCATATATATATATATATATTTATATGCACGCGTGTGTCACATACAGAAATTTAATTCTCAGTGGTTATGTATAACATTTTTAACGTGGTTATGTGCAACATTTCTAATGCGGTTAGATTTAAGTGTGAAAAATTGGCGAACTACTTTGCGAGCCCTGTGTGACGTTTAACGGCACGGGAAGGATATAAGATAAGATACGTGCGAGGTTGTCCAGCGTGTACACCAGTCCCTGTGCACCAGTCCCTGTGCACCAGTCCATGTGCACCAGTCCTTGCTTTTGAACGCCATTCGAGTGCTCTAACAGGCAAGCTCTTAAGTTCCTAAAATAATACTTCGTGAAAAGCAGGTGATCTGGCATTAAGTTCTCGAGCACGTGGTATGATTAAGTTAACTGACAGCCACGTGATTACGAGCTTTGGAAACTAGACGTGATTACGAGCTTTGGAAACTAGACGTGATTGAAGTTCATAGAAATTCCCAACAGCGAGGTGTCCTGACATAGAAATATGCTGTGAACTAGGAGCTATTCTAGAACGTTCTTATATAGAATCCCTCTCTACAGTGCGTTTTTTTCATATTGTGTTTTATCTATTCCAATGACAAATAGGGGGAGGGAGGGGAGGGGAGGGATACCTCCAATCATAAAGAGGCTGGTAGTAAGAGTGGAAGGACATCTTCTGCTGTAGTCAAGCTAGTCGTAGAGGACATCTCTTGCTATAATCAAGCTAATGGTAGAGGACATCTCTTGCTATAATCAAGCTAGTTGTATAGGAACTTCCTGGTGTAGTGAACCTAGCTGTGCATCTCTTGCTAAAATCAAGCTAGTTGTATAGGACATCTCTTGCTGTAATCAACCTAGTTGTGCATCTCTTGCTATAATCAAGCTAATGGTAGAGGACATCTCTTGCTATAATCAACCTAATGGTAGAGGACATCTCTTGCTATAATCAAGCTAATGGTATAGGACATCTCTTGTTATAATCAAGCTAATGGTAGAGGACATCTCTTGCTATAATCAACCTAATGGTAGAGGACATCTCTTGCTATAATCAAGCTAATGGTATAGGACATCTCTTGCTATAATCAAGCTAGTTGTATAGGAACTTCCTGGTGTAGTGAACCTAGTTG
Source organism: Achatina immaculata (assembly GCA_009760885.1). Lineage (NCBI taxonomy): Eukaryota > Metazoa > Mollusca > Gastropoda > Stylommatophora > Achatinidae > Lissachatina > Lissachatina immaculata. The sequence continues at coordinate 67,186,235 of CM019719.1, read as the reverse complement.
TGCATCTCTTGCTATAATCAAGCTAGCTGTATAGGACATCTCTTGCTGTAGTCAACCTAGTTGTGGAGGACATCTCCAGTCGTAATTAATTTGGGTGCTGCTGAGGGCATCTCCATCATATCCGAGACCAGCAAATAATCATTAATCTTCCTACCTGACTGTTGGCGGAGAGGTAACAATCTCTTACTCTTTATGATACAGCTGACAGAGAGGTAACCATCTCTTACTCTTTATGACACAGCTGACAGAGAGGTAACCATCTCTTACTCTTTATGACACAGCTGACGGAGAGGTAACCATCTCTTGCCCTTTATGACACAGCAAACGGAAAGATAAGAATCTCTTACCCTTTATGACATAGCTGACGGAGAGGTGTCTTACCCTTTTTTACACAGCTGACGGAGAGGTAACCATCTTTTACTCTTTATGACACAGCTGACGGAGAGGTAACAATCTTTTACTCTTTATGACACAGCTGACGGAGAGCTAACAATCTTTTACTCTTTATGACACAGCTGACGGAGAGGTAACAATCTTTTACTCTTTATGACACAGCTGACGGAGAGGTAACAATCTTTTACTCTTTATGATACAGCTGACGGAGAGCTAACAATCTTTTACTCTTTATGACACAGCTGACGGAGAGGTAACCATCTCTTACCCTTCATGACACAGCTGACAGAGAGTGAGTGATGTCTTGACACTGGTTTACTGAATCTTGTCACTAATATCTGTCCCATGGAATCATCAAACTTTTCTCTCCATTGTCTCCATGTTTTTCTGGCCCACCCTCATTTATGAACCCGTGGTTCTTAACCCTGGGTGCATGGACCCTCGGGGAGTCAACGGAAAGATTTTGAGGGTCCGCAGGCCAGCAGATGACTTTGCTCGATTCAAACAATTTTAGCGTCATGTCGTTTTAATTTATTTATTTCTAATGGTGGACCACGGCTGTTCTCAGACCTGAGGAATGGTCCACAGCTGTTCTCAGACCTGAGGAATGGTCCACAGTTGTTCTCAGACCTGAGGAATGGTCCAGAGTTGTTCTCAGACCTGAGGAATGGTCCACAGTTGTTCTCAGACCTGAGGAATGGTCCCCAGCTGTTTCAGAGTTGAGAAACGGTCCACGGCTGTTCTCTGACCGGAAAGGGGATCTAGAACTGTTTTCAGACCGGAAAAAGGGTCCACAACTGTTCTTAGACTGGAAAAGGTTCCACAGCCGAGAGAGAGCGAGAGAGAGAGAGAGAGAGAGAGGTTAATAACCGTTACTCTAAACTGTAGTTACGAATACTTGGGCGAATGGGATCTCGTTGTAACCACAAAACCTATTATTCTTTCACTGCTTAACAAAATCTTCTCAGTGTGGCTCGTGATGCCGCATAGAACCTCCATAGAATTTTCTGCGCATTATTTTCTCATAATCCTCTTTAGAACATTTATTTTTGTTGAGCGGAATGGATTCCGTAAGGCTACAGCGAATGTGCAGGTTTATGAGGCGCGTAGGAATATCGATAAGACCATGACTGTAAACAGTGATGTTATTTTTGGAAGCAGGGACATTCTGACTTGTGTACTGATCGACATGTAGGGCCCTCGTTGGTGAATGATTAGCTGGAAATATGGATGATGTATTGCAGGTTTTGATTTTGTTGACGCTGATTTTGTTTCTCACCTGTGTATTTCAGGTCCAGATCTTTCATTATTTGTTTATTGCTGACGTGTAATGTTTCGTTATGAGAATTTAGAGAAGACAGTCTTGTAGGGGTACATAATGGGAAAAATAAAGAGAGGAAGACCAAGGCGAAGATGGCTGCAAGACATCGCTGATGAACCGCGTATGGATGCATCAGGCAGGACATCTTGCTTACAACCGAGAGACCAACAGGAGAGCTGTTAGGGAGGCAAAGTTCCGCAAGGAACACGCAAATGACTGACTGACTTGTAATTATTGTCTATGTTCACTCTCTCGGGTAATCTTTCCTTTTGTCTGCAGCTGCTACTCTGAACTTTTCAGTCCGTGAGAATTTATCTCTATGTAAAATAAAGTGGACTGACTGACACGCCGCCATATTTCATAACTCCTGGATATGTTGAAACCCATCTTTTCATGTTGATGCTTGATTTAAAAAAAGATGGGTTCTTCTTGTGGTTGATTACATTCTGGGTGAGTAATTTTAAGCCCCTGCTGTCAACTGCCGTGACCAAGTTGTGCGCGATGTCCTGTTCTGTTCTGCAAGTACAGGCTACGTCGTAAGTGTCCTGCAGCGCAGGGAGATGTTCTTCGTCCTCAGAGTTGATCAGATCCTACGCCTTCAGTCCTAAACTGAGTCAGAAGTCTTCTCTCTGTAATTTCAGCCACTCCCACCCCCTGAATCAATACTATCATCATCAACATCATCATCATCTTATCTTCTTCTTCTTTCTCCCTGGAACTGCGAGCTGTTGTTATTTGCGGTCGACGAGGTGAAGATGTTGAGGCACAGCTTGGTGCTGGATTAGGAGTGGCTTCCGGTGGATATTTTGTTAGTCCCAGAGTAGAGCTAAAAAAGCAGAGAGTGTGAAATATTTCTTTAGCAGACTCCTCCACCATGGTAATTACGGGCGATCCCACACTTGACTGCCAGGAGGTCTACGGCGATCCCAGACTTGACTACCATGGGGACTACGGCGATCCTAGACTTGACTTCCAGGGGGACTACAGCGATCCCAGACTTAACTGCCAGGGGGACTACGGCGATCCCAGACTTGACTGCCATGGGGACTACGGCAATCCCAGACTTGACTGCCAGGAGGACTACGGCGATCCCAGACTTAACTGCCAGGAGGACTACGGCGATCCCAGACTTAACTGCCAGGAGGTCTACGGCGATCCCAGACTTAACTACCATGGGGACTACGGCGATCCCAGACATAACTGCCAGGAGGTCTACGGCGATCCCAGACTTGACTGCCAGGAGGACTACGGCGATCCCAAGCATGTTACTGAGGATACCGACGAAGACATGAGACAGGATTCTGGTCAGCTTTGGTCTTTATATCAGTTTTGGGTCACTGGCTGGTAAATCAGACAGCGTCTTTGCACACTCCCCCCCCCCCCGAATTGCCCCTCAAAATTATATGTCGTGATCTTTACATACGTCCATTTCTTCTGTCCTTCTCAGCTCTGTAAGGCTTGTCAAACTCAGCCTCTCTTCCTTCAGTTCTGATAATTCCTTGTGGTTTTCTACAGGTTCTGGCATGATGCTCTGTATGAGACAGAAAAAGGGCAATAAAAAAAAGACAAACTTTTAACGGATGTCTGCTCTCGGATTGGACGACAACTGGACACTTCAATTTATGACTGCAGATGTGTCATTCGTCAGACATTTTCGTATTTTGTGAAAAACATGTCTAAGCCAGGAATACTCTGACTTGGATCTATCCAATAAATTGTTAGAATTTTCTAGTCATCGGCACTATCCTGAAAAAGTCCTCCAGGGAGCATTCATGCGTGTCTATAAAGTGAGTCGCAGAGTGGCGTCCAATGAAAAATCTGAGCCTTCATCTGACAGAGTTAAATTAATGTTTCCTTTCCATCCACGTGGCAGGATGGTTAAGAAAATTCTCTATCGCCGTCTTCCACCGCCCCAGTTTGACCCAACGTTCGCGACATCTTCTCTGACCTCCCCTTAACAGTGATCACGCGGGATAATGTACCCGTCGAGGTAGAAAATATAACCGCCTTCGCTGTGTCACCTGCCCCGTGGTCTGGAGAATTAAAACTGTCCTCACACTCTATGGGAGTTTCGCATTCGAGTTCCGCACCGTAGTGTATGCCACTGTTTACAAAAAGTGTAGGATAACTCATATTGGAGAGACCGGTCTGAGATTAGTTGACCGCATGTAGAAACATCTTTATGACATCTCCCAGCAAGAAACATCTTTATGGCATCTCCCAGTATGATTCTAAGCCAGTCTGTAATCATTTCAGCCACCCCAACTACAGAGGCGCGCCTGATTTTCTTGTAACAGTCATTAAACAATGTTATTCTGATGACAGAAGCCGCCTGGCACTCGAGAACCGCTCATTCATTCATTTGCATGTCCCTTGCGGAACTTTGCCTCCCAAACAGCTCTCCTGTAGGCCTCTCGGTTGTAAGCAAGATGACCTGCCGCTGCTGCATACATTTGCAGATCATCAGCGATTTCTTGCAGCCATCTTTGTTTTAGTCTTCCTCTTTTTCTTTTCCCCATTATGTGTCCTTCCAATACGGTCTTCTCTAATTTATCATGACGTTTAACGTGTCCAAAATTTTAAAGTTTTCTCTCTTTAATCCTCTTTACTAGCCAGCCTTCTTCAATATTAAGCTCTTGTAGTATAGATATATTTGTTCTTTTTTGTGTCCACGATATTTGGAGAACTCTTCTGTAGCATTTACATTCAAAGGCATTTATGTGTTTCTCAGCTGTTTTGTTAAGTGTCCAGGTCTCACAGGCATATGTTGCGATGGGAAAGATGCATGCCCTTAAAAATCGTAATTTTGTGTTTCTGTCTGCTCCTCTCCACAGATTCTTTATTTGTTTTATTTTCTGAAGAGCGATAGATGTCCTCCTTTTAATTTCTCTCATTGTATCTCCATAATAGATAGTAGTGATCCATGATATTCAAAACTCTCCACCTCTTCCAGTTTTTCCTCATTGATACATAATTCAGCTGCCTTGTTTGTTTTGTCAGTTGTCATAAATTTAGTTTTCTTTGCATTGAGATAGAGGTTTTGCTCTCCGCTATTCTTACGGACTGACATAATTAGTTTTTCCATTCCTTTTTTTGTGTTGCGGACAGTAATACTGTGTCATCAGCATATCTAATCTCTGGCATTTCATAACCTCCAATTGTTATGCCATCGTAATATTCTTTGTCTATATCTTCTCTAACATTCCTCATTATATTTTCAGTATACAAGTTAAATAAGTAAGGTGACAATATGCACCTCTGACCGAACCCTTGTTTTATGTCAAACCAAGTTTTGTTTCACCATTTATTCTTACTGCTGCTTGTTGGTCTAGATACAGCAGTGATGTTAATTGTATCAAATGTGTTGGAAATCCCATTTTTCCATTATTTCCCAAAGTTTCTGGTGTTGTACACAATCAAATGCCTTTGAATAGTCTATAAAGGATAAGTATAGATTCACATTAAACTCTCTGCATTTCTCTATTATTAATCTTATATTGAATATATGATCTCTTGATCCTCTTCCCTGCCTGAAACCAGCTGAACCGCTGGTTCATAGCTGGTTTTCGAGAACCGCTACATACAGGAATATGGGATGCTGTAACCACACGGTTTGAACTGGAAATTCAGTTGCACTTACCATTCTCATTCTGTACAATCATATTCCCTCTGCTAATTTCTACTCTTTCCTCGCCTGTAATTTGCATTCCGGAGCCCTCTACTCAACCACATTAATCTTTTCACCAACCCTTTTCTTGGCTTCATTACCATTATATTCCCCTCTCGCCTTTCTGCTTCCACAATCCCTTGTTTACTGCCAACCTCTCACACCTCAGTCAGACCACACGCATGCTTGGACACGGCTTCTTGCAAGTCACATATATGTGCCTCCTCCTTCTCTTTATTTTTTTCCCTATTTGTTGTATATGATTCCTGTGAATTTATATTCTGTCTTTTTCCCATATTTCTCTGTCCTGTTTGTTTTTGTATGGTTCAGGTTTAAACCTAAACGTAACTGCTCGTAATAAAGATAAACTGTGTGCAATTGTGGTCTAAGGGTAACAATCCTGTATTTTCAGCATTTAAAACAAAGACAGTTATAGTTACTGCGCAGGGGAAGTTATAACGCACAGTTTTGATGGCTTTCTAAGAATCTTACAGGATAACAAAACTCTTCGATGCTACTGCCACATTTTTCTGGCCGTAAAATACAACATATTGCGTTCTGAGTGTGATTTCTGAACTGAATTTGTGTATGAATGAAATCAACTTGAGTGGCATACTAAAACGTATCGTTTGACATCAGCGCAAGAAATGTGTTTTTAGAAGACAAGAACCGAAATGTTGAACTGTGTGCTCGTTAATTATTAAAGCTGTTCCTACTTTTGTTTTTTGAATGGTTCTAACATTTTATGAAAGAAGCTTCGGCTAACCCCCCCCCCCCCCCACACTAAAATGTGGCCCGTAGACCACAAGATGTGACATGGCGAAGAGGAAAAACTGGTACTAGATGTGCACCCAGACATCCAGCGACTGTCCAAGATCTTACTGCTCTTTCTGGTGTGTCACAACAGCGTGACAGCCACTGCATGGATCAATGAAGTTCTAGTCGTGGCGGAGTCTGCTAAGAAGCCCAGGATTACTTATTTAGGGCATAACCTCGTTTTCTTATTTTTGGTCTGAAACATGAGGAAAGTCCAGAGAGGATGAGTCATCAAGAGATGGGAGAGCATCACAGTGCGAAGTAGAATAATTTAAGGTGACATTGTGGACCCAGAGAGAGATAAAGAGAGGAGGGGGAGAGAGAGAGATAGAGAGGGAGAGACACAAAGACAGAGGGAGAGACTGAGAGTGAGATGGGCCACTGACAACAATTTTGTAAGCTGGTGCAAAACTCCCCCCTCCCCCAGTACTTATCTTTTTCATCCAATATGGGCCCCTGAAGTCTTTCAGGCCCATCAGTAAAACCTCTCAGGCTCCGCAGGAATGCACTGGGTGGACCCCCCCCCCCCACCCCTCCGCCCTGGGGGCCTGTGTGTATGCACCTACGTTGCAGGAATGTGACCTGGGCTGCAGGAGGGTGGCAGTCAGTCAGATGTTTGTGAACCACTGTTCCCTATCATGCTACAGTTGGGGCCCCAGTTTCTAGGATGAAGTTCACATTTTCTTCAGGCTTTATTCTCCGCAGCTTCCACCTCAGATCTACATCGCATGCTCTGGTCTGGTTGTGGAGGTCTGTAAATGTACACTACTCGAGCACATGTTCTGATATCTAGTTTTCCTTTCTAGAGTAGATCTAACACATAAATTCTTGGCTTTACCCACCACCATAACAACCCTCATCTACATATCCTATTGTCAAATCAGAACTAACACCACAGTCTGTATCCATGGGAGACAGGATAATCTTGGCCATATCTGGCATGGTAACAAAGTTATTCTTCCGCCATAGTGAACACATCTCCCACAATGCATTTGCATTGTAACTCCCTGTTACTGTCACATGAATGACCGCTCATTGACTTCTGCCGTACAGCTCATAAATATGAAACAAACTTTAAACACAAGAAGATTTTTTTAATCAGTACGTGCCACAAACATCATTACACCTCTCATCTGGCACAGATTTTAATACAGTTTAAGATCAACATTTTCATAAATGTGTTGTACAGCTGTCTGCTATCAGAATATAATATTTTAGATGAAATCCAAAATTATATATAAAATTATACAAATGATTTTTAAAACTTTAGAAACAAACTGCATGGAAATCAGAAATAACGAAAACTATTTACCACAATGCCATTTTTAAAAAAATTTGTAATATATATTTATATAAATAATAATATATAACATTTATTTAGAGAGATTTTCGACAGGAAAATATCCATCATAACATACTATATACAACATACAGAAATAAGATAGCTCCATATCATTAGCACAGATTACAATCATGATAATGAAGTGCTAACATAATATTGTCTGTATACAAGTATATCCACACGTGCAAATAAACAAACAGCCACTGCTGTAGAGCTAAGAAAAGTAATTTAAACATACAAAATGTTAGGCACTTGGTTTTCTTACTGTTTCAGGGCAACAGCATGATTATGTTGCTCTCACTAACAGTGTGATTATGTTGGTCTCACTAACAGTGTGATTATGTTGCTCTCACTAACAGTGTGATTATGTTGGTCTCACTAACAGTGTGATTATGTTGCTCTCACTAACAGCATGATTATGTTGGTCTCACTAACAGAATGATTATGTTGCTCTCACTAACAGAATGATTATGTTGGTCTCACTAACAGTGTGATTATGTTGCTCTCACTAACAGAATGATTATGTTGGTCTCACTAACAGTGTGATTATGTTGCTCTCACTAACAGAATGATTATGTTGGTCTCGCTAACAGTGTGATTATGTTGCTCTCACTCACTGCTAGCCACTACTGCTATCATGCAACAGTGGTTTTCAAATTTTGATTGTCTCAGAGTACTTTCAAAAACAGGCCTTTTGGAAAGTATGTTTTCTCTCAAATTTATCAAACATTACATTCTTAATTACAAAATTACTTTTTTTTCTTTACCTGAAAGAAATTACAGTTTACTGCAATAAATATTTTAAACTACAAGGGAAAATGTCAATCAAAAACTAGAGTGGGAAAAAAAAAATTCAGTGAAAACTTCCACAACTTTTTCCTGTCACCGTGAAAAAAAAAAAAATTAGAACGCATACGTGCTGCTTCTTAAAATTTCTTCCCGTGTCAAATACAAAAAAATGTAGTCATATATTGTTTTATTTTCAGCAGATTTTGGAATTAGTTTTATATGAATAAGATGAGAACAAAATGAGAGCAAATTGAAGAAAAACTGTGAAATCCATTTGTTGTGCACTGTACACTTTATACAATTATTTAGCATATGTTTTTATACATATATAGTCTGTGCAAAATTTCTAATTCACTTAAAATCATTTTATGAAAGATGACATGGAATGTAGATTTGATTGGAAGTAGATGGAAGGATTATGCTTCATGAAGTGATGAATGGAATGTGACAGGATCTTGTAATTCTTGCCATTCAGTATTAAGTTGATAAACAAACCAAAAAAATCAGATTAATATAAGAGTTTGCCAGGCAATGTTTCTCAACATATAAAATAAATATTAAATTCTGTTATATGTCAGTGAAATAAAATAGCTACAAACAAGCTGGAGAAAGGAATCATATGTGATTGGGCAAAATGTAACTTCCATCTGCGTATTGTATCTCGGGTCACATGATTTCCAGGCCAGGGAGAAGATTCATTTTCTAGGCCATCACCTGTGAGAGTGATAACATGTGAGCCATCACCTGTGAGAGTGATAGCATGTGAGCCATCACCTGTGAGAGTGACAACATGTGAGCCATCACCTGTGAGAGTGACAACATGTGAGCCATCACCTGTGAGAGTGATAACATGTGAACCATCACCTGTGAGAGTGATAACATGTGAACCATCACCTGTGAGAGTGATAACATGTGAACCATCACCTGTGAGAGTGATAACATGTGAACCATCACCTGTGAGAGTGGCAACATGTGAACCATCACCTGTGAGAGTGGCAACATGTGAACCATCACCTGTGAGAGTGGCAACATGTGAACCATCAGCTGTGAGAGTGGCAACATGTGAACCATCACCTGTGAGAGTGGCAACATGTGAACCATCAGCTGTGAGAGTGGCAACATGTGAACCATCACTTGTGAGAGTGGCAACATGTGAACCATCACTTGTGAGAGTGGCAACATGTGAACCATCACTTGTGAGAGTGGCAACATGTGAACCATCACTTGTGAGAGTGGCAACATGTGAACCATCACTTGTGAGAGTAGCAACATGTGAACCATCAGAGTGACAACGTGTGAACCATCACCTGTGAGAGTGGCAACATGTGAACCATCACTTGTGAGAGTGACATGTGAACCATCAGAGTGACAACATGTGAGCTGTTCTTGGACCAGCCACAGGTCCCAAGCCTGACATGACATTATACTGTAAGCCCATCTCCGCTAAAGAATGACATACCCTGCATGATCTTAACTTGCAGTTATCAGTCCTGAATGTTTAGAGTTGTTTAATGTAGGTACAAAATCACATGCTTATGGAAACTAATAGAAGTCATCCAGTTTTATGGACTGTCTTGATCTAGACTGTTATAGTTTGAGAGCCCCTTTGTACTTGAGGAAAGCTAGGCAATAGTCACCTGTCTTACCTCAGAGTTTCCGGCTAAAGTGGGGATATGTTTGTCCTATAGGCAATACACTCTCTTGCCGCTTGCAATGATCCTTTATATTTCATGTGTTTGTTATATTTCTTATTTTTGTGTTGGAGTGGACAGCACATGAGAGAATGAATCTTCTTTAGGCTATGAGAGACAATAGGTCAAGCACCTCAACTTTATAAAAGGTCACAGCTCAGCTGTCTTCTTGCCACCCAATCTATTTACAAATTCCTGCTGCCACTCAGAATTTTATTTCATTTCTGATCTGGCAGCCATCGGAGTCTGTGCTCTTCAGCTCAAACTGATGACAAGATATCTGCAGGTCTTCTTTAATTGTACTGAGTTTGTACATAATGTGTTCTCAGTGTCTAGATGTTCAACCAGGCACTTTCTGTCCCAAATCTATGAGTGCTGGACATTCTAGTAGATGGGGTGTGACTATTATCACATGATGGACATTTGAGCGCTTCATCCGGGCTTTATCCGATGTATGCATGTGTTCAGGCTGCCGCTCAAGCAGACAACAATAACAACACTCTCTACACATCTCTCAGCCAAAATCCACCCCACTGCAAATATTTCTGTAACTTTTAGTCTATCAAATAACATAAATCACCCCAGATCATTTTCTTGTTAAAAAAAAAAAAGAAACCTCCACCATAGTGTTTTTCCAAGTAATGTCTGACTATCTAGGTCAACATTTATGGTATGTAGTTTAAAATTAAACTTCATAGACCTTAAAAAGGCATTTGACAGCATACACAGAGATTCATTGTGGAGAATTTTAAGTCTATATGGAATACCATCTAAAACTGTCAACATCATTAAAGACCTCTACAATGGATATGTTTGTGCAGTCAAAGCAGAAGAAGGAATGAGCGAATTGTTCCAGATTGAAACAGGCGTGAAACAAGGATGTATAATGTCTCCTTTGCTTTTGGAATTGTCATAGACTTAATTAAAAAATGCTGCACAGGTAACACAGGCATTGATTGGGTACATGGGACCCAACTAGAAGATCTTGATTTTGCTGATGGCATAACTATGATCAGTAACAATGTGAATTCCATGCAAGAAAAAACAGATAGCCTGTCTTCACTGGCTAGCAAAATGCGACTTGAAATTAACAAGGACAAAAAAAAATAATGAAACTTCCAATTAATCAAAATGGAAAAATACACGTAGAAGGGACAGATGTTGAAGAAGTCAATCAATTTGCATACCTTGGCAGCGGTGACACCAGAAAGGAAGTTAGAATTGCAAAAGCAGCATCGATCTTCAAGAATCTTGAGAACATATGGCATTCAAAAGTTATAAGCACAAAAACCAAGTTAAGACTATTCAATTCAAATGTAATATCCACCCTCATTTACTCATGTGAAAGCTGGAAGACAACTAAAGAAACAGACAAGAAATTAGACTCTTTTGAAAACAAATGCCTAAGGAAAATATTCAGCATCAAGTGGAACGAATTCAAGAACAATGTGGAGATAAGACAGATGACTGAACAACAACCAGTCTCATGGGTGATCAGGAAAAAGAGGTGGACATATTTTGATCACGTGATGAGAAGAAACAATTAGAGAATCCCAAAACAAGCTATCAAGTGGAACACAGCAGGCTGAGGAAAAAAAGGCAGACCACGTGAAACTCTAAAGAGGACATTGTGAAGAGAGGCCAAATTAATAGGCATAAAATCCCTTGATGAAGTTGAAAAGCTCGCCGAAAACAGGAAAAAAACTGGCAAACTACCTTGCGAGCCCTATGTGACGTTTAACAGCACGGGAAGGATATAGGATATAGGATAGTTTAAAATTACAAACTCTGTGCAACAAAACAAAATGACAGCCATTTATTTTTACAAACTGTGCAACAAAACAAAATGGCAGCCATTTCTATATTTCAAAATATTATTTTAAAAGTTGTTTAAATGGCTCATGATAGATTAAAACTTCAGTAAATGGATTCCTTCTTGTTCTTTCTCTTTTTCATTACTGAGATTCATAGTAATTTTCTTGTGATGTATCTTTCTTCTTTTATCATTCCCTCATGGTATGGCAGCCTTACATATGGAACTTGTACATCCTCTCAGCAAGTTTTAAAAGAAATTGCTTTGATTCATGTTACAGTTTTTAAAAAATCTTAGCTGTTTTGATTAAGTGTAATTTTGTTGTTTTGATTATATTATAATCTAGCGTAATTTTTGTTTTGATTATGTTATAATCTAGTATAATTTTTGTTGTTTTGATTATGTTATAATCTAGTGTAATTTTTGTTGTTTTGATTAAGTTATAATCTAGTGTAATTTTTGTTGTTCTGATTATATTATAATCTAGTGTAATTTTTGTTGTTCTGATTATATTATAATCTAGTGTAATTTTTGTTGTTTTGATTATGTTATAATCTAGTATAATTTTTGTTGTTTTGATTATGTTATAATCTAGTGTAATTTTTGTTGTTTTGATTAAGTTATAATCTAGTGTAATTTTTGTTGTTCTGATTATATTATAATCTAGTGTAATTTTTGTTGTTCTGATTATATTATAATCTAGTGTAATTTTTGTTGTTCTGATTATATTATAATCTAGTGTAATTTTTGTTGTTTTGATTATGTTATAATCTAGGTGCCTCATTAGCTGAGTGGTTAGGCACTCAGTTTGCTAATCCAGTGGTACTGGGTTCAGTCCCAGCAGTGGGATTTTTTTCTGGTACACATCAAAAAGACCCCGGGGTTGACCCAGCCTCTAAAAATTGGTACCAGAGAAACCTGGGAAGGTAAAGCAGCCAGGCATGATACTGACCACATCACACTTTCATGTGCCAAAGATCATGGGAAATACAGGCCTAACACCGTATTCCACAATATGCCTTAATGGCATTGGAAATGGGAATTTTACCTTTTACTAATTTAATTGTTGTTTTGATTATGTTACAGTCTACTGAAAAAAAAAATGACTGACTGACTGAGAATATAATCCACAGCTAAAAAAAAAAAATCTGTCATCCTTGATAAAAAATCACCAACTGCAGTAAAATACAGTGGCTCTTATACAGAACATCATTTGTTCACCAGCAACTCTGCATCAACCCTGAAAGATCTCCCATGCAGTTTAACAGACATAACAGGAGCTCTCATTAGATCTTTAAAAAAATTCACTTATTCTACAAATTTCCAATATTTACTGGAACAGAACTTTTCTACTGTTTGCTTCTGTTTGTCTGCTTTGGCTCTGGTAAAGTCCCACAATCAAGGACTTTTGGCTCTGGTAAAGTCCCACAATCAAGGACTTTTGGCTCTGGTAAAGTCCCACAATAAGGACTTTTGGCTCTGGTAAAGTCCCACAATCAAGGACTTTTGGCTCTGGTAAAGTCCCACAATCAAGGACTTTTGGCTCTGGTAAAGTCCCACAATCAAGGACTTTTGGCTCTGGTAAAGTCCCACAATCAAGGACTTGAGTTGCAGATGATGCCTGATTTTGCCTTCACCTTCACACAGCCATGTGTTCAGTTTAACCAGTGTGCTTTAACATATGTAGAGTGGGGTTATTTGAGACTGCTTTAACATTTTAGAGTGGGGTTATTTGAGATTGTTTTAACATATGTAGAGTGGGGTTATCTGAGACTGTTTTAACATATGTAAAGTGGAGTTATTTGAAACTGCTTTGACACATGTAGAGTGGGGTTATTTGAAACTGCTTTGACATATGTAGAGTGGGGTTATCTGAGGCTGTTTTAACATATGTAAAGTGGAGTTATTTGAGACTGCTTTGACACATGTAGAGTGGGGTTATTTGAGACTGTTTTGACATATGTAAAGTGGGGTTATTTGAGACTGTTTTGACATATGTAAAGTGGGGTTATTTGAGACTGTTTTGACATATGTAAAGTGGGGTTTGAGTGGCCTTCAGATGTGTTTGTAGTCTGCAATATCATGTTTGGACCCTGAAAATTATTGTTTGTTATGATGTGTTTGTGTTATTTATTCCACACCAAGGATGTAAATTTATATCAACAGATAAAGTGATGGTCAATCATATAATAGGAAGCATCAGCTTACAAAATACTGAATAATTTACTTAATGATATTTAAATAAAATATTACTTTGGTAAAAAAGTTCAACAAAATTAAACAACATGGAATTCACTAAAGACAAATAAAATCCATTTATCTTCAGATCTGAAAGTGATAAGGAGACAAAATAAACATACAAAGAAATTTAAATGACAGGCAAGAAAACAGTATGCCTGAAAGAAAACATGGGTCTTTTAAAAGTACATTTCCCACAAAATATGGATTTGCAAAATGAAACTGGCAGACATTGTTTACATGGCTCGCTACTGAATGCCATCTTTCTGAGTTTGAACCAAGTGTTACTGATACAACATTAATGATGATGCCTCTTTTCATCTTACAGTATGTTCCAAAGTGGACAGATATTAGCTGTACGTAGAAAATGCTGTTACATATCATGTACCGGGAGTTGGGCATAAGGCTAACAACCTTATCCTGAGACCTATCTAGAGGCAACTCCAGATAGGAAAAAAAAGATATCGTTATGGAAACTCGCAGAGAAACCAACCGAGCATCAGGGATGCCAACTCCGAAGAGCTCATTCGTCGGCCCCAAACATGTGACAAGGGTTGGATTCTGGAATGTGAGAACGATGGCAGCACCAACAAGAACTAACCAGGTCATCAAAGAAATGGAGAGATACCATCTAGACATACTGGGCATCAGCGAAATGCGATGGCCAGAAGCAGGTAAAAGATCGGCGGAAAACGGTAAGTTAATTATACATTCAGGTAGAAATGACAATAAATTCCGAGACGGAGTGGGCATTATTATGTCAAATGTAGCTGCAAAGAGCCTTGTAGAATGGGAACCAGTGAACAGTCGTATAATAAGAGCACGATACAACCTACGACACGGAAGAATGACATAATACAGTGTTATGCACCCACGAATGATGCAGATGATGATGTGAAAGACGACTTTTATCACCAACTACAACAAATCATCAACAAAGTCCCTAAACACGACATCCTAATTGCTATGGGGGACTTCAATGCTAAGGTAGGGAAGGATAATACCGACGTTGAAAAAGTGATGGGGAAAGAAGGAATTGACATGGTTAATCAGAATGGAGAAAGATTAATTGAAATATGTTTAACAGAGGGCATGGTCATTGGAGGCACAATATTCCCACACAAAGAGATACATAAAACAACATGGATATCTCCAGATGATAGAACTAGAAACCAGATAGACCATTTTTGTATTAGAAAGCAATACAGAACATCTCTCATGGATGTAAGGGCTTATAGGGGTGCAGATGTCAACAGTGATCACAACCTGTGCATAGGGAAAATAAAACTAAAATTGAAAAGTCAACACAAGAAATCAGTACACAGAAAGATAAACATCCACAGCCTACAAGAAGAAAATACTAACATTAATTTCAATCAGGAACTTGCCAATCATTCCAAAACACCCAGTGAGGTTGAGGAGATAGGTATAGATGAGTTATGGAATTCTTACAGCACAGCCATAATCACAGCAGCAAAAGTAAGCGCTGGATTGGAAAAACCAAATAGAAAAGCATGGATATCAGATAAAACATGGAAGTATATACATGAAAGACGAGCAGTCAAATTAAACATGTTGAATGCAAAAGCAGATCATGAAAGAGATTCGGCAAAAGCAAAATACAAAGACATAGACAAGAAAGTAAAAAGTTCAGCTAGAAGGGATAAAAGAGAATACATAGACAATATGGCGAAAGAGGCAGAAAAAGCAGCAAAAACAGGAGACAGCAAAACTTTATATAACATACAAAAGAGGCTAACAGGTACTATTACATCTAAGAAAGACCAATCCTTAGCAAAACTGGAACACTATTAACATCAAATAAAGACCAAAAGCAAAGATGGGCTGAACACTTCCAAGAAATACTCAATCGACCACACCCAAAAGAATTGTTAAACCTTGAAACTGACTTACCAGCCCCACAACTAAATGTCAATCTAGATGAAATTGAATTGCATGAAATTGAAACAGCAGTGAATTTAATGGCTAACAACAAAGCTGCAGGTGAAGATGAAATAACAGCCGAGATGCTAAAAGCTATCAATAGTGACAACATGAGACAACTACAGAGAATGTTTAACAAGATTTGGAAAGAAGAAAAGGTCCCTTCTAATTGGAAGAAGGGAATCATTGTGAAAATACCAAAAAAGGGCAACCTTAGTGACTGTAACAACTGGAGAGGAGTAACCTTAATATCAGTTGTGTCAAAAGTATTTTGCAAGGTCATTTTGAATAGACTCAAAGATATAGTGGATACTGCAATGAGAGAAGAACAAGCAGGATTTCGAAAAGGGAGAAGCTGTCTCGACCAGATCTTTACTCTCAGAATAATACTTGAAGAACATATTGAAAAGCAGAAACCATTAATACTGAATTTCATAGATTTTAAGAAGGCATTTGATAGCATACACAGAGATTCATTATGGAGAATTTTATGTCTATATGGAATACCATCTATCATTAAGGACTTATACAATGGATATGGTTGTGCAGTCAAGACAGAAGAAGGGATGAGTGAATGGTTCCAGATTGAAACAGGCGTGAAACAAGGATGTATACTGTCTCCTTTACTTTTTGGGATTACAATAGACTTCATAATGAAAAAATGCTGCACAGGTAACACAGGTATTGACTGGGTACATGGGACCCAACTAGAAGATCTTGATTTTGCAGATGACATAACTCTTATCAGTAATAATGTGAATTCCATGCAAGAAAAAACAGATAGCCTATCTTCACTGGCTAGCAAAATAGGACTTGAAATTAACAAGGACAAAACAAAAATAATGAAAATTCCCATCAATCAAAATGGAAAAATACACATAGAAGGGACAGATATTGAAGAAGTCAATCAATTTGCATACCTTGGCAGCTACATAGACCAGGATGGTGACACTAGAAAGGAAGTTAGGATCAGAATTGCAAAAGCAGCATCAATCTTCAAGAATCTTGAGAACATATGGAATTCAAAAGTTATAAGCACAAAAACCAAGTTAAGACTATTCAATTCAAATGTAATATCCACCCTCATTATGCATGCGAAAGCTGGAAAACAACTAAAGAAATAGAAAAGAAATTAGACTCTTTTGAAAACAAATGCCTAAGGAAAATACTCGGCATCAAGTGGAATGAATTCAAGAACAATGCAGAGATAAGACAGATGACTGAACAACAACCAGTCTCACGGGTGATCAGGAAAAGGAGATGGACATATGTTGGCCACTTGATGAGAAGAAATGAGCAGAGAATCCCAAAACAAGCTATCAAGTGGAACACAACAGGCCGAAGAAAAAGGGGCAGACCGCGTGAAACTCTGAAGAGAACATTATTAAGAGAGGCCAAGTTAACAGGCATAAAATCCTTTGATGAGGTTGAAAGACTCGCCGAAGACAGGAAAAATTGGCGAACTACTTTGCGAGCCCTATGTGACGACTAACGGCACGGGAAGGATATAAGATATAAGATATAAGATAGGAAAATGCTGAGAAACTATTGACCAGGTTTACCCTTCTGGCCATCACCATTGGAAAGATTAATTATTTCTTTTTGTGTTCTTTCAATCTTCTTGTTAATTTATTTTAAAAAATAAAGTCATATCCAATATATGTGATTCTCTGTGTAATAATATTTAGTGCAAAATAAATTGTTAAGATTTATAGCACACATAAGTAATGAATTTTTAAAATGATGATCTTCTGGATATAGTCATAACAGTCATTCATACGTCCTTTGTGGAACTTTGCCTCCCTAACAGTTCTCCTGTAGGCCTCTCGATTGTAAGCAAGATGCCCTGCTGCTGATGCATCCATTCACAGATCATCAATGGTGTCTTGCACCCATCTTTGCCTTGGTCTTCCTCTCTTTCTTTTTCCCATTATGTACCCTTACAAGATTGTCTTCTCTGAATTTCATGACATTTAATGTCCAAAATATTTAAGTTTTCTTTGTTTAATCTTCTTTACTAGTCAATGTTTTTCAATATTAAGTTCTTGCAGTATGGATATATTTGTGCTTTTTTGTATCCATGATATTTGAAGGACTCTTCTGTAGCATTTACATTCAAAAGCATTTATGTGTTTCTCAGATGTTTCTTCTGGATACCATAGACACAAATTTTGATTTAAAATTGTGAGCATCCAAAATATTTGTAGAATTACTGATGTAAACAAGTTAACATATACATGAATAGAAGTACCACTAATCGCACAAACAGCAACATAGCAGGGCAGCACAGAGTGCTATGATACAGCAGGTCTCTGTATGATCATTATGCTTACGTCTTTCCTCCACGTGCACTCTGTAAGAAATCAAATACTGATTTAATGATAATGAAAGACATGTAAGAAATCAAATACTGATTTAATGATAACGAAAGACATGTGATTATGAGCTCCACGTACATTTAAAAAAAATTTGAATGAAAACTTCATAACTCATTGAAATCTCTTCAGGCTAATGTTAATTCAAAACCAGTCCATCCACTTTATGTTCACTCAGCCACGGAAAATAAATGCAGATCTGAATTACTGACCTGAATGTTAAATTTAGCCTCTGTGTCACTGTGGTACATAGCACACTTGGTTGAAATCTTCCTCAGAGTATATGTTTACTATCAGCTCTTTACTTACCTTCCTTATGAAAGTGGGGCCAGTACTGAAGGTATTTACAGAGATTTCTGTGTGCCAGTCCTAGAGAGTTATTAATACTTCACTCGCTTGACGTGTGCATGTGAAGTACACAAAAATATAGAACTATAAAACTAAAAGTAGTGGTTACTTAAATTAAACATCTTCTTCTTCTTCCTTCTACTTGACACATGTCTATACTTAAACATCTTCTTCTTCTTCCTTCTACTTGACACTTGTCTATACTTAAACATCTTCTTCTTCTTCCTTCTACTTGACACTTGCCCATACTTAAACATCTTCTTCTTCTTCCTTCTACTTGACACTTGTCTATACTTAAACATCTTCTTCTTCTTCCTTCTACTTGACACTTGTCTATATTGCCTGTGACACCTGTTCTGGGGTGATAACTGGAACAAAGAGCCAAGCAGATGTGGGAAAATTCTGACTGTGACGAAGACATTTTCTGAACAATGAACTACTTACACTTGGTGTGTTGGCTGTTGCTGGTGGTGGTATGAATGTGGGCCGCCATAACTGTGTGGTTGATGGTGATGTCCATGCCCGACTGGAGGAGGGTATGACTGACTGTGACCGGCTGGAGGGGGATATGGTTGACCATATCCAGGTGGAGGGGGGTATGGCTGACCATAACCATGGGGTGGGTATCCTGGCTGGGTGGGGCCATATGCTTGAACTGGTGGAGCCCCATAGAAGCCAGCTGGTTGGGGAGGTGGATAGGCACTGTCATAAGGTGGGGGTGGGGCAGTTGGAGGGGGGCCTTGATTAGTGCTTGTCATGATTGCTGAAACAATTATAAAAAATATAGAGAAATATAATGTTATAGATTTTCCTTATTTGTGCACTGCTTATGCTATTTATGATATTAAAATCAATTTCTATACATAAACAAAATATTTATGTTTCATATAGTACTTATTTATTTTGACAGAAGAGACATGAAGTAGTAGAGTATGTAGTTTGCATAGTTTCAGGAATTATTCAGAATATGCGCTGGAATAAAAAAAGCAGAAATAAGAGGGAACAATGACAGGACATAGTTCACACGTAGTTCTGTCACCTGACCTCTTTTCATCACACAGTGAAAATATCATAAGAGTCAGTAACAATTTCAAAGTAGCAAAAAATGGAGACCATAATATATCAATAATCTGAGATATGTGGCTGGCACTGTGCTGACAGCAGAACGTGACAGAAGTTGGCAGAAACTGGTGAATAAGGCTGTCAAAGATGAAATGAAATGAGTAACAGAGCAAAACAGCAAGAACATAGCAAAACAGCAAGAACAGAGCAAAACAGCAGGAATGGAGCTAAACATCAAGAACAAAGAAGTAGCAGTAATATCCAACAAAGTAAATATACTAAAATGCAACATCCTTTCAAAGAGGCAGACACTTACACAAGTAAATCAGTTACCTCAGAACAATAATAAACTTGATGATAAACAAACAGCAGAAATCACATGGACAATAGAAAGTGCAAAAGCAGCTTTTTAGGACATGAAGGAGACAATCACAAATAAAAAAAAAATGTACCTAAATGCAAGAAGACTTTTATACTGCTATGTAGAGCCAATATTACTTTATGTTTGTGGGACCTAGGACAAATGGACAAAACAGGAACTGAAAACAACAGAGATATCACTGTGAAGAAAGATGTAGCAGATATCCTGGATAACCAGATAAACAACTGAAAAAGTTCTAAAATAAGTTGCGGAGCATGACAAATTCTTACAATAAGGCAAAGAGAACTAAAACTCTTTGGACATGTCATGAGAAGACAGGAGTTAGAAAAACTGATAACAGCAAAAACAAAAAAGAAGGAAGGAAGGTCTAGAGAATAAAATATGAATGAACTGACCAGATTGAATGGAAAAGTGTACACAACCAAAACACTTATTAGATGGAGCACTTAATCAATCATTTGAATTTACTTTCCAAAGGCACCAAAATCAGGACACATTCCAGTGTGAAAACTAAACAGAACTTTCATTTCTGCCACTAAATCAAGAAATGCTCCAAATTTCCTTTCTACAAATTGTAACAATTTCTAAAGAATGTACAAATCATATTTATTTATCTACAAACCATGAAATATTACTGAATTCTTCACTAAAATTCCAAAATATGAGGGTTTATTACAACAATGTTGAGAATTACTCATAAAATGTAAAATATAACTAACTAGATTTGTTATTTATATGCTGTAAAATATTAACAGATTTGTTACAAAGAAACTACACAATATTACAGATTTCATATTTACAAAATGTAAATGTTACATATTTCACATCTTCAAACTGAAAAAAAACACACACACAAAAACTAGATTTCCTCATCTACAAAATATAAAGTGCTAAAATGTTTTCTCAAAACATAAACAAAAAAAACTAAAGCTCATTTTCAGCACTTTTTTTTTATTATCTGAAAATGAAAAGATGTGTAATGTTCATGCATAATCTGCAGGAGATACAGTTAACCATGTTTACAAGTACATTAGACTACAAAAGTTGCATAAATAAGGTAGACAGAGGTGTATGGTGCAGTTTTACAAAGTGAGGGAGGGAGTGAGTAAGATGAGAAAAAAAAGTCTCCCCTCTACCACACACATTTCTGTTTCCTACTTGGAGGAAGACACATTCAGATAAGTTCTTCGTGTTTTTGTTTCGTTGTGTATGTATCCTTGAATAAGGCTCACGCCGAAATATCGGATGTTGTATGTTTTTCATTTATACATTCTCATACTTTCTATTCGTTTTTTTCTCACCTTACTCACTCCCTCCCTCACTTTGTAAAACTGCACCATACACCTCTGTCTACCTTATTTATTTAAACCAGTTTTACTGCAGTCACCATCCCTTTTATCTGTTACAAAAGTTGCAGACTGGTGTTATGTGTTCTGAATCTCAGTTTAAAGGATTTCAAAGTGGCTGTCAAGATGATGTAAAGTTGTTACAGTAGTTCTCCTAAAACTAATGTTATTTTTCTATGTCTCTCCATTACTGCTGCAATAATTCTCCATCTGACTGAAGACAATGGCACTGTTGCAAAGTCCATACACCAAAACTTCAACACTGATTTCTCTGTTTTTCTACTGTCAAACTATGACTCCTTCTAAAAACAATCATGAAAGTGTATATTTCTAGCAATTCTGACTCAATTCAAAATTCCTTCTAACTCCTTCATAAATGATACATCCCTTCTGACTCCTTCTTCATAATGGAAATGTATCTACTGACTCCAACTTCTTCATAAAGATACATTTCTACTGACTTTAGCTTCTTCATAAATGGTACATTTTTACTGACTCTTGACTCCTACTCCTTCATGAATAATATATGTGTAATTCTAATGACTCCAGCTTCTTCATAAATTATATAATTCTATCAACTCCAACATCTTCATAAATGATATACTTCTACCAACTCCAACATCTTCATAAATGATATACTTCTACCAACTCCAACCAACATCTTCATAAATGATATACTTCTACCAACTCCAACATCTTCATAAATCATATATTTCTACCAACTCCAACATCTTCATAAATCATATACTTCTACCAACTCCAACATCTTCATAAATCATATACTTCTACCAACTCCAACATCTTCATAAATCATTTACTTCTACCAACTCCATCATCTTCATAAATCATTTACTTCTACTAACTCCAACATCTTCATAAATCATTTACTTCTACCAACTCCAACATCTTCATAAATCATATACTTCTACCAACTCCAACATCTTCATAAATCATATACTTCTACCAACTCCAGCATCTTCATAAATCTTATACTTCTACCAACTCCAACATCTTCATAAATCATTTACTTCTACCAACTCCAACATCTTCATAAATCATTTACTTCTACCAACTCCAACATCTTCATAAATCATTTACTTCTACCAACTCCAACATCTTCATAAATCATATATTTCTACTGATCCTGACCCACAACTCCTTCATAAATGATATTATTTCTGATGACTCTTTTTTCCAATCAAAACTGCTTCCAACTCCAGCTCCACTTCTGTGGTCATCAAGGCAAGTGAACTAAAGACTGCTTAAGATCTTATCTTTACAAGATAAGGTTTAATATGTTCCCTCTACTAGTGCAACATGATGCAAAGGATATTAGGGCCAAACTAGGGATTAGATAACTGCAGCTGTAGCTCACATCTCAAATAAGATGCTCATCTAACAAGATAATCTTAACATAGCTAGAAATATCTAACTTGTGGAATTATAAAAATATGCTTAACATGAACTAAAAAGATCTCAATTTTGCAGTAATAGAAATATACTTATTAACATGAACTATGAAGATCTAAAGTTTGCAGTTATAGAAATATACTTATTAACATGAACTACAAAGATCTAAAGTTTGCAGTTATAGAAATATACTTATTAACATGAACTACAAAGATCTAAAGTTTGCAGTTATAGAAATATGTGTATTAACATGAACTACAAAGATCTAAATTTTGCAGTTATAGAAAACCACTACAATCTTCTGTCTCTCCAGATGCAGTACTATTAATACTCTTCTCCTAATGTTTCTTTTTTTTCTCACTTAAATAACTTCTACTGGTCAAGTATTACCATTAGTCTTATCCAATGCTAGATTCTGACTTGGTCAGGCCCTAAGATGTATAAAATTTTTGCTAAAAGTGATATGTCAGGCCTTAAGTTGTACAAAATTTTTATTAAAAGTTATGTCAGACCTTGCATTGTATAAAATTGTTGTTAAAAGTGATATGTCAGGCCTTAAGTTATATAAAATGTTTGTTAAAAGTGATATGCCAGGCCTTAAGTTGTATAAATTTTTTTCTTAAAAATAATATTTCAGGGCCTAAGTTATATAAAATTGTTGTTAAAAGCGGTGTGTTGAGGCTTAAGTTGCATACAATTTTTTTTAAAAGTGATATGTCAGGCCTTATGTTGCAGCTCTACTTATGTTTAAATCCTGTGCTGGCTTATCTAACGTACTACAGTTACTCTAAGTATTACTCAAAGTAATAAAAGCAAATAAATCTGAGAGAATTTTATATTAAAAAAAAGTCTTTATGACTTTAAGCAGAGATATGACCACACATCTTATCAGCCAAATCTACAGCTGTCACATAATTTAAACCCCCTCCCCCCCACTGTAGAGATATTGATTTGAAGTCTCATGTGCTTGTGGCTGAAGACTTGTAAATCTTTCAGTCCAAACTGGCTATAGAATTATTACATTGTGTCATTGTCATTATTTTCTTTAAAAAAAAATGACAACTGGGGTAAAACTGGTTCTAGTAATGAAAACAGGTGTGTGGTACAGTTTTACAAACAAACAAAAATAGAAAAAAGATTGAAGAAATTCGGCAGAAACAAGATTGGCAGAAAGCAAGATGAGTATTATAAATGAAGGACATACAACAATCCAATATTTTGGCAAAAGCATTTTTCAAGGATCACATACAAAAACAACATAACAAGAAAAAAAACACGAAAAATGTGTGAAAAATATATAGACTTAGCCTTTTGGCCTCCTTGTAAGAAAGTCTTGCATGAAATCTGTCATTCTTGTTTCTGCCTACTTTTTTTGTAAAACTGTACCATGCACCCATTTTCATTATTGTCTTGTGCTAGATACATAATGAATTTTTGCTGCATTAAATTGTATGTTCACTTAGTTGTTTGCCTCTGTGATCAGAACTTCAACATACAAAGAAACAAACAACAGATTGAAAACTATATGTAAACAATATCCTGAAGCAAAAGACATAAGATGAATGTTAAAAACTCTCAAGGAACAATGAAGTTATAATCTTTCAACCGAGAACAGGCAATTGCAGGCAGAGACGCAATTTATCCCACAAGCTGAAATCTGGTCAAGTCTAAGTATCTATGGCAAGGAGCTACAGACACCACAATCTCCAGAGTTGACAGATACACACTTACTCAGACAAAGGACCTGGCCAGGCCTAAACTCCCTTAGGAGAAGCTCTTCAAAGATGAGGAAAGCCAGAGATGAACTGCTGCATTTGTGAGAGAGATTGGCATGGATATCTGAGGTAATGATGAAGAGGAAGAAGAAGTCTTTATGGTTATCATGACCAAGTCGCAATTCATCCATCTCTTTGTGTTGTCTATCCATCTACTTTACTGCTGCTTTCTCCTTCTCTTTTGCTCTAGAATTGTTCTTCCCAAAATAGTTTTCCTCTTGTCATTACATCTCTTAATATGTCTTTATTTGTCCTGTTCTGATGCAAGAGTTCTTAATCTTTGTACAAGTGCTGCCCCCAGTGGAATGCCCAGAATGTCCTTATATCCCCTTTGCTAGATTATTGAAATCATCATCATCACCAGTTCTTTCAGGTACTAGCATGACTTAGATGATAGCAGCCAGGCTATAATTTATGTAAGGATAGTTAGGTAGGTGAGGAAAGACGCTGGCGATGGTTGGGACATGTGCTCCGAATGACTGACAACTCACTACCAAAAATAGCACTAAGATGGACACCACAGGGGAGCAGAAGTAAGGGTAGACCAAAAGAGACATGGAGAAGAACAACAGAAAGGATGTTGAGCAATAGAGGGCTCACCTGGGCAAGAGCAGAAAAAAAGGCGAAAGACAGGCATTTGTGGAAAACCCTTGCGGAAGCCCCATGTGCCCTGGGCACTTAAGGTTCAGAGAGAGAGAGAGTTAGGTAGGGAACAGTTGAAAGAAATATTGAAAGAGATATTGAGTCCTAAACTCCTGTAATTTGCTTCATGTTCCCCCAAAATGGTATTGATGCCCTTGGTTAAGAACATTTTTAACTTTTCTTTTGAAGGTGTCTGTTTTAGTATTTCTTTATTACATTCTTTTCTAATCACAAAATATACCTTTTCATTATAGCATCTGAATTACGTGACAAAATTAGCATTCCATCCACGAGCTTTTCTTGTTTCTGTTTTTGGTTTATTGGTCATCTTACATACTTCCCATGCAGTTAAATGACACATAGGGCTCGCATGGTAGCTCATCAAATTTTTCTGTTTTCTGCAAGTTCCTCAACCTCATCAAGGGATTTTATGCCTACTAATTTAGCCTCTCTCAACAATGTTTAGAGTTTTACATGGTCAACCTCTTTTTCTTTGCCCTGTTGTGTCCCATTTGATAGTTTATATCATGATTCTCTGTTTCTTCTCATCATGTGGCCAACATATGACTATCTCTTTTTTTTGATCACCCATGAGACAGGTTGTTGTTCACTCATCTGCCTTATCTTTGCATTGAATTTATTCCACTTTACAGAGTGTTTTTCTTAGTCATTTATTTGTTTTCAAAAGAGTCTAATTTCTTGTCTGTTTCTTTAATTGTTTTCCAGCTTTCGTATGCTTAATAAGGGTGGTTAATACATTTGAATTGAATAATCTTAGTTTTATTTTCATGCTTATAACTTCTGACTGCCATATTTTCTCATGCCATATTTTCTCAAGATTTGTAAGGCCCAATGCTGGTTTTGCAATTCTAACTTTTTTTTTTCTGGTTTGGGGGTGGGATGGGGTGTCAAAATGTTATTTATAATTGAAATAATCTAAAATACTGACATTTAAATTATATTTTTCTTTAGTGCCACTTGCAAAGTCATGAAAACCAGAATCAACAGCTTTTAATACCTTCATCTAACCATCTTCATTTGTCTGTTGTCTTAACAAATCTTTTGTTGAACCCTTATAAATATTTAATGTCATTTTTTGTTTAGTTTTTACCAATACATTCATCAATAATGGGTGCAACATGAAAATAATACCTAGTTTTATCTACAATAAAATAGTTCACAACTGGACCAGGTTAAAGCATAGATGAGCCTGTTAACAATGTAGTCTGTAACAAAGTCACCTTTCTTGCTTCTCAGACTGTATAAAAATGTTTTTAAAGAAGTGGCGTTACAAAGTAACTGCATCTTTTATGTAAGTTTTGGGTCTGGCTAACTTAGTGATAAGACGTCTGCCAAATGAGAAACAAGGCACTAACCAAGAAACAGCAAAATAAAATATCTGCATGAGAAATGAGAAACATAAGAAAAGCAGCGAACATCACTAGGATGGACAAGATAAGAAATAACAATATAAAACAACTGGAAGGAACTACACCATGACTACAATACACAGAGAAAGAAACAATCAAGTGATTTAGCAACTTAATGAGAATGATGCACATACAGATAGCCAAGATGGCCTTCAAAGAAAGAGCTGCAAGACACAGAAGAAGTCTCCGAAAAAGAAAAAAAAGATGGATAGATGGTGTTGTAGAAACACACATGAATTAAGGTATGAACATCACTGGAGCTACTCATATGGCCCATAAACGCCAGCTATATCTCTCCTTGACACTTCAAGATACAAGAGAAAGGATACCGTAAAAGAAAGTAAAGTAAAGCTATGGGTCTTGTCTGCTTTTTTTATTATTACTTGCTAATTAGACCTTAGGACATCTCGATACCTTCTTTTCTTCTCATTTCATCAGGTTATCACTTTAATTTTTAATTCCTGCCACTTGTTTCAACTGTTTGTCCAAGTTATATTATATACATCACTCTATAACTCATGCTTTTTCTATATCCCAGAGAAGTGTGCTAGCTCTGTTATTACTTTCTGCTTAACTACCAAGCAAACAACTATACCTTGAAGCAAGCCAGTGTCCCTAATAACTGTGTGATATTTACTTTTATTTGGCAAATTTAATATGACCTCCCACTTATTTGTTAAATGAGGCAGTGATGGCAAGAGATTGTGAAGAAATACAAATTTCATTATTTCTGTTGAATGTTTATAACGGCCTTCAAGAAAATCACAATTGTGTATGTAAATCCAGTAGACCTGTTTATAGCCTTTCTATTCTGACCGTGAGAAGAATCACAACAAATACTCAAGACCACACTATAAGGTTAAGTTTATGAGAAGAGAGCAGATAAAAACAACGACATAGATAAATAGATAATATTATCAGATGGGCTAGAATCATCTTGTTCAGGTACACTTGGGAAGAATAAAATAGTGCAGTCTAGATTATTAACTGCAGGCATATTGTGATAGTATAACATTAAGAAATAATTTAACAGTTAAATAAACTGAAACAAATCCTGTCAACAAAGACAATCAGTCTGTTCATGCTTTAAACTAAATCGTGATTTAAGAAAAAAAAAACAAACTCTTCCCTTCTGGCACCCGCTTGATCATTGTTTCAAAACTTTCCATCCTCGGCTACCACAATTGACCTCGGCACAAAGGAGTTAAACACTAACAAACCTACATAAAGTTAAACAATCACAAACAAAACACTGTTCTAGTGTTTTACCTTTAAAACACCGCGTGTCAACACTAAACCAATGCAGCAATTTGTTTTGAGAAACTTCTTCTGTTGCCCCTCGCTGTCGTCTCGGTAAAGCTTCACTTTTTGTGTCTCACCGAGTACTATGATGTTTTCTCTTCTTCACACTAACCCTAGTGCTGGGTGGGTAGCGTGCTTCAGCTGTGATTTAGCAATTCTGTATTGAAATCCAAATAGACAGAGGCGTATTTAGGGTCTCATCGGAGGGGTACGTGACTTATGGCCATATTTTTTTTTTCTCTTCTGGGCCCTATTTTATTTTTTGTTAGTTAAAAATGGGAAAATTTCAATTCTCCTTCGCATTTTTTTTCACTTCATATTTTTCAAGGAGGGCGCCACTTTTGATTTGCCCTGGACACTGTTATCCAGAGTTACACCGTCTGCTTGTAAACTGTCATGGGCGCATCCTTCCAGTTTCTCTAGAATGTTAAGCACAATAATTAGTGCATGAGTATATGACTATACACGGAGCCACTGCAGGAAAGCTGTGATATCAAAATGTGTAAACTAAAATGTACACAGTTGTGCTTAAGTAATAAAAAGCTGTTCCTGTTTTTTTTCCTCCTAGTTTATACATTTAAATGTGTTTGTGTGTGTGTGTGTGTATATATATATATATATAATTTATAGTTTTGAAGTGTCATTTGCCCAAGAACACCCTGGCAAGCTACTGGAATGTCACTACTAATTTTATTGTTGACTGGGCCATAGACCATAAATTTGTTGGACTTTTTTTGTGAGGCACTGCTTTTTGTATATTTGCTGACTGCCAATGCACAAATGTGTCAGGTGGACCATCTTTACAGCCGAATACTCTTGTGGGCACTTGGTGGATTCTAGAGCCCACGACTATAACGTGGGAATCAGTTTACTTTCTACTGCTAATCCTTCTCTACCCCGAAAATAATTGAAATTTATGTTAGCATTCAGTTCCCCAGTTAGTTTCTCTATGCTATTAAAAACAAAAGCAGGATTTCCTAAAGTCAGACAACATCCCCTCCATTCCTTATATACGCCACTGCAGCCACTCTTACCTGAACGACAGTTTCGTGGTCCTTACACATTCAAGTTTCCGCTTTTATTTCGATGACTTCACAACTTGATTGACGTAGGGCTGTATCTTAAACTGCTTTAAGTCACGTGACTTTCTGTGTAACATAGTTTAATCCGTCATGAAAAACAAGGGAGGGGTGGCTTTTTAAAACATTAGAAAGGATTCTTCTTCTTCTTTGAAGCCATTTAAGGCTCACTGCTACAGAAAAGGCCCGCCTCCATTCCTCTCTGTATTTCTAATTTTCTCTCTCCAGTTGGTGACACCAATTTTCTTTATATCCTCTTCTATGTTGTTTTTCCATCTCTGTTTTGGTCTACCTCTTGGTCTTGTTTCCTTCATCTCTTGTAGATACATCATTTTTGCTGGTCTATTCTCTTCCATTCTTTCTAATGGCACAACTAGCATAATCTGTTCAGTTTCGAGACATTTACAATTCGTTGGGATTTAAATAAGGTCTTCAGTTCAGTGTTCTTTCTAGCTCTCCATTCTCCACTGTTGGTATCCTTTATGGGCCTGAAGATTCTTCTTAGGATTGTGTACAACACCAGAAACTTTGGGAAATAATAGGAAAAAATGGGATTTCCAACACATTTGATACAGTTAACATCACTTGTGTATCTAGACCAACAAGCAGCAGTAAGAATAAATGCTGAAACAACAACTTGGTTTAACATAAAACAAAGGGTCTGCCAGGGGTTCATATTGTCGCCTTACTTATTTAACTTGTATACTGAAAATATAATGAGGAATGTTAGAGAAGATGTAGGCAAAGTATATTACGATGCCATAACAATTGGAGGTTATGAAATGCCATAGATTAGATATGCTGATGACACAGTATTACTGTCCACAACACAAAAAGAAATGGAAAAACTAATTATGTTAGTCCGTAAGAACAGCGAAGAGCAAAACCTGTATCTTAATGCGAAGAGAACTAAATTGATGACAACTGACAAAACAAATAAGGCAGCAGAAATATTTGTCAATGAGGAAAAATTGGAAGAGGTGGAGAGTTCTGAATATCTTGGATCATTACTAACTAATAATGGAGATACAATGAGGGAAATTAAAAGGAGGGCATCTATCGCTCTTCTTCAAAAAATAAAACAACTAAAGAATCTGTGGAGAGGAACAGGCAGAACTATTTTTTAAAAATACGATTTTTAAGGGCATGCATCTTTCCCATCGCAACATATGGCTGTGAGACCTGAGCACTTAACAAAACAGGTGAGAAATACATAAATGCCTTTGAATGTAAATGCTACAGAAGAGTTCTTAAAAAATCATGGACATAAAAATACAAGTATATCCATAGTAAGGTAAAGAGGCACATAGGGATATGGTGTTAATGCGCATATTTTCCTTGACCTGTCAGCACACTAGAGGGTGATATGGTCAGTATCACGCCTGGTCGTCTTTCCTTCCCCAACTCCAGAAGTCAGGTACCCATTTCTACAGCTGGGTGACTGGGGTGCCTCCGGCCGGATTCGAACCCCCCCCCTCACCTTCGCCATGAGAGACCAGTGCACTAACCACTTCGCCTCTCAGACATACCCATAGTACAAGAACTTAATATTGAAGAAGGCTGGCTAGTAAAGAGGATTAAAGAGAGAAAACTTAAATATTTTGGACACATTAAACGTCATGATAATCTAGAGAAAACCGTCTTGGAAGGGTACATGATGGGAAAAAGAAAGAGAGGAAGACCAAAGCGAAGATTTAGAATTGTTCCATTTAATGCATTGTAATGATTTAATGTACTTCTGGGTGACGTAAAAGATAGTGGGAGCTTTTTAACTATTGTTAAGAGAGGCCAGTTTAGTGGGCACAACATCCCGTGATAAGGTTGAAAAGCTCGCCAGGAACAGGAAAACTTGGCGAACTACCATGCAAGCCCTGTGTGACATTTAATGGCACGGGAAGGATGTCAGATGTAAGAATGTTCAAAACAGCTCCAAGTATAATGTGAACTTCTCAAAGAAATAAAGATGAAGAAAACTTTGGCCATATCAAAAGACATAACAATATTCTAAAGACCATACTAAAAGGAAAGGTAGAAGGAAAAAGAGCAAGAGGAAGACAGAGATGTAAATGGGAAGGTAACATACGACAATGGACAGGACACAGCCTGGCTGAGTAGGAGCCAGGGAACTAGAGATTTATTACCACCAACCTTCGTTCTGGAGAAGGGACATGATGATGATGATGATGATGAGTGTTTTTAAAAAGTTTTAGCACTTTTCTCCATGCTTTCATAAGCGCAGAAAAACGAAATAATAGTGTCATTTTCTGTTGGACTACTATCTGTTTAGTCCTTTAGCCCTTAATCTCAAACTATCGTAAGGGCTAGAGGTCTATTGAAAGCAGAATCTCTATTTTTAACAAAATTGGTGTGTCCTGACCTATTTAATTGTAGTATTTGCGTCATCGCCATGTGACTAGTCATTTGCTAAATATAGTTTTATATCTTCGGGTTATAAACAGCTGGGATACGCTGATTCGTTTAATGGTCGTTTATTTTCATGTTAAAAAAAAGCGCGGAAAGTCATAAAATCTTATATGGAGAGTAGCAATTACACGGCTTCCTGGTCCATCACAGATATAGTGCCTTTCAACTGAGACATATGCTATAGCGACTACACCCACAAACAGAGAGTGTCAGTTAACACAAATGAGATGGATATTTCATTTGTCAACCCACGACCCCAGGCACCTGTAATTTTTTAGCACTATTTTTAAAGCTGGAGAAGGTATTTTAACGATCATGTCTCATCCTCCCTTCGCTCCTCTCTGTGTTCCCCTGTCTGCTGTACTTGACGTGTTCCCCTGTCTGTTGTACTTGACATGTTCCCCCTGTCTGCTGTACTTGACATGTTCCCCCTGTCTGCTGTACTTGACATGTTCCCCCTGTCTGCTGTACTTGACGTGTTCCCCTGTCTGTTGTACTTGACATGTTCCCCCTGTCTGCTGTACTTGACGTGTTCCCCCTGTCTGCTGTACTTGACATGTTCCCCCTGTCTGCTGTACTTGACGTGTTCCCCTGTCTGTTGTATTTGACGAGTGCCTCTGTCTGCTGTAATTGACCTGTACTTCTGTCTGCTGCAGTTTGACATGCTCCTCTATCTGCTGAACTTGACATGCTCCTCTATCTGCTGTACTTGACATGCTCCTCTATCTGCTGTACTTGACATGCTCCTCTATCTGCTGTACTTGACATGCTCCCCTTGATATGCTCCCCCATGCTGACTTGGCCTGAGCACGTCTGCTTTTTATTTCGTAGTGACATTTCCCATCAGCTGTTATAATTGTTCCTAAGTACTTGAATCTATCAACTTGTTTCAGTTCTGTCCCCTTGGGAACAACTGTGTTAAGAACACACTTATCTTAACTTAGTCTTTGTGAGACAGGGAACATAGATCTGTTTTAGCTTAAAAACTCTGACCTACTTCTGTAGCCCAGAAAACTGTAGCAATCAACACTAGTTGTAACTGTTATTTTTGTAAAATATAATGTCCGGTTGGTGGACGGATGGGGACATGGAGATCACCGGCGCGGATGAGGAAAATCTGGTGTGAAACCATTGAATCCAGGACGTGACAAGCCTATGGGTCTTTACAACAATGGCTATCAGAATGATGTAAACAAAACAGAGACAGCAGACTATAGGTGGCAGGGAATGGATATCGTTGAGACATTCATCGGGTTCCTCATCCCAAAGTCGGGATGGTGCAGTGCGGGCCCCCTGCCTCGAAAGGGTCCACCCAATGCTACTGGAGGTCCTCTCAGTTCGTCTTGTGGAGTCAGGAGACATGAGAGTAGAGCTACTGGCCAAAAAATACAACGGAAGAAAACAGCCAAAAAGCAAGAACTTAAAATAATGCAGTGGAATGCTGAGGGTGTCAGCAGTGTTAGAGATGGCTATAGCAAAAAGGTGGAACTAGAGAACACACTTTTTGCAGAGCAGGTAAGTATATGCTGCATACAGGAGACACACCTAACCAAAGATGCTGCCTTTAAAATCAGAGGCTACCAGTATTTTAGATCAGACCGACAGGACAGAAGAAAAGGAGAAGTACTCACACTTGTTAAGAATAACATCAGCGCATGTCAGGTGGGAGTGTACATGGAAGGAGCTGAATACCAGGTGATCCATATATAAAAACCAGTAATACAGACTTCCACCTCCTTAACTATTACTGTCCTAATGACCGCCCATTTGCTCTGGAAACAATCCCACATAAAGAGAGTCTGTGGAGATTTTAACAGCCATCTCACAGAGCTGGGGGTACGACCACATAGACAAGAGAGGAGAGGAAGTTGAGACCTAGCGGGATGATAATGGACTTCTCCTGATCAACCAGCCAATGGATTCCCCCAACATTTTACTCAAGGGCTTGGCATACAACCTCAACACCAGATCTGGCATTTCACTCTCCAGACCTGAAATGGAACATTACACGTGAAGTTGGAAAACAACTTGGAGGTAGCGACCATCGACCAGTCTTCCTGACAATAGAAAATGAACTCCTTAACACCAGTAACCTTCTCCCCAGATGGAACTATAAAAAAGCAAACTGGACAATGTACAGACATCGTAAAGGTATCCTGGTGGAACAGCTGTTCATAGAAGGTAAGGATATTAACAGCATAGTGAAGGAATTCAATGCTTGTATCCTTCAGGCGGCCCCTGAAACCATTCCCAAAGGAGCTTGTAGGGACTATAAACCATACTGGTCTAGTGAGCTGGGAAAATTCCATGATGATGTGGAAACAGCTCGAAAGCAAATAGAAATAGACCTGCCAAGAACACCACAATAACTACTAACACGCTAAGGCCAAATTTTAGAGAGACAAGCTGCAAGCCAGACGGGAAAGTTGGAGAGAGAAAACAGAGTCCCTAAACTTTGAAAAGGATCGAAGGAAACTGGAAACTAATCAAACATTTAAACGATGAGAGAAGAAGAGCAACGATTACACTTATAGATGATGGAAAAACTCTTACATGTAAGCAGGTAGCAGATCACTTTGCTCGCATGTTTGCACAAGACTGCAACATTGATATCCATCCAGAGAAATAGCGTACAGTGCGCACTGACCCATAGAAAGAAGAGGAACAAGTCAGAAAAGTGGAGGTCATGGATGCACCAGTCACACGCAGCGAGTTAGACCTAGCAGTCAGTAAACTGAAACCAAGGAAATCACCAGGACCAGCTGGAGTGCCCAATGAAATGATCAAGAACCTGGGAATGGCAGCAATGAGAAAGCTGTTGGATATTTTCAATATGTGCTGGAGCACAGGTAAGTTACCTCAAATCTGGAAGGAAGCAAGCATGGTACCACTGCTAAAACCAGGGAAAAACAGTGATACTGCCTCTAGCTACAGGCCAATCAGTCTCATTAGCTGCCTCTGCAAAACAATGGAACGTATTATTGACCTGAGGCTAAAATGGTAGCTCGAAAGTTAAAACCTTGTTCCACAACAACCAGGATTTAGGCAGTACCACAGTACAAAAGATCAAATGACCTATCTCTCTCAAAAAACCTTGTAATAGCAGCGTGGATAAACTTGAAGAAAGCCTTTGATAAAGTATAGAAAAAAGGTCT
Source organism: Achatina immaculata (assembly GCA_009760885.1). NCBI lineage: Eukaryota > Metazoa > Mollusca > Gastropoda > Stylommatophora > Achatinidae > Lissachatina > Lissachatina immaculata. The sequence continues at coordinate 67,151,491 of CM019719.1, read as the reverse complement.
GCTGTGGAAACTAAGAAACCGCAATGTGAGTGGAAGACTGTACAACTGGATAAAGTCCTATTTGCACAATAGAAGATCAAGAGTAGTAATGGATGGACACAAAAGCCAGAAAGTACTGCTGCGACATGGTGTACCACAAGGAGGAGTTCTTTCACCTACACTATTCCTTGTATTCATTAATGACCTGGTCAAGGAACTTCCCTATAGAATAAAAGCGACACTGTATGCAGATGATCTCATCATGATGTACAGATGAATACGCGACAGTTGCTACACAGAGACTCCAAAGAGCAGCAGACATCTTGACATCATGGACAAACAAATGTGTGTAAGCATCAACACAGAGAAATCAAGTACCACTCTGTTCACTCTCTCATCTAAACAGAAAGCAGGTAAGATCTTTGTAAATGAAATATCCTTAAGGATGGACAACCAACCCATTTATGTAGGAGTGACTCTTGACTTAAAACTGACCTGTACGCAACACATCAGCAATACAGAAGCAAAAGCCAGAAGAAAACTAGCCATATTAAGAAAATTGAGTGGAACCACATGGGGAGCTAATGAAAGAATCCTCAAGAATGTATATCAGCAAAGTATTCTATCACATTTAGAATATGGCTCAACAGCTTGGTGTACAGCAACAAACACTACGCTGCATAATCTAGACAAGGTACAAAATCAGTCACTACGGATTATCACAGGTGCCATGAGATGCACACCAGTTGTAGAAACGTAGAAAATAGTTGGTGTTCAAGTGTTTAAAGAACGTAGAGACACAAAGGTCATGACCTTGGGAGAGAAATTCCTTAGCTCTGTAAGCCATCTCCTGAAGGAGAGATTCAATAACTTGGCACTAAGATGGCAGCTTCATTCACCAGGCCAAGCGTATGCGTAAGCTGATACCAGACCTTCCAACTGTAGTCGCTCCATTATCATCTGTACCAGAACATACACCATTGAAAGAAGTAGATTGTACACAAATAACTGTTCAAACTGAAGAGAAAGGTGTGCAGAGTGGTGAAATGCAAAGCAGCCTCGTAAGATCAACAGCCACACTTGGTGTACTAGATGATAAATATGCATGTGACACCTGGATACGTGTGTATACAGACAGATCTGCACACAATGCCATAAATAATGGATGGGCAGGAGCACATACTGAATATCCAAACACCACCACTGAAAATATTTCCATATCCACTGGAAAATACTGCAACAACTATGATGCAGAAGTTAGGGCAATTATTGCTGCGGTTTAAAAACTGTCAGACTCCAGAATTGATACATGCCCCGTAGTATTTATCACAGATGCAAGATCAGTACTGGAAGCTCTTCAGTGCAACAAACTACCAAATCTTAAGGATGCCTTGCCAAAAATTGGCTCACAACACAGAGTCATCTTGCAGTGGATTCCCTCCCACTGTGGGATACCAGGCAATGAGAAAGCTGACCGTCTGGCCAAAGGGGGCACTGAAATGGAGCAACCAGACATACCAATCACCTACAATCAGAAGAAAAGCATGATAAAAACCTATAGGAAAGCACAAACACCGCCACATGATGACTATCACATGCTAAACAGAAAGGGACAAGTCATCATTTTCCATCTCCGAACAGGACACAACCGACTCCGAAGTTATAGATATACAAAGTTTAAGGTTGGTACTACTAATCTATGTACATAGCCCAGGTGCCCAAAACAGTGGAACATATCCTCCAGAACTGCACCAACTACGAGACACTGAGAAGTAATTACTGGCCCAGTGAAACCACTAAAGAAGATAAGCTCTACGGTTCCATACGTGAATTACAAAAAACAGTGAAATTTATCCAAGAGACAGGACTGCAGATATAGACAGACAAAGCGTACGAAGAAGAAAAAGAAGTTACAGTTCTGTACCATCAATGGTAATGCTGCATTTTGGTGGTATTCTTTTCTTTGAGAAGACCATCACTTCAGTCTTCTTTTTGTTTAGGCTGAGACCTTTACTTTTACTTTCACAAACCATGTCCAGAAGAGCCTGTAATTCCTTTTCACTTTTAGCCATCAGAACTGTGTCGTCTGCATATCTTAAGTTGTTAAGGTTGTACCTGCCAACTGATATTCCTGGCATGTTCTCTATATTTCTCATTATGTTTTCGCTGTACAAGGATAAGCGGCCAGGAGATAGAACACATCTTTGTCTCACTCCCAGTTTTATGTCTTGGAATGCTCCTATTTAGTTCTCAACCCTCACTGTTGCTGATTGCTGCTAGTATATGTTTTTGATGAGTTTCAGATCTTTCCCATCTATGTTCATGTCTTCCAGCATTCTTGTAATTTCTGTGTGTCTCACTTTACCAAATACTTTACAATAGTCTATGAAGCATAAGTATAGGTCCGTCTTTACTTCCATTGATCTTTCCATCAATGTTTTCCACACACACACGCACACACACACACATATTACTTGTGCCTTTGTAATATATAGGTAAAGATAGATTTCCCCTTTCAGTGCCATTAAGGCATATTGTGGAATATGGTGTTAGGCCCGTATTTTTCATTACCTTCGGCACATGAAAGTGTGACGTGGTCAGTATCGCACCTGGCCGCTTTACCTTCCCAGCTTTCTCTGGTACCCATTTTTACAAGCCTTTGTAATATATCTTATCTTATAACTTATATCCTTCCCGTGCCGTGTAATATATTCATTCATTGGCATGTCCCTTGCTGAACTTTGCCTCCCAAAAAGCACTCCTGTAGGCCTGTCGGTTGTGAGCAAGATGGCTTGCCGCTGATGCATCCATTTGCAGATCATCAATGATGTCTTGCAGCCATCTTCGCCTTGGTCTTCCTCTCTTTCTTGTGTAATATACAGGAACAGTAAATAGTCTGAACTTGGTAATTAGAAAATACAGTGGGGTACCTTTGTAAGGATTAAAATGGACATTTAAATAGACTAAAAGACGATAATTTTCAGCTTATAATTTACACAAATCTATTCATACACCAAAGCCTAGTTTTAAATTGATTTGAAATTTTGTTTGTTTCGGTTCTAAATTAAAGAAAACTTTTTCTTCCAGAGTTAGGGGAGCTAACTCTTGTTGGTAAACGACAAAAGGGAACACTTAGGCGAGAAATGTCCATTCGAAGAATCTACAGGAAAAGATATTTTAAATGTTTTCTTTGTGTTATAATGGCCTTTGTGTTTTGGACCATTATTGGTTACTTGGTAAGAAAATGCACCGCAATTGTTATTTTTGAATGTTTAAAATTTTTTTTTGTTGTAAAAAAATCATTGACCGCTTGTTTTCGCACACAACAGATATGTGTGTCGTCTGCTCGGATGAAAGTGTGGACATTTGTTTCGCGTCCGTCAAGTCTTTAGGCAGGTTGAAATAAAAGTTCTTGCTAAATCTGTATCCCTGTGGCCAAGATGAGTGCCGCAGCTTTATCTTTATTCAGCGACAGCTACATCAAAGCATCATCGAAGATTATGGCATTTCCTGTCCCCGTGTTATTCTCATCTCTCTCTCTCTCTCTCTCTCTCTCTCTATCTATCTATCTATCTATCTATCTATCTTCCCCCCCCCGCCCCATTTTTTCATTCTCCATTTACTTTTCTCTTTCTATCTTTTTACAAAAACTAAACCACCCATCTCTCCCTGTCTTAGCACCACTAATACTTGTTTTACTGTATTTATCATTATGCTTATTTCCATCAGATCTAAACCGCAAAGCCGCGTCCGGAGATTAACTCATTGCTGCGGTAATCGTTTCTATCGGACATATTCTGTTAATTTAGGTGATACAGAAGCTTGCATTGACTTTTTTTTATGCCTGAGCAGAATGTAATGGAAAAGTTAGTGCACTTGCCTCTCATGGCAGAGGTCTGCGGTTTGATGCCAGGCAGAGGTGCACTAGCTTTAGACATAGATATTTGACACTCTTCTGTAGCTGGGCAAGGAAAGGCAGTCTGGCATGATGCTGATCATATCACCCCATAGTGTGACCACAGATGAAGGAAAAATAGGCACCAACCCAATATATGTCTCAGTGACAGGGGTTGAAGATGCTATCCAATGGGGCAGTCAGCAACCCATAGCTGATATGCTAGCATCAGGGTTAGTGAACCATAGCTGACCAAGACCCTGTCCCACCTCTCTGTGATACCCCCAGTAACAGGCCTAGCCTGGCTAATGGGGCAGGGATCACCACAGTCCCCATGGTGGTGGAGTCTGCTAAAGAAGTATTGCATGCCCCCTGGTTTTTAGCTTCACTCCAGGACTGAAAAAATAGCTGCCATAACCCACTCCCAAGCTGATATGATGTTGTGCCTGCCATAACCGACTCCCAAACTGATATGATGTTGTGTCTGCCATAACCAGCTCCCAAGCTGATATGTTGTTGTGCCTGCCATAACCGGCTCCCAAGCTGATATGATGTTGTGCCTGCCATAACCAGCTCCCAAGCTGATATGATGTTGTGCCTGCCATAACCGGCTCCCACACTGATATGTTGTGCCTGCCATAACTGGCTCCCACACTGATATGTTGTGCCTGCCGTAACCGGCTCCCACACTGATATGTTGTGCCTGCCATAACCGGCTCCCACACTGATATGTTGTGCCTCAACACCTTCACAACACTGGCTGCAGAGACCACCAGCTCACAGTTACAGGACAAAACTAGAGAAGTCTCAGTGACATGTTCCAGGATTTTTGTATGAAGATTTCATCCAACATTGCTACACCATTTTTTTCACTAGAAATTTTGAAAGAAAACAGGTAAAATACTAGTTATGTTCTGCTTAGCAACACCCCATATTTGTCCAGAAGAGCTAGGGGTAGACCAAGAGAAATGATACTGGACAGTCTGATGAAATGGTGTGAGAGGAGATCACCAACTGAGCTGATGGCCTGCATGAAGGATCGGGTACTCTGGAGAAGCATAATAGCCAATGCCAGCCAGTATGGCACATGATGATGATGATGCAGTTTAATATTGATTTGCATTGCTCTTTTTCACCTTCTGTGATCAATAAAGATATCAGTAGCTGGTGGTTTTGTGGGATACACAAATTTATTTAATGTATTCTCCAGAATATGAAATACTGTTTTATATGTTCCACCAGGAAAATAATTTAGTGGTAATAATATTGTTTTCCTTGGGAAAGGGTATACAGAGAAAAAGATGAGGGAGAGGAATAGAGGGAGAGATTAGGAAAATGGATGAAGTGAAGGAGGAAATATCTTAAAAGTGTGCAATAAAAGATAGTAAGGAATGTTTCATATTAGATGCTTCTCTCCCCCCCCAGATAACTTAGACATTTATTTACAGTAAACTTACAATACTCAAATATTTTCCTCCTACAAAACAGAGCTTCTTCTCAACTGAAAATAGCAAGGGTAAAAGAAAGAAAGAAAGAGCCATTTAGAAGAAAAAGGTGATTAAATTCAACGGATTTTTTTTTTTTTTAGGTTTCTTATGATGATGAAGACTTTCCAGACAATGTTGCATATGATATATTTATTGATGAGACAAAGGAAGATCGTAAGTTTGAATTATGATAAAAGTTTTGTCTGTCTTATCTGTTTTGGCTCAGTATATTTTTTTTTGTTTTGAGTTATCTGCATATACAAGTAGTACTTCTTATTTTGTTATTTTTTAAGGCAATACTTCTTCTGGGACTATATATTAACAGACAAAAAAAAAAAAACCAAAGATATTGAGAAGTAATAGTGCAAGCAATAGCCTTATAGTAATTGAGGGAGTGCCAATTGAGGAAGTAGAGTATTTCACATATTTAGGCGGCATAGTGGATAAATATGGAGAAACGGAAAAGGATGTTAAAGCTAGAATAACCAAGGCCAGGACAGCATTTATCCAGCTTAACACAATATGGTCATCTAAGAACATCAAAACAAGAACCAGACTTAGGCTTTTCAATACAAACGTAAAGACTGTCCTACTATGTAGTTCAGAGACATGGGTTATGACCAAGACAGTACAACAGAGGATACAAACTACTGCTTGGGGAGGATTGTAAACATTAAATGGCAGGACAAGATCAGGAACGAGGAGGTCTGGGAAAGGGCAGGACAAGAACCTGTGAACCTACAAATCATGTCTAGGAAGTGGAGGTGGACTGGCCACCTGAGGAAACCTGACACCAACATAGCAAGACAGACACTGACATGGAATCCTCAAGGAAATAGAAAATGAGGAAGACCTAGACTTACTTGGAGAAGAGACAAGGGATACACATGGAAGGAAGCAGAGAATAATTCCAAGAACAGGGATGACTGGAGAGCCTTTATCCGTGGCCTATGCTCTCAAGGGAGTGAAAGGCGATGATGATGATGATGATGAATACTTCTTCACTGCCTACCCTCAAAAGGACACTAGGGAGGCAAAGTTCCGCAAAGGACATGCAAATGAATGAATGACATTAATATGTCACATTTTACTGTAGAAATTGTGTCATTTGTAAAAAAGCAGATGTAGTTCCAGCAAATATTTTTAGTACATGAAGTTAAGCATTTTATGTGGCTTTTGCAGATGAGCATATTCCACTGGACCAAGAAATGATGGAGGAGTTACAGAGATTGAAAGACAAAAAGAAGTATGAAGAAATGAATGTAGATAACATAACCGACCCTATTATCTTGTGGTGGACATATTTTACTGGTGAGCCTGGAGCGTCCAGGACTTGTGGGGATCATCGCTGCTTTTTCACAAATAACCGCAGCTTCAGAAATCATAAGAACCTGAAGGTTTGTACTGAAAAATATTCAGATTTATACAGGCCATTACTTAAGATATCAGTAACTTTTAACATTTTAGCGTTGCAAAAATTTCCTACATATTTTTTTTGTATGAAAACTTTGTTATAAATATTCTAGTCATATCATTCTATCTCAGTGTGCACATTTCTTGTTTTATTTGATTTCTGATTGTCATACCTTGTTTCATCCACTGTCCTACCACATCCACTACTAGACTTTCTCTCTCTCTCTGAACCTTAAGTGCCCAAGGCACATGGGGCTTCTGCAAGAATTTTCCACAAATGCCTATCTTTTGCCTTTTTTTTCTGCTCTTGCCCAGGTGAGCCCTCTATTGCTCAATACCCTCTTTGTTGTTCTACTCCATGTCTCCTTTGGTCTACCTTTACTTCTGTTCCCCTGTGATGTCCATCTTAGTGCTATTTTTGGCAGTGAGTCATGTGAACCACATGTCCCAACTATTGCCAGTGTGTTTCCTTGATAATCAGCTTGACTTTAATACCTTGATTGAAAAATTTCTTGATGGCCATAACTAGTTTTATGCATTTCTTGACACTTACATCTATATTTAACAATTACTTGACTATCATAACTAGTTTTATTCATCTGTTATCCCTCTTAACCATTTTATCAATTTCTTGACAGTCATAACTAGTTTTATCCATTTCTTAACTGTGATACTTAATTTATGTACATTTCACATATGGTAAGGCATAGAACGAATGAAACAGTGTGCTTATCTCATGATGAAGTTCAGTGGCTGGTCACCACCAAAAGTGCTCCGGTCAGCAGCCAAAGAAGTGGCTACTTGGTTCCTCTTGGAACTAAGGTGGGCAGTGCAGTGCTGGCCACATCACTGTCTGCTGTAACAACAAGACAAGGAACACATGAACACTACCGTAATATCCATCACATGCCACAGTGGCACAATATAAGGTGTCTTTACATTTTTACATAGAGTCAGACAGAAGTGTGTGATGCAGTTTCATTAGAAAGATACAAATAGGAAGGAAAAGGAAGAAAATTAGCAGTAGGGGATGAGAACGGTGAAATGGTTTTGAAAAACAACCATTATTTTGGCAAAAATGCCTTCATCAGGCCAACAAAATAGACACATTTTTATTTTAGCATTGTTTTACATGTCATACCTGCTTTTTGATTTTGATAAGCTCATTGCTTGGTAGAGGACTTAGTGTGTGATAAGTATTGTTATCATTGTAACTGTTATCATCTTCATTGAAAGTAAAAATATTATGTATATGTTTTTTTTTTCTATATGATGAAATTCAGTTAAAAGTTTCTATGTTTTTGTCTGTATTTAACAAACAGGTGTTTATGTTCTATGGTACAGACTTCAGCAAGACAGACTTACCACTGCCACGCGGTGAACATCACGAGTGGGCATTGTTCCATGAAGAATCTCCAAAGAATAATTACATCCTGTGCCATGAAGATGCCCTCTCTTTATTCAATCACACCAGTACTTTCAGGCAAGTCTTTCATTCTTCAGCTTTTTATGATAACTTTTAGATTTCAGAATTTAATATTTGCACCATTTTCAGGTCAGTGGTCAAGTTATTCATGCCCATTTTTGGGTTTCATTGTTTTAAGGACAGCACTTTTTATCTTTCACAAATACACTTGAAGAAGTCTTAGTTTTCAAATGTTTGTATTTCCTGTCTGTATAGAAGGAAGAATTATTTTGTCAAAAGTATTTTGCAAAGTCATTCTGAATAGATTTAAAGATATAGTGGATACTGCAATGAGCAAAGAACAAGCAGGATTTTGAAAAGAGAAACTGTCTCGACCAGATCTTTACTCTAAGAATAATACTTTAAGAACATATTGAAAAGCAGAAACCGTTAATCTTGAACTTCATAGGCTTTAAAAAGGCATTTGATAGTATACACAGATTCATTGTGGAGAATTGTAAGATTATATGGAATAGAATCTAAAATTGTCAGCATCATTAGAATCTCTACAAGGGATATATTTGTGCAGTCAGCACAAAAGAAGGAATGAGCGAATAGTTCCAGCTGGAAACAAGGATGTATATTATCTCCCTTGCGTTTTGGAACTGCCATAGACTTCATAATGAAAAAATGTTGCTCAGGTAAAACGGGCATTGATTGGGTACATGAGACCAAACTAGATCTTGATTTTGCAGATGACATAACTCTTATCAGTGACAATGTGATTTCGATGCAAGAAAAAACAGATACCTTGTCTTCGCTGACTAACAAAATAGGACTTGAAATTAACAAGGATAAAACAAGAATAATGAAAGAAGGAAAAATATACGTAGATGGGACAACTGTTGAAGAAGTCAACCAATTTGCATACCTTGGCAGCTACATAGACCAGGATGGTGACACCAGAAAGGAAGTTAGAGTTGCTAAATCAGCATTGACCTTCAAGAATCTTGGGAACATATGGCACTTAAAAGTTATAAGCAAAGAAACCAAGCTAAGATTATTCAATTGAAATGTAATATCCATCCTCATTTATGCATATGAAAACTGGAAAACAACTAAGAAATAGACAACAAATTCTTGTTTTGAAAACAAATGCCTAAGGAAAATACTCAGTATTAAGTGGAACAAACTCAAGAACAACGCAGAGACAAGGCAGATGAGCAAACAACAACCTGTCTCATGGGTGATCAGGAAAAAGGAGATGGACGTGTACTGGTCACATGATGAGAAGAAACAGAGAATCCCAAAACAAGCTATCAAGTGGAGCACAACAGGCTGAAGAAAAAGATGCAGAACATGTGAAATTCTAAAGAGGACAATGTTTTTAAGAGAGGCCAAATTAGTAAGCATGAAATCCCTTGATGAGGTTGAAAAGCTCGCCAAAAACAGGAAAACTTGGCCAACTACTATGCGAGGCTTATGTGTCGTTTAACGGCATGAGAAGGATGTAAGGTATAAGATAGAAGGAAGAAAGGGTATTTTTTTATGTCCAAGTTTGTGTAAAGGGGAGATGTGTATTTTTTCCTGTGTCACCATTTTTAAATACAGGGAGGAGTACTGTCTTTACATTTTTTTATTTATGTAGAGAGGAAAAGTATATTTTTCATATGTTGCATTTCTTAGCTTACTTCTGTAAGGGGTAGTATATATTTCACATATCCACATTGTGATGTAATGGGAAAAAAGTATGTTTTTTTTTCTTACATCCACATTTTAGTGTAAAGGAGATTGGTATGCTTTTCTTACATCCACATCATAATGTAACAAGGAAAAGAATATTTTTTCCTGCATCCACATTTCATCTTCCACTGTTATATGAGAAGAATGTCATCAGTCGTTCACACTTGAAGCAGATAATAAAATGAAACCAAAGTCAAAAATCATTTTCCTCCAAGAGCATTTCTGCAAAAAGAAGAAATATAAACAGAAGTAGAAAATGTAACATTTTGTCACTGTGTATAACCTGAAATGTGTTTTTTTTAAAAAATATGTTTTCATTCTTTTTTGGTAGAAGGGAATCTGACTTTCCTATCACAACACAGCATCTCTTATCTCTGGAGTGGTTGGAACAGAACACATACATGAAGACTGCAAGCCAGAAAAACAGGCAAGTTCTGAGCCTTTCACTTGTTTGAAACTTTCCTTTTCTGCTTTCAGGTGAGGCATTTTTGTGGTGTGGTTGTTGTGGCTGTTGTGGTTGTTGTGGCTGTTGTGGCTGTCGTGGCTGTGTGTCAAAGTAAATATGAGCTTTTCAGCTGATCCTGTGGTGAAAGTGTAACACAAACTATGGAATAAGAGTGAATTATTGTAGGTTGGTATAACTATTTTCTCACAAAGAGTCAGGTAAAATGGCTTTGTAAACAATTATAAATCAGATAACTTCTGTACGATTTCTCTTCTGGTTTTTAGAGAGTCACATTTTAAACTATCATATAAGCTAAATATACACATTGCATCATTTCCCTGGTAAAAGAAAGTGGATGTGTTTATTGTGAATCTATTTGTATATTCTTGGAGTTTGAAAATGAATCACCAGATCACACCTTGTAAACAGTATTTTCATTAAGCACGTCTACCAGATGTAATATCTCAACAGCCTGTCTGCTTAGAGTGCCCGAATAGGGGTAGGGAGGTGTCTTGACCAGGCATAGTTCACTCATCCAGATTTTAGCATAATTTCTATTTATCTTGCCCACCCTGTCATCTTTTTCCTTTGAGTTCTTCTTTGACCAAAAGAAAAACTTTGTTTTCTCTTGACATGTCCAGACAACTTTGGCAGCCTTTTATTTATGGTTTAAATTAGTTGTGGATGTTTAGCAACTTCCCTGAGAAGTTCTTTACCTTGTATTTCCAGTCACCCTGGACATATGGTACATCTTACTCCAAAACAGCATCTGTGTTGATTAACTTTTCCAGACACTGTGATACATTCAGTAACCTGAAGAAACATGTCAACTTAGAAGATCAAGAGAAAGCCAGGCAGCATCATACAGGGAATGTAGAGATTTAACAACATCTTTATCCAAGAACTGTGTCAGACTGTACAGACAATTTCTGATCAAAAGCTTTTCTGAAGATCGCAGGATCATATCTGTTTAGGGGGAGAAAATAGGTATAGAGATAATCATAGATGAGAACATTGCCAGAACTGTTTAGTGGCACAAGACAACATCAAGCACATCACTAGCTACATTGATGTCAGCCTTATACAGGTCTCAACAGTGGCTACCTCAGATGAGACAGTGGCAAGATTTTATCATAACTCAGATGGTGCAATAAAAAAATGCAGATGGTCAGAAATAATTATCATAATTGGAGATTTCAAGGCCAGAGTGGGAAATCCACTTGAAAAATACATAATAGGAAATGTTTGTTACGTGAAGTGGACTGACAAACAAGATAAATTTGTCAGAGAGGTTGAATTATGGGAAAAATCCTGAGAGCAGATTGTTACAGTCACCACAGATGAGTATTAGCAAAGGTATAGTTCAAAGTTCATACTCTGGCTGCACTGTATTCGGGACAACCCCATAAAATTACTTTTAAAGGTAAAACAGTTGTTTGAGAAAAAAAAAAAGAATTGGATTGACATGACAAGTTTTGAAAATGTATACATTATCATATATTTGCAAAGGCACAATTGTAATAATAACAACTATCACACTTGATTAATGTATTTCTAATTCTCTCTTCATGACAAAAAAAAAGAAAATGGAAAAAAAAAAGTTTTAAATGATATCTTGTGACTTCCCATAGGTACCAGGAGAAGGTTGGCCTGGCTCCCATAGTGTATGTTCAGTCAGACTGTAATCCACCATCAGATAGAGATGAACTTGTCAAACAGCTGATGAAGTTTGTCTCTGTTGACTCTTATGGAACATGTCTGAAGAACAAAGACCTTCCTCAGAAGTAAGAATGTTTCTTTCTCTCATGGAAATTATCTAGTGTTGGTTTTTTTTTTTAAAGAGTTAGATCATCTTCAGGGAAAATTTTGGCGATTTTGAAGAAGGTTAAATTGTTGATTCATAGATTTTGTTTTCCTGTTGTCAGACATGCAGGGTTTTTTTTTCATCTTACTCTGCCCTTTTTTAAATTGATAACTCAGGAAATTAGACTTGTGTGTGCTGTCAGCATCCAACAGGAACTTGGACATGTGTGTGCTGTCAGCATCCAACAGGAACTTGGACATGTGTGTGCTGTCAGCATCCAGCAGGAACTTGGACGTGTGTGTGCTGTCAGCATCCAACAGGAACTTGGACATGTGTGTGCTGTCAGCATCCAACAGGAACTTGGACATGTGTGTGCTATCAGCAGCCAGCAGGAACTTGGACATGTGTGTGCTGTCAGCATCCAACAGGAACTTGGACATGTGTGTGCTGTCAGCATCCAACAGGAACTTGGACATGTGTGTGCTGTCAGCATCCAGCAGGAACTTGGACATGTGTGTGCTGTCAGCATCCAGCAGGAACTTGGACATGTGTGTGCTGTCAGCATCCAGCAGGAACTTGGACATGTGTGTGCTGTCAGCATCCAACAGGAACTTGGACATGTGTGTGCTGTCAGCAGAAGCACTGATGTGTCAGACAGAGAAGCACTGATGTGTCAGACAGAGAAGCACTGATGTGTCAGACAGAGAAGTATTGATGTGTCAGACAGAGAAGTATTGATGTGACAGACAGAGAAGTACTGATGTGTCAGACAGAGAAGTACTGATGTGTCAGACAGAGAAGCATTGATGTGTCAGACAGAGAAGCACTGATGTGTCAGATAGAGAAGCACTGATGTGTCAGAAAGAGAAGTATTGATGTGTCAGACAGAGAAGTATTGATGTGTCAGACAGAGAAGTATTGATGTGTCAGACAGAGAAGCACTGATGTGTCAGACAGAGAAGCACTGATGTGTCAGACAGAGAAGCACTGATGTGTCAGATAGAGAAGTATTGATGTGTCAGACAGAGAAGTATTGATGTGTCAGACAGAGAAGTACTGATGTGTCAGACAGAGAAGTACTGATGTGTCAGACAGAGAAGCATTGATGTGTCAGACAGAGAAGCACTGATGTGTCAGATAGAGAAGCACTGATGTGTCAGATAGAGAAGTATTGATGTGTCAGACAGAGAAGTATTGATGTGTCAGACAGAGAAGTATTGATGTGTCAGACAGAGAAGTATTGATGTGTCAGACAGAGAAGTATTGCAGTGAGTGAAGACACTGAAGATCCAGAGTGAACTCAAATAATGAGCTTCTTGGCAGGCTCCACGACCATGAGGATGATGTTGAGCCATCTCCACTTAGCAACACTGAAGAAAAAATGCAACGCCCTGTTACCAGGAACATCACTGAAAGACAGGAAAGGCAAACTGACCAGTTTTGATTTACGTGGTCATTTTTGCTTCAGTCTCAGTCAGTGGATTTACAACACATTTGACACAACTAACATCATTGCTGTATCTAGACCAACAAGCAGCAGTAAGAATAAATGCTGAAACAACAACTTGGTTTCACATAAAACAAGGGGTCCGTCATGGGTGCATATTGTCACCTTACTTATTTAACTTGTATACTGAAAATAAATGAGGAATGTTAGAGAAGATGTAGACAAAGAATATTACGATGCAATAACAATTGAAAGTTATAAAATACCAGAGATTAGTTACGCTGATGACAAAGTATTACTGTCCACAACACAAAAAAGGAATGGAAAAACTAATTATGTCAGTCCGTAAGAACATCGAAGATCAAAACCTCTATCTTAATGCGAACAAAACTAAATTGATGACAACTGGCAAAGCAAACAAGGCAGCTGAGAAAATGAGGAAAAACTGGAAGAGGTGGAGAGTTTTGATTATCTTGAATCGCTATTAACTAACAATGGAGATACAATGAAGGAAATTAAAAGGAGGACATCTGTCGCGCTTCAGAAAGTAAAACAACTAAAGAATCTGTGGAGATGAACAGACAGAACTACAAAAATAAGATTGTTAAGGGCATGCATCTTTCCCATTGCAACATATGCCTGTGAGACCTGGACACTTAACAAAACAGCTGAGAAACACATAAATGCCTTTGAATGTAAATGCTACAGAAGAGTTCTTCAAATATGGACACAAAAAATAACAGATATATCCATATTACAAGAACTTAATATTGAAGAAGGCTGACTAGTAAAGAAGATTAAACAGAGAAAACTTAAATATTTTGGACACATTAAATGTCATGATAATCTAGAGAAGACCGTCTTAGAATGGTACATAATGAGAAAAAGAAAGAGAAGAAGAGCAAGGTGAAGATGGCTGCAAGATATTGTTGATGATCTGCAAATGGATGCATCAGCAGCAGGCCATCTTGCTTACAAATGAGAAGCCTACAGGAGTGCTGTTTGGGAGGCAAAGTTCTGCAAGGGACATGCAAATGAATGAATGAATGGATGAATGAATCTCATAGCTATACATGGTCATTTTTGCTTCAGTCTCAGTCAGTGGAATGAACCTGTCACCAGATTTCATTTCTGAGAAAAAAAAAAGAACTGTCCTTGTTATGGTGGAGCCAGCAGAGAAATCTAGCCTTGTATTTATTCAGGTGAACACAGGCCCAAAGCCCATACATGTCCTTAGTATAAAAAAGTCTTGACAACCCATCACTTCTGCTTTATTCACTGTACTGGATATAATAGATACAGCTTGCTCCCATTGGTCCATGGACCATGGAAGAAGAATTGTTGTTCAAATGATTTCTTTCAGTAGTTTATTAGTAAAAACAATTTATCTCTTGCCTTGTTTGTCTGATCACAGCATTAAGCAGCCTCTGGAGGGAATGGCCCACAAAGATTTCTATGAACTTATCTCTCAGTATAAGTTTGCTCTTGCCATGGAGAACGCTGTCTGTGATGATTACATTACCGAAAAACTTTGGCGTCCTTTGATGGTTGGCACTGTGCCAGTTGTATTTGGTTCACCAAAAGTCAAGGTCAGTTGTACAGATGTCAGTTACTAACATGTCATGCAAAGAAAGCTAGAACAGAGATGTCAGTTACAAACATGTCATGCAAAGAAAGCTAGAACAGAGATGTCAGTTACAAACATGTCATGCAAAGAAAGATAAAACAGAGCTGTCAGTTACTAACATGTCATGCAAAGGAAGCTAAAACAGATGTCAGTTACAAACATGTCATGCAAAGAAAAATAAAACAGATGTCAGTTACAAACATGTCATGCAAATAATGCTAAAACAGAGATGTCAGTTACAAACATGTCATGCAAAGACAGCTAAAACAGAGATGTCAGTTACAAACCTATCATACAAAAAAAAAGCTAAAACAAACAAAAGATGTCAGTTACAAATATGTCATAAAAAGGTAAAACAAGCAAAGATATCAGTTGTCATACATAAAAGATAAAACATGAACAGATGGTCATTTCTAGAACTGCTGTTAACTATTGTAATGGAAAAGTGGCATCAGATTATTCAAAGGATCATGAACATATGTGACACAGATGGAAAGATTGATTTTTTAACGATGTCATGCCTTCCTCACATTTCTTGGTAGTGAAATTTTGTTCCTGCCAGAGAAGTGGAGAGTTTCTGATTGAGAGCTGAGGTGCACCATAGTACACTGTACTCTTCATAAGGCTGGCACAGTAATAAGAGCAAATACTGTATATCTCGACCTAGTAATCAGTTCTTTATATATTTCAGAGTATATCCTTGAACACTTTTTATCAGTTTCGTTGTTTTTAGAAGTGTGAAACTTTTTAATTTCCTAGGACTTTTTGCCAAGCAACAGATCTGCCTTGGTTATAGCAGATTTCCAAACAGCCTCAGATCTGGCTGCACATATACAGTACCTCAACCGTAAAGACTTCATGTATGACAAGCTTCGACTGTGGAAAAATGAAGGAATCACAAACCAGTACCTTCGGGATGTGATGTCATCTCGTTCTTGGTCACCAATTTATGACAGTAAATGGACCCCTGAGTATTTAAATTTTATTGAAGCGTTTGAATGTTTTATTTGTAAACGTGTCCATGAAAATCTTAGTAGAAGTAAACAAGGAAAACGGCCGTTATTGCGGTGGGCAGACATTTCTCATTATGGGTGTCCCAAACCTTTAAAATTTGATGAAAAGGGATTTTACGGCAAAGAGGCTCCGTGGAAGGATTTTTGGAGCACCCAGTGGGAGCGACAGAAACATTCCGCAGAGTCTCTGAGAGAGTGTATTAACAGAAATATTTCTTACTGTGGAGACTACAAGAAGATGGAGGATCTTAAGAAAGATTTTTGATGTAACTGGAAATAACTAGGACACTGATGTGTTCTATAAGTGTTTGGCAACTTAATGAAGTGTTTAATCAGTCCAAATTCCAAACAAGAGAACTTACATAAAAAAACACTTAGACCTATCATACCATAGTAGCACCTGGGTGGTCTGATGCTAGTGATCATCTTTTCCTTGACCTGTTGGCGCAGGACAAGATGTGGTCAGCATCAAGCCAGGCCACCTTTTCCTTCCCCAGTTACAGAAGGAGCTGGGTATACACTTCTACATCTGGATAACTGGGACATTTCCAACTGGACCAAATCACTGACCTCCATATGAGAGAAGAGCATAGTTGCCCACAAAAGAGGGATGTGAACAAAGTTGTCTTGTTTTCATGAAATAGCACTCAGATGGGATCTAGGCTGTTTTGTGTCTACAAAGCAAGTTACCTGCTTCTCAGATTTATTGAAGAATTGATCTGTAAACTGTGACATTGTGTTTACATTCTGTGCAGAATTCAGGCTCACTTGAGGCCAGTACTTCATCTCAGGGTATCTTTATTCTATTGAAGCTCTGAAGTTAAGATTCGGCTAAGATATCCTCATGTTCACAATGTTAATTTCATAAAAAACTTGATTTAGATACAAGCATTTCTTCTCATTTTATCACATTTTATTTGAGATTTCAGATACAAGCAGTTCTTATTTATAATCCTGTTTCGTTTAAGATTCAGATA
The DNA here is from genome assembly GCA_009760885.1 of Achatina immaculata. Classification (NCBI taxonomy): domain Eukaryota; kingdom Metazoa; phylum Mollusca; class Gastropoda; order Stylommatophora; family Achatinidae; genus Lissachatina; species Lissachatina immaculata. Next base: position 67,134,256 of record CM019719.1, on the reverse strand, counting down.
ATCTGTAGCTTTCACATAACCTTGACCCACTTGTGTTATGACCTGCATAGTGAACCAAGCTCATATTAAAACATGAAGCTAAAAATAGAGTAGTGTAGGTGAGCGTGAAATGTCAGACAATTAAAAAGTGCAGTAAGACCTATCCAAGAGCAGTCTGGGTAAATTTAAGTGGTTACATTTATAAACAATGTGAATCATCATCACCATTATCCAGTGTGAGGCAGATTTGAAGATTTATGTGTATACTACTGCACAGAATTTAAGGGCCATGACAGTCCTCTATGCATGTGAGGTACAAAATGTACTCACTGATTATCATAGTGGGTATAAAAATCGTGTGAAATAATGTTATGTTAAGCGTAAATTTGGGGTATTATTTATGTGTTCCACCAACACATGCAGATAGAAAAGTTGTGCTGATTCATGATGCAAGTGCATACTGAACAGATGTCACTTTTCATTCATTTCAAAATGTAATGATAAAAGGAGACTTTACCAGTTGCAAAAATCATGGCCCCGAGAAGGGGTCTCAGCACCCTAGGCCACCTTTTCCTTCCCCAGTTACAGAAGGAGCTGGGTATACACTTCTACATCTGGATAACTGGGACATTTCCAACTGGACCAAATCACTGACCTCCATATGAGAGAAGAGCATAGTTGCCCACAAAAGAGGGATGTGAACAAAGTTGTCTTGTTTTCATGAAATAGCACTCAGATGGGATCTAGGCTGTTTTGTGTCTACAAAGCAAGTTACCTGCTTCTCAGATTTATTGAAGAATTGATCTGTAAACTGTGACATTGTGTTTACATTCTGTGCAGAATTCAGGCTCACTTGAGGCCAGTACTTCATCTCAGGGTATCTTTATTCTATTGAAGCTCTGAAGTTAAGATTCGGCTAAGATATCCTCATGTTCACAATGTTAATTTCATAAAAAACTTGATTTAGATACAAGCATTTCTTCTCATTTTATCACATTTTATTTGAGATTTCAGATACAAGCAGTTCTTATTTATAATCCTGTTTCGTTTAAGATTCAGATAATCTGTAGCTTTCACATAACCTTGACCCACTTGTGTTATGACCTGCATAGTGAACCAAGCTCATATTAAAACATGAAGCTAAAAATAGAGTAGTGTAGGTGAGCGTGAAATGTCAGACAATTAAAAAGTGCAGTAAGACCTATCCAAGAGCAGTCTGGGTAAATTTAAGTGGTTACATTTATAAACAATGTGAATCATCATCACCATTATCCAGTGTGAGGCAGATTTGAAGATTTATGTGTATACTACTGCACAGAATTTAAGGGCCATGACAGTCCTCTATGCATGTGAGGTACAAAATGTACTCACTGATTATCATAGTGGGTATAAAAATCGTGTGAAATAATGTTATGTTAAGCGTAAATTTGGGGTATTATTTATGTGTTCCACCAACACATGCAGATAGAAAAGTTGTGCTGATTCATGATGCAAGTGCATACTGAACAGATGTCACTTTTCATTCATTTCAAAATGTAATGATAAAAGGAGACTTTACCAGTTGCAAAAATCATGGCCCCGAGAAGGGGTCTCAGCACCCTAGAACACCTTCTCGTGGTTTGAGAGTGGCGAATCTACTTGTCAGGTTGCAAGAGTTTGGGAGTATCACATTCTACCATCCAAAGGCTTTGGATGAGATTCAGAGCTACAGGAGGAGGCTGTTCAGGAGCCAGCAGGATGACAGATATATCTTGTTGTCTGCCCTTTGTCACTGGACAGTCACCTGCACTACTCTACAGTTCAGCAGATGAATGCTGCAAACATTAACGCCAGCAGGATGACAGTTTTCAGATGCTTATGTGGATATCAATTTGGACTTGCTTCATGAAGATCAGCTGTCAGAATCCCAATCATTCCAGCTCGCCGCTGAGCCCGCGTTGGCTGGTGTTGCGAGCACATCAAGTGAGCAAGACGCCATTGGATTCAAGTCCTCTTTACAAATGAGCCCCGCTTTGTTCTGTCATTTAATGAAGGCAGGAGTTGTGTTTGGAGAAGGCTAGGAGAGCGTTTTACTGCTGACACACTTCTAGAAGTAGATCACTGTTATGGAGGTTATGTCATGTTCTGGGGTGGCTTCACCCATCTTCATGTCAGCCATATCACACTGACAAGCTAAGTCATCGTACCACACTGACAAGCTAAGTCACCATACCACACTGACAAGCTAAGTCATCGTACCACACTGACAAGCTAAGTCATCATACCACACTGACAAGCTAAGTCATCATACCACACTGACAAGCTAAGTCATCATACCACACTGACAAGCTAAGTCATCATACCACACTGACAAGCTAAGTCATCATACCACACTGACAAGCTAAGTCATCGTACCACACTGACAAGCTAAGTCACCGTACCACACTGACAAGCTAAGTCACCGTACCACACTGACAAGCTAAGTCACCGTACCACACTGACAAGCTAAGTCACCGTACCACACTGACAAGCTAAGTCACCGTACCACACTGACAAGCTAAGTCACCGTACCACACTGACAAGCTAAGTCATCCATACCACACTGACAAGCTAAGTCATCCATACCACACTGACAAGCTAAGTCATCCATACCACACTGACAAGCTAAGTCACCGTACCACACTGACAAGCTAAGTCACCGTACCACACTGACAAGCTAAGTCACCGTACCACACTGACAAGCTAAGTCATCCATACCACACTGACAAGCTAAGTCATCCATACCACACTGACAAGCTAAGTCATCCATACCACACTGACAAGCTAAGTCATCATACCACACTGACAAGCTAAGTCATCCATACCACACTGACAAGCTAAGTCATCCATACCACACTGACAAGCTAAGTCATCATACCACACTGACAAGCTAAGTCACTGTACCACACTGACAAGCTAAGTCACTAAGACTATTGTGGCCTCTTATTCAGCCTTCTCTGGAGGGCTTGGGTGATGACACAGTCTTACGGTGCCCTGCCTCAACCAGCTTGCGTCGTTTAATGTCTTCATTCAACACAAGGGAGTCGTCAGATTGGAGTGGGCCACTTGTTCACCTGATCTTGCTCTAAATGAACACCTTAGGCAGAGAGTGTCAGCTAATCACCCTCCACCAGTTGATGCTGCGCTCGTCATCAAGAGTGGCAGGCTATTCCAGATGATGTTCTTAGAACACCTTGTGGACTCCATGCCTCTGAAATTTATCGATTGCCTGGCTACAAATGCTGGTTATACCAGATTTTGACAGATCAGGTGTAACAGTACTTATCTTGTGACTTCTAAGATGATGGGGAGTGGCTTCCCAGGCTTATAACTTTTGTACAGATTATCACATTTGCATGAGAGTTGTGTGAATTTGTTGCATTTTAAATGCTGTTAATTCTGATATTAGATTTTCTTACTTTGGCTGCATATTATTTTGTAGGCAAGAATTTTAACAAGTGCAGTAGTGTATATATTTGAGTATTTGTTTTTGTTAAACGTCTACAAATGTTTTTTGTATTACAAAGAATCCTGCTTCATGCCATTATATTATATAGGGCAGTGGTTTTCAACTTGTGGACCTGTCAGACTAGTGGTAATTCACTGCTTCACCCTCCACTTGGTATTACAGTTAAACTATCATACATTTTAGTGTTCTACTAGACTTACTGTGCTGACTGTCACATGGCCCTTGACTGATCCCAGGTTTGTAAGTGATGATATAGGGGATATTATGTTATTGTCTGTGAATTTCCTTGACTTATCAGAGGGAGATGTGCCCAGTATTTCCTTGACTTATCAGCATACCAGAGGGAGATGTGCCCAGTATTTCCTTGACTTATCAGCATACCAGAGGGAGATGTGCCCAGTATTTCCTTGACTTATCAGCATACCAGAGGGAGATGTGCCCAGTATTTCCTTGACTTATCAGCATACCAGAGGGAGATATGGCCATTATTGCATTTGTCTGCCTTTCTTTCCCCCATTCCTGATGGAGTCAAGTGCTTGTATCTACAGCTGTACAGACTGTCACACTTTTAGCCAGAAGTAGCCCACCAAACATCACCTTGAAAGAGACACATGCACCAACCACTCAACTATTCGAGACCTACTTTACTAACTGGAAAATCATAATTTTGAAAAAAAAAAACCCCTAATTAATTTGATAAACTGAAAATGAACAAAGAGTTGTGGTAATTTTGTAACTCTGTTTTGTGCAATATTGACTTGGGTTTATAGACATTTACATAAAATGGGTATGTATGACACGTGCAATATGTGGATTTGATGAAAAATTTGCTGGTAATGTTTCATCATATAAAATACATAAAGCTGTGTAAGGTTCGTCACAAAAGAACAAAAGTTTTAATAAGAAAAGTACTTGAATTACATGCTGGAGAATTTTTTAATAAAGATTTTTGAGGGAAAAAAAAATGTAGTCTTATATGTCCAAAATATGTTGTGATCGTTTGTTGCCATTAAATGGCTTGATGAACACTTTAATATTTGATTGTGACATAGTGTGTCTGATTTCAGCCAAATAAAAGAAATGTGGGGAGGGTGATTTTGTTGTTGTTGTTGACATGATCTTTTGCCAGTAACCTAGATTTTTATGTGAGTTCTGACAGCCAAGGCCGATGAAGATGTGGAAAATAAGCATCTAGTCAGACTTGGAGCTGGCCGTGATAGTGTTCTTGAGTTGCCAGAAAGGACTTGAGAGGCTAAACTTCTGACAAAGAAACAAGAAAAAGTGTACAAAACCTGTACATGTGGCAGTATTTGACACAAGAGAAAAACTGTGAAAACTAGAGAATGTAGTCCCAGCAAGCTCCACCACCATGGGGAACACATCAGTCCCTGTCCCGTGGGCCAGGCTTATATATCACAAAAGCTGTTTTCAAGAGCACCTTAAACAGATGGGGCAGAAGCTTGATCAGTTATTACTTCTTGTTTCTTCTTTTTTTGTTATATACTCGTATGTAGATGAAGCAAAAATAAAAGAATGTTTTACAAACTGCCATGTTTAGTTATCCTTGTGTGTGTCCAGTGCCATGCTCTTAGCCTTTGTCTAATGGTTTAGGCAGAACAATTTTTCTTCTTTGACGTGAGGCAGAACTAAACTTGTCATATCTCAGAAGTAGATAGGGGATATGGTGTTAGTTCCCATATTTTCCTTGACTTGTCATACCTCAGAGGTAGATAGGGGATATGTTGTTAGTGCCCATATTTTCCTTGACCTGTCAGAACATGAAAGGGTGATGTAGTCAGCTTCATGGCAGACCGTCTTTCCTTCCCTAACTCCAGAAAAAGTCAAGTACCCATTTCTACAGCTGTGTGATTGTGGCACCTCTGCCTGGATTCAACACCTGACCTTCACCATCAGAGACTAGTACACTGACCACTTTGCCACTCATACACCTTCATAGAGATGGACCAGACTGAAAAAAACTTTTAGGTCATGATGGTCAAGGTGAGTACAAAGTAATTACGTGGATATATAAAACTAAAACAAAAAAAAACAATCAGTCTGTTGTTTAATCACTTGTATTCTCCTTTAAGAACATTCATGAACTTCCATACAGTTCTTATGGTGATGATGCTATGAAAAATTAAAATGATTGTGAGTCGTAACAGCCATTTTTTTTTTCTGTAATAAAATTGAAATCAAACTCTGGATCAAAAATGTGTGCATGATGTAATCAAATTGACTGTAAATGTTGGTCAGTTTGGGGTAACATTTTAGTGGATATAGCACAGCTTATCTTGTTCTCACAAAAATATGATGTGCCAAATGCCTAAATCAGTCTCCAGGTAAAAGATTTTAAAGACGTACAGATATACAGTACTTCACTGTACTGTGTCTCAGAGATGATGCATTTTTTTCTTCTACTTATTCATGGTTATAAATTTCAGACTATCTTTTCTTCAGAGAGCTCTCATTGACCAGTCGACTTGGTGGTGATCAAACTGTGACTCGCAAAAAACTCTACCCATAAGAAAAAATTGGTACCAAGGTTAATGATCTGGGAAAGAAGAGAAATGACACAGCTAGCTACGGAGTTAGTGCTGATGGCACGAGGTGGTGGTAGGGATGTGACCTGGGAGTCAAGAGGGTGGTAGGGTCGAGGCCAAGGGTGTGGTAGGAATGTGGGCTCAGAGTTAAGGGTGTGGTAGAAATGTGGGCTCAGAGTTAAGGGTGTGGTAGAAATGTGGGCTCAGAGTTAAGGATGTGGTAGAGATGTGGCCTCTGAATCAAGGGTGTGGTAGAAATGTGGGCTCAGAGTTAAGGGTGTGGTAGAAATGTGGGCTCAGAGTTTAGGGTGTGGTAGAGATGTGGGCTCAGAGTTAAGGGTATGGTAGAAATATGGCCTCAGAGTTAAGGGTGTGGTAGAAATGTGGGCTCAGAGTTAAGGGTGTGGTAGAAATGTGGGCTCAGAGTCAAGGATGTGGTAGAAATGTGGCCTCAGAGTTAAGGGTGTGGTAGAAATGTGGGCTCAGAGTTAAGGGTGTGGTAGAGATGTGGGCTCAGAGTTAAGGGTGTGGTAGAAATGTGGGCTCAGAGTTAAGGGTGTGGTAGAGATGTGGGCTCAGAGTTAAGGGTGTGGTAGAAATGTGGCCTCAGAGTCAAGGATGTGGTAGAGATGTGGCCTCTGAGTCAAAGATGTGGTAGAAATGTGGCCTCAGGGTTAAGGGTGTGGTAGAAATGTGGCCTCAGAGTTAAGAGTGTGGTAGAAATGTGTCCTCGGAGTCAAGGATGTGGTAGAGATGTGGCCTCTGAGTCAGAGATGTGGCCTCAGAGTTAAGGGTGTGGTAGAGATGTGGGCTCAGAGTTAAGTGTGGTAGAAATGTGGCCTCAGAGTTAAGGGTGTGGTAGAGATGTGGCCTCAGAGTTAAGGGTGTGGTAGAAATGTGGCCTCAGAATTAAGTGTGGTAGAAATGTTGCCTCAGAGTTAAGGGTGTGGTAGAGATATGGCCTCAGAGTTAAGGGTGTGGTAGAAATGTGGCCTCGGAGTTAAGGGTGTGGTAGAAATATGGCCTCAGAGTTAAAGGTGTGGTAGAGATGTGGTCTCGGAATTAAGGATGTGGTATAGATGTGGCCTCGGAGTTAAGGATGTGGTAGAGATGTGGCCTCGGAGTTAAGGATGTGGTAGAGATGTGGCCTTTGAGTCAAGGGCCTGGCAGGGATGTGGCCTCGAGTCAAGGATGTGGTAGGGATGTGGTCTCGGTCAAGGATGTCGTAGGGATGTGGTCTCGGAGTCAAGGATGTGGTAGGGATGTGGTCTCGGAGTCAAAGGGGCGGCAGCATGAAAAGTTTTGGAACCACTGGCCCAGAATAACGAGAGTTCAGGTCAACAAATTCCTCTGTCAGGATAACCTGAGTTGTTACTTGTTATGTTGGAGAATATTTACACAGAAAACATTGCTCCAGACTTGGATGCCGGTAGCACATAATGTAGCCATCATTACAAGGCTTTCATCTCTCAGGTGCTGATAATTGCCTTGTGTTTAGAAATCGTTTTATTTGTTTTATTTCTTGCATCCCAACTCGCTTGCCTCATAATACTCAGCTTATTTGTGGAAGTCTAGCTCATCTGAATTTTTCTCGGGGAGCACAGCCTTAGGTTTTGAAGGGAACTTTTGCCTTTTATTTAAAGAATAATTTATTTTTCATTTAAATAAATTTTATGAAAAAAAACTTTGTTTAATTTTTAGTCTTGTATTTTAAGTCTTTCTATCTGGAGACAAAAAAAGAGTTATATTTATCATGGTCTGTTAATGACCTTGTCAAGACTATGTGGAGGAGCTGAATTCATTCGAAATGAACAGTGCAACGTTTTGCAGTCTGGTCTGAGAAGGTTTCTGCGCTATGTTTTGTCTCGCAGTCAGCTCAATGTAACGTGCACTTATTGCGTGCTTACAACCACTTTCAGATTTCTCCGCGGTAAGTTCTTGGAGTACGTCCACTTATAAATGCTGTAGACTGATTTTCCTCGTTTTAATAATCGGATTTATCGTTCATAACAAGATAAATCTCTTTGTGGTTCAGATCCTTGGCCGATTTGACACCAAGAGCATGTCTTAGCTCGCCTTGGAGCTAGTTTTTCCAGCAACAGATAGGCGAGTAAAGTTTGGACTATTTCTTGATGAAGTAGGCTGAATGTAAGAGAATTCATGTAATGGAGAATTTAGTAAGTGACTCGGTTTCTGAAAATACAACAGGACAAACACTGTCTTAGAAAACAAAAGTGACATGACAGCTGGAAACTTCTGTGCATTGGTATTTTTGTTCTGTTTTTAGTTTTACAGTGCGTGCTTTTAGTTCTGTGATGTTTTATTCAGTATTATGATAAGCTTTTAAAAGTTTTATATTAATTTTTTGTATTTTGTATTATTTTCTAAAAATCTGTTTATTTTAATAAATTATTGACTTTATTTTAGATCAACTTGTAAATAATTTTGCTAATTATATGAATAGTGGACCATTTATAAAATCAGGAGTGCAGCTGTGTACTGTCACCCATACTATTCCATACAGTGACAACATCTACAATTTCAAGCTAACTTGGACAGTAAGAAATCCACAACAGAACTGCCTGACAGTATAACAATGTATACGTATGAACTATTATATTATTGATGATTATTAATATGATTAAGTTTTTCTTTTGATCATAACACATCGAGGTCTCACACGCGTTACCACATTCACTAGTTCAGAGCAAGTCCGATGACGTGTTCACTGAATTATTTAATTCTGACAGTTAAGATATTCGACTTAGAATTCACAACATGACTAGAAATAATATGTAATATGACGTAAACTTCGTTAGTTTCGTCGTTGAAGCACATAATCATTTTTTCACAGTATCTAACTCTGTCATATATTCTACGTGCAGCATTTCTCAATGTTCCCAACTTCACAATATTCTACACTTGATGCGAGAACATTTCTTAACTCTGTATTATATCAGATCTGCAACACGTGGTCAATCAGTTACACGACTAAATCACTGTACTCGGAGTTTCAGAAGTATCAGTTCTTTGTACCACTTGAATCACTTGAAACACAGATTCAATCTGTCCTAAAACTACTTCTTCAAAACTGCTTTTCCTGAGTATCTATTGCTCTAGGTGTCCATCTGTTCCATCTGTCGTTACCTACGTCTTCTTTCTCTCTCGTGTCTTCTCTGGTGTATGTTCTTCTTCTGCTGTTCTTCTCTGATTGTCTGTTCTTCAGTCTGCTGTTCTTCTCTGATTGTCTGTTCTTCCGTCTGCTGTTCTTCTCTGATTGTCTGTTCTTCAGTCTGCTGTTCTTCTCTTCTCTGTCTACTTCTGACGATCCCCTTCACTTGTCCGCTAGCCTCTGGACTTCCTCTTCTTGAGGGCTCCTTCCTTCTCGTGCTCCTTACTTTGACGTCTGGACCGGTCTCTATTCACTGACCGTCCTTGTCCCTCAGTCTTCGGGCTCCCTCTCTTTCTCCCCTCTCCTCTATTTCTGTACTTCTTCGTCCTCTCCTGTCTCTCCGCTCACCTTTTTATCTTCAAGTCCAGCTTGATTGATTAACCAATAAGTATTTTGGCTCCACCCTTCAGATGTCCACTGGTTCCCATGAGCGTTCTGGTTGTCCGTCATTCAAACTGCCCCGTGACTTATATGTCGCAAGTCAGTTGTCCAATAGGCCACGCCTCTAAATATTTAATTGATTAACTGGCCGAGTCGTTTACTCCTTTATTTAAAAATCGTGTCCAATCGCGTCCTAACGCTAATAGTTGTCATACTTGTCAGTCTGCGTCAATTTCGTCTATACAATTGTCGTTTATCTTGCTCTTTCATGTCGGAGGTTTTATTGTGTCCTCGCTTTTCATTGTGTCTGCCTTTTCTATTTGTCTTTTCTATTCTGTTTACACTTGTCAACTTCCAGTCATACAGTGCCAAGGAAGTTTGTTTTTCCACCTTGCTCTAATTTTCCTATTTACTTTTTCTGATGGTATTAGATGTTACTATTATGCCTACAGTATATTCATAATCATATTCATTAATAATAATAACAACTATAACCATTACTTACAAGGCCATGCTACAACAGCCCAGTCCAGAAATAATTCCAATTAATAACTTAACAAGGACATGTAAGAGACACAACATGAATAACTTATCAAGGGCATGTAAGAGCCACAACGTGAATAACTTAGCAAGGGCATGTAAGAGCCCCAATATGAATAACTTAGCAAGGGCATGTAAGAGCCACAACATGAATAACTTAGCAAGGGCATGTAAGAGCCACAACATGAATAATTTATCAAGGGCATGTAAGAGCCACAACATGAATAACTTAGCAAGGGCATGTAAGACCCACAACATGAATAATTTATCAAGGGCATGTAAGACCCACAACATGAATAACTTAGCAAAGGCATGTAAGACCCACAACATGAATAATTTATCAAGGGCATGTAAGAGCCACAACATGAATAACTTAGCAAAGGCATGTAAGACCCACAACATGAATAACTTAGCAAGGGCATATAAGACCCACAACATGAAGATCGGTGCTGTAAAAAAAAAACCTAGTCATGACCATAGGCAGAGAAGAAAAGCCAACAAACATCTTTCTGAACAACTAACATTTTAAACAAGTGAACACTTCAGAAACTTAGGTACCACGATACTCTGGGAAAATCCGAGCTGAAACTGAAAACAGATGCCTTTTCCGAAAAACAAATACATCACAACAGAAATAACAAGAGCACTGTACAACACAACAAATAAAGACATAAAGAGGAGAATAAATACAATAAGAATAGCTTTAATTAGTCTTAGAAACATCTGGAAGTTCTCCAGGTACAGTACTAGAACCACAATAAAGCTGTACCAAAGTTGTGTGTTATCAGTACTTCTCTGTGGAGCAAGATGCTGGAGAACAACTGAAAGGACATAGCTAAATTATCAGAAAGATTTTGAATATTTACTGGTCACAAACAATAAATAATAATACTTGCCCAATGTGAACTAGAAGATATGCATAGTAGCAACAAACAAAAAACCCGCCGGAAATGGATTGATCATGTGCTCCGAAGAGAGCCCAGCAACATCGCTAGAACAACCACGAGATGGACACCCGAGGGAGAAAGAGGACGACCCAAGAGAACCTGGCGGAGAATTGTAGAGGCGGAGATAAGTAGCATGCAGCACAGCTGGGGAACTATACAAAGGGTGGCCACGGACCGTGAAAGGCGGAGATGAGTAGCATGCAGCACAATACAAAGGGTGGCCACGGACCGTGAGAGGCGGAGATAAGTAGCATGCAGCACAGCTGGGGCACTATACAAAGGCTGGCCACGGACCGTGAGAGGTGGAGATGAGTACCATGCAGCACAGCTGGGGCACTATACAAAGGCTGGCCACGGACCGTGAGAGGTGGAGAGAGTTTGTTGCTGCCTGAAGGCAAGACGCCACAAGGCGTACTGGGCGGTGATTGCTTAGCCAACCGTTGAACAAGGACATGGATGGATGGAAGGATAGATGGATGGATGGATGGATGGATATATGGATAGATGGATGGATGGATGGATGGATGGATAGATAGATGGATGGATAGATGGATGGATAGATGGATGGATGGATTCTTCCACCCAGCTCTATGCTATCATTGCCAAACAGACACTAACAGCTAAAAATAAGAAAATCATCACGGCAGAAATGAGATGTTTAAGAGGAATATTAAATGTAACAAAAAGAGACAAAATCAGAAATGACACCATCAGGCCATGGGTTGGAGTAACACCAGTACTACACCACATCCAGAAACAGTAAGTCAAATCGTTGGCCATGTTGCATGTCTACCACAGAAAACATACGCACTAAAAATTGCAGGGAACAGGGAAAGAGACCGCCCACGTAAGAGACGGAGAGAGGAAATTACAGAAAACTTAAATATCCCATTATATGAAGCAAATCGTCAGCTCTTTTCAAGAGGTCTGTTTGTTATTTCAGCACTGAAAGGTGTGTGAGAAGGTGATAGGACAGATGGGAGGCGGAGCAATGTACTCCTGCTTCCCGGCAAGCATGCACGGATGTGTACAGTTAGAACATATTGTTCTTTAAATCTTATAACACAGCTGAGATGCATGCAGGAAACTCTCTATTGTAGACAGCGGAACAACACAACTCCTTCAGATCACAAGAGAAAGTAACTCTAAGTGGGGTGGGACCCTCTAGGTCATGAGTCCCAGAGGTCTTGTGAGTTGTTGTTTTTTCCCCTCGTCCAAGAATTGATGCAGGTAGATGTCAGGTGGTTGTGGACGTTAACGAGAATAAATTTGCTGGACAGCTTTCGTGTATGATTCTCTCAGTTTGGTTGTCATAAACGGGCACAGAAAAGGAAGATTATCTTTGTCCAGTCTCTCTGAGCTTGCGTTTTCATTTTTGGCACTCGTCTGCTCCTCCAGCGATACAGAATCTCTAATCAGAGTCGCTCTACATGGGAGTCTCTGCAATGTCACGGCCGACGGAGATATCACTAATTGATGCCTTAGAAATACTCTCGTATCTTAGTCTTGGCCAACATTTATGAAGCATCAGATTTGTTTCATTTGTTATGCCGCAGTTATTGACTGATTCCACTTTTTAATTTGTTCTAGAATTCGTAGAAGCAGAAAAATAGACGACAGTTTCTCTTTGAGGACTCTCCAGTTGTGTACAAGTCACTATTTCTCTTTTGGTGCTACATATCTGTCTTTCACTTTCTCTACCTTCCGTTGACATTGTAACGATCTGCTGTGATATCCACGTTCTCCTTGACCTGCATACAAAATAGAGGGTATTGTGGTCAGTGCTAGGACCGGCCATCTTTCTTTCCTCAACACCAGGAAGGACCAAATACTCACATTTACTGGGTCGTCTCGGTCGACGCTGAATCCACGACCTTGGGTGTGAGCAGCTACTGTGCTAACCACTTAGCTTCTTTAACGCTCAGGCACATAATAACACACACAGACTTGCCGATGTACGGGTGGAAACAGTGACAGAATGTCTGATCTACGGGTGGAAACAGTGACAGAATGTCTGATGTAAGGGTGGAAACAGTGACAGAATGTCTGATGTACGGGTGGAAACAGTGACAGAATGTCTGGTGTAAGGGTGGAAACAGTGACAGAATGTCTGATGTAAGGGTGGAAACAGTGACAGAATGTCTGATGTAAGGGTGGAAACAGTGACAGAATGTCTGATGTAAGGGTGGAAACAGTGACAGAATGTCTGATGTACGGGTGGAAATAGTGACAGAATGTCTGATGTACGGGTGGAAACAGTGACATAATGTCTGATGTACGGGTGGAAACAGTGACAGAATGTCTGATGTACGGGTGGAAACAGTGACAGAATGTCTGATGTAGTGGTGGAAACAGTGACAGAATGTCTGATGTAATGGTGGAAAGTGATGTGTGACAGAATGTCTTATGTAAGGGTGGAAACAGTGACAGAATGTCTGATATAAGGGTGGAAACAGTGACAGAATGTCTGATGTAAGGGTGGAAACAGTGACAGAACGTCTGATATAAAGGTGGAAACAGTGACAGAATGTCTGATGTAAGGGTGGAAACAGTGACAGAATGTCTGATGTAAGGGTGGAAAGTGATGTGTGACAGAATGTCTGATGTAAGGGTGGAAACAGTGATATGTGACAGAACGTCTGATGTAATGGTGGAAACAATTACATATGACAGAATGTCTGATGTAAGGGTGAAAACAGTGATGTGTAACAGAACGTCTGATGTAAGGGTGGAAACAATGATATGTGACAGAATGTCTGATGTAAGGGTGAAAACAGTGATGTGTGACAGAATTTCTGATGTAAAGGTGGAAACAGTGATGTATGACAGAATGTCTGATGTAAGGGTGGAAAGTGATGTGTGACAGAATGTCTGATGTAAGGGTGGAAGCAGTGATGTGTGACAGAATGTCTGATGTAAGGGTGAAAACAGTGAGGTGTGACAGAACGTCTGATGTAATGGTGGAAACAGTGATGTGTGACAGAACGTCTGATGTAATGGTGGAAACAGTGATGTGTGGCAGAACGTCTGATGTAATGGTGGAAACAGTGATGTGTGACAGAATGTCTGATGTAAGGGTGGAAACAGTGACAGAATGTCTGATGTAAGGGTGGAAACAGTGACAGAATGTCTGATGTAATGGTGGAAAGTGATGTGTGACAGAATGTCTGATGTAAGGGTCGAAACAGTGATGTGTGACAGAACGTCTGATGTAATGGTGGAAACAGTGATGTGTGACAGAACTTCTGATGTAATGGTGGAAACAGTGATGTGTGACAGAATGTCTGATGTAATGGTGGAAACAGTGATGTGTGACAGAATGTCCGATGTAATGGTGGAAACAGTGATGTGTGACAGAATGTCTGATGTAATGGTGGAAACAGTGATGTGTGACAGAATGTCTGATGTAATGGTGGAAACAGTGATGTGTGATAGAATGTCTGATGTAAGGTGCAAACAATGATGTGTGACAGAACGTCTGATGTAAGGGTGGAAACAGTGATATGTGACAGAATGTCTGATGTAAGGATGAAAACAGTGATGTGTGACAGAACGTCTGATGTAAGGGTGGAAACAGTTATATATGACAGAATGTCTGATGTAAGGATGAAAACAGTGATGTGTGACAGAACGTCTGATGTAAGGGTGGAAACAGTGATATGTGACAGAATGTCTGATGTAAGGATGAAAACTGTGATGTGTAACAGAACGTCTGATGTAAGGGTGGAAACAATGATATGTGACAGAATGTCTGATGTAAGGATGAAAACAGTGATGTGTGACAGAATGTCTGATGTAAGGGTGAAAACAGTGATGTGTAACAGAACGTCTGATGTAAGGGTAGAAACAATGATATGTGACAGAATGTCTGATGTAAGGGTGAAAACAGTGATGTGTGGCAGAATTTCTGATGTAAAGGTGGAAATAGTGATGTGTAACAGAATGTCTGATGTAAGGGTGGAAACAGTGATATGTGACAGAATGTCTGATGGACAAATACACACAAATCTTGACACTTCCCAAATTTCGTCCGTCATGTCTACATGAGACTGTTCTGTGTTGTTGTCAATCCAATATCAGCGTAATTTATTCGGAAGATTCCACCCCTACTCTCTCGTGAGTTGTACCTTGTGGTCCATCCCTACTCTCTCGTGAGTTGTACCTTGCCGTGGTCCATCCCTACTCTCTCGTGAGCTGTACCTTGTCGTGGTCCATCCCTACTCTTTCGTGAGTTGTACCTTGTGGTCCATCCCTACTCTTTCGTGAGTTGTACCTTGTGGTCCATCCCTCCTTTCTCGTGAGGTGTACCTTGTCGTGGTCCATCCCTACTCTCTCATGAGTTTATTGTAGCGAGAGAGCTTGAGTGTCCCCATGACCTGAAGAACTATGCTGGCCGAAGCAGCAGCTTCTGGCAGGGTCAGCCAAGCCAGACAAGTCTGAGGGTAGGGGCCAGACAGTCTCTTGCCTTGCAGGACGGCTGGGGACAGCCAGGTCTGAGGGTAGAGGCCAGACAGTCTCTTGCCTTGCAGGACGGCTGGGGACAGCCAGGTCTGAGGGTAGAGGCCAGACAGTCTCTTGCC
Source organism: Achatina immaculata (assembly GCA_009760885.1). Lineage (NCBI taxonomy): Eukaryota > Metazoa > Mollusca > Gastropoda > Stylommatophora > Achatinidae > Lissachatina > Lissachatina immaculata. The sequence goes on along the minus strand of CM019719.1, from coordinate 67,118,627 downwards.
TTGCAGGACAGCTGGGGACAGCCAGGTCTGAGGGTAGAGGCCAGACAGTCTCTTGCCTTGCAGGACAGCTGGGGACAGCCAGGTCTGAGGGTAGAGGCCAGACAGTCTCTTGCCTTGCAGGACGGCTGGGGACAGCCAGGTCTGAGGGTAGAGGCCAGACAGTCTCTTGCCTTGCAGGACGGCTGGGGACAGCCAAATGCTGCGGAAACACACCCGAAAGAAATGCGGACCGAGGACGGATGTACCGGGCCCAGGTAGCAAAGAAATGCAGGTTTGGGAAATAACTACAGTACAACTCAGCTCTTGGTCACGTGACATCACAGTCCATCCCCTACTCTCATAGATCCTCCACCAAGTTTCCAGCTAACACAAATAACGCTCAGCAGCAGATTTTAAAATGGAGTAGAGCTACGAAAAAGTACAGCGTTTTTGTCCAGAAATCCGTCCACGGAATATGTACACAAAGAATCGTTGTGTGTACAAATATGTGGACATTCCATCTCAGACTTTGTAAATACACAGATTTTGTAGGCTACGATAAAACATGCTTCGATTTTTGTTGTTGTAAGGGGAGACGACTAACTTAATCTCAATGCCAGCAATCAAAATAGGGGAAATTTGCGTTATTTATAAGTTACATAACAATGCGATATTTCGACTTGCACCTTAGCTAGACGTCAACAGCAAGAGACGAAAAGAGACAGGAGTAGCGAAGATACTACAAGTACAGAAAGAAAAGAGACAGGAGTAGCGAAGACACTACAAGTACAGAAAGAAAAGAGACAGGAGTAGCGAAGATACTACAAGTACAGAAAGAAAAGAGACAGGAGTAGCGAAGATACTACAAGTACAGAAAGAAAAGAGACAGGAGTAGCGAAGATACTACAAGTACAGAAAGAAAAGAGACAGGAGTAGCGAAGATACTACAAGTACAGAAAGAAAAGAGACATGAGTGGTGTAAATACTACAAGTACAGAAAGAAAAGAGAAGGAAACTCGGTACGTACGCTACATTGTAGACTTTGAAACTTCTTGTCTTAGTTTCCAGCACCAAAATCCAATATTGTGATTTAATCCCTACCATTAATCTTACACAAGAAGTATGCATCAACCTGATAAACTTAAAAAAAAAGGCACCAGATTTATACCATAATATATGTGTTGTTCAGTATGGGGAATAATTTAGCATATGAGGTACTTTTGGGCCTCTTTTATAAGATGTATGAATTTTGACTTATTAAAATAAGTTGTTTTTTTCTCTTAAACCTAAACTATTTCTTTCTTTCTTTTTTTCTTTTAAACCTATACTATTTCTTTCTTTCCTTCTTTCTTTTTTTAAAACCTATACTATTTCTTTCTTTCTTTTTTTTCTCTTAAACCTATACTATTTATTTCTTTATTTTTTTTTCTTTTAAACCTATACTATTTCTTTCTTTCTTTTTTTTCTTTTAAACCTATACTGTTTCTTATTTTTTTTTCTCTTAAATCTTCACTGTTTCTTACACATGTTGTTACTGGTACTAATTTAAGACTTCCATAAGATCTTGTTTTAGTTTGTCAAAGTAATTATTAGTAATTCTTATTTGTCACTTTCAGAAATGGACGAACGGTAATGGCGAGTATAACCACATCAACAGCCATCAGAAAAGTTACAATCACCAACACTAGTCATGTAACGAATATCAGTCAGGATTTACAAGCAGACTACGGTCAAGATGGAGATGACATTTCCGGCCAGTTTATTTCTGTCCTCGAGATTATTGTCTCCGCCGCTGTCTGTTCTGGGAACGCGATGACCTTGATAGCAATCGCAAGGAACAGTCGTCTCAGATCTGTCCCGAACTTGTACGTCGGGTCACTGGCAGTGGCGGATCTCATGGTAGGACTGGCGTTATTCCTGGGGGCAGTGTCTCATCTGAGCACGGATCATTACTTTGTACAATACGCGGAGCTGTTTTGTTTGTCTATGATAAGCGTATTGTTTATATCCGTGGCTTTATCCATGTTTAGCTACTTTCTTGTAGCATGCGATCGATACATGTTTATTATGCATGCTCTACGTTACACTCATCTTGTTACAAAACGGAGATCTCTAAGCTCAATATTGGTTGTCTGGAGTCTGGCCAGTGTCTACGGCACTCTACCAGTTTATACCAGTCATTTCACGCTCTCAGGTGGATGCACGCCAACACACGTGTTCTCTCCTATCTATATGTTATATGTTCACCCTGGTATGTTCTTAACTGTTAGTGGGATAACATTCTGCCTGTACGTAAGAATAGCAAAAACGGCTTTGTATCAACAGCGATGTATACAGAACCAGAGCACCTTCACTGGGAAACCTGCTCTTCATGTGCCCACTAAGAAAACTTGGAGGGTAACGAAGCTTTTGTTTCTGGTCTTTGGTTTTTTCTTCTTCAGCTGGTGTCCTCTGTTGATTCTTACATTCATGGAGTACACGGTACACATCAACCATGCTGTCTTGTCCATCGGGTGTCTTGTGGGTGTGATGAATTCGGGCGCTAACTGCGTGGTTCTTGCTGCCATGAACAGAGCGTTCAGGTCAGAGTTCAAGCGGATCTTGTGTATGTTCCGCAGTGGCTTTCTGTGATGGATTTGCGAGACATTGGAGCCGGTCCCTCTGACCTTTCCATGATCACAACCAACTAGATTTACTTCCCTCAGTGATGCTTCATTATTCCTTCCCTCCAAGATGTTTCAACACTCCTTCCCTCCAAGATGTTTCAACATTCCTTCCCTCCAAGATGCTATAACACTCCTTCCCCCCACCCCCCAAGATGTTTCAACATTCCTTCCCTCCAAGATGTTTCAACATTCCTTCCCTCCAAGATGCTATAACACTCCTTCCCCCAAGATGTTTCAACATTCCTTCCCTCCAAGACGTTTCAACATTCCTTCCCTCCAAGATGTTTCAACATTCCTTCTCTCCAAGATGTTTCAACATTCCTTCCCTCCAACATGTTTTAACACTCGTTTCCTGCAAGATGTTTCAACATTCCTTCCCTCCAACATGTTTCAACATTCCTTCCCTCCAACATATTTCAACATTCCTTCCCTCCAAGATGTTTCAACATTCTTTCCCTCCAAGATGTTTCAACATCCCTTCCCTCCAACATGTTTTAACACTCGTTTCCTGCAATATGTTTCAACATTCCTTCCCTCCAACATGTTTCAACATTCCTTCCCTCCAACATGTTTCAACATTCCTTCCCTCCAACATGTTTTAACACTCGTTTCCTGCTAGATGTTTCAACATTCCTTCCCTCCAACATGTTTCAACATTCCTTCCCTCCAACATGTTTCAACATTCCTTCCCTCCAAGATGTTTCAACATTCCTTCCCTCCAACATGTTTCAACATTCCTTCCCTCCAACATGTTTTAACACTCGTTTCCTGCAAGATGTTTCAACTTTTTATTATTAGTACACACCATTTTAACATTTCTTCAAAGCATGATAAAAACTCATAAAATGCAGCTCATTTCAAAATATCAATAAATATGCACGAGTTGTAACGATGCATAATTAATGATATTTACCTTGTGAAAAGATCTCTGCTTAGTTATTGATCAAAATTCTTGAAAGCACTAATTATCTGATGGTATCAGTCATCTGATGATGAAAGTACATATGAAAGTATGGATATTTTTTTCTATGATTTATTTTCGGTTAACAGAGAACACTAGACGACATGTTATCAACGTTTTTAGTATGCTGTCTCATTCATTCATTCATTCATTCTGTATGTCGCTTATAGAATTTGGTCATCAAGCTTCTTCGTTCTGAATGGTGCTTATAGAATTTGATCATCAAGCTTCTTCGTTCTGTATGGTGCTTATAGAATTTGATCATCAAGCTTCTTCGTTCTGTATGGTGCTTATAGAATTTGATCATCAAGTTTCTTCGTTCTGTATGGTGCTTATAGAATTTGATCATCAAGCTTCTTCGTTCTGTATGGTGCTTGTAGAATTTGATCATCAAACTTCTTCGTTCTGTAATGTGCTTATAGAATTTGATCATCAAACTTCTTCCTTCTGTATGGTGCTTATAGAGTTTGATCATCAAACTTCTTCGTTCTGTATGGTGCTTATAGAATTTGATCATCAAGTGTGGCACTTCTCATTTCTAACCAGATTTTTTTTTGTTATGTGTGTGTTTTCCACTTGGTCAAGAATTTCTTATTTTCTTTTCGTTCGGTTACTCTCCTTTCTTTTTCCCTTAGGTTTTCCTGTGATTAATGAAGCTATCTAACATCTGAATTACCATGAGAAGAATGAAGAAGATGCTTACAAAACAAGCCGTTACAGAAGGTGGCGTTGTGTAAGATAGTGTTAGGAAAATTGATAATTACTGAGGCGAGACCGACAGAAACACTAAATATCAGGGAAGATACTAAGATCTCACTCACATACACCTCACACTGCTGATGCCAAGAGAGGAGCTAAATCATTAATTACGTTGCCAGACAGATCACATTACCGAGAAGTTACAGTACAGATACCAAGGCGAAGGAGATACTGACTCCAGTTGATATCTCAGTCCTCTGTTTTTGTTTTTCTCACTCCAGTTCTCGTAGTTTTTCTTCCACGTCTATCTACCTATCTGTGTTTGTTCTTCCTCTTGAAACTATTCCTTTCGTCTCCTGGGTACATATAAATGAGTTTGGTCTGATGACTGTCTTCCAGAAAAAGACACGAAGATATGTTGGCTTTCACAGTGGAGGCGATTAATTGTGTCTCTTTCATATGATACATTTCTCTGTCTTGACTCAATAAACTGTGTTTTAATATTCTCGGGGGGGGGGGGGGGGGCTTTCATATAAAGACACGCAGAACAAAACACAGGTAACATATCCTTCATGTGAAGCCAAGCAGAACAAAACACAGATAACATGTCACTAATATGAAACCAAGAAGAACAAAACACAGGTAAAATATCCTTCATATGAAGCCAAGCAGAACAAAACACAGGTAACATATCCTTCATATGAAGCCAAGCAGAACAAAACACAGATAACATATCTTTCATATGAAGCCAAGCAGAACAAAACACAGGTAACATATCACTCATTTGACGCCAAGCAGAACACAACACAGGTAACATGTCACTTATATGAAGCCAAGCAGAACAGAACACAGATAACATATCATTCATATGAAGCCATGCAAAACCCAACAGAGGTAACATATCCTTCATACTAATCTGTGCAAAACCCAACAGAGGTAACATATCCCTCATATGAAGCCATGTACTTCAGTCTAAGCTTTCATCCCCGGTATTCTTAAGGTTTCTTGTTAAAATAACATCTTTTTTTCACACGGATTTTTAAGTTTAAAAATGAAAAGCTTTAGGATTAGTATGAGTCCAGTATGTGAAGTTTGTACTTGATTGCCAAAATTATTTTGGAGTGATTATTGGGACAACGAAATCGGACGCAAGTGCGCATGTCCACCGACCTTTGCACTATTACGAAGTATGTACTACAAAATGAGAATGCTTTAAACCGTTCGGCTAGCTCAGTAGGTAGAGCATACGTTTTTTAATATAGGGGTTATGGGTTCGAACCTCACTAGTGGCAAAGTGGTAACGTCACACCCCGAATTCGGTTAGGACCCTGCCCCCCACAGTCCGCCCTGGCTCGACTCGGAGGCAAGGATTAGGGGAGAGAGCTAAAGACATTCCGTTGAAGTACCTTCCCCAACTGGAAGTGTTATTTGTTGAAAATGTTAGCGGTCAAGGTCGTTGTCCCCATAATCGCAGCCATTTATTTTGCGATCTTACACTGGGATTTTACAAATAAAACCAGCTTGCTCCATATTTTGTGCTGAAATCATTGTACATTTGACCAGAAAGTCTTCGCAATTATTTCTGAAGAATGCGTGGGTTCGAACGAACTTCATAAAATTTGTCAGTAACAACGGAAGTCCTGGGACACATTGGTTCAGTCTGCCATCAGGTTTCGGCTATTTCGAAACTTCCAAAGACACAAGAACATAACCCTTAATTGACTGGAACCATCACTAAAATACAACAGTTGTTTCCCTTGAACGACTGACTTGTTGACAGATGAACGTTTTTAAAATGGACTTAATGGATATGCAGTTTAAAGCTAGTTTCATTTTCCTCGCTGCTGGCATTCTCACAATAGAGAGAGATTCTGCGCGTAAAACTGGAAGATAAATCCACAAAACAGGTCATCAGCCATTTACTGGTGTAAGAAAATGAGATTAGAAGTTACTGTTCGATTGACAATAGCAAACAAAATTTGTGCAGAAGGGAAGTTGTGCGAATAAAGTACGTAGCTAGCCCACATGGTTAGAATTCCACCGCGAAAGCTACCCTACGGCTCATATTCAGAAATAATTCCACTTTCTAAAATAAAAATCCTTACAGAAAATATACTCAAGGGCAGACGGTGATTGTTATAATGATTGGCTGGGAGCGGTTTTGCTGTTAATTCATGGAAAATAAACACTGTTTCTGTAAGAATTGAAAATGTTTGTCATGCTGTTGTTCTTAATGTTGCTGTTCTTAATGTTGATATGATGATGATGATGATGATGATGATGGCTCTTACATTCATTCATTCATTTGCATGTCCCTTGCGGAACTTTGCCTCCCTAATAGCACTCCTGTAGGCCTCTCGGTTGTGAGCAAGATGGCCTGCTGCTGATGCATCCATTTGCAGATCATCAACGATGTCTTGCAGCCATCTTCGCTTTGATCTTCCTCTTTCTTTTTTCCCATTATGTACTCTTCCAAGACGGTCTTCTCTAGATTATCATGGCGTTTTATGTGCCCAAAATATTTAATTTTCTCTCTTTAATCCTCTTTACTAGCCATCCTTCTTCAATATTAAGTTCTTGTATGGATATATTTGTTCTTTTTTTGTGTTCATGATATTTGAAGAACTCTTTTATAGCATTTACATTCAAAGGCATTTATGTGTCTCTCAGCTGTTTTGTTAAGCGTCCAGGTCTCATATGTTGCAATGGGAAAGATGCATGCCCTTAAAAATCTTATTTTTGTAGTTCTGTCTTTTCCTCTCCACAGATTCTTTAGTTGTTTTACTTTCTGAAGAGCGATAGATGTCCTCCTTTTAAATTTCCCTCATTGTATTTCCATTATTAGTTAGTAGTGATCCAAGATGTTCAAAACTCTTCACTTCTTCCAATTTTCCTCATTGATACATATTTCAGCTGACTTATTTGTTTTGTCAGTAGTAATCAATTTAGTTTTCTTCGCATTAAGATAGAGGTTTTGCTCTTAGCTGTTCTTACGGAGTGATATAATTAATTTTTACATTCCTTTTTGTGTTGTGGGCAGTAATACTGTGTCATCAGCATATCTAATCTCTGGTATTTTATAACCTCCAGTTGTTATGGCATTGTAATATTCTTTGTCTACATCTTCTCCAACATTCCTCATTATATTTTCAGTATACAAGTTAAATAAGTAAGACGACAATATACACCACTGACGGACCCCTTGTTTTATGTCAAACCAAGTTGTTGTTTCACCATTTATTCTTACTGCTACCTATTGAGTAATCCATAAAAGATATATATATATATATATTAACATTAAACTCTCTGCATTTCTCTATTATTAATCTTATATTGAATATATGATCTCTTGATCTTCTTCCTTGTCTAAAACCAGTTTAGACCATATTGACTTCTTCTTCTATTTTCTTACTAAGTCTACCCATTATGATTTTTAACAGAATTTTACTGGCATGACTAATCAGGGCAACAGTTCTGTAGTTTGTGCATAATTTCGGGTTACCTTTTTTTTTTTTTTTTGGCAGTGGTAGAATACAGTTCTTTTCCATTCTTTTGGCCAAATACCTGAATGCCATCTCTTTTTACATAGTGCATGATAGATTGCTGCACACTCCTTTCCTCCTGCTTTAATAAGTTCAGCTGTTATCTCATCACATCCTGGTGATTTACCATTTTTCAGATTCTTTATTGCCCATAAAACTTCTTCTATTGTCGGTTCGGGTTCTTTCTCCTCCAATAATAATTCACACTGTTGATTTCTGTTTCCACAGTCGGTTGTTTCATACATTCCTTTGCAATATTCCTTCCATCTTTCTAGAATTTCCTCTGTCTCTGTCAAAGTATTCCCCATCTCGTCACAAATTACATTTAGCTTAGGTGTGACATTTCTCGTCAATGTCTTCATTTCTTTAAACATTTCACTATCTCTTCCACACTTCTGATGTTCTTCTATTCTTTCACAACAATCTTGTATGTATTGTTTTTTTGTCTTTTCTTATGTTTCTTCGTACTTCTTTTGTTAAAGTTTTATATTTTTCTTTGTTGTTGTTTGTCACTTTCCATTGTGTCTTCATTTCTCTACATTGTTTTATCAGTTCTAGTGTGCCTGCTGTAATCCATCCATTCTTTTGTGTTTTCTTTACTGGAACCATGTCTTTAGCTGTTGTTATTAAGATATCTCTGGCCTGCGTAGCCAATTCATCTGGTGTCATGTACTCCTATACTGCCTTGAGGATTTCGAAACGATTCTTCGCTGCTATACAGTATTGTTCTGGTATTTTTTGTAACATCGAAGCGGAGTGGTCTTGATCCCATAACTGTCTTTTTTATCTTTATCTTCATGTCTGCTATTAATAACTCATGGTCCGTGTCAGAATCAGCACCTGGTAAAGTTTTTGCTGATGTTGTACTTGATCTCCACCTTCTTTGCACTAAAATGTAATTTATTTGATTCTTGGTTTTCCCATCAGGTGACGTCCATGTGTAAAGTCTTCTTGGATGTTGTTTAGAAAGTGTGTTAGTGATCATTAGCTCATTTTCCACGCAAAACGCCATTAGATTGTCACCTGCTTACGCCCTATGCTAAATTTCCCCACAACATATCCTTCGTCTTCTGCTCTTTCTGTACCAATCTTTGCATTAAAATCCCCCATTATTATTACAGTATCATTTTCCCGTACCTGGTCTATCGTCGTTTGCAGTGTGTTACATTTTTTTTTCTTTTAAACACAGCATTCGCGTGAATTTATACTTCATCTGCTTTTCCTATTTCTTCGTCCTGTGTGTTTTTGTATGATTAAGGTTCACATCGCAGCGTCGTATACTCGTTAAGCAATAAAGCTGTTCCTACTTTTTTCCTACTTTATACATTCTTTTCTACCTTAGAGTCGATAGGAGCTCGTCAGAGTCAGTTTATAATCCATCTATTCGCAATGGAAGTTAGATTCGCTGTTCACGTACGCTACTCCTACGGTCGGTCACGTGATTCTTGTATCCAATCCATTTCGTGTCTAGTGTTTGGTCCAGACTTGCTATAATTGACAGTGACAATGTGATAATGACCGCCCCAACTTCTAGCTCTTCGTCCGCTGATTACTGGCGGGGGTTGGAGGGGGGGGGGGGCGTTTCCTCCCTCGCTGCATAAAAATATCTGTACAGGCCTGGCACCTGGACAAAAAAAAACTAATGCTCCTACACAAAAGTTGCTGTCAAGGGCGAACATGATGACAAGTAGGTCATGCGTGACAGATCAAGTGACACATCAAGTAGAATGTTAGACATCATCACACTGTGCCTTCTACAATATATAATCCAGATCCTTAGTTGTAGACACATCGAAGCCCGCTTTCAAGTGTCTTCGCCATCTGCACCTTTCCCTGTTCTAGTAATTCTGTATATTATCAGAAAACATGCAAGCATTTCTACTCCGATTTCTCTATTTTTATTTTGTCCGTCTACAACTTCCAATCCGACTCTTTCATAATTGAAACACTTCTGCCGACGTCAGACCCCACTCCATGTAAAACTACTTCCGACTTGTGAGTCCTCAGTTTTCCAAATATCATACTCCAACCCCCTGACAAATGATACACTAACATCGTCTTCAGCTCCAACCTCAACAAATGGTATACTAACATCGACTTCAGGTTCAATCCTTTATGAAATGATATACTAACATCGATTCATCTCCAACTCCTTAACAAATGATATACCAATATCGACTTCAGCTCCAATCCCTTAACAAATGATATACTAACATTCACTTCAGCGGCAACCACTTAAATGATATATTAACATCGACTTCACCCCAACCTCTTAACAAATGATATACTAACATCGACTTCAGCTTCAACCTCTTAACAAATGATATACTTACATCAGTTCCACCTCCAGCCCTTTAACAAATGATGTACTAACACTGACTTCAGCTCGAACTTCTTAACAAATGATATACTAACATCGACTTAAGCTCCAACTTCCTGACAAACGATATACTAGCATCGACTTCAGCTCCAACCCCTTAAAATGATATACTAACATCGACCACCTCCAACCCCTTAACAAATGATATACTAACATCGACTTCAGCTTCAACCCTTTATGGAATGATATACTAACATCGATTTTAGACTCGGCCCTTTAAAAATAATATACTAACATCGACTTCAGCTTCAACCTTTTATGGAATGATATACTAACATCGATTTTAGACTCAACCCTTTAAAAATAATGTACTAATATCGACTTCAGCTCCAATCTCTTAACAAACTATACACTTCCGACTACTCACCAGTCTTGACATACATCTCAGCATGTCCAGATTGTTTAATCTTTTCTTCACATCTGAATGATTTCATATGCATAGGGTACATAATGGGAAAAAGAAAGAGAGGAAGACCAAGGCCTTTCTTATAACTGTTTCTAAACCTTTCTTTACGTAGAGAAAGTTACCAACAAAACCAACGTACATGGCATTTTAAAACAGATCTGATTGAAATTACTGAAAAGTCTTTTTATGAAGATTCCAGACAGCTCTCTAAATTCTTGCTAAAAAGGTACAGTAGTTTAAATAAAACCTACTCATATTTATAATAGACATTAGTTTTTCAAACTGATGACTGCTCTCAGATCACAGACATCGTTGTTCTGGTTGTAAATCCAATCACTGCAGTGCAGATTGTGGCAGGTTTTTGGTCTCTTCTCAGATATAGGAGACAAGAGACCAGAAACGTCTTAGCAGTGGTTTCCAAGCTGATATATTCAGCACATAATCATTTGGTCTGTAGATGGGCTTTCAGTTTGCTATTAAGTTCGTATTCTGAATAAAAATAATGAAGGGTTACTCGATTTTACATACAAGATGGCTGTCCGCAACTTAAATGTTGGAAAAGTGTTCCTTGAATGTTAGAAGTTTGGTAATCACTGTTCTACAGGAAAACTGACTGCTGTAGCGGGAAAGATTATTTTATGTTTTAGTCCTTCAGTATTTATTTAGCAAGTGGCGAACTAAGGTATTGTCTATTTTTTAAAAAAATACAGTTTATTTACTCCATCCATCTTTCGTTTTTTGTGACATTCGTTGATTTGGCTGAGAAATCAGGCGAGGGACTGTCTCAAAAATCCTGGAGGCACAATTTTCCGAAAGAATGTTTAACGAAATATTTAACTGTAGAGTATCATACTGTCTTCAATGGCTAGTAAAATCTTGCCTTATATGTTATATCTTATATCCTTCCTGTGCCGTTAAACATCACATAGGGCTCGCAAGGTAGTTCGCCAATTTTTCCTGTCTTCGGCGAGTCTTTCAACCTCATCAAAAGATTTTATGCCTGTTAATTTAGCCTCTCTTAACAATGTCCTCTTCAGAGTTTCACGCGGTCTGCCTCTTTTTCTTCGGCCTGTTGTGTTCCACTTGATAGCTTGCTTTGGGATTCTCTGATCATTTCTTCTCATCAAGTGACCAACATATGTCCATCTCCTTTTCCTGATCACCCATGAGACTGGTTGTTGTTCAGTCATCTGTCTTATCTCCATATTTTTCTTGAATTCGTTCCACTTGATGCCAAGTATCTTCCTTAGGCATTTGTTTTCATAAGAGTCTAATTTCTTGTCTGTTTCTTTAGTTGTTTTCCAGCTTTCACATGCATAAATGAAGGTGGATATTACATTTGAATTGAATACTCTTAACTTGGTTTTTGTGCTTGTAACTTTTGAATGCCATATGTTCTCTAGATTCTTGAAGATTGATCCTGCTTTTGCAATTCTAATTCTAACTTCCTTTCTGGTGTCACCATCCTGGTCTATGTAGCTGCCAAGGTATGCAAATTGATTGACTTCTTCAATATCTGTCCCTTGTAGGTGAATATTTCCATTTTGATTAATGGGAAGTTGCATTATTTTTGTTTTATCCTAGTTAATTTCAAGTCCTATTTTGCTAGCCAGTGAAGACAGTCTATCTGTTTTTTCTTGCATGGAATTCACATTGTTACTGATAAGAGTTATGTCATCAGCAAAATCAAGATATTCTAGTTGGGTCTCACGTACCCAATCAATACCTGTGTTACCTGTGCAGTGAAATAGGACTTGAAATTAACAAGGATAAAACAAAAATAATGAAACTTCTCATTAACCACGAATGAAAAATGTACGTAGAAAGAACAGCTTTTGAAGAAGTAAACCAATTTGCATACCTCGGCAGCTACATAGACCACGATGGTGACACCAGAAGGGAAGTTAGAATTGCAAAAGCAGCACTGACCTTCAAGAATCTTGAGAACACATGGCATTCAAAAGTTATAAGCACAAAAACCAAGTTAAGATTATTCATTTCAAATGTAATATTCACCCTCATTTATGCATGCGAAAGCTGGAAAACAACTAAAGAAATAGACAAGAAATTAGACTCTTGTGAAAACAAATGCCTAAGGAAAATACTTGGTATAAAGTGGAACGAATTCAAGAACAACGCAGAGATAAGACAGATGACTGAACAACAACCAGTCTCATGGGTGATCAGAAAAAGAAGATGGACCTATGACGGTCACGTGATGAGAAGAAACATTCAGAGAATCCCAAAACAAGCTATCAAGTGGAACACAACAAGCCGAAGAAAAAGAGCTCGACCACCTGAAACTATAAAGAGGACATTGTTAAGAAAGACCAGTTCAGTGGGCATACCATCGGACTTTCTAGTAACAGCCATTAAACAATGTCGCTCCGAGGACAGAAGCCGCCTGGCGCTCAAGAACAGCTATATATGTATACATCAATATGGAACTCTGAAACCACATGGAGTGATTTCAAAATTCCGCTTTACTTAATCTTTCTTTTCTCCACAGTTATAATCCCTCCTTATTAAGTCTTATCTGCTCTTTCGTCCCTTGCACCTGATATTCTAGGACTTTCACTGCGTCATGTTACAAATTTTGTACTTCAAACACATTCATTCGTCTTACCCACATTTTCTCGGCTTTACACCCATTGTATCTCTCTCTCTCTCTCTCTCTCTCTCTCTCTCTCTCTCTCTCTCTCTCTCTCTCCTTTCTTCATTCCATTTTTAGAAACAATCAGTCAGTGTGGTAATGCCTCACTAGTTTTCATTTAAACATTCACAATACTTCTCACTTGCATTCTCAGCTACAACGTTTTGCAACTCACATCTATGTGCTCCTTTTATTATTTTTTTCTCCCATTTTTTTGTGTTGTTGTTGTTCTGTGATATTCAAATGAATTTATATGTTCTCTTTGTTTCCCATTTTGTCCTGTATGTTTTTGCATAATTAAGGTGTAAAACGAAAAGTTACGTCTGTGTGCTTGTTAATAGAACTGTTCCTACTTTTATTTTACATAATCTATCGTTTCCATTCTTCAGAACTTTATAGTGGGTCTTCAGTAATACATGTTTTTGACTGACTCTAATTTCACATTTCTTGACCAATTTTTCTGACAATTTCAAACATAAAATGATTATTACGAAACTGAGTAATTTATTGCCGGTATGTGAGTAAAAATACCATTTTTTTTAGAAAAATTTGGCAAAAACTGAACTTTTCAAAGATGTCTTTTAATGCAGGGTAAAAAAAAAAAGCTTATTTCGTAAACAATTTAAGTTTCATTTGTGAAAGAGACTGCGATTTAAAGGGGGAAAAAGCAAAAATAAAAACATACATAAAACACCTTTTTTTTTTAGCCTATTTATGTAGACGGTCAGAGTTGGCAGCACTGATTCTCTCAGAAACCCAGTGTTGGCTCTCGCTGGAAGCTTTTGTCACTCGACGGACGAAGAAAAACGGTAAGTGTAGTAAGCAAGTTTTGTCCTCATCAGATGATATTGTCACAATCAAGGTAACTTGATCGAAGGACATTCAGGACCTGACAGTATTCATACATCTGATGTGTGGGCTGTAGTCTGTACTGTTCTATTTTTGTTTATATTTTCAACTGAAACGTTTCGTGTGTATGTGTGTGTGTGTTTTTAAAAATTCCATTATTTCCAAAATATAGAAATTTCAGGGATATGAAATTTTTACTGCTTCTATGCAAAATACCTGTGAGGCCGAGTGGATAAGTATGTTTATCTGCTGTAACTAAACGGTTGTTTATTTAATAGTAGCGTGATTTTGAACTCCAGTATATCGCCCTTTTTCTTACTTTCACATCCACGTGACTTGGTCTTGATGTGCTCATCTTGGTTGCGTGACCCCAGAACAAGGCATTTTGGTTGTGTAGACTTTAGAACAACATATCTTGGTTTGTGGAATTTAGAATAACACATCCTGGCTGTGCAGAACTTAGAGCAACACAATTTGATTGTATGCAATATAGAACAACACGTCTTGGTTGTGTGCAATTTAGAACAACACATCTTGGTTGTGTGCAATTTAGAACAACACATCTTGGTTGTATGCAATTTAGAACAACACGTCTTGGCTGTGTGGAGTTTAGAACAACACAAATCGGGTGTGCGGACTTTAGAACAACGCATCTTGGTTGTATGCAATTTAGAACAACACATCTTGGTTGTATGCAGTTTAGAACAACACATCTTGGTTGTATGCAATTTAGAACAACACGTCTTGGCTGTGTGGAGTTTAGAACAACACAAATCGGGTGTGCGGACTGTAGAACAACGCATCTTGGTTGTGTAGAGTTTAGAACAACGCATCTTGGTTGTGTAGAGTTTAGAACAACACATCTTGGTTGTGTAGAGTGTAGAACAACACATCTTGGTTAGAGCAAATTCTCTAGCAGCTGGTAGAGCAGGCCGAAGCCTAGGGTCTTGAAGGAGAGGGGCCCCAGGGCCAGAGGGAAAACCCTGCAAATCCAGATTACTGTTTTACGAATCTTTTATCAGGAGGTGAAGTGAGACGACTAAAGGATGGCTTCTCTCCCCCTGCTTCCACCTGCCAGAAGAGCTGCCATTGTGACTGACACAACTAGAAAATTAAAGCTACATTTCATTATTAGGGATACATTTTACATTCTTCAGTTTCGTACTGGATTCAAATCCACAATTTCTTTTCAGCAGATCCTGAAATTGTAACTCACAAATCTATCACCACAAATCTACCACTACAATTCTATCACCTCAAATCTACCACTACAGATCTATCATCTCAAATCTATCACCACAAATCTACCACTACAAATCTACCACCACAAATCTACCACTACAAGTCTTATCACTACAAATCTATCACTACAAATCTATCACTACAAATCTATCACCACAAATCTACCACTACAAATTTATCACCTCAAATCTACCACTGCAACTCTATCACCTCAAATCTACCACTACAATTCTATCACCTCAAATTTACCACTACAACTTTTATCACCTCAAATCTACCACTGCAACTCTATCACCTCAAATCTACCACTACAATTCTATCACCTCAAATTTACCACTACAACTTTTATCACCTCAAATCTACCACTACAACTCTATCACCTCAAATCTACCACTACAACTTTTATCACCTCAAATCTACCACAACAATTCTATCACCTCAAATTTACCACTACAACTTTTATCACCTCAAATCTACCACTACAACTCTATCACCTCAAATCTACCACTACAACTCTATCACCTCAAATCTACCACTACAACTCTATCACCTCAAATCTACCACTACAAATGTTGTAAAGCTCTTTTCACTGCTCATTAGGATTCAGTGGTCCTGATTACTCTTCCATTGGTACCGAGAGAATGACGGGGCAATCATCATCATCATCATCATCGTCATCATCATATGGAGCACCTAGCGCGTGTTAGAGAAAACTGTATCTGATATCACCGAGGAAGTCACAGTGCAAGGCGAGTGGCACCAAGATGCATTGTATAAGTTGTCAGTGGAGTGATAATGTTAAAAAAGTATTAACTAAATGTCCGCTTCAGGTGCACAGCGTTATGTCAGATCTGAAAGATTAAAAAGAGCACAAGGAAACAAATGAAATTGCCCAACAAGTTTTACACAAATATCAGCAGCGTTCTACCTGTAGTGTTATATCACCGGAAGTTTTATATCAGCAGAAATGTTATATCCGCAAAAGTGTTATATAAATAGAAATGTCTTATCAGCAGTGTTGAATCACCAGAAGTGTTAGTTAAGTCGTGGTATATCACCAAAAATGTTATATAAGTCGTGTTATGTCACCAGAAGTGTTACATACGTCGTGTTATATCACTAGAGGTTTTATATAAATTGTGTTATGTCACCAGAAGTATTATATGAATTGTGCTATATCACCAGTGTTATACAAGGTGTGTCCGGTAAGTAATGACACTAGTTTTATTCAGCCAGTCAGCAGGGCCGAGGGAGAGGGCGGATTCTCCGGGCCTGAAGATTAGCGGGGGATGTTAGGTAAAGGGTCGATATCTCGTCATTTGGCTCTGAGGTTTTACAGAGTGCGGATCGCTTGCGAAGTGGACAGCTATTTAAGCGCCGTGTAATGGTCAAAATGTAGAGGAATGTCGAGCAGCGATAAGATTTTATGTTAAACTTGAAAAATCCGCGACAGAGACGCTTGCTATGATACAGAAAGCCTACAGGAAGGATGCTTTATGGAAAACACAGACGTTCAACGAAGGAAGAGAGAGTTTCGAGGATGAACAACGCACAGGGTGCACGTTAAATGTGCAAAACGAAGATGAAACTGATGCTCGTTGTCTCTTTTTTTTTTTTTTACTCTAAAGGTGTTGTCCATGAGGAGTCCGTATCACCCGAACAAATGGTCAACGGAGCATTTTACGTGGAAGTGCTTAAACGCCTGAAGAACAAAGTCGCGCGCGTCAGCCCAGAGATGGTCAACACCTGGGTTCTTCACCACGACAATGCGCCGAGCCATGCGTCGCTGGTAGTGAGAGAGTTTCTGGCGAAACAAACCGTGGCAACGCTGTACCAACCTTCCTACAGCCCGGACTTGGCCCCGGCTGACTTCTTTTTGTTTCCCCGGCTCAAATCAAGCTTGAAATGCCAGCATTTTGAGACTGTTAATGATGTGCAAGCTGCCGTGACGTGTGTTTTGAAGTAGATCCCTGTTCAAGACTTCCAGGCGAGCTACGACGCGTGGCAGAACCGCTGGCAACGATGTACTGACGCTCAAGGATGTTACTTCAAGGAATTTTAAGTATATGTACATATATCCTGAACAAATCGAATTTTACGGAATAAGTCTCATTACTTACGGACACACCTTGTATAAGTTGTGTTATATCACCAGAATTGTTATATAAGTTGTGTTGTTGTGACCAGCAGTGTTATATCAGTCTTGTTAGAAAGGTGTACAAAATTTATATAAACTTTTTCTGATTTTGAAGTGAAAGTAATCTAAGTGTAAAATTCATAAAATAAAAAGTAGGAGAATTTTAGTATTGTAATGACAGCAGTTTTAATGCCACAAACAACAGTTGTGATTCTACGAGGAAATGTAATGCAATGAAAATATAAACAACGAGGTGTCTGCTAGATACTCTCGGATTACTTTCTAATATATTTTCATGTTTTTCAGGTCTCGTGATTTCCTAGGATTTTATAACAGGCGACATCTGCGACAGTAATCCATTAACGTGACAGAAAGAACCATTTCAAAAGATGCAGTTAAGGTAAGCTTATTTCATGGTTACTTCCCTTCTGTACAACAGTTTGATTACGTCCCATTTATAATATCACTGTTCTGTTCCGAATGGTTTGTGAAGAATTTATTACAGGACTAATTTGAGGCTATTTTGTGTCACAGGCAAGAAATAATAGTCTAACTGTGCTTATCTCTTTCTGAGAACTGTGCCTTAGGCAGGTACCTAGTTGTGAACTTGATGTAACGTTGCCAGTTAAGATGGATGTAAGAGGCGAAGAAACGGAAGTGTCAGTCTCACTGACTGACTCATGTAAAGAGTCAAAATGTTGAACAAGGCCCTTTGACGTGATTCATTTCAGATCAGACGTAACAGGAGGTGATCTCAGCCACAGATCAGGCCTGGTTTAAGGGCAAGCAGCGAGGAGACTTCTTAAAACTCGAAATCAAGTCAGCACCTTGTCAGCCGAGAGGATTATAGTGAATGTCCATGTGACACAAGTAGACAAGTGACTTAGTTAGAATCTCTCTCGGCTGCATCATCAGGACATTATCTCTCCTCATTTGCCTGTTCTAGATGTTTGATTTTCGATTTGGAACTTAATGCAAGAGCTAGATCAAAACTGACACGTAAATATTCATGAGAGTTTTCTGTCGATCTCTAGGACTGGTAACTGTAGGAAAATATTGTCATTCTCTAGGACTAATAACTAGGGGGAAAATATTGTCATTCTCTAGGACTAGTAACTAGGGGGGAAATATTGTCATTCTCTAGGACTAGTAACTAGGGGGAAAATATTGTCATTCTCTAGGACTAGTCTTCTTCTTCTTCTTCGTTCGCACTGTCTGTCTATATCTGCAGTCCTGTCTCTTGGATAAATTTCACTGTTTTTTGTAACTCATGTATGGAACCGTAGAGCTTATCTTCTTTAGTGGTTTCACTGGGCCAGTAATTATTTCTCAGTGTCTCGTAGTTGATGCAGTTCTGGAGGATATGTTCCACGGTTTGGGGCACATGGGCACATGTACATAGATTAGTAGTACCAACCTTAAACTTTGTATACATATGACTTCGGAGTCGGCTGTGTCCTGTTCGGAGACGGAAGATGGTGACTTGTTCCTTTCTGTTTAGCATGTGATAGTCATCATGTGGTGGTGTTTGTGGCTTCCTGTAGGTTTTTATCATGCTTTTCTTCTGATTATAGGTGATTGGTATGTCTGGTTGCTCCATTTCGGTGCCCTCTTTGGCCAGATGGTCAGCTTTCTCATTGCCTGGTATCCCACAGTGAGAGGGAATCCATTGCAAAGTGACTCCATGTTGTAAGCCAATTTTTGACAAGGCATCCTTAAGGTCTGGTAGTTTGTTGCACTGAAGAGCCTCCAGTACTGATCTTGCATCTGTGAGAATTACTACAGGACATGTATCAATTCTGGAGTCTGATAGTTTTTCAACTGCAGCAATAATTGCCCTAACTTCTGCATCAAAGTTGTTGCAGTATTTACCAGTGGGTATGGAAATCTTGTCAATGGTGTTGTTTGGATATTCAATATATGCTCCTGCCCCACCATTTTTATGGCATTATGTGCAGATCCATCTGTATACACACGTATCCAGGTGTCACATGGATATTTGTCATCTAGAACACTAAGTGTGGCTATTGATCTTACAAGACTGCTCTGCATCTCACCATTCTGCACACCTTTCACTTCAGTCTGAATAGTTATTTGTGTATAATCTGCTTCTTTCCATGGTGTATGCTCTGGTACAGATGATAATGGAGTGACTACAGTTGGAAGGTCAGGTATCAGCTTACGCATACGCTTGGCCTGATGAATGAAGCTGCTTCTTTTAAGCCGTCCTAATGCCAAGTTATTGAATCTCTCCTTCAGGGGATGGCTTACAGAGCTAAGGAATTTTTCTCCCATGGTCATGACCTTTGTGTCTCTACGTCCTTTAGCGCTTGAACACCAACTATTTTCTGCATTTCTACTATTGGTGTGGACCTCATGGCACCTGTGATAATCCGTAGTGACTGATTTTGAACTTTGTCAAGATTATGCAGCGTAGTGTTTGATGCTGTGCACCAAGATGTGAGCCATATTCTAAATGTGGTAGAATACTTTGCTGATATAGTTCTTGAGGATTCTTTCACTAGCTCCCCATGTAGTCCCACTCAATTTTCTTAATATGGCTAGTTTTCTTCTGGCTTTTGCTTCTGCACTGTTGATGTGTTGCTTCCAAGTCAGTTTTGAGTCAAGAGTCACTCCTAAGTAAGTGGGTTGGTTGTCCATCCTTAAGGGTATTTCATTTACAAGATCTTACCTGCTTTCTGTTTAGATGAGAGGGTGAACAGAGTGGTACTTGATTTCTCTGTGTTGATACTTACACACCATTTGTTTGTCCATGATGTCAAGATGTCTGCTGCTCTTTGGAGTCTCTGTGTAGCAACTGTCGCATATTCATCTGTACACCCATGACCAGATCATCTGCATACAGTGCTGCTTTGATTCCATAGGGAAGTTCCTTGACCAGGTCATTAATGAATACAAGGAATAGTGTAGGCGAAAGGACTCCTCCTTGTGGTACACCGTGTCGCAGAAGTACTTTCTGGCTTTTGTGTCCATCCATTACTACTCTAGCTCTTCTATTGTGTAAATAGGACTTTATCCAGTTGTACAGTCTTCCATTCATTGCAGTTTCTTAGTTTCCACAACAGACCTTTTTTCCATACTTTATCAAAGGCTTTCTTTAGGTCTATCCACGCTGCTAGTACAAGGTTTTTCTCTTGGAATGCATCCTCAATCTCTGAGAGAGATAGGTCACTTGATCTTCCGTACTGTAGTACTGCCTAAATCCTGCTTGTTGTGGAACGAGAAGGTTTTCACTTTCTAGGTACCATTTTAGCCTCAGGTCAATGATGCGTTCCATCGTTTTGCATAGGCAGCTAGTGAGACTGATTGGCCTGTAGCTGGAGGCAGTATCACTGTTTTTCCCTGGTTTTAGCAGTGGTACCATGCTTGCTTCCTCCAGATTTGAGGTAACTTACCTGTGCTCCAGCACATATTGAAAATATCCAACAGCTTTCCCATTGCTGCCATTCCCAGGTTCTTGATCATTTCATTGGACACTCCATCTGGTCCTGGTGATTTCCTTGGTTTCAGTTTACTAACTGCTAGGTCTAACTCACTGCGTGTGATTGGTGCATCCATGACCTCCACTTTTCTGACTTGTTCCTCCTCTTTCTGTGGCTCGATGCGCACTGTACGCTCCTTCTCTGGATGGATATCAATGTTGCAGTCCTGTGCAAACATGCGAGCAAAGTGATTGCTACCTGCTTACCTGTAAGAGTTTTCCCATCCTCTATTAGTGTAATCTTTGTACTTCTTCCAGTACTCTCATCATTTAACTGTTTGATTAGTTTCCACAGTTTCCTTCCATCCTTTTCAAAGTTTAGGGACTCTGTTTTCTCTCTCCAACTTTCCCGTCTGGCTTGCAGCTTTGCTCTCTGAAATTTGGCCTTAGAATGTTGGTAATTATTGTGGTGTTCTTGGCATGGTCTATTTTCTGCTTGCTTTCGAGCTGCTTCCACGTCATCATGGAGTTTTCCCAGCTCACTAGACCAGTATGGTTTATAGTCCCTGCGAGCTCCTCTGGGAATGGTTTCACGAGCGGCCTGAAGGATACAAGCATTGAACTCCTTCACTATGCTGTTAATATCCTTACCTTCTATGGACAGCTGTCCCACCAGGATACCTGTACGATGTCTGTACATTGTCCAGTTTGCTTTTTTATAGTTCCATCTGGGGAGAGGGTTACTGGTGTTAAGGAGTTCATTTTCTATTGTCAGGAAGACTGGTCGATGGTCGCTACCTCCAAGTTGTTTTCCAACTTCACGTGTAATGTTCCACTTCAGATCTGGAGAGTGGAATGCCAGATCTGGTGTTGATTTTGTATGCCAAGCCCTTGAGTAAAATGTTGGGGCATCCATTGGCTGGTTGATCAGGAGAAGTCCATTATCATCCTGCCAGCTCTCAACTTCCTCTCCTCTCTTGTCTATGTGGTCATAGCCCCAGCTCTGGGAATGACTGTTAAAATCACCACAGACCATCAGTCTCTCTTTGTGTGGGATTGTTCCTAAAGCAAGTGGGCGGTCATTAGGACAGTAATAGTTAAGGAGTGGAAGTCTGTATTACTACTTTTTAGATGGATCATCTGGTATTCGGCTCCTTCCATGTACACTCCCACCTGACATGCGCTGATGTTATTCTTAACAAGTGTGAGTACTCCTCCTTTTCTTCTGTCCTGTCGGTCTGATCTAAAACACTGGTAGCCTCTGATTTTAAAGGCGGCATCTTTGGTTAGGTGTGTCTCCTGTATGCAGCATATACTTACCTGCTCTGCAAAAAGTATGTTCTCTAGTTCAACCTTTTTGCTATAGCCATCTCTAACACTGCTGACACCCTCAGCATTCCACTGCATTATTTTAAGTTCTTGCTTTTTGGCTGTTTTCTTCTGTTGTATTTTTTGGCCAGTAGCTCTACTCTCATGTCTCCTGACTCCACAAGACGAACTGAGAGGACCTCCAGTAGCATTGGGTGGACCCTTTCGAGGCAGGGGGCCCGGCACTGCACCTGCCTGGTTAGTCTTCACAGGGCGAGCACCATGTTTGAAAACTGTAGATATAGACATTTCATTAGCGATAATGCGTGTTACCCTGATTTTTGCGATGCGCCTTTTGGCTGGGTAACTCCGACTTCAGCACCTTTCCTTGCTAGGGCAGACTGTGGTCTTGCTCGGACTGCCATGAAGACAGTGTGGCTGGCCTGGCCAAAACTTTGTTTTCCAGCCTCTGGTGGCTGTACTTAAACCCCTTCTCCATGTCAGATGGTTTGAGACAGTTCCACAAAGACACTCTGACTCTGAGATGAGGAATCTGATGAGTGCTTCAACGATATCCATTCCCCGCCACCTATAGTCTACTGGCTCTGTTTTGTTCACATCATTCTGATAGCCATTGTTGTAAAGACCCATAGGCTTGTCACGTCCTGGATTCATTGGTTTCACACCAGACTTCCCTCATCCCCGCCAGAGATCTCCATGTCCCCATCCGTCCACCAACCTGACATTACATTTTGCAAAAATAACAATTACAATTACAATTAGTGTTGATTGCTACAAGTTTCTGGGCTACAGAGGTAGGTCAGAGTTTTTAGGCAAACAGATCTATGTTCCCTGTCTCACAAACACTGTGTTAAGATAAGTGTGCTCTTAACACAGTTGTTCCCAGGGGATCTAGGACTAGTAATTAGGGGGGGGGGGAATATTGTCGTTCTCTAGGACTAGTAACTAGGGGGGGAAATATTCTCATTCTCTAGGACTAGTAACTAGGGGGAAAATATTCTCATTCTCTAGGACTAGTAACTAGGGGGAAATATTCTCATTCTCTAGGACTAGTAACTACGGGGAAAATATTCTCATTCTCTAGGACTAGTAACTAGGGGGAAAATATTCTCATTCTCTAGGACTAGTAACTACGGGGAAATATTCTCATTCTCTAGGACTAGTAACTACGGGGAAAATATTCTCATTCTCTAGGACTAGTAACTACGGGGAAAATATTCTCATTCTCTAGGACTAGTAACTACGGGGAAAATATTCTCATTCTCTAGGACTAGTAACTACGGGGAAAATATTCTCATTCTCTAGGACTAGTAACTAGGGGGAAAATATTGTCATTCTCTAGGACTAGTAACTAGGGGGAAAATATTGTCATTCTCTAGGACTAGTAACTAGGGGGAAAATATTCATTCTCTAGGACTAGTAACTAGGGGGAAAATATTGTCATTCTCTAGGACTAGTAACTAGGGGGAAAATATTGTCATTCTCTAGGACTAGTAACTAGGGGGAAAATATTGTCATTCTCTAGGACTAGTAACTAGGGGGAAAATATTGTCATTCTCTAGGACTAGTAACTAGGGGGAAAATATTGTCATTCTCTAGGACTAGTAACTAGGGGGAAAATATTGTCATTCTCTAGGACTAGTAACTAGGGGGAAAATATTGTCATTCTCTAGGACTAGTAACTACGGGGAAAATATTGTCATTATCTAGGACTAGTAACTAGGGGGAAAATATTCTCATTCTCTAGGACTAGTAACTACTTGAAAATAATGTGTCATGTATAGTGACTCTACACTATGTTTGGTTTGGTCAGCTAGGCAAATCCACCATCGGATCAGCCATCATTTTACTGTTCAGCAAAAATTATGCAAGTCAAATAACTTATCACATGGGATTTTTAAACGTACCCTTTGGGGGAATGGGGACCGGGTGGCAGGCTTTAGGCTCGAACTATGGATTCTTTCATTTCTGCGACACGTTTTTTCCAGAAGGTTGTCCCTGTCACAGACTCCCTGAATGTAATACGGTCTTGCGTAAGTCGACCAGCATCTGGCAGTGACATATTCAGACTTTCCGTGATGTCCTGAGACCATCTGCGGCGAGGACGTCCCTTTTCTCTTTTGCCGGGCACTATGCCTTCTACTACCAACCTCTCCAAGCTACTGCGTCTCTTGATGTGGCCAAAGTATCTCAGCTTTCTCATTTTTATGGTGTTAACGGGCAGTTTTCTGCAACACCCATTTCTTATATTATCTCTTTATTTGGTTCTCGTTCTACCCATGATATTCTAAGTGCCCTTCTACAACATTTCATTTCAAATCCTTTTATTATCTTTTCTAGCTATTTGTTAAGTGTTCATGTTTTGCATCTGTCTGTTGCGACTGGGAATATGTAAGCTCTTAGTAAACATAACTTTGTTTTGTTGTTGGTACCTTGCCACATACTCTTCATGATGTCTCTGGCGTAGGTGTTGAACAGGTATGGAGCACGTTCTATGAATAGCCGCTAAAATAAAGTTGTTTTTAGATAAGGAAGTTTTTTCAACTGCTCTCTTCCATTTATAAAGTAAGACCAAGCTTTCGATTATTTGCGAAATTATACTCGTAGTTTACCTGGTCACTTAGCAAAACAGGTGAGAAAGAGGTAAATGTCCCTGGACACTTAGCAAAACAGGTGAGAAAGAGGTAAATGTACCTGGTCACTTAGCAAAACAGGTGAGAAAGAGGTAAATGTACCTGGTCACTTAGCAAAACAGGTGAGAAAGAGGTAAATGTACCTGGTCACTTAGCAAAACAGGTGAGAAAGAGGTAAATGTACATGGACACTTAGCAAAACAGGTGAGAAAGAGGTAAATGTACATGGACACTTAGCAAAACAGGTGAGAAAGAGGTAAATGTACCTGGTCACTTAGCAAAACAGGTGAGAAAGAGGTAAATGTACCTGGACACTTAGCAAAACAGGTGAGAAAGAGGTAAATGTACCTGGTCACTTAGCAAAACAGGTGAGAAAGAGGTAAATGTCCCTGGACACTTAGCAAAACAGGTGAGAAAGAGGTAAATGTACCTGGTCACTTAGCAAAACAGGTGAGAAAGAGGTAAATGTACCTGGTCACTTAGCAAAACAGGTGAGAAAGAGGTAAATGTACCTGGTCACTTAGCAAAACAGGTGAGAAAGAGGTAAATGTACCTGGTCACTTAGCAAAACAGGTGAGAAAGAGGTAAATGTACCTGGACACTTAGCAAAACAGGTGAGAAAGAGGTAAATGTACCTGGTCACTTAACAAAACAGCTGGGAAATAGGTAAGTGCCTCTGAAAATAAATGCTATGGAAGAGTCACTCAAATATCATGGGCACAAAGAAGAACAATAGTATCCATACTACAAGAACTTCATATTGAAGAAGACTGGTTAGTTAAGAAGATTCATTAATCATCATCAGGTGCCGTGCTGACTGGGGTTGGCTATTATGCTTCTCTAGAGTACACGATCCTTCATGCAGGCCATCAGCTCAGTTGGTGATCTCCTCTCACACCATCCCGTCAGACTGTCCAGTATCATTTCTCTTGGTTTTCCTCTTCATCTTCTTCCTTCTATTTTTCCTGTTGTTATAATATTTTCAATGCCCCCTCTTCTCATTGCATGTCCTATGAAAGTACATTGTCTCTCTCTTATTTTTTTACAAGATTTTTTCGTCTCTCCAGCTCTTCTCATACATTCTTCATTAGTTATTTTTGCTGTCCAGGGGATTCGCAACATTCTTCTAATAAACCACATTTCTGCTGCTTCCAATGATTTTTGTGCAGACTTGCCTTTTGTCCATGATTCACTTCCATATAACAAGATAGGTTCAATATAGCATTTTAGGACTCGTTTTCTAACATTCATTGATAAAGATGTGTTAGCTAATATGTTTCTCATTCTCTGAAATGCAGTCTTTGCTTGGCCTATTCTGTTCCTAATTTCTGTTTTGCATTTCCCATCTGAAGTTATTACTGCTCCAAGGTATTTGAATGTCTGCACCTGCTTTAGAATAGTTCCGTTTAATTTAATACTGCATGTTGGTGGATTCTGTTTCTTAGATATAACCATAGTCTCTGTATTTTTTATGTTTAAAGTAAGGGCTCTCTGTTCACTTTCTTTGGCGACTTTATCCAAGAGATTTTGCAGGTCTTGTTGGTTTTCAGATATCAATACTGTATCGTCAGCATAATGAAGGTTTTTAATATTGTATCCTTCAGTTTTTATACCTGGTTATGTGATGATCGTTCTTAGAATATTCTCGCTGTACAGAAATACTAAGAAGATTAAACAGAGAAAACTGAAATATTTTGGATGTATTAAAGTTATGTCATGAGAATTTGGAGAAGACAGTCTTTGAAGCGTACATAATGGGAAAAAAAGAAAGAGAGGAAGACCAAGGCGAAGATGGCAACACGATACTGTTGATGATTTGCGAATGAATGTATCAGCAGCAGGGCATCTTTCTTACACTCGAGAGGCCTTCAAGAGAGTGTTAGAGAGGAAAAGATCCACAAAAGGCATGCTAATGAAGCTAATGAATGAATGAAATGAATACTGATACAAAATAGGGCTGGTCATAAGATCTCAGGAGTCTGGCGAAGAGGTATGGGCAACTGTTTGAGCAATTTTAGGGAGTCTGTACGGGCAACTGTTTGAGCAATTTTAGGGAGTCTGTACGGGCAACTGTTTGAGCAATTTTAGGGAGTCTGTACGGGCAACTGTTTGAGCAATTTTAGAGAGTCTGTACGGGCAACTGTTTGAGCAATTTTAGGGAGTCTGTACGGGCAAATATTTGAGCAATACACATGCGTCACGTCTTGTTTATCAGCGTAGATCTGTCTGCATCAAATCTGTCATCTAAAGACGATGAGTGCCATTGCTTTTCGGGAGTATTATGCTGTTGTGTTTCTACTGGTAGGCTGTTGTGTTTCTACTGGTAGGCTGTTGTGTTTATACTGGTAGGCTGTTGTGTTTCTACTGGTAGGTTGTTGTGTTTCTACTGGCAGGCTGTTGTGTTTCTATTGGTAGGCTTTGTGTTTCTACTGGTAGGCTGTTGTGTTTCTACTGGTAGGTTATTGTGTTTCTACTGACAGGCTGTTGTGTTTCTACTGGTAGGTTGTTGTGTTTCTACTGGCAGGCTGTTGTGTTTCTACTGGCAGGCTGTTGTGTTTCTACTGGTAGGCTGTTGTGTTTCTACGGGTAGGTTTTTGTGTTTCTACTGGCAGGCTGTTGTGTTTCTACCGGTAGGCTTTTGTGTTTCTACTGGCAGGCTGTTGTGTTTCTACTGGTAGGTTGTTGTTTTTCTACTGGTAGGCTGTTGTGTTTCTACTGGCAGGCTGTTGTGTTTCTACTGGTAGGCTGTTGTGTTTCTATTGGCAGGCTGTTGTTTTTCTACTGGTAGGTTGTTGTGTTTCTACTGGCAGGCTACTGTGTAAAATAGTATATCTACTGCCGCCGAAACTCTAATATCTGCCACATTGACATCTGATGTATAGGTGTAATTTCCTGCTCTGTAATTATTATGCTCTGCTGTATTAGCTGCAACATGTAATACTATGAAAATGTTATGTTCACGCTTTGGATACTACTTCTGCTTTTTTCAAGATATGTGATATTCTCTTCTATTACTAGTTAATACTAACTTTACCTGACTTAAAGTCGAGATTTTACACCTTCAACTACAGCCGAGCTCAGTCTCTCTCTACGTTTGTTTAATTACTCGCTTCACAGACTTACTTTCCCAGGAACGATCGTTCTCTCGGGGCAAGTATCAGCAATAATATGAAGACTTTATTGGTACACGGGGTGGCGATGAATGAACGATGTGACGGGGTATAACAGTGGCATAATACAATCCAAGAAGACATGACAGGGCGAAATTCCAATTCAAAACAACATAGAAATAATTCCGAGCGACTACTGACGCTAAGGACAAAGCTATTGTTTTCTTTGGGACCTAATCTTTTTTTATCCCAACTTTCAAATTCTGTGGTGAGTTTCATTCTATAAATCTATTCTAGTACACGTGTCCCTTCCGCCAGGCCAACAGGGTAAGCTTCATCATCATCATCATCATGTGCCGTGCCGACTGGCGTTGGCTATTATGCTTCTCCAGAGTATCCGATCCTTCATGCAGGCCATCAGTTCAGTTGGTGATCTCCTCATTCACCATCCCATCAGACTGTCCAGTATCATTTCTCTTGGTCTTCCTCTTGATCTTCTTCCTTCTATTTTTCCTGTTGTTATAATATTTTCAATGCCCCCTCTTCTCATTGCATGTCCTATGAAAGTACATTGTCTCTCTCTTATCTTTTTGACAAGGTTTTTTGTCTCTCCAGCTCTTCTCATACATTCTTCATTAATTATTTTTGCTGTCCAGGGGATTCGCAACATTCTTCTAATAAACCACATTTCTGCTGCTTCCAATGATTTTTGTGCAGACTTGCCTATTGTCCATGATTCACTTCCATATAACAAGATAGGTTCAATATAGCATTTTAGGACTTGTTTTCTAACATTCATTGATAAAGATGTGTTGGTTAATATGTTTCTCATTCTCTGAAATGCAGTCTTTGCTTGGCCTATTATGTTCCTAATTTCTGTTGTGCATTTCCCATCTGAAGTTATTACTGCTCCAAGGTATTTGAATTTCTGCACCTGCTTTAGAATAGTTCCGTTTAATTTAATACTGCATGCTGGTGGATTCTGTTTCTTAGATATAACCATAGTCTCTGTCTTTTTTATGTTCAAAGTAAGGCCTTTCTGTTCACTTTCTTTGGAAAGCGACTTTATCCAAGAGATTTTGCAGGTCTTGTTGGTTCTCAGCTATCAGTACTGTGTCGTCAGCATACCGAAGGTTTTTAATATTGTATCCTCCAATTTTTATGCCTGGTTCTGTGATGATTGTTCTTAGAATATTCTCGCTATACAGAGAAAAAATGTCTGGAGATAGTACACATCCTTGCCGCACCCCTTGTTTTATAGGTTGATATTTTCCAATTCTATTTTCAACTCGAACTGCTGCTTCTTGCTGCCAGTATAGATGTTTTACAATCCTCAGGTCTTTGCCTTCTATACTGATGTCTTCAAGCATTTTAATAATTTCATTATGTTTCACCATGTCAAATGCCTTGGTGTAATCAATGAAGCATAAGTAGAGGGTAAGCTTACTGAGTTTATTACGGTGGTGGAGTCTGCCACGAAGTACCTTTATGGGCTCCCTGCTAGATCATGGAGCAAGCCTCCGTCGTCCACTGTCTCAGCTACGCAGTGCTGAGTGATGCAACTACTGTGTCATGACCTAATTTCCGTCAGATATGACCAGTTCGGACACGCATTAAATTACAAAGCATATGAAGCATCTTTGTTTATACTGTAAACGGGAGATGGTTGAGTGAATAGTGCATTTTCCTCTCACGGCCTGGTGGTTGCTCAACCTTCTAAAGTCCATGGATGTAGCCACGGTCATTGTCTTCCTGTTTTCCTTTCCTTCCCATCTCAAATGTTTCCCAGTTTTCGAAGCTGACCATGTGCTCTATCGTTCTACTGTGCTTTAAACTGACCACAGCTTCGACGGATAAGAAGCACATTCTGTAGCTCTAGGAAGATCAGAACAGAGTAAGAAACGCTTTCTGTTGCTTGAAGCGGTAATATATCTAGCAGTGTCTTCTTCCTTCTACTAGTTTTCTGTGGCAAGATGATGCCCCTCCAGACTATCTTGGAATGGTACAAGATCTTGTGTCAGAGAATCACCTGGCTTTTTGTGTTGGAGCAGTGACCATCGCCTGCATCGCTGCCGTGACGTACATCTTGTCTGTTAGCCCAAAGCCTATCAAACCCGCAGTCGATGTTGACAATCAGTCAGTGATGATAGACGGCAAGGTAAGGTAGTATTTGTCAAAATATGAGTTCCTTGTTTATTCTAAGGTTTCTCACACGTTGTCTTCTCACGTCCCTATTCTTTTTAGCATTAAAACTTTCTCTGTGCTCAAAAAAAAAACATAGTTACAATTTAGAATCAAAAGAAGATACAACTACTCATCAACAACCATACCCAAACATTCCCAAACCTGCACATCACAGGGACTAGCCCCAAAACCAAAGAGATAACATACAGACTACTGTTTAACATGACAGCTCTAGTAACAACACACATTACAAATAAACCAAGCTAGTGTAAGTTATGTAGGGAAAACAAGCAATAAACCGAGCTAGTGTAAGTTATGTAGGGAAAACAAGCAATAAACCGAGCTAGTGTAAGTTATGTAGGGAAAACAAGCAATAAACCAAGCTAGTGTAAGTTATGTAGGGAAAACAAGCAATAAACCGAGCTAGTGTAAGTTATGTAGGGAAAACAAGCAATAAACCGAGCTAGTGTAAGTTATGTAGGGAAAACAAGCAATAAACCGAGCTAGTGTAAGTTATGTAGGGAAAACAAGCAATAAACCAAGCTAGTGTAAGTTATGTAGGGAAAACAAGCAATAAACCGAGCTAGTGTAAGTTATGTAGGGAAAACAAGCAATAAACCGAGCTAGTGTAAGTTATGTAGGGAAAACAAGCAATAAACCAAGCTAGTGTAAGTTATGTAGGGAAAACAAGCAATAAACCAAGCTAGTGTAAGTTATGTAGGGAAAACAAGCAATAAACCAAACTAGTGTAAGTTATGTAGGGAAAACAAGCAAGAAACCGAGCTAGTGTAAGTTATGTAGGGAAAACAAGCAAGAAACCAAGCTAATGTAAGTTATGTAGGGAAAACAAGCAATAAACCGAGCTAATGTAAGTTATGTAGGGAAAACAAGCAAGAAACCAAGCTAGTGTAAGTTATGTAGGGAAAACAAGCAAGAAACCGAGCTAATGTAAGTTATGTAGGGAAAACAAGGAAGAAACCGAAGACCACATTTATTTTAGAAACAAAACAATAACATGAGCACTAACACTTCTTACAAGTAGAGTAAACACAGACACGAAGCAGAAAACAGACAAATACAGAACAATCTTGCTAAACACATTCCCCAAGACCAATCTTGCTAAACACAATCCCCAAGACCAATCTTGCTAAACACAATCCCCAAGACAACAAAAGACACACATGAGAAGTTGATTATTTTGCTGTCTGAATTTAAATGTCTCGTATGGGCAACAAGGCAAAATACGACAGAAGAATATTTTTCTCTGTATATTTTCAAACAGAAGATGAAGACATTGTACCCCAGAACCCCTCCCTAGATGAATGATTCATCATAATATTACCGCACAACTATGACAAAACTATGACGTGACATGCGTCTTTATCACGCCACGTGTCTGTCTCAGATAAAGATCCTTTGTGCCTTTCTCGGGCAAACCCTGTCAAATTCCTTTCCCCTACTCATTCGATGTTTTCTTTCCGAGTCCGTGCAAGATAAAAGAGCATTATCGTGCTCGTATTCTTTCATCTGAAATCTAGCCAGACAACGCCCGCATCCCTAAGAAGCTGAGGTAGCTATCAGTCATACTGAGAAGATTCAATATTACCTAACTCTGAGGTAGCTATCAGTCACACTGACAAGCTTTTATATTACCTAACCTTGAAGTAGCTATCAGTTACACTGACAAGCTTTTATATTACCTAACCTTGAAGTAGCTATCAGTTACACTGACAAGCTTTTATATTACCTAACCCTGAGGTAGCTATCAGTCATACTGACAAGCTTTTATATTACCTAACCCTGAGGTAGCTATCAGTTACACTGACAAGCTTTTATATTACCTAACCCTGAGGTAGCTATCAGTTACACTGACAAGCTTTTATATTACCTAACCCTGAGGTAGCTATCAGTCATACTGACAAGCTTTTATATTACCTAACCCTGAGGTAGCTATCAGTTACACTGACAAGCTTTTATATTACCTAACCTTGAAGTAGCTATCAGTCACACTGACAAACTGTAATATTACCTAACCTTGAGGAAATATTTGAGAAAGCTCTGTCTGTCTGTCTGTCTGTCTGTCTGTCTGTCTGTCTGTGTGTGTGTGTGTGTGTGTGTCTACACACACACGTACGTACGTGTCACATACATTCCCATAAAAAAATTGTACCTCATCAGAACACTCCTCATTACACTTTCATGTTTAGTTCAAGTACATCTTTATCATTCATGAATATTTATGGCCTCCATTTCAAGTCTCAGTTGCAGGGAAGATAAGCTCTGATAAATATACAATAATATAATCAGGAAGTGGGAAAGATGAACGAGGAGTAGGAATTATATTTGATGAACAAACGGCAAGGACAATTGTAGGATATTTGAACATCTCGGACAGAGTCCTGCTAGCCCAACTGAAAGGACAACCAATAAACATAAATATTATACAAATGTACGCTCCAACATCTGAAAGTTCTGAAGATTTACAGCTTTTTATAATGACATAGAGACAGCCCTGAAACACACAAAGTCTTATGAAGTTACTATAGTTTAATGCTAAATTTGGTAAAGGAAGAACTTCAGACATCGTTGATGACTATGGAATGGGGGGAAGGAATGACAGAGGTAGTAAATTAACTGAAGAGGCAAGATTACATAGTATGGTTGTAGGAAACAAATGGTTTAAACAACATCACCGAAGACTGGCAACGTGGTGCAGCCCAGACAAAAAGACTTTTAACCAGATAGACTACATATTAATCAACAAACGATTCCGGAATGCATTACTGACAACAAAAACCATACCAGGAGCTGACTGTAATAGTGACCATGACCCACTCTGTGGAAAAATTAGAATAAAGCTAAAGAAAACATGCAGAAAAGTGAGAAACATCAAACTGCATACAGAACTCCTTAAAAATGACCAAAACTGCGAGAACAATACAGAGTTATTATAACAAATAGATACAATGCAATATCAAAGATAAATAGTATAGATGAACAATGGGCAATGTTAAGAGATTCTATCCACCAAACTGTTAATTAGATAATATAACCGAAAAAAGAAGCCTCTAAAAATAAATAGATGACAGATGCCATCTTAGGACTGATGGACAAGAGGAGAAGAAGTAAAAATAACCAAGAAAAAAAATAATAAAGAAATAAGACGCAAATGCAGAGAAGCAAAAGAAGTGTGGTTAAATGAACAGCGCAGATAAATAGATGACTTCCATAATAAAGATAGCAAAAACATGCATAAACAAATTAGTGAACTCACAGGCAGGAAGACAAAATATACCACAGGATGCCTGAAATCAAAAGAAGGTAAAATGTTAATGGGAAAAGAAGACATTGTGGACAGGTGGACAGAGTATATCGGTGAGCTATATGAAGGAGAAAGACCAGAATTAACACCAGATACTGAAAACTGTGATGGACTGCCAATACTTGAAGATGAAATCATAGATACAATCAAACACATGAAGAAAGGAAAAGCGACTGGGCCTGATAATATAACAATAGAAGAAATAGAGGCGCTAGAGGAGACAGGAATAAAAATAATAACCAAGTTACTGAATGACATTTACAACAGTGGTTACATGCCCAGTGAACTGCTTATATCCACGTTTATAGCACTACCAAAGAAACCAGGTGCAAAGGAATGTGATGATCACCGGACTATCAGCCTCTCATGTCACATAACGAAGCTACTTCTGAGAATTATTATGAGAAAAATAAGGAAAAAAAGATAAAAATGGAAATAGCAGATGAACAGTTTGGATTTGTTGAAGGAAAGGGAACACACAATGCCATTTATGCTTTACGAACACTAACAGAAAGAGCTTTAGAAGTACAGAAAGATCTCTACTTATGCTTCATTGATTACACCAAGGCATTCGACAAGGTGAAACATAATGAAATTATTAAAATGCTTGAAGACATCAGTATAGACGGCAAAGACCTGAGGAATGTAAAACATCTATACTGGCAGCAAGAAGCAGCAATTCGAGTTGAAAATAGAACTGGAAAATATCAACCTATAAAACAAGGGGTTGCGACAAGGATGTGTACTATCTCCAGACATTTTTTCTCTGTATAGCGAGAATATTTCAAGAACGATCATCAGAGAACCAGTCATAAAAATTGGAGGATACAATATTAACAACCTTCGGTATGCTGACGACACAGTACTGATAGCTGAGAACCAACAAGACCTGCAAAATCTCTTGGATAAAGTCGCCAAAGAAAGTGAACAGAAAGGCCTTACTTTAAACATAAAAAAGACAGAGACTATGGTTATATCTAAGAAACAGAATCCACCAGCATGCAGTATTAAATTAAACGGAACTATTCTAAAGCAGGTGCAGAAATTCAAATACCTTGGAGCAGTAATAACTTCAGATGGGAAATGCAGAACAGAAATTAGGAACAGAATAGGCCAAGCAAAGACTGCATTTCAGAGAACATGAAACATATTATCCAACACATCTTTATCAATGAATGTTAGAAAACGAGTCCTCAAATGCTATATTGAACCTATCTTGTTATATGGAAGTGAATCATGGACAATAGGCAAGTCTGCACAAAAATCATTGGAAGCAGCAGAAATGTGGTTTATTAGAAGAATGTTTCGAATCCCCTGGACAGCAAAAATAACTAACGAAGAATGTATGAGAAGATCTGGAGAGATAAAAAAAAATATTGTAAAAAAATAAGAGAGAGACAATGTACTTTCATAGGACATGCAATGAGAAGAGGGGGCATTGAAAATATTATAACAACAGGAAAAATAGAAGGAAGAAGATCAAGAGGAAGACCAAGAGAAATGATACTGGACAGTCTGACGGGATGGTGAATGAGGAGATCACCAACTGAGCTGATGGCCTGCATGAAGGATCGTGTACTCTGGAGAAGCATAACAGCCAACACCAGTCAGCACGGCACTTGATGATGATGACTTAAAGTCGCTTAATTAAAGGACATGTTAAAAATCTTGTTTGCGGAAAAGAAGCATCGGAGAGAGAGAGAGAGAGAGAGAGAGAGAAAGAGAGAGAGATAAAAGTTATGTAACCCCCTTGTTGTCAAAATGGTCAATTTAGATGTATCTATATTACACTTAACATCTCATGGTTTGTAAAGTCCACCATTCCATTATTTCATCTTACGGGCAAGTATCCCCATTTCACGTCATTTCACACTGCGTTGAGACTTGTACTTGCTAAACGCAAATAAACTTTCTTAAAAAAAATCTTATCTTATATCTTATATCCTTCCCGTGCCGTTAAACGTCACGCTTGATCTGTCACATATCCTGTACCGGGAGTTGGGCATAAGGCTAACAACCTTATCCTGGGACCTATCTAGAGGCGACTCCAGATGGGAAAAAAAAGATATTATTACGGAAACTCGCAGAGAAACTCTTTAAAAAATACTATTATTTTATTGAATATTGAGAATACATGCCTGCAGCTCGAGGCACACTGGAGTACACTTTATAATGCGCTTTTATTTTTACAGTTTTCCTGTGTTGCCAATGCCTAGCCATATTTTTCGGGATTGTGAGGATTAAGAGTTTGTGGTCTGTCTAGTAGATTCTGTACACTCACCTGGAAGTAAAGAGTTTGTGCTCTATCTAGTAGATTCTGTACACTTACCTGGAAGTAAAGAGTTTGTTGTCTATCTAGTAGATTCTGTACACTTATCTGGAAGTAAAGAGTTTGTGCTCTATCTAGTAGATTCTGTACACTTATCTGGAAGTAAAGAATTTGTTGACTATCTAGTAGATTCTGTACACTTACCTGGAAGTAAAGAGTTTGTGCTCTATCTAGTAGATTCTGTACACTTACCTAGAAGTAAAGAGTTTGTGCTCTATCTAGTAGATTCTGTACACTTACCTGGAAGTAAAGAGTTTGTGCTCTATCTAGTAGATTCTGTACACTTATCTGGAAGTAAAGAGTTTGTTGTCTATCTAGTAGATTCTGTACACTTACCTAGAAGTAAAGAGTTTGTGCTCTATCTAGTAGATTCTGTACACTTACCTAGAAGTAAAGAGTTTGTGCTCTATCTAGTAGATTCTGTACACTTACCTAGAAGTAAAGAGTTGTGCTCTATCTAGTAGATTCTGTACACTTATCTGGAAGTAAAGAGTTTGTTGTCTATCTAGTAGATTCTGTACACTTACCTAGAAGTAAAGAGTTTGTTGTCTATCTAGTAGATTCTGTACATTTACCTGGAAGTAAAGAGTTTGTGCTCTATCTAGTAGATTCTGTACACTTACCTGGAAGTAAAGAGTTTGTGCTCTATCTAGTAGATTCTGTACACTTATCTGGAAGTAAAGAGTTTGTTGTCTATCTAGTAGATTCTGTACACTTACCTGGAAGTAAAGAGTTTGTTGTCTGTCTAGTAGATTCTGTTCACTTACCTGGAAGTAAAGAGTTTGTTGTCTATCTAGTAGATTCTGTACACTCACCTGGAAGTAAAGAGTTTGTTGTCTATCTAGTAGATTCTGTTCACTTACCTAGAAGTAAAGAGTTTGTTGTCTATCTAGTAGATTCTGTACACTTACCTAGAAGTAAAGAGTTTGTTGTCTGTCTAGTAGATTCTGTACACTTACCTGGAAGTAAAGAGTTTGTTGTCTATCTAGTAGATTCTGTACACTCACCTGGAAGTAAAGAGTTTGTTGTCTGTCTAGTAGATTCTGTACACTTACCTGGAAGTAAAGAGTTTGTTGTCTATCTAGTAGATTCTGTACACTTACCTGGAAGTAAAGAGTTTGTTGTCTATCTAGTAGATTCTGTACGCTTACATGGAAGTAAAGAGTTTGTTGTCTGTCTAGTCGATTCTGTACACTTACCTGGAAGTAAAGAGTTTGTTGTCTGTCTAGTAGATTCTGTACACTTACCTGG
The DNA here is from genome assembly GCA_009760885.1 of Achatina immaculata. Lineage (NCBI taxonomy): Eukaryota > Metazoa > Mollusca > Gastropoda > Stylommatophora > Achatinidae > Lissachatina > Lissachatina immaculata. The sequence continues at coordinate 67,081,513 of CM019719.1, read as the reverse complement.
AAGTAAAGAGTTTGTTGTCTATCTAGTAGATTCTGTACGCTTACATGCAAGTTATCTATCGAATGTCGATCACATGTTTTATTCCAGGTAATATTCTTCCGACTGTCTCCTCTCAGGTAATGCTCGTCAGTCTACCCCATCTCAGGTAATGTTCTTCCATCTGTCCCACCTCAGGTAATGTTCTTCCGATTGTCCCATCTCTGGTGATGCTCTTTGTTTAGTATTATTAAGAGATTTTCCAAGAGAGACAGTAAAACAGAGGATAACCTGTGTCTTCTCTTCTGTTTTCCTGAAATACTTCTGCCAAGTAATGTCTGTCTGAAAGTCTGTCCAAAGTAAGAAGTATTTTTTTGAGTGTCTATAGTGTATGTACTGTTGTGTATACGTATTTACGTGCACGTGCCTACGTATATAGGGCTATTTCTATTCCATCGAAGCCTTTATTTCCCCGTTCTCCCATGTTTAGCGTTCCGTCTGTTTATATCAGTATATACGAGGGGTGATTGATAAGTTCTCGCCATAAGATACAAATAATTGAAACACACAGTTGATATTAGGAGCATTTGTAGATCGTGTTAATGTAAGATTAAACACCACGTTTCAAGAAATTAACTGCAACCAATTTTTTTACAGGGTACTGAAGTGGTAAGGGGTGGCAAAAATTGAAAAAATAATTAGATAAAATTTATAATCGAGCAGTCATTCGCTACCTCTGCATCAAGGGCTTATCATCGAAGGAGATCTATGAGGATATGGTAGAGGCTCAAGTGGAGAGTGCCCGTTCTTACAGCACAGTGAAGAAATGGGCAGCTCAGTTCAAACACGGAAGATAGAGTCTGGAAGATGATCCCCGTCCATGAAGACCAAGAACGGTAACCAGCGACATGACATGATAATGGAGGATCGACGACTAACTGAGTGGTACATTGCTACTGAGTTGGGTATCTCCCAAGAACGTGTTCATGCTATTATTCACAATGATCTTCAAATGACAAAGTTCTCTGCTCAATGGGTCCCGAAACTTCTTGGAGCTGATCACAAACGACAGCGTCTCAACATGTCAAGAGACAATCTTGGCCATTTTTCTGCAGATCCTGAAAAGTTTCTTCAGCAATTTGTGACTATGGATGAGACTTGGGTTCATCATTTTCAACCAGAAACCAAAGAACAGTCAAAGCAGTGGAAACATCATGGATCCCCACCTGCAGGCAAAGTGATGGGTTCCATCTTTTGGGATTCAGAAGGTGTGATATTGGTAGACTATCTTCAAAATTGCAGAACGGTCACCGGAGCCTGTTACGCTAATCGTGTGAAGCAACTGCGGGTCAAACTGAAGGAAAAGCGTCGAGAGAAACTGACGATAGGAGATATCTTTCAGAAAGACAATGCTCCAGTTCACAAGTCGGCGGTGGCAGTGGGTGCCATTCATGAATGCAACTTCCAGCTTCTTGGACATCCTCCTTATTCCCTTTTTACCAAACTCAAAAAAGAGCTCAGTGGTCGCAAATTTGCTACAGATGATGATGTCATTCATGCTGTAGACCACTTTCTACTGGCACAAGATGCTGACCTTTACAAAGAAGGGATCCATATGCTCTAGGATCGCTGGACTAAGTGCATAAACTTGCAAGGAGACTATGTTGAGAAATACCCCCCCCCCCCAAAAAAAAAGTTGTCCACAGATAATCCGTTGTACCTTATGCCGAGAACTTATCAATCACTCCTCGTATATGTCGACATATGGTCAGACACATCAGCAGCAGGCCATTTGCTCACAACCGAGATGCCTACATGAGAGCTGTTAGGGAGGCAAAGTTTCGCAAGGGACATGCAAATGAATGAATGAATGAATGAAATGAACGGTCAGACATACATATACATACTCACATATAGACTTATGAATATTTATCGTGGTTGTGTTGTATTATTTCAAAAACATGTCATATTCTGTAAGACTTCAAATAACAAATCACCGAGGTTCAAACAGAGGTGACACTTTGTACCTGCCAAAGAGTCGGCGTCAGGCACATACAAGAGAGTCACGAACAGTTAGAGCCACGTCACAAGCAGTGAGAGTCATGTGAAGTCGCAGTGAGAAATTCTGACACAATAATGATGACATTAAAAAAAAACCTGTCAGTTGTGAGGAGTTGTTTCCCTTACAGCTGTGACCTCGATCAGGGGAAGGCAAACTGCGGCCAGTGGGACAGATCTCACCGACGCATGTTCCGCGCTGAGAATGGAGAAAATTTACTTTATGTTGATTGCAAAGTGTATTTATTTATTTTCTTTTTTAAACTGAAGTATGCAAATAAGTCTTCTTGTATTTCTAAAATTCTCTCTTATATTGTAGATCTGTATAGTTTGCTGTATGTTTCAGACCCTAGTTATATTGTAGATCTGTATAGTTTGCTATATGTTTCAGACCCTCATTATATTGTACATCTATATAGTTTGCTATATGTTTCAGACCCTAGTTATATTGTAAATATGTATAGTTTGCTATATGTTTCAGACCCTCGTTATATTGTAGATCTGTTTAGTTTGCTATATGTCAGACCCTCATGGTCAAATACGGGCAGTTTATCTTTGCTATTGCATTGTATCTATTTGTTATAATAACTCTGTATTGTTCTCGCAGTTTTGGTCATTTTTAAGGAGTTCTGTATTCAGTTTGATGTTTCTCACTTTTCTGCATGCTTTCTTTAGTTTTATTCTAATTTTTCCACAGAGTGGGTCGCGATCAATATTGTAGTCAGCTCCTGGCATGGTTTTTGTTGTCAGTAATGCATTCCAAAATCGTTTGTTGATTAATATATAGTCTATCTGGTTAAAAGTCTTTTTGTCTGAGCTGCACCGCGTTGCCAGTCTTCGGTGATGTTGTTTAAACCATTTGTTTCCTACAACCATGCTATGTATTCTTGCCCATTCAATTAATTTACATCCTCATCATTCCTCTCCCCCAGTCCATAGTCACCAACGATGTCTGAAGTTCTTCAACTTTGGCATTAAAATCTCCCATGACTATAGTAACTTCATGTGACTTTGTGTGTTTCAGGGCTGTCTCTATGTCATTTAAAATAGCTGTACATCTTCTTCAGGACTATCAGCTGTTGGAGCGTACACTTGTATAATATTTATGTTTATTGGTCGTCCTTTCAATTTGGCTAGTAGGACTCTGTCCGAGATGTTCAAATATTCCACAACTGTCCTTGCGTTTGCTCATCAAATATTATACCTACTCTTCGTTCATGTTTCTCACTTCCTGATTATATTATTGTATATTTATCAGAGTTTATCTTCCCTGCTCCTGTCCATCTAACCTCACCCATTCCTAGTATGTTGATCTTCATCCTTTCCATTACCCTCTTTTCATTTTCTAATTTTCCAGCATGGAATAAAGTTCTAACATTCCATGTTGTTATTTTGATCTTGTTAGTTTTGCCATCAGTAGCTTTGATGACGATCTGGTCTCACATGTGGCTCGTGAGCTGCCCTACCGGACGAGGCTGTTTCAGAGGAACATCCATTAACATCGTTCATGACAAATCTATTCTGAATAAGCATAATTGTTCTTGAGAGCTGCAACAGTGGTTTCCCGTTGCCTTCTGTCAGTTTGTGTACGTACTCTCCGCTAGCCTTTAGACTTATTGTCCTACCCGCAAGGCAGCGAGAGCGAGAGATTTTAAGGCGCCTCTTACCTGCCTGGTATTCCCTTCACTGAGCACATGAGGCACTTTATTGGAGTAGTAGAGCCACTTACTACCCCACATCACTCTCTGAGACTGGCGCCAGTTGGTCCATGCCTGCTTATTTGGGTAAACCCTTATTCACAGGGATCCTCCATATCTGGAGGACTTTCACCATCCGCCACCTGTGACGCGCTGGGTTGGGGATGGTCGCCCTAGATTTACCCCAGGGGTATATAGTATACATAATGAATATTTTTGTTTTAAAATCTCTCTCTCTCTCTCTCTCTCTCTCTCTGAACCTTAAGTGCCCAGGGCACATGGAGCTTCCGCAAGGTTTTCCACAAATGCCTGTCCTTTGCCTTTTTTTTACGCTCTTGCCCAGGTGAGCCCTCTAGTGCTCAGCATCCTCTCTGTTGTTCTTCTCTATGTCTCTTTTGGTCTACCCTTACTTCTGTTCCTCTGTGGTGTCCATCTTAGTGCTATTTTTGGTAGTGAGTTGTCAGTCATTCGGAGCACATATCCCGACCATCGCCAGCGACTTTCCTCACAAATTGCCGTATTATCTTAAAATATGATAATTTATAATGTTAGAATTTCTAATGTGATGTCTGAAACAAGCCCGACTAACTTATTACTAGTAAAGTAAGAGAACACAGCTTTGTAGGATTAGACTTAAAAAATCGTAAACAAAGCACTTTAGTGAGACGTGAGAGAAAGAAAAATCACAGGAGGATTACCTGGGATTCGAACACGGACTCCGGTAGGGCGAACAGCGTATTAACTGACTGTGCTACTAGTACCTTTTGGAGGTCATCTGATACGTTGTACCTTTGGAGGTGCTAATAGCGCATTCACTTAGAACGCTATACCTTTGGAGGTGCTAGTAGAGCAGTCAATTAATAGCCCAGTCATTACCCTGTACCTTTGGAGGTGGTAGTATACAAAATCACAAAGCAGATGACAGGTAACTTCAGCACAAGATGTGAGAGTGCAGTAAGGACACATAATGGACAACTAGTCAGTGGAGAAAGAGAAAAAAATTGAAAGATGGAGGGAACACTTTAACACCCTACTAAACAGAACACAAGCAGCACAAACAATAGACATACCAGAAGCAAAAACGGAACTAAACATCAATACAGGACCAATAACAATAAGTGAAGTAAAGGAGGCAATAAAAAAGTTAAAATTAGACAGGGCACCAGGTGAAGGTGAAGTAACTGCTGAGATGTTGAAAGCAGAAGAAACAGAAACACCAAAACAACTCTGCCGGATACTACAACAAATTTGGGATTTAGAAAAAGCTCCAGAGGATTGGAAAACTGGCCTTATAGTAAAACTACCAAAGAAGGGTGACCTCAGAGATTGCAGGAACTGGAGAGGCATTACCCTACTGCCACTCACCAGTAAAGTATTTTGCAGAATAATCATCAACAGAATTGTACCAGCACTTGAGGGAAAACTTCGGAAAGAGCAGGCAGTATTTAGGAAAGGAAGATCATGCATAGATCACATATTTGTACTTAGACAAATATTAGAACAGGCAAATGACTGGCATAGCACAACATATGCATTGTTTATAGATTTTGAGAAAGCCTTTGACAGTGTCAGCAGAGATTCACTGTGGAAAATCCTAAGATGGCATGGCCTCTCCCACAAGATAGTGAATGTAATCAAAGCCCTATACGAGGGTTTTCAGTGCAAAGCGATCCATGGAGAACATACCTCCAGCAGCTTTAGGGTACAAACAGGAGTGAAGCAGGGATGTGTACTATCACCAACATTATTTATCTTGGCAGTAGACTGGTTAATGAAGGAGGCAACATCAGACAAACGCAGAGGATTACAGTGGACCCTTGACACAGTGCTGGAGGACCTTGACTTTGGGGACGACATTTGTCTACTATCAAGCAGCCACAAAGATATGCAAGATAAAATAAACAAGCTAACTCAGAATGCAAACAACATAGGACTAAAGATCAATGTAGAAAAGACAAAGTTAATGAAGCAAAATGTGAACAATAGAAATGTACTCAGAGTAGATAGCAAGTTAGTAGAGGAGGTCAATGAATTTGTATACTTTGGCAGTAAAGTAGTAGAAAATGGAGACAGTACAGAGGACACCAACAGCAGACTTACTAGAGCAAACCAGGCTTTTGCAGTGCTGCAGACTATATGGACATCTAAAAAAACTAAGCATGAATACGAAAATCAGGATATTTAAGAGTAATTTTCTAAGTGGACAATTCTATGGAAGTGAATGCTAGAAAATCATCAAAACCATAGATAACAAGTTGAATTCGTTCCAGACTAAATGTTTGCGAAGAATTAGAAAACTATTTTGGCCAAACACCATAAGAAATAACATCGTATTGGCAGAAATGCAGATGAAGCCACTGACAGAAATTATTGAGGAAAGACGCTGGCAATGGTTGGGACATGTGCTCCGAATGACTGACAACTCACTACCAAAATAGCACCAAGATGGACACCACAGGGGAACATAAGTAAGGGTAGACCAAAAGATACATGGAGAAGAACAACAGAAAGGATGTTGAGCAATAGAGGGTTCACCTGGGCAAGAGCAGAAAAAAGGCAAAGGACAGGCATTTGTGGAAAGCCCTTGCAGAAGCCCAGATGTAGCACAGTCACTTAGTACGTTGTACCTTTTGAAGGTGTTAGTAAAGCAGTCAATTAGCACGCTATACCTTTGGAGGTGCTAGTAGCGCAGTCAGTTAATACGCTATACCTTTGGAGGTGGTAGTCTTTCTCTCTCTCTCTGAACCTTAAGTGCCCAGGGCACATGGGGCTTCCGCAAGGGTTTTCCACAAATGCCTGTCCTTCGCCTTTTTTTCTGCTCTTGCCCAGGTGAGTCCTCTATTGCTCAACATCCTTTCTGTTGTTTTTCTCCATGTCTCTTTTGGTCTACCTTTACTTGTGTTCCCCTGTGGTGTCCATCTTAGTGCTATTTTTGTTAGTGAGTTGTCAGTCATTCGGAGCACATATCCCAACTATCGCCAGCCTCTTTCCTCAATAATTGTTGTCAGTGGCTTCATCTGCAGGAGGTGGTAGTAGTGCAGCCATTTAGTATGCTGTACCTTTTGTATGTGATAGTAGCGCAGTCAGTTAGTACGTTGTACCTTTGGAGGTGCTAGTAGCAGTCAGTTAATATGCTGTACCTTTTGGAGGTGCTAATAACGCAGTCGGTTAGTACGCTGTTCTCTCGTGGCTAGACGGCTGCTCGTTCTACCGGAGTCCGTGTTCGAATCCCGGGTAATTCTCTTGTGATTTTTCTTTCTCTCACGTCTCACTAAAGTGCTTTGTCTACGATTTTTTCGAGGTCTAATCCTACAAATCTGTGTTCTCTTACTTTACCGTACGAAAGCCTCGTAGTTTCCTATTTATAAAAAAAAACTTATTAGTAGAAGCGATAACATAAAAATCAGGAGTGCGTCTATACACAGGAAGCGGGTAGACACAAAAGAGTTGTCTCACTTCAAGGCAGATAATCCGCAGTCACGAATGTCGAAGGGAGACTTATCTTATCTTATATCTTATATCCTTCCCGTGCCGTTAAACGTCACATAGGGCCTGCAAGGTAGTTCGCCAAGTTTTCCTGTTTTCGGCGAGCTTTTTTAACCTCATCAAGGTATTTTATATCGATTAACTTGGCCTCTCTTAACAATGTCTTCTTTAGAGTTTTACTTGGTCTGCCTCTTTTTCTTCGGCCTGTTGTGTTCCACTTGATAGCTTGTTTTGGGATTCTCTGACCGCTTCTTCTCATTACGTGACCAGTATATGTCCATCTCCATTTCCTGATCACCCATGAGACTGGTTGTTGTTCAGTCATCTGTCTTATCTCCGCGTTGTTCTTGAATTTTTTCACGTGATGCCGAGCATTTTCCTTAAGCATTTCTTTTCAATAGAGTCTAATTTATTGTCTACTATCCGATTCCCCGGCGTTGCCCGGGTATTTATTTATCCCAAACAACAAAGTTCTACTCATATCCACAGCCTTCTAGAAGGGTCTACAGAGGTCTATTCAGTTTCCTAATTTTCTAGAAGGTTCTACAATTTTCTATTCATGTCCACAACATTCTAGAAGGTTCTACAGAGTCTAGACGGTTCGGTTTTACATAGTTCTATTCCTTCTGTTCGACTAAACGTTGGCTTAATTGTCATCAGGACTGTCACCAATCAGCTTAGCGACCCTTGAACACTGTGGATTCGACACTAATCTCGGGTGATTAGAACATTTTATTTTTCACCACTTCTCACCCCCCCCCCCAAACCGCCAATGAACTTGTGAGTGCCACTATTCATCTCACCCTGAAAACTATGGAATCGACACTAATATCAGTCGTTTTCCATTATTTTTACATGTCACCCCCATCCCACCATCACCTCTAGGCCCCCCCTCCATGCCAATTTAGGTTGAGCTTGGACTTAAACAGCATCGGGAGTGTCACTATTTATCTCAGCGATCCTGAAAACTATGGATCCGACACTAACATCGTTCATTTTCGATTATTTTTACATATCACCCTGACCCCTAAGGGTCACAGGGGTATCCTAGGGGTGATCTAACCCCCACGCTGTAAGTCATATGTGTGCCAAGTTTGGTTGAAATTGCTCCAGGTGTTCCAGCGTGATGCTCTAACACACATACACACACACACACATATATATATATATTCTCTAGTTGTTTTCCAGCTTTCGCATGCATAAATGAGGGTGAATATTACATTTGAATTGAATAGTCTTAACTTGGTTTTTGTGCTTATAAAATTTGAATTCCATATGTTCTCAAGATTCTCGAAGATCGATGCTGCCTTTGCAATTCTAATTCTAACTTCTTTACTGATGTCACCATCCTGGTATAAGTAGCTGCTAAGGTATGCAAATTGATAGACTTCCTCAATATCTGTCCATTCTGCGTGTATTTTTCCATTTTGATTAATGGGAAGTTTCATTATTTTTGTTGTGAAATTGTTAATTTCAAGTCCTATTTTGCTAGCCAGTGAAGACAGGCTATCTGTTTTTTCTTGTAGGGACTTCACATTGTTACTGATAAGAGTTAAGTCATCAGCAAAATCAAGATCTTCAAGTTGAGTCTCACGTACCCAGTCAATACCTGTGTTACCTGTGCAGCATTTTTTCATTATGAAGTCTATTATTATTCCAAAAAGCAAAGCAGATAGTATACATCCTTGTTTCATTCCTTTTTCAATATGGAATAATTCGCTCATTCCTTCTTCTATTTTGACTGCACAAACATATCCATTGTAGAAGTCCTTAATGATGTTGACAATTTTAGATGGCATTCTATATAGACTTAAATTTTCCACAATTAATCTCTGTGTATGCTATCAAATGCCTTTTGTTAGTTTTGCCATCAGTAGCTTTGATGACGATCTGGTCTCACATGTGGCTCGTGAGCTGCCCTACCGGACGAGGCTGTTTCAGAGGAACATCCATTAACATCGTTCATGACAAATCTATTCTGAATAAGCATAATTGTTCTTGAGAGCTGCAACAGTGGTTTCCCGTTGCCTTCTGTCAGTTTGTGTACGTACTCTCCGCTAGCCTTTAGACTTATTGTCCTACCCGCAAGGCAGCGAGAGCGAGAGATTTTAAGGCGCCTCTTACCTGCCTGGTATTCCCTTCACTGAGCACATGAGGCACTTTATTGGAGTAGTAGAGCCACTTACTACCCCACATCACTCTCTGAGACTGGCGCCAGTTGGTCCATGCCTGCTTATTTGGGTAAACCCTTATTCACAGGGATCCTCCATATCTGGAGGACTTTCACCATCCGCCACCTGTGACGCGCTGGGTTGGGGATGGTCGCCCTAGATTTACCCCAGGGGTATATAGTATACATAATGAATATTTTTGTTTTAAAATCTCTCTCTCTCTCTCTCTCTCTCTCTCTCTGAACCTTAAGTGCCCAGGGCACATGGAGCTTCCGCAAGGTTTTCCACAAATGCCTGTCCTTTGCCTTTTTTTTACGCTCTTGCCCAGGTGAGCCCTCTAGTGCTCAGCATCCTCTCTGTTGTTCTTCTCTATGTCTCTTTTGGTCTACCCTTACTTCTGTTCCTCTGTGGTGTCCATCTTAGTGCTATTTTTGGTAGTGAGTTGTCAGTCATTCGGAGCACATATCCCGACCATCGCCAGCGACTTTCCTCACAAATTGCCGTATTATCTTAAAATATGATAATTTATAATGTTAGAATTTCTAATGTGATGTCTGAAACAAGCCCGACTAACTTATTACTAGTAAAGTAAGAGAACACAGCTTTGTAGGATTAGACTTAAAAAATCGTAAACAAAGCACTTTAGTGAGACGTGAGAGAAAGAAAAATCACAGGAGGATTACCTGGGATTCGAACACGGACTCCGGTAGGGCGAACAGCGTATTAACTGACTGTGCTACTAGTACCTTTTGGAGGTCATCTGATACGTTGTACCTTTGGAGGTGCTAATAGCGCATTCACTTAGAACGCTATACCTTTGGAGGTGCTAGTAGAGCAGTCAATTAATAGCCCAGTCATTACCCTGTACCTTTGGAGGTGGTAGTATACAAAATCACAAAGCAGATGACAGGTAACTTCAGCACAAGATGTGAGAGTGCAGTAAGGACACATAATGGACAACTAGTCAGTGGAGAAAGAGAAAAAAATTGAAAGATGGAGGGAACACTTTAACACCCTACTAAACAGAACACAAGCAGCACAAACAATAGACATACCAGAAGCAAAAACGGAACTAAACATCAATACAGGACCAATAACAATAAGTGAAGTAAAGGAGGCAATAAAAAAGTTAAAATTAGACAGGGCACCAGGTGAAGGTGAAGTAACTGCTGAGATGTTGAAAGCAGAAGAAACAGAAACACCAAAACAACTCTGCCGGATACTACAACAAATTTGGGATTTAGAAAAAGCTCCAGAGGATTGGAAAACTGGCCTTATAGTAAAACTACCAAAGAAGGGTGACCTCAGAGATTGCAGGAACTGGAGAGGCATTACCCTACTGCCACTCACCAGTAAAGTATTTTGCAGAATAATCATCAACAGAATTGTACCAGCACTTGAGGGAAAACTTCGGAAAGAGCAGGCAGTATTTAGGAAAGGAAGATCATGCATAGATCACATATTTGTACTTAGACAAATATTAGAACAGGCAAATGACTGGCATAGCACAACATATGCATTGTTTATAGATTTTGAGAAAGCCTTTGACAGTGTCAGCAGAGATTCACTGTGGAAAATCCTAAGATGGCATGGCCTCTCCCACAAGATAGTGAATGTAATCAAAGCCCTATACGAGGGTTTTCAGTGCAAAGCGATCCATGGAGAACATACCTCCAGCAGCTTTAGGGTACAAACAGGAGTGAAGCAGGGATGTGTACTATCACCAACATTATTTATCTTGGCAGTAGACTGGTTAATGAAGGAGGCAACATCAGACAAACGCAGAGGATTACAGTGGACCCTTGACACAGTGCTGGAGGACCTTGACTTTGGGGACGACATTTGTCTACTATCAAGCAGCCACAAAGATATGCAAGATAAAATAAACAAGCTAACTCAGAATGCAAACAACATAGGACTAAAGATCAATGTAGAAAAGACAAAGTTAATGAAGCAAAATGTGAACAATAGAAATGTACTCAGAGTAGATAGCAAGTTAGTAGAGGAGGTCAATGAATTTGTATACTTTGGCAGTAAAGTAGTAGAAAATGGAGACAGTACAGAGGACACCAACAGCAGACTTACTAGAGCAAACCAGGCTTTTGCAGTGCTGCAGACTATATGGACATCTAAAAAAACTAAGCATGAATACGAAAATCAGGATATTTAAGAGTAATTTTCTAAGTGGACAATTCTATGGAAGTGAATGCTAGAAAATCATCAAAACCATAGATAACAAGTTGAATTCGTTCCAGACTAAATGTTTGCGAAGAATTAGAAAACTATTTTGGCCAAACACCATAAGAAATAACATCGTATTGGCAGAAATGCAGATGAAGCCACTGACAGAAATTATTGAGGAAAGACGCTGGCAATGGTTGGGACATGTGCTCCGAATGACTGACAACTCACTACCAAAATAGCACCAAGATGGACACCACAGGGGAACATAAGTAAGGGTAGACCAAAAGATACATGGAGAAGAACAACAGAAAGGATGTTGAGCAATAGAGGGTTCACCTGGGCAAGAGCAGAAAAAAGGCAAAGGACAGGCATTTGTGGAAAGCCCTTGCAGAAGCCCAGATGTAGCACAGTCACTTAGTACGTTGTACCTTTTGAAGGTGTTAGTAAAGCAGTCAATTAGCACGCTATACCTTTGGAGGTGCTAGTAGCGCAGTCAGTTAATACGCTATACCTTTGGAGGTGGTAGTCTTTCTCTCTCTCTCTGAACCTTAAGTGCCCAGGGCACATGGGGCTTCCGCAAGGGTTTTCCACAAATGCCTGTCCTTCGCCTTTTTTCTGCTCTTGCCCAGGTGAGTCCTCTATTGCTCAACATCCTTTCTGTTGTTTTTCTCCATGTCTCTTTTGGTCTACCTTTACTTGTGTTCCCCTGTGGTGTCCATCTTAGTGCTATTTTTGTTAGTGAGTTGTCAGTCATTCGGAGCACATATCCCAACTATCGCCAGCCTCTTTCCTCAATAATTGTTGTCAGTGGCTTCATCTGCAGGAGGTGGTAGTAGTGCAGCCATTTAGTATGCTGTACCTTTTGTATGTGATAGTAGCGCAGTCAGTTAGTACGTTGTACCTTTGGAGGTGCTAGTAGCAGTCAGTTAATATGCTGTACCTTTTGGAGGTGCTAATAACGCAGTCGGTTAGTACGCTGTTCTCTCGTGGCTAGACGGCTGCTCGTTCTACCGGAGTCCGTGTTCGAATCCCGGGTAATTCTCTTGTGATTTTTCTTTCTCTCACGTCTCACTAAAGTGCTTTGTCTACGATTTTTTCGAGGTCTAATCCTACAAATCTGTGTTCTCTTACTTTACCGTACGAAAGCCTCGTAGTTTCCTATTTATAAAAAAAAACTTATTAGTAGAAGCGATAACATAAAAATCAGGAGTGCGTCTATACACAGGAAGCGGGTAGACACAAAAGAGTTGTCTCACTTCAAGGCAGATAATCCGCAGTCACGAATGTCGAAGGGAGACTTATCTTATCTTATATCTTATATCCTTCCCGTGCCGTTAAACGTCACATAGGGCCTGCAAGGTAGTTCGCCAAGTTTTCCTGTTTTCGGCGAGCTTTTTTAACCTCATCAAGGTATTTTATATCGATTAACTTGGCCTCTCTTAACAATGTCTTCTTTAGAGTTTTACTTGGTCTGCCTCTTTTTCTTCGGCCTGTTGTGTTCCACTTGATAGCTTGTTTTGGGATTCTCTGACCGCTTCTTCTCATTACGTGACCAGTATATGTCCATCTCCATTTCCTGATCACCCATGAGACTGGTTGTTGTTCAGTCATCTGTCTTATCTCCGCGTTGTTCTTGAATTTTTTCACGTGATGCCGAGCATTTTCCTTAAGCATTTCTTTTCAATAGAGTCTAATTTATTGTCTACTATCCGATTCCCCGGCGTTGCCCGGGTATTTATTTATCCCAAACAACAAAGTTCTACTCATATCCACAGCCTTCTAGAAGGGTCTACAGAGGTCTATTCAGTTTCCTAATTTTCTAGAAGGTTCTACAATTTTCTATTCATGTCCACAACATTCTAGAAGGTTCTACAGAGTCTAGACGGTTCGGTTTTACATAGTTCTATTCCTTCTGTTCGACTAAACGTTGGCTTAATTGTCATCAGGACTGTCACCAATCAGCTTAGCGACCCTTGAACACTGTGGATTCGACACTAATCTCGGGTGATTAGAACATTTTATTTTTCACCACTTCTCCCCCCCCCCCCCCAAACCGCCAATGAACTTGTGAGTGCCACTATTCATCTCACCCTGAAAACTATGGAATCGACACTAATATCAGTCGTTTTCCATTATTTTTACATGTCACCCCCATCCCACCATCACCTCTAGGCCCCCCCCTCCATGCCAATTTAGGTTGAGCTTGGACTTAAACAGCATCGGGAGTGTCACTATTTATCTCAGCGATCCTGAAAACTATGGATCCGACACTAACATCGTTCATTTTCGATTATTTTTACATATCACCCTGACCCCTAAGGGTCACAGGGGTATCCTAGGGGTGATCTAACCCCCACGCTGTAAGTCATATGTGTGCCAAGTTTGGTTGAAATTGCTCCAGGTGTTCCAGCGTGATGCTCTAACACACATACACACACACACACATATATATATATATTTCTCTAGTTGTTTTCCAGCTTTCGCATGCATAAATGAGGGTGAATATTACATTTGAATTGAATAGTCTTAACTTGGTTTTTGTGCTTATAAAATTTGAATTCCATATGTTCTCAAGATTCTCGAAGATCGATGCTGCCTTTGCAATTCTAATTCTAACTTCTTTACTGATGTCACCATCCTGGTATAAGTAGCTGCTAAGGTATGCAAATTGATAGACTTCCTCAATATCTGTCCATTCTGCGTGTATTTTTCCATTTTGATTAATGGGAAGTTTCATTATTTTTGTTGTGAAATTGTTAATTTCAAGTCCTATTTTGCTAGCCAGTGAAGACAGGCTATCTGTTTTTTCTTGTAGGGACTTCACATTGTTACTGATAAGAGTTAAGTCATCAGCAAAATCAAGATCTTCAAGTTGAGTCTCACGTACCCAGTCAATACCTGTGTTACCTGTGCAGCATTTTTTCATTATGAAGTCTATTATTATTCCAAAAAGCAAAGCAGATAGTATACATCCTTGTTTCATTCCTTTTTCAATATGGAATAATTCGCTCATTCCTTCTTCTATTTTGACTGCACAAACATATCCATTGTAGAAGTCCTTAATGATGTTGACAATTTTAGATGGCATTCTATATAGACTTAAATTTTCCACAATTAATCTCTGTGTATGCTATCAAATGCCTTTTGTTAGTTTTGCCATCAGTAGCTTTGATGACGATCTGGTCTCACATGTGGCTCGTGAGCTGCCCTACCGGACGAGGCTGTTTCAGAGGAACATCCATTAACATCGTTCATGACAAATCTATTCTGAATAAGCATAATTGTTCTTGAGAGCTGCAACAGTGGTTTCCCGTTGCCTTCTGTCAGTTTGTGTACGTACTCTCCGCTAGCCTTTAGACTTATTGTCCTACCCGCAAGGCAGCGAGAGCGAGAGATTTTAAGGCGCCTCTTACCTGCCTGGTATTCCCTTCACTGAGCACATGAGGCACTTTATTGGAGTAGTAGAGCCACTTACTACCCCACATCACTCTCTGAGACTGGCGCCAGTTGGTCCATGCCTGCTTATTTGGGTAAACCCTTATTCACAGGGATCCTCCATATCTGGAGGACTTTCACCATCCGCCACCTGTGACGCGCTGGGTTGGGGATGGTCGCCCTAGATTTACCCCAGGGGTATATAGTATACATAATGAATATTTTTGTTTTAAAATCTCTCTCTCTCTCTCTCTCTCTCTGAACCTTAAGTGCCCAGGGCACATGGAGCTTCGCAAGGTTTTCCACAAATGCCTGTCCTTTGCCTTTTTTTTACGCTCTTGCCCAGGTGAGCCCTCTAGTGCTCAGCATCCTCTCTGTTGTTCTTCTCTATGTCTCTTTTGGTCTACCCTTACTTCTGTTCCTCTGTGGTGTCCATCTTAGTGCTATTTTTGGTAGTGAGTTGTCAGTCATTCGGAGCACATATCCCGACCATCGCCAGCGACTTTCCTCACAAATTGCCGTATTATCTTAAAATATGATAATTTATAATGTTAGAATTTCTAATGTGATGTCTGAAACAAGCCCGACTAACTTATTACTAGTAAAGTAAGAGAACACAGCTTTGTAGGATTAGACTTAAAAAATCGTAAACAAAGCACTTTAGTGAGACGTGAGAGAAAGAAAAATCACAGGAGGATTACCTGGGATTCGAACACGGACTCCGGTAGGGCGAACAGCGTATTAACTGACTGTGCTACTAGTACCTTTTGGAGGTCATCTGATACGTTGTACCTTTGGAGGTGCTAATAGCGCATTCACTTAGAACGCTATACCTTTGGAGGTGCTAGTAGAGCAGTCAATTAATAGCCCAGTCATTACCCTGTACCTTTGGAGGTGGTAGTATACAAAATCACAAAGCAGATGACAGGTAACTTCAGCACAAGATGTGAGAGTGCAGTAAGGACACATAATGGACAACTAGTCAGTGGAGAAAGAGAAAAAAATTGAAAGATGGAGGGAACACTTTAACACCCTACTAAACAGAACACAAGCAGCACAAACAATAGACATACCAGAAGCAAAAACGGAACTAAACATCAATACAGGACCAATAACAATAAGTGAAGTAAAGGAGGCAATAAAAAAGTTAAAATTAGACAGGGCACCAGGTGAAGGTGAAGTAACTGCTGAGATGTTGAAAGCAGAAGAAACAGAAACACCAAAACAACTCTGCCGGATACTACAACAAATTTGGGATTTAGAAAAAGCTCCAGAGGATTGGAAAACTGGCCTTATAGTAAAACTACCAAAGAAGGGTGACCTCAGAGATTGCAGGAACTGGAGAGGCATTACCCTACTGCCACTCACCAGTAAAGTATTTTGCAGAATAATCATCAACAGAATTGTACCAGCACTTGAGGGAAAACTTCGGAAAGAGCAGGCAGTATTTAGGAAAGGAAGATCATGCATAGATCACATATTTGTACTTAGACAAATATTAGAACAGGCAAATGACTGGCATAGCACAACATATGCATTGTTTATAGATTTTGAGAAAGCCTTTGACAGTGTCAGCAGAGATTCACTGTGGAAAATCCTAAGATGGCATGGCCTCTCCCACAAGATAGTGAATGTAATCAAAGCCCTATACGAGGGTTTTCAGTGCAAAGCGATCCATGGAGAACATACCTCCAGCAGCTTTAGGGTACAAACAGGAGTGAAGCAGGGATGTGTACTATCACCAACATTATTTATCTTGGCAGTAGACTGGTTAATGAAGGAGGCAACATCAGACAAACGCAGAGGATTACAGTGGACCCTTGACACAGTGCTGGAGGACCTTGACTTTGGGGACGACATTTGTCTACTATCAAGCAGCCACAAAGATATGCAAGATAAAATAAACAAGCTAACTCAGAATGCAAACAACATAGGACTAAAGATCAATGTAGAAAAGACAAAGTTAATGAAGCAAAATGTGAACAATAGAAATGTACTCAGAGTAGATAGCAAGTTAGTAGAGGAGGTCAATGAATTTGTATACTTTGGCAGTAAAGTAGTAGAAAATGGAGACAGTACAGAGGACACCAACAGCAGACTTACTAGAGCAAACCAGGCTTTTGCAGTGCTGCAGACTATATGGACATCTAAAAAAACTAAGCATGAATACGAAAATCAGGATATTTAAGAGTAATTTTCTAAGTGGACAATTCTATGGAAGTGAATGCTAGAAAATCATCAAAACCATAGATAACAAGTTGAATTCGTTCCAGACTAAATGTTTGCGAAGAATTAGAAAACTATTTTGGCCAAACACCATAAGAAATAACATCGTATTGGCAGAAATGCAGATGAAGCCACTGACAGAAATTATTGAGGAAAGACGCTGGCAATGGTTGGGACATGTGCTCCGAATGACTGACAACTCACTACCAAAATAGCACCAAGATGGACACCACAGGGGAACATAAGTAAGGGTAGACCAAAAGATACATGGAGAAGAACAACAGAAAGGATGTTGAGCAATAGAGGGTTCACCTGGGCAAGAGCAGAAAAAAGGCAAAGGACAGGCATTTGTGGAAAGCCCTTGCAGAAGCCCAGATGTAGCACAGTCACTTAGTACGTTGTACCTTTTGAAGGTGTTAGTAAAGCAGTCAATTAGCACGCTATACCTTTGGAGGTGCTAGTAGCGCAGTCAGTTAATACGCTATACCTTTGGAGGTGGTAGTCTTTCTCTCTCTCTCTGAACCTTAAGTGCCCAGGGCACATGGGGCTTCCGCAAGGGTTTTCCACAAATGCCTGTCCTTCGCCTTTTTTTCTGCTCTTGCCCAGGTGAGTCCTCTATTGCTCAACATCCTTTCTGTTGTTTTTCTCCATGTCTCTTTTGGTCTACCTTTACTTGTGTTCCCCTGTGGTGTCCATCTTAGTGCTATTTTTGTTAGTGAGTTGTCAGTCATTCGGAGCACATATCCCAACTATCGCCAGCCTCTTTCCTCAATAATTGTTGTCAGTGGCTTCATCTGCAGGAGGTGGTAGTAGTGCAGCCATTTAGTATGCTGTACCTTTTGTATGTGATAGTAGCGCAGTCAGTTAGTACGTTGTACCTTTGGAGGTGCTAGTAGCAGTCAGTTAATATGCTGTACCTTTTGGAGGTGCTAATAACGCAGTCGGTTAGTACGCTGTTCTCTCGTGGCTAGACGGCTGCTCGTTCTACCGGAGTCCGTGTTCGAATCCCGGGTAATTCTCTTGTGATTTTTCTTTCTCTCACGTCTCACTAAAGTGCTTTGTCTACGATTTTTTCGAGGTCTAATCCTACAAATCTGTGTTCTCTTACTTTACCGTACGAAAGCCTCGTAGTTTCCTATTTATAAAAAAAAACTTATTAGTAGAAGCGATAACATAAAAATCAGGAGTGCGTCTATACACAGGAAGCGGGTAGACACAAAAGAGTTGTCTCACTTCAAGGCAGATAATCCGCAGTCACGAATGTCGAAGGGAGACTTATCTTATCTTATATCTTATATCCTTCCCGTGCCGTTAAACGTCACATAGGGCCTGCAAGGTAGTTCGCCAAGTTTTCCTGTTTTCGGCGAGCTTTTTTAACCTCATCAAGGTATTTTATATCGATTAACTTGGCCTCTCTTAACAATGTCTTCTTTAGAGTTTTACTTGGTCTGCCTCTTTTTCTTCGGCCTGTTGTGTTCCACTTGATAGCTTGTTTTGGGATTCTCTGACCGCTTCTTCTCATTACGTGACCAGTATATGTCCATCTCCATTTCCTGATCACCCATGAGACTGGTTGTTGTTCAGTCATCTGTCTTATCTCCGCGTTGTTCTTGAATTTTTTCACGTGATGCCGAGCATTTTCCTTAAGCATTTCTTTTCAATAGAGTCTAATTTATTGTCTACTATCCGATTCCCCGGCGTTGCCCGGGTATTTATTTATCCCAAACAACAAAGTTCTACTCATATCCACAGCCTTCTAGAAGGGTCTACAGAGGTCTATTCAGTTTCCTAATTTTCTAGAAGGTTCTACAATTTTCTATTCATGTCCACAACATTCTAGAAGGTTCTACAGAGTCTAGACGGTTCGGTTTTACATAGTTCTATTCCTTCTGTTCGACTAAACGTTGGCTTAATTGTCATCAGGACTGTCACCAATCAGCTTAGCGACCCTTGAACACTGTGGATTCGACACTAATCTCGGGTGATTAGAACATTTTATTTTTCACCACTTCTCACCCCCCCCCCCAAACCGCCAATGAACTTGTGAGTGCCACTATTCATCTCACCCTGAAAACTATGGAATCGACACTAATATCAGTCGTTTTCCATTATTTTTACATGTCACCCCCATCCCACCATCACCTCTAGGCCCCCCCCCTCCATGCCAATTTAGGTTGAGCTTGGACTTAAACAGCATCGGGAGTGTCACTATTTATCTCAGCGATCCTGAAAACTATGGATCCGACACTAACATCGTTCATTTTCGATTATTTTTACATATCACCCTGACCCCTAAGGGTCACAGGGGTATCCTAGGGGTGATCTAACCCCCACGCTGTAAGTCATATGTGTGCCAAGTTTGGTTGAAATTGCTCCAGGTGTTCCAGCGTGATGCTCTAACACACATACACACACACACATATATATATATTTCTCTAGTTGTTTTCCAGCTTTCGCATGCATAAATGAGGGTGAATATTACATTTGAATTGAATAGTCTTAACTTGGTTTTTGTGCTTATAAAATTTGAATTCCATATGTTCTCAAGATTCTCGAAGATCGATGCTGCCTTTGCAATTCTAATTCTAACTTCTTTACTGATGTCACCATCCTGGTATAAGTAGCTGCTAAGGTATGCAAATTGATAGACTTCCTCAATATCTGTCCATTCTGCGTGTATTTTTCCATTTTGATTAATGGGAAGTTTCATTATTTTTGTTGTGAAATTGTTAATTTCAAGTCCTATTTTGCTAGCCAGTGAAGACAGGCTATCTGTTTTTTCTTGTAGGGACTTCACATTGTTACTGATAAGAGTTAAGTCATCAGCAAAATCAAGATCTTCAAGTTGAGTCTCACGTACCCAGTCAATACCTGTGTTACCTGTGCAGCATTTTTTCATTATGAAGTCTATTATTATTCCAAAAAGCAAAGCAGATAGTATACATCCTTGTTTCATTCCTTTTTCAATATGGAATAATTCGCTCATTCCTTCTTCTATTTTGACTGCACAAACATATCCATTGTAGAAGTCCTTAATGATGTTGACAATTTTAGATGGCATTCTATATAGACTTAAATTTTCCACAATTAATCTCTGTGTATGCTATCAAATGCCTTTTGTTAGTTTTGCCATCAGTAGCTTTGATGACGATCTGGTCTCACATGTGGCTCGTGAGCTGCCCTACCGGACGAGGCTGTTTCAGAGGAACATCCATTAACATCGTTCATGACAAATCTATTCTGAATAAGCATAATTGTTCTTGAGAGCTGCAACAGTGGTTTCCCGTTGCCTTCTGTCAGTTTGTGTACGTACTCTCCGCTAGCCTTTAGACTTATTGTCCTACCCGCAAGGCAGCGAGAGCGAGAGATTTTAAGGCGCCTCTTACCTGCCTGGTATTCCCTTCACTGAGCACATGAGGCACTTTATTGGAGTAGTAGAGCCACTTACTACCCCACATCACTCTCTGAGACTGGCGCCAGTTGGTCCATGCCTGCTTATTTGGGTAAACCCTTATTCACAGGGATCCTCCATATCTGGAGGACTTTCACCATCCGCCACCTGTGACGCGCTGGGTTGGGGATGGTCGCCCTAGATTTACCCCAGGGGTATATAGTATACATAATGAATATTTTTGTTTTAAAATCTCTCTCTCTCTCTCTCTCTCTCTCTCTGAACCTTAAGTGCCCAGGGCACATGGAGCTTCCGCAAGGTTTTCCACAAATGCCTGTCCTTTGCCTTTTTTTTACGCTCTTGCCCAGGTGAGCCCTCTAGTGCTCAGCATCCTCTCTGTTGTTCTTCTCTATGTCTCTTTTGGTCTACCCTTACTTCTGTTCCTCTGTGGTGTCCATCTTAGTGCTATTTTTGGTAGTGAGTTGTCAGTCATTCGGAGCACATATCCCGACCATCGCCAGCGACTTTCCTCACAAATTGCCGTATTATCTTAAAATATGATAATTTATAATGTTAGAATTTCTAATGTGATGTCTGAAACAAGCCCGACTAACTTATTACTAGTAAAGTAAGAGAACACAGCTTTGTAGGATTAGACTTAAAAAATCGTAAACAAAGCACTTTAGTGAGACGTGAGAGAAAGAAAAATCACAGGAGGATTACCTGGGATTCGAACACGGACTCCGGTAGGGCGAACAGCGTATTAACTGACTGTGCTACTAGTACCTTTTGGAGGTCATCTGATACGTTGTACCTTTGGAGGTGCTAATAGCGCATTCACTTAGAACGCTATACCTTTTGGAGGTGCTAGTAGAGCAGTCAATTAATAGCCCAGTCATTACCCTGTACCTTTGGAGGTGGTAGTATACAAAATCACAAAGCAGATGACAGGTAACTTCAGCACAAGATGTGAGAGTGCAGTAAGGACACATAATGGACAACTAGTCAGTGGAGAAAGAGAAAAAAATTGAAAGATGGAGGGAACACTTTAACACCCTACTAAACAGAACACAAGCAGCACAAACAATAGACATACCAGAAGCAAAAACGGAACTAAACATCAATACAGGACCAATAACAATAAGTGAAGTAAAGGAGGCAATAAAAAAGTTAAAATTAGACAGGGCACCAGGTGAAGGTGAAGTAACTGCTGAGATGTTGAAAGCAGAAGAAACAGAAACACCAAAACAACTCTGCCGGATACTACAACAAATTTGGGATTTAGAAAAAGCTCCAGAGGATTGGAAAACTGGCCTTATAGTAAAACTACCAAAGAAGGGTGACCTCAGAGATTGCAGGAACTGGAGAGGCATTACCCTACTGCCACTCACCAGTAAAGTATTTTGCAGAATAATCATCAACAGAATTGTACCAGCACTTGAGGGAAAACTTCGGAAAGAGCAGGCAGTATTTAGGAAAGGAAGATCATGCATAGATCACATATTTGTACTTAGACAAATATTAGAACAGGCAAATGACTGGCATAGCACAACATATGCATTGTTTATAGATTTTGAGAAAGCCTTTGACAGTGTCAGCAGAGATTCACTGTGGAAAATCCTAAGATGGCATGGCCTCTCCCACAAGATAGTGAATGTAATCAAAGCCCTATACGAGGGTTTTCAGTGCAAAGCGATCCATGGAGAACATACCTCCAGCAGCTTTAGGGTACAAACAGGAGTGAAGCAGGGATGTGTACTATCACCAACATTATTTATCTTGGCAGTAGACTGGTTAATGAAGGAGGCAACATCAGACAAACGCAGAGGATTACAGTGGACCCTTGACACAGTGCTGGAGGACCTTGACTTTGGGGACGACATTTGTCTACTATCAAGCAGCCACAAAGATATGCAAGATAAAATAAACAAGCTAACTCAGAATGCAAACAACATAGGACTAAAGATCAATGTAGAAAAGACAAAGTTAATGAAGCAAAATGTGAACAATAGAAATGTACTCAGAGTAGATAGCAAGTTAGTAGAGGAGGTCAATGAATTTGTATACTTTGGCAGTAAAGTAGTAGAAAATGGAGACAGTACAGAGGACACCAACAGCAGACTTACTAGAGCAAACCAGGCTTTTGCAGTGCTGCAGACTATATGGACATCTAAAAAAACTAAGCATGAATACGAAAATCAGGATATTTAAGAGTAATTTTCTAAGTGGACAATTCTATGGAAGTGAATGCTAGAAAATCATCAAAACCATAGATAACAAGTTGAATTCGTTCCAGACTAAATGTTTGCGAAGAATTAGAAAACTATTTTGGCCAAACACCATAAGAAATAACATCGTATTGGCAGAAATGCAGATGAAGCCACTGACAGAAATTATTGAGGAAAGACGCTGGCAATGGTTGGGACATGTGCTCCGAATGACTGACAACTCACTACCAAAATAGCACCAAGATGGACACCACAGGGGAACATAAGTAAGGGTAGACCAAAAGATACATGGAGAAGAACAACAGAAAGGATGTTGAGCAATAGAGGGTTCACCTGGGCAAGAGCAGAAAAAAGGCAAAGGACAGGCATTTGTGGAAAGCCCTTGCAGAAGCCCAGATGTAGCACAGTCACTTAGTACGTTGTACCTTTTGAAGGTGTTAGTAAAGCAGTCAATTAGCACGCTATACCTTTGGAGGTGCTAGTAGCGCAGTCAGTTAATACGCTATACCTTTGGAGGTGGTAGTCTTTCTCTCTCTCTCTGAACCTTAAGTGCCCAGGGCACATGGGGCTTCCGCAAGGGTTTTCCACAAATGCCTGTCCTTCGCCTTTTTTTCTGCTCTTGCCCAGGTGAGTCCTCTATTGCTCAACATCCTTTCTGTTGTTTTTCTCCATGTCTCTTTTGGTCTACCTTTACTTGTGTTCCCCTGTGGTGTCCATCTTAGTGCTATTTTTGTTAGTGAGTTGTCAGTCATTCGGAGCACATATCCCAACTATCGCCAGCCTCTTCCTCAATAATTGTTGTCAGTGGCTTCATCTGCAGGAGGTGGTAGTAGTGCAGCCATTTAGTATGCTGTACCTTTTGTATGTGATAGTAGCGCAGTCAGTTAGTACGTTGTACCTTTGGAGGTGCTAGTAGCAGTCAGTTAATATGCTGTACCTTTTGGAGGTGCTAATAACGCAGTCGGTTAGTACGCTGTTCTCTCGTGGCTAGACGGCTGCTCGTTCTACCGGAGTCCGTGTTCGAATCCCGGGTAATTCTCTTGTGATTTTTCTTTCTCTCACGTCTCACTAAAGTGCTTTGTCTACGATTTTTTCGAGGTCTAATCCTACAAATCTGTGTTCTCTTACTTTACCGTACGAAAGCCTCGTAGTTTCCTATTTATAAAAAAAAACTTATTAGTAGAAGCGATAACATAAAAATCAGGAGTGCGTCTATACACAGGAAGCGGGTAGACACAAAAGAGTTGTCTCACTTCAAGGCAGATAATCCGCAGTCACGAATGTCGAAGGGAGACTTATCTTATCTTATATCTTATATCCTTCCCGTGCCGTTAAACGTCACATAGGGCCTGCAAGGTAGTTCGCCAAGTTTTCCTGTTTTCGGCGAGCTTTTTTAACCTCATCAAGGTATTTTATATCGATTAACTTGGCCTCTCTTAACAATGTCTTCTTTAGAGTTTTACTTGGTCTGCCTCTTTTTCTTCGGCCTGTTGTGTTCCACTTGATAGCTTGTTTTGGGATTCTCTGACCGCTTCTTCTCATTACGTGACCAGTATATGTCCATCTCCATTTCCTGATCACCCATGAGACTGGTTGTTGTTCAGTCATCTGTCTTATCTCCGCGTTGTTCTTGAATTTTTTCACGTGATGCCGAGCATTTTCCTTAAGCATTTCTTTTCAATAGAGTCTAATTTATTGTCTACTATCCGATTCCCCGGCGTTGCCCGGGTATTTATTTATCCCAAACAACAAAGTTCTACTCATATCCACAGCCTTCTAGAAGGGTCTACAGAGGTCTATTCAGTTTCCTAATTTTCTAGAAGGTTCTACAATTTTCTATTCATGTCCACAACATTCTAGAAGGTTCTACAGAGTCTAGACGGTTCGGTTTTACATAGTTCTATTCCTTCTGTTCGACTAAACGTTGGCTTAATTGTCATCAGGACTGTCACCAATCAGCTTAGCGACCCTTGAACACTGTGGATTCGACACTAATCTCGGGTGATTAGAACATTTTATTTTTCACCACTTCTCACCCCCCCCCCAAACCGCCAATGAACTTGTGAGTGCCACTATTCATCTCACCCTGAAAACTATGGAATCGACACTAATATCAGTCGTTTTCCATTATTTTTACATGTCACCCCCATCCCACCATCACCTCTAGGCCCCCCCCCTCCATGCCAATTTAGGTTGAGCTTGGACTTAAACAGCATCGGGAGTGTCACTATTTATCTCAGCGATCCTGAAAACTATGGATCCGACACTAACATCGTTCATTTTCGATTATTTTTACATATCACCCTGACCCCTAAGGGTCACAGGGGTATCCTAGGGGTGATCTAACCCCCACGCTGTAAGTCATATGTGTGCCAAGTTTGGTTGAAATTGCTCCAGGTGTTCCAGCGTGATGCTCTAACACACATACACACACACACATATATATATATTTCTCTAGTTGTTTTCCAGCTTTCGCATGCATAAATGAGGGTGAATATTACATTTGAATTGAATAGTCTTAACTTGGTTTTTGTGCTTATAAAATTTGAATTCCATATGTTC
This sequence comes from Achatina immaculata, assembly GCA_009760885.1. Taxonomy (NCBI): domain Eukaryota; kingdom Metazoa; phylum Mollusca; class Gastropoda; order Stylommatophora; family Achatinidae; genus Lissachatina; species Lissachatina immaculata. The sequence continues at coordinate 67,056,099 of CM019719.1, read as the reverse complement.
TCAAGATTCTCGAAGATCGATGCTGCCTTTGCAATTCTAATTCTAACTTCTTTACTGATGTCACCATCCTGGTATAAGTAGCTGCTAAGGTATGCAAATTGATAGACTTCCTCAATATCTGTCCATTCTGCGTGTATTTTTCCATTTTGATTAATGGGAAGTTTCATTATTTTTGTTGTGAAATTGTTAATTTCAAGTCCTATTTTGCTAGCCAGTGAAGACAGGCTATCTGTTTTTTCTTGTAGGGACTTCACATTGTTACTGATAAGAGTTAAGTCATCAGCAAAATCAAGATCTTCAAGTTGAGTCTCACGTACCCAGTCAATACCTGTGTTACCTGTGCAGCATTTTTTCATTATGAAGTCTATTATTATTCCAAAAAGCAAAGCAGATAGTATACATCCTTGTTTCATTCCTTTTTCAATATGGAATAATTCGCTCATTCCTTCTTCTATTTTGACTGCACAAACATATCCATTGTAGAAGTCCTTAATGATGTTGACAATTTTAGATGGCATTCTATATAGACTTAAATTTTCCACAATTAATCTCTGTGTATGCTATCAAATGCCTTTTTTAAGTCTATGAAGTTCAGTATTAATAGTTTCTACAATATGTTCTTCAAGTATTATTCTTAGAGTAAAGATCTGGTTGAGACAGCTTCTCCCTTTTCGAAATCCTGTTTGTTCTTCTCTCATTGCGGTATCCATTATATCTTTAAGTCTATTCAAAATGACGTTGTAAAATACTTTTGACACAACTGATACTAAGGTCACTCCTCTCCAGTTGTTACAGTCACAAAGGATGCATTTTTAAATTTTATTTTAAGAATGATTCCTTTTTTCCATTTAGAAGCGACCTTTTCTTCTTTCCAAATCTTATTAAACATTCTCTGTAGTTGTCTCATGTTGTCATGAAACTCGAAGGGAGACTACTTACATATAATGTATGCTTGTTACTGAAAAGCTGATCAGAAGCAATCTGATAATTTCTTTTGTTTGTTTTAGTATTATAAACCACACAGTGTCACGTGTTCTAGTGTAAACGTCATGTGAGCATGTTTTTTTTAATCGTTTTGTTATTTGCATTTAATTTCCTTAACATTTTTTTTTGGTAAAGATTTTTTTCTTCATATCTTCACCTCCAACATATTTAGACCTTTTGCTATTAGTAAGGTAAAACAAAAAGTGGGAGTTTAATTTTTCGTTAATTTTGCACAAAACAAATACTTGACAAGGAGATGGGGACTTGTGCTGGGCATTACTCAGCTTCTTCTTCTTCTTCCTCCTCCTCCTCTTCCTTCTTCTTCTTCTTCCTCCTCCTCCTCCTCTTCTTCTTCCTCTTCTTCTTTCTCTTCTTTTTCTTCTTCTTCTTCTTTCTCTTCTTCTTCTTCTTCCTCTGCCTCTTCTTCTTCTTCCTCTTCTTCTTCCTCTTCTTTTTCTTCTTGTTCTTCTTCTTCCTCTTCTTCTTCTTCCTCTTCTTTTTCTTCTTCTTATTCTTCCTCCTCCTCTTTTCTTCTTCTTCTTCCTCCTCTTCTTCTTCTTCTTCTTCCTCTTCTTCTCTCTCTTCTTTTTCTTCTTCTTCTTTCTCTTCTTCTTTTCTTCTTCTTCTTCTATTCTACTTATACCCCTAACGTCACAAGGGGTTTCAGACATCGTTCCAGAGCACAGAGAGAGGCCTGGCTAGCTGTCATGTCATGCTTCCTCAATGTGACTTTCACTCCCTATCCACTTTTTCCCCGTGTCGTCCTGGCGCCCTATGTCCAGATGTTTTCAGGTTGTATGACCGTGCCGCTGCTTGTTCTGGATTCATGCGTATCAAAATACCCGGACCAGTTACTTCTCTGATTCTCGATGTAGTCCTTGACAGATGTTGTTCCCACCATTTGCCGGAATATTTCATGTCGCACTTGACCCCCTTCTTGTCTTGTTTACCATTTTTACTAAGCACTTCACCTCTCACGCTGTCTTGTCTTTCTGTCCTGGTGCTTGGTGAGTGTCCATGTTTGGCACTGACAGCACAGAATCGGGGTGAACATTGTTTAAAATGGTTCGATGAGTACCCGTTTAAGAAGTGCTTATGGAACCGGTTCCTCGGGTAAATATGAGTGATGATCTGAATATAAGAAAAAATGACATGTTCCCCATGTTTTTCTTTGTCTCCACGTAGAACTGATATTCACTTTGTCTCCACGTAGAACTGATATTCACTTTGTCTCCACCTAGAACTGATATTCACTTTGTCTTCACGTAGAACTGATATTCACTTTGTCTCCACCTAGAACTGATATTCACTTTGTCTTCACGTAGAACTGATATTCACTTTTAGATCCATCATTTACACGTAACGTTCACATTAAAACACACAGAACCGCAGTGAATGACATAAATCAAGAAAGAGTAATTCCAGGGAAAAAATACAGGCTTAAAACAGAGACAATTTTATGAGGGGACACTAATATGTTCATCAACGTTAGCAAATAAAATTCACTATGACCACAAACAGCATGGCGATGGAGGAGATGGCAGTAAGGGAAGCATTCGTCCGGCTGGAGACACAAGACCACGCCTGTATCTGCGTACTATCTATCTAAGTGCCGTGCCGCGTGGCGTAAGCGACTATTTCTCTCCACAGTTCCCTGTCTTTAGACTTGATTATGAGATCGCCAGCGACTTTCTTCATAGCCACACTAACAGCCCATCCAGTAACCTCTCTCTCTCTCTCTCTGTCTTTCTCTGTCTCTTATTCCTTCAATTGTTCAACTTGCCACAGTGTGTTGCAAGCGTGAGTGGACATGTCCAGAGTGCAATGATGATTATACACACCATACATAAAATTAGGACAATTAATGACAGCACAGTACATAAATATGTGGCTGCGGTGGTTAAAATGGTTCAACAGTTACCACTAACAGGAAAAAGGCTATAATATTTATAGTAAATAGAAGGGGAGCATGGGAAGGGACAGCTGTGGAGTGACACAGCGCCATGACAGCATTGTTTAGATGCCACATCATTCTAACAAAATGTCCCGCCAGTACCCGCCAATCCGTCTAAACTATCTCCCAGCCAGCAAACAGTTCTTCCCGTATTCCGAGCTGGTTTGGTTTCTGTTTTATAAAGCGGTTCCAAGTACTACTCGGTAATAGGAATCGGTATGTGGGAACCGGGTACTCGCTCTTACCAGAAGAACTAAAAGAACCGGTTCCAAGTTCGGTTCGTGCCCAGCTCTACGAATGACTTATTTGAAAGATTTTAAATTAATGAGTCAAGTTAATAGAGATGATTATTCATATTAAACGTAATGCATATTTGGCTGAATGTAATTTCCGTGTTATACTTTATATGTATGCATATTTTCCCTTACTAAACATCATCAGGTGCCGTGACAACTGGCGTTGGCTATTATGCTTCTCCAGAGTACACGATCCTTCATGCAGGCCATCAGCTCAGTTGGTGATCTCCTCTCACACCATCTCGTCAGACTGTCCAGTATCATTTCTCTTAATAAAGGCTGCTTAATTTTAAAATGCAATTGCAATTAATCACGCTATTAAAATGTTTAATAGAAATTAGCTGCATATTAAATAAAACTTTAGGTTTTTTCCTTCAAGTATATGTTCTATAGCTCAGTGATAATTTCTAACAAGAAACAGTTTTAATAACCACGCAGCTACGCATATTAAATTGTCCCAGTTGGTGTAATGTGACATTTTTGTGTAAAATAAATAACAGGGTAAACAGTGATACACTAATTAGTTAACATTTCAAAGTAAGCTTTTTTATTTGAGTTGTCTGAGCACTGGTCGCTTTAATACAATGTTTAAAATGATAAGAGAGAAGAACAAACATAATTGATTCTATGACTATTAAAACATTTACCTTCTTCTTCTTCTTCGTTCGATTCTACCAGCAAGATCGCCCCATGATCCCACTGAATTTACTCATGTGGTTCTCGCGATAGTCTCATTTAGGATGGAAGCTCTGAGCATCGTGGGGCTTGGGCCTATAAACTCGGTGGGTCACAGAAGCGGCATTGCCTGACACTGTGGTTTTCATTGCACTAGTTTAATCTAGAGTTGGACTTCCTCACCGGAAGACCTCGACGTGTTTTGGATATCAGTATATCCCCGCTGGGTGAGAGGTGGTTGCCTATCCAGCCTGGAGTTGGACTTTCTCATTGGAAAACCTCGACGTGTTTTGTATATCAGTATATCCCTGCCGGGTGAGAGGTGGTTGCTCATCCAGTCCAGAGTTGGATTTTCTCACCGGAAAACCTCAACGTGATTTGGATATAATATATCCCCGTCGGGTGAGAAGTGGTCGCCTATCTAGACTGCACTGGTCCAGTGTCTCCGACTTCAGAATTTTATGGTCGTGGCCGCTACCCTTCCTTGTAGTGACCAGGACGGAGCTTTTGTCAAGGAGGACAAATCCTTTCCACTAGTGAGTTTCACCCCTGGGTTGAGCCGGTTTAGGCGTATTATCCCAGTATCGATGTATATAGTACATGACCGGCCTCAAGAGCGGAGGTACCGTGATTATGCGTAGCCATCAAGCTTCACCCTTGAGTTAAGCCGGTTTAGGCATTTGAGCCAGTATGGGTGTATATAAGACAAGGCCGGCCTCTGAAGCAGAGGTGGAGTGGTATGAGTAGCCCTCACCGCGGGTCTACTGGCCACATCGATTAAACTTCACTTAATCCTTTCCATAACCTTTTTCACAGCCGCGCCGCGCGGAAACCCTGATCAAATTTTTCTTCATTAACCGGGAGGAATTTCACCCCACGTGTGGCAGCCGAAGAATTTCGCCAGCAGAGTCTTAGTTTAACTCCTGGGTTAAGCCGGTTTAGGCATTTGAGCCAATATGGATGTATATAAGATGTGGCCGGCCTCTAGAGCAGAGGTGCCGTGATGTGAGTAGCTCTGACCGCAAGACTAATGGCTACTTCATTTAATCCTTTCCATCAACTTTTCCACGATGGCGCCGAGCGGCAACCTTAATCACACTTTTCTTCATTGGCCGGGAAGAGTTTCACTCCACACACGACAGCTGAAGAATCTTGCCAGCAGAGAGCAGGAGCTTTCCTTCTCCTAAATAAGCTACCAACCAAGACTAATGAGTCTCATCTACCAGAAAGCGTCTAGTTTTCAGGCGCCAGATATTCACCTTTCGCCCCTTCTCCTGTCTGTTTAAATAAACAGTTCCTCCACGAGAAGGCCAGGAGCTAGACTTGGATTGTCAGAGGATATTTGAGACGCACACCATGGAGACATTTAATTGGAGTGGAGAGTGTATCCCTAAGCTGGTCGCTCGGTTCAAGGGAAGTTATTCATTCTGTAACAGAAACAGAAAACAGAAGTTCACAAAGGACAGTAGCGGCTGTGTATGCTCAGTATGTTCTAGCTAACTTAGAGCTGGGTATTCTCAGTATGTTCTAGCTAACTTAGAGCTGGCTATTCTCAGTATGTTCTAGCTAACTTAGAGCTGGCTATTCTCAGTATGTTCTAGCTAACTTAGAGCGGGGTATGCTTAATATGTTCTAGCTAACTTAGAGCTGGCTATTCTCAGTATGTTCTAACTAACTTAGAGCTGGGTATTCACAGTATGTTCTAGCTAACTTAGAGCTGGGTATGCTTAATATGTTCTAGCTAACTTAGAGCTGGGTATGCTCAATATGTTTTAGCTAACTTAGAGCTGACTATTCACAGTACGTTCTAGCTAACTTAGAGCTGGGTATGCTTAATATGTTCTAGCTAACTTAGAGCTGGGTATGCTCAATATGTTTTAGCTAACTTAGAGCTGACTATTCTCAGTATGTTCTAGCTAACTTAGAGCTGGCTATTCACAGTATGTTCTAGCTAACTTAGAGCTGGGTATGCTTAATATGTTCTAGCTAACTTAGAGCTGTGTCTTCCCATAGCTTCCACTACTGTAATGAATTCAAGTTAGTATCTGTCTAGTTAGTATTCAAGTCTGTATCACTCAATAACTGTTTTCGTGGAGGAGGAGGAGAAAGGAGAGAGGTAGCAGTGGATCATCTTCACCTTTGGTGCACTCGCATTTTCTTTCTGGGTGATTCTTCTGACATGTATTGATCAGTATCAAGTTGGTCAGAACTGTCCAGGGCTTGCAGCTCTCTCCAAATCTCTCTCTCTCTCTCTCTTTAATTTTTTGCCCTTTCGCATGGATCTTAAGATTTTTCAAATTGTGGGTCCAGTGCATGCGCAGTTCTCACCCACGAGAGGTTAAAGTTCAGTTTGGCTCGTTCGGGAATCAGTCAAAAACTCATTCTTGAAACTTAAAATATGGCAGGGTCATCATCAAAGTAATGTCATCCCATTCTCAAGATGGCGGAGTGTTGAAAGAATCATGAAACAGGGAAAGATGTTTCTTATCCCTTCCCCGCTCTTACCATCCCCCTTCCCATCCTCTCCACTACCATGACCTCCACACACCCTTCTCATGGCCAGTTCCGGATCTCTAGGCCAGACAACGGTCTCTTTAAGTTTTGCCACTATAAGAAACGTCAAAAACTGCCAAAGTGGTCAAGCGAAATTCACTGACCAGCCTGTCTTCACTCACGCTTAGGAGCAAACATGGATCACCAAATATCAATTAAGTAGATCAAAATTATGCATTAAGTAGATAAAAATTATGCATTAAGTAGATTAAAATTATGCATTAAGTAGATAAAATTTATGCAGTAAGTAGATACAAATTATGCACTAAATAGATAAAAATTATGCATAAAGCAGATAAAAATTATGCAGTAAGTAGATAAAAATTATGCATTAAGTAGATAAAAATTATGCGTTAAATAGATTAAAAACTATGCATTAAGTAGATAGCAATGACTCATTAAGTAGATAACAATGGCTCATTAAGTAAATAAAAATTATGCATTAATTAGATAAAAATGATGCATTAAGTAGATAATAATGACTCATTAAGTAGAAAAAAAAATGACGCATTAAGTAAATAAAAATTATGCATTAAGTGGATAAATATTATGCATTAAGTAGCTAAAAAAATTATGCACTAAGTAGGTACACATTATCCATTAAGTACATAAAAATTATGCATTAAGTAGATAAAAATTATGCATTAATTAGATAAAAAACTATGCACTAAATAGAAAAAAAGTATGCATTAAGTAGATAAAAAAATTATGCACTAAGTAGGTTCAAATTAGCCATTAAGTATATAAAAATTATGCATTAAGTAGAAAAAACTTATGCATTAATTAGATAAAAATTATGCATTAAATAGATAAAAATTATGCATTAAGTAGATAACAACGACTCATTAAGTAGATAATAATGACTTAATAAGTAGGTAAAAATTATGCATTAATTAGATAAAAATGATGCATTAACTAGATAAAAATTAGGCATTAAGTAGATAATAATGACTCATTAAGTAAATAAAAACGCTGCATTAAGAAAATAAAAATTATGCATTAAGGAGATACAAATTATGCAGTAAGTGGATAACAAATTATGCATTAAGTAAATAAAAATTATGCTTTAAGTAGATAAAAATTATGCATTAAGTTGATAAAAATTATGCAGTAAGTAGCTAAAAATTATCCATTAAGTAGATACAAGTGATGCATTAAGTAGATAAAATGATTCATTAAGTAGATAAAAATGATGCATTAAGTAGATAAAAAAAACGATTCATTAAGTAGATAAAAATGAAATATTAAGTAGATAAAAATGATGCTTTTCATTTATTTTTGTAGAACGTTTGAATACGATGTTGGCCATTTCAGGTTCTCTCCTTCATACAAGAGACGTAGACCGAGTCTTTCTACCTACGTCTGCTGCCTCCCTCTTACATTGGACGCAGATCGAATCTTTCTACCTACGTCTGCTGCGTCCCTCTTACATTGGACGCAGACCGAATCTTTCTACCTACGGCTGCTGCGTCCCTCTTACATTGGACGCAGACCGAATCTTTCTACCTACGGCTGAGGTGTTCTCCCGTATCTTTCTTCTTTTAAAAATTAAGTAAATAATCTAATTAACCCGTTCTGTAATATCAAAAACATTGGAATACATTGTGGCAACTGGAAAAATTGAGAGAAGAAGAGACAGAGGAAGACAGAGAGAGAAGTTACTGGATGGGCTGTCAGTTTGGCTAGGAAGAAAGTCACTGGCGGATCCCATAATCAAGTCTAAAGACAGGGAATTGTGGAGAGAAATGATCGCCTACACCACGCGGCACGGCAATTGATTGATTGATTGTAATATCAATTGTTCACCATGTTTTGACAAAATATGTGGACATGATAACAGATTTAAAATATTTTCGGTCCGGCCTTGTCACTTAAAAGTTTGCCGTCCCCTGTTCTCTGGTATTTAAATATTTGTTTCCCATCGTTCCTCGCGCATTATTCCACCCAGTCTCGGCTGATTATTGACATTATTTACATGTCAACGTTCAGAAGCGTCTGCTTGCTCAGAATGTAGGTCAACAGCGTTTGAGGATAACAATTTGTAGTTAATTGCCCTCAGAAAGTAGCTCTTTTCAAACTAGGAGTGATGTATTTTTTTTTTTTTTGTAATCAAATATATTTCGTGAATTTCAGCTCTTTCTTCAATCAGTCAGTTTTTAAAAAAATTCACATTAACGTCATTTCTGTTTCTCCTACAAGCAATATTCACTTCCTCTGCAACTCCAACGTTGTGTGTCATCTTCGATACATGCCGTAATGATGTTTTACAATGCGACAAAGAATGGTTTACATTTGCTTGTAGGTCTTGCAAAGGATTTCTTAACAGGCTCCAACACTGTAGGATTCATACTAGCCAAAATGAACTTGAAGTTAAATTTGTTAAATTTGTTAATTAAATAAGCTACATGTGTTTAACCACTACCGATGACTGCTTTAGATATGCTGATGACACAGTATTACTGTCCACAACACAAAAAGGAATGGAACAATTAAATATGTCAGCCCGTAAGAACAGTGAAAAGCAAAACCTCTGTCTTAATGCAAAGAAGACTAAATTGATGACAACTGACAAAACAAATAAAGCAGCTGATATATGTATCAATGAGGAAAAATTGGAAGAGGTAGAATATCGTGGATCATTACTAACTAATAATGGAGATAAAATGAGGGAAATTAAAAGGAGGATATATATCGCTCTTCAAAAAATAAAACAACTAAAGAATCTGTAGAGAGGAACAGACAGAACTACACAAATAAGATTTTTAAGAGCGTGCATCTTTCCCATTGCAACATATGCCTGTGAGACCTGAACACTTAACAAAACAGTTGAGAAACACATAAATGCTTTTGAATGTAAATGCTGCAGAAGAGTTCTTGAAATATCATGGACACAAAAAGAACAAATATATCCATACTACAAGAACTTAATATTGAAGAAGGCTGGCTAGTAAAGAGGATTAAACAGAGAAAATTTAAATATTTTGGACACATTAAACGTCATGATAATTTAGAAAAGACCGTCTTGGAAGGGTACATAATAGGCAAAAGAAAGAGAGGAAGACCAAGGCGAAGATGGCTGTAAGATATCGTTGAATATCTGCAGATAGATGCATCAGTAGCAGGCCATCTTGCTTACAACCGAGAGACTTACGGAATAGCTCACAGGGAGGCAAAGTTCCTCAAGGGACATGCAAACGACTGACTGACCGACTGACTGACCGACTGACTGATCACTGCTTATTCTCACTACCAGAGTTTTCTCTCTTTCCCTCCTATGTCTGCTTAACTCATCTTTTTTATCTCTTTTTAACTCTAATTTAGTTGTTGTTTTTTTTTAATTTAAAGAATTATTTTTGATGTAGTGAACACAGTCTATTGTTGATTCCTTACAGATCTTTCGACACTCTCACAGTATCCAAATCCTTCAATCTTCAAGAAATTTAATCTCTTCTGTGATCAGGGATTCTGGGGTCAGGGTGTCTGTGATCAGGGATTCTAGGATCAGGGTGTCTGTGATCAGGGATTCTGGGATCAGGGTGTCTGTGATCAGGGATTTTGAGATCAGGGATTCTGGGGTCAGGGTGTCTGTGATAAGAATATTTGTGATCAGGGATTATGGAATCATGGATTCTGAGATCAGGGTGTCTGTGATCAGGGATTCTAGGATCAGGGTGTCTGTGATCAGGGATTCTGGGATCAAGGTGTCTGTGATAAGAATATTTGTGATCAGGGATTATGGAATCATGGATTCTGAGATCAAGGTGTCTGTGATCAGGGATTCTAGGATCAGGGTGTCTGTGATCAGGGATTCTGGGATCAGGGTGTCTGTGATCAGGGATTCTGAGATCAGGGATTCTGGGCACAGGGTGTCTGTGATAAGAATATTTGTGATCAGGGGTTCTGAGATTATGGATTCTGAGATCAGGGTGTCTGTGATCGGAGATTCTTTGATCAGGGATTCTGAGATCAGGGTGTCTGTGATCAGGGATTCTGTGATCAGGGATTCTGAGATCAGGGTGTCTGTGATCAGGGATTCTGAGATCAGGGTGTCTGTGATCGGAGATTCTGTGATCAGGGATTCTGAGATCAGGGTGTCTGTGATCAGGGATTCTGAGATCAGGGTGTCTGTGATCAGGGATTCTGAGATCAGGGTGTCTGTGATCGGAGATTCTGAGATCAGGGATTCTGTGATCAGGGATTCTGGGATCAGGGTGTCTGTGATCAGGGATTCTGAGATCAGGGATTCTGGGCACAGGGTGTCTGTGATAAGAATATTTGTGATCAGGGGTTCTGAGATTATGGATTCTGAGATCAGGGTGTCTGTGATCGGAGATTCTTTGATCAGGGATTCTGAGATCAGGGTGTCTGTGATCAGGGATTCTGTGATCAGGGATTCTGAGATCAGGGTGTCTGTGATCAGGGATTCTGAGATCAGGGTGTCTGTGATCAGGGATTCTGAGATCAGGGTGTCTGTGATCGGAGATTCTGTGATCAGGGATTCTGAGATCAGGGTGTCTGTGATCAGGGATTCTGAGATCAGGGTGTCTGTGATCAGGGATTCTGAGATCAGGGTGTCTGTGATCGGAGATTCTGAGATCAGGGATTCTGTGATCAGGGATTCTGAGATCAGGGTGTCTGTGATCGGAGATTCTGAGATCAGGGATTCTGTGATCAGGGATTCTGAGATCAGGGTGTCTGTGATCGGAGATTCTGAGATCAGGGATTCTGTGATCAGGGATTCTGAGATCAGGGATTCTGAGATCAGGGTGTCTGTGATCGGAGATTCTGAGACCAGGGATTCTGTGATCGGGGGCTCTGAAAGAAAGTTTGTACACTGGCGTATAACCTCTAGATTTATCTGTTTTCATCTGTGACGAACCTCACCCCCAAACGAACCCCCCTCCCAAGTAGACCTAAAACAGGAAAAAAAAACTCGCTTCGGAGCACTACACCTGCGGATACCCTATAATAGTATATTGAATTATACAAAGGAAGTTAGACAACTCACCTGAGAATGAGAGTTAGCATAAAAGAGTTATGTTCCATTGCAATCAGCTGCTTGTGCATAGAGTTCATTCCCTTCGTCTCAGTCTGCACGTGGTTCACGAAACTTATGACAAAGAGAAGTCGCGAGAGATTGCGGAATGCAACTCTGGGATCTGTACTCGAAGACTGTGTTGGGATTTTAAACTTTGTAAAAACTAGAACAGTGAACAGCCGATTATTTCCTCAACTTTGTATTGAGCCAGATGCAGAACACAAGCATCTCCTATTGCAGTCGGCTATGCATTGGCTGTCCAGAGGAAAAGTTCTTGCAAGGGTGTTTGAGCTTCGTTTAGAATTGCTGCAGTTTTTGACAGAGCACAGTCTCGACCTGGCAGGTAAGGTCGCTGATACTGAGTGGCTTGCCATGCTGGCATACCTTGCTGACATTTTTAGTCTTTTGAACAGTTTGAACATATCACTGCAAGGTAATGATGCCAGTATACTCAAGACATACGACAAAGTTGCAGCCTTTAAGAAGAAACTTCAACTTTGGCACACACGACTCAAGAACAAATCACAAGACATGTTTCACTTGTTCTGTGAATTTGTAGAGAGCAGTGAAGTTAATGGCGAGATTCTGGAAGGGGTCACTGGTGTAATAAAAGGGCATCTGACATCTCTTGCTGAATATTTTGACAAATACTTCACGCCCGAAGACATTAAAGCGTGCGACTGGATTAATAATCCTTTTCAGTGTGCATTCTCTGAATTAACCGGTCGTGCACAAGAAGAATTCGCGAAACTGTCTAGTGATCGCACATTACAAATCAAATTTAATGGCCCCGCTGTGGATATCTCTTCCTTTTGGTCCACTGTTTCGCTGGAATATCCGTTGTTGTCAGCCCTGGCGATGAAAGTTCTTCTACCTTTTTCAACAACTTATTTATGCGAAGTTTCATTTTCTGCTTTGACTGCCATGAAAACCAAATATCATTCAATAATGAACGAGGATGATTCAAGTGTGTTTGTCACAAATTCCAGCCAGAATACACATGCTATCCAACCGGAAACAGTTCCATCTTTAAGGTAAATTAAAATAACTTTCATGTAGCAATGAATATGCAGTTAAACATGTAGAGAAAATATTACATAATACTTTATCAAATTAGATTTATACCTTGCAAATATAAAGCGCTTTATTAGTGGGCCGCAAAAATGTTTCGCTTCGCTTTTAAATGTGGGCCGTGCATCAAAAGGATCAGAGAACCGCTGATCTAATTAGTGTAGAACTGGTAGAAATATAGATAGAAGTTCTGATGGCAGCGACGTCTACAGACGGCTGTAACTGCCGGGAATTTGTTCTACAAGCTGTCTGAATGGAGATTTGTCGTGCCATCCTGGCCCTGACAGTCCATCTCATTTCCTTGAAAAGCTCCCCCAGTGTCACAGCAGCAGGCAAAAAGAGACGGGGATCAATGTAGTCTACACTCGTGGTGGATCATACTCAGAAGCCCGGCATGAAGGAACACTAGGACCACTTCGTCCCATCTCTTTGTGCATTCCCTGAGACTCCAGAAAACTATCATCATCACCATCATCATCATCATCATTTCTACTCAGAAGAGTAAATCTCTGTTTTTTTCGCAGCAATATCTTATTCATATTCTTTCTGTTATCTACATTCACCTTAGCAGCAACAACTTCGTTCTGTCCTTAAAAGATATTACTGCCTCTCTTTAGAAATGAACTTTACCTGTTTCCCAACTTACACCGCGAGCATTTAAGTTTCCATTCGAGAACAATTGAGGTCAGCCCGAGAGCTAGTTATTATACATGACACTTGAATGTCACAACTGGTCTGCTGCGGTAATAGACAGACGGACGGATGGATGTTCCTGAGTAAAGCTACAAATGCAGAGGGAAGTGAAATACTTCTTTAGCAGACTCCACCACCATGCGGACTTAGGCGATCCTTGCCCGTTAGCCAGGCTAAGCTTGTTATTGGTGGTAGCAGCGAAGTGGTGGGAGAGGGTCTTGGCCAGATAAGACGGGAATAGAACTGCCAATAAAAGCTGAGATTCAGAAAATTAGATTCGTTTTTTTATGTTCTTGTGTTCATTTATGTGGGTGTGTGAGTGTATATATGTTTGTGTGTAAATATCTGCACGTGTGTAGGAATGTCTGTGAGTGTGTGGGTATATGTATGTGCGCGCACAGATATGTCTGTGAGTGTGTGGGTATATGTATGTGCGCGCACAGATATGTCTGTGAGTGTGTGGGTATATGTATGTGCGCGCACAGATATGTCTGTGAGTGTGTGGGTATTTGTACGTGCGCGCACAGATATGTCTGTGAGTGTGTGGGTATTTGTACGTGCGCGCACAGATATGTCTGTGAGTGTGTGGGTATTTGAACGTGCGCGGACAGATATGTCTGGAATAAAGTCGTGCGTTGGACTGAAGTTTCGTGAATTTCATTCAGGCTGTTGTATTAACTACTTTGCTGCTGCTTTTGTTGCTATTGCTGTTGCTGCTATTACTACTGCTGCTGCTACTACTGCTGCTACTGCTACTACTACTGTAGTGAGATTCCTATATTCTTCCGTGCCTGGAAAAACGTGCGATACGTTTAATAAAGCCTCACCAAATAACTTTCAAGAACATTTTCTTTAACAATTGCCTCTCCACCTAATCCTTATGATGCACAGCTTCTGTCAGTGCTCGACCTGCGCTGCCTTCACGATAAAATTGCTCAAATTGACGAGGGAAACACATCGTAGCCAGGGTACTAACACTCTGGTTAGAGTCAAACCGAGCAAAGTTGAGGCCCAGTGGTACAAGAACCGACACAGGAGTTACGTGGTAAATAGTGTTAACATTTGGCATCCAATTGGTGCAGTTTACGATATTCCATGGATATATCAAGGCCTTCTGAATGTACCTGTATCTATGTACAAGCAGCGGACGTCGGAGAGTTAGATAACGAGTAATTTAAACATGGATCTGCAGATTCTAGGACAATTAGACAACGAGGATTTTGAACCCGATGAAGACACAGACAGCAGATGTTTATAACAATGGTAAAATAAATGGTTTCATTTCACATATAACCGGCACTATTTCACATAATTTCACAAGTCACTGTCTTTCTTTTTCATAACTTCAGCCGTATCACAGAGCATCACGGCTTGCTAAAGCACCGGACTATTTTGCCTTTGACCGCACATTCCCCACCATCCAGACAACTTACCAGGTGCTTGAACACGGGAAAGCACTATCAAGTGAGTGAACACGTGGCACTAAAGAAAGGTTTCTGAAAAGTTCATCTTTAGATACTGAGCAGTGTGGAGTCGGTGAGCATGCTTCTTAAAAGATTTCGATCTTTGGTGCAGTCCTTCAGCTTGATGACTGCGTCTTTGTTCTCATGTCAGTTTGTCTGACTATCCATTACGCTAAATTTTAGTCTTCCACCACACTTCATCATGTTTATCTTTCTTGTAGTTTTTTTTTTAGACATTCCGTTTTTCATTAATTGGTCAATGAATGTTGACTGCTTTCTTAAAAGGTTTAATTAAATCTCTATTAGACGTTAGTTTTAGTTAGATGTTCCTAAAAAGTACTCATGTTTGATCAAACCACTTCTCTTGGTTGACTTTGAGAATCTTTTCATTGGTTTGTTTCTCATCCATGGTTCGAAGCAACCATGATTCATGACTAGGTGTAGAATTTTATTAACTGCTTTCAGATATCCAAAGACTGAGATAGGTTGTATTGCCGTGACACTTGCGGTCTCTTACTGGATGTATAAATCAGGTCAGCAGTCAAAAAGTGAGATCTTTTCAACTTTGGAGAAAAAAATAGTTCTCAGTGCATGCTTGTTGTGAACAAACTGATGCTAACCTTCAAATTCAGCTAGAACATTTTCATGATTTTTGTCACAGATGGATCACACTTTTACTTGTGTGATATCTGTATGTCTCATAGCATTTGTATGTCGTAGATGTGTGTGTGAAGTGTCAGTGCCTTCACATTTCTAGGCCACTACAACATTTGAGGTAGGGATGCCAGCACCTGTCATCGCTGCCTTGGTTTTCCTAGGGAAGCCTCGGGTACCCATTTTTCTAGAGAGTGCAAAATAGAAACAGGGACCTGATCTGCAAGTAAAGTGCATTAACTGCTACATCACTACTTGTAATATAATGTAATGTAGGTGTACTACTGATTTAACGATGTTCTTTATTCCGTCAACAGATAATGGACCATGCTTGGGAGAACGGACTGGTCCAAACAAAACGTACAAGTGGTTGTCTTATCAAGAGGTACAATCAATACAGTTTATATTTAAAATGTTATCGGAAAACTGTGCTGGCTAATAAAATATTTCAGCCTGTGCTTTCATCAGACACTATAACAAAATATTAATTGAGAATAACTACCACGAGTATAGAACAAAAATAAATTGAACAACTGATCGACCATCTTTGTAAAATTTGGAAAACTTTTATGATTATTCTTTCTATAAATCTGGTGATCTTAAAACTTCCTATAGTTATCTAAATATTGTGTGTGTCAAAGTCTTCGCTTTTAGATATCACTTGATAAATTTGACAGGTGATTGACAGAGTCCATCAGTTTGGGTCAGGCCTCATATGTAAAGGCCTTGCTGCAGCTAATGACACATTTGTTGGGATTTATGCCTCAAACAGACCTGAGGTGAGATCATTACTTCTGGCATTATGTATATATATAGGTTTATTATTTAAAGAAATATGTAACTGTAGAAATAACTGTTAAATGGACAGTCAGCAAGAGCATACAAGACTATGCCAATGGACAGCTCACAGGAGCAAAGAAGTCTGTGCAAATGGGCAGTCCACAGGAGTATAGAAGACTGTGCACGTGAACAGCATAATTATCAGATTAGTTGAAACAGATCTGGCCAAGACCCTGTCCAACATTTTTGTTGTCCTCCTAGAAACAGGCTGTCGTGCTGGATTGATGTCTTCTTTGGTTGTGTAGTCTCCTAATAAACCTGAGATTTCAAACAAGCCATGGTAACCCAAATGGTAATCCAGCAAACTACCAACGATAACCCACTCTGTATCCAGCAGAACAAGACACAATAATCCACTTCGTATCCAGTAAACAAGCCATGGTAACCCTCTCTATATCCAGCAAACAAGCCACAGTAATCCATTCCTCATGCAGTAAACAAGCCATGGTAATCTATCCCATATCCAGAAAATAAGCCACAATAATCCACTTAATATCCAGCAAACAAGCTACAGTAATCCACTCCATATCCAGCAACAAGCCACAAAAATCCACTTCATATCCAGCAAACAAGCCATGGTAATCAACTCTATATCCATGAAGCATGGCACAGTAATCCATTCCTTATCTAGAAACATGCCATGGTAATTAATCCATTCATATCCAACACAACGCCCAGGCTACACAATCATCTTGGCATAAGACGGAGGGAACAAAAGAGTTCACACTGTCAAGAGGATCAAAAGAAGAAGAAGAAGAAGAATGATGACTTAAGTAGACATGATAAAAGAATGATGATATAAGTAGACATGATAAAAGAATGATGATATAAGTAGACATGATAAAAGAATGATGACATTAGTAGCCATGATAAAAGAATGATGACATAAGTAGCCATGATAGCTATATTTTATCAGATACAAATCTTACTACCAAAGTGTCAGAACAAATAAAAAGGAGCAGTCTGCAGACACAGAAATTAGACCAGACATTATTTTTTTCAGTTAACAAAACATTACATTGTGAGTAACTGATATGACCTGTATTTTAAAAATAACAGAAGTATTAGAGTATATTTTGGTATACATAGCTTACATGATGCAGCAAACAACCAAACATTTAAAGTGTGGATATACCTTTTTATGACATAATGACATAACACTTTATGATGTAATATTTAAGATTTCATGAAAAGACAAATCATCAGTTTTCAACATTGATGAGAGGTGATATTGGTAGTATAAAGCATAATTAGAGTTGCTAATGTAATATGATGCATATGTCTGTGTATACTAATATGCAGGATGTGCTTTAAAACTGTAGAAAGTATAATTTTAATGACAAGAAAAGATGATTTTATTATTAAAGCTGATCTAACATTGGAATCATTTAACTGAGGCTGATACAACTTTATGGTGTTATTTTGAACAGTGGACTATAAGTGATTTTGGCTGCCAGGCGTACTCAATGTGCTCTGTTCCCCTGTATGATACTCTTGGCATCGACGGTTGCAAGTATATCCTCAATCAATGTAAGATATTATAATGTTAAAAACTGTATTATGTAATTGTGTAGCTGCAGTTTGTACACAGATTTAGTCAGTTTATAGAGACAAAGCTGTTACATTTGTAGTGTTTTAGCTGCTGTTGCTAGAACTCCAAGAGGAATTTGATAAGCCAGTGTTTCCTCATTCCCTCCCCACCCCAATCCTCACCCAACTGCTCTGTTGATTGGCTCCTCTTTTCATTCACTCTGGGCCTCTTTCAGAACAAGGGAAGCTCTATGGGGCCTCAGAGCAATGCACTGGCTGGGCCCCTCCCTCACTGGTCCTGATTGTAGGCAAACTTACTGTGTAGGATCACACATGTTGTAGCATATCAACAGCATGTTTGCTGGTATCACTATAGGAAGATAGTACAACAGCATGTTTGCTGGTATCATTATAGGAAGATAGTACAACAGCATGTTTGCTGGTATCATTATAGGAAGATAGTACAACAGCATGTTTGCTGGTATCATTATAGGAAGATAGTACAACAGCATGTTTGCTGGTATCATTATAGGAAGATAGTACAACAGCATGTTTGCTGGTATCATAAAAGGAAGATAGAACAACAGCATGTTTGCTGGTATCATAAAAGGAAGATAGTACAACAGCATATTTGCTGGTATCATTATAGGAAGATAGTATAGGTCCTCAACTACTTATGTTACTATGGCTTTTATAGAGTGCCTACAGTTTCTGTTATACAAATACATTCCTTCCAAATGTCCTTCTGAGTTGGGAAAAATAGCATATTGTGTCATCATAGCCATTTGATGAAAAGTTTTTAATGTATGAATTTTTATTGGCATAATGAGGATATTGCAGAAACTATGGGACAAATGAAGAAGATGTATTTGTTTGGGTTTGTTATTTTCTTGTCTCTCTCTGTGCCTCATAGCATTAACATGCCATAGGGATGTGAAGAGTTAGTGTCTTCACATTTCTTGGTCACTTCAGCATTTGAGACAGGGATGCCAGCACTTGTCCTTGCTGTCTTTGTTCCCTGTCCTTGCTGTCTTTTTTCCCTGTCCTTGCTGTCTTTGTTCCCTGTCCTTGCTGTCTTTGTTTTCCTAGGGAAGTGTCAGGTACCCCCATCTTTTGAAGGCTGGATTGACCCTGATGCCAGCCAATCCAAAAAAAAAAGTCTGCCCAAAATGCAAAATCAAATGAGGTACCTTCTGATTGATAGGCAAGTGCTCTAACCACTACACCATCATGGCATCAGTATGGGGATGAAATTTCTTATAGCAATGAGATAAAACTTGTAACAAGTCGATGCCATGGTGGAGAGTGTTTCTGCTTTTTATTGGTATTTTTGAAGTGTAATAAGTTTCACGTTTCTAGATATTTTGGAATTGTTTATTTTTCATTTTTTAAAAGATTGTTTAATTTTTTATATTTTTTTAATGGATAATTTCTGAACTCTTGATAGATAAAAATGATTTGTGGTCATATTCCCAGGTGAGATACATACTGTGGTTGTAGACACAGAAGAAAAGCTACAAAATTTGATTGAGCTTAAGCCTGAGATCCCAACGCTGAAGCTGATTGTGGTTGTAGGATATCTTAAGCTGGACCTGAAAGCGGCAGCACTGAAGCTAGGGATGGAGGTCTTACGCTTTCAAGACCTTCTGGTAATTCTGGAATGATTTTTCTAAATCAAGGGAATACACTGCACTCACTTCTAAAACCATGTCATGTCATACTATGTGGCACAGTTTACTAACTCAAATCTGCTTAAAAATGTATCATATTAGGAGGCATAGTTTACTAACAGTTATCTTCCTATCTTGCCCCTCTCTTGTCTTGAGATAGTCTTTGTAAGAAAGGGAACATCAGGATATGATAGCTTAAAACCTCCACCATGCTTTTGTAGCTCAGAAAGTTGGAGCAATCAACACTGATAGTTATAGTCACAGAGCATTACATCACACTATTATAAGTCAGAATTACTTGAGAACAGACTTTTCTTTAAGAGAAAGATGAAACATAGAATTAAGAAGTTTGTAGTGAGCCTCTTGTTTATTATGGGCAGTGAGTGCGTTAACCAGAAATTACTGGTAAATTACTAATTGAAAAAGAGAAACACTGAAAGTTTTGGAGGTCATCTGTTATTGTAACCAGTTTATATGATCAAAATTCTAGCAAGAAAAAAGCAACAGCAACATCGGTTGTTGGATGATGTTCAATTTGCACAGAGGAAAATCGACCAGTTCTGAGTTTGCTTCAACATGTGAGCATTTCATCTTGCTGCAAGTAGGATAAGAAAATTTTCTTTCTGCTGATGTTTGTAAAATGTGTCTAATTTTACATTTAAAAAACAAGTATAATGTACCAAATATTGTATTGAGAAAACCAGTATTTCAGAAAGTATTTCATGCAAGGTGAAAAACAGGCACGCTTGTACTGGTTTTAAAAAATCCTGGCATAATCACTGATTACATCTGATAATCTGTTCACTGATTACAGGAGAGTTGTATAACTCGGACAGAATTCTCTGTACACTAAGAATAACTCACTCAGCCATTGGCAAAATGACAAGCACAAATTACTCCTTCAAGGAGAAAGTCTTCTAGTTTGGTCATTGCATATCTACCATTAGTTGGAGCAGAGATATTTTGAGACTACACTTGGCTGATTGGGATAATGGGCTGATGGAGACATGGAGACCACCTGTGGGGACTGGAATTTCATATGAAGTCAATGACTCCAGGACATGACAAACCTACTAGCCCCCAGAACAGTGATCAGAATGTGCTAATAAGTGAAATAGAACCAGCAGACCATGGGTGGCAGGGAAAGGATATCGCTGAAACACATCAGACTCCTCATTCCAGAATCATTATTTCCACTCTCTAGACCAGCCAGCCAGCCAGCCAGCCAGCCAGCCAGCCTCTGTTGAGTACAGAGTCTGATCTGGGCACCCCACTGGAAAGGCTTCCTGGGTAAGAGAGAACTGTAGGATTTCTGACACCAGCATGAGAAAAGATAAAAATCATGTCTCCTCTCTTGTATGTTACACGATGAAAAACCATAGGATTTCTGACACCAGCATGAGAAAAGATAAAAGTCATGTCTCCTCTCTTGTATGTTACACAATGAAAAACCGTAGGATTTCTGACACCAGCATGAGAAAAGATAAAAGTCATGTCTCCTCTCTTGTATGTTACACGATGAAAAACCCTACTGGATTCCATCATTCATGATTTTTGTATGGAAAAGCTTCTAAACCACTCTCACATGATTCCAGCATTATGCTGAAATTATGATATGTGACTTTTTTTTAATTAAAAAAACATAAATGCATAATTTATAAATTTTTCACAGCTGAGAAAGAAGAACATTGAAAAACTGTTTTTCCTCTCTTCAGTGTTTTATCTCCACAGCTGAGAAAAAAATCCCCAGTTTTGACTTCTTAAGTTTACAAAGTTCCACTAAGGTTCTCCACACCATCTTGTATGGTTGACTGTCTTATCTGGTTGACTATCTTGTATGGTTGACTATCTTATCTGGTTGACTATCTTGTCTGGTTGACTAACTATTAAGAGTTCAGTAATTGCTTCAGGGATAACCCAGAAAACAAAAGACATCAAAACTAAGCAGAAAAGACATGAAAAAAATAGATTTCTGGAAACACAAGAAATAAGAGGATGTGTTCCTGTACAAAGTACTGATTGTAACATGCCAGACCTCATACCTTGCACTGAAATGAAAACCAATAATGCTAAATCTCTCTCTGATGCTTTCTAATATAAGCAGTTAAAAAATAATAATGAAAAAAATAAGATTAAAGATATGACTGGTTAAAGATACTCCAGTGATGCAGTATTACCACATGTGGGAGTAAGGTCTAATATTGATCATCACAAGCACATCTCACTCCAGCTTTTTAAAACCATGCCTGCCTTGAAACTGACATTGACTGCAGAATCAATATTTTCATGTTAAATGTCAGTCTAATACTGTACAGTCTAGCCAGGTGACATTAGAAAAAAGTATGCAGCTGAAATCAAGTCAAGAACAAATAAAAACAAAAGCAGATCTTCGTTAATAGAAGTTGATGAGAAAATAAAAAGAATATTACAGAACTGTAATGATCTAAAATGATCAAATCCATGTGATACTTTTGTAATAAACACGTGGTTGAAGCAGAGACTCCCCATGTTTTACGATCATGCACGGTTCAACTCAAGATTCACAAAGCTGTCTATTATAGTTTGTTATGCACCAACAGAAGCAGCTGAAGAGGAATTAAAAGAAGATTTTTACAACAGCCTCCAAGCCACAGTAGAAACAATACCCAAGCATGATATGCTACTCATCTTGGGCGATTTCAATGCAAAAGTAGGTGAAGGAAATGAAGATAGAAGAAGAATCATGGGAAGAGAAGGAATCGGAGAAATAAATGAAAATGGAGAAAGACTGTGCAGTTTCTGTGAAGAAAACATGATGACCATCGGAGGGACAATTTTCCAACACAAAAACATCCATAAGGTGACTTGGAGGTCACCAGATAAAACCACAGAAAACCAAATCGATCACATACTAATAAACAACAAGTGGAAACGGTCACTACAAGATGTGCGAGCAAGGAAAGGAGCAGATGTAGGAAGTGATCACAACCTTCTGGTAGCAAAAATAAAACTAAAATTAAGGAAAGCCATAATCGGAGAACACAGAAAGATACATTTTGATACAAGAAAACTGATAGACCAGCAAACAAGAAATGAATTCTCAGTAGTACTTAAGAACCGCTTCAGTGTCCTACAGGACGAAGCAGAAATGTCCATATTAGAGTTCAATAAAACACTACAGGAAACAGCAAAAGAGGTGCTGGGATATCGGAAAAGGAGAAAAGAGGAATGGATAAGTGAGACCACATGGGAAAAGATAGAGCAAAGAAAAGAAATCAAGAAAAAATTACTGAACACCAAATCACAACGGCTTAAAGAACGAGTTTTAAGTAATTATGCACAAAAAGACAAAGAAGTGAAGGAATCATGCCGTCAAGATAAACGTCAATATTATGACAATTTAGCAGAAACAGCAGAGAAAGCAGCATATACAAATGACATGAAAACCGTATATAAAATCACAAAGCAGATGACAAGTAACTTCAACACAAGATGTGAAAGTGCAGTAAGAACACAAAATGGACAACTGGTCAGTGGAGAAAGAGAAAAAATTGAAAGATGGAGGGAACACTTTAACACCCTACTAAACAGAACACAAGCAGCACAAACAATAGACATACCTGAAGTAAAAACGGAACTAAACATCAATACAGGACCAATAACAATAAATGAAGTAAAGGAGGCGATAAAGAAGCTAAAATCAGACAGGGCACCAGGTGAAGATGAAGTGACTGCTGAGATGTTGAAAGCAGAAGAAACAGAAACACCAAAACAACTTTGCCAGATATTACAACAAATTTGGGATCTAGAAAAAGCCCCAGATGAGTGGAAAACTGGGCTTATAGTAAAACTACCAAAGAAGGGTGACCTCAGAGATTGCGGGAACTGGAGAGGCATTACCCTACTGCCACTCACCAGTAAAGTATTTTGCAGAATAATCATCAACAGAATTGTACCAACACTTGAGGGAAAACTTCGGAAAGAGCAGGCAGGATTTAGGAAAGGAAGATCATGCGTAGACCACATATTTGTACTTAGACAAATATTAGAACAGGCAAATGAGTGGCATAGCACAGCATATGCATTATTCATAGATTTTGAGAAAGCCTTTGACAGTGTCAGCAGAGATGCACTGTGGAAAATCCTAAGATGGCATGGCCTCCCCCATAAAATAGTTAATGTAATCAAAGCCCTATACGAGGGTTTTCAGTGCAAAGTTATCTGTGGAGAACATACCTCCAGCAGCTTTAGGGTACAAACAGGAGTGAAACAGGGATGTGTACTATCACCAACATTATTTATCTTGGCAGTAGACTGGTTAATGAAAGAGGCAACATCAGACAAACGCAGAGGATTACAATGGACCCTTGACACAGTGCTGGAGGACCTTGACTTTGCGGACGACATTTGTCTATTATCAAGCAGTCACAAAGATATGCAAGAGAAAATAAACAAGCTAACTCAGAATGCAAATAACATAGGACTAAAGATCAACGTAGGAAAGACAAAGTTAATGAAGCAAAATGTGAACAACAGAAATGTACTCAGAGTAGATAACAAGTTAGTGGAGGAGGTCAACGAATTTGTATACCTTGGCAGCAGAGTAGTAGAAAATGGAGACAGCACAGAGGACATCAACAGCAGACTTACTAGAGCAAACCAGGCTTTTGTAATGCTGCAGACTATATGGAAATAAAAAAAACTAAGCATAAATATGAAAATCAGGATATTTAAGAGTAATGTTCTAAGTGTACTACTCTATGGAAGTGAATGCTGGAAAATCACCAAAACCATAGAAAACAAGTTGAATTCTTTCCAGACTAAATGTTTACGAAGAATTAGAAAAATATTTTGGCCAAACACCATAAGAAATAACATCTTATTAGCAGAAATGCAGATGAAACCACTGACAACAATTATTGAGGAAGACGCTGGCGATGGTTGGGACATGTGCTCAGAATGACTGACAACTCACTACCAAAAATAGCACTAAGATGGGGACCACAGGGGAGCAGAAGTAAGGGTAGACCAAAAGAGACATGGAGAAGAACAACAGAAAGGATGTTGAGCAATAGAGGGCTCACCTGGGCAAGAGCAGAAAAAAAGGCAAAGGACAGGCATTTGTGGAAAACCCTTGCAGAAGCCCCATGTGCCCTGGGCACTTAAGGTTCAGAGAGAGAGAGAAGCAGAGACTAAAAGCAACATAGAGTTTGTTATTACAACATTTATTATAAACAATCAGAAAAATAGAAAGCAAATGAATAGGTTCTCAGAGAAGTTACAGAACGATGAAAATGAGTAAAAGGAATCATAAGGAAAAAAAACATGTTTGTGAAGACAGTATTTCAAATAATCTGATGAGCAATAGAAAAATCAACTGAAATAGAGGGAGACCTTAAGAGAACTATTTGGATAAAATGACAAGATGAAAGTGGTACAAGAAAAGAAAGTCTCATCTATTTAGATAAGATTGTTAGTGCACATGATAAATCAGTTATTTCACATGATAAACCAGTTATTTCTCATGATAAATCAGTTATTTCACATGATAAACCAGTTATTTCTCATGATAAAGCAGTTATTTCACATGATAAAGCAGTTATTTCTCATGATAAAGCAGTTATTTCACATGATAAAGCAGTTATTTCTCATGATAAATCAGTTATTTCACATGATAAATCAGTTATTTCTCATGATAAATCAGTTATTTCACATGATAAACCAGTTATTTCTCATGATAAAGCAGTTATTTCACATGATAAAGCAGTTATTTCACATGATAAAGCAGTTATTTCTCATGATAAAGCAGTTATTTCACATGATAAATCAGTTATTTCACATGATAAATCAGTTATTTCTCATGATAAACCAGTTATTTCACATGATAAATCAGTTATTTCACATGATGCATTAGTTAGCACACACGATTATTTAGTATACATACACCACACCAGCCCACTCCTTGTAAATAATGGACTGTTGCCACGGGCAACAGGTTTTGTTGTCCAAAAGAAGTTTCTGTTTCCATTTTAGCCAGAAACTCTTACTTAAAACATACTGTCCAGGGCATTCAGGAATTGCTGGCAACAAAAAGGTGGATCAGCCAGCAGTATATGCTGACCCACATGGAAACATCAAATTGGACAAATAGATCAATCTTTCAAACAGCAAATCAAAAATTCAGCTAAAAAAAACCTTCCTTAAAAGTTCATGCTATGCACGTCTTACGGCCTTACATGTGACTAGAGGAAGGGGAAGTAAATTCCTGTTGTGTGCCAGAACACGAGCAGTTTATAACCAACACAATGTTGGAATCATGTCTGCAAGAACATTAAAGGACATCCTGATGACATATGCAGATCATTTAAGGGCTTGCCCCGAGTGTAATGAAACACCTTCTGGGGACTAGCAATAGAGCCTGGTCTCATCCACTATCTTAAGTAAAAGAAGCGAATCATCACACAGACCATCATCCAGATTTCCTCAAATGCAAAAGACTTCTAAATTATGAAAATTCATAAATCTGGACCACGTCTATAAATCCTGAACATCTTGTTAACATTTTCAGACATCTGATGTATCTGTAGAATATTCAGATATATACCCAGGACAGGTAACTGTGGACTGTCAGAGAAGATGCAATTGTCAAGCAGCAGACATGTGTGGGAACAATATATCAGTAATCATTCTCTATCAGTTTGTGTATATGAAACAAATAATATTAGAGAAGTTTTAAGTGGCTGACTTAATTTGAATATTTATTGAACACAAATTTGAATGCAAATATTAGATTCTTAGAAGTAGTACAGTTTGCTAAAGATCTGAATGATACTGTTATTGATAGAAATTTTACATTAAATTTAAAATTGTTTCCTTAACATATTTTTACATTATTTTAAAAGTTTTCATAAAAAGAGTGGATACTGATTACCTGTACTAATTTAATATTTACTTTTTGATCTGACTGAAAAATGTACCAATTTGGGACCAAGTAAGAGAACACAGTTTTGTAGGATTAGACCTCGAAAAAAATCCTGGACAAAGCACTTTAGTGAGATGTGAGAGAAAGAAAAATCACAAGAGAATTACTTGGGATTCAAACCACAGACTCCGGTAGGACTAGCAGCCATCTAGCCACAAGAAAACAGTATACTAACGAACTACACTATATCACACCTCCAATTTGGGGCCACTACTGGATAATCCAGAAGAAACGTTTATTGAAGTGTTAAAAAATACCTTTCCATTTCTTCAGAATACATATTTTTGAATTTCTTATTATTTAGCCACATGAATTTTAATTGAATATTCAGTATATCTATAGAAAACAAACTAAATTCTTTCCAGACTAAATGTCTATGAAGAATTAGAAGAATATTTTGGCCAAACACCATAAGACATAACATCTTGTTGGCAGAAATTCAAATGAAGCCAATGACAGCAATTACTGAGGAAAGACGCTGGCGATGGTTGGGACATCTGCTCTGGATGACTGATGACTCACTAGCAAAAATAGCACTAAGGTGAACACCACAGGGGAACAGAAGTAAGGGTAGACCAAAGGAGACATGTAGAAGATCAACAGAGAGGATGTTGAGCAATAGAGGGCTCACTTGGGCAAGAGCATAAAAAAAGGCAAAGGACAGATGTTTGTGGAAAACCCTTGCAGAAGTCCCATGTGCCTTGGCCACTTAGGGTTCAGAGAGAGAGAGAGAGGGATTCAGTATATCTATAATTATTTTACACTGTCTATCAGTTAATACATATGATTTGTCAGTTAGTGTACATCATTAGTACACATTACACTGTATTGCTTTATGGCACAGAAACCTGGACACTAAGTGAAAAATTGGAGAGAACAGCACATGATGATGATTAGTACCCATAATATATCTGTACATGTGATGTATCAGTTAGAACAAATTGTATATCAGTCACTATATATGGTGTGTCAGAATGTATGATATGTCAGGATACATAATATATCAGTTAGTACATATTAGTATTCAGTATTAGATTCTCCAAAACAAAAATAAAGAAAATTCCCATCAATCAAAATGGAAAACTACACATAGAAGGGACAGATATTGAAGAAGTCAATCAATTTGCATACCTTGGCAGCTACATAGACCAGGATGGTGACACTAGAAAGGAAGTTAGGATCAGAATTGCAAAAGCAGCATCAATCTTCAAGAATCTTGAGAACATATGGAATTCAAAAGTTATAAGCACAAAAACCAAGTTAAGACTATTCAATTCAAATGTAATATCCACCCTCATTTATGCATGCGAAAGCTGGAACACAACTAAAGAAATAGAAAAGAAATTAGACTCTTTTGAAAACAAATGCCTAAGGAAAATACTCGGCATCAAGTGGAATGAATTCAAGAACAATGCAGAGATAAGACAGATGACTGAACAACAACCAGTCTCATGGGTGATCAGGAAAAGGAGATGGACATATGTTGGTCACTTGATGAGAAGAAATGATCAGAGAATCCCAAAACAAGCTATCAAGTGGAACACAACAGGCCAAAGAAAAAGGGGCAGACCGCGTGAAACTCTGAAGAGGACATTATTAAGAGAGGCCAAGTTAACAGGCATAAAATCCTTTGTTGAGGTTGAAAGACTCGCCGAAGACAGGAAAAATTGGCGAACTACTTTACGAGCCCTATGTGACGTCTAACGGCACGGGAAGGATATAAGTTATAAGATAAGATATAAGATTAGATTCTCAGTATCATGAATGAGAAGCTCCCATAATCACTCCACCCGTATATATCACAAATCAGTTCTTGATGATGAGCCACTCATTGAGGATGCCATTTTATGAATTACAAGAGTTCAGATGTGAAACTAGTCAGAGTTGCTCTCAGCATGAACTTTGTAGCTAGGCCACCAAGTCAAACCAGAATACATAGAGACCATCACATTTCACCACTGGCTGGATGGACATAACTAAGAACCATCAAAGCTATCTATATGGAGTTCACAGCTCACAGTGGTGCCAAAGCACTTAAGATCAGTAGCTTGGCATACAGAACCAACCTCCATCTTGAAAGCAGTCAGTTAGTACACTTGATATATCAGTTAATACATGGAATATTGGTACACATGACATGTCAGTACAGTTGATACATTACTAAATACATGTGACATGTCAGTACACATGATACATCAGTTAGTACACACTATGCATCAGTTAGTTCTCATGATACATCATTAGTGTATATGATACATCAGTAAGTTAGATAAATTAATACGCATGATATATCACTGTACATTACACAACATCCTTGTTTTCCCAGGATATCGGAAAGAGAAATCTCAAGAAACCAGTGGTAAGTATGGTGCACCAGATAACCATATAGTATAAAATTATGCTTAAATAATCTTTGTTACCTTCACAGTCACCATATAAAAGCCAAAACAAGAAGATCAGTGCTGAAAAAATGAAAGTCATGACATTAGTAAGAGAAGAAATCCAGACAAAGATCTTCCTAGACGACCAGCCCTTGAAACAAGTGAAACATTTCAAAATACCTAGGTAGCATAATAACATTCTCAGAGAAAATTGACACTGAGATTGAGAACAGATGCAATAAAGCAAATCATGTCATTGGACAAATGACTCCTTTATTGAAAAACAAAAACATCACAACTGAAACAAAAAGGGCGCTGTACAACACAGTTTCCCTCCCAGCTCTATGCTATCAATGTCAAACATGGACACTAACAGCCAAGAACAAAAGAAAAATCATCACAACAGAAATGAGATATTTAAGGAGAATACTAAATGTCCATGCTACAAAAACTTAATATTGAAGAAGGCTGGCTAGTAAAGAGGATTAAACAGAGAAAACTTAAATATTTTGGACACATTAAACGTCATGATAATCTAGAGAAAACTGTCGTGGAAGGGTACATAATGGGAAAAAGAAAGAGAGGAAGACCAAGGCGAAGATTGCTGCAAGACATTGTTGATGATCTGCAAATGGATGCATCAGCAGCAGGCCATCTTGCTCACAACTGAGAGACCTACAGGAGTGCTGTTAGGGAGGCAAAGTTCTGCATGGGACATGCAAATGAATGAATGAACTAAATGTGACAAGAAAAGGCCAAAAGAAACATTAAATATCCCATTATATGAAGCAAATCGGCAAGCCCTATCAAGACATCTATTTGTCCCCTCAACACTGAAAGGTATATGAGGTAGGAGACAAGACAAAAGACAAGACAAGACATATGAAATGAAATTTTTATCTAAATAGCGATTCGTAATATATATCTTATATATATCTTATATATCCCCCGTGCTGTTAAACTTCAGATAGGGCTCGCAAGGTAGTTTGCCAATTTTTCCTGTTTTTGGCGAATTTTTCAACCTCATCAAGGGAATATTATTATTAATTTGGCCTCTCTTAACAATGTCCTCTTTAGAGTTTCACGTGGTCTGCCTTTTTTTTCTGCCTGTTGTGTTCCACTTGATAGCTTGTTTTGGGATTCTCTGACCATTTCTTCTCATCATGTGACCAGCATATGTCCATCTCCTTTTCCTGATCACCTATGAGACTGGTTGTTCGCTCATCTGTCTTCTCTGCATTGTTCTTGAATTCATTCCACTTAATGCTGAGTATTTTCCTTAGGCATTTATTTTCAAAAGAGTCTAATTTATTGTCGTGCAGATGACACAAGCCACCTGGCACTTGAGAACTGCTGCATTCAAAATTATGGGACGCTGGAACTACATGGGTTAAACTCGCTGTTTAGTTTAACATCATCTTCTTCAATCATTATAGTACCTCTTCATTAAGTCCACCCCTTCTTACTTTTCAAACTCCCTCACAGCATCACTCTGCAACCCCTTTTCCCCAATCATCTGTTTCAATTTCTCCTAGCTAGGTCAGTATTGCATCACCCTCTCTCCCCTCCCCGGTTCCCCATCCACCACCCCCAGTTACAACCCACCGACCACATGTCACAGGTCTCTATTTAAACAGTCTTCACATCCTACTAAATCCATTCCTGACACACACTGCCGGACAAGCCACACCTTACAATTTACAGCTAAGTACTCTTTAAAAAAAATTTTTTTTTTTTAAAAATAGTATTCATGTGAATCTATACTTTATCTCCTCTCTCTATTTCTTCGTCCTGTATGTTTTTGTATGATTAAGGCTCATGCCGAAACGTCACAACTTTGTAATCGTTAAGTAATAAAGCTGCTCCTACTTTTTTCCTATTTTATACATTCTAATTTATTGTCTATTTCTTTAGTTGTTTTCCATCCTTCGTGTGCATAAATAAGGGTGGATTTACATTTGGAATAGTCTTAATTTGGTTTTTGTGCTTGTAACTTTTGAATGCCATATATTCTCACCATTCTTGAAGATCAATGCTGCTTTTGCAATTCTAATTCTAACTTCCTTTCTGGTGTCACCATTCTGGTCTATGTAGCTGCCGAGGTATGCAAATTGATTGACTTCTTCAACATCTGTCCCTTCTACGTGTATTTTTCCATTTTGATTGATGGGAATTTTCATTATTTTTGTTTTGTCCTATAATCTAGAGAAAACTGTCGTGGAAGGGTACATAATGGGAAAAAGAAAGAGAGGAAGACCAAGGCGAAGATTGCTGCAAGACATTGTTGATGATCTGCAAATGGATGCATCAGCAGCAGGCCATCTTGCTCACAACTGAGAGACCTACAGGAGTGCTGTTAGGGAGGCAAAGTTCTGCATGGGACATGCAAATGAATGAATGAACTAAATGTGACAAGAAAAGGCCAAAAGAAACATTAAATATCCCATTATATGAAGCAAATCGGCAAGCCCTATCAAGACATCTATTTGTCCCCTCAACACTGAAAGGTATATGAGGTAGGAGACAAGACAAAAGACAAGACAAGACATATGAAATGAAATTTTTATCTAAATAGCGATTCGTAATATATATCTTATATATATCTTATATATCCTTCCCGTGCTGTTAAACTTCAGATAGGGCTCGCAAGGTAGTTTGCCAATTTTTCCTGTTTTTGGCGAATTTTTCAACCTCATCAAGGGAATTATTATTATTAATTTGGCCTCTCTTAACAATGTCCTCTTTAGAGTTTCACGTGGTCTGCCTCTTTTTTTTCTGCCTGTTGTGTTCCACTTGATAGCTTGTTTTGGGATTCTCTGACCATTTCTTCTCATCATGTGACCAGCATATGTCCATCTCCTTTTCCTGATCACCTATGAGACTGGTTGTTCGCTCATCTGTCTTCTCTGCATTGTTCTTGAATTCATTCCACTTAATGCTGAGTATTTTCCTTAGGCATTTATTTTCAAAAGAGTCTAATTTATTGTCGTGCAGATGACACAAGCCACCTGGCACTTGAGAACTGCTGCATTCAAAATTATGGGACGCTGGAACTACATGGGTTAAACTCGCTGTTTAGTTTAACATCATCTTCTTCAATCATTATAGTACCTCTCTACTAAGTCCACCCCTTCTTACTTTTCAAACTCCCTCACAGCATCACTCTGCAACCCCTCTTCCCCAATCATCTGTTTCAATTTCTCCTGGCTAGGTCAATATTGCATCACTCTCTCTCCCCTCCCCGGTTCCCCATCCACCACCCCCAGTTACAACCCACCGACCACATGTCACAGGTCTCTATTTAAACAGTCTCCATGTCCTACTAAATCCATTCCTGACACACACCGCCGGACAAGCCACACCTTACAATTTACAGCTAAGTACTCTTTTAAAAAAAAATTTTTTTTTAAAAAATAGTATTCATGTGAAACTATACTTTATCTCCTCTCTCTATTTCTTCGTCCTGTAAGTTTTTGTATGATTAAGGCTCACGCCGAAACGTCACAACTTTGTAATCGTTAAGTAATAAAGCTGCTCCTACTTTTTTCCTATTTTATACATTCTAATTTGTTGTCTATTTCTTTAGTTGTTTTCCATCCTTCGTGTGCATAAATAAGGGTGGATATTACATTTGAATTGAATAGTCTTAATTTGGTTTTTGTGCTTGTAACTTTTGAATGCCATATATTCTCACCATTCTTGAAGATCAATGCTGCTTTTGCAATTCTAATTCTAACTTCCTTTCTGGTGTCACCATTCTGGTCTATGTAGCTGCCGAGGTATGCAAATTGATTGACTTCTTCAACATCTGTCCCTTCTACGTGTATTTTTCCATTTTGATTGATGGGAATTTTCATTATTTTTGTTTTGTCCTTGTTAATTTCAAGTCCTATTTTGCTAGCTAGTGAAGATGGGATATATGCTTTTTCTTGCATGGAATTACCATTGTTACTGATAAGAGTTACGTCATCAGCAGAATCAAGATCTTCTAGTTGGGTCCCATGTACCCAATCAGTATCTGTGTTACCTGTGCAGCATTTTTTCATTATGAAGTCTTGCAATTTAAAAAGGCAAAGGAGATAGTAATCATCCTTGTTTCACGCCTGTTTCAATCTGGAACCATTCGCTCATCCCTTCTTCTGTTTTGACTGCACAAACATATCCATTGTAGAGGTCTTTAATGATGTTGACAGTTTTAGATGGTATTCCATATAGACTTAAAGTTCTCCACAATGACTCTCATTCGTAATATAACGGTCAGCTTTTTCATGACAATATCTGACCTAGATCTTACCTATCTTACTCACAGAATTGTGTTACAACAACTTGACAAGCAATATGAAAAATGCCCTACAATCAAAAAGTTTGGCTTTACAGTTTGCCAGAAAGAGCATTGTCCTTTCTTCTTTTGTACCCACAAGGGCATGAGGAAAGCCAAGGCAGTCAACTGTAACTTTCATTGCCATCTAATCACCAGCATCATCATCATGTGGCATAACAGCAAAAGAGTTCAGTCCCACTCATTTCTGAACAAGAAATAAATGATTATTCACAAACAGGAGACTGTCACAGACTGTGCAACAACTACATCATTCATCAGATCATCAGAGGAATTAGTTTTTTGTTGTTAGAGATACAAATTTCCAATATTATGTTTTCTTATCCACAGCCACCAAAACCAACAGATTTGTTTTCTATTGTCTACACAAGTGGAACTACAGGTAAATCTGTTTTTAACTGAAATTTCTTCTATTTCTGAGAGATATGTTTCACAGAAATTTATTTTTGGCTAGGTCACTGCTTATGATACAAAAATAGATACTGTTGTATTCTGAAGAAAACCGCTATGATCTGCATATTTTTGTATGTACTAGTACACAGCTAGTGATAACAGTAGATTATGTTGTTTTACAGTTCACATGGACCCCTTTGCATAATACTGAGATATATTATGCTATGATCTTTGATAATACATAATAGTAAAATAATACACACATACTGTCTCGTGCTTCAGGTGCCTTTTGAATAATTATCTGAAAATGAGAAACAAAAATCTTTGGACACCGCTGCTGCCACAAAATGTATATAAAATGTTAAGACCAGAACTTTATCAAGATTCTCTTGATAGTAGTTTCAACATGGCATAATTTTTATCTAAACTTTTAGCTATCATTTTTGAAGTGGGAGATAAGCTGATTATTTTGAAATAATCTAACAAGCATACAAACAAATCATGTGTTGTACAAATAGTTCCCTATCTGTGAATAGTACTTGCTAGATTAAAGTTGGCAGATGACACTGATGGCAAGAGACTATATGGACACACAGATGTTCAGTGTCTTTCTTTATTATGACATTCACATTGTAAAATGAATATGAGTCAATGCCCTTAGCCCATCCACTGGAGAATAAGCCAGAGTCACAAGCTTTCCAGTCATATCTGTCTTTGGGGTTTTCTTCAAGTCACTCCTTGCATCCTCTGCTTTTAGAACCTTCACTGTATCTCTTCTCTATATATTCTGTGGTCTTCCATGTTTTTTTATTTTGCTTTCCCTTTAGATTTTCTTGTCTTTCCTGTTTTGCTATGCTGTCTCTCTGCTTTCTCAGTATGGCCAATCCACTTCCATTTTCTTGTTGTGATCTGTGATCACATAGTGAAATATAGTGAAATTATTAAAATGCTTGAAGACATCAATATAGACGGCAAAGACTTGAGGATTGTAAAACATCTATACTGGCAGCAAGAAGCAGCAGTTCGAGGTGAAAATAGAATTGGAAAATACCAACCTATAAAACAAGGGGTGCGACAAGGATGTGTACTATCTCCAGACCTTTTTTCTCTGTACAGCGAGAATATTCTAAGAACAATCATCACAGAACCAGGCATAAAAAGTGGAGGATACAATATTAACAACCTTCGGTATGCTGACGACACAGTACTGATAGCGGAGAACCAACAAGACCTGCAAAATCTCTTGGATAAAGTCGCCAAAGAAAGTGAACAGAAGGGCCTTACTTTGAACATCAAAAAGACAGAGACTATGGTTATATCTAAGAAACAGAATCCACCAGCATGCAGTATTCAATTAAATGGAAACATTCTAAAGCAGGTGCAGAAATTCAAATACCTTGGAGCAGTAATAATTTCAGATGGGAAATGCAAAACAGAAATTAGGAACAGAATAGGCCAAGCAAAGACTGCATTTCAGAGAATGAGAAACATATTAGCTAACACATCGTTATCAATGAATGTTAGAAAACAAGTCCTAAAATGCTATATTGAACCTATCTTGTTATATGGAAGTGAATCATGGACAATAGGCAAGTCTGCACAAAAATCATTGGAAGCAGCAGAAATGTGGTTTATTAGAAGAATGTTGTGAATCCCCTGGACAGCAAAAATAACTAATGAAGAATGTATGAGAAGAGCTGGAGAGACAAAAAACCTTGTCAGAAAGATAAGAGAGAGACAATGTACTTTCATAGGACATGCAATGAGAAGAGGGGACATTGAAAATATTATAACAACAGGAAAAATAGAAGGAAGAAGATCAAGAGGAAGACCAAGAGAAATGATACTGGACAGTCTGACGGGATGTTATGAGAGGAGATCACCAGCTGAACTGATGGCCTGCATGAAGGATCGGGTACTCTGGAGAAGCATAATAGCCAACGCCAGTCGGCACGGCACCTGATGATGATGATGATGATCTGTGATCATTGATTGGTCTTTGTTCTGTTTGTTTCCAGATTTCCTCATTTCTGATCTTACCCTGCCATTCAGTCATAAGGATGCCTCTTAGATAATTATCTATAACTGTCTGCAATTTTTGCTGTGTTGTCTTTTTCAATTTCCACGTTTTTGAGCCACAGCGTAACATGGTTTATAAAATATATCACTTCATCATAAAATTTCAGTAACAAAAAGGTCTATACAAATTTTACAACTGCCTCTGCTATTAGATTAGTAATATACATGCCTCTGCTATTAGATTAGTAATATACATGTCTCTGCTATTAGATTAGTAATATACATGCCTCTGCTATTAGATTATAATATACATGCCTCTGCTATTAGATTAGTAATATACAAGCTTCAGATTAGGTTTCTGTATTTACAGGCAATCCTAAAGGAGCAATGCTCACACATCATGCAGTTTCAACTATGGTAGACAGTGTTGTTACACATTCAAAGGTAAGACTCAAATCTTATAATACAAGGGTCATACCGAAAGTCATGAGCAAACATTTTTTTAACATCATAATTTATAGGTAGAAAAAAATATAAATGTATCACCTTAATCTGCATCCTTTGCACTTCATGTAGAGGTCACATGATCATGTGTCATGTGACCACATGGAGCATAAACAAAATGGCGGGTGCTGAAGTTTCATTTCATCAACGTGCTGTTATTGAGTTCCTCGAGAGGAAATCCCCCGCTGCTGAAATTCACCAAAGACTTCAACTTGCTTATGGAGATGTGTGTATGGATGCTGGCTGTAGTAGGAGGTGGGTGAAATATTTTAAAGATGGAAACATGAGCATCTAAGATATGCCTCACAGCGGTCGCCCTCGAACTGCCTCCACTGAAAGGGTTGACGACATCATTAAACAAAACAGACATGTCACAGTATCTGAGATCACTGTAAATCTTGGAATAGGACACAATGCAATACAGGAAATGATTGAAACCCTAGGCTATAGAAAAGTTTGTGCCAGCTGGGTCCCACAGGAGAGAAGGTCCAGAAAGCAGTGCGTCTGTGCAATTGGTCAGCTGAAACGGAATTCCACCAGGAAGGTATTTTCAAACTTGCAGAGCAATGGGGAAAATGTTTTCAGAGAAATGGAAATTATGTTGAAAAGTGAAGAAAAGGACACAGTTAAAGTGATACATTTATATTTTCTCTATCTATACATTCTGATTTTTAAAAAATTTTGCTCACAACTTTTGGTATGACCCTCGTACATCAAAGAAAGTTTTTCATGCTATGGCAGGAGCTAGCAAACCTTATTTGGGAGGCAAAAATAAATGTAAAACAACTCAAAGTTACTAACAAAATAATAAAACAATTCAGTATAAATTTAATTACAAATTAAAATAAGGGCTGATTTGTAACAAAATTGAATGTATTTCATGTCTTATTGCACAGATGTTTAAATAAAGCTGATTGAGAATTAAAAGGATGATAAATTTTTGGTGAGTCCAGGCAGGTTCTATGGAGGGGAGGGGAGGGACAGTTTGTGCATTGCTCTGGAGCCTGGAGGGTTTCCCCTGTTTTAAGGGTGGGCCTGAATCAGATGAAAATGGGGTGAGGTATGGG
Source organism: Achatina immaculata (assembly GCA_009760885.1). NCBI lineage: Eukaryota > Metazoa > Mollusca > Gastropoda > Stylommatophora > Achatinidae > Lissachatina > Lissachatina immaculata. The sequence continues at coordinate 67,019,014 of CM019719.1, read as the reverse complement.
GGGGGGGAGGTTGTACAAACTAGTAAAGTTTCTCTCAGAAGCCCTGGGGCTGATAGTAAGAGTGCCACATGGACCATAGTTTGTCAGCCCCTGTACTACGTCTTATTATAAGGTTCATGGCTCTTCTCTGGACATGAAAGTAAAATTTGATGAAAGCTGAAATGCAGCAGAGAATTGGAAAGCAATCACAGCAGTTAAAATCCCAGTTGGAGATTTAGAATCTGAGAGCAAAGTTTAAACAGAATGAATGTTCTGATATGGACTGTTTTTATGGATCAAACAAATGAAAAACTCGGGAGATATTAAATGTTCTCTGAAATACAGAGGCAAGGAAATCTAGGAGTAAGGAAGACAATGGAAGTCAGAAATCCAAAAGCAGAAAAGAGTGAGTAACATAAATACGAGTATTTCATATATTAAATGATACAGCTGAAAAGATAACTGATTCAATGTGCCTCTCATAAATACCTTATATCCTTCCCATGCCATTACATGTCACATAGGACTTGTTTCTTCTGTTTTTGATGATTTTTTTCAACCTCATCAAAGAATTTTATGCCCACTAATTAAGCCTCTCTCAGCAGTGTTCCCTTTAGAATTTCACAGGGTCAGCCTCTTTTCGTTTGCCCATCTCATAGATTTATGTGGATAAAAGCTTTCAGGTTTAATTACAAATGTCTTCTTCATCTTCTCCTTCTTCATCTTATTATTCAAGTTTGAAGTCACCAGTGCAAATTCAACTAGCTTCATTTATTTTCTTCCCAACTTGTTAGAGCAGCATCTTAGCATCTGCTATGGGTTACAACCTATGTTCAGTTCTGTTGGTGCTAGTCTTTACAGACTGGCCTCTTCTGTAGGTTATATCCTGACCTCTAAATTAAAATAGGACAAAGGCCAAACAGTATGGACAGATGAAGAGGGTCTGACTTCCCCATGTTTGATGAATATTTAGAAAACCATATTCCTTACCACTTTTAGTTGATGTCCAGTCTTCTGTAATATTAATAGCTGCATCATGATAAATGATAAAGGCAAGTAGATTTTTACTTATTGAAATATCAATAATGGGATAAATTATCAAGATACAGTTTCCTATTTACATATATTTAAAAATAAACAAATATCTCATTATTATACATGTAAGAAGTAAATCATTTTCTCATTAGCAAACAAGAACAATCTTAGCAAATGTTTTCAATTAGAGCATCTTATAGTTAATAACTTAAATGTTTTCAATTAGAGCATCTTATAGTTAATAACTTAAATGTTTTCAATTAGAGCATCTTATAGTTAATAACTTAAATGTTTTCAATTAGAGCATCTTATAGTTAATAACTTAAATGTTTTCAATTAGAGCATCTTATAGTTAATAACTTAAATGTTTTCAATTAGAGCATCTTATAGTTAATAACTTAAATGTTTTCAATTAGAGCATCTTATAGTTAATAACTTAAATGTTTTCAATTAGAGCATCTTATAGTTAATAACTTAAATGTTTTCAATGGCTGGAAAATAATCCTTTTAATACATACAGAGAAAAACATCATCATCATCATCAGGTGTCATGCCGACTGGTGTTGACTATTATGCTTCTCCAGAGTACATGATCCTTCATGCAGGCCATCAGCTCAGTTGATGATCTCTTTTCACACCATCTTGTCAGACTTTAATCATTCATATTATTATTTCTTTTGATCTTTCCCTGACTTTTCTTCCTTCTATTTTTCCTGTTGTTATATTTTCAATGCCCCCTCCTCTCATTGCATATCCTATGAAAGTAAATTGTCTCTCTCTTATTTTTTTGGCAAGACTTTTTCTATTTCCAACTCTTTTCAAGCAATCTACATTAGCTGTTTTTGCTGACCAGGGAACTCCAACACTCTTCTAATAACCACATTTCTGCTTCTTCCAATGACTTTTGCACATACCTGCCTATTTACCATGATTCACTTCCATATAACAAGATAGGTTCACTAAAGCATTTTAGGATTCATTTTCTAACATTCATTGCTAAGGATGTGTTGCATAATATGTTTCTCTTTCTCTGAAATGCAGTCTTTGCATGGCCTATTCTGTTCCTAATTTCTGTTCTGCATTTCCCATCTGAAGTTATTTGAGTTATATCCAAGGTATTTGAATTTCTGCACCTGCTTTAGAATAGTTCCATTTAATTTTAAACTGCATGTTGGTGGATTCTGTTTCTTAGATATAATCATAGTCTCTGTCTTTTTAATGTTCAAAGTAAGGCCTTTCTAGAGAAAAACAGCATATCAATATTTTTTTTACTGCCATCTTTGATAATTTATGGAATAATTGCATTTAAAAATTAAAAAAAAAACTTTTTTTAAATGTTACAGTAATTACATTTTTAAAAACATTTCATAAATTTAAATTTAAATTTTGTTTCATGCAAATTTATGCATTACTCATATTTAGTTATGAAATTTACTCACTGCACATATTTATGTTACCAAATTGACAGAAACACATCAGTTTCAAGTGTGATGATGTTCACTTGTCATATCTTCCTCTGGCACATGTTTTTGATCGAACTGTTTGTGTAGGTATCTCATGTTACTGTGCTTTGCCTTTCAAATGATTTAATTTGTAATAGAAATTTATAATACAAAGTCCTGACCAAGGCACACTGTGTTTGTGTGTAAATCATGTGTTTTACAATTAAACTTTGAACTCGCTATTTTGTTTTTAAGTTAATATTTGCAGCTTGAGGTCATATTTAAATCTTGTGCATCCAGCCAGATGCTTCAAGGGAATGCTACATTACTGTCAGATTAAATAGTTGCTCTAAACCATCTGATTCTTGATCACAGATGGGCCTGCTTGCCCAATTCTTAACACTTTTGAAATAAAGATCAATCAGTCAATCACATATTGTGCTGTTTTTATGTAGAATTTAACAGTTGAGTTCACAGTTGTAGGATAGCTCTCACTGAAGTTCTAAAACTTTGAAACTCTTTCATGGCATGGTTTCAGTGGGCTCAGTCTGGCTAATTGGGCAGGGATCGATATAATCCCCATGGTGACGGGGTGTGCTAAAGAAGTATTACACACCTCTGCTAAAGAAGCATCATGCACCTCTGCTAAAGAAGTATTACACACCTGTGCTAAAGAAGTATTACACACCTGTGCTAAAGAAGTATTACACACCTCTGCTAAAGAAGTATTACACACCTGTGCTAAAGAACTATTACACACCTGTGCTAAAGAACTATTACACACCTCTGCAAAAGAAGTATTACACACCTCTGCTAAAGAAGTATCACACACCTGTGCTGAAGAAGTATTACACACCTCTGCTAAAGAAGTATTACACACCTGTGCTAAAGAAGTATTACACACCTGTGCTAAAGAAGTATTACACACCTCTACAAAAGAAGTATTACACACCTGTGCTAAAGAAGTATTACACACTTCTGCTTATTTACCTCCAGTCAGGGACTGAAAAAAATAGCTCCTGAAATCCACATTCACGTCATGAAAATAAAATGCTGATGTGCCAGAATGAGAAAACGCACCATGTGAGCCCAAAATTTACATTCTCACAAAAACTGGGGCAAGGAAGAAGCTTTCATGCCAGAAATGTTTGATTTGTGAACCAAAAGAAATAGATATTAGCTTGAAACAAAAATATACTTGAGAGAAACAAAGTATGAAGGAGGGGAGAAGAATGATTTGTAGAAATGAAGAGATAGCTCTAAAAAATAATGAAGAATGATTAGTAGATATAAGAGACAGCTCTGAAAATTAACTAATATTATAATAGCTGAGGCAAACTGTACTATATTGTCACTACCTCATATAGACAAGAAGAGACTTGAGAAGTTGATGTAACATAGGCAAGACAATCTCTACACACCACTACAGGTGATACACTTAGACTTCATTATTATGGTTTGTGGCTTCAGATGCCAAACTGGTCATGTTCTCATTTTGAGAATTTTGTTTTAATCATACAAACAACAAGCAAAGAGGAACTGAGACTTTCTGGTACATGAAGATTTTGACAGTTTTTGTCTTTTCTTCATTTCCAGCTGGGATAGTTATCGACACGCATGACTGCCTCTAATGAAATGGTTATACAGGCTGGCCACTTACTTGTTTAATGGCATCCAAAGTGATTTTAAAGATTTGTTTTGGAAAACAAGTGAAGCATTTTTTTAAAACAAATTGATGATTTGTTTGAAAAGAAAAGAACAGGGGGTTGGGGGGGAGGGGGGGGCAGTAGTGATGTAAGTGGATGGACAACATTAAAAAAAATCAGCTGGGAAGAAACAGAACAATCTGTAGATCAGTTGCAGTCAACACTTCCTGTGGAGATGCCAGGACAAGAAGAAGAAGAAGAAAATCTTGGTGTCTTCTTTCTCTGACTAAAGACATTATAACAGATTCATGGTTTGGCTCGCTTAACTCAGATGAAATGTTTTAAAGACTGAAAACATGCATTTATCCTAAGCAGCTGTACATTCTTTCTCTGACTAAAGACATTATAACAGATTCATGGTTTAGCTTGCTTAACTCAGATGAAATGTTTTAAAGACTGAAAACATGCATTTGTCCTAAGCAGCTGTACATTCTTTCTCTGCAGAATATGCTATTTTTTTTTTTTTTGCAGATTATGATGTTGACTGCGGGAGCACGGATTGGCTACTTCAGCAGAGATATCACGGCACTGCTGGATGATTTAGCTGCCTTGAGACCAACAATTTTTCCTAGTGTTCCTCGTCTGTTTAATCGTATCTATGATTCTGTATGTAACAACTCCTTGTTATTCTATGTACAATTGATATGGTCCATTATCTTTTCATATTTATCTTCTGGCATAATTAAAGTTTAAAAACTCCTCAGCTTATCTTATGTATGTGCAGTATGATACAGTGTTTTTTCTGTTGGTGAAGTTTACTAACAGCCTCTCAGCATGCCATCAGGGTCTTTCAGATAACTCGGCAGTCAAAATGTTGATCAATGAAAAATAAAATAATTACTTGATTTTGATATTTTATGAGCTGATGGTGAACAAATTTGTTCAAATGAACTATTCAGATTCAAAATTCTGTCAACCTACTTCAGAAAGATATATTTCATGAACAGCATTCACAAGAAAAAAAACAGTTAATTCTTCTGATGATTGCTGTTCAAGTGAACACACTTGTAAAATTTTTCAACTACTGTTCTACAGACTGATAGATCTAGTTTAGGTGAAATGTTTCTTTTTATACTGATGTTATATGATAGTGGACATTCTGAACATCTAAACTAAGCTTTTATACATCAAAAAACTGTCTGTCCCTTAGATTCTAAAAGGTAATATGTAAAATTAAAATGCTGTAGTGTATATTGTTCATTAAAAATACTTATATACTGTATTTTAACCAACATTTTTAACATAATTTTTATGAAACCATCATGTGTGTATATATATTTATTAGGGATAATTCAATCATATTCAGCCTTTTTGGGCATATGTATAAATGTATTGAATGTTATAGCATGTACATCATACAGACACATATATGAATGTAACAATGTATTACATGATAATTTTTGTTTCCAGGTAATGGTTGAAGTGAAGCAGTCAAAAATTAAGACTGCTCTTCTGAAATGGGCACTTGAAAGCAAAACGAAGGAAGTGAACAGGTATGATCCAGAAATACTTGGTGCAGAAAATACGTGAGCAGTGAGATTTATTTTCATACTGGCACATTGTTGACTAGAATTCTGTGAAATAGCAAACCTGGTATTAACAAGCACGATATTCCCACATAAAAACATTCACAAAATCACTTGGAACTCCCCTGACAACATTACAAAAAACCAAATTTCTCTCTTCCGTCCAAGATGTCAGAGCTTACAGGGGAGCAGACATTGGCAGTGATCACAACCTGTGCATAGCTAAGCTACGAATAAAACTGAAAAGGCTGTACAAACCACCCAGGATCAGGAAGGTAAACTCAAGACCCCTACTGACAAATGACAACCCAGCCACTTTTAATGCTGATATCCAAGACAAATATCCAAGAAATCCAGTCACAACTGCCACTGCAAAGGAGGAATCAAAAGAACTAAACTAGGCCTCCTTTAAGAATAGCCTGAAAACTGCTGCAATGAACACTGTAGGCTATGTACAGACCCAAAGGAAAAAATGGCTGAGCGACAACACCTGGACAAAAATTCAAGAGGAAAACAAGCCAAACTAACCCTTTTAACTGCAAAAGACACAATATTGTTTTAAGCCAGTAGGAACAACTACAACTTGCTGGATAAAGAAATTAAAACCAGTGCACGAAAAGACAAACAAAACTACTTACATAACCTGGCCACTGAAGCCGAAATAGCTGCCAAAACCGGAAACAGCAAAACTGTTTACCACATCACGAAACAGCTATGTAAACATTCACATGCAGGCAATACAGCCATCAAAGACAGACAAAGTAAACTACTGACATCAGAAGAAGATACAAAAAAATGATGGGCTGATCACTTTAAAGAAATACTAAACAGACCCCAACCTGGACCAAGAATTAAACATACCCCCTTTAGATGTCCTGTGTGACACATTCTCAATGAAAGAAATAAAAACCGCCATAAAAAACTGAGAAAGAACAAAGCTGCCGGGGACGACTAGATCTCCAGAGAAATGCTTAAAGCAGCCGATGAAAACACACTACAACACCTGCTACATCTGTGCAATGAAGCATGGATAAACGAATCCCCACCAAAGGAATGGAGAGAAGGTATTTTTTTAAACTGCCTAAAAAAGGGGATTTATCTATCTGACTGCAATAACTGGCGTGGTATCACCCTGCTATCAATTCCAGGAAAACTCTTTTGCAGTTTGCTGATAGAAAGGCTCAGAAAATCATTGGATGTCAAACTTAGAGAACAGGCAGGGTTCAGACCGGTCCTGTGTGGACCATACACTGGGAACTATCATAGAGGAATCAACAGAATTTCAGTCCCATCTCATCAACAACTTCGTGGACTTCCAAAAAGCCTTTGGCAGCCTCCACCAACCCATACTGTGGAAACTTCTTACAATCTATGGCTTTCCTCCCAAATATGTAAACATAACAAAAGCCTTCTATGATGATTCACGTTGCTGTGTAAGAACAGAATCTGGCAACTCTGATTGGTTCCCGGTGGAAACAGGTGCAAAACAAGTTTGTGTCATGTCACTACTGCTATTTGGGCTAGCAGTTGATTGGGTAATGCGCAGATGCACCCATGATACATCCCTGGGCATCAAATGGATTGGCAACAAATCACTGGAAGACCTAGACTTCACAGACGATATAGCCTCAGTGTTGGGTCTGGAGCTACAACAAACAAACAAAAGCCTGTTTAAAAAAAGACTCATCTCCACCAAGTGCTTCCTGGAAGGCTCCATGTCACAACAGCCTGGTACATAAGTTTGGACTGATGTAATCTCAGTCAGAAGACCCAAAGACACACTAAGAAGAGTTATCACTAAGGCGTGTTCAACAATGCTCATCAGAAACACCAAAGATCTAAAGCAAGTAGCAAGAAATCACCAGGCATTAAGAGCTTTGTCCTCCGCCCTATGCACCGCCTTTGGCCCAAGAGAATCAACTAACATTGTTGGGACTAACCTCAGTGTTAGGTCTGGAGTTAGGACTAGCTTCAGTGTTGGATCTGACATTAGGACTAGCCTTAGTAATGGGTCTGGAGCTAGCCTCAGTGTTGAGTCTAAAGTTAGGACTAGCCTCAGCATTTTGGTCTAAAGTTATAATTAGCCTCAGTGTTGGGTCTAAAGTTAGAATTTGCCCAGTGTTGGGTCTAAAGTTAAAATTTGCCCCAGTGTTGGGTCTAAAGTTAGGACTAGCCTCAGCATTGGGTCTAAAGTTAGAATTAGCCTCAGTGTTGGGTCTGGAGCTAGAGCAAACAAACAAAAACCTGTTTAAAAAAAAAAGACTATCTCATCTCCACCAAGTGCTTCCTGGAAGGTTCCATGTCACAACAGCCTGGTACATAAGTTTGGACTGATGTAATCTCAGTCACTGCAGGGTGGAATTTATTGAGAGGTGTGACGTAACAGCTATGCTTGAGGCAGCATTGATAAACTGTAATATGGGAGTAACTGTAATAGTCTGCTCTCAGCATCACTGTCCCCAAGAACACCAGCATTATCTTCTTTGAGATGAAGAGAAAAACACTTCATGTTATGACATTCACAAAGAACATTACTAGCATCTTCACTGGCCAGAAGAATAAAACACTTCATGCTACAGCATTCAAAAGAGAACTATGAATTCTGTATATTTCTTTATTTTTAAATTCACAGAAGCTTAATTAAATACTTTCTTGAAAATCTCCAGAAATGTTTTTGTCTTTGTGTTGATACAGAATGATCATCAGGCGGAACAGCTTCTGGGACAAACTGTTGTTTAGAAAGATCCAGAACAAGCTCGGAGGAAGAGTTCGTCTAGCAATCAGTGGGTCAGCTCCTTTGTCACCTGATGTCATGCAGTTCCTGAAATGTGCACTTGGCTGCCCTGTATGATTTGATTTTACTATAAGTATTTATCTTAGTAGTGATAACTTCCGTTGAAAATAGTATATTTATGTTTGGAATGAATGCATTTGTAGCAGTGAGCACATGAGCTGTCTAACCCTGACCTCTATGAGTTTTGCTTGTAAAATTGCAAGAAAAGACAGTTTATGGAAATGTTATTGGAGAAAAAAGTAGATTATAGAACTTTTATGTGAGAAAAGACAGGTTAAGACACAGAACTGGTAAGAAAAAAAAGACAGTTATAGAATTGTTATGGGAAAAAAGACAGGTTATAGAACTTGTATGGGAGACAAAAACAGACTGTGGTATGAAACTGTTACACTGTTACAGGAATAAAAGTGAGTCATAAGACAGAAATGTTATAAGAGAAGACACCTTATAGGACAAAATGTAGAAGGGTTATCATCACTGCATACAGGATAATTCCATAGAAACCCCATGACCTTCTGTGAAGGAGGATTTGATAAAATACAAAGTAAAAGCTCCATAGAATCACCAAGAACCCTAATGTATGGCAGATGATGAGTGGGATTCAGTCTAAAACTCTATATAAAAAAGAGTAAAATAAATCAGTGATTTGATCTGAAGTATTAGGACAATCTAAGGACAAATAATAAAAGGTAAAGGTAACCCTGTCATGCCTTAGAGGCACATAGGGATATGGTGTTAGTGCCTATTTTCCTTGACCTGTCAGCACACTAGAGGGTGTTATGGTCAGCATCACGCCTGGCGGCCTTTCCTTCCCCAACTCCAGAAGAAGCTGGGTGACTGGGGTGCCTCTGGCCAGATTCGAAACCCCGACCTTTGCCATGAGAGACCAGTGCACTAACCACTTTTCCACTCAGACAAGGACAAATAATGCTATCTCTTATATGCATTTCCTGAAACTGTATATATTTACAGTGTGGCACAATGAGCGTTGGAAGCTAGACTTGAACCACATGGTTTGAACTCAAAATTCAGTTATATTAACCCTTCCTTTCTCTACAGTTATATTCCATATTCCCCCCCCCCTACTAAGTTCTCATCTACTCTTTCCTGACCCACAGCTCATTTTCCAGGGCCTTCGCTGCTCTGTATTACATGCCCTCTACCCCAACCACATTCATCTATTCCACCCACCACTTTCTCAGCTTGACAATCATTGTACCACTCTCTGCTTTCTCAGCTTGACAATCATTGTACCACTCTGTCAGCTTTCTCAGCTTGACAATCATTGTACCATTCTCTCTGCTTTCTCAGCTTGACAATCAGTGTACCACTCTCTCTGCTTTCTCAGCTTGACAATCATTGTACAACTCTGTCTGCTTTCTCAGATTGACAATCATTGTACCACTCTCTCTGCTTTCTCAGCTTGACAATCATTGTACCACTCTCTCTGCTTTCCCTTTTCCCCACTCCTTGTTATTACCATCCAGTCGACTGGCACCACCCCTCATAAATCTTCATTCACAATAATTCACCACTTACTCTCAGATGCAGCTACTTGCAAGTTACATCTAAGTGCTTTCTTTTTTTTCTGTTTTTTTCCATTCTTTTTTGCTGCATACCATTCACACATCATTCATCTTACATTCTTCCTGTGCCATTAAATGTCACATAGGGCTCACATAGCTGTTTGCCAAGTTTTCCTGTTCTCAGCGAGTCTTCCAACTTCATCAAGGGATGTTATGCCCACTAAACTGGCTTCTCTTAACAATGTCCTCTTTAGAGTTTCACACGGTCGACCTCTTTTTCTGCGGTCTGTTGTGCTCCACTTGATAGCTTGTTTTGGTATTCTCTGATTGTTTTTTCTAATCTCATTGCCTACATATGTCCATCTTCTTTTTCTGATCACCCATGAGACAGGTTGTTGTTTGTTCATCTGTCTTATCTCTGCGTTGTTCTTGAATTCGTTCCACTTTATACCAAGTATTTTCTGTAGGCATTTGTTTTCAAAAGAGTCTAATTTCTTGTCTATTTCTTTGGTTGATTTCCAGCTTTTGCATGCAAATGAGGGTGGATATCACTTTTGAATTGAATAACCTTAACTTGGTTTTTGTGCTTATAACTTTTGAATTCCATATGTTCTCAAGATTTTTGAAGGACAATGCTGCTTTTGCAGTTCTGATTCTAATTCCCTTCCTGGTGTCACCATCCTGGTCTATGTAGCTGCCAAGGTATGCAAATTGGTTTACTTCATCAACAGCTATTTCTTCTATGTATGTTTTTCCTTCTTGATTAATGAGAAGTTTCCTTCTTTTTGTTTACACATCATTGATGTGAGTTTATATTTTTCTCTGTGTTTCCTATCTCTTTCTCTTGTATGTTTTTGTGTGATTAAGGTGTAAACTGAAATGTTACAACTGTGTGCTCATTAATTAAAAAGCTGTTTCTACTTTTGTTTTAAGCAGTCTAAGCATTCTGTTGTCTCAGCTTTACTGCAGTGGCTTTGTATATATTTATATATACAGTACTTATACTCAAACACTGTTCCAGAGTGTGTTTACTATGCATGCTGTAAACACATGAATTAAGTTACTGTCTACAATGTTACTCATAGATTCGCTTTGTGTAATGTGTAAATTATTCCACGTAATTTTATGAGCATAGTATCTGACACAATACTTCAATTATTATTTATAAAATAATTCTTTTAAGCATGTCATGAGAAGATGGTTGTATATAAATTCATTAGAAAACGTAAAAGGAAAATGAATAATACGAAGAGAACTTAATGGACCTGATAAATGACACCGGAAATAAAAGGCAACTGATCAAATCAGAAATATGAAGGACTTCAGAGAGTTGAGAAAATGGGTGCCAGTTGACATAGGATGTTAGAACTGAAAATTCTTGATGATTTTACCGACAGTTAACTAATGTGAGTAATAAAATATTCCTTGCAGTGTAAGTTATAACATAATTTTTTTGCCGTGTGTTACTGATTGGTTAATGTACTTCATAAGTTATTGTTTGTTTATGTTGCAAGGTTTTGGAAGGTTATGGCCAGACAGAGGCAGTGGCTGGCGTAAATTTGAATATTGTTGGAGACCCAAGTGTAGGTATGTTTGTTTGAGGTCCTTCAGAATGTTGTAGGAAAACCAAGTGTAGGTATGTTTGTTTGAGGTCCTTTAGAATGTTGTAGGAAAACCAAGTGTAGGTATGTTTGTTTGAGGTCCTTCAGAATGTTGTAGGAAAACCAAGTGTGGGGTATGTTTGTTTGAGGTCCTTTAGAATGTTGTAGGAAAACCAAGTATGGGGTATGTTTGTTTGAGGTCCTTTAGAATGTTGTAGGAAAACCAAGTGTGGGGTATGTTTGTTTGAGGTCCTTTAGAATGTTGTAGGAAAACCAAGTGTGGGTATGTTTGTTTGAGGTCCTTTAAAATATTGTAGGAAAACCAAGTGTGGGTATGTTTGTTTGAGGTCCTTTAGAATGTTGTAGGAAAACCAAGTGTGGGGTATGTTTGTTTGAGGTCCTTCAGAATATTGTAGGAAAACCAAGTGTGGGGTATGTTTGTTTGAGGTCCTTCAGAATGTTGTAGGAAAACCAAGTGTGGGGTATGTTTGTTTGAGGTCCTTTAGAATGTTGTAGGAAAACCAAGTGTGGGTATGTTTGTTTGAGGTCCTTTAGAATATTATTCTTGTCTCAAATGTTGTGAAACTACTCTGCACAGTGACATATCTACAGATGTTCTCGGTGAAAGATAATGAACGCAACAAGCTGTCACAGTGACAAAGAACGAGTGAACGAATGAGTGAATGAACAGACTTTATTTTCAAAGAGTTAAGAATTGGGCATGCAGGCCCGTCTACCATTCTGCCCTTCATCATACAGCTTTTTTTTTCAGTCAACAGATATTCAGTATTTGTTACTGATATACATGAAAAAACAAAAAAATGAATAAGTAAATAATTATTAAGTGCTTTCCATACACTCCACATTCTGCTTTATGTAACTGCATGAAATAAACTTAATTACATTCTCACATTCATTATAAACTAACAGATTTATAGAACAGCAGTATAATAGATACAACAATCAAGCCATACTATAGATGAAACTAATTTAGACTGACAGTACATGCAGCTATACTTTTCATAAAGCATATACATACAGATGTGTATATTCACACACACGTACACCACATATATACAAATACATCCACACATGTATATATACACACACATTCACATGTATACCCATAAAGACATGTGCATACACAGACATACATATATACACACATGCAACTCTCTCTCTCACTGAACCTTAAGTGCCCAGGGCACATGGGGCTTCTGCAAGGGTTTTTCCACAAATGCCTGTCCTTTGCTTTTTTTTTCTGCTCTTGCCAAGGTGAGCCCTCTATTGCTCAACATCCTCTCTGTTCTTCTTCTCCATGTCTCCTTTGGTCCTTACTTGTTCCTCTGTGGTGTCCATCTTAGTGCTATTTTTTAGTAGTGAGTATACGAAGATAAAAATCGGGATACACATCCATGCATACTAATATATGTATATACTAGGAAAAAAGTAGGAATAGCTTTATTACTTAACGACCACAAAGTTGTGACATTTTAGCAGTAATTCATGTGTTGTTGTATACTTATATACTAATTATTGTATGTTACATACCAATATATATGTATAAACATACACACATGCACATATACATACTCATGCACACACACACATACTTACCTAAACCTATTCATACATGTATATAAAGTATGCAGAAACACAAATACATATTAGGGAGGTGTATTGTCCATCTCAAATGATAAAGTTTGAAGTTATAAGAATGAATATTAGTTATAAGTTTTACATAAGTTAGTAGGGGTTATCAGATGGGTTATCTTGGTGATGACAACAAAAAAAACTATGATGATGATAGTCGCAGATTATCATGGTGATGAAGATAGCAGGCCATTATAGTGATGAAGATAGCAAGCCATTATAGTGATGAAGATAGCAAGCCGTTATAGTGATGAAGTTAGCAAGCCATTATAGTGATGAAGATAGCAAGCCATTATAGTGATGAAGATAGCAAGCTGTTATAGTGATGAAGATAGCAAGCCATTATAGTGATGAAGATAGCAAGCCATTATAGTGATGAAGATAGCAAGCCATTATAGTGATGGAGGTAGCAAGCCATTATAGTGATGAAGATAGCAAGCCATTATAGTGATGAAGATAGCAAGCCATTATAGTGATGGAGGTAGCAAGCCATTATAGTGATGAAGGTAGCAAACTGTTATAGCGATGAAGATAGCAAGCCATTATGGTGATGAAGATAGCAAGCCATTATAGTGATGAAGGTAGCAAGCCATTATAGTGATGAAGATAGCAAGCCATTATAGTGATGGAGGTAGCAAGCCATTATAGTGATGAAGGTAGCAAACTGTTATAGCGATGAAGATAGCAAGCCATTATGGTGATGAAGATAGCAAGCCATTATAGTGATGAAGGTAGCAAACTGTTATAGCGATGAAGATAGCAAGCCATTATGGTGATGAAGATAGCAAGCCATTATAGTGATGAAGGTAGCAAGCTGTTATAGTGATTAAGATAGCAAGCCATTATAGTGGTGAAGGCAGGAAGCTGTTATAGTGATTAAGATAGCAAGCCATTATGGTGATGAAGATAGCAAGCCATTATAGTAATGAAGATAGCAAGCTGTTATAGTGGTGAAGGTAGCAAGTCATTATAGTGATGAAGATAGCAAGCTGTTATAGTGATGAAGGTAGCAAGTCATTATAGTGATGAAGGTAGCAAGTCATTATAGTGATGAAGGTAGCAAGTCATTATAGTGATGAAGATAAGAAACTGTCAAGGTGAACAAGCAAACAAATTTTATTTTCAAAACCTGGAGAACTGGGCACACATGTCCATCTAAAATTCTACCCTTCATCAATATTTTAGCACAATGCCTTTATCAGGGAGCACAGAATTGGAAAAAACCCTACAAAGGAATGTCAAAAAACTCACAGAATCACAAATAGGAATGAGTTTAGTCATCACCACACACATTGTTTCTTTTAAAAAAATATATAATTTTGAAATAAAAGATAATTTATTTACTCATGAAGATAATCTTCTGTGCCACCAGGTAGTGTTGGCCCACCTGTTCCTGGCTGCCACATCAAGCTTGCAGACATTCCTGAGATGAACTACTATGCCAGGGACAATATTGGAGAAGTATGCAGCAGAGTTCAGTGATTTAAATCACCATCATCACCATCAATCATTGTCATCATCATCAATCATCATCACCATCATCATCATCATCACTATCAATCATCATCATCATCATCATCATCATCATCAGTCATCATCATAATCACCACCATCAATCATCATCATCATTAATCATCATTACCATCAATCATCATCATCATCATCACCATCATCAATCATCATCATCATCATCATCATCAATCATCATCATCACCATCAATCATCATCATCATCACTATCAGTCATCATCATCAATCATCATCATCATCAAATGCTGTGTATATTAGTGTGGCAAACCATTCTTCTTCACAGCTCTCTTGAATGCTTGTATCATCTCAGCTGGTTGCTTGTCTGCTTGTTACAAAATAAAACAAAATTGTGCTTTCTAACTTAATGTGACAGTTTAGATTTCAGATGGTAAATTTTAGGTTTTAGATGTTTTAACTATTTCATTTTAAATACAAAAATTTAGAAGCCATTGAGATGGTGGTTTTATAGAGCAATACAATACAGGGTGCCACTGAACCAACTGACATATCTGAAAAATCATTAAAACCAACTATATCAAACAGAACACGCCATTTATTATCAAATACTGACAAACCAACGAGGGCTATTCACAAAGTTCTGTAACTGGATTTTTTTTCCCTTGGTTTCTTTAATTACTGGAGCATGACTAAAAAGAAACCACTCTCTGTCCAACATGCCTGTATTCCCAGACTTTTATCCAATTTTTGCTGTGTACAGTTCAAGTTCACAGTCAGAAGCAGAACAGATGTAAGCTTGTTGCTAACAAACAGTACAATATATCCACATTTATTACTGTAGTAAATTTTTAATTTTCTTTATTTCTGTGTAGCAAATATTACCTCTCTTTATATTTGTAAAAAGATGAAAAGTGTGACATTGATGCCTCATAACTTTTAATGAATCTTGTTTCAACTCTTTTTTTTTCATTCAAGTTTCTTGTTAACAAACAGTTCTGTGTATGCTTGTTAAAAAACAGGTGTGTGCCAAAGGTGCTACACTGCTTCAAGGTTACTACAAACAGCCTGACAGAACAGCAGAAGCTATTGATAAAGATGGCTGGCTTCACACAGGAGATGTTGGCATCTGGTTGCCTGTATGTTATCTCTAATTGTTAGTATTAAGTAAAGTCACAAACTGTAGTTGACTTTTTAAAATGTATAAATGAGTGTGAATCATGTGATAAGCTGCCAACAAATAAATTGAATTGCACAAGAGTCGGTGATAGGGTAGAAAGACATGCAGAGCTATATAATGTGGCGTAATTATAACAGAAGGTGACAAAAACAGTTTTTTCACGATTGCTTGTATACTGCAGTTTATCAGTTTTCAAGTTTTTGTTTTTTTTTAAGCCTGTATGATCCTCTTGGTTTAAATTATAAAAGAAACCAGATGTACCAAAAAAAAAAAACAAAAGAAAATATTCATTTATAATTATTTGGCAGGAGGGGGGGGGGGAATAAAAACAAATCAGAGAAAAGAAAGCAAAAAACATTCAGGAAAGATATAGGAGTGACCAAACTTGGAAGGAAGCATAGCTTGGAAAAAAAAATAATTGTAGATCTTTCAATACAGCAAAGACAAATAATCAACTTAACTCTTTCTGTGCCGCTGGGAAAAACTGAGTTGGGTACCAAGAAAAAATGTGTGGGTGTTTAGATAATTTAGGGGTATCATTGAAAAAGTTAAGTTAAAATATTATTTCCATGTTTAAAAAATACTAAATATACATTTAAAAAAAGGTAAATAAATGAAGTTTCCAGAAATGTATAGCTTTTTTAGGAAAAAATAACTAGTGAGAAAATTAGACAAAATATTTAGCCCTCTTCCCCCCAAAAAATCTCACTAAACTAATGGTTGTCTACTTACTAAGAGCTGTAAATATCCACTTGTTACACACAATTTGAAGATAAAATGAATGAAACTAGCAAGAAAAGATAAAAGAAGCAGAACAACGTTTGGTTTTATTCAGTTTGAGAACAATCTCCTTGAAGACTGGGGTGGTCCTGAAAAGGACCTGGTTATGATGCAGAGAATCACAATGGTCAGATTCTGATTTATCCTCAGTAATGACACTTTTCCTACCAAATACTGTCATAAACATCTCTCTACAAACTAATGCACTCTTTTTAACTGGTCTAGAGCTACATGGGGTACATTCAGTACATTCTGCCATGTCGGAGGGCGTGTCCAACATTCAAATTACTTATAAAAAATTGCACAAAATTCAACAGATAGCTTCACAAAATGTCAGCTCCGTGTGCCCACGCTGAGTAAAAAGGAAGAAGGTTATTTCTGACATGCGCAGTTATCTCAGAGCAAAAGGTGGATTGGAGTGATTTTGATAATTAAAATGATCGCTATACTGACCCTATGTACAAATCGGAAAACCGGACAGTTTGCTACAGCGACCCAAGGCTCCGAAAGAGTTAATATGTTGTATAAGTTTCAACAAATGTGTGAACAAATACACAGCCACTAACATGAAACTTGTGAAAAGTAATTTGAACATAAAACATGACAGTAAAACAACAGCATCAACTTCTAGAAAAAGAAAAGAAAGATGTGTAGGAACTGGTTAAGGATGTGCAATTAAAAAATGGTAAGCAACCATCTTTAAGGTAGGAGTAAATGCAACAAAGAGGTTCAATGAATGAAGAAGAAACGTCCTGAAACAATATCTGAAATATGAATCAGTGGAAGGAAAAGAAATAAAATTCAGCTCAGTGGTCAACATTTTTTACGAACATCAATAAATGTGAGTATATGTGTTCATGTATACTGCATTGTTCATGTATACTGCAACGTAGGAAAGACAAAGTTAATGAAGCAAAATGTGAACAACAGAAATGTACTCAGAGTAGATAACAAGTTAGTGGAGGAGGTCAACGAATTTGTATACCTTGGCAGCAGAGTAGTAGAAAATGGAGACAGCACAGAGGACATCAACAGCAGACTTACTAGAGCAAACCAGGCTTTTGCAATGCTGCAGACTATATGGAAATAAAAAAAAACTAAGCATAAATATGAAAATCAGGATATTTAAGAGTAATGTTCTAAGTGTACTACTCTATGGAAGTGAATGCTGGAAAATCACCAAAACCATAGAAAACAAGTTGAATTCTTTCCAGACTAAATGTTTACGAAGAATTAGACAAATATTTTGGCCAAACACCATAAGAAATAACATCTTATTAGCAGAAATGCAGATGAAACCACTGACAACAATTATTGAGGAAAGATGCTGGCGATGGTTGGGACATGTGCTCCGAATGACTGACAACTCACTACCAAAAATAGCACTAAGATGGACACCACAGGGGAACAGAAGTAAGGGTAGACCAAAAGAGACATGGAGAAGAACAACAGAAAGGATGTTGAGCAATAGAGGGCTCACCTGGGCAAGAGCAGAAAAAAAGGCGAAGGACAGGCATTTGTGGAAAACCCTTGCTGAAGCCCCATGTGCCCTGGGCACTTAAGGTTCAGAGAGAGAGAGAGAGAGAGAGAGAGAGGGATACTGCATTGTCAGAATAAAACAGTTACACCAAAAAAATGTTTTCTTGCAACTTAAAATTTCATTTTTCTTCTTTATTTCTTCTGTAGAATGGAACACTCAAGATTGTTGATCGTATAAAACATATATTCAAGTTATCACAGGTAAAGTTATTGTCTGATGCAAGTACTTCTGCAATGATTAAGTTTGAATTCCTCTGCAGCATACATGTATGTTGACCACTAGTAAGACAAAATGGAAGTAAAGTTTACAGATTAATTTTGGCATATTATCTGTGTACTTCATGTTGTAGATAGAAAGTTGCCAAGAATCCAGTATTTTCAGGATATGAGAATTAGGGCAGATTTATTCATCCAGTTTTCATGGGGATTTGAGTTAACATTCACTGCCATAATGAATTTTATGTATGTTTTGTGTATTACATACAAATCACATGATAACAATTCTTCTGTTTGCCAGGGTGAATATGTTGCCCCTGAAAAGATTGAAAATGTTTACAGGGCCAGCCCTTACATTGCCCAGTGTTTTGTAGATGGAAACAGTCTGAAGGTAACAGCACTTTGCCTGTTTTTTTGCACACATTCTGAACATGGAAACTTGTGTACATATTTCAAGAATCTAATGTCACCACAGAAAACCACTAAAATATATGAATCAGATAGTATATATCATTATAATGGACAAATCTGCAGAAATAATTATTCACTTTTCTAAATCTTGATATGAAATATGACACCTTAGGCATCTTAGCTCGATATTGGTCTTTATAAGTTACCAATATCATGTGACCTTTGACATTTCCACACAAGTGGCTTCCCTTTGGAAGTGAAGTACAGACTTTCCATGAGTGATCAAAATCTGCAGACCTTCACAATCATCCTTGTGGATGCTGAATACAAACCTCAGTAAATATACTTCACTATTGTCCAGATTTTTTCAGAACTGCAAATCCAGACCTTGTCAAGGATAAAAAGATTTGAAATTAAAGCTTTTGGTAAAGGGGAGAGGGCTGCTGTGAAAATCTGAAGAAAGATTTGCACTTCATTCAAGTATCAAGGCTCCATCCAGATTTAGCATTTACTTATGAAAGGAGTCTGCCATGTGTTCTGTGGTTGAGCTGATAAAACAAAATTCTGTGCTCTCCAGTCATGCATTATGGCCATTGTTGTACCAGATGCCTTGTACCTCATGAAATGGGCACCTAGCCACGGGTTTCCTGCAGATTTGGAGACATTTTGTAGAAGAAAGGTAACCCACAAAAGCTTTTGTCTTTTGTTTTTTTTTCCAATTTCACATTTAACTGTTTAATCTAAACAAGATTAACATTTTATCTTCTCTTGTTAATGCTGTATATTTTTTTCAAATAATTCTTTATATTGTGTATATAAGATATCGTAATTTACTAAAGGATTGTTGAATTGATTTTCTCATTAGGGAAGAATTAACTTATTACATTCTGTGCCAAGATGTGTTTGTGGCTTCGGTATTTCTGTTGAAAAAAACCTATCCTGTCCTTTACCACTTGGCTAACTCATTAAAAATATTTTTCTTCAGTTTCACTCTTTGTCTTTTGCCATTGTGTTTTAAAATTATTTTTCTTGTTTTCTAAACATTGGCTCCTCATAACCTGTCCAAAGAATTTTTATTGGTTTTCTTTTTTTTCATTATCATCCAGATTATTTTACACATCTTCTCTGAAGACCATATTTGTTTTTCCAATCATCAAGGATATATGTTTCATGTTTTTCCAGTCATCCAGTATATTTGTTTCATGGTTTTGCAGTCACCTAGGATATATGTTTCATGTTTTTCCAGTCATCAAGGATATATGTTTCATGTTTTTCCAATCATCAAGGATATGTTTCATGTTTTTCCAATCATCAGGGATATGTTTCATGTTCTTCCAGTCATCCAGTATATTTGTTTCATGGTTTTCCAGTCACCTAGGATATATGTTTCATGTTTTTCCAGTCATCCAATATATATTGCATGCTTTTCCAGTCATCCACAATATATGTTTCATGTTTTTTTTCAAAACCATATCTCTGGAACTTCCAGTTTTTGATTCATCTGTTGATTAATTATCTGAGATGTACAAACATAACAGTAATACAGGCTCTACCAAAACTCTCTAATGCTCACTGTTCCTTGGTGTTAATGACATACTCTTATTTGTTACTATCTTCTTCATGCCGTAAAAGAAGCTTATATCACTGTCTTGAAATTACTAATAGTATGACCAGTTTTTATTTATATAATACTAAATTTGGTTGGTGAAGGAGCTGGCTGTAAGAATGGCAAGTCAGACTACAAAAACCATTACTTTAATGGTAACATCAGCTTTGCACGAAGAAAAGTATTTAAGTGTAGCCAAAATAAAATCATAATGTCGGAGTAAAATCTTTTCACAAATTGATTTTAATAAAGGCTATTCAAGTGTATTATCTCAGAATTTAATGCAAGAAAATAATAATAATAATAATGTTTGAGGTCTTTTAGAATGTTAAAGAAACATTGTTTAGAATATGCATTTTTGTTATTAAAACATACACTTGAGTAAAATGAGTTTCCAAAGAGACGAGATATGCGTAAATTACGCAGTAAGAAACTCTCCAGCTAATGCCGTCTGGTGGTTTTTTTGCATCAACCAAAGAGAAAAGAGAGGAAAGTCTTGCAAATTAAACAAAAAAAAAAAAAAACAACCCAAAAACTTGCGACAAAAAGAAACCACAGGGATAAGAGTTTTATTTAATTAGTTCATTTGTTTGCAGAAATCTGTTCAGCAAAAACAATGATGATGATGATGATAGCGATGATGAACATGATAAAGTGTTTTAAAAACATTCAGTTAATGAAAAAAATTTTCATTTATTTTTCACAGGACTGTCATGACCTAGTTCTTAATGACATGCTAGAGTATGGAAAACATGCTGGCCTGAAAGGATTTGAGCAGGTAAGAAAGTATTTCAATGGAATAGCATGGGGCTTAATAACATTTTGGTTTCAGAAAATACATTTACTTGATTTTTTGTTTCTTGCATCACCACATATGCAGGCCAGCATAAAGTCACTATTTCCATTTCCAAACATATTTGGAATTCATCATCTTCATCATCATGTGCTGTGCAGGTGGGCACTGACAGCCAAGCTTCTTTACAAATCCTGATCCTTGGTATTTTCCAGCAGCTCAATTGCCCAAAATGAATTCAAGGACATTTCTCATTATATTCTGCTCAATCTTAACTGCACAGAAACCCACAAGGCAAGATTTGTTTTTTTTCTTCTTATGTTAATGAATCTTGCATTTATTTAACATAGATTTTTTTTCTTTCTCTCATGATTTATCATTTCTTCATTTCCATGAGCACTGTCAGTACTCACTGACATCTTCCCACTTCATTTATTTTATACATGTTGTTGATGTTGCTGTCATTCTGTCTCTTTGGAACTGCAAGCATGTTCTTTGCAGCTGATGCAGTGAAGATGTTGATATACATCATGTCAAATTGGGAGTGGGTTATAGCTGCTATTTTTCTGGACCCTCGCCGCAGATAATAAAACTGTTTCACACAAACATTTAATTCCAAGTATCTGTAAAGTGTGTTTCATTTA
The DNA here is from genome assembly GCA_009760885.1 of Achatina immaculata. NCBI lineage: Eukaryota > Metazoa > Mollusca > Gastropoda > Stylommatophora > Achatinidae > Lissachatina > Lissachatina immaculata. The sequence goes on along the minus strand of CM019719.1, from coordinate 66,997,099 downwards.
AATAAAGAAGTACAAAGTACAAAATGTGGCACTGACAAAACCAGTATTCGGGAAAGTACTTCCTGCAAGGTGAAGGACAGGTACAATTGTACCAGTTTTAAAAAATCCTTTCACAGTCACAGTTTATCAACCCTGACAAGCAGTCACTTATGAGTCTGACAGCTACATCAGATTAGAGTCTTCATCCCACATTTATTTTAAACATAAAGCACCATTATCTGGGCAGTACACATGAATGTATGTAACAGTTCATTTTGTCTTAGAAGACAGTTAATAAGAGATTTCTGTCAGTTATGAAGCTTGTCATGCTTTGTTTTGCTGAACAACTTTCCTCATCGTTGACTCTACCAGTGTAATTCATCCTTGCAGTTTTATTTATTTTACTACCTTCCAACAGGTGAGAGACATCATTCTGGAGCCAAAACTGTTTTCTGTTGAAAGTGATCTACTCACACCAACACTTAAAAACAAGAGACCTGCCCTGCGATCATTTTTCAAGGACAAAATTAACTCTCTGTACGAGAAACATGGTTTGTGAGGCAAGCTGCTTACAGATCAGATCAGATCAGATTTTTTTCTGTATCTTCACACAAGATTTAGAAACAGTTTTTTAATGCAATTTTTTTTAGAAATAAGCAGATATAAGCTTAAATGGAACAGAAACTAGAACTGACAGTTTTGTGTGCTGGAGAAAGTTGTAATACATATCCTAGATGGTCAGAAACAGTTGAAGGTAGTCTCAGAGCAGTTGCAGGACAATTAAATAGCTAATTAATGAGGGAAAGGCAATCAGAAGTCTTTGTATGTTTCATGAGAAGGCAGAGAAAGTGATAATAATTGGATGTGGTCATGTGAAGACAGAAATTAGAGAATCTGACAGTCACTAGATGTGCCATGAGATAAAGTGATAATCACTAGATGCGCCATGAGGTAAAGTGATAATCACTGGATGTGCCATGAGGTAAAGTGATAATCACTGGATGTGCCATGAGATAAAGTGATAATCACTGGATGTGCCATGAGATAAAGTGATAATCACTGGATGTGCCATGAGATAAAGTGATAATCACTGGATGTGCCATGAGATAAAGTGATAATCACTGGATGTGCCATGAGAAGATAGAAGTTGGAGAACCTGATAGTCATGAGCAGACAGAAGGTGGAGAACATGATAGTCATGAGAAGACAGAAATTAGAGAAAGTGGCAATCACAGAAAACTCTAGGAGAAAAGAAAAAAGGAGACAGGAAAAATATATCTGAATGGACTGACCAAGTGGTACAGGAAAAAAAAAAGGCAGCTGATATTTATATTCCACAGAATTCCCAGTGAATGAAGAGATAGATGCATGCACTCGCATGAGAGAGTCACTCGGGCAAGAGCAGGAAGAAAGTCAAAGGACAGGTGTTTGTTGAAAACCTTCACGGAAGTCCCATGTGCCTAATGTTCAGAGAGAGAGAGAGAGAGGGAGAGAGAGAGAGAGAGAGAGAGAGAGAGAGAGGGAGAGAGAGAGAGAGAGAGAGGTTTTCAAGATTTTGTTATAAATATATCTCAATCTCCTGAATCTGAAAATTATATTTAATCAAAACCATAATCCAGGGTTTCTAGAGAAAAAGATTCAAAATGGTACAGCAACACTCAAAGGCTGAACCTCTGACAGAAGACTACATTAAATAGTGTGGCGGTTTTCTGATTAAGTGACAGAGCTCCGAGTTCTAAAGTGGTTCACTGTGGGCACAGTTCTGTGGTCTAAGTGGTTCACCATAGACATGAAAAAGTAAGAGAACACAGTTTTGTAGGATAGACTTCGAAAAAATTGTAGACAAAGCACTTTAGTGAGACATGAGAGAAAGAAAAATCACAAGAGAATTATCTGGGATTCAAACATGGACTCCGGTAGGACAAGCAGCTGTCTAGCCACAAGAGAACAGCATACTATCAACTTAGCCAACTAGCACCCCCCAAAAAAAGGTGTTTTCTTGATTTTGTAGTTTCCTATTTATAAATAATTATTCCTTAACACCATAGACAATAGTTCTGTGGTCTAAGTGGTTCACCATAGATTTAGTTCTATGATATAAGTGGTTCACCATAGATTTAGTTCTATGATATAAGTGGTTCACCATAGATCTAGTTCTATGATATAAGTGGTTCACCATAGATTTAGTTCTATGATATAAGTGGTTCACCAGATATACAGATGTGAGCCCTACTAAAATGTTATTCTGAAAACTAGAAAAAAAATTGTTCATTCACTTTTTGTGATAAGTTTGGTTAAAATGGTTAATGGAACAAATAGTTTTAAAATTTATTTTTGTTTCTTTAAATCTTATATCTTTCTTGTGCCATTAAACATCACATAGGGCTCACATGGTAGTTTGCCAAGATTTCCTGTTTTTGGTGAGCTTTTCAACCTCGCCAAGGGATGTTATTCCCACTAAACTGGCCTCTCTTAACAATGTCCTCTTTAGAGTTTGACGTGGTCGACCTCTTTTTCTTTGGGATTTTGTGTTCCACTTGATAGCTTGTTTTGGGATTCTCTTCTTGTTTCTTCTCAGCACATGACCGAAATATGTCCATCTTCTTCTTCTTTAAATACGAACTGAGAATTCTGTTTAGCACTTACAAACCTTCTAGTAGAAAATGTTTAGCTACAGAAAAATATTTAAAAGGGACAACCTGGCTGCATATGGACTCAGGACATCATGGAAAGTCTAAATGTATCACTGCAAGATGCTGGTCATCTTGTGCAAGACCATATTGCATTCAGGGAAGCTGTGAGAGGGACATTCTGGTAAGGACATGTCACATGCATTCACAGCCTTTAACTTGCCAGTGTGGAGTTTTGAAGTGAAATCAGAAGCACAAGTATTATGCCATTTTTTTTTTTGGCAACATTATTTGATCTATCTCTCTTCTAAGTTAATGCTTGTTTATTAGTTGACACTACATTTTTTTGTGTCATAAAAATTCTTTTTGGACAGTAAATTTCTGCACAATATTTTGTGAGAGGAATTTTCATGTATAACAACTGTATACTTCCTCCGTTTATCATGGCATGTGGCCTGGCATCTAGACCAACTGTCCTGTGGTAATTTCCGTACAAACAGCACTAACACAGCACAGTTCACCTGTGTCATAATCTCTTTCCTGTTTCCTTCTCTTAAACAAAAATTTACTAAATAAGATTTTTAGCATGTTTACCTACTGCAGAGTCGACATACTTTCCTATCATGAATCCGAGTTTTATATGATGTCGTATTTTCCTTTCAAATGCCAAACACCAGTGGGTACAGAGAAATCCCGTGTTTGTGCTTTCCATGTGGATTCACTCAATTTTTAAGAGCAGTTCTTGCAGCATGTCAAGTATCCATTTTCACTGCTAGGTCCAGCTGGCAGTCTGCAATCCACAACCTTTGGGTAAAATGACAGTTTACTACTTACTGTACCACTCTTGCTTCCATAAACCTTGTACATCTGAATCCAGATCTCTGTGTACACATTTGTAAGACAACCACTGCTAAAGCTGACTTCTAAGTGTATCTGTGTGTGTCATTCTATGTGAGTCATATGCTTATGACTTCCTGTATGCTGGAGCTAATTTATTTCTGTATGACCATTGTATCTTATGCAGGGTGTGTCGAAAAGGTCCAAGATTTCAGCTGTAAATATGTCTCATATAAAGAGCCATGTTACAAGTCAAAAAGTAACTTCAGTTTTTAGTTAAAAACATTTCCCTGCAGGCAGTAGCAACCATAGAAGTTAAAAGATCATTGTGGAAAAAAATATGCATAGTTCAACTGTGAATTTACCACAGAACAAAGTGCCTCCGAGATATGGTTTACATTCATGAAAGTCTCTACAATCATGCATTCAGAATGGAGCACAAGAAGAAGAAAGAAATAAAAAAACCAGGAAAGATCTTTGTGAAACTTCCACGTCCAGGAGAATTTAGGTACAAATTTTTCAAACAACACACAGCAGACTTTTGCACAGTAAAGTGATACAGCAGTGTGTTGCATAACTAGCCCTTGATACAACAGTAGACACAGGATTTTAGATGAGAGACAGAAAAGACATGACAAAAAAATGGTCGTAACTTGAACCATGGACTTCAGTGGAACAAGCAGCCACCTAGCCACAAGAGGACAGCACGCTATCCACTTGGCCACCTCATATTTTCAAAAGAAAGGATATTCAGTAGTCTAGTCTTTAGGGCTTATCTGAATCATGACATCCATAAAGGTGATCTGGTTTCCTTTCCATTTGTTACAATTTCTGACATGCATTAAATTTTTCTGAGTGGCGAAGTGATCAGTGCACTGGTCTCTCATGGCGAAGGTCGGGGGTTTGAATCCGGCCAGCGGCACCTCAGTCACCCAGCTGTAGAAATGGGTACCCAACTTCTTCTGGAGTTGGGGAAGGAAAAGGCAGCCAGGCGTGATACTGACCATATCACCCTCTAGTGTGCTGACAGGTCAAGGAAAATATGGGCACTAACACCATATCTCTATGTGCCTCTAAGGCATGACAGGATTACCTTTATCTTTTTTTTTATTAAATTTTTAGAAATAGTTTGTATAATAAAAATTAGCAAGCAGTGTAAACGTGCAGTTCCCACACTCCATATGTTATTGTTTTATCACAGAGACATCTGCAAGCAACTTTTTGATTTTGTGCCTCTACATTTATTTAATGTTTTTTTGTGTAATAAAGTAAGTAGTAAAGGTGTAATATTTGTGTAATATGTGACGTTAATTTCAACATATGGGGGGTGATTGATAAGTTCTCGCCATAAGGTACAACAGATTATTTGTGGACAACTTTTTTGGGTTATTTCTCAACATAGTCCCCTTGCAAGTTTATGCACTTAGTCCAGCGATCCTGGAGCATAAGGATCCCTTCTTTGTAAAAGTCAGCATCTTGTGCCAGTAGAAAGTGGTCTACAGTATGAATGACGTCATCATCTGAAGCAAATTTGTGACCACTGAGCTCCTTTTTAAGTTTGGTAAACAGGTAATAGTCCGAAGGGGCCAAATCTGGGGAATAAGGAGGATGTTCAAGAAGCTGCATTCATGAATGGTAGCCATTGCCACTGCTGACTTATGAACTGGAACATTGTCTTGTTGAAAGATGACTCCTTTCATAAATTTCCCTCAATGCTTTTCCTTAAATCTGACCCACAGTAATAGGCCCCAGTGACCATTCTGCCCTTTTGAAGATAGTCTACCAATAGCACACCTTCTGAATCCCAAAAGATGGAACCCATCACTTTGCCTACAGACAGAACTACCTTCGCTTTCTTTGGAGGTGGGGATCCATGATGTTTCCACTGCTTTGACTGTTCTTTGGTTTCTGGTTGAAAATGATGAACCAAAGTCTCATCCATAGTCACAAATTGCTGAAGAAACTTTTCAGGATCTGCAGAAAAATGGCCAAGATTGTCTCTTGACAAGTTTCAGGACCCATCGAGCAGAGACCTTTGTCATTTGAAAGTCATTGTGAATAGTGGCATGAACACGTTCCTGGGAGATGCCCAACTCAGTAAAAATGTACCGTTCAGTTATTTGTCGATCCTTCATTATCATGTCGTAGATTTTGTCGGTGGTTACCGTTCTAGGTCTTCCTGGGTGGGGATCATCTTCCAGGCTCTCCCTTCCTTTTTTGAACTGAGCTGCCCATTTCTTCCCTGTGCTGTAAGAAGGGGCACTCTCCCCTAGAGTCTCTACCATATCTTCATGGATCTCCTTCGATGATAAGCCCTTGATGTAGAGGTAGCTAATGACTGCTCAATGAGAAATTTTATCCATTTTCTAAATTTCTGCCACCCCTTTACCACTTCAGTAGTCTGTAAAAAAATTGGTTGCAGTTAATTTCTTGAACTTGGTGTTTAATCTTACATTAACCTGTCTACAAATGCACCTAATATCAGCTGTGTGTTTCAAGTATTTGTACCTTAGGCCACGAGCTTATCAGTCACCCCTCATATAATCAGAGTGATGCATGTGAGATCAGAGAGTAAGATGAATGGCAAATGAATTAGAATCTCACTGTTATGATATTACATCCATTATCCATATTTCCTTAGCTTTTTAGCAATATTTGAAATTTGTTTTAAGACCTGTTTTGTCCAGTACTAGCTGAGAACCTGACATTGTCCGGGTATTTATTTATCCCAATCACTTAAGTTCCATTCATTTCCACAACTTCTAGATGGTTCTACAAAGTTCTGTTCATTTCCATAACCTTCTAGTAGGTTCTTCATTCATTCTATTCGACTAAACTTGGACTTAATTGTCATCAGGACTGTCACCAATCAGCTTATAGACCCTGAACACTATGGATTTGACACTAATCTCGGTTAATTTGGACATTTCCCACCCTTACCCCCAAGCTGATGGAGGCTGAACTTGGACTTAAACAGCATTGGGAGTGTCACTATTCATCTCTGTGACACCGAAAACTATGGATTCGATGCTAATATCGGTTGTTTTCAATTATTTTTATGTGTGACCCGCATCCCATCCCCGCCCCAAGGCTGTCCATGCTGATGGGGGCTGATTTTGGACTTAAACAGCATCGGGAATGTTCCTATTCATCTCAGGGACCCCGAAAACTATGGATTTGATACTAATATCAGTCATTTTTGATGCTTGGTACATGCCACTCCCTTCCCACCTCAAGCCGATGGAGGCTGAATTTGGACTTAAACGGCAGAACCCCCCACAGTGCATTGTCCAGGTTATAAGTCATATGTGTGCCACGGTTGGTTGAAATTGCTCCAGGCGTTCCAGCGTGATACTCTAACATACATACAGACATGTTCATTTTTTATATATATAGATTATACACTAGAAATGTACCACATCAAAAGTTTACATTTTTTACCCAGATAATAAATATCTATTCCCTACAATGTTGGTCAACAGTTTTTCTTGAAATGTGTGAAAACTATTTATGATGTATCAAGACATCAGGCATGCTGATCTGCCAGTCGTTAAATTCTAAAAAAAAAAAAAAAACCAAAACCAAACTATTTTATAATAAAACTGAAGATTTTGGTTTTTTTTTTCTTTTCGGAAAGCTTATATTCTTTACTGTCAAGCTGGTTTTAATCATAAACATCATCAGTCAATTTTAACTCTCTATCAGGACATGTCATTCACTTGAGAAAAGATAAATTATTTGTTTCCATTTTCTGCCAAGGTCTGGGATGAAATGCACCAGTTAAAAACAGACTACATTATTCCCTTTCTTTCTGTTTTCTTTATCCCTTTTTGTGTAACTGTACACACATCTTCCCTCAATGTCATTCCACAACTTGTCTATGTTTTCTTTATCTCTTTTGTGTAACTTGACACACATCTTCCCTCAATGTCATTCCACAACTTGTCTATGTTTTCTTTATCTCTTTTGTGTAACTTGACACACACCTTCCCTCAATGTCACCCCACAACACTAAGATCAGCACAACCACCACTTCCCGTTATTAAAAAAACAAGATTCTTCCATCTTATGTAAGGTACAGAAACTTGGAGATAACTGTACAAAAAAGGGGCCTAGCTTTGCTGCTGGTCCTAGGGAGCTGCCTCATTACACTTGAGGCATGCCCATATTTTTGGCCTAAGAATTTCCTTCAGTGTTTTAGGGAGATGACTCTAATGTGTTGATTGTGTGTTGCCCGTGATCTAGCATTTAGTTGAGATTTGCAACCACTGCCCTTGGCTACATGTAATGATGCACTGAGTCATACGAAACTTGGAGATATATGCTATTAAGAGAGCTAGGCAATTTTTTTCTTTAAAATGTGAGCTTATTTCATGGCTGATTCCACTTAGATCTGATTAGTAGCAACCCATGTTTATGTCAGGGGTTGCCAACTTGTACCCAGCATCACATGAATTGTGGTATCATTATTACAAACAGTAAGAGAAGTAACTAGTAATCCTGGTTTTATAGATTATTATCACTACTTTTGTTTATGAGCTGTAGACATGAAGGTTACAAATGGTCCTGAAGAAAGGTGCCAACTACTCTTATGAAAAAAAGGTTATGTCCCTTCTGATTAACCTACTTTTTGCAATGAAGGTTGCTGACCCCTGCTGTAAGTAAGCACACAGATTAAACAAAGAAAGGGAGAAAAATTGAAACACAGTGAAAAGAAAACATAAAGAAATACAGCACATCAATTTATTACTTTGTTTATAGCAACAGACAAAAATATGGCACATCAACTCATGACTCTATTCACAGCCAAGAAATTCATCTGAACTATGTGAGTTAACTGAATCCATTAACACACATAGTTCCACTTTATACAGGACATGACAAATTGGGAAAAAAATGTCATGATTCATGAAATTAATTCCTGACTCTGGAGACAAAATTTATGACTAATTAGTTCCAGCTTTCATCGGGAGTGGACCAGTTAGCACCAGCATCAACGACAGCATCTGTGGATGTAGCCTCAGCTGACCAGTCATCCATCTGTGGGATGGACCACTCTTCATTGGCCGGAGCTGAGAAAGGGGCAGCTGGCTGGAGACCAACAGCTGGGACAGAGACTTCTGCTGCCCAGTCCCCAACTTCGGGTGCTCCTGAAAGGCCTGTATATGAGAATTTATCACAGATCATAAATTATATGAACTAATTCTCTGGCAGCAAAATTAACAACAATCCAAAATACTGAGAACCTCTGCCAGCAATACTTTTAACTTGAAGCTACATTCTTCACTTCATATACTTCAACAACATCACAGCATTTCTTCACATGAAACCCCTGACAAAATCACATCAGTCTCACTTGAATATGAAGAGTAGATGACTCATGGCCACAGCTGCAGTGCTGGAGGTGTGGTTATAGTAACTGCAGCAGTGACAGTTAGACAGGTGAGAGTTAGACAGGCCTTATTTGTCACAAGCTTCTAATCATTAAAGCAGTACCAAAGCTAACAGACTACAAGTACCTGCTCTCGGGCTCGACCAGACCAGTGAGTTTTGCTCAATAAATGATGAAAGATGGAGCAAAAAAACTGACACAAATACACAGGGCCCATCTTTCTGACACACAGGACCTCTATACAGAGCCTACTGCACACAGGGCCTCTATATAAAGCCTACTGCACACAGGGCCTCTATATAAAGCCTACTGCACACAGGGCCTCTATATAAAGCCTATTGCACACAGGGCCTCTATATAAAGCCTACTGCACAAAGGGCCTCTATATAAAGCCTATTGCACACAGGGCCTCTATATAAAGCCTATTGCACACAGGGCCTCAAGGCTAATGCGCACAGGGCCTCTATATAAAGCCTATTGCACACAGGGCCTCTATATAAAGCCTACTGCACACAGGGCCTCTATATAAAGCCTATTGCACACAGGGCCTCAAGGCTAATGCGCACATCTTACCAGTGTCTCCAGGCCAGTCTGGCTGGGTGGGTGGGATGTCCTCTTTAGCTCTCTCTAAGGCCTCTTTTTCCTCCTTCTCAACCTCCTCAGGGTCACGGTAGAAGAACAGATCTGGCATGATCTCCCAGGGGTGGTCTCGAGAGATGGTGCCCCGCAGACGGAGGACCTCGCGGGCTAAGAGCCACCACATCAGACCAATGGACTGGGCACCCTAGAAGCATGAGAGTACCCTCTGTTACAATCACATTAATAAAACTCTCTCACAGGTTCTCAAAACAGACCATCTGATTTACCACACAACAAGAATTTTCTTTCTTTCATCTGTTGTACATTTTCCAAGCTGTTTCTTGGATGATTTGTGCTGAGCAAAGATAACCGAGCCAGAGTGATCATACAGCTGTCAGGGCCAGCAAACCACAGCTGGCCAAGATTCTGTCCCACATCTTCCTTCATGCTTCATATAACAAAGTCAGCCTGGGCAATGAAGCATGGATCACTGTGGTTCCATGTGTGTGAAGTTGGAAAGGAGGCATTACACTTCTCCTGTAATTTAGCATCACTCTGGGTCAGCAGGTCTCCATAACCACATCAAGCCCTACCCACTCACCCAGACTGAACATCTGTTCCCAGGAGAACTGTAAACATCTGTTTAGCACTGCACTGTCATCTTTGCCTGAGCTGACATCAGCACTGTGTGAACAGCACCATCATCTTTGCCTGAGGTGACAACAGCACTGTGTGAACAGCACCATCATCTTTGCTTGAGGTGACAACAGCACTGTGTGAACAGCACCATCATCTTTGCCTGAGCTGACATCAGCACTGTGTTGAACAGCATCATCATCTTTGCCTGAGCTGACATCAGCACTGCGTTGAACAGCACCGTCATCTTTGCCTGAGCTGACATCAGCACTGTGTTGAACAGCACCATCATCTTTGCCTGAGCTGACATCAGCACTGTGTTGAACAGCACCGTCATCTTTGCCTGAGCTGACATCAGCACTGTGTTGAACAGCACCATCATCTTTGCCTGAGCTGACATCAGCACTGTGTTGAACAGCACCATCAACTTTGCCTGAGCTGACATCAGCACTGTGTTGAACAGCACCATCATCAATGCCAGCAAAAATTTATTTAACACAGATGCAGTTTTGTTTTTCAACATGTACAAACTCCCTGTAACTATGAGCTGTTGTTCTTGCAGCTGATGCTGAAGAGATGTTGAGGCACAGCATCGTACTGGCAGGGGAGTGGGTTATGGCGGCTACTTTTTCAGTTCCAGAGTACAGCTAAAAAGCAGGGGGTGTGCAATGCTTCTTTAGCAGACTCCACCACCATGGGGACTATGGCGATCCCTGCCCCATTAGCCAGGCTAGGCCTGTTACTGGGGGTACCACAGAGAGGTGAAACAGGGTCAGCTATGGTTCGCTAACCCTGATGCTGGCATATCAGCTATGGTTCACTAACCCTGATGCTGGCATATCAGCTATGGTTCACTAACCCTGACATATCAGCTATGGTTCACTAACCCTGACATATCAGCTATGGTTCGCTAACCCTGATGCTGGCATATCAGCTATAGTTCACTAACCCTGACATATCAGCTATGGTTCGCTAACCCTGATGCTGGCATATCAGCTATGGTTCGCTAACCCTGATGCTGGCATATCAGCTATGGTTCACTAACCCTGACATATCAGCTATAGTTCACTAACCCTGACATATCAGCTATGGTTCACTAACCCTGATGCTGGCATATCAGCTATGGTTCACTAACCCTGATGCTGGCATATCAGCTATGGTTCACTAACCCTGACATATCAGCTATGGTTCGCTAACCCTGATGCTGGCATATCAGCTATGGTTCGCTAACCCTGATGCTGGCATATCAGCTATGGTTCGCTAACCCTGACATATTAGCTATGGTTCACTAACCCTGATGCTGGCATATCAGCTATGGTTCGCTAACCCTGACATATCAGCTATGGTTCACTAAACCTGATGCTGACATATCAGCTATGGTTCACTAACCCTGACGCTGACATAATCAGCTATGGTTCACTAACCCTGACGCTGACATAATCAGCTATGGTTTGCTAAATCTGATGCTGGCATATCAGTTATGGTTCAATAACCCTGACATATCAGCTATGGGTCGCTAACCCTGACGCTGGCATACCAGCTATGGGTCGCTAAACCTGATGCTGGCATACCAGCTATGGGTCGCTAACCCTGACGCTGGCATACCAGCTATGGGTCGCTAACCCTGACGCTGGCATACCAGCTATGGGTCGCTAACCCTGACGCTGGCATACCAGCTATGGGTCGCTAACCCTGACGCTGGCATACCAGCTATGGGTCGCTAACCCTGACGCTGGCATACCAGCTATGGGTCGCTAACCCTGACGCTGGCATACCAGCTATGGGTCGCTAAACCTGACGCTGGCATACCAGCTATGGGTCGCTAACCCTGACGCTGGCATACCAGCTATGGGTCGCTAAACCTGACGCTGGCATACCAGCTATGGGTCGCTAACTCTGACGCTGGCATACCAGCTATGGGTCGCTGATTACCTTATCGGGTGTCTTCCCACCCCCTTGTTTTTCAAGGAAAATAAAAACACAGCTTGACCAAACACAAAATAGTGTCTTACTTTGTTGTTGCAAGGAACTGCAATGTCAACATGCAGAAGAGGTGAGTCCGTGTTGCAGAAGGCAACCACAGGGATGTTCACATACGATGCCTCTGTTACAGGTTGGTGGTCAATTCGTGGATCAGTCACCACCAGCAGTCGTGGTTCACGAAAAGCAGCCTAAAAATGAAGTGAAAAGAACAAAATTGTCTGCTGCCTTCGTTGTCCACTTGTACATGGTGTGTCCTGCAAGGATTCACCTTCTCACTTTTGTACTAATTGTGACCAGTCAAAAAAAATTTATGAGAAAAGTTCTTAGAGGAACAATAAGACACTGTCACTTCACTTCTCCAAAACAACACTGGCAATGTCTGTACACCTTGTACACTTATGCCAGTCAACGCTAACAGCAATATTTATGCAAAGTCTAAATCAAATTAAAAGTAGCACATTTTTAACTCAAAACCATAAATCATAGAGTAACCTCCTTCCAGCTTCTTTCTACCAAAATTTCTCATCAAAATTTATTCTAGCAGAGCAAAGAAACTAATTCAGGAGAGAAAGAGTCAAGTTTACCCTCTTTTTTCTAATGAGATCTTATCAATGACATTAAAAAAAAACCTTTCCCATGCCCCAAAATATTTTCCAGCCAACACATAACCCACAATGTTACTTTCTAATTTGTTAATCCATCTGGGGAATTGAGCAGTTTAATACTTCTAGAATTATGAAATGATACCTTTTAGTCTTCTTAGGACACATAAGTCTTGCAGTCTTTCCACCTCTTTCTGTGACGCAAGTGAAAACTGGGTAAAATTAGATTTGATAAAAAAACTTCAGATGAAGCACTCTGGATGACAAGGAGTGAGGATGCTAAAAATGACCAAGAATGGAACCTCAGACTCCAGCAGGACAGTCTAGATCTAACTGCCTGGCCATAAGTGAATGACAAGTCACGAAACATGATGGTTCTCCTATGGAAGGCTGGTGGTATATTCTCAATCACATTCTCTTACCTTTTTTCTTTTTCCCTCTCATGCCTGAAGTGCTTTGTCTAATTTTTTGAGTCTAATCCTCCTTACTTAATTGTCAGACCCTGCATACACAAACCTTTTTTCCCTACCTGCACTGGTGAAAGTCAATAACCCTTTCTTATACAAGTTTCACAGTTTAGAGTTTGACTGGGTTGTATTTGTAAGCTTTTCTCATAACATACTCAAGCCAACCTCTTGTAAACTGCAGCATGCTATGAAACATAATGCTACTGGTTGTACAGTCATTAACGACATGTATTCTCTCCCTAAAGACTGCACAAAACATGTCAGTACACAAATAAGATGTCACATTACAGAAAAGTCCCATGAACCCGGAAACACAACTGGGTTCATGCTAGTGAACAGATGTAGAAAGACCAAGCACAGAAGATAAACTTCGAACAGGCTGACAGCAAGAGTATGCTGGGACACAGAAGATAAACTTCGAACAGGCTGACAGCAAGAGTATGCTGGGACACAGAAGATAAACTTCAAACAGGCTGACAGCAAGAGTATGCTGGGACACAGAAGATAAACTTCAAACAGGCTGACAGCAAGAATATGCTGGGACACAGAAGATAAACCTCAAACAGGCTGACAGCAAGAGTATGCTGGGACACAGAAGATAAACTTCAAACAGGCTGACGCTGGCATACCAGCTATGGGTCGCTAACCCTGACGCTGGCATACCAGCTATGGGTCGCTAACCCTGACGCTGGCATACCAGCTATGGGTCGCTAACCCTGACATATCAGCTATGGTTCACTAACCCTGACATAACAGCTATGGTTCACTAACCCTGACATAACAGCTATGGTTCACTAACCCTGACATAACAGCTATGGTTCACTAACCCTGATGCTGGCATATCAGCTATGGTTCACTAACCCTGACGCTGGCATACCAGCTATGGGTCGCTAAACCTGACGCTGGCATACCAGCTATGGGTCGCTAACCCTGACGCTGGCATACCAGCTATGGGTCGCTAAACCTGACGCTGGCATATCAGCTATGGGTCGCTAACTCTGACGCTGGCATACCAGGTATGGGTCGCTGATTACCTTATCGGGTGTCTTCCCACCCCCTTGTTTTTCAAGGAAAATAAAAACACAGCTTGACCAAACACAAAATAGTGTCTTACTTTGTTGTTGCAAGGAACTGCAATGTCAACATGCAGAAGAGGTGAGTCCGTGTTGCAGAAGGCAACCACAGGGATGTTCACATACGATGCCTCTGTTACAGGTTGGTGGTCAATACGTGGATCAGTCACCACCAGCAGTCGTGGTTCACGAAAAGCAGCCTAAAAATGAAGTGAAAAGAATCAAATTGTCTGCTGCCTTCGTTGTCCACTTGTACGTGGTGTGTCCTGCAAGGATTCACCTTCTCACTTTTGTACTAATTGTGACCAGTCAAAAAACATTTATGAGAAAAGTTCTTAGAGGAACAATAAGACACTGTCACTTCACTTCTCCAAAACAACACTGGCAATGTCTGTACACCTTGTACACTTATGCCAGTCAACGCTCACAGCAATATTTATGCAAAGTCTAAATCAAATTAAAAGTAGCACATTTTTAACTCAAAACCATAAATCATAGAGTAACCTCCTTCCAGCTTCTTTCTACCAAAATTTCTCATCAAAATTTATTCTGGCAGAGCAAAGAAACTAATTCAGGAGAGAAAGAGTCAAGTTTACCCTCTTTTTTCTAATGAGATCTTATCAATGACATTAAAAAAAACAACCTTTCCCATGCCCCAAAATATTTTCCAGCCAACACATAACCCACAATGTTACTTTCTAATTTGTTAATCCATCTGGGGAATTGAGCAGTTTAATACTTCTAGAATTATGAAATGATACCTTTCAGTCTTCTTAGGACACATAAGTCTTGCAGTCTTTCCACCTCTTTCTGTGACGCAAGTGAAAACTGGGTAAAATTAGATTTGATAAAAAAACTTCAGATGAAGCACTCTGGATGACAAGGAGTGAGGACACTAAAAATGACCAAGAATGGAACCTCAGACTCCAGCAGGACAGTCTAGATCTAACTGCCTGGCCATAAGTGAATGACAATCAGTCACGAAACATAATGGTTCTCCTATGGAAGGCTGGTGGTATATTCTCAATCACATTCTCTTACCTTTTTTCTTTTTCCCTCTCATGCCTGAAGTGCTTTGTCTAATTTTTTGAGTCTAATCCTCCTTACTTAATTGTCAGACCCTGCATACACAAACCTTTTTTCCCTACCAGCGCTGGTGAAAGTCAATAACCCTTTCTTATACAAGTTTCACAGTTTAGAGTTTGACTGGGTTGTATTTGTAAGCTTTTCTCATAACATACTCAAGCCAACCTCTGTAAACTGCAGCATGCTATGAAACATAATGCTAATGGTTGTACAGTCATTAATGACATGTATTCTCTCCCTAAAGACTGCACAAAACATGTCAGTACACAAATAAGATGTCACATTACAGAAAATTCCCATGAACCCAGAAACACAACTGGGTTCATGCTAGTGAACAGATGTAGAAAAACCAAGCACAGAACATAAACTTCAAACAGCCTGACAGCAAGAATAAGCTGGGACACAGAAAACCTTGCTCCTACCTGTATCTGGTTAGTGAAGGTTCCTGGAGTGAAGCGACCAGCTACAGGAGTTGATCCAGTGGATGATGCAAACTTCAGAACTGCCCTCTGTCCATATGGACGGGCTGAGATAACACAAATGTCTGCAGGATTCTCAATGGCAGCAATTGCACGAGCAGCCAATAAAAGCTTTTCCCAGGTCTTCTTCAGGTTGATAATATAGATACCTGTTAGTATAAACTGTTCAACAACAGCTGAAGTTTATGATGATCACAGAATCAAATTTGTGACAAAATTCATCTTACATCCTTCACGTGCTGTTAAACATCACATAGAGCTCACATGGCAGTTCGGCAAATTTTCCTGTTTTTGCCAAGTTTTTTAACCTCATCAATGGATTTTATGCCTACTAATGTGGTCTCTCGTAACAATGTCCTCTTTAGAATTTCACGTAGTCAACCTCTTTTTTCTTCAGCCTGTTGTGTTCTACTTGAAAGCTTGTTTTGGGATTCTCTGGCTGTTTCTTCTCATCACATGACTGATATATGCCCATTTCCCTTTTTCTGATCACCCATGAGACAGGTTGGTATTTGCTCATCTGTCTTATATCTGTGTTGTTCTTGAACTCGTTCCACTTTATGCCGGGTATTTTCCTTAGGCATTTATTTTCAAAAGAGTCTAATTTCTTGTCTACTTCTTTATTTGTTTTTGAGCTTTCACATGCATACATTAGGGTGGATATTACTTTTCAAATGAATAATCTTAGTTTAGTTTTCGTGCTTATAACTTTTGAAAAAAAAATTCCTTGGAAGATTATTTCAGAAAACAGCAAATACAACACTGTCATTGCTGCATAAATAAAAGGAATTTTTGCTAAAATTTTAGTTTAAAATTCATACTGTAGAGCTAATAAGCATAACAAAGAACTAAAAACAATATTCATTAAGTTGTAAGGAAAAACACCAAGGAATACTCCAGGGATAAGTTGTAGGGAAAATAATGAGGAATAACTGAGTGATAAGCTGTGGGAAAACAGCAAGGAATACTGGAGGTACATAGGAATACTGGAGTGACAAGCTGTTGGGAAAACAGCACAGAGATGGCAACAGCACAGATTGATGGACAGCCCTTGGAAAGACGGACATGACTACTCTAGGTCTGGACAAACATGAAATCAAAAGACGGTAACCTGGAGATCCAGCATTTCCCGAGAAGACAGATACTTATGATGACATGAAATTAAGGATTTTAAAGATATAAACCTCATAATTAATATTGTTACTAATAATAACTGAAATACATTAAAAAGTAACATACAGGTGCACTACAATGTCCCAAAAGTCTTCATGCACAATTACAGGAGCACATTCAAAGTACAGTTACATGCATAACACCAAATGTGTTAAACCGAGTGCACTCTGAATAGGAGAGATGCATCCAAACGCATTTAGAAAAAAATGGCAATCATGTAGAAAATGTTCTGTAACTAAAGACACAGTTTTATTAAGTGTTAAATGTACCTATGTATGGAGAGTTTTGGGACAGCCTACATAACCCAAACTGGAACTAAAAAACAGTAATGGCAAGACATTAAAAGGCCTCAAACAAAATAGTGGGAGATCTGGTATGATGGTTCCACCTATACTGAGACTTACACATGCATAATAATTCACTCCTGATAACAACAGTGATGAAACAATGACTGGAATAACTTAATAAAAGGGATATAATGAAATAAATGAAAGAGCCAGATAATTCATGCATTTTGGACCAAACAAGGATACATGGTAATATACTGAAAATACATGGTAATATACTGAAAACAATGCTAGAGACACAAATTCAGACAAAACAGACAAGAGCATGATTGTGTGGACAAGAGACAGACATGAGCATGACTGCTGTATTGAAGTGTGGACAACAAGAGACAGACAAGAGCATGATTGTGGTATTGAAGTGTGGACAAGAGACAGACAAGAGCATGATTGTGGTACTGAAGTGTGGATAAGAGACAGACAAGAGCATGACTGTGGTATTGAAGTGTGGACAAGAGACAGACAAGAGCATGACTGTGGTATTGAAGTGTGGACATGAGACAGACAAGAGCATGACTGTGGTATTGAAGTGTGGACAAGAGACAGACAAGAAGATGATTGTGATACTCAAGACAACAAGAGACAAAGAAGAAACAACATGATGAAAGTAAGAAACACCAATTTTGAAATCTACTGCAGCAAACCTTCTATGAGCAGATGGCACAGGATGATGACAATGAATCACAGACATCCGTTTACCATCTGGTTTTCGTTTGAAGACGTACTGCAGCATCTGATGGTCCACATTTGTTGAGCCAAGATGAGCGCCTGCAGCAAGCAGCTTCAACATGTCCTCCTCCTTTATGGCCAGCACGTCAAGACCCCCAGACATTTTCTTTGTTTATATCAGATAAAAGGCAAAAACCTATCAAATATATTTTTCTTTGTTTATATCAGATGAAAGGCAAAACCCTATCAAATATTTTTTTTTGTTTACATCAGATGAAAGGCAAAAAACTATCAAATATATTTTTCTTTGTTTATATCAGATGAAAGGCGAAAGACTATCAAATATATTTTTCTTTGTTTATATCAGATGAAAGGCAAAAACCTATCGAATATATTGTTCTTTGTTTATATCAGATAAAAGGCAAAAAAAACCTATCAAATATATTGTTCTTTGTTTATATCAGATAAAAGGCAAAAACCTATCAAATATATTTTTTACAAACTGGATAAAAAAACTGTCATGACAGAAAAGTACTGCATAAAAGCTGCATATGTTTACCTCTCAACCTGCAAAATACTATACATGAACATCCTCTGTAATTATTTACTAACATTTGCAGCAGCTAAAAATTATAAACTCATGACCACACAACACAATCACATGGCTGTAGTTATTCATTCTATTTTATTTTTAAAAGCCATTTAAATGGCTCATAGTAAGTTAATTTGCAGTCACATCATCATCATCATCACCACCACCAGTCTCATTATACCCACATCCACATACCTAAAACTTGTCTTCATCCTCTCTTCTATTTTCCAACACTTTCTAACACTCTCTGTCTAAAAGGTTGGTCTCTGAGTCCGCCATCTGGAGTTCAGTTCACTGCTTGCCCTAGTTGTTAGTTCATGCATAGAACATGTCCAGCCACTCCTCCCTTTATATTTCAAGGCTTTAAATAACTCAGTGACATATCTAACTTGTAAAGTATTATTGTCATTCAAGAAAAACCTATTCAAAACTCATATAAATGTAGTTTATACTTTTCTCAAATGTAGTTTATAGTATTCCCAAATGCTAGGTCATTCTAAGTCCTGGTCCTGTAGCCAAGTTCACAGCATTTTGTCCTGGCCACAGTCCCATAATGTCTGCCTTGTATTTGGACCATATGCCCACATCTGGTTTTGTATGCCTACGCTGTTGTACTCTCGAGTGTGTATTGCAGCCACACAAAGCCACTTGGTAATGTGGTAGAGGAGGCTGCTGTGACCACAACTTTGAGGAAGTCTTTGACACAGCCTAAACATAAATGAACTGGACCAGATTCTCAGTTTATGTATCATCATCATCATCATCATCATCGTTGCCTTTCACTCCCTTGAGAGCATAGGCCATAGATAAAGGCTCTCCAGTCATCCCTGTTCTTGGAATTATTCTCTGCTTCCTTCCATGTGCATCCCTTGTCTCTGAGCACTGTCATAATTTCTCTTCTCCAAGTAAGTCTAGGTCTTCCTCGTTTTCTATTTCCTTGAAGATTCCATGTCACTGCCTGTCTTGCTATGTTGGTGTCGGGTTTCCTCGGAGTGTGGCCAATCCACCTCCACTTCCTAGATATGATTTGTAGGTTCATAGGTTCCTGTCCTGCCCTTTCCCAGACCTCCTCATTCCTGATCTTGTTCTGCCATTTAATGTTTAAAATCCTCCCCAAGCAGTTTATGTACAGCACTTGTGTAATTTATATCCTTAGAAAATTCATGTTTCACAAGTTTATGAATGACACAAAGGAGTGATCTGAGTAAAAAAAAAAACCTTCCAGGGCATTGTGAATGCCTGCTGACAGGACGTCATAAACAAAATTTGTGCATGTAAGAAGTATCATTACAAAATCCACAAAAATTACGGCAAAAGTACAGAACACTCTACATGAAATGCAAATACTGAATATCAAAGTCTTCTTACAGTGTCAGCCATGAGTAAAATTCACAAACAAAAGGAAAAACTAAGATGAGAGCAGTAATGATCAAAGATTATGGAACTATTTATTCTGAAATACTGGATTCTATGCAAAAGTAATTATCTTGTAATACATATTTTGTTTTGCATCCAAATATAGCTTGACCACCTTCATTTCTGATGAACAGATCAGAATGTTTGTAAGAGTGTGCTTATTCAGATTACCTTGTCTTGCCTCCTTCCTCAAGAACCTTAAAGTACTGAAATGGCAAGTAGACTTTTTGAAAATGTTTGATGGTATGCTTCAAATAAGAAGATATTTAAGGTATGAATGTTTTCTGTTGTATATTATCTGCTGGCAATCTTGTTATATGAAAGTGAATCACAGACAATAAGCAGGTCCGCACAAAAATCATTGGAAGCAGCAGAAATGTGGTTTATTAGAAGAATGTTGTAAATCCCCTGGACAGCAAAAATAACTAATGAAGAATGTATGAGAAGAACTAGGGAGACAAAAAAGTCTTGCCAAAAAAATAAGAGAGAGACAATGTACTTTCATAGGACATGCAATGAGAAGAGGGGGCACTGAAAATATTATAACAACAGGAAAAATAGAGAGAAGAAGATCAAGAAGAAGACCAAGAGAAATGATACTGGACAGTCTGACGAGATGGTGTGAGAGGAGATTGCCAACTGAACTGATGGTCTGCATGAAGGATAATGTACTCTGGAGAAGCATAATAGCCAATGCCAGTCGGCACAGCACCTGATGATGAATCATGTAATATGACCAAACCATCTGACAATCATGTAAAATGGCCAAACCATCTCACAATCATGTAATATGGCCAAACTATGTGACTTATTGTTTCTGATTGCAGTTTAATACTGTGCCCCCAGTGGTAATATTTCTGAATTTGTCTCTTATTGTTACATTTAGCATTCTTCTCACATATCTCATTCCTGCTGTGATTTGCCTTTTATATTTATCTGTCGAAACCCATGACTGACATTGATAGCCTAGAGTTAGGGTGAAGACTGTGTTGTAAAGTGCTTTCTTTGTATAAGTCACAGTCTGCTTAAATTTTCAGTAAAGCTGCCATTTATCCAGTTACCTTTAATAAACATATATATATATATATATATATATATATATATATATTATTAAATGCTAAATCTGGGTATAAAATATATGGAGTATATAAAATATACTGAGTATATAAAATATGGGTGTCTGAGTGGCGAAGTGGTTGGTGCACTGGTCTGGACTCTCATGGCAAAGGTTGGGGGTTCCGGCCGGAGGCAACCCAGTCACCCAGCTGTAGAAATGGGTACCTGACTTCTTCTGGAGTTGGGGACGGAAAGGCGTGACACTGACCATATCATCCTCTAGTGTGCTGACAGGTCAAGAAAAATATGGGCACTAACACCATGCCTCTAAGTTATGACAGGATTACCTTTTTATATAAAATATACTTATATATATATATATTCTATATAAACTGTATGGAAGACAACTATGCTTTAAACTTGTCAAGCATAACTTCAAAATTAGAATTAACACCCACATTAATTGATGAGATCATCATCATCAGAAATTAGCTAAAAATTACTTACCATAAATAATGCGAATGAAATATAACAAGATTAATTTCTCACATAAAGACTAATCTTAGCCATGGAGACACATAGTTTACTGCCACTGGTTCTGTACATCCAACACTAGCAGAACCAGACATGAAAGATTTTGCTCATCAAAATGACGCCCTGCAAGTTCCACAACATCCTACATCTGCTTAGTTCAAAACTGTCTTCTAAGCTGTAGTATCATAAGACAGCTGTGAATGATACCTCTATTGGCATACTTAGTCGCAAATACACATCACACTACATTAGAACGGCAAATATTTGTGCAGAAGAAAAAAGAGTAATAAAACAAACTGATAAATACACTATTTGACTTTTCTAACGGTCCAGGAATGTTGAGTCATTTCAAAGGCTACAAGACAACAACGGAGTTTTACCTACAAGCAGATGCTCAATCAAACAGGTAGGTTTCGATTATTAATGTGCTGTCTTTATCTGTCGCAGTAAATAGCTTCTTTTTTTTTTTTTTTTGCTATTTCAGTCTCTGGTCTGTTACAGAAAATTCTAAGTCTCATTAGTGTGCATTCGACGCCGGCTGAAGAGCGAGTACAAAAATCGAAATATGTTAATTGTCCGCCTGCGTCATATACTACTACAGACATTCAGGTCTCGAGAACTTGCCGAAATGAAGGTAAAGCGTAAACATGTGTTTAAAACGCAGAAATGAGTATTCATAACGTAAAGTTTTGTAACAAAATGATCAATGTATTATCTCATTTTACCTAGACAAATTTGAAGCCAGACGAGGCTGAAATGAATGGGCCGGAACTTCCGGTTGGTGGTGAATGGTTATATTGGATTGGATTTGTTAATTGATTTAGAGCACTGTTTCTTGACCAGGCGACCGTGGACCCTTAGGGGGTGCAAGGAAGGATTTTTTGGGGCCGGTAGACCAGCAAACGGATTGTCTTGGTTAAAAAAAATCTTAATACGATCTGGACTGTATTTATTATTTTATTTTTAATGAGCAGTCCACAACTATTTTCTTTATGGGAAAGGGGTTGAAAAAAATAAAAATAAATAATTTAAGAACTAGTGATTTAGACAAAGCATTAGCTCGCACAGTCACCTTTCCAAACACAACATATTTCTGCATTATATTTTATCAGTCCTGTCTGTTAGAACTTCAACTTTCTTCATGTAATAGAATCGCCTACTTTATTTCTCTTTGAATTTTGTGAAAGATTTTCTTGACCCTTACCTCCCACGACTTCCTATTTTGTAAAGCTGACGTCTGAAAGAGTTTGAGAAACACTAATGCATGAACTCATCCAAAAGCTGGTCTTGGTTTATTCAGAATGTGGATTGTCTAGCTAATCATGGCCGATCAAGATCTATACAAAACATTCCCTCGTGACACATGTTATCATCCGAAATTTCGTACAAAGAGACTGCTAGTGTCAGCTTAGAGACATAAATAGTGCTCAGAGTTAAGAATAGGGTCGGGGATTTAGGTCGGAGTTTAGTGTATACAGCAGAATTATCGTTTGGGTTTAGCTTTCATTAGGGAAAATTGCCCCCTTGGGAACAATTGTGTTAAGAGCACACTTATCTTAACATAGTGTTTGTGAGACAGGGAACACAGATCTGTTTGCTTAAAAATTCTGACCTACTTCTGTAGCCCAGAAACTTGTAGCAATCAGCACTAATTGTAATTGTTATTTCTGTAAAATGTAATGCCAGGTTGGTGGACGGGTGGGAACATAGAGATCTCCGGCGGGGATGAGGGACGTCTGGTATGAAACCAGTGAATCCAGGACGTGACAAGCCTATGGGTCTTTACAACAATGGCTATCAGAACGATGTAAACAAAACAGAGCCAGTAGACTATAGATGGCGGGGAATGGATATCGTTGAAGCACTCATCAGATTCCTCATCTCAAAGTCGGAGTGTCTTTGTGGAACTGTCTCCAAACCATCTGACATGGAGAAGGGACTTACATACAGCCACCAGAGGCTGGGAAACAAAGTTTTGGCCAGGCCAGCCACACTGTTTTCATGGCAGTCGGAGCAAGACCACAGTCTGCCCTAGCAAGGAAAGGTGCTGAAGTCGGAGTTACCCAGCCAAAAGGCGCATCGCAAAAATCAGGGTAACACGCATTATCGCTAATGAAAGGACTCTATAAGATAAGCTCTATGGTTCCATACATGAATTTAAAAAAAAACAGTGAAATTTGTCCAAGAGACAGGACTGCAGATATAGACAGACAATGCGAACGAAAAAAGAAGAAGAAGAAGAAGAAGAAGAGGAAAATTGTAAAGAAACTCAGAATCTGATATGTATATAAAATTCTAAATTCTGCCACTCGTTTTGTTAGACTTCACGAAGTCTTAAGAGAAGCTGGAGTTAAAAGGCAAATTACAGCAAATATCAGATGCAGACAAGCGAGATTTGTAAGACTATTTTCTGAGAAGAGGAAAATTGGAACACAATGTGGCAACTGGAAAAATTGAGGGAAGAAGAGACAGAGGAAGACAGAGAGAGAGGAAGACAGAGGAAGAAGTTACTGGATGAGCTGTCAGTGTGGCTAGGAAGAAAGTCAACGGCGGATCTCATAATCAAGTCTAAAGACAGGGAATTGTGGAGAGAAATGATCGGCTACGCCACACGGCACGGCACTTGATTGATTTGTTAAACTGTAGTCTTATGTCAAAGAATATGAGTGGAAAAAGGAGGGGGATATGCACGTGTGTGTGTATATATATATATATATATATATATATATATATATATATATATATATATATATATATAATATCATGTGCCGTGCCGACTGGCGTTGGCTATTATGCTTCTCCAGAGTATCCGATCCTTCATGCAGGCCATCAGCTCAGTTGGTGATCTCCTCTCACACCATCCCATCAGACTGTCCAGTATTATTTCTCTTGGTCTTCCTCTTGATCTTCTTCCTTCTATTTTTCCTGTTGTTATAATATTTTCAATGCCCCCTCTTCTCATTGCATGTCCTATGAAAGTACATTGTCTCTCTCTTATCTTTCTGACAAAGTTTTTTGTCTCTCCAGCTCTTCTCATACATTCTTCATTAGTTATTTTTGCTGTCCAGGGGATTCGCAATATTCTTCTAATAAACCACATTTCTGCTGCTTCCAATGATTTTTGTGCAGACTTGCCTATTGTCCATGATTCACTTCCATATAACAAGATAGGTTCAATACATTTTAGGACTCGTTTTCTAACATTCATTGATAACGATGTGTTGGTTAATATGTTTCTCATTCTCTGAAATGCAGTCTTTTAATATATCTGGGTGAAAATTTGTGATTAATTCCAAGACATAAAACCTGTAGTTCGTTAGAATAAAATAAAATATTGTTTTGCAATCATCCGAACTTTCACCATCCGCCACCTGTGACGCGCTGGGTTGGGGATGGTCACCCCAGCTTTACCCAGATTTGCAAATTTTATTTCGCATTTTTCATTTTATTTCGTATTTTTCATCTCCTTTCATCTTTACAATAAATGTCAGAAAAGTGTGAAAGCTCAGATATGATATAGATGTGTTTGTTCAAACGTCATTATGTTCAACACATTTATATTAAAACGAGGGGCTGTGATTAAAACTGAACTATCGACATCTATAAATAAATTAATAAGATCAGACAAAAACGACATAATACTTTAAAATGAAGAAAGAAATCTCTTCCGTAGAGAAATAAACTTTATTCATAAACACATGAATATTTTCTGTGAAATTTAGAACTTAATATGAAAGATGAAAACAACAATCCACTTTACAGAAAAAGAACGAAACAAAACTTTTCATCAGAAATAAATGGGTTTCTCACATACACCTTGAATTTAGAGATTCTAATCTTTCAAATAAAAATGGAACACCGTTTTCGTGATTATTATATACATGATGGTGTTTTCATTATGATTACCATGTGCCTTTTCGAATTGGTGTAGTTAAGGGCATGTACACACAGATACCTAATTCTGATCTTTCTCCCAAACATGTACTGTTATCTGATTCTTTCCTGTAGACATTTTTCACACAATACCAATATTTGCATCTCAGTTTTACTCCAAACCAATATTTGTATCTCAGTTTTATTCCAAACCAAATATTTGTCTTAAATGTTCAGCATTGAGACAACATCATTAGCTAAAATCTCAAGAAAACAGTCAGAGAATGTTGAATACGAATCGATATTCAGATGTTCCGCAGAACAACAATGGTCAAACACATTTTACTTCGGGTGCATACAGCCTTTCATTCCCTAATATACGAAACGTTGACGTCGGTGCCATTATATAATAAGCTGAAAGTACATGAATAATCAGTGGTAAAGTGCAGGCAATAGACATGTAAATAAATGTTACAATATAAAAAAAGAGCTGATAGTCTTCATTTTTTGGTTTTTGTTTCTCATATGCCAAAGTTTGCGGTCGGCCCAAAGATCAATTCTTGCAGCCGTACTAGGCTGCCGTTATATATGTCAGGTATGAAAAACTTGGATGAGATTTGAAGTTAATCACAAACTCAATATGAGGGAATGGATGTGAATAGCGGAAACAACAATGGCTACATCATTGATTAGCGCATTAGCTGTCGGCCGCATTTTAAAGATTCTTCTTCTCTTACATCTAGGAACTTTTGCCGAACGTTTAATTTTAAAACTATCTGTATTTTACGAGCACTTCAGGTGCACACAGAAACTATGTTTTAAGCTTTAATTATGCCAGTCTCCTCATATAAATACTTACATACTTGCACACTGAAAACGTGTTACATAATGATACACGCATAAAAAAAAAGAGAAAACTGCCCATAATCCAGGGGAAATTAAATCTAAAATTTTATGTCATCTGTGTATTTTTTTTACAATAAAATACGCAGGAGATAAACCTTTGGCAAAAGTGGTATCCTGTTAAACATTAATAATTCGATGGAAGCAAGTATTTATAAATATTACAAAGAAAAAAACAACCCCCAAGTTTCTTATGTCTATTAAGCCCCTGAGGTTTAAGTAAATATTTATTGCCTGAGAATAATATTATAAGTGTTAGAAATAAGAAATATTTTTAAAAATTATTCTCAATTATTTATATTTGTGCATATGTGCATGAATGTGTGGTAGTTATATGTATACATATGTGATAGTTATATGTATGGATGTGTGGTATTTATACATGTATGAATGAGTGTAGTTATTTGTGTATGGGTATGTGGTATTTAATATGTGGTAAATATGTGTATGAATGTGTGTTAGGTATATGAGTATGAATATATGGTAGTTATGTGTAAGAATACGTGGTAGTTATATTAAGAATGTGTGCTAACTATATGTGTGACAAAAATGTACACAAGATTACAAATTAAACATCACTTTTTATAGTTTTGGGTCTCATATGGAGTCGCAGTTTTTTACTACATGTACACAAATGAACACACTAAACGTCATGATAATTTAGAGAAGACCGTCTTGGAAGGGTACATAATGGAAAAAAGAAAGAGAGGAAGATCAAGGCGAAGATGGCTGCAAGACATTGTTGATAATCTACAAATGCAGCAGGCCATCTTGCTCACAACCGAGAGGCCTACAGGAGACCTGTTAGGGAGGCAAGGTTCCGCAAGGGACATGTTAATGACTGATTGACTGACTGTACACAAATGTACATAGAAATGTCTCAGTTTTTATCTTGTACAAGCACACGAATTTAAACAAACAATGTTTCAGGGTTATTATCAATGTGCTATGGACAAGTTTACTGAAGGAAGATCTCAGCACAGTTGCACACACTCCGTAGCACCTGATAGAGCGCTTATCAAGTAGAGGGCGACGGCAGTGGGTATAGATGTCAGTGACATTAATCTGAGAGTGTGCTTCATCTACATATAAGCTTACACGAGCGCCTAGATTTGTTGGTATTTATGTATATTTGTTGTGTTTATACGTATAAGCACGTTCGTAAGTATGGCATCCATATACACGTATTTGTATGTGTGAGAAATGCAAAAGTTATGAGTTCTTTATAAGTGTTATGCCTCGTTATGCATATATGTGACCAAAACTGATGTATAT
The DNA here is from genome assembly GCA_009760885.1 of Achatina immaculata. Taxonomy (NCBI): domain Eukaryota; kingdom Metazoa; phylum Mollusca; class Gastropoda; order Stylommatophora; family Achatinidae; genus Lissachatina; species Lissachatina immaculata. Next base: position 66,969,521 of record CM019719.1, on the reverse strand, counting down.
GCATGATATATTTATATGTATGTTTATAACCTCCCTTTAATTTTACACTGTGAGAACAGAAAACATAAAAAGTGGAACCTGCCCACTTTTTTTTTTCTTAGGTTTATGAAGTTATCAAATACACACATACTCATGTACACAGAAAGACTCAAATACAAATCATCTCTTGATCTACAAGTCCAAAAAAATTCATATAAAACTGCTGTACGGTTAATAGCACTAGGAAGTTGAGAGTAGCTGAGATCACATGTCACTTCCTGTAAGTCTGTCAACGCGAATAGGCTCAGATCAAAGGTCACGTCTTACAAGCCTGTCAACGAAATTATGGGATCTATGTTGTCCGATTTATGTCGTCTTTGGGTGCCCGTAAGACACGAAAGTTGACAGCACATCTTGGTTATTGTAATAGAAACGGACGTAAAATGATGAGTGTATGTTCTTTAAAACCCGCAAACTACCACAGAACATTTTAAATTTAAAAAAATGACATATTAAATCAGGTGCAGGTCAATGTAAGCTTTACATAATGTCATGGTTTAAAGTTACACAAAGTTATGTAACACTGGGACTTATTTCACACACGACAGAATAACTTTACACATGTTTTATACCCTTCGACATAAAGTTAACATGAATCAACAGACATTAATTACAGATATATTGTAATTATGGAAATCATTACGTATCTTATCATAAAAATTTATGTACAAATTTGAATGGGAATAGAGGAAATAAGTGCTCTTCTGCGAAACATTTTTGTAAAATGTCTCAAGTTCTTTCGCAAATAGTCTCGGTAAATGCCTCACATTTTCACATTTTTCAGTCATATAAAATGTCTTAAACTCTCGTAAAATCACATAGTCTGCGAAATTACAAATCAAGACATTTGTTTTAGATGTCAGGATTGATGGAAATATTTTAAAAATACGAAAACATTTGAGCGAAGTAATCAAACAATTTCTGCCTCGTTTATGATCTTATTGCAAAATGTTATCATTGATTCTATACGACCAACCAATATTTGAGCTAGCTGGTTTATTCAGCTTAGCATGCTTTAGAGATAAGCGAGGATTATTTTCACCTTTATCCGAGATGCAAATAGGAATGTTGTATCGCGTCAAAGATCAGCAAGTATACAAGACTAGGTACTGTTATGACTGGCTAGTTGTGTGCGTTGAACTGTTATGATTAGGTATTAAGTACTTTTAATTTGGCACACATATCCCTTGTTGTACTTTTTAAAAACATGGGTTGTAAGACTAGGTCAGGATTTTCATTACTAACAACGAATTATTTCCTTTCGTCTACCAAGTGTACATCTGCTTTAAATACTGTGTTTTAAGTATGGTCTTCTCTAATGTGCAAGATTTATCATACATTTCTCAGTTTTGGTGTTGTGTCTCCATTTCAAAGTTTCCATACACAAGCTATTCGGATTTATAAAATAATTAATTTTAAAACATGAAAATCACTGGACATCAATCATGAGCATTGGAAACATTTCTCACTGATATTTCCCCACACTAAATTCAGGGAAGGCAACTCAAGCAAACGCTAATCGAAACAAAATGGTGTAATGCAACTGGATTCTATGCCTCGACGTTCTTGTTAAAAATAATGTTCAGAAGAAAGGTTTAGCAACATTTTATTCACATTTTATTTCCCGAAAAGAACTTATTTTTAGGAAACAATTTTTTTTCCTGGTAAGTTTAGATGTTTTATATTTCTTCTTTATTACATTTCATTTATGTACATGAAGTAAGAACTGTTATTTCAATATGATGTGTGCTTACAAGAGTTCATACAACAATAAAAATATTCTTCCTTTGTTTTTCTGATGAGTGAATTTATCTTGGACATCATCATTACATAAAAGCCCCCACTATTTTAGTTAAAGTTTTGAGAAGCGGACCACTTTACATATTTTAAAGCTCTTTGATATAAACAATATAGGTGAATGTTTTTGTTTTTAACTTCCAGAATCTCGCATTGATAACATTGCCTGTAACATTACATGGAAGAATCAGAACAGGTAATAAAGGACCTTCATTTGGAATAAAAGTGCAGTGCTTATATTTGGAGTTTTTATGTGAAAGTAACACTTAAGGTAAGACAAAATGTTAACATTGGGAAGAAGTGTGCAGGAACACATATACGCCATTTTAACTTCATCGCGAAGTCTTAATACTCCTCTAAGGAGCTGTGTATAAGCAAACCTTATACTCAAAGAGTTCAAGCTTGTCCAGGCCGATAGACCACGGGTTAGTACTTCATTTCTATGAGACCCCCGTGCCACAAGTAGCAGTTCTCAACGCTTCAGTACAAACCAGTTGTTTCAATATAAAACAGTGCCCCCAAAACAGCCCAGTGCTCATCATTTAAAGAGTACTCAGTACAACTTTCGCTGAGCGTCTCGGAAGACATCGTTCTCAAAGACATCAGACGCTGCAATGACAATCCCTGCCGTGAACAATCCTTCTGTTAACCATGAGCGGCCATATTGACCTAGATGTCTCTCTGAACTTGATTGTAGATCCGGCCGCGTGTAGACATTGGATGCATGCGATATACGGATGCGCTGGGCGTGCTGACATGATCGTCCAGGCTTTCTAAAGTTGTATGCAGGAGAGAACCGTTCCTGTCCCCTCTCTCGCTACCCAGGGACATTCGAGTGCTGTAGAACCCTCGCTCCATCACCAACAAATGTTGGCTCTTGCGACAAGGCTTGCACGGGCACCAGCGGAAGAAGCGGAGAAATCCTTGACGGAACCTGCAATCAAAATCAGAAATAATGTTAAAAATATGTTTTACAAAAACCTTCAACAACTTATTTCTTGTACCTTATAATAATATCAATGTTCCCTTCTCACTTTTCTGTTGCTCTTCACATTCAATTTGTTGTTGTGAAACAGCACACCATGCACAATTAACTTCTGTACATTTTTGACTCTGAAAATAAACTTAAACTTTATTACTAATTCACTTTTAAAAAGCATGAAAAAAGTACTAGGAATTTATTTGTTTTGAGAAAATAAGATTTTTAAAATTGGAAAGTAATAAAATAACAAAGATTTGTGGAATGAAATATACCAGCAGTAAAAACTTATAACTGAAATCAAGGTACTGATAAAAGCTGTTTAATCTAACCAGGTAAAAAAGATCAAGTTACTGATAAAAGCTGCTTAATCTAACAAGATAAAAAACAAAATGAAGTTACTGATAAAAGCTCTTTATCTAACCAGGTAGAAAAAAAATCAAGGTACTGATAAAAGCTGTTTAATTTGGCCTGACAGGGAAAAAAGGTCAAGGTAAATAGTCCCCATTGGGGGGTGGGGGGAAGTGGAGTTTGCTGTAGGAATACTGCAACCTCTTGCTCTGTTGCTCCACCCATGGAGTGAAAAAAATAGTGCCATAACTCGCTCCCACTCCGACACGATGCTGTCATGCGATGTTAACATCTTGACCGAATCAGCTCCAAATAATACTACCTGGCAGCTCCACTGAGACAGGAGAAAATATAAACACGCAGTGATTCTAAATGAATGGAACAACTTTGCCAACTTATTACAAAGAAACTATTACAGAAACGTGAGTGAGACATGAACTGGAAGGAAAACTCCCAAAGTTTACTTACACTATAAAAATTCACAAATAATTAATGTGGGAACCGCGTGTCACGTGAAATATGTCCAGGCGTTAGTCAAGTTCTTGCCATACACGGGCCAGTATGTTGGCATCTATGGACTCTATGGCAGTAGTAATACAGCGTCGTAACTCTGACAGACTTTGTGACAGAGGTGACTCGTAGACAGCATCCTTCAAACTACCCTCATATAACAAGAAATCACAGGGAATAAGGTCAGGTGACCTGGGTGGCCAAGTGCGAAATGACAGGCCATTGGCTGTAGCTCGACCAATCAGCAGTGAGGCAGACATCCATTCAAAAAACGTCGGACTTCATTATGGTAATCGGGTGGTGCACCATCCTACTGCAAGACGTAGTCGTTGGAGTCCTGTATTTGCTGGATCAGGAACTACTGTAGCTTCAGGCATGTAGGTTAGACCAGTTCAATAAAGAAAAATGGGCCGTAGATTTTTGTTTGTGATAAGGCGCAAAATACTTTGATCTTTGGTGAATCCCGGACATGTTAATGGTTCTATGAGGGTTCTTTGTGTCCCGTATTCCCACGTTATGGTGATTTACCTTCCCGCTTACATGGAATACAGCTTCGTTGGAGAAAATTAGGCGGCCTACAAAATCTTCATTCTTCATGTCCGCTTGCATTTTTCAACACAGAAGTAATGACGTTTGATCTTGTCATCTGGTTTCAACGTGTGTATCAACTGCAAGTTGTGTGGTTTCAGTGTTTTCGAAGAGCTATCCATACTGTTGTCTGGGGCAGCTACTGTTGTCTGGGGCAGCTACTGTTGTCTGGGGCAGCTACTGTTGTCTAGGGCAGCTACAGCTCACGACTGGCTTGACGCCTGGACTTCATGTGAAGGTTTCTCTGATTCTGTCGACATTCTCATCTGATACCCGTGGCCGTCCAGTGCTTTTTCTTTTAATCACAGAACCAATCTCCTCGAACTGACATTAGGTAGATGTTGGTCGGAGTTGGCGGATTTTTACCAAAACTTTTGTGGAAATGTCGGTGTACCTTTGTAATGGAATCCGTCTTCGCTGGTTCCAGCACAGGACACGCTTTCTCCTGATTGGTGGCCATTTTTCAACTCTAGCGCTCTTAGCCGACCATAAGAATGAATGCGCATGCGCAAAAAGTACGGATGTAAACTGAGTTTTCCTCTCCACTGATGCCTCACAGGTAGTTTCTGCTCAATTTCTTCAATTCGTTTGTTGTTTCCATACACCTCTGCCTACATTTTGTCTACAGTGGTTCCCTATAAAGTAACGAATCATGTTCTCTTGCTGGTAGAAAAATCGATACATTACATTAGGGTGGTGGGTGTACGCAAAAAACTTATTGAAATCGATAATTATCTTTCCCACAAGATAATGAATTTATAATTAGTGGATGTAGCAATGCTAAGTGTTTCCGCTGATTGCCATGTTAGTTTTAGAGGGTTTTTTTTTTTGCGAATGGACAAAAATAAAATGTGTTGTCTGTCTGAGTTTTAGGGTCCTGTGTATGCTAGTTTTAGAGCTTGTTGTAAATGTCAGTTTTTTTTAGGATTTTTATTTGTCGGTATCAGCTTGGGATATGTTGTCAGTTTCTGAGTATGTTGTCAGTTTCTGAGTATGTTGTCAGTTTTTAAGAATATTGTCAGTTTCAGAGTATGTTGTCAGTTTCTGAGTATGTTGTCAGTTTCAGAGTATGTTGTCAGTTTCTAAGAATATGTTGTCAGTTTCTGAGTATGTTGTCAGTTTCTAAGAATATGTTGTCAGTTTCTGAGTATGTTGTCAGTTTCTAATAATATGTTGTCAGTTTCTGAGTATGTTGTCAGTTTCTGAGTATGTTGTCAGTTTCTGAGTATGTTGTCAGTTTCTAAGAATATGTTGTCAGTTTCTGAGTATGTTGTCAGTTTCTAATAATATGTTGTCAGTTTCTGAGTATGTTGTCAGTTTCTGAGTATGTTGTCAGTTTCTGAGTATGTTGTCAGTTTCTAAGAATATGTTGTCAGTTTCTGAGTATGTTGTCAGTTTCTGAGTATGTTGTCAGTTTCTGAGTATGTTGTCAGTTTTAGAGTACATTTTTAAAATCATTTTAAAAGACGTTTTCAGTTTCAGTGGTAGATTGTAAACTATAAATGGGAAACTATTCAGTTGGTGGTTTGTTACTACAACAACCTGTGAAATGAAGAGTATAAATAAATATACTTATGTTGAGACCTGAGATAATTCTCCCTACTCTCATCCTACAACCTACCTCCTCGTCAGAGATTATTATCAATACTACGCTTGAAAAAACACAACATCCTGGCCACAGTGCTGGTAGATTTCTTAAAATAATATTGGTATTAGATTCAACGAAACAAATTAAATGAATTGATAGTACATATGGTTACCGCTGATAACTATAACACATGCAGGAGTAGGGGCTGTGAGGGTGAGCTGTAGGAAACTAGAACATTTTAAATAAATAAACATGCCTGTGATTAAAACGTCTGCCATGCTTTTGACGAAGTTTTAGAAAGAAGGAAAAAAAAAGAAGCGGGGAAGGTGTAACGATTGCTAAAGTGATGTAAGTCGTTAAAACAGTAACGACAAAGACCTCATATGTTAACAAATAACAAGATGCTGATGACGAACATTTAAAACACCCTGTTAGCTAATTATTCCGACAGCCAGCACACAGTACTGTCATATTACAGATACACACTGCCACAGTCTAGAGCGGTCATGAGATTAATACGCCGATACTCAAGTCTTTGAATTAAATAAAAAAGTAGTGCCCTGGTTGTGTCTAATAATGGATCATCAAATCGTGCACGTGTTATTTGGAAAGAAAAAAAAAAAAGATACGAAAACGTGGTTAGAAAGTTAAGAATGACGGACACGAATTTAAAAAAAAATCTTCTTATATTTATTTTAAATTAGGAAACATTTTTAAAACTCTTTAAATCAAAAAAAAAAAAAAACAGATCTAGTTTAAAATCAGATTTGTTTTTTTTTTAACTTTTCCAGATGCAGTTTTTAACTTGCTCGATATTAGCGCCACATTTTAGTTTTATTTTACAAGTTTAAAAATAAACTAAAAAAAATCTGTTTGAGATATACGAGCTTGATGGTAGGTGGGATTCATGGAGGCAACCCGTTCCCTGTCCAGATCTAGGCTGAGGATAAGAGGATGCGCGAGAAGGGGAATCTCGATAGGTCTTTTCAAGGGGGAGGGAGATATTTAAGGTATCCAAAAAGCAGCAGTTCTCAAACTGTCGAAAAGTTGATTTCATTCTTGTGGCTTGTAAGAAATGTTGATTCATTCTTGTAGTTTATAAGAAATGTTTACTCATTCTTGTTGTTTTCCAATAAATGGAAAGGTCAAAACATTCCAGAGTTATTACAATCACCATAAATGTTTTAAAAATTATAATTATGTTCGTCTCTTATTTTGATCTGTTAAAGTTTTGGGTAACTCTCTTTGATGATAACTTTTTAATATTCTTTTTTTTCCCATCACTGAAAATATTCCTCGGCCTTGTTGTTCCACTCATATTGCTTCCATTAGCAAAGTTTTAACATGCAATAATTACCCAGACTCCTTTGTCAGAGAATGTTGTCAAAGGTTTTACTTGGATTGGATTATATTAGGGGAAATTTAAATTATTTTGGTCACAATGGAGACAAAAATATTTCACGAAAAGTGCAGTTAAAAATTCCTATCTGACCAAAAGATAAATCACATGAAATATCAGTTTCTCATCAGTTGTTGATATCTGCTTTCAGCATTTTCTATTTTATGTAAGAAAAACATGGAAAAAATGGATTCGAGAAAATAACAACTTTCCTTGGAAGTTCACTTAATTTGTTTTTTCATGAATGGAAGGGATATGAAATTTGTTACAGAAAACCTATATTCGAGATGATATTAAATATGAAGTTTGTTACATAAAACCCATATTCAAGATGATATTAAATGTATTAAAAAATGAAACATATCTAGGAGATCTATTTAACATAAAAGAAACGTAATCGATGGTAAGTTTCCTAACATAAAGCTAAAAAAAAACATTTGAACGTTGTGGCGAAAGAGAGCATAAATTTAGTATCTTGAAAAATCAGCCAACTGCCAACTTTGCTCTTCAGATGCGTTCATGGCTGCTCCGAGCAAGTCTTCAACATTTCCTCGCCGTTATCACTTATATCGCCTGTCCGCCTTCTGTTGAATGACCACTGGTTATGTTTTGCCAAACCAAGTTCCACCCATAGCTCCTTAATTCTGGAGAAGTTTGCTTGTTAGCAGTTGTCACAGCGAAGTCTTTTGTCTAAACAGCATCTTTTATGGTACTGATGCTGTCGGCATCAGCTGCCTACTCATCGCCTGCTTGCCATTCCACTGCAACAACTAGCGTGGATCATTCATTCATTTGCATGTCCCTTGCGGAACTTTGCCTCCCTAACAGCTCTCCTGTAGGCCTCTCGGTGTTGAGCAAGATGGCCTGCTGCTGATGCATCCACTGGATGGAGGCAGGAATACATAGCTACGAAAACGTAGTCATATGTCAGATTGAAAAAAAAAACACTTTAACGTATCAAACAGCAGGTTCCGCTAAACAACAAACTATGTTGTAAAGGAGAACTAAAGATTAAATATATGCAAGACTGGAGCACTCCTTTTCGAAATGTTTAGGAAACTGCCATAGCTCAAGACAGCACAGCTCTCCGTGGCTGACAGAGTAATCTATAGAACCGACTGAAAGAGCATCTCGTTTGCTCTCTTTCTGAAACGGCTCGGTTTCGTCTCAGAAAATATTTGCTCATAGCACACAGTGGAGACTTAACAAGCTTCGTATTTGGGACAAAACTTTTCACACTGTTCGTGAATCTGTGCCAAGAATGTAATTCGCTGCGTTGAACTATTTTTAGAATGTTATGGAGGAGACGAATCTCTAAACAGTTTGATCACAGTTTAAAATCGCTCCACATTTATTGTGAAATTGCATCATGTATAAATAATGATTGTACATTACCTCAGGTTGAATGAGGATTTTTAAAACTTTCTAACTGTATAAAGTCTTGTACTGATATAACTGTCTGCAAGACTGTCTTGGTAAACATCTCAGATGAAGAAGCTGTTCCTTGATCATTCATTCAGCAGGTTTCCTGGAGGTAGATGTTACACGCTTCTGTAGTTCATGCAGTCCTCGGATTTCAGTTTAGATCTGCTGCTTCTCTTTTATCTTCACCTAGCAAGTACTCTGCTATATCTTCACCTAGCAAGTGCCCTGTTATATCTTCACTTAGCAAGTGCCCTGTTATATCTTCATCTAGCAAGTACTCTGCTATATCTTCACCTAGCAAGTGCCCTGTTATATCTTCACCTAGCAAGTGCCTTGTTATATCTTCACCTAGCAAGTGCCCTGTTATATCTTCACCTAGCAAGTGCCCTGTTATATCTTCACCTAGCAAGTGCCCTGTTATATCTTCACCTAGCAAGTGCCCTGTTATATCTTCACTTAGCAAGTGCTTTGTTATATATTCACTTAGCAAGTGCCCTGCTATATCTTCACCTAGCAAGTGCCCTGTTATATCTTCACCTAGCAAGTGCCCTGTTATATCTTCACCTAGCAAGTGCTTTGTTATATCTTCATCTAGCAACAACAAACCTCTCATGATTTATTCCTGTGGTCACACTTCTTCTTTTGTTAAGTTTTGCTCCTGTTATACCAGAATATCTATTTTGTCTACCTGTGACTACACCTGATCTTCATACTATTTTCTTTTGCTATTCTAACACGTAATTTCCTTATTTTTATTGCTATGGCCGCACATATTTTCCAGTCATTTTTTCTACATGTAGAAAAAAAGAACTTGTTATGGAAACTCACAAAGAAACCAATCGAGCATCAGGGATGCCAACACCGAAGAGGCAGACTACGTGAAACTTTAAAGAGGACATTGTTAAGAGAGGCCAAATTAATGAGGTTGAAAAGCTCGCCGAAAACAGGAAAAACTGGCGAACTACCTTGCGAGCGCTATGTGAACGTTTAATGGTAAGGGAAGGATATAAGACAAGATAAGAATATATATAAGATAAGAACACTTGATTTTCTATATTTTTTTTACCCTCTGTGTATCATGTGCAATTTCTCGCCTTTTATTTAGGTAAAGGTATTAGTTGTGAATCAATAGTTGTGAATCATTAGTTGTGAATCATTAGGTGTGAATCAATAGTTGTGATTCAATAGTTGTGAATCAATAGTTGTGATTCAATAGTTGTGAATCAATAGTTGTGATTCAATAGTTGTGAATCAATAGTTGTGAATCAATAGTTGTGAATCAATAGTTGTGATTCAATAGTTGTGAATCAATAGTTGTGATTCAATAGTTGTGAATCAATAGTTGTGAATCAACAGTTGTGAATCAACAGTTGTGATTCAATAGTTGTGATTCAATAGTTGTGAATCAACGTCAGTGCACACCGTCAAACCATAAGTTCTCCGCTGCCTGGTCAGCATTTGACCAGAAACTACCGACTAGTGTGACCATCAGCACCAACTCCTTAGCTAGCGGCGTCATTCCTTACCCTTCCTAGAGTGTTAATCCAAGTTTTTTTTTTCTTGAGACTGGGTGAACCACGATAGTTTTTTTTTTTTTACGAGTCACGGTCAGGCCGCCACTGTGGGTGGGTGGAAGTCTAAACCAGGTGGCCTGGTCGGCAAGCGAGTGACTAATATACTTCACCTTTTATTTATATCAACCTAACTTGGTATCGTTTGTCACACTTCTGCTGTGGATTAGCCACAGCTACCAGACCCACCTATCTTAACAACAAATATCTTCAACAAGAATATCCTCTAACTCAGGGAACTTTAAAGGATTAAAAATTGTGAATGGATGAAGAGAATTAAACTAAACTAAGTTTGGGTGAGACAGAATGTTGAAAATTATCACAAATAATATCCCGTTGATCGCGTTTGACATGAAAAACAAAAGATAAGGAATGCAAAAAAAAAACCAAAAAAAAACATGCAATATTAAAAAGAAAGAAAAGAAAAAATATATCATATATCTTACAGACATCTTATTAACATGGAGACCGCCATGCGAATAAAAGAAATATCTAGACTTACGACATCAAAATATTGAAACATGCACAAGAAAGCATAAATTAATTATCCAGTCGGAGATGGTCAGAAGCCAAAACGTTTACAACAGCTCTAGATACATAAATATCATGACGATTGCATTGCTCAGTTTTATGTGCTGAACGAGCAAGTGTGTATTTCTGAGAGACAGACAGACAGACAGACAGACAGACAGAGTGACAGAGAGAGAGAGAGGGTGATTAGACACACTTTCTTGCAGACTACGACACAACGGAGGTAAACATTCTCAAGCTTTATCGATGCTCAGTTTTGAATATCAGCTGCATCGCTCAAGTGTTTTTGGGGGAATGAATCTTTTTCTTTCTTCACCAGACAAAAGCATCGCGATACAGCACAATCCATTTTATAATAAACATACCCGCCATGTTTTTTTTCAGGAACTGAGGTGGTGACTATATTTAGCTGACATGACAGTTTAAAATTCTATCTACTTAAAAATGGAAAAATACTATATAGATGCAGCTAATTATTTAGTGTACTTTTAAATAGAGAAAGCTACGTATATAAGTGAAGGTAAGTAGGCTAGATGAGCATACCACATAGCATCCAGACTGGACTTTGATACAGTCCTTCTTCCAAATATTTAGCTAATCGGAGAAGACTTTAAAAAAAAACTACAAATGCTCACATGCTAAAGTTAATGTTGTATGGTGATCAGTCAGTCAGTCATTTGCATGTCCCTTGCGGAACTTCGCCTCCCTAATAGCTCTCCTGTATGCCTCTTGGTTGTGAGCAAGATGCCCTGCTGCTGATGTTATATGCAGATTATCAACGATGTCTTGCAGCCATCTTCGCTTAGTTTTTTAGATTTCTATATTGCAAAAGCCTGGTTTGCTCTAGTAAGGCTGCTGTTGATGTCCTCTGTGTTGTCTCCATTTTCTACTACTCTATTGCCAAGGTATACAAATTCATTGACCTCCTCCACTAACTTGCTATCTACTCTGATTACATTTCTGTTGTTCACATTTTGCTTCATTAACTTTGTCTTTCCTACGTTGATCTTTAGTCCTATATTGTTTGCATTCTGAGTTAGCTTGTTTATTTTATCTTGCATATCTTTGTGGCTGCTTGATAATAGACAAATATCGTCCGCAAAGTCAAGGTCCTCCAGCACTGTGTCGAGGGTCCATTGTAATCCTCTGCGTTTGTCTGATGTTGCCTCTTTCATTAACAAATCTACTGCCAAGATAAATAATGTTGGTGATAGTACACATCCCTGTTTCACTCCTGTTTGTACCCTATAGCTGCTGGAGGTATGTTCTCCACAGATCACTTTGCACTGAAAACCCTCTTATAGGGCTTTGATTACATTCGCTATCTTATGGGAGAGGCCATGCCATCTTAGGATTTTCCACAGTGCATCTCTGTTGACACTGTCATATAAAAATATCATTGTATGATAGTAAACTGTGTGTGTTTACTGTATAATCTTATACGTCTGTATTCTTCTTTCTCCTCCAAAATCAGTCAGTCAAAGTCGTTTTCAGTTTCCAAGAAATATGTAGGAAATCTTACTGGACTCTCTTGTTGGCTGTAAGAGGGGAAGGGTGATGCAGTGATACAGTGGTATACTTCGATACAGTGATATATTTTGATACAGTGATATACTTTGATACAGTGGTATACTTCGATACAGTGATATATTTTGATACAGTGATATACTTTGATACAGTGGTATACTTTGATACAGTGCAACTGAGAATGGTATCTTGCCAGCTTGAACTAGAGCAATGCAACACGTCTAGATACATTCTGTTAGTAAACTATCTAGACATATTCTGGACAGAAGCCTATCTAGATACAATCTAGACAGAAAGCCTATCTAGACACATAGAAGAAAAGGTCAACTTGCCCACGATCCCTGGAGCTTTGTTTCAAATGTGGGCGCTCATTTTTACATTCTGTTTCTTTGTCTATGTTATCTGTTTGCTTTCTTTGTCTATGTTATCTGTTTGCTTTCCTTGTCTATGTTATCTGTTTGCTTTCTTTGTCTATGTTATCTGTTTGCTTTCTTTGTCTATGTTATCTGTTTGCTTTTGTCTGTCAGTTGCTAAAAGACCTAGCTTTGTGTGTATGCCTGCATGCTTTAGTGTAAATGGGTGTGTGAAAGGGTTGAGGGACGAACCCTGACCCATTCTGTTAACCAGGGAGAATATAGCATACTTTCATAGAATTTTGTTTATTGAAATTATAGTCAATATTCTGTGTCGCTTTTACAATTCGGATTCTTTTCAATGAAGCAATGTCTGTTTTTTTTAAATTTCAGCATGATTTTACGGGTTTTCTGTTAAAATTGGTCTTCTCCGTCTCTTGGCAGCGTCTTTGCTTCTGAATTTGTCTTCTCCGCCTCTTGGCAGCGTCTTTACTTCTGAATTTGTCTTCTCCGCCTCTTGGCAGCGTCTTTGCTTCTGAATTTGTCTTCTCCGCCTCTTGGCAGCGTCTTTACTTCTGAATTTGTCTTCTCCGCCTCTTGGCAGCGTATTTACTTCTGAATTGGTCTTCTCCGTCTCTTGGCAGCGTTTTTACTTCTGAATTGGTCTTCTCTGCCTCTTGGCAGCGTCTTTACTTCTCTTTTAGTTGTTTTTTTTTTAACTCTTAACAAAGACTTTCATAATTTTCAACAAGCATGTACATATCTGTCCAAAATATGTCTGATTTCTTAGTGGTTCTAAGAATCTCTCTCTCTATCTATCTCTCTCTCTCTCTCTCCATTTTAAAAGCTGAAATATTTTATTTTTCTGCCTTTCTGTCCGCGAAATACCTTACATATTATATAAATATAAACATAAATTTTGTTCGTATTTAATTTCCATCTATATGTACAAAAGAGTATAAATGAACATACAGATTGTTTGATGTAATGGCTGTGATATTTGTTCCATTATATTTGAAATTTGTCATGGCTATATCCATGATTCTCTAAATTTAAAATTCCATGACCTTTTCTATAATTTTAATACTTACATTTTAATACTCAAGAATTTCTGACATTCAGAGTTTTTGAAAAAAAAATATAAACAAGAGCCTTCATTTAACGACCTGCTAAAAGCTCTGGCCTTTGCTTTTAACAATGACCAGACAGAACGTCCAAGAAAACTGTTTACTTTCTAATATATCATGAAAAACACACACAAAACATTATATGCAATTCTAGAACATGTAAAATACCCGTATAATGTTGTATATGGCCATACACGTGTTGTGCTTTGAAAATAAATATGTTATTTTACATATATATGGGTATGTCTGAATTATTCATACAATATGTCCTGCGCATTTTGGTGCGATGGTGTAATCTGCTGTTTTAAAATGAATTACATCCGGGTTATCCGACCCACATTTGAAACATAAGCTAAAAAATCTTTTGAACCCGGTTCGAAATCTGAAAACAAGAAGAAAGAATATGTTTTGCTATTATTGTGGTGCATCACTGAACTCGATAAGAAAATTAAGAACCATCGTTCTCTTGTACATTGTGGGTGTCTGTTTAAGTTTTTAGTTCCTTTCTTGAATACATACATATGGGTGTCTGTTTAAACTGTTAGTTCCTTTCTTGTATACGTTTATGCGGGTGTTTGATTAGGCTGTTAGTTCTGTTTTTGAATACATATGGGTGTCTTACTAAGCTGTGGTTCCGTACTTGTGCAAATGTGGGCGTCTGTTTAAGCTGTTAGATATGTTGACGTACATATGTGGATGTCTGTTTAAGCTGTTAGATATTTTGACTTATATATGTAGGTGTCAGTTTAAGCTGTTAGATATGTTGACTAATATATGTGGGTGTCTGTTGGAGCTGTCAGTTCTATTCTGGTAAACATGTCAGTGCTTGTGGTGACTATTAAATTTGATCTGAAATTATACATTAAAAAACAAGGTATTCAGTTTTCTACTAGTTTACTACCACAGAAATTGTATTGTTGTTTGTTGAAAGCTTTTTTTCTGGTGGCAAAGGTTGTCGAAACGTAAGTCTAGTAGACGTTAGTTATAGATACAATAGTTACCTCGACATCGGTTATAGAGACATTAGTTACCTCGACATCGGCTATAGAGACATTCATTACCTCGACATCGGTTATAGAGACATTAGTTACCTCGACATCGGTTATAGAGACATTAGTTACCTCGACATCGGTTACAGAGACATTAGTTACCTCGATATCGGTTATAGAGACATTAGTTACCTCGACATCAGTTAAAGAAACGTTCAGTTACAGAGAAGCCAGTTAAAGAGACATCAGTCTAGAACAGAATCTTTCTGTGCCTTGTACGGCACCAAATAAAGCAGTGTGAACAGTGGCTTGAACAGTGAAGGGACAAACTATTTAACTGTAAGTGATACAGCAACACAAGTAACAAATACTTGACAGCAAAAGGGCACTTTGTTATGTACTTAGTAACAGCATTCACACAGATAAAGAAAAACAACGAAAGGGAGGTAACATGAATGACTGAACAGTCACGGGGCCTAATCGATCAAACAACAGCACTAAGAGTAAAACGTTGATGTACACAACAGCCAAAGTCAGCAGTTACCAAAATCCTTCAACAAAATTAATATGAGGAACAATGAGGATGGAGTCCTGATGAATGATGGGAAATGAATATCAATGAACGACATGAGAACTCAACAATATAAAGCATTCCGGCGAATTGGACTTCGCCACAGGAATGTATAAGTACCACAAAAAAAAAACCTGACATACTAACCTCATATCGAGAATTCACCCAAACAGAAAAAACGTTACTCAAATCTAAAAAGAACAAGCGGACAACTATTCTTACATTCTAACAACACTAAAAATCCAAACGCTCATAGATGATACAAAAACCTAGACGAAAAGACGAACATGTATGCTCTCTCGAACGGCTTCCAACTTCTCCTTTTAAATCACGAGAAGAAAATAACTCTCAGCTAGATAAGGAACAACCAATCATAATACGGACTTTCCGTAAGTGCGAGACTACACGAACAAGGACATTCACTCTAAAGAACCTTCTCATGTTCCCTGCACTGAAACAAGTCACAGCAACTGATCTACATACTATATATGTCGTTGGGAAAGTTTTTTCCACAATTCATATATGCGCGAAGAATTATGTGGACTTCCTCAAAGCAAGCCTAGACTATTTGCAATACTAGAAATACTGCAAAGATCTAGTTTAGACTGCCGAATCTTTTCTGCAGGTTAAAATAAACTCAAACAAATGAATGCTTGTATACAGATTCCAAAAAGATATACTCACTGTGTCAAACCTATGACATAACTGAATTGCTAAATCTAGTCTAAAGTTGTGGATCTGATATAGCAGCTATGAAATTACCTTAGGATCTGGAGCACAACAAAACAAAAAAAAAAAACAAAAATAACTGGACGTGAAGATTTTGCATGTCGTAATTCTTGAACATTTTTTTTTAAGATGAAGAATTAAACAAAAATAATTTTGATTTCTGCGATGTTACCATTTGCTACGCTACTGACCACGAAATGTCTTATCGATGACCTTGTTTACTAGACAATTTTTAAAAAATTTTTCAACACATTATTTTATCCTACTTTAGCAAAAACTGGCATGTGAAGTATACAAAAGGTGCATTAAACTCACACGCTAGATTTCTAGTTATAGTCAAAATACAGAAACAAGAAAGGCAATATGCATGAAAGGGCAGTATTTCATCTAAGATAGGTGTCGGCAACTTGGAGTCATAGGGCCCCATCATACTAATTATGGTGCCATTATTACGTACATAATATTAAGTAGGTATATTAACTGTTAGCTATAGTTTTATAACAGTTTTTTTATTATTACGTTTATTTATTATCCATAGACATGAAGGTGCCCCGTCGACCACTCACATAGGGTGGGGCCCGGTCCCTTTGTAGAAAAAAGGTTGTCGACCTAGTCACTCCTATCAAAACACGCAGAAGTTACGTCCCATTTTCTTTTCATGTTTTTTGTTGGTTTTTTTGTTTTGTAGGCAGTTTCAGAACCCTAGTTTCCTGCCTCTAGTTTCTGATCCATAGTTTCCGATCCATGGTTTCTGATCCATAGTTTCTGATCCATAGTTTCTGATCCATAGTTTCTGATCTTTGCTCTACTAAATGATGCCTGGAAAACAGGAGAGTTAAAAAATATGAATTGGTCTCTTCTTAAAAGTATGAGAGAAGATCGCAAAGATTCTGCTTCTGACGCAATGAACTTGACTTTTCCAAAGAGAGAAGATCTGGAAGAACCTGCCACTGAAGCAATGAACTAAACTTTACATAAAGTTTGAGAGAAAATCTTGAAGAGCCTGTTACTGACGGAATGAACTAGACTTAAAGTATGAGAGAAAATCTTGAAGAGCCTGCCATGACCTTATGGACTTTTCCTAAAAGTAAGAGAGGAATTCTTGAAGAACCTGTCATGACGCAATGAACTAGACCTTTCCTAAAAGTAGGAGAGGAATTCTTGAAGAACCTGTCATGACGCAATGAACTAGACCTTTCCTAAAAGTAGGAGAGGAATTCTTGAAGAACCTGTCATGACGCAATGAACTAGACCTTTCCTAAAAGTAGGAGAGAAAATCTGGAAGAATCTGCCACGACGCAAAGAACTGGACGCTTACTAAAAGTAGGAGAGAAAATCACAAAAGAATCTGTCACCAAAACACACTGGCTGCACAGTTATGAAACATGAGAAAAGGGAAGTAATGAAAATAAGTTTCTGCAAGTGATTAGTTGAAAAATGCAGTGAATTAACCAGGGCAAGCGAGAGATGCAATCGAGTGTAACCTGCTGGTAACACTTCTGGAAGAGAAACAAATCCGTGATATGAAATAACATGACTCGATTTAATCAGACCATCCTGACACACTTGAGAAAGTAATAAATTCATAATGGAAGCAAACGCAGAAGGCAACGAAGCGAAGATTGTTGGAAGCGTGGTCTGACTACATGAAAAAAAATAAAGATTGAATTATTGCCTTTAGGAATGATCAGAAAAGGGAGAAAACCAGAAAGGGGGAAAAAGATAGAAAGAAGCATTGCTATTTTAAAGTAATTTGACCTGATGAGATCCAACAATATAATAACATTTGACTGATGGAGAAATAATCTGTGGATTACATTACTGGGTGTAATATTTTGTTACAAAGCATCAAAGCTGCTAATATTCTTCCGACAAGGCGGCGGGATGATTGATATTGGTGGAAACGTTAGAATGAAAGAATTCTATAAGGAACACTGAAATTCTATCAGAAAAGATTCTATTAAAGACATTGAAATTCTATCAGAAATAACTATATCAAGAACACTGACATTCTATCATACAGAATTCTATCAAGGACACGGAAGTTCTATTAGAAAGAATTCTATCAAGGACACTGAAATTCTATTAAGAACACTGAAATTCTATCAGACAGAATTCTATCAAGGACAATGAAATTCTATTAGAAAACATTGATAACTGAATTTACCATTTCTGGCAACATGGTAAATTCAGTTATCAAATTTTGTTCAGTTCAGTGTTACTCGCAGTGGATCTCCATCTCACCCTGTCTCTTGTCTTCATAGTCAGAGAGCTATCTTCTGCCCATCTTTTGATCTTCAGATTATACATGACAAATCTGTAAATCCTTTGTTCGGTTTATTTTCCTTCAATACCGTTTCCAATATTTTGTGAGGTGCCTCTAAATATAGGGACAGGAGCGGAGCGAACATACTTTATTTTCAAAGGGTTAAGAATTGGGCACGCAGGTCCGTCTAACATTCTGCCATTCATCACACAGCTTTCACTCAGTCACAATCATTCAGCATTTGTTAATGAACATTAATAGTCATGAAGACATAATTAAATAATTATATAAATACGTAACAAACTTATGTTTATCCATACACTCTACACTCTGATTTATGCAACAACATGAAATAAACTTGAATTCTTACATTCATTCAGAACTAACAAATTTATAGAAAAGCAGTATAAAAAAATTACAACAATCAAGCCATACTTTAAACTACTTTAGACCATGGTTAGGGAGGTATATAGCCCATATGATTCTGACAAAGTTTAAAGTTATAAGAACGAATATTACTTATAACTTTTACATGAGTTGGTAGGGCAGCCCAAAGGTGGGCAGCTGAGTAAGAGAAGCTGTTTTTAAACATGTCAAGTCTTGGTTTTGGGAGAATACAACTGCTTAAGTGTTGACTGTGTTTTCGGTTTAATTTTGAACAGCGACCACAGATATGGTGGAGCATTGTGAGATAGAATTTTCAGAATTAACTTGGTCTTGTTGAAAAGAAATCTCCTCTTGAGGGGTAGAATATCAAGATGTTTGTCCTCATTTGTAACACGAGAGAGGGGATAAGTGGTGTAGCGATTAGTGCATTCGTCTCTGAAGGTAGGGTCCATGAGTCAAATACGACTGAAGGTGCTGCAGTCATCCAGCTGTAGAGATGGGTAATGACCTCCTGCTGAAGTTGGGGAAAGAAATGTGGGCAAGAATGATGCTGACCACTTCATCTTGTCATGTTTGGACACTTCAAGGAAAATATGACCATTTAACAGCGTGTCCCCTAGATGGCTCCATGGCGTGACAGGACCAGATTTCTAAATGTGTGCTAATGACTTTAGATACCAGGGTTTAAAAAAATACTTTCTTCTAGTTCTGGTGTCAGTTCACGTCTCACCAGTAATCCTTGGTTTGTTCTACTTCTTGTCCATGAGACAGACGCTTTTCCTTACGCTTGTCCACGTTTTAGTGCCTTTATCCGACTTTCTTATTCATTTTTCTAGTGTCTGGGCAATACTTCACATAGATTCTTGTGTTGTAAAGTACTTTACCTAGTCTCTTGTGTTGTAAAATACTTTACCTAGTCTCTTGTGTTGTAAAATACTTTACCTAGTCTCTTGTGTTGTAAAATACTTTACCTAGTCTCTTGTGTTGTAAAATACTTTACCCAGTCTCTTGTGTTGTAAAATACTTTACCCAGTCTCTTGTGTTGTAAAATACTTTACCCAGTCTCTTGTGTTGTAAAATACTTTACCCAGTCTCTTGTGTTGTAAAATACTTTACCCAGTCTCTTGTGTTGTAAAGTACTTTACCCAGTCTCTTGTGTTGTAAAATACTTTACCCAGTCTCTTGTGTTGTAAAATACTTTACCCAGTCTCTTGTGTTGTAAAATACTTTACCCAGCCTCTTGTGTTGTAAAATACTTCACCCAGTCTCTTGTGTTGTAAAATACTTTACCCAGTCTCTTGTGTTGTAAATAGAAATTGTATCATTTATAATCTATTCTTGTTGTTATCAACCACTGCTCCGGTCAGTGTTAGGAAGCCCTCTGTTACACTATAACAATATTTTACCCCCCCCCCCCTTCCAACCACCTTCTTTCAAATGTTGCCTTGTAACATTCTATGAGCATTTTTTAAAATTGTTGTATAATTATAATATCTGTATTTCTTCACAAATTTGCTGCAAGGAAATATGGTATTAGTAGCTGTCTTGTCTTGCCTCCTTCCTCATATAGCTTTCAGTGTTGAGGGGACAAACAGACGTCTTGATAGTGCTAGGCGATTTGCTTCATATAGTGGGGTATTTAAAGTTTCTGTACTTTCCTCTCTCTATCTCCAGCTTGGGGCCCTCTGTCTATGTTTCCTACAGTTCTTAGCATAAAAAATGTCCTATACTGCCTGGTTATAGTCGTGTAACATGGCTAAACCATCTGACTCGTTGTTTCTGGATGTAGTCTAGTGCTGGTGCTACTCCAGCCTTTGTCCTGGAAGTGTCGTTTCTTGTCTGGTCTTGTTATATTTAGTGTTATCTTTAAACATTTCACTTCTGTCGTGATGATTTTCCTTTCGCTTTTGACTGTCAGTGTCAGTGCTACGTATTGATATAACAGTTTAAAAAAAATGATGCATAAAATGATATCTGTATTTGTATGCATATAGATACACCAATTTGCATATGTTAATTATGAAAGGGACACAAAGTATTACGGAAAGTAAATGATTAAAGTAATGCCCAAAGTAGCGATGAAAATGAGAAAGAATAAGTGCATCTCTATCTCTTTCTTTCTCTCCCTCTCTCTCTCTCTCTTTCTTTCTCTCTCTTTTTCTTTCTCTCTCCTTCTCTCTCTCTCTTGTAATAGCTAACATATAGTGCAATTACTACAGTTCCAATAACAAATACAAAGGTTTCAAAACACGCGGAAGTGCCACAGCACTGAACCACTACTAGACGATGTTCTCTCTAAGCTGTGCGGCAGCGCGAATGTGCACACACGTAAACAAAAATATGTAGGGCACGAAAATGCATATGTTGCGCAAAAGAAACAAAACTTATACTGTAATTTTATTTTTCAATATCAGTGCCATATTAACACTGAGAGAAAAAAAAAACTATGAAAGTACTAAATGAGTTTGTTTTTCTGATTTCTTTGGATTTTAATATTGTTATTCTCTATGAGACCTTAAAATTATACTCTGTAACTTGACTTTACGACACACATTTTTACGCATTTGTTTCAAGAATATACTTGAACAGATTGAAAATTTTGCCTACGAACAGTAAAACATTAGAAGGCATATTGGTGGCAGCGTATGCAAATATTATCACCAGATGTAGTAATTGGTGACCTATAGTAAAACATAAGGAGTACCCAAGTTGAATGTTTCTTCTATTAGACAGACAGACAGACAGACAGACAGACAGACAGACAGACAGATAGATAGATAGATAGACAGACAGACAGACAGATAGATAGATAGACAGACAGACAGATAGACAGACAGACAGACAGACAGATTAGTGAGTGAGTGAGTGAGTGAATGAGTGAGTGACTGAGTGAAAGAAACAAGATTTCTAGAAGGAAAGGTTAATACACAAAGAATATTGAAAAAAAATTTCGCAACATAATTTACAGTTTTAAAACTATAACATAACAATATAACTAGTGACACATTTTGAAGAAAACAGCCTGAAAACTCAGAAGGACAACAAAATGCGTAAGAGTGAATCATAAAAGTGAGAGAGCTATTTTTAAACTGTCATGGCAATTTTTATATAAATATATGAAACCATGCAAAACTGTTTTATGACTGTATGATAAAACCAGTCATTTATTTATTTCTATAACAAGAACAGACCATGCGGTCCTTATCTAGATTACAATTACATCAGAAATATATCTGTCAGTTATACACGTAAATGTTCTCAGAATAAGATATGGCTTTTTCTTGTGCCATGATTTGTACACGTAAATCTGTCAATGTATGCCTGTTCGATGATAAGTCACGAAAACTGGGTTACTTAGACACAAGATCTTTGCGCTTCGACTAACTCTTGTTTGCTACCGGTTCTTCAAGACATTGACAGAGTCACGTTTCTATTGTGGACAAAAACACTGACAGCGATTCTTACTCCGCAGGTAATTAAATTTTAAAAGCACTCAATGTATAGTGATCTGTGTATCAGGCAGATTTCATTCAAACTGACAAGGTATCGATAGTATTAATAACCTGGACAGTAACGCAGAAAAAATAATGTTTAAATCTCTTCTTAAATAATTAATATTTACAATAATCTTTTCGAAGGCCTAAGTACTTCAATAACTGAAAAATTAATATTCCGTGTCAATGATTAAATGGAACTCCATAGTCATAAGTATTTTTCAACAATGGAAGTCTCAAAGTATGGATCTCATATGGGGCTAATGATTGTAAAAGGAAAACCTTTTTATGCAATACTTCAAAAACTGAAGACCTCAGATAGGACAGTTATAAACGAAGACCTATTTTAAAAAAAATAACACTTCAGATTTGACTAGTTTTATAAATGAAAAGACCTCAGATAGGACAGTTATAAACGAAGACCTATTAAAAAAAAATAACACTTCAGATTTGACTGGTTTTATAAATGAAAAGACCTCAGATAGGACAGTTATAAACGAAGACCTATTAAAAAAAAATAACACTTCAGATTTGACTGGTTTTATAAATGAAAAGACCTCAGTTTTGGGGGTTAAAATCTTTCACCATAGAATGAATTGATTTTATAAATGATAGAAAAAAGGGGCAACTTCTCAACATGGATTAAAATTCTATAATTTTAGATTACAGAAGTTGAAATGATAGTTCAAAATAATAAGATCTAAAGCTGTATTAACTTTCAGAACAGTCGTAATTCTATGTTTCTTTCACGTGGCGGTTAATTTGTGTGTTTATCAATAAAAATCATATAATAAATATAAGATAAACTGACACACGCAAAACAAAGTACAGAAGCTCAGATCATAAATATATCTTTACAGTAAACAATAACATACAATTATTAAAAAAACAGTAACTTAAGAAACTTAAAAAAAAAACTTTAAAATTTTCTATGAGAACAGAAATATGCCTTGCGCTCAACCCATGATCAAGACCAGTACTTACCTCGCGTTCATGAGACAATATATTATTGGGTTGTACATGGAATTTGACATTGCTAGCCAATAGATTAGCAAGTAGATCTGCTGGATGTAAGGTAGAAATACCATCTCTTTGTGGATGTTGCCAAGGATAAAGTAGATATGCGTGGGCAGCCAGCAGATGCCAAATATCACCACCACAGCGATCATCATCTTTACCACCTGGGAAATTGATTTGTGTTTCATTAAATTCTCAAAAGATTTTTTATTGTACTGTGGGATGTGCCGAGAGACTTATAACAATAGTACCATTACTGAACAGAATAACACTTCTTATAGTAGTAGCATTACTGGCATTACTGAACAGAATAACACTTCTTATATTAGTAGCATTACTGAACAGAATAACAATTCTTATATTAGTAGCATTACTGAACAGAATAACACTTCTTATAGTAGTAGCATTACTGAACAGAATAACACTTCTTATATTAGTAGCATTACTGAACAGAATAACACGTCTTCGTCTACCAAACACTGTTAACTTACAGTATCTCTAAGAACAAAGTCAGTTAAACAAACGTTATTAAAATTCTCATTAGTCCTCATTTAGTATAACACAATATTACCCCAAGACGCTTGAAATGGCATGGAAAGGGGAATTGTACCTGTGTACTTTAATTTGCCCAAGAGTTTATATATATAATATATAAGTTTTTTTCTCGAGAAGTTGGGAATACATGAATTAATGTCACCTAGCATGCAGACTTCAACTCCACAGAGCCTGGTCTCAGGCCTGTGTAGAGAGCAATAGACATAGATCTATCTGGACCAAAGTTTATTTAGTTCATCTCAGCAAGATACGGACAAAACAAAGGTCTCCCCTGACACATCCACGACCACCAGCCCGGAGTGTCAGCCACGGCCGAGTACCACGGGTAAATAAACCGGACCAGGTATCGACAGACACGTCATGACCAGGCAACATTCGGCAGTTGACAGAATTTTAATGTTTAAAATCTCCTCCTAGCTTTCTCTTTTTTAAATGCCAGCTATTCTTTTGAGACATAAAAGATGTTATATTTTGTTTGAATTATCTTCTTATATCTTATATCCTTCCCGTGCCGTTAAACGTCACATAGGGCTCGCAAAGTAGTTCGCCAATTTTTCCTGTCTTCGGCGAGTCTTTCAACCTTGTCAAGGGATTTTATGCCTGTTAATTTGGCCTCTCTTAATAATGTCCTCTTCAGAGTTTCACGCAGTCTGCCTCTTTTTCTTTGGCCTGTTGTGTTCCACTTGATAGCTTGTTTTGGGATTCTCTGATCATTATACAAATTATAATTATACAAAGCATTTAAGATCCCGATTTTTAAAAGGAGATTTACCTTGCATAAACGCCATATACTAAAAAATCTCGTGTACATAATTCTGTGAAAGTGTTCTTGAACATACAAAAGTATGTATACTACGTGTTTCGCCATGTACACAAGGATTACACAACATATTTTTCATAAGCTCATTGTGTCCTTCCCGGATCGAATGTGTAGTGTCCGTGAACTACAAAATAAGTACAAATATATGTTTATGTATATGTTTTCAGAAAATACCATATGTGAAGTTTTGAATGTACATATTCACTTGACTTCACTTCACTTACTTTTCGTTTGCTTCGAACCCGCTCCGCCTGCATGGGAACAACCTCGCCGATGGTCTGGCTGCCCCACAGCTCCCAGCCTATGCGGGCGTAGGTGGCAAACAGGGTTATCATGGGCAGGAAGTAGTTGAGGACCATGAGCAGTATGCTATACCTGGAAAGTAAAACAGCTAAAACTACATACAAAAAAGTACATCATCATCAATATCATAATCATCATCATGTGTGCCATCATTGCTATCTACGAGGGTCATACCGAAAGTCGTGAGCAAACATTTTTTAAAAATCAGAATTTATAGATAGAGAGATTATAAATGTATCACCTTAATCTGCATCCTTTTCTTTCAACATAATCTCCATTTCTCTGCACACATTTTCCCCATCGCTCTGCAAGTTTGAAAATACCCTCCTGGTAGAATTTCGTTCCAGTTGACCGACGGCACAGACGCACTGGTTTCTGGACGTTCTCTCCTGTGGGACCCGGCAGGCACAAACTTTTCTATAGCCTAGGCTTTCAATCATTTCCTGTACTGCATTGTGTCCTATTCCAAGATTTACAGCGATTTCAGAAACTGCGACACATCTGTCTTCTTGAATGATATTGTCAACCCTTTCCACGTTGCGTTCAGTGGAGGCAGTTCGAGGGCGACCGCTGCGAGGCATATCTTGGATGCTCGTGTTTCCATCTTTGAAATGTTTCACCCACCTCCTAACACTGCTAGCACCCATATACACATCTCCATAAGCAAGATGAAGTTTTTGGTGAATTCCAGCAGCGGGGATTTCCTCTTTAACCAGGAACTCAATAACAGCACGTTGACGAAACGAAACTTCAGCACCCGCCACTTTGTTTATGTTCCTCGTGGTCACGTGACACATGGTGGTGACGTCATGTGACCTCTACATGAAGTGCAAAGGAAGGATGCAGTTAAGGTGATACATTTATATTTTCTCTATCTATAAATTCTGATTAAAAAAAAAAAATTTTGCTCACGACTTTCGGTATGACCCTCGTATATATTTGTTATCTTAGTTCTGATCATAAAGGCCTATAGGACAAACTTAAACTGAAACTCTTCATCTGGGTATTTCCTGGTATCACATCTTTAAATCTTGTAGTTTGTGAAGTTTTTGTGCTGTTTTCAAGACTCTGTCACTTCTGATTTTTGTACCTTTTCCGTGTTTCTGTCTTGGTGTGCGCCACACTCATGTCACTAGTTTGTCATGTCTTCTTTTTACAGCATTCTATTAGTTTGGTTTTGTTTTGTTTGTATTTTCCTTTTTTTGGTTTAGAAAGACAGACAGACAGACAGACAGATGGAAAAAAGGAAGAGGATCCGGACAGGGGCTGGTCGCTATTCAGGGTGTGTTGATAAAAGAGTTTTGGCTAAATGTTCTGCTATGTTAGTCACGCCTTGTATGTATCGATTGGACTGTCTGAACGTTTGTGACAGCCTGAAAGGTGTGAGATGAAGGATAGAATGTCAGACTGGCCTGTCTGTTCAATTTGTGTTTTAACCTTTAAAAAACGTGTTCATTAGTTCTCAGACCTTCATCAGTTGTTTATTTCTTTCTTATCTTTGTTGATTACTTCTCTCTCCCTCCCCTCTCTTCTCTCTCCCTCCCCTCTCTTTCTCTCCCTCTTTCTCTCTCCCTCCCCTCTCTTTCTCTCTCCTTCCTCTCTCTTTCTCTCTCCCTCCCCTCTCTTTCTCTCTCCCTCTTTCTCTCTCCCTCCCCTCTCTTTCTCTCTCTCCTCTCTCCCCCTCCCCTCTCTTTCTCTCTCTCCCTCTCTTTCTCTCTCTCCTTTCTCTCCCTCTTTTTCTCTCTCTCCCCTCTCTTTCTCCTCACCCACTCTTTCTCTCTATCCCCCTCTCTCCCTCTTTCTCTCTCCCTCCCCTCTCTTTCTCTCTCTCCTTTCTCTCCCTCTTTTTTCTCTTTCTCGCCCTCTCTTTCTCCTCTCTCTCCTCCTCTTTTTCTCTTTATCCCCCTCTCTTTCTCTCTCCTCCCCTCTCATTCTCTCTCCTTCTCTTTGTCCTTCTGCTCTCTCTCGCTTTTCCCTCTCTCTTTCCCCTCTCTTTCTTTCCCTCCTCTCTCTCCCTCTCTCATTGTCTCTCTCAATGAACAACATATGTGTAGAATATCTGGAATAGAGTTAAAGATGTATGATAAAGGGCAGAATGTCAGACGGGTCTGCGTGCCCAATTCTTAACCCTTTTGAAATAAAGATCAATCAATTAATCAATCAATCAATCTCTCCTCTCTCCCCCCCTCTCTCTCTTTCTCTTTTTCCCCTCTCTTTCTCTCTCTTCTCTCTCCCCATCTCTCTCCTTCTCCTTCTCTCTCTCTCCTCTCTCAGTGTCGGTTTCCACAAGTAAAGACGCCGGAATGAGAAATGAACCAATCTAACAAGAAAGAAAGAAGATGTCAGTGAGTATACCACGGAGATGTCGTTTTTCTTTATAGATAACGTAGATAACACATCGACCGACGATGAAATTGTAGATATTACCCAGAGAAGACAAAGATGATACTACCACCCAGAGAAGACAAAGATGATACTACCACTACCACTACTACTACTACCACTACCACTACTACTACTACTACTACTACTACTACTACTACTATTACAATTACTACTATCACTGCTAGTACAACTGCTACTAGTACAGCTATTTCTTCTACTAGCACGACTACTACTATTACATCCACTACTACTACTACTACTACTACTACTACTACTACTACTACTACTACTACTACAAATACTTCTACTATTATTATTACTACTCCTACTACTACTACTACTAAACTACCTCCACTATTATTAAAAATACTAAAGAACTATTACTTCTACTACACCTACTTCTACTACTGTTACTTCTTCTACAAATTCTTCTTCCTCTACTGCTACTACTATTACTATATCTACAACAGCAACTTCTACTACTACTACAAATACGTCTATTACTACTACAACCACATCTACTACTACTACTACTACTACTACTACTACTACTGCTACTATTACAAGTACATCCGCAACTACTACTACTACTACTACTATTACAAGTGCATCTACTACTACTACTACTACTACTATTACTACTATTACAAGTGCATCTACTACTACTACTACTACTACTACTACTACTACTACAAGTGCATCCGCTACTACTACTACTCCTCTCTTGTTCTGCTGATGTACGATCTTGGAGGGTCCTAGAACAGCGCCTTATTTTCCAGGCTGGCTGTCTCCACCCAGCTGGAATTAACAATGTTTTCAGCTTTCAGTAACTTATTTAGTTTTCCACTCTCCCCTTTTTTTACTCTACTTTCTTTCTCCTAGCTACCCCTCCCTACCGCCACCCTCTTTTCTTCTCTGGCAACATATTGGTGTTTATAGGGTCTTGTCCTATTCACCAGTTTCACATTTTCTCCGTGCAGGTGTTTATGTTCTTCATTCATTATCTCTCCATTTCCCCCTTTCCTTTCTTCCCCCCACACACCTTCTCCTCTAGCGGCTATCATGTTTCTATTGCCTTCCCCAACCCCTTTCTACCGCTTGTTTTCCTCCTCTCTCTCTCTCCACCTCTTCTTTACGATTGGCTCTATCGACGTATCCTTTTGTGTGGCCCGCGTGGTCCCTATGCATCTTTTAATCTACACCCATTTCTCTATTTCCTACTTCTAGAGGAGGCCATATTAAGATAAGTTCTTCGTTTAGTTATTTGTTTTTGTCTCGTTGTGCATGTGATCCTCGAAAAAGGCTCACGCCGAAATATCAGATGTTGTATGATTTTCATTTATACATTCTCATACTTTCTATTCGTTTTTTTCTCACTTTACTCACTCCCTCTGCCACTTTGTAAAACTACACCATACACCTCTATCTAACTCTTCTACTACTACTATTACTACTACTACTACTACTACTACTACTACTACTACTACTACTACTATTACTACTACTACTACTACTATTACTAGTCTCACGACGGCCACCTCCTAGATTATTTATCATTAACATTATTACTGAAACAATATATAAAACAATAATTCATTCAGACTTAGTATTTTTATCACTTTTACAAACAAGCAGAACACAGAGAAGGCAAGAAAATAATGTTTGAAAGAAATAATAAAAACATTTCTGAGTTATAGAACAGCTGACCTTCACATCTTGTTGTACGTTAAAAAAAAGAGATGAGAATGTCTGAACAACAGACTCACAAATTTATCCAGGACAGACTGAGACTAAACAGAAAATATACAGACAGACTGAGACTAAACAGAAAATCTACAGACAGACTGAAATTAAATACAAAATCTACAGACAGACTGAGACTAAACAGAAAATCTACAGACAGACTGAGACTAAACAGAAAATCTACAGAATGAAACTAAATAGAAAATCTACAGACAGACTGAGACTAAACAGAAAATCTACAGACAGACTGAAACTAAACAGAAAATCTACAGACAGACTGAAACTAAACAGAAAATCTACAGACAGACTGAGACTAAACAGAAAATCTACAGACAGACTGAAACTAAACAGAAAATCTATAGACAGACTGAAACTAAATAGAAAATCTACAGACAGACTGAAAATAAATAGAAAATCTACAGACAGACTGAGACTAAACAGAAAATCTACAGACAGACTGAAACTAAATAGAAAATCTACAGACAGACTGAAACTAAATGGAAAATCTACAGACAGACTGAGACTAAACAGAAAATCTACAGACAGACTGAAACTAAACAGAAAATCTACAGACAGACTGAAACTAAACAGAAAATCTACAGACAGACTGAAACTAAATAGAAAATCTACAGACAGACTGAAATTAAATAGAAAATCTACAGACAGACAGAGACTAAACAGAAAATCTACAGAATGAAACTAAATAGAAAATCTACAGACAGACTGAGACTAAACAGAAAATCTACAGACAGACTGAAACTGAATAGAAAATCTACAGACAGACTGAAACTAAACAGAAAATCTACAGACAGACTGAAACTAAACAGAAAATCTGCAGACAGACTTAAACTAAACAGAAAATCTACAGACAGACTTAAACTAAACAGAAAATCTACAGATAGACTGAAACTAAATAGAAAATCTACAGACAGACTGAGACTAAACAGAAAATCTACAGACAGACTGAAATTAAATAGAAAATCTACAGACAGACTGAGACTAAACAGAAAATCTACAGAATGAAACTAAATAGAAAATCTACAGACAGACTAAAACTAAATAGAAAATCTACAGACAGACTGAAACTAAATAGAAAATCTACAGACAGACTGAAACTAAACAGAAAATCTACAGACAGACTGAGACTAAACAGAAAATCTACAGACAGACTGAAACTAAACAGAAAATCTATAGACAGACTGAAACTAAATAGAAAATCTACAGACAGACTGAAACTAAATGGAAAATCTACAGACAGACTGAGACTAAACAGAAAATCTACAGACAGACTGAAACTAAATAGAAAATCTACAGACAGACTGAAACTAAATGGAAAATCTACAGACAGACTGAGACTAAATAGAAAATCTACTGCAGACTGAAACTAAATAGAAAATCTACAGACAGACTGAAACTAAACAGAAAATCTACAGACAGACTGAAACTAAATAGAAAATCTACAGACAGACTGAGACTAAATAGAAAATCTACAGACAGACTGAAACTAAACAGAAAATCTACAGACAGACTGAGACTAAACAGAAAATCTACAGACAGACTGAAACTAAACAGCAAATCTACAGACAGACTGAAACTAAACAGAAAATCTGCAGACAGGCGAGCACCAAAAAAGAATATATAAATGCTAAGCTACACACTGAGCACATTTCTGCCACGGAGACAAAGTCCACTTACGCCAGGTCCTGTGTGCTAGCTTGTCCTTCCACGCTGTCCGGCCAGTGGAGGTAGCACAACGTCCGCTGCGGGTATTCGTATATTGTGGCGTACAGAAGGTTAGGTAGAGCTAGTAGAAACGATACCACCCATATAACGGTGATAATGGTGAGTACGATTCTCCCTGTAAGTCTTGGCCTCAGAGGGTGGATGATAGCGATATACCTGGGCGATTACAGACAATGGAAACTGTTAATAAAAACTCTTTGTCTTGGATAACTGTACAGGATTATACAATTTCCAGCACTAAAAGAGCACTGGGGTAATAAATCTCATAGTGAACTGTACCCTTATGCCAAGTTATAGCTGCAGCTCTGTTGCAAACCGTTCTTGTGAACTAGGATATTACAAGGAATAATAAAACAGATAAATAAAAATCGACACTCAGGAAATTGTATTGTAGAAAGCCAAACAACCACAGAGCTCAACAGGTCATCAGAGGAGTTACATTCACTCATATATACTAAGTGATAAGACATATGAAGGTGGAACATAGAGTATTCATACAGCCAAAAGCACATATAAAGGTGGAACATAGAGCATTCATACAGCCAAAAGCACATATAAAGGTGGAACATAGAGCATTCATACAGCCAAAAGCACATATAAAGGTGGAACATAGAGCATTCATACAGCCAAAAGCACATTCTCACGAAGTCGTTTTTTTTTTCACTATAGCATCCATATTTCCAAGACAAACTGTAACAACATCCGGGACACCCGGAGGTCTAGTTTCCGGTGTCCTTGTCTAAAATTAATTTTAGAGTTATCTTTCTCTTTATTCAATAAATAGGATACAGTATGGATTGAGGCTTCAGTATGGCGGAACACAATCAGGACCAGATATATAATCTGATAGCTGTAGGAGACATCTGTGACACGTACCCTGAGATGCGAGGGATGGAATTAAGGTACCTGAGTGTGGAAAAGCTTATATGGATCAAAATTGAGTAAATGAGATAACGACTTTCATCGGTGCTTGTGTTTGTGTGTGTGCGTCTGTGTGTATGATTGTACGAATATGTAGGACAGTAAGAATCTGTGTGAGTGTGATTGTAGCAATATGTGGGACAGCGAGAGTTTGTGTGATTGTATGAGGGTAGTGAAAGAATTCGTGAGATGTGAGCGAGGATATGTGAATGTGATAATATTTCGGTGGTGTAAAAAGTGTGTGTAATAAGGCGATTGATAGAATATAAAGTGATCTAATATAGGCAGACAGTCAGACAATAAGCAGACAGAAGACAGACAGACAGAAGACAGACAGACAGATAGATAGTTAGACAGATAACTAGACAGACAGACAGACAGAAGACAGACAGATAGATAGATAGATAACTAGACAGACAGACAGACGGACGGACGAACGGACAGGCAGGCAGGCAAGCAGCCAGACAGACAGACAGACAGACAGACAGACAGATAGATAGTTAGATAGATAACTAGACAGACAGACAGACAGACAGACGGACGGACGAACGGACAGGCAGGCAGGCAGGCAAGCAGGCAGGCAGCCAGACAGACAGACAGACAGATAGACAGATAGACAGATAGATAGATAGATAGATAGATAGATAGATAGATAGATAGATAGATAGATAGATAGATAGATAGATAATCTACTCATTCATGTGATGGAAACACACACACACACACACACCTCCCCACATACATTCTTCCACATAAATTTGTAAACAGAGTATGCATACACTAAAAACTTTCAGAAAAAAATTCAGTGCTTCGAATTACATTGTCAACATTTCATTCAAATTTCCGCTTGAAATATCAAGATCGTTTTGATGTTAAAAATATATTGAAATCCTGGCATTTGAACGATTAAGTTATTTTCATTGTCATGGACAGCTCTTCTGCATTGTTTTATAGCTCAAAATGTATGTGAATATGAAATGAAAGTTAGAAAATGCGAACAAAATTTAGGAAAGAACAGATTAAAATCGCTCGGCAATGTGAGCATGTTCTGTGACGTCTGTGACCTCTGTAGGCAGGCAAGCAGGAAGCCTAATACAGAGAATATCAAGATGGTGGCCACCTTGCAGACACAGTCCAAGGAAGAAGTGAGTTCTGTTATCCGCCAAATATCTGAACCCCTCAAACATACACCGTGAAATACTCGCATCTGCGCTGAGTGCACACGCAGGGCTCAAGTCTATAGCTGTGTTGCGGCTCAAGTCTATAGCTGTGTTGCGGCTCAAGTCTATAGCTGTGTTGCGAAGTTCAAGACAGCCATAAAAAGCCTACACGACGTCCAACGTCCTGTACAATCACACAAGGGAGGCAGTGGCTGAAAAGTTAGGACAAAGGGTTTTTTTCTTCTTACTGAAAGTCAGAAGCTGTTTTACAGTTATGGAGAATTTTATGTCTATCTGGAATACCATCTAAAATTGTCAACATCATAAAGGACTTCTACAATGGATATGTTTGTGCAGCCAAAACAGAAGAAGGGATGAGTGAATGGTTCCAGATTGAAACAGGTGTGAAACAAGGATGTATACTGTCTCCTTTGCTTTTTGAAATTACAATAGACTTCATAATGAAAAAATGCTGCACAGGTAACATAGGTATTGACTGGGTAAAAGGGACCGAACTAGAAGATCTTAATTTTGCTGATGACATAACTCTTATCAGTAACAATGTGAATTCCATGCAAGAAAAAAACAGATAGCCTGTCTTCAATGGCTAGCAAAATATGACTTGAAATTAACAAGGACAGAACACAAATAATGAAAATTCTCATTAATCAGAATGGAAAATACACGTAGAAGAAACAGATATTGAGGAAGTCAATCAATTTGCATACCTTGGCAGCTACATAGACCAGGACGGTGGCAACAGAAAGGAAGTTAGAATTTGAATTGAAAAAGCAGCATCGATCTTCAAGAATCTTGAGAACATATGGAATTCAAAAGTTATAAGCACAAAAACCAAGTTAGGATTATTCAGTTCAAATGTAATATCCACCTCATTTATGTATGCGAAAATTGAAAACAACTAAATAAACAGATAAGAAATTAGACTCTTGTGAAAACAATGCGTAAGGAAAATACTCGGCATCAAATGGAACGAATTCAAGAACAATGCAGAGATAAGACAGGTGACTGAGCAACAACCAGTCTCATGGGTGATCATGAAAATGAGATGGATGCTAGTCACGTGATGAGAAGAAGCGATCAGAGAATCCCAAAACAAGCTATCAAGTGGAACACAACAGGCCAGAGAAAAAGAGGCAGACCGCGTGAAACTCTGAAGAGGTTACGAGAGGCCAAATTAACAGGCATAAAATCCCCTGACGAGGTTGAAAGAATCGCCGAAGACAGTAAAAATTGGCGAATACCTTGCGAGCCCTATGTAACGTTTAACGGCACGGGAAGGATATATAAGATAAGAATGAAAGGTTGCAGTATTAAACGTGGTAGTTCATGGATGACTGACGCGAAACATTCATTAGTGATGAATGTGTTGTAGAGAATATCGCAAAAGGAGCGGAGGGGATAGAAATGAGCGATGATAACAACAGTCTCGCCAAAGTGGCCGTCTCTGTGCTTGGCAGAGAATGTACAGAATGGGTGGGAGGCAGGAATGAGTCTGCACTTCAGGAGCTCGTTTGCACTCACGCTCAACCACGTGACCCAGTCATCTTCACGGACGGCTCAAAGCTGCGAGGCAAAAAAACGAGTGGATGGGGGGAGGGGGGAGGGGGGGTTCGTTGTCTGTAGGTGAGGTAGACTGGGGGCACAGAATGCAGGGCCCCCCTTTACAACTCTGAGCTTGGGGATGGAAACTGAGGCAGTGACCAAGGCTGTGTTCTGTCTAGTTCGGCAGGGTGATACACACGGTGTGGTGGTGACGGGTAGGGTGATACACACGGTGTGGTGGTGACGGGTAGGGTGATACACACGGTGTGGTGGTGACGGGTAGGGTGATACACACGGTGTGGTGGTGACGGTAGGGTGATACACACGGTGTGGTGGTGACGGGTAGGGTGATACACACGGTGTGGTGATGACGGGTAGGTTGATACACACGGTGTGGTGGTGACGGGTAGGGTGATACACACGGTGTGGTGGTGACGGGTAGGGTGATACACACGGTGTGGTGGTGACGGGTAGGGTGATACACACGGTGTGGTGGTGACGGGTAGGTTGATACACACGGTGTGGTGGTGACGGGTAGGGTGATACACACGGTGTGGTGGTGACGGGTAGGTTGATACACACGGTGTGGTGGTGACGGGTAGGGTGATACACACGGTGTGGTGGTGACGGGTAGGTTGATACACACGGTGTGGTGGTGACGGGTAGGGTGATACACACGGTGTGGTGGTGACGGGTAGGGTGATACACACGGTGTGGTGGTGACGGGTAGGTTGATACACACGGTGTGGTGGTGACGGACTCTCAAAGCATGCTTTGCGAGATAGAGAGGGGTTTGCTGCGTCATGAATGAATTCAGCAGTTCCGACAATCCAGTGTCGCCAGACTGGTGTGGATATACTGCCCAGGTCATGCGGGAGTGAACGAACCAACATACTTTATTTTTAAAGGGTTAAGTATTGGGCACGCAGGCCCGTCTAACATTCTGTCCTTCACCATACAGCTTTCACTCGGTCACACTCACTCAGCAGTTGTTCATGAGAGGCAGTGAGGTAGCCGATCCATAACGCTATTACAACAGATATGATTCCTAGGATAAGACGGGTATACTGATGTCGGTGGCCGAGGTCCCGGCGCAAGGAGAGGGAAGACCACGTGCTGATAACATATATCTACAGAGACTGAAAGACAGAGGCGTGAGAAGGGGGGAAGGAAGAGCTGGGTGGTTGGCTGGTAGAGTTCGAGGTTGCCATAACCAACATCTATCTATCTGTCTATCTGTCTATCTATCTATCTATCTATCTATCTATCTATCTATCTATCTATCTATCTATCTATGCCTCTGACCCCTCGTGGAGCATAGGCCGCCAACAAGAGCTCGCCAGGCAGTTCGGTCCTGGGCCACTCTTTCCAACTGTCTCCATGTCTGGTTCATTATTTTGATGTCCGTGTCCAGACTTCGGCGCCAGGAGTTCCTTGGTCTCCCTCTCCTCCTTTTACCCTGTGGGTTCCATGTTAGGGCTTGCTTTGTGGTACTGGATGTGGATTTCCGTAGGGTGTGTCCGATCCATCCCCATCTTCTTCGTAGGATGTCGTCTTCCACTGGTTGCTGGCCTGTTCGCTGCTGCAGTTCTTGGTTACTTATGGTATCTGGCCATCGTATTTGTAGAATCCTTCTAAGGCATGTGTTAATGAATGTCTGGATTCGTTTCATGATCGTAACAGTAGTTCTCCAAGTTTCTGAACCGTATAGCAGAATGGGCTTTATCATGGTGTTAAATACTCTGATCTTCAATTTAATTGACAAGGCTGAAGTTCCCCATATTTTCTTCATCTGATGGAATTTTACTCTTGCCTTGCCCATTCTTGCTTTTACATCAGCTTCTGTTCCTCCCTGCTTGTCTATCACACTTCCCAGATAAGTAAACTTTTCAACCTCTTCCAGTTCCTCTCCTTCCAATATAATGGGCATTTCGTTGACCTCATTTACTCTAAGAACTTTACTCTTTCCCTTGTGGATGGTAAGGCCTAGTCTTGAAGAATTTTCTGCCACTAATATGGTTTTTTCTTGCATCTGTTGCTTAGTCTGGGAAAGAAGTGCCAGGTCGTCAGCAAAGTCTAGGTCGTCCAGTTGAGTCCAGAGCGTCCACTGAATACAATTTCTCCTATTTTCTGTTGATTTTCTCATAATCCAGTCCATGGAGGGCATATGTGGGTGCCACAAATAGCGTTCATACTCTGAAACAGAGCAGGGCATGTGTGGGTGCGCCTGGAGTGCGATGATGCTAATTCCTAGATTCAAGATTCAAGTTTCTGGAACAAAACACGAAACTACCCAATCCTCCATGGTTTATACATGAAATTACAATAATTTGGCAAGTGAGATTCAGGTATGAAAACTGGGGTGCTTTTCTCCCCCTCTGTATCAGAAATAATGTTTCATAATTCATGTATAACTGTAAAATAATGTTTCACATAAAATACTAAAATAAATGTTCTTATTTCAAAGAAACTTTAAATAATGCTTTATATGTCCTGTAAATTCTAAAATAATGCCTAATTTTTCATGTAAAAATCTAAAATAATGCTTCATACTTCATGTAAAACTCTAAAATAATGTCTTATAATTCATGTAATAAATGCCCCACGAATACATTCACGTATTAACTCATGAAGACATAGTTTAGTTGTCATAATTTAGTCAGCTTTGAAAAAAAAAACTTTCCTAGACTTTAAGTTTCTGTTTAAAATTCCTCCAAATTATACCTTGGGGATTCCATGGAACTTGTTTTTGGAAAGAAAAAAAAACCCATTATTGTGCTTTCTGCTTTCTTTTGATCTCTCATTTTACTGACTTTATCTCTTTTGCTGATCCCAGTGGAGTTAACGCGGTCTGTAGGTTATTTACCCTAATCAGAATCTCAGAGGAATTGGCAGGCAAGAAGCTGGTAGAAATGTAATACCCAAAACTGATTACAACATACCGAGGCCAAAGAGAGGATAAGCTGAAACATTAACTCTTTTGCTGTTTCAAAACAACCAACATGTCTGTGATGACCTCAAGGAGTACTAAAACTATGTCAGTGGTGTTTCTGGCAGCAGCAAGAGTTCGTTTGGCTACAGCGGAGACTACTAAAAATACTCCAATGTCCGAATACATTCTTGGCACAAAGGACACGGAATATATGCCGCCTTATTACGTAAATAAAATATAAATGAGAGAACTGCAGGAGGACGTTTTATCCCGTCTACAAGAGTTAAAGAGTTAAAGAGCTGCCCTGGTTGGAGGGCGTATGAATTGAAAAACAAAGTTAATCAAATCAGATGATAAAATCCAGTGATAGCCTAAATGAAACCAAATCGTGGTCAGACAACTGATAGTTCCATCAACACGCACCAGCTCTCACGCTGAGATGATTGGTTGTTTGGCTTGTGCTCTACTGCAATATCTTCTCTTTGTGAAGCCAGTTCGGCTTAGGAAAGATTTCATAGGAATGGTCTATTTTCAGACAGCGGAGGGAGCTCTGTACTCTGTGGTTGAAGGTTTCTAAGACGAACGATGAAATAAGAGTGAAAAATACTGACTCACTGAAAGACAAAAGTAGCAGGTAATATATATTTAAATATAAAAGTAGCAGGTAATATATATTTAAAGATGAAAATAGTGGGTAATATACATGACACGTATTTAAAGATAAAAGCAGCAAGTAACATATATTTCAAGATAAAAGTAGCAGGTAATATACATTTAAATACAAAAGTAGCAGGTAATATATATTTAAAGATGAAAGTAGCAGGTAATATATATTTAACGCTTTGACAGGCGAGTTTCAAAACAGCACGAGTTTTAGAAACACTTATTTAAAGACAGACAAAAATGAAAGTAAACAGTTTTTACATTTTCAGCAAACGAAAAGTTTAAAAAAATAACTTTAATCGAAAGTGAAGAAAAGCTGTGCCGGACGTGAGGATAGCACGACAAGTCCAGATACATCACTGTCACAGTGCAAAAATACATTTTCTCAGAACGTCTCATTTCGTTGGAATGAAACTAGACTCTGAGATTGTTTACCAGGATCAATCAAAATATATAACATCCCCCCCCCCAAACCAATTGTTTGTGGCTAGGAAACGAAACAAATTAATCCGTTCCAAAATTTAAAAGGCGTTTCCGTCAGGGTCGACTGGCGTATTTACAATTTTGTCTGCCCTCCTCTCTGCCATCACGGCTTCCAGAACATGGAGCTTATCTTGAGGAAAGAAGACAACGTAAATGTCACATGTTGCATCATGTAAAATATATTGATCGTGCCTTTATTTTTACACACCTCCTCAGTGAAACAGTTTGGAAGAAGAAGAAATACAAGCAGCAGCCTTTTTTCCTTTCTTTAAATCCTC
Source organism: Achatina immaculata (assembly GCA_009760885.1). Lineage (NCBI taxonomy): Eukaryota > Metazoa > Mollusca > Gastropoda > Stylommatophora > Achatinidae > Lissachatina > Lissachatina immaculata. The sequence continues at coordinate 66,930,734 of CM019719.1, read as the reverse complement.
CATCAAAAATTTGATAAACTCTCATTTCCTGCATTTATCTCTGCAGCTTAGATCAGTTAAAAAAATGTTTTTTTTTTGTATCGTGAACCTCCAAATTTGCGATTGTTTGTATGTCTCAGTGACCGCATTAACCGGCAGTTATCCGTAAATTACCGATAAAAGACGAGAATAACCGAACTTTTGGGAAGTCGTCGATTACTGTAACCGGTTTATATTATATTTAAAACAAAAACTAGTAAAAAGCAATCAGCGAAACCGGTTGAAGGATAATTAGGCCAATATACTGATGATGATGATGATGATGATGACGATGATGATGCTCAGTTTGCGTGGAGGAGAATTCGCCAGTTTGACGCTGGTTCAGCATATCAGCTTTTTTACAAAGATTAAATCTGCCCGTGGATGAAGTAAGATAAACATTTCACACGAATATCTGCTCCCCGAGGATGTTTGTAAAGTCTGTTTAATTTTACAGCTTAAAAAAAAAGATATAGGGCACTGAATGCTGTTGTTAAACAATCAGACTTTTCTTGATTATGTATCATTTGAATCTAGGAAAATCCATTTGTTCCCCGACAAAGCTAGTACTGTATAATTATAATAATTATACTGATTCCAGACAATGGTATACGGACAATGGTATACGGACAATGACATATTAGCACCAGGGATTGCAACGAGGTTAACTTAACATGAAGTTAAGGACCCTACAGATATACATACTGTCCTCGACCTATGTTAAACGATCTTGTAGTATGTTTATTAGACATTTGTTTCTTTTCATTTCCAAGTCAGCTTTGCTAGTGCATATTAAATTTTATAGCACATATGTAAATATAAAACTGCAAAATGTTAAAAATATTTAAAACAAAGGTAAGAACAGCTTTACTAATTAACTTGCAAGTCATAGGTAAGTTCTACTTTTTTCCATTCTTATCTTTTGAAAACCAACGAAGAAGTCTTAAGAGAGGCTGGAGTTCAAATTACAACAAAGATCAGAAGCAGATAAGCGAGATTTGTAGGACATTTTCTGAGAAGAGGAAAACTGGAACACATTGTGGCAACTGGAAAAAGTGAGAGAAAAAGAGACAGGGAAAGACAGAGAGAGAAGTTACTGGATGGGCTGTCAGTGTGGCTAGGAAGAAAATCACCGGCGGATTTCATAATCAAGTCTTAAGACGGAACTGTGGAGAGAAATGATCGTCTACGCCACGCGGCACGGCACTTGATTGATTGATCGATCCTGTAATATCACTGATATGAATTTATATTTTATCTTCTTTCTATGTCTCTTTGTCCTGTACGTTTTTGTATGATTAAGGTGAACGCCGAAACGTTTCAACTGTGTGCTCGTTAAAATTAATAAAGCTGTTGCTATTTTTGTACATTTAGCACCGTGTTACATTTCAATACTCTGTGCACCTGAAAGCAAAGAAGGAGTCTTTTAAAAAACGGAGGGGAGAGGCCACAAGTAGTGCAGTCTATAGCAAACTGCCTTCTCACCCCCCAGGGATGTTGATGTCGTAATCTGACTCACATTAAAATGAAAAAGTCGACACCTGACACACACGTGTTTGGGAGAAAGGATTTTTCAGTATTAAATTTACTTGATGTGTTATATGAGCCGATTAATTTTTGAACAAAAAAGGTCGCATGTTTGATATAGTGTAGGATATCGCTTCAAAAGGGCCAGGTTATGGGAAGCCGTTTAGGTCAAGGACATAAAAATGGAACAGACAGTTATTAACTATGATTGGATCTGAATAGGACCCGTAACATCAAATGGTGTCGTCTCTCAGTCAGTCTCGTGTTGAAAGTGCGAGATTTAACTCCCATCCATCCTCCTCCAGTTGACCCATCAATAATAATAAGTACTCGACACGTGTTTATGTAAATGTAGCACCTGAAGACATAAATTCTACCTACACGTCGAGACACACTGGATTATGCTGCACATAAGGCTATCACTGAACGAACTGGATTTTACTGCTCTGTATCTACAGCTCTGCTAATCTTTTCTCTCTGTTTCCTTCCAGATGTAGACGCTGTAATGCAAGAGCTACTTGGAAAATTGACCTGTACTGCATCAAGGAAAAAAGTTCGGCTATCTGAATGAAGAGCTGAAATCACTGTTATTTGAGAGCAATTTGTAATTCCAAAACTGATATGACCAGATCTTCTGTCACAGACGATGATTTAAAAAAAATTTATTTCAGAACGTCTTAGTTTGTTTCGTGAATTAGGAATCAGTCTTCCAGATGAGTTTTTAAAATTGGATCGAAATTTGCTTGGAATAAATTTGTTGTTGTTGTCCTAATGTCCTTTTCGTTTTAAAATGTTATTTCTGACGATATCAAGAAAAAAAAATGTAACGAGGAACGTATCCTTTATTACTATTTATTGATTTCTGCTTGATTATTTGGCTGAATGATTAGTCCTTTTTTGTTGATTGCTGGCTGCTTCATCGATTAGCTTGTTAGTTTGTTGTTTATTATCTTCTGTTTGCTGAATGTTTCTCTGTTCAGAGTTTGTGAATTGGAAAGAGTGTACAAACGTGATATGAATTTCAAGCCCAGAAGTAGTAATTTATTGATTGTGCTGTAACTTTGAACTTGATCTTTTTGAAGCCTGTACTGTGTTTGAAGCAAGCACTGCATCGGACGTGGAGTTGGCTGGAGTAACACTTTAATTCCTGGATTAAATTGAAAAAGCAAACGTCTTTATAGGCTCCAGCTCTGTGGGGACGTGAAGAACGGCCTTGCTCTGCTGCTGGCCTAGAGATGGACCTTCCTTGCACTCAAGACACGCCCATATGTGCTCACCCTTTAACCTCAGTGTTGTTCGTAGTGTGTGATGTGTGTAGTGCCAAAAGCACATTGACTGAATACATCTCGATCTTTCCCGCATTTCTGAATGTCTACTGCTGCTCTTTGATTCACAATTTTCTTTTGTTCATCTCCCTGTAATTTTTACCGGGTTATAATGTCTGCTATGTCCATTTATAGGTTGTCTCGGGTTATTGCATTGTTTGCCAGTTGATCCGCCATCTCCTTACATGAAATCACTGCAGTAAAGCAGAGGGATTGTGACTGTGGAAGAGGGAAATGTTAGGTGTAATCCCTCTGCACCAAGCTCCACTCCCTTCTCACTTGTAACACACAGTTCAAAAGTTCATCACAGCATCACATTACAATCCCTCTACCCCTACTATAATCATCTATTTCACAATCTCCCGGCTAGATTACCATTATATCTCTCTCCCCTGTGAGGTTTATAACTACATCCTGTCTTTAAAGAACACTAACTCAGCAGGATATGATGACATTAGTAACAGGATACTGCGCTACGCTGCACCAGTTATTACAGACAAATTAACATACATATACAATTTGCGGATTGACAAACATTATTTCCCTCACGCTTTTAAACTCGCCAGATTGTTTCGTCTTTTAAAATCCAGACAGACTAGCGACCTTTCAAATTATAGACCCATATCCATTCTGTCATCATTATCTAAACCTCTTGAAAAACATATACAAAAGTTAACACTGCTCCACATGCTAGAAAACAATCTACTAATATAGTCAGTCAGGTTTTAGATCAAATCACTCCTGCCACACAACATTAACTAAAATGACAGAAAATTGGCTGTTTAATATAAATGATGTGCAGTGCTGTCTTTGTTGATTTCAAGAAAGCCTTTGATATGATTGCTCATGAAATTCTTGCAAAAAAGCTGGAAGGTTATAGATTACACACTGACCTGACAAAATTTATTACATCTTTTCTCTCAGGTAAAAAACAAGTAGTTTGGTTTAGAAACAAAATATCTGACTCTTCTGTGGTTGATACTGGTATTCCTCAAGGCTCCATTCTTGGTCCTCTTCTCTTTGCTCCATCTTTGTTAACAACTTACCACTACATTTAAAACACTCTTCATGTGATCTTTTTGCAGATGACTGTACTGTTTACAATAGTGACTATGACATCAATAACCTACAGACAACGCTCCAAAATGATCTAAACACTTTGATTAAATCGAGTAATAAAATCTAAATGTTGATAAACACCAACAAAACAAAATCCATGCTCATCACTACAAGACAGAAACTGCAGAATGAAACAAAACTCCACTACAGCTTTGTGCTGGAACTAAGGCAATAGAAAAGGTTCATGAACATAAAACTCTAGGGCTCATCATTGATCAGCATATTACTTGGAATTCTCACCTCCATAACCTAACAAACTTGATTGCACAGAAAGTTTGCCAGTTAGCCAGAATTAAACACTTTATCGACAAATACACACGAAAGATATACTACATATCACACATACAACACACTTAGATTACTGTTCCACAATCTGGGATGGAAGCTCAGTCTCAAGCACTTCACAAAGGCTCCACTCATTTCACACACGAGCATTAAATCTGATTTGTGACAAACACCCAGTACAGACTGTAGATCAGCACAAACAACTAAAAATTCTACCCCTCAAATATAGAGTCATTTTTAACAAAGTTAAGTTTGTTCACAGAATTCTGTCGCACAATGCTCCGCCTTACTTGTGGTCATTGTTTACGTATAACACTAAACATAGCCAGCGTTTAAGAAACTGTCTTCTTCCTCAACACAGGGTTGATCTGTACAAAAAAAGCCTTGCATACTCTGCAGTACAGCTCTGGAACACCATCCCCTACCATTTAAAATCCATTAGTAATACTTCATCATTTAACTCAAGCCTGTTTCATTATTTACTTGCTAGTAATTATATGCCTTCATAGAATAACCAGCACTCTCTCAACCCATGACTCGCCAGCCATCAAGTACTAAAATGACATAGTAGAAAAGTAACTTGTTAGATATTGTTAGAAATTATTTTAATGTTTGTTAAAAAACACATGTTAGAAGATCTGTACTGAAAATGTATTTTTGTTATGTATATGTCTGTGTGTGTGTGCGTGTATGCGTGTGTGAAATGTATTTATTAGGTTAATTACTTCTTCTCTTTCACCTTGAATGTGATAGTTTAATCTTACACCTTTTTGATATGTTTTCCCCCCATATAATATACTTGTATTAAATCAAGTGTGTGGGAAGAATGAAAGATGGAGTGATAAAGGGCAGAATGTAAGACGGGCCTGCGTGCCCAATTCTTTACCATTTAAAAATAAAGATCATTCATTCATTCATGTATTCAGTCCTTTCCACTCTCCCCCCCCCCCCCCAAAAAAAAAAATCCTCATTTAGGACCCACCTATCACACATCACAAGCTCCATTTAAACATTCTTTACATTCCACCATGTGCATTTCTGAACACAGTCTCTTACAAGCCACAGTGCCCCATTCATTTTATTTTGTTTTATTCTAATTTTTTTTCAATTCATATATTTTTTTTACATAGCATTCGTGTGAATTTATACGTTATCTTCTCTCTCTATTTCTTCGCCCTGTGTGTTTTTTGTACGAGTAAGGCTCACACCGAAACGTCACAAATGTGTACTGGCCAAGTAATAAAGGTGTTTCTACATTTTTCTTAGTTTAGACATTTTGGAATCTGTTCTGATCCTCTAAATGATATTACTACATTACAGATAACACTCAGAAACATCAGGTGGGCAAATGTAACACTGGATCTAGGCGTCTGTAGCCTTGTAAGTCCCTCCAATCATTGTCGCTCACGTGTTACAAAAGTGTTCTCTGAATGTTACAATCGGGTGGGTCACAGAGACAAGCGTCCACGGAAAAAGTATGTGGTAAAGGTTCATTTCTTAATCAGGATTAACCACGTGTGAATGAACACAAAGAACACAAAGAACGCATAGAAGATGGAAATGGAGTAGCATACATGCCTGCATCCAGGAAATCTACTAGGATAACATGGCTATTTCTACGACAATGTCAAACTACAACACATCATTGTCATCACGTATATCACACAGCATTGTCATCACGTCTATCACACAGCATTGTCATCACGTCTATCACACAGCATTGTCATCACGTCTATCACACAGCATTGTCATCACGTCTATCACACAGCATTGTCATCACGTCTATCACACAGCATTGTCATCACGTCTATCACACAGCATTGTCATCACGTCTATCACACAGCAAGGTCATCACGTCTATCACACAGCAAGGTCATCACGTCTATCACACAGCAAGGTCATCACGTCTACCACACAGCATGATCATCAGGGCTACAACATATCATAGTCATCACGGCTGCAACATAGCATAGTCATCACGGCTAAAACATAGCATGACCATGACGGCTACAACACAGCATGGCTATCACGGCTACAACATAGCATAGTCATCACGGCTACAACATAGCATGGTCACCACGGCTACAACACAGCATGGTCACCACGGCTACAACACAGCATGGCCATCACGGTTACAACATAGCATAGTCATCACGGCTACCATTACAAATAAAAATTGTTTTGTTCTGGTTGCAATCTCTTGAAAAGTGCAGAATCTTTCTTCTTTGCAGCAAATGTCTTGATGCAGAAGCACAAATAATAGTGTCGGATTGGGACTGGATTAAGCTGGCTTACGTGATAGACTTGATAGAAGAAAATCGCTCCTAAACAGGCTCCACCTTTAAAATTACTACAGAGAGTCCTACCTCTTTAGTTACTCTGAAGGAACACATCAACCTCCGACTAGGATTAAAACTAAGATAAGGTCTTGGACAGTTCATGGCTACCGCACATCACTGAGGCAGACCCCACTGCACATAATGATTAGGAGAAAAAACTCTCACTGTTTCGCCTTTCATTATATTTCCTTTACGTAAGAAAAAAAACTTTTTGTCCCGTTATTTCATGATTCTTCACAGAGAAATATCAATACCAAAGGAAATCCCATGAAAACTAGCCACGCTACCACAGTTTTGATAGAAGTTGTTGATTTAACAGTCACCGCGCGATGTTTGGACGTCTATGTCATTTTACGCCAGATGTAACTAAATTAACACGGTTAATGTTCTTTAACAGGAAAAAGTGCAGAGAAGTCAAAACTCGTGAAATGAGGGTATCTGAGAGCAGTAGACTAGGAGACACCGAGATACCAGGAAACATTATTTGAAGACAATATTATTATTACTGTTGAAAAAAAAACCACCATTGTTAGGATACTAGAAACTGTCCGTCTCGCTCTTACAAGCAGGTGTTTTTTTTAGAGTAGCAAATAGAGTTCTTGATAATGCTGCGTGATTCTCTTCTTAAGAGAAGACACTCAGGGTTTATACTGTTTGTTACCCCTAACCCCAAAGATCAAGGCGAAGATGGCTGCAAGACATCGTTGATAATCTGCAGATGGATCATCAACAGCAGGGCATCTTGCTTACAACCGAGAGGCCTACAGGAGATCTGTTAGGGAGGAAAAGTTCCACAAAGGACATACAAATGACTGACCGACTACCCTTAACCCCTCACCCCTGTCTCTTGTTTGGTCGATCCCTACACATATTTATATATAATTCTGGGTATCTTTGGGTTTACGAGTTTTCACTCTTTTTCCCTTGTGCCAGATAATGAAACGTACAGGTCCTTTTCAGCTGTTCTACATCTCCATACGGAATGTGGGTGATTGAGGAATTTGGTGGTATTAGGTTCTTCCGAGGGTCCTTCAATGCACTGCAGTCCAGCAGGTGGTGCTTAACAGTTTCTTGTCTGTTTCAGTGCATGCAGTATGGTGTATGGTCAGCGGTCACTATGTGTAAGTGCTTATTTAGGGTAATGTACAATAATTAGTGTATACATATACAACTATACACAAAGCACTGCAGTAAAGCTGTGATACCAAAATGTATAAACTATGAAAAAAGGAGCAGCGTTATTACTTAAAGATTACAAAATTGTGACGTTTCGGCGTGAGCCTTAATTATACAAAAACATACGGACGAAGAAAGAGAGGAGATAAATTATAGATTCACATCAATTCTATTAAAAAATAAATAAAAATAAATTAATAATGAATAGAGCACTTGTCGTAACTGTAAGAAGATGTGGCTTGTTCGACGCTGTGTGTCAGAAATGGGCATGGTTGGGCGTAGAGACTGTTTAAATGGAGACCTGTGATGTGTGGTCGGTGGGTCGTAACTGGGAGTGGTGGGTGGGGAAACCGTGGAGGGGAGAGATAGTGGTACAATATTAACCTAGCCAGGAGAAGGTGAAATAGACGATTATAGTTAGGGTAGAGGGGTTGTAATGTGATGCTGTGAGGAGGTTCTGAACTATGTGTAACAAGTGAGAAGGGAGTAGAGCTTAGTGGAGAGGGATTATAATTGTTGAAGAGGATAATGTTAGGTGTAGTTGAATAGCGAGTTTAACCCGTGTGGTTCCAGCGTCCCATAATCCTGAATGTAGCGGTTCTCAAGCGCTAGGCGGCTTGTGTCATCTGCAAGACATTGTTTGATGGCTGTTACCAGAAAATCAGATTTGACTCTGTGGTTGGGGCCACTGAAATCATTTGGGACGTGTTTGGAAGTATGTTGGGTGATGTCGTGCAGACGTTTCTGCCTGCAGTCCCTACTCTGAGGCCAGTCTCACCAGTATATGTTATCCTGCTCCTGCATCTTTTGCATACGATGAGAGATATCATATTACTGGACTAGCATGTGAATCCCTCGTGAAGAGTGAGGATAGTTTTGTTTCTCAGACTACAGGGCAGGTAACGCAGCGGGGGCGGTTACATTTTCTGTTGCCAACATATGTAAGGCTCCGCTTCAAGTGGCTGTGGACGAGGATGTCCTTAAGGTTTGGATCACGTTTGTATGCCAACAGGGGTGGATCAGAGAAAATGTCGCGAGTGTCGGAGTCGAGTTGGATTATCGGCAGATGACGATAAAGAATTTTCTTAACCATCTGACCGTGCGGGTGGAAAGGCAGTACTAACTTAACTCTGTCAGATGGGGTAACAGGCTTTTTTTCTGAATGCTTCTTTGCAGTTCACTAGTTGGATACGGTTGAAGGCTTCACTAAGGACCTTTTCTGGGTAGTGGCGATGACGGAAAAATTCTAATAACTTGTTGGACCGATCTATAAAGTTCAAATTATCCTGACATATGCGGCGAAGACGGAGTAGTTGGGAGGATGGGATGGAGTTCTTACAAGCTTCAGGATGGGAGGAGGTGTAAAGTAAATAGGTGTGGCCGTCGGTGGGCTTGTAAAATACAGAGGTTACAAGCCTGTTTGTGCCAATATAAATTTTAATGTCTAAAAAGTTGACAGAGTTGTCAAAAATTCCATAAGTGAATTTTATGTTATTATTAAGTGTGTTGGCGAATTCAGTACATTCTTTTAGGTCTTCCTGTGGCATACTGGTAACTCCAATGCCATCATCAATGTACCTTGTATAGAATTCTGGAAGTCTGCCAGTGTAGGTGTCCCATAATTTGACTTCCAGAAACCCCATAAATAAACATGCATAACTGGGACCCATTTTAGTTCCCATGGCAACACCACTTATTTGCTCAAAGTATTCGCCGTTGAATTCGAAAGAATTTAGGGTTAATTCTGATTATGGTGTCAGTGTTAGTGGTGGTGTGATAGTCTTTGTCGATAAAATAGCAGAGTGCTAAGAGTCCATCCTCGTGGGGTATATAAGTATATAGGGAGCAAACATCAAGAAGAAAGATGTGATAGTTGTGGTGTTGAGACAGTGTGACCGTATGAGAAGTTGTTAAGGCGTGGTTGGTATCTTTCAAAAAGGAGGGTAGTTTGTGTACTAGCGGCTGGAAAATGCTGTCCAAAAAGTCATAAATGTGTTGAGTGGAGCATGGGCATGTGGATACAATAGGGCGTCCAGGATGACGTGGTTTTAGGAAGAAGATAGAAGGTAGAGTTGCCTAAACAGCTGCCCTTGATGCGAAGAGAAATAGCTTGGGGTGAGACCACCAACACTTAGACATTTCAACCTAAATAAGGGAGAGTCCAAGGCATTGTCCAAACTCCGACTTCGAGACGACATCGTAATAAAACCAGCAGATAAAACATCGAATCTCGTAGTTTGGAAAAAAAGACATATATCGCGGAAGGAATGTACCAACTTAGTAATACACAATTCTATGCCCCACGTAAAAACGATGCTACCCATTCAAATAATGATAAAATGGAATCAGCCATTAAAGACCTGATTACAGAAGGTGGCCTCCCACCCCAAGCTGTTTCTCTTCACATCAAGCACAGCGTTGGTCTCTACGACATAATTTGTTGATGTGGTCTCCGGGGTTAGGCTTTGGCAGCTGTGTATACAGGGATCTTCCAGTTGGATTACTGGCCCAGCTGTCCATCCACTGCTGCTTGCAGCTGTTGTGTATAATGTGTTTAGCTGTTCTCATGTTGGTGGAGATGTAGGGCTGTGACATGGTGGCTGCACTCTTTGTCAGTCTGTCAGCATGTTCATTTCCTCTGATATCTATGTGCCCTGGTATCCACTGTAGGGTGGTCTTGATGTCATAGGAGGCGAGTTGGTTTATTGCACTGTGTATGTCAGTTGTAATGTGACCAGCTGATAGTATCCAGTTTTCAAGGGCATGGAGAGCAGACTGGGAGTCTGAGAAAATAACAAGGTTTTTTTGGGTGGGGGGCACTGTTTTTGTATTTGGTGGTGGTGGCTGCCAGAACTGCTAATGTTGTCTGCATCTCTGCATCATAATTAGAGCAGCTAGATCCACAAGGAGCAGAAATGTGCCTTTTTGTTTTGTCTGGAAACATTATGAGTACCCCATATCCTGCATTGTCCGTTTCCTTGAAAGCTGGCCCATCAGTGTATGCATGGATCCAGTCCTTGGGGTAGGATTATATGGTCTCTAGTGCACAGCTTTAGGGTGTTGGGATCTGATGAGTGTCCACTAATTTGTTCTTGAGTCTGGTGTTAGTTTGAGAAAGTGTGTAGTTTGTGTTTGGTGGGATGTCTGGTATTTTTGTATGCTCTTCTCTGTCTTCAGGGAATTTGTGTCTTGTGTTTAACTGTTCTATGCACTGGAGTTTTCAGTTTCAGTCTATTATTATGCTTCCATTTATCAACCAGTGTTCTGTTAGGCTGGTCTGGGGGCGTGTGTTTATATCTTTCTACTGCTTCAGTTGTTGACTTTTCACGTCTTATATCTAATGGCTCTATGTTTTCATCAGTTTCACATGCAGCTGTAGGTGTTGATCTCATTGTTCCACAAATGAAATGAACGGCTTTGTTCTGGATTCTGTCTACTTGTGTACGAGAGTTCTCTGATGCTGTGACCTGTAGGGGGAGGTTGTCATCTATTATAGATCTAACATATCATGTGTACAGTTGTCTGAGTGTTGCTTTGTCAGCACCTCAGGATGTACTTGCAAGCTACTTGAGTAAGTTTAGTCTTTTGGATGCTTTTTCTACTAGTCCATCCATGAACTTAAAGTTCAATTTTCTGTCTAGTTTCACACCAGGTTATGTTGGATTTTTTTCTTTCATGATTTGATCACCATCAAGAGTTACTTTTTTGTAAGTCTTTGCTAGTTTTTTGCTAAGAGTGAAGACTGTATACGTAGTTTTACTAACATTGATCTTCAGCTTCCAGAAATTGCAATAGGCTGATGATATGGTGAGGAGGGCTCTATTAAGTCTTTCAGCAGCCAGCTGCAGGTCTTTTCCATTAGTCCATATGGCAAGGTCATCGACAAACATGGCTTTGTGGGTGTTCAACGGGTCGGGGAGGTCATTTATAAAGATTAGGAACAGGGTGCAGCTAAGAGCAGAACCTTGTGGCAGACCTTCCTCTATCGTGCATTTGTTTGACAGTCTGTTATTGGCCCGAGTTTGTATGGTCCTGTTACTCGGGTAGTCTTTAATCATTTGATACATTTTCCCGTGTATGCCCATGTTCATATGCCTCCTGGAAGTCTACAAAGACAGACCCTGTCATATGCCTGCTGGAAGTCTACAAAGACAGACCCTGTCATATGCCTGCTGGAAGTCTACAAAGACAGACCCTGTCATATGCCTGCTGGAAGTCTACAAAGACAGCTACAGAGTTTCTCTTGTGTAAAAAAACTGTCTTTTACACTTTGAGTGAGGAGAAATAGCTGGTCTTCGGTTCTTGATCCTTTGCGGAAGCCTGCCTGGAAGTTACTGAGAGACCCCGAGGATTCCAGCCACCAGTACAGTCTATTGTTAAGCATCAATTCTGCTAGCTTACCAATGTTGGAAGTCAATGAGAGTGGTCTAAAGCTTTTTAGGTCATCTTCTGGCTTTCCTTTTTTCAGAATAGGTATAACTATGGCTGACTTCCAAGATTTTGGTAGTACTCCATATTGCTAGGTCTTGTTAATGAAGTTGAGCAAAGTGAACTTTCCTACAGGACCCAGATGAAGGATCATTTCATTTGATATTTTGTCTGGTCCTGGTGCTTTTCTTAGCTGTAGCTTACCCATAGCACTCTGGCGTTCATGGATGGTAAAGTTTTCCTCAAAAAGTTGAATGTTTGCCAAGCTAGATTTCTCTTTACTTCTCAGAACTTTTCCCAGCGCCTTGTCAAGTACTTTCCTGTTGGAGGATTTGTTGGTGGCAACAAAGAATTTGTTAAAAGTACTGGCTTTGTCTGCGTCACTTGAGAGGACTCGACCAGAGATTCGCATTGGTTTAGGGTTAGTTTGTTTTTTCCTGCATGTTATCTAAGAGTTTCCAAGCCCTCTTTCCTTCAGTTCTGAGGTTGAGATTGCTGCATTTTCTTAACCAATTCTCTTTCTTTGCTTTTTATAGTTTCGAGTCTTATCTTAGCTGTTAGTTTATTGTACTCTATTCTGTATTCAAGAGTAGGGTTTTTCTCTGCATTCTTCCTGGCTGCTCTTTTTTTTTACTAAGTCTTCCAGAGATTTTGTCCAGAAGGGGCTATATTTCTTTCTGCATCTTCGGGGGATTGTTTTGTAGGCTACTCCAAGCATGGCTTGGATTATGTTGGTGTAGAGTGTGTCAATGTTTGTGTTGTCATTTAATTTTGATAGGTTTTCATCTTTTTGTGTTCTGAATTTTTCCCAATCTTCTTTTCTATAATTCCAGATAGGGGGTTTGTGAGGTTTTTGGTTTTGTGTGTGAGAAATTTGTAGAAGAATGGGACGATGGTCGTTTCCTATGTCATCAAGCACTCTCAGAGTACAATCGTTGTGGATGTCTGCTGAGACAATGGTGAAGTCAGGTCTGTATGTGCATCCAGTGTGTCCGTGGAAGAGTGTTGGTGAGGAGGAGTCTTGTAGTATTCTCATGTTGCTGGTGATGCATAGCTCTTCAGTGTTGTTTCCCATATCCTAGTGATGGTAGATGTGCATTAAAATCTCCTGCAATGATAGTTTTCTGCATGTCTGTGCTGTGTATGTGATTTGACTTTCAGAATTTGGGGGACAATAAACATTATAAAGAGTGTACCGCAGTCCATCATGCCATACTGTTATCTCTTGGATATCATTCTCATCGCACTTTCTGTTTTTAACTTCTCCTTGGATGTCATTTCTCAAGAATGTGGCAATACCCCTGCATTTACCACATTCACATTTGTACATGGTATATCCAGGCACTGTGTGATCTTTTCCATAAAGAAGGGTTTCTTGTGTTATCGCAATATGGATGTTGACTTTTTTCAGCTGTCGGCTTAATTCTGAGACCTTTGGCCTAAGTCTAGAAATGTTGATTTGAAGAATGTTTAGTGTACCCCCAGTCGCCGATTTTTCCCTCAGGGTACCCGAGGGGCGAACCACCTGGCGCGGACCTTTTACGAGGCGACGTCCGGGCTCGAATGGTTTTCTTTTTGTTTCTGACATTTTCATATTTTCTAAGTCTTTCTTTCATACCCAGGAGACCCTTCCAGGGAGAAGCTGAGGTCAGGCCCCAAGGGCAACACTGGCCCGCCCGACGGCCTTGAGACAGCTTCACAGAGACACTCCGACTGTGAGACGAGGGATCTGATGGTGCTTCTACGATGTCCATTCCCCACCACCTATAGTCTGCTGGCTGCTGGATACTTTGGTTGCCTCGTTCTGATAGCCATTGTTGTAGATACCCACAGACTTTCAGACTTTCCCCATCCCCGCAGGTGATCTCTGTGTCCCCATCCATCCACCATCCCCGCAGGTGATCTCTGTGTCCCCATCCATCCACCATCCCGAACAGTCCAGCGTGGCCCCAGGCCAAGATCTCAGCTCCACCTATTGACAGGTGTGCAGTGTCAAAAGCTGGAGGGCCTTCTATCCTAGGAGGGGGGCCTTCTATTCTAGGAGGGGGGCCTTCTATCCTAGGAGGGGCCTTCTATCCTAGGAGGGGGGCCTTCTATCCTAGGAGGGGGCCTTCTATCCTAGGAGGGGGGCCTTCTATTCTAGGAGGGGGGCCTTCTATCCTAGGAGGGGGCCTTCTATCCTAGGAGGGGGGCCTTCTATCCTAGGAGGGGGGAGGGCCTTCTATCCTAGGAAGGGGGAGGGCCTTCTATCCTAGGAGGGGGGAGGGCCTTCTATCCTAGGAGGGGTATTTGTGCTTGTCATTTTTCCCACAGGCGAGTGGGTTTTCTTAGCGTACATAGCACTTTGTCTGAGTTATCTGACACCCCTATAATAAACAAGAGGCTACTAGCAGATTTCTCAGTTCTATGTTCCCTCTTTCTTTTACAGAAATTTCAGTTCCCTCAAAAATTCTGCCTTATAAGAGGGTGACATTATATTTTATAACAATAACAAATAGTGTTGGTTGCTACAGGTTTCTGGGCTACAGGAGTACGTCACAGCTTTTTAAGCAATCAGATCTAATGTTCCCCATTTCATAAAGACTATGTTAAGATAAGTGTGTTCTTAACACAGTTGTTCCAAGGGGAATTCTGGGTGTGAAAGCTTTCTGTGGTGTTAAGTCAAGTGGCAGCCGTGTCACGTGGTCACCTGTTTGAATTATTCATTTCTCGGGCATTCGTTCATTTTCCAGGGGAAGCGACCTGTTAAGTTCCTCTCTGCACTTCTCACACATTGAGCGCAGTATCTTGGCCAAAGAGGTCATAATCGACAGGGATAGGACAGACCTAGTGCAAATCGACGTGGTACTAACTGACGAGGTAGGATCGACTAAGAAGGAACAGATGAAGTAAGGATCGACTAAGAAGGAACAGATGAAGTAAGGATCGACTAAGAAGGAACACATGAAGTAAGGATCGACTAAGAAGGAACAGATGAAGTAAGGATCGACTAAGAAGGATCAGATGAAGTAAGGATAGACTAAGAAAGAGCAGGTGAAGTAAGGATCAACTAAGAAAGAACAGATGAAGTAAGGATCGACTAAGAAGGAACAGATCGACATATGCAGGGATCGACGTGTTAGTAATCAACGTAACAAGTATTCAATGAGCTCGGGTCCACGTAGAAGAAGGCGTGCGCGTGGCACGGATAACAGAGAGAGGGGTCGACTGGGCGTGAGCAGCGAGGCAGAGATGCCTGCCGTGAGAGATTTCTAAAACTGCAGTCCGCTCGGAAGACCTTGACCCTCACATATGTGTACACCTGAACACATGAGGGAAAAAAACATAACATATAGCTATCACTAATATCTATCATCAACATTCTTACTAAACAGAAGTCAAACTGTAGCATTTAGCAAGGCAATAATATGGAAGAAAATATCTCGAGAGGGGAAGGACCTAAAAGGAAATAATAAGAGTTGGCATACAAAAAACTATATTACCTTCAACAACAAAGAAGGTATTACTCTTTGCTTGTTTTATGAATATATTAATATTTATATTAATCCGTCATTTTACAGATCTCTGTTAAGCTTTATTTCAGTATTTAAAACTTTTGAAGGCAGCTGTTGCTTTCTATTTTGAACCTTAATACTTTCAGGTTTGGGAATTTAACACGGATTACGCAACTCTCGCGCATGCGCACTGTTAGTGGAAAAGAAGATCCGTGGATGAGGCAGATTAACATTTTATGTCTGCCCTAGATGTTATCTTCCCATCCTGCTGATGTCATCTTTATGCTGAGCAGATCACATCCTAGAGGTCGACGTTTGTGGGACCACACAAAGCACGTGATTTTTTAAAATTTCCGCAGTCATCAACGCCATCTTCACAGCTGGATCAGTTTGGCAGGTTTAGAACGGTGGTTCCCAAACTATTTGATGCCCCCCCCCCTCCTCCAAATTCTCCTCCTAATCTATATAAGCGCCTACTCTAGGAGTCGCTGATTTAGACGGATGTACACATTCAGATTGACAAACCTTTAGAACAGCAGAGAAAGGGGAGAGAATAGAAGTACAGGTATATTGTCCAATTATCTGTGTTCAGACCGTCTTCCGGTATTTACGAAGTCACGTTTCTGAACAGGATCTGCTGTAGTTGAAGAGGTAGTTTCGGTGTTTCTGGAGCCACGCTATTAAACTAAAATTGTTGTAGCTGAGCTTGTAGGGCAAACTCTTCGGAACCTATATCGGTCATAGTGAAAAAAATAAAATGGTTATAATTTAATAAACCAATACACAGGATGTCGTAATTGCCAGAGAGAGTATTTTTTTAAACACCGACCGCTTACACAACAGACCAGATCTGGCAAGCTTGTGGAAAGACTTTGTTGTTAAGAAGATTTGTCAGGGTCCCAGGGAATGGATAAATACTCTGTTTAAAACGTCTCTGTTTTCTTTAGCTCTTGTGATCCTATCTGGCAGATATGGATTTCTCGTTTTTTATTTTTTTTTTCAAATCGGATTATTTCTCTAGATGAAAGCAGATTTCTCTTTATTATTTATTTCTCTACATGAAAGCAAATTTCTCTTTATTATTTATTTCTCTAGATGAAAGCAAATTTCCTCTTTATTATTTGTTTCTCTAGATGAAAGCAGCTTTCTCTTTATTATTTGTTTCTCTAAATGAAAGCGGGATTTCTCTTTATTATTTATTTCTCTAGACGAAAGCAGGTTTCTCTTTATTATTTACTTCTAATCTTCTTATTTTCTTCTTAAATATATATATATTTTATATGTGTCCCCATCCATCCATCCATATATATATATATACATATAGCATCCCAGCCACTCATATGTAGAAGTAGATACCCAACTCCTTCAGGACAAAGAAGAAGGAAAGGTGACCAGCTAACATGCTGACCAGATCGTCCTGTCCCATGCCGACGAATCAATGAAAATATGGACGCTAACATTTCCTGGATGAGACACTCAGTTTTTTTCCTTCTCTTTTTTAAATTGTTTCTAATTTACTATTCATAACTTCCAGGAGAATACAACGTATCACTGGAGAAAAATAAGACGGCAATACTGAACTTCTCGTGCCTGATAAGTATTGCTAATTAATGCTGACTGTAAGAAGAAAATAGATGCACACACTCGACACCGAGTGCATATTTAACTTATTATAGGTTGTGTGACTTCCTCTTCCGGTTATCCCAGAATCACACTTCCGCGCTGGACCAGAATTTACATAATCTGAATTTAGACTGAAACTTGTGAGAATTGAAATTTTGCTGCATGCTTGTAAAAATTTTACAGAGACATGACACTTGCTTAATAAAACAAACGGGGGGGGGGGGGGGGGCTGTATATGAGCCTAAGCCAGTGCTGTAAGTTGTTTAAGTGTTTTAAAAAGGGCAAAACGTCAGTAGGTGAAGATCCCAGGCCTGGACGATCTTCTACATCACCAGAGGACAACCACGTCGAGAGAGTTCGTGATGTGGTTCGTGGAAGTCGCCGTTCAACTGTTCGAGAAGTTGCTGACAAAGTGGTTACCAGCACAGGATCTTAGACGAAGTGGTTATCAGCATAAGATCTTAGACGAAGTGGTTACCAGCATAAGATCTTAGACGAAGTGAGTACCAGCACAAGATCTTAGACGAAGTGGTTATCAGCATAAGATCTTAGACGAAGTGGTTACCAGCATAAGATCTTAGACGAAGTGGGCACCAGCACAGGATCTTAGACGAAGTGGTTTCCAGCATAAGATCTTAGACGAAGTGGTTACAATCATAAGATCTTAGACGAAGTGGTTATCAGCATAGGATCTTAGACGAAGTGGTTACCAGCATAAGATCTTAGACGAAGTGGTTACCAGCATAAGATCTTAGACGAAGTGGTTATCAGCATAGGATCTTAGACGAAGTGGTTACCAGCATAAGATCTTAGACGAAGTGGGCACCAGCACAGGATCTTAGATGAAGTGGGCACCAGCACAGGGTCTTGCTATCAAATCAGCATTTTGCTGACTGGCGGTCACAAAGATGACCGCGTTGAAATCAGCCAGGACCTGCTTGCCAAGTCATGGAAACTTTATTAAGAACATCATGAGACCTTGGTTTATGATTATCATCGTGGCTTAATTTAAGATCCAGTCTTCATAGCGGGTGAGGAAATGGCGTCCTCGACTAAAAATAGCCACGGATAAAACGGTCAAAGATCAAGGTCCTGTTGGTTGTGCTTGTTCTTATTGCAGTGGAGTTGTCCACGTGGACAGGTGGTCAAGAAATAGCTGCACGAGAAAGTTTTAGCATCTTGTAGGATGTGCCAGGAAGGTGCCTGAATTGTGGGACAACCAGATTTGGACGTTGAACTATGACAATGCTCCGGCTGACGCGTCGCTCATTATCCGCAGTTATCTGGCAGAGCATATTAGACATCTATTGTGCCCCATCCATCCTATTCTCCAGACTTAGTCCCAGCAGACTTTCCTGCTTCCCAAATTTTAAACCACTTGGAAAGGACGTCATTTTCAAACCATGGAGGAGTTTCAGGAAAATGCGATAAGAGAATTGGGCGCGATCACGGAAAGTGTGTTCCAGAAAGCGTTCAAACAATGGAAGAAACGTTGGGAAGGGCGTACCACCAGTAGACGGGGTTACTTTGACGCGACGGAGCTTAAAATGTGGTCAGATAAGCACTTACGTCTTTATAGCAAAAGTTAAATATTTCTCCCCAGGTTGAGAATGTCGTATTTCCATGTCGTTATCTGTACTTGTATTTTATCCTCAGAGCTTTCTCTCTGCAAGTATCTCTCTGTTTCTTCCATCCCTCTGATAGTTCTAGCCGTTCTATTTTTTTAAACATCCTTGATAATGTTACACTTGATTCGGGGCCTGTCATACATTTTAAGTCGAAAGCCTGAGTATTTTTTTCAAATGTGTCAGAAGTGGCCGGGGAGGGGGGGGGCACGGGTTTCCGCAGGTTCTCCTCGCTGATAATTTACCTGATAATTTACCTGATAATTTACCTGATAATTTACCTGATAATTTATTTGATAATTTACCTGATAATTTACCTGATAATTTATTTGATAATTTACCTGATAATTTATCTGATAATTTACCGGATAATTTACCTGATAATTTACCTGTTGTCTTTACTGCAGTTTCCTCCACATTATTCACAGTTTACTGTCTTTCTGTACATTTATCTTCTTCTTCGGCGTCAGCGTTATCCGACTCTAGAAGTTATGTTTTTGTAGATCTTGCTTTTGTCAGCTTTAGCCTGTTTCAAATGTACCGCCTTTACAGTACAACTGATTTTTTTTTCTTTAGGAAAGTTGATTATACAGAGTGCGGCAGGGAAAGCTGACAGTTTATAGCTGGTTATACTGAAAACCGTGATGTTTCTCTTCCGGACACTATACTAAGTTTCTGAAATAAACTGGAATCTGCTTCTTACTTTTGTCCCATCACCAAGTGATGTAATAATCCTCGTTTCCATATCAGTAAGGCATGCTGGGGATGCAGTGTTAGGCTCGTATTTCCATGACCTTGGGCACATGAAATCATGATGTGGTCAGTATTACACCTGGCCGTATTTACCTTCCAAGATTTCTGTGGTACTCATTTTCGGAGTGTCTGGGTGGACCCCAGTGTCCTTTTTTTAAAATGTATGCCAGACAACAACAACAACAAAAATCCCACTTCTGGGACTTGAACCTGGAACCATTAGATCAGTAATCCGAGTGCTTAATCACTCAGCCAACCAGGACGTCACCAAGCGATGCAGTTTTTGGTATTTTAGATGCATGTTTCAAACTCTGGTGCTTCAGTGATATGGTAACTGTCACATTTAACTTCACACTTAATCTCTGATTTTATGCTCCATGTTCTTCGCACGTTGGTTTTCTTGAACAAACGGCTTCATGTAATTAAACAAATCTTATATCACAATTTATCACATTATTCTCAAATAGCAACTAATCCTATAATTGTAATTTATCCCATAATGGTACCCTATCATTTAGTCTTGTTCTATCCTATAATTTTATCATGTTCTGTGACTGTTTTTATCCCGTAACGGCCTCGTTCTCAGATGCTACACAGCGTACAATTTTCTGGCAAAAGATAAAATCTCCATGAACGTTCAGACCTTCCCGTATCTCTTTCCGTCCCTTTTAAAAATCCTCCCCTAACTTTATAAGTATCCCCCTCCTTTTTTCCTATTAACTCAACCTTCCTTCTGTATTAATTTTCTGACAAATCCCTCCATTATGATGTTTCGTGGCCATGATAACTGGATCACCACTTCTCTGGACTAAGCAGTTGTTCGTCCCACTGGAGCCCGAGGTTCCATCAACAACCGTTCCCCTATTATTTTTCTTTCACGTATAAGCTCCCTTGTTTGATATTTTTCGAGACTGATCATATTTTGCCTTGAGACTTTTCCTTGCGCAAGCTTCAACATCTTCGACTTGCTGAAAAGTTTGTTTTTATTTTTCTTAACTGTCCATTGTCCTGTTTTAATACTTACATTTGTACAATGTGTGTGACAAACGAATGTGTAAAAGAAACAATTCTCCAGTTGTAGGTCGCTGATTTGAACCGTCTGAGATCTATACTGTTCACAACTGCAACAAGTACCACATACTAGAAGAAAGCTTTTGAAATTTAGCTCGATTTAAGCCACATTTCCGCTCTTTTAAAAGGGTTTGGAAATTGTTCAGGTACATCTTTCCTGGCAAGGGGAGTTTATTTTAGAGAACATAGCTGTAGTATGGTCACTAGAGCGGGATGGGATATTTTGTTATTAAAAATATTTGTTGAATGGCTTTTGCTGATCCGGAGGCGCAAAAGTCCCATTATAGTGTCGGTACAAACAACAGCTTTGTCAAGACACTGTCCAACTCAAACATTTTTTTCAACTGAGAAAAAAAAAAGACCCAGAATTTCTCCTACACTCAAAGGTTTGTTTCGGTCATTAAAATCCGAAATAGAACATAAATCAGATCTATAATCTTTTCATGGACAGAGTACAGAAGCAGATATTTTCTCTTTCAACAAACTGGTTTACTTTTCAGATCGATAAGGACCACATGCTGTTCTTCAGTCACCGTGTACCCGGCAGAAACGAACAACAGTTAAAAAAAATAAAATAAACAGTTAACAGAAATGGTTTCCTACTGCTAAAACTGAGAATTCACTTAAAGGAAAAACACGAATCTACTTTCACTTTACAAACATTCAGTCCTCCATTTACTTGTCTCCTGCAGTTGCCGGATCTATTATTCCACAAAGGGCAACCAGTACAAGCTTCACATTCACCTGAGCGTTTCAGAAAACTCTTATACCACCTCCCCAGGCGTTTCCTTAAGTCACCGGAAGGCCTGTAGTTTGGACAAAGCAATTTTAAAAAAAAATATATATATATATATATATATAATATATATATATATATATATATATATTATATATATATATATATATATATATAAAACATGTTCTAGAAATAAAAATCAAATTCGCAGGTCAAGCTTGACCTCTTTATGTACACCTGACCTCGAACGGGTTAAAACGGAGGACATGTAAACACAATTTTTTACTACATAATCACCCAGACAATAATTATAATGCGAACTTTACGCAGTATGCTATAAACCCAGAGGTTTCAAATACTATTTACAGGGTACGCTATAAACCCAGAGGTTTCAAATACTATTTACAAAGTACGCTATAAACCCAGAGGTTTCAAATACTATTTACAAGTGAGAAGCTACGTTTTTTCAACCTGTATTTTTTTATTGCTCCACAGAAATAGTCCTGACCCATCATAGAAGGATACGGCGCACGGCCAATACGTGACAACAGGATAGCTCTTCTACGCTCACGCCAGCTTCCAAACGTGACACTGTAACTTCGTTGTCCCCTGACAGATGGGACAGTGACTGAAACATGTGACGTGAGTCCTGTTTTCACGCAGGGAGAGCTTTTCAATTTTGGGTGGGAGGGTGGAGAGTTGTTGGGGATGGGGAAGGGGGGGGGGGTTCCATGTCATAATGTTGATTGTTTGTAAATATTAGGTTCCCAGGCTTGCTTGCATTCGTTTTGTCTGCTTAAAACAAGTAAACTTTAGGGAGGGCGAAGATGGTGTATGGAGACGGGAGTGGGGCATATGATGGGACTGGGGCATATGACGGGAGTAGGCCATATGACGGGAGTGGGTATATGACGGGAGTGGGGCATATGACGGGAGTGGGTATATGACGGGAGTAGGCCATATGACGGGAGTGAGGCATATGACGGGAGTGGGGCATATGATGGGAGTGAAGCATATGACGGGAGTGGGGCATATGACGGGAGTGGGGCATATGACGGGATTGGACGTATGACGGGAGCGGGGCATATGATGGGAGTGGGGCATATGATTGGAGTGAGGCATGTGTGGGTATGAACCTAATAATTAAGTGGGAAAAGAACATAAATACATATACAGCGTACAGCAAACTCTCTAGAGAGACACTCTAAAGGTGGGACCCTCTGAGCCATGACTCCCAGAGGTCTTGTGAGTTGACTCCCAGAGGTCTTGTGAGTGGACGCCCAGAGGTCCTGTGAGTTGACTCCCAGAGGTCTTGTGAGTTGACTCCCAGAGGTCTTGTGAGTGGACTCCCAGAGGTCCTGTGAGTTCACTCCCAGAGGTCTTGTGAGTTGACTCCCAGAGGTCTTGTGAGTTGACTCCCAGAGATCCTGTGAGTTGACTCCCAGAGGTCCTGTGAGTTGACTCCCAGAGGTCTTGTGACTTGACTCCCAGGTCTTGTGAGTTGTTGCTTTTTTTTTTTGGTGTCCCGTCCCGGAATTGAACCTTCAGTCTTCCAAATGGCACTGTACTTCGAAGTGCATCTTAGCGATGTAGCTAAGGAGGACCGGTATTAGTTGTGACATACAAAATTATTTAAGTTGTCAATGCTTGTTTCACATGCTTCCCAGAGGAAGAAAATATATAATAACGAATTCACAAAGACCCAGATAGCTTTGCCTGTTTTATCGTACAAAACAATATCACATTCAATCATGATAGGCATTATTTTGTTTAAAGTAATGCTTCAGGAGAAATGATCACAGAAGTTTAGATTATATTTCGGTTGTTTGATCTCTGGCCACGATAACACTAGAGCAACACAATTCATGTAATGTCTGCAGAGAAGGTATGCCAGTAAACATGTCTATCGCTCTGAGTGGCAGATGGCATTAGCGAAGACGTAGAACAAAGACACTGATTCTTTTGGTTCAAACGTTCACATATGTGACTGTGATCTAAGTACACGAGTTGAAGAGCATGGAAGGTAATCTAATTATTGCTGTGGGAGTTAAGCAAGAGTGTTCGAGCTAGGGCGAAGTAACGCAGTGGCTGACCAGGTGACCCGGTTTCGATTTCCACTCACCACTGTGGCAGTCACACCGTGGCAATCACACCGTGGCAATCACAGCGCGGCAGTCACAACATGACAGTCACACTGTGGCAGTCACACCGTGGTAGTCACACCGTGGCAGTCACACTGTGGCAGTCATATCGTGGCAATCACACCGTGGCAGTCACATCGTGGCAGTTACAACGTGGCAGTCACACCGTGGCTCGTAAAAGAACTCCTGGGGTTCACCCAGCCTTAAACAAATATGTACCAAGGTTAACTCTCTGGGAAGGAAGAGGAGTGACGCCGCTAGCTACGGAGTTCCTGCTGATGGAGACACTGGTCGGTAGTTTCTGGTCAGCTGCTGACTAGAGGACTTATAATTGGATTGTGTGCAATGTTGCAGGTTCACAGCTCATTATCTCATACTTTTAGATGAAGGAAAACATCTTTCAGTCAAACTATCAGCTTTCTATCTTTCAGCCAAACTGTCAGCTTTCTATCTTTCAGCCAAACTGTCAGCTTTCTATCTTTCAGCCAAACTGTCAGCTTTCTATCGTCATGCTGAGGTCAGTTTGTTGCGTTATTGGTCTTATTTGCCATCTTCTTTACAAATACCGGAACAATCTGCTACTTGTTTTGTCTATTTGGTGGAGTTTTAAACAAAGATTTATGATCTTCAAGCTAAACATGATGGCCGTACCAGTTTATCTTAATATCACAAAGTTAAATGAAGTGACAGAAAATGTGAAATAAAAAAAGTGCATCAGTCAAACATGAAAAATTAAATCATATCTAAATATTTCATCCATGACGAACAATAACTTGATCACTGTAGAAATTATATAGAATCTATGAAACATAAATCTCTTTGGACAAAGTCAGCAGTGGATAGATTTATAAATTCTGAGTGGATAATACTGAAAAATCTGAAAAATTAGGTATCTGACTTTGTGGAGATATGGAAATAAAGATAACCATGCACAATATGAGGAGCATTACACCCCATATGTGCCATAAATTCCTGTAAAACACAGCTACAACAGGAACTTAAAAGCTCTAGGTACCATGGATCTTCCACTTGGTATGTTTGACTTTGACTTTCAGTCACGGACTCACTGTTTCCGTTTCAATTAATATGTGAAACAACATGCAAGTTTCAGGGCTCTACCTTTTTTTTTTTTGTCCTTCTCTGTCGGGCCGATAATATTTCAGCATTCCCTTGTACTACGCAAAATAATATGTTAGCTATATCAAACAACATAATTAAATTAAATTACTGATTTGTCATTTTTCTAGAATTTTGAATGTGACTTCTTTTCAATGGACACTGTTATGACATTCTAATTCTTAAATCTAACAAACACTATCCATGACACACAAACATTTTTTGTAATTAAACTTTTCTCTCACATTGAAATGACGGAGTCTGTTTTTAACATTAGTAGAAGTTCAAATTATGAACTACAAATTTCGGAACAGAACTATATGATCGTAATTAATAAAAGAAATTAAAGCACTTTAAATGGGTCATGGTAGGTAAAGATTTAAGCATGAGCTTAATGACGGATGGAGATTGGGTGGCAGTGACTTGGCTGAAGTCTAGGAACGACCTCAAAAAGATACTTCCCATCACGCTCCACCACCATGTGCACGTCCACTTTAGCTAGGGCGAATCAACTCATCAATCTCCTGCCAAGTTACAGAACATGTAAGATAGCTCTTGATTAGCTCTAGTTCACTGACTTCTAAAGCTGCTCCACTCCTCAGAACATGTATTATTGCTGTCCCTTATAATAAAAAAGAGCAGTTCTTACAATTTATATCACAAAATATATTAGTTCTTACTGCACTGACTCCTTTAATGCACATTCATTCATTTGCATGTCTCTTGGGGAACTTTGCCTCCCTAACAGCACTCTTGTAGGCCTCTCGGTTGTGAGCAAGATGGCCTGCTGCTGATGCGTCCATTTGCAGATCATCAACGATGTCTTGCAGCCATCTTCGCCTTGGTCTTCCTCTCTTTCTTTTTCTCATTATGTATCCTTCCAAGACTGTCCTCTCTAGATTATCATAACCTTTAATGCTAGTCTCTTTAAATATGTATATATATATATATATATATATATTCAAGCACATTATCAAGCAGTTTTCAGTGCTCATTACAAAAGCAGATACATTTAAGCTCTAACCTTCGCAGACACATTTAAGCTCTAACCTTCCATAAACCTTATTACGTGTATACATTAGATGGAACAATTACACCAACTTAATGTGCCCTTGCAGAGTGCACTAGAACATTTGTGTGACGTTCAAATTCCACATTCAAATCTCTAAGGCTTCGAAAACCGTCACTGGACAAATTTTAGACTTAGAGAATTTTCCAAACTGCCTGCAATTTTAAGGGCTTCTTAGCTTACAGGTTTAGCTGTGTTGTGGAATGCACCGAGAAACAGAGAAATTGCTCCGAGAAAATCAAGTATATGTAAAACTCGTTTTCCTGCTTTCAGCAGGAGAAGGACACTGATTTCGTAAAGAAGACTCATACTGTGCTACAGTGAAGTAAGAGAATACAGTTTTGTAGGATTAGACCTGGAAAAAATCGTAGACAAAGCACTTTAGTGAGACGTGAGAGAAAGAAAAATCACAAGAGAATTACCTGGGATTCGAACCAAGGACTCCGGTAGGACGAGCAGCCGTCTAGCCACGAGAGAACAGCGTACTAACGAACTGCGCTAACTCAAATTACTAATGACTAAGCTTACAAACAATTTTTTTTAGAATATAAACGGTAGAACATTGATTATGTCTCAAGCTTTCAGGATATGCCACTCATACCTTATGTAGAACATGTATCAATTTCTATTCCAGATTCTCGCATTTTATTTCTCATTATCTTCACTTTTATTATTTTTACTTCCTGCCCTTTTGAGTCAAAGAAATTTTGGATCATGTTCAAAACCTTTGCCCATCAGAGATCTGAAAGCCAAGCTCTGCTGTCCAGATGTTCCTGTCGATATTGCATACAACGTTATTATTTCTAATACGACTCTTTACTTTGGGCTTCTAATTTACATCATGCAGTGAATTTAATTTACCTTTTAAAGTTTAGGATCTTGCTGACTATGGACATTATAAAGAATAATTCAAGAGAAACCGATAGGCAAGAAGGACAGGATATGAGTAAACGTTATTATATTTTAGTCGTTTTCATCAAAGACGGCGGTTCTGAAGCGGCCCTATCTCAGCTGTTGTGGGCTTTCGCCAATCATCATCTTGTTGCACTGCTCTTCTCATGGACAAATCTACCAATGTTGCAGTTGCAAAATCTGGCACGGTAACAGTACAAAATGTTTGTGTTGTATGTTCAGTTTCATTGCCCTTATGTCTTGTAACTTCTTCGTTCTCCACAAACTTTCAGTTTTATTAACCGCGCATTAGATATCAATGAAAAGGAGGATATCATGTCTGTTTGTTCTACAGAAGTCCAAGGAGAGACATATCCATTGCCACCATCAGTTACATCTTTTTATGGGAGCTTGCTTTTTGTGGCTAAGAACTTAAACCCGCCAATCAGTGAGAATAGATCCCAGGTCGCTGACCTCCCTTGAGCTGTTGGGCGAAGTTCAATTCACCTTAATCTTGTGAGAGGTTGAGATTGATTTGACGAAAACTGAGGAATGAAGGAAAGATTTGGGGGAAGAGAAGATAAGTCAGAAATGTGTGGAAGATTGTTAAACTTAACGTTGTTGTTATTGTTACTCTTGTTTCTTCTTTTCTTCTTCTTCGTTTCTTCTTCTTTCTTTTTTCTTCATTCTTTAATTCTTCTCAAAATTCCCTTCACCTTCTCCTCTCTTTCTTCCTTCTCCTCTTTTCTCCTCATTAGTTTCGTTCTTTCTTCTTCTCATCCCTTCTATTCTTTCTCTTCCTTCTCCTATTCATCTTCTTCCTCCTCTTTTCTTCTTCTCCTTTTCTCCTCTTCCTCCTCATCTTCTTCCTCCTCTTTTCTTTTTCTTCTTCCTCTTCCTCCTTCTCTTCTCCTTCTTTCGTCTCCTCTTCCCTCTCATCTTCTTCCTCTTTCTTCCTTCTGCTCCTTCTCTTCTCCTTCTTTTATTCTCTTCCTCCTCATCTTCTTCCTCCTTTTTTCTTCTTCTCCTTCTTCCTCCTCCTCCTTCTCTTTTCCTTTTTCCCTCTTCCTCCTCGTCTTCTTTCACCTCCGTCCTTCTCCTCCTTCTCTTCTCCTTCTTTTCCTCGCCATCTTCTTCTTCCTCTTTTCTCCTTCTCCTTCTTCCTCTTTCTCTTTTTCTTCTCCTTCTCCTCATCCTTCTCATCTTCTTCCTCTTTCTTCCTTTTCCTCCTCCTCTTCCTCTTCTTTTCTGCTCTTCCTCCTCTTTCCCTCTTCTCCTTCTTCCTTTTCCTCTTCCTCCTCATCTTCTTCCTCCTCTTTTCTTCTTCTGCTTCTTTCCTCCTTTTTTCTTCTGCTAGTCTCGGGGACAATGATATCCTCAAAGGACGCCGTGACTGTCCTGAAAGACAGTGATTGTACCCGACCGCAAGTACTTAACGATGGCTTGCTTGAAGTCCCGGAGTGCAGCCAAGAACCAGACTTCTCAGTACAATCCACCACTG
This sequence comes from Achatina immaculata, assembly GCA_009760885.1. Lineage (NCBI taxonomy): Eukaryota > Metazoa > Mollusca > Gastropoda > Stylommatophora > Achatinidae > Lissachatina > Lissachatina immaculata. The sequence continues at coordinate 66,902,497 of CM019719.1, read as the reverse complement.
GGAAAGCCCAAACAGAGCTCCACTGCTTGCCAGGGATGAAAGCACGAGAGAAGTTAATAACTTATTTCCTGCTTGAAGAATTTCAGAACTTTTCTTTCAGTTTCATGATGCTGCAAGAATTAAAGAACATGCCAGAAATATCTTTGATCCCGGAAGTAACTACGAAGGCTTCCAAGAAGGATTGCTCAGTCACAGAGGATCATCAAACCCAGATGGTCGCAGTCAGATACTAGCCATGCTGCTAACAGAGGAAGCAATGCTGCTACGAACTGGGCTGGCTGTCATGCTCTACGTAGTCTCTTCCAAGATAGAATCTTAAAATAAATCTGCTTCTTTACAGAATTCATCAACACCCACTCCGCTTCCACATCTAAGCCTGTGTTTTACAATCATCACTGTAGCACCGGTGTGAAAGAATACAAACTTGAATTTACATGCAGATAAACAAACACACAACGTAAATCTGTGTCTAAATCGCTCCCCACAAATTATGAAAAAAAAAGAATGTGCTTTGTTCGAACATTTCAGCTTTTTACGTTTACTTTATCAACGCCGCTGTTCACATTTGCTTGAAATAAATTTATCTACATTGACATGGCTTGCGAGATGTGGAAATTATATTTGGATTTCTTATATTGACATAGTGCATTGAGAAAACTCCCGGCGAACTCTCGCGAGATATCCTTGAAGATTAAGGCTTCTGATTTTAAATAGAGTCAGTAGATATCAGTGTAGATGTGGGAAACGCTATCTGTAGAAGACAGGTAAAGTAGATAAAGAGATTGAGAGAGAGAGAGAGAGAGAGAGAGAGAGAGAGAGAGGGAGAGAGAGAGATTGATTGACTGATTGATTGATTGATTGATCTTTATTTCAAAAGGGTTAAGAATTGGGCACGCAGGCCCGTCTGACATTCTGCCCTTTATCATACATCTTTCACTCTATTCCAGACATTCTACAAATATGCTGTTCATATAACAAACATAACTAACATTGAAGCTGAGAGACATAAAATAAAATATAACATTTACGTTTCGCTCTTAAACATTCACTCAGTACAGAAGTAACTACATACATTATAAATGACTATCTACTAAACAAAATTTTCGGGACTATTCAGAAAACAATTAATTGTATTCGGTGTCTGTAAGAGTAGCTTAAGATAACTTTTAAGTTTTATAATTCATGGAGGCATGTAGTCGACATCAGAGAGAGAGAGAGAGAGAGAGAGAGAAAGGGAAGGTGGTAGTAACACAGATGAGGATGATGAATCTTTTTTAGAAGTTGTTTCTTTCTCTGATGTCGCTGAAAATGAAAATGTTTGTCCTTTCAGCCTAAGCACTGACGATGTTAAGGCGTTGAAACGCATGAATCCTGCGGTTTAACATCTTAGGTTTAACTCTAGTGTGCCACTGGAATGTAGGGTTTAACCCCACATTTCCACTGTATCTTACTAGATTTCCACTATAACTTTTGGTTTATCTCTCGATGTATGGTTTAACAGTAGAATTCTATCATACTGTAAGATTTAACACAATATTTTCACACTGTTGCAAGATTTAATTATAGATTGAACAACAACAGATTTCCCGGATATCTTAGAGCATAACAACAATAGATTTTTATTACATCTTAGGGTTTAACAACAGATTTCTACGATATCCTAGGCATAACAACAGATTTCCACTATATCTTAGGCATAACAACAGATTTCCACGATGTATTAGAGTAAACCAATAGATTTCCACGGCATCTTGAAGTATAACAACCGAGTTTCATTATCTTAGGGCATAACAATAGACTTTCACGATTTCTTAGATATAACAACAGATTTCCACGATATCTAACAGTTCAATAACCACACCACAGATAAAGAAGAACAATTACACTGAATATTTGAACCAGTAAACAAAAGAGGTGCTAATTTTACAGGTCATTGTCAGATTTTAAAAGCGGACACGATGTTTGTCTTCGTTACGATTTCATACACCATTTTAAATTAATAGTATCCGTCGATTTTTCGTCCATTTACTGCATTATTTAATTCGTTTTGTGGATTTTTTTGTTTGTTTGTTTGTTTCGTCTGTGTGATTGACCCTCTCATTTTCCTGCTTCAAGTTTTTCTGTTCTCTCAGATATGATCTAGTTACTCGGAACATCTTTAGTTAAATCTCTGCTCTGATTCTTATCTCATTCTCTCACTTGCTGTAGAAGAGAAAGCATCTGTGATGGTTCTCACATCTGGTACCCTAGGCGCTGCTGAAGATGTACTTTGTCAGCTTAATATCATCTTTGTCAGCTTAATATCATCTTTGTCAGCTTAATATCATCTTTGTCAGCTTAATATCATCTTACTGGATTCAAACCGAAAGCTGACACTAGGAGCGATAACAGCGTTAAATCAGGGGCGATAATTAAAGAGAATGCAAAAGTATTCTTGAGAAAGGAGGGAAAATGAAAGAATTGTTTACACAAAAGAAAATAGTTACATTTAAAAACTTAAAAGCAACGGAAGACGTTCTGCACAAATGTCTCTCTCTCTCTCTCTGAACCTTAAGTGCCCAGGGCACATGGGGCTTCCGCAAGGGTTTTCCACAAATGCCTGTCCTTCGCCTTTTTTTCTGCTCTTGCCCAGGTGAGCCCTCTATTGCTCAACATCCTTTCTGTTGTTCTTCTCCATGTCTCTTTTGGTCTACCCTTACTTCTGTTCCCCTGTGGTGTCCACCTTAGTGCTATTTTTGGTAGTGAGTTGTCAGTCATTCGGAGCACATGTCCCAACCATCGCCAGCGTCTTTCCTCAATAATTGTTGTCAGTGGTTTCATCTGCATTTCTGCTAATAAGATGTTATTTCTTATGGTGTTTGGCCAAAATATTTTTCTAATTCTTCGTAAACATTTAGTCTGGAAAGAATTCAACTTGTTTTCTATGGTTTTGGTGATTTTCCAGCATTCACTTCCATAGAGTAGTACACTTAGAACATTACTCTTAAATATCCTGATTTTTATATTTATGCTTAGTTTATTTGATTTTCATATATTCTGCAGCACAAATGTCTGCCTGTCTTTTTATTCCAGTACCGGGTATTCGATGTTTTAAACATGTACTTTTTTCATCTAATTTGATAAAAGTATTACCAAGGTGCAAGTAACTGCATTTTAAACAAGTCTCTCGCGTCTATAGGGATGTTATCTTTTCTTTCTCGATCATCAAAATAATCTAATGAACCGGTGTATCTCATATTTTCACTCAAGTTTAATCTCTGATTACTCTTTCATTCTCCCAGCATTATTTTTTTCCGCTAATCATTTTTCGTTTATTTCCGTTCTGTCTCACCAGCTTCTCACAGACATAAATACTTCTTCCTGCGCTTTGAAGCAAAAGATTTCTGGTCTGTCGATTTTAGATAAGCCACGGGAGGTGATCTGTCCAGTGGTGTCTGATGTTGTACGATAGAATATCGCACACAGTGTTAGTGTTATAAATATTTTATCGTTATGGATTGAAATATAATGGAACCAAAAATGTACAGAAATGCTTTATCTTCATGGAGGCAGAAATAACAGAACCAAAGATCTAGAGTTAGAAACATCTTTAATGTCAGGGATTAAAGTGTTAAAAGCAAACTCCGACTGGCAGAAGAGAGAACAAGAACAGAAAGCAATGTTCAGAGAGCAAGAAGAGAGTGATATAAAATGTTAATATACAGCATCCAAGGTCATACCTCAATGATACTATGAGCTATACAAACAAATACTTGTCAGGGATGTGTTAATATAGAGCATCCAAGGTCACACTCCAATGATACTATGAGCTATACAAATAAATACTTGTCAGGGATGTGTTAATATAGAGCATCCAAGGTCACACTCCAATGATACTATGAGCTATACAAACAAATACTTGTCAGATATGTGTTAATATAGAGCATCCAAGGTCACACTCCAATGATACTATGAGCTATACAAACAAATACTTGTCAGAGATGTGTTCTTCTTCTTCTTCTTCTTCGTTCACTTCTACCACCAAAAACCGCACTGTGAACCTACTGAATTCATGCCTGTGGTCCTCGTTAGGTCCCGTGGTCCCCTGTGTGGTCCAAAATAGACCACATGAGATCCACGAAAGGACCACAAGAGATTCAGAGTGTCACAGTGCTTTAGCCTGTATTCTTGGTGGGTCTCGGAAGCGGGATTGCGTGACACCGTGGTTTTCATTTCACCAGTTTAGTCTAGGGTTGGACTTTCTCACCGGAAGACCTCGACGTGTTTAGGATATCAGTGCATCCCTGCTGGGTGAGAGGCGGTAGCCCACCCAGGCCAGAGTTGGACTTTCTCACCGGAAAACCTCGACGTGTTTTGAGATACCCGTGTATCACCGCCGGGTGAGAGGTGGTTGCCCATCCAGTCCAGGGTTGGACTTTCTCACCGGAAAACCTCAGCGTGATTAGGATACGCAAACATCCCCGCCAGGTGAGAGGTGGTTGCCTATCTAGACTTCCCTGGTCCAGTGTCTCCGACTTCAGCATTTTGCGGTCGTGGCCGCTACCCTTCCTAGTTGTGACCAGGATGGAGCTTTTGTCCAGGAGGACGAATCCTCGCCACTAGTGACTTCTACCCCTGGGTTGAGCCGGTTTAGGCATTATCCCAGTATGGGCGTGTTTGGGACGGGACCAACCTCTAGAGCAGAGGTACTGTGACATGCATAGCCTTCAAGATTCACCCCTGGTATGAGCCGGTTTAGGCAAAACACCAGTATGGGTGTTTATCAGGCGTTACCGACCTCTAGAGTGGAGGTGGCATGACATGTCTAGCCATCAAGTTTCACCCCTGGTGTGTGCCGGTTTAGGCATATTTCACCAGTGTAGGTGTATTTCGGACGTGGGCGGCCTCTAGAGCAGAGGTGCCGTGGTATAGCTCTCGTAGCGATACTACTGGACATACCGGTTAAACTTCACCACCTTTTCCCATCGGCTCCGCACAGCAACCTTTATTTCTTTTCCGCACTTACTTCCTTAACCGGGAGGAGCTTCACTCCACGCACGGCATATGAAGAGTCTCGCCAGCAGTTAGACAAGCCGGTTCATACATTTCACCCGACATGACTGCACTCAGGATGTGGCCGACCTCCAGACCAGAGGTGCCATGATTTGACTGTTTGCTTCGCTTTATCCTTTCTACCACCTTTTCCGCAGTGATGCTGCGCGGCAACCTCATTTGTACCTTTCTTCATTGGCCGGGAAGAGCACCGCTCCACGCACGGCAGCTGAAAAATCTCGTCAACAGCGACTGGCAGGATCAACCAGATAGCTTTCTTCACCGAACCTTTGTCGGATATCTGCCGACAGACCGACGCGGGGCAAGGGAGACAGCGCTCTGCTCAGAGCGGATCCCTTTCGACCCCGGCGGCGTTTCATTTCCTTTAACCGGCGGGGGCGGCTCTCTCTGCTCTAACGAGCGGAAAAGAAAGCCTGGCCACCCACAAACAACACACGTTACATACTGCAGACCCGATACTCTTTGCGAGAGATGGGCCAATTTCGAGACCATCGGTCGACAAAACCGTACTACATCGTTATCACGAACCTGGCTGGCTAGCCGTTTACATGCTTCGCTCGACGGACAAACCACTTGCTTCTGCATCGAAACACCTTAACTCTCGCCGTCCGGGAAGGGAGCGAAAGCCTGTCTCCCCACGCACGGAACTCGAGAGCGCTTTTTCGCCAAAAGAACGGTCGGCCTGCGCAACAGCAACCGCCCGCGCTGTGCAGGTCGGCGCAGCTCTGCGCGGCTGACGGAGATGTGTTAATATAGAGCATCCAAGGTCACACTCCAATGATACTATGAGCTATACAAACAAATACTTGTCAGGGATGTCTCCTCTGTTTAGAGATACAAATTATAAGTGAGTCACATGTCCGAGGCTTATCACTGTTTTAACTCGATATTTTTGTCAGTGATAAATTTCATATAATCTTCTCCCTGCTCATCTCTTAATCTCTTTAATGACTGTGAGGACGTAGAAAACCTAAAGAGGGGAAAAGGATCATAAAAAAGAGCGGTGAATTATAATTAGAAATCACAGTGAGCATGGAGCTGTGTTTATATGTGAAGAAATCTGCCCAAGAATCTATTTCATGATTCAGTTGTTTTATCTAAGAGATGCCGACTAAACGGGGATCAGGGCTGATACTCCCACAATAAAACCTAACCAGGTCTAGCAATGATCCTCTAGATTCAAATTTTTTTGTTTTTATTTTCTCAGTCGATCAGGAAGAGAAGGAAGAGTGGCTACCGAATGGCGCTGTTGACTGCAGTTTGAGCTTCATAAGAGTTGGACCAGGCATCTAGGAGATGGGGCGACCATCCCCAACCCAGCGCGTCACAGGTGGCGGATGGTGAAAGTCCTCCAGATATGGAGGATCCCTGTGAATAAGGAGTTATCCAAATAAGCAGGCGCGGACCAACTGGCGGTAGATTCAGAGAGCGAGGTGGGGTAGTAGGTGGCTCTACTACTCCTATAAAGTGCCTCAGGTGCTCAGTGAAGGGAATACCAGGCGGATCAGAGGCGCCTTAAAACCTCTCGCTCCCGCTGCCTTGCGGGTAGGACAGGGAGTCCAAAGGCTAGCGGAGAATCCGTACACAAACCGACAGAAGGCAACGGGAAACCACTGTTGTAATTCCCAAGAATAATTATGCTTAAACAGAATAATCGATTCATCATGAACGACGTTAAAGGATGTTCCTCTGGAACAGCCTCGTCCGATAGGGCAGCTCACGAGCCACAGGTGTGGCCAGATCGTCATCAAGCTACTGGTGGCAAAACTAACAAGTTCAAAATAGCAACATGGAATGTTAGAAAATTAGAAAATGTAAAGATGGAAATGGAAAGGATGAAGATCAACATATTAGGAATGAGTGAAGTTAGATGGACAAGTGCAGGGAAGATAAACTCAGATAAATATACAATAATATATTCAGGAAGTGAGAAACATGAACGAGGAGTAGGAATTATATGTGATGAACAAACGGCAAGGACAATTGTAGGATATTTGAACATCTCGGACCGAGTCCTGCTAGCCCAACTGAAAGGACAACCAATAAACATAAATATTATACAAGTGTACGCTCCAACATCTGAAAGCTCTGAAGAAGATGTACAGCTATTTTATAATGACATAGAGACAGCACTAAAACACACAAAGTCACAAGAAGTTACCATAGTCATGGGAGATTTTAATGCCAAAGTTGGTAAAGGAAGAACTTCAGACATCGATGATGACTATGGACTGGGGGAGAGAAATGACAGAGGTTATAAATTAATTGAATGGGCAAGAATACACAGCGTGGTTGTAGGAAACACCTGGTTTAAACAACATCCTCGAAGACTGGCAACGTGGTGCAGTCCAGACAAAAAGACTTTTAACCAGATAGACTACATATTAATCAACAAACGATTCCGCAATGCATTACTGACAACAAAAACCATGCCAGAAGCTGACTGCAATAGTGACCATGACGCACTCTGTGGAAAAGTTAGAATAAAACTAAAGAAAGCAGGCAGAAAAGTGAGAAACATCAAACTGAATATAGAACTTCTTAAAAATGACCAAGAACTGCGAGAACAATACAAAGTTATTATAACAAATAGATACAATACAATAGCAAAGATAAATAGTATAGATGAACAATGGGAAATGTTAAGAGATTCTATCCACCAAACTGTTAAGGAGATAATACCACCAAAAAAAGAAGCCCCTAAAAATAAATGGATGACAGACGACATCTTAGGACTGATGGACAAGAGGAGGAGGAGTAAAAATAACGAGAAAAAATATAACAAGATAAATAAAGAAATAAGACGCAAATGAAGAGAAGCAAAAGAAGTGTGGTTAAATGAGCAGTGCAGACAGATAGAGGACTCTCATATTAAAGATAGCAAAAACATGCACAAATGAATTAATGAACTCACAGGCAGGAAAACAAAATATACCACAGGATGCCTGAAATCGAAAGAAGGTAAAATGTTAATGGGAAAAGAAGACATTGTGGACAGGTGGACAGAGTATATCGGTGAGCCAAATGGAGGAGAAAGACCAGAATTAAAACCAGATACTGAAAACTGTGAGGGACCACCAATACTTGAAGATGAAATCATAGATGCCATCAAACACATGAAGAAAGGAAAAACGACTGGGCCTGATAATATAACAATAGAAGAAATAGAAGCACTAGAGGAGACAGGAATAAAAATAATAAACAAGTTACTGAATGACATTTACAACAGTGGTTATATTCCCAGTGACCTGATTAAATCCACGTTTATAGCACTACCAAAGAAACCAGGTGCAAAGGAATGTGACGACCACCGGACTATCAGCCTCTCATGTCACATAACGAAGCTACTTTTGAGAATAATTATGAGAAGAACAAGGGAAAAGATAAAAATGGAAATAGCAGATGAACAGTTTGGATTTGTTGAAGGAAAGGGAACACACAACGCCATTTATGCTTTACGAACACTAACAGAAAGAGCTTTAGAAGTTCAGAAAGATCTCTACTTATGCTTCATTGATTACACCAAGGCATTTGACAAGGTGAAACATAATGAAATTATTAAAATGCTTGAAGACATCAATATAGACGGCAAAGACCTGAGGATTGTAAAACATCTATACTGGCAGCAAGAAGCAGCAGTTCGAGTTGAAAATAGAACTGGAAAATATCAACCTATAAAACAAGGGGTGCGACAAGGATGTGTACTATCTCCAGACATTTTTTCTCTGTATAGCTAGAATATTCTAAGAACAATCATCACAGAACCAGGCATAAAAATTGGAGGATACAATATTAACAACCTTCGGTATGCTGACGACACAGTACTGATAGCTGAGAACCAACAAGACCTGCAAAATCTCTTGGATAAAGTCGCTTTCCAAAGAAAGTGAACAGAAAGGCCTTACTTTGAACATCAAAAAGACAGAGACTATGGTTATATCTAAGAAACAGAATCCACCAGCATGCAGTATTAAATTAAACGGAACTATTCTAAAGCAGGTGCAGAAATTGAAATACCTTGGAGCAGTAATAACTTCAGATGGGAAATGCAGAACAGAAATTAGGAACAGAATAGGCCAAGCAAAGACTGCATTTCAGAGAATGAGAAACATATTAACCAACACATCCTTATCAATGAATGTTTGAAAACGAGTCCTAAAATGCTATATTGAACCTATCTTGTTATATGGAAGTGAATCATGGACAATAGGCAAGTCTGCACAAAAATCATTGGAAGCAGCAGAAATGTGGTTTATTAGAAGAATGTTGCGAATCCCCTGGACAGCAAAAATAACCAATGAAGAATGTATGAGAAGAGCTGGAGAGACAAAAAAACCTTGTCAAAAAGATAAGATAGAGACAATGTACTTTCATAGGACATGCAATGAGAAGGGGGGGGGGCATTGAAAATATTATAACAACAGGAAAAACAGAAGGAAGAAGATCAAGAGGAAGACCAAGAGAAATGATACTGGACAGTCTGACGGGATGGTGTGAGAGGAGATCACCAACTGAGCTGATGGCCTGCATGAAGGATCGGATACTCTGGAGAAGCATAATAGCCAACGCCAGTCGGCACGGCACATGATGATGATGATGATGATGTTCTAGGAGAAGAAGGTGAATCAGAAAATAGATTATTCTCCAGATTTTCTCAAACACAGACTCCTGAAATACCGAAGTCAATCGAGTCTGTCGGTCCGTCCGTCTGTTCGTCTACGTGTATGTTTGTCTGTCTCTCTGTCAGTCTGCGCCGGCCAGTCTCTCTGTCTGCCTTTCTCTCTGTATGTTTGCCTCTGTCTAGCTGTCTTTTCATCTGTCTTTCTGACAGCCTGCCTATGTCTCTATCTATGTCTGTTCTTCTGAAGGCACGTCTCAACCACCGCCCTTTCCTCTCTTTTCTCTACTTTATCACTTTGTACTCTTTTACCAGGGGATAATCCAGGAAGCGGACTAAAGTTTGCATTGAGTACTTCAAGCTTCCGCGGGTATTAATACGCCGAGAGCCTGCAGAGAGAAATGAGTGCTTTTAAGTGAAGGAACAAACCCATAATCCTCTCTTACAGTCACTTCTGTTTCCTCCAGCAATTTTCTCAAGATGTTCTCATATCTCAGGACGAGACGTGCGTGTTTCGGTCAGTAGGAGCAGTGCAGTCTGTCTGCCTGTTTGTCTGTCTCCCTGCTTGTCTGTCTCTTTCTCTGTCTGTCTGTCTCTTTCTCTGTCTGTCTGTGTCTGTCTGTCTGTCTATCTATCTATCTGCCTGTTTGTCTGTCTACATACCCGTTACACACCGATCCATCGCCTGTTTGTCTGTCTGTCTACACAACCGTTACACATCCATCCATCCATCCATCCATCCATCCATCCATCCATTGTTTTGTTGCTGTGACAATTCTATAGACCTGTGTGTAAACTCTGACACAACAACGGAACTTGGAACATCTCTGTACCGCCCGAAACAACAACGGAACTTGGAACATCTCTGTACCGCCCGACACAACAACGGAAGTGGAACATCTCTGTACCGCCCGAAGCAGAATTGTATTTTCAAATCTTAAATATTCTATGTTCTCCATGCTCCGATATTCTAGTATTCGGACAACACTAGGACTCAAACATTTCCGAAACTCGGAAAGCTCTAGGGCAGAAATTTGATAGGTCGGTAAATACTTTTTTCTTTTTTTCCCCATAGCACAAAATCATGACCCTCTGACCTTCTATAAGCTAACCCTTCCCCATATCTTTCAGGAGTACAGAGTCAGAAGGTACACTACAGGGTGACGTGCTCAAACACGTCCCCACCCCCTTCACCCTTGTGCTCCCGCGGGATGCCCCTCCACCCATCCCTACCCGGCTCAGAAAAAGCCAGATATCCATTTTTACGGGCTGAAGTAATGTGGACAGCTCTTGTCGGGATCAAACCACGGACAACCGCAATAAGAGACGAAAGAACTAACATGCGGCTATGTAAGAGCCCTTTCATGTTTTTTTTTGTCTATATCGTTTAGGTCAGTAGTACATTTTTGTATCTTTGTTATGTGTATTTGTTATGTGTATTTGTTGGCTATGATTACCACTTATAATGAACATCAGTCGTGTGTTGTAAGGAATTATATTTTGATTTTATGTTATGGCGGTCAATGATAGCATTCGGCAAGGTCTATTCAAATAACGGCAGAAATCTCAAACAAAACTTAACTCTAACACAGCAAGATCTGTTCAAATAACGGCAGAAATCTGAAACAAAACTTTAACACAGCAAGAAACATTTGAACGTCTTTGTAGCCAATAGAAAAATAAAGTTGTTACAGTCATTTTTTTTCTGTACTGAGGAGTTCATAATTTTAAACTATTGCAAATGTTCAAAATAAACATCGCTTCATTTATCACTAAGACATCACTGCAAGCATTATTAACTACAAGAAATGTTCGTGTGTCACGTGTGTTTTTGGTAGGTTGAAAGTTTAACGTTCTAAAGAACAGTCTATGGGGTTTAAAATTTAAGAGCTTACTGAACAGAAAAGACAGTTCTCTTAAACAGAAAACATTTAATTAAACAACAATAAATTACATATATGGACAGCGTAAATCTATAATCACGAGGATATTTGATTTTTCCCATTTTACTCCTAAAAGTGATTATTCATATGATCAAAATCAATTTTCTTAAGTGCTTCTTTTCTAAACCTCATTATCATCCTGTTTCATCTCCCCAGGGAAGGTTTGTGGCATTGAATCTCAAATATGTAGCTTCATATTTTCGCAGCGCGCTTAATTGATTGATTGATTGATCTTTATTTCTGAAAGGTTAAGAATTAGACACGCAGGCCGGTCTGACATTTTGCCCTTTATCATACAACTTTCACTCTGTTCCAGACATTCTACAAATATTCTTCGCATATAACACACATAATTAACACTGAAAAGGTGAAAAACATAAACTGAAGTAAGTTTTTATATTTACATTTTACTCTTATCCATGCACTCTGTACTGGAACTAAATACATGTAAAAACTAAACTACAATTTCAGTACTCAGTACTATCGACAGTACTTAGTACTATCGGCAGTAGTTAGTACTATCGGCAGTAGTTAGTACTATCAGCGCCTGATAAAAACGAGAAGGGTTAGATGGAGGTGTATAGTGTAGTTTTACAAGAACGTGCAGAGAGAGAGAGAGAGAGAGAGGAGAAAAAGGAAAGGAAACTGGCAGAATAAAGGTAAGAAATATGACGTGGTCACGACAAAGAATAATAACAATCAGAAGAATGTTTGGGCAAGAATGTTCCACCAAGGACAACAGAGAAGATAAAAACAAACAGATAAATACATGCAAATGACCTTAATTGCGCCCCAGTGTGCGTGAAATCAGGTCACAGACCGCAACATCAGACAGAAGTGGAAATATGAGGAGTGAGAGAAGCAGCCAAGCGTGGAATACAGCCAGATGAAGATTAGAGCAGCTGGGTAGAAGGACTGAGCAGGGAAAATGATATAAAGTAGAGCACAGTAGATAACAAGAAAGAATTATACAGATAAAGATGAAATAAGAGTTACAATCATCTGGATACAGACACAGAGCCAGGAGAGTAGGAAAGTAGTAGTAGTAGTAGTAGTAGTAGTAGTAGTAGTAGTAGTAGTAGTAGTAGTAGTAGTAGTAGTATAGTAGTAGTAGTAGTAGTAGTAGTAGTAGTAGTAGTAGTAGTAGTAGTAGTAGTAGTAGTACCAGCCCGTGCTATCCGTTTAGAAAGTCTAGTGTTCCAAATAAGTGTGAAAAGAATGACAAGTGAAAAGAAACTAGGATATAGAAACAAAAAAAATGAAAAAAATTATATTGAGAGAAAGCTCAAATGAGAATTCAGACCGGTAGGGTGTATACATCCGGCCTGGGAGATAAGGCCCTGGTCCAGAGCAATATTAACAGCATGAAAGGAAGAACGAGAACTGAGAGCAGTGACTGACATTACCTACTTTTCATTGTCTTTTTTTAAGCTCATTTCCTTCAATTTTTCCTCACATACGGTTTTCGTTACTGCTTACTTTCAAATAAGTTACGGCTTTCATTATTGCTTACTTTCAAATAAAGTGCTATTTTTATTACTGCTTACTTTCAAATAAAGTGCAGTTTTCATTATTGTTTACTTTCAAATAAAGTACGATTTTTATTATTGTTTACTTTCAAATAAAGTGTGAGCGAGCACGTGATGTCCGGAAGGGTGTACGGCTTTTGAGCGGGGCGTCCTCGCTCACGTGATCCGAACTATGAAGACCTATCATACCTATAGTATAGAGACCTATAGTCGAGAAAGGCGTGGCAAGAAAGAGAGAGAGAGAGAGAGAGAGAGAGCCTGAGAGAAAGGCCTAGTTTCATTTCGTTTGTGCTTATACCTAATCCCAGCCGACCTCCTACTGTTTGATAATGTATTGTGGAATCATAACGTGCTGTGGATTTATGCTATTACCATCTCATGTGGAGATTCTCTGATTCCTGGTGATATTATTTATCTATTTGGATGGGCACACATCAAGGTTCATAGTGTGTTGTCATTTGTATGATTAATATTGTATCAGTTGTATCAGGAGATACCTAACCTGACAGCACCAGCTGCACAATCAATGATGTGCATTAGCACATGGTAATTCCTGGAGATAGGAGGTGATGCACTATAGCGTTAACTATGTGGATAATTCAGTGCATTGGCACATGGGGGAGATATGTGTGATTATTCAGTGCACTGACACAACGCGAAATATGTGTGATTATTCAGTGCTTTGGCACAGGGGGAGATACGAGTTTCATAAGAGGGCAGTAGCTGCCATGTTAATAAGTGCTAGGGCACAATTTAGAAGAATGTGTGTATTGCATTATGAGGGTCAGGAGAGCCCAAGCGAATTGGGTCCATATGATTTGAGTTGATACTTAGAGTTATACATTATATTTATGTCATGCTTATTATACTCACGAGGATACATGTTTATGTTTTGCGTGTACAACGTCTGTTGTGGTGTTAATATGGTGCATGTAGTGTGGATAATAAATATATTGACTGATTTAATTGCTTGAGTTGGTAATGTGTATTGCCTGTCATGTATTTGGTATGAATGTATGTTATATGCTGTATAACTGATATACAGTATCCGTGGAGGGGAAATCCTGGGTTGTCGGTTAGATGGGTTTTGAGCCTGGCCACCCATTATGGTAGTACAGTGGCTATGGATTGTGGTTTGCAGCTGGGTTTTTAGTCCTGTCCCTTCCCCAAATTGTCCCCAATTGTAGATCTAGCACAGGCTAAGTCTACAAAAGTACGGTTTTCATTATTGTTTACTTTCAAATAAAGTACACTTTTCATTATTGCTTACTTTCAAATAAAATTAAGTCCAACAGTTACAATCTTTCGGGGTCTTGTTGTCAGGAAAAGATTAAGAAAAGTATCTTTCGGCACGCACTTAGAATTACTGCACGGGGTCTCTCTCTCTCCCTCTCCCACTCTCTCTCTCTCTCTCAGAGAGAAAGTTGTATCATAAAGGGCAGAATGTCAGAAGGGCCTGCGTGTTGAATTCTTAACCCTTTGAAAATAAAGATCAATCAATCAGTTTCTCTCCTTTCTCCCCCTCCCCCCTCACCCAACCCCCGAAGTGAACAGCTAAGATCTCCCGACATCCAACCTTCTGTGAATGGCACCTTTCGCTACGTCTCACACATTCAACCCGTTTAATACAAGTTAAAAAAAACTTTACATAGTGAGTTCGAGTGAAATTGAATTACTATACTTTCCAAGTCCATTTTCTTATCCATATATTCAACAACATTTAGGTATAATTTTTTGTATCATTCACATTCAGACTAAATATTTTTAACTTTGAAATCCAGTTCAATCGTTCCTTTCGCTTTCGTCTACTATATCTGTGGTGAGTTATTGCCCTAGATCCTGGGCTCTCTCTACTTTCTCCCAAACTATGTATATCTCCTGGCATTTAGTTTCTCCTACTCCTTGTCCGGACCAAACAAGTACACGCAGGGGGAGAGATAATGAACCACCCTGGCTTAATCCCGTCCAAATATTAAATATGATGTTCGGACGGAAAGCTGAGACGGCCCCCTGGTTATTGCCCCTTTTCGTACTTGCAGTCTATCGTAACTGTAGATGTTCCATCATTTTGTCTGGACAATTACGTGTCCTGCAAGGATTCACGCCCCAAATGTGAACAGATCGATAAATACAAAGATACGGTAGCCAGCAGAGACAATATCTAGCTCCAGTCTGTTTTATCATTTATAATATTTGGCCGAATTTGTGACAAATTTATAACATGCCCTAACTTTATAACAGATAATAATTTCTTTCTATTTTGATCTCAGATCTTTTTGTCCAGAGCCTCAAAAGACAAACTTGTTGAAAGATCTTGTCTCTTTGTAAGCGATTCTCTTATTAATATTTACAATATTAAGTGTAACATTTATAACAGTAATTACTCGTAATACTTATAAAATCAACATTCAATACTTAACATTCTTCTGAATATACACATACTTGAGTATCTTGCGTGGATATATCTACTCTTAATAGATGGCATAAAACAAGATAGACCGTGTAGAATTCCTTTATATAATAATAGTGAACCTTGAGAGACATGTCCTAAAGGAAGAAGGTTAAGACATGTCCTAAAGGAAGAAGGTCAAGACATGTCCTAAATGAAGAAGGTTAAGACATGTCCTAAATGAAGAAGGTTAAGACATGTCCTAAATGAAGAAGGTTAAGACAAGTCCTAAATGAAGAAGGTTAAGACATGTCCTAAATGAAGAAGGTTAAGACAAGTCCTAAATGAAGAAGGTTAAGACATGTCCTAAAGGAAGAAGGTTAAGACATGTCCTAAATGAAGAAGATTAAGACATGTCCTAAATGAAGAAGGTTAAGACATGTCCTAAATGAAGAAGGTTAAGACATGTCCTAAAGGAAGAAGATTAAGACAGATAATGGGAATCTTCTTTCCTGCCACACTACCTTGCCTGGAACTCCTTCTAGATTCACGAGAGACATGAAACTCGCTTCTCCTTCGTTGAGAATGAATGAATGATCTTTATTTTTAAAGTGTAAAGAATCGGGCAGGCAGGCCCGTCTTACATTCTGCCCTCCATCTTTCATTCCTCCCACACACTCGGTTTAATACAGGTACACAAATTACATGAGGAAAAACATATTAAAAGAGTGTAGCATTATACTGTTATATTCACAGTATAAGAGAAGAAGTAATTAACCTAAGAAAATAGCTCTCACACATGCACACATACACCCACACACACATATACATAAACAAAAATACATTTTCAGTACAGTTCTTCTATCTTATATATTCTTTAACATTCATTAAAATAATTTCTAACAAGATCTAACAAGTTTCCTTTGAACTTGTCCTTTTAGAACTTGATGGCTGGCGGGCCACGGGTTGAGAGAGTGCTGGATATTCTATGGAGGCATATAGTTACAAGCAAGTAAATCATGAAAAACGTTTGAGTTAAGGGATGAAGTATTACTAATAGATTGTAAGTGCTAGTCACAGATGAGTTCTTTAAATAAATTGCTCACACATAAAGGAAACGTGGTCAATTAATAAAATATATCAAATGCTTTCAAGCAAGACTTTGACTGCTTTGGCCGAACGCAGCAGTCAGGTACAGGCAAAATTCGTTTTATCAGAACTTTTCAGCGAAATAATGTTTTTCAGCAGATAACTAATAACTGCTTTGTCTGCATACAACACATACTACAAGAGAATAGTTACAAAAGAGTTATTATATATAACGTTAAACTATTATCCCGTGTTCTTATCAGTGGGAAAAATAAAAACAAAACGGGTGTGTAGAGAATGAAATAAAGACAAGGAACACACAATGCGGAACATGATGGACGGTCCGTGAGCATGATGGGAAATATACCACGTGGTATTTATAAGTTCATGGTGAGATATACAGCCACGTCACGGGAATCAATCAATCATTTAATCAACCAATCAGTCAGTCAGTCTGTCTGTCTGTATATCTATCCGTCCGTCCGTCCATTCATCTCTCCACTCATGCAACTACCCACACCCACCCACCCACATCTATCTATCTATCTATCTATCTATCTATCTATCTATCTATCTATCTATCTATCTATCTATCTATCTATCTATCTATGTACGTGTTTTTTGGTGCTGAAGATAGCACTTTTAGGCCACAAACAAAATGATAAGAAAGACGAAAAAAAAAACCAAACAAACATGAAAAACACGAACTAACAAATTTCTCTTCATCAAAGAAAGCAACGTAGGGCTGGATAAATAAGAGAACTTCTTATAAAGAGACAAGATCGCCGGACATGTTTGTTTTGCAGGCCAGTGGACAAGGATCATTGAGGGCCAAGAATAAATTACAGCAGCAGAAAGGAAAACAGTTTCACGGACAATCTGGCACATGGTCTGGCCAAGAGATAATTGGATTCTGTCTCATGTTTCTGATCTGCTCTCATAATCTGCTTTCTGTACGTGCTGCCGCCAGAGCTTCTTGAGTGTGATGGAGAGTGTACATCCAACATGAGACAACCAACGTACAACATCAGACATAAGACAACTAACATAAAACATCAAACATAAGACATGAAAACATAAACATCTAATATAAAATGTTTAACACAGAATTTTATTATGTAAGGCATTATGTAAGACACAATAAAATGTATCACAGACATCAGGTCTATTAGACGTTTAACATAGTCATACAACATAAAATATCTGACACAGTCATACACATAAAACATCTAGCTTAGGTCTGCAACATAAATATCTAAAATAATCATGAAATATAAGACAACCAGTGTATGCATCCAATATAAAACATCTAACGTAAAAAAATAACACATCAAACACATACATCAAGCATAAGACAGTTAGCATTGTCATCTAACAAAAGATATCTACCATAGAAATCCAATATAGACATTTCTTATATAAAACACTTTTGACACAGACTTACAAAATAAGACAACAGACATAGTCTCTCAATATTAAAATCTAATGTCTAATATATTCTTCCAACACTAGACATACATCATAAATATCTAGCATAAGACATCTAATATACACATTCAACATAAGACATCTAATAAGGACATCTAGCATAAGACATCTAGAACAGATATCCAGCAACAGACACCTAAAACACACATCCAACATATAGCATTTAGCGTAGGTATCCAACATGTAACATAATCGTCCAACATAAGACATCTAACGTAGACATCCGCCACAAGACATGAAACATCTAACAGACATCGATGTCGCAACAGAATATGTCTGAGTGACGAAGTGGTTAGTGCACTGGTCTCTCTTGGGGAAGGTCGGGGGTTCGAATCCGGCCGGAGGCACCCCAGTCACCCAGCTGTAGAAATGTGTACCCGACTTCTTCTGGAATTGGGGAAGGAAAGGCGCCCAGGCGTGATACTGACCATATCACCCTCTAGTGTGCTGACAGGTCAAGGAAAATATGGGCACTAACACCATATCCCTATGTGCCTCTAAGGCATGATAGGACTACCTTTACCTATATATATATATAAATTCTTGTGTTTTCTGACTCTGTCTATTTTTGCTAGACAGATACAGGACAGCTTTGAAATATTTGGTTGGCAAAGAAACGTTATACGTGTAATTAGTAAACAAGAATCTGCATTACATCTATAAAGACAGTAACAGAAAACATTTTTAATTGGAAACAATGAAATCCACAGCAGATGAGTTCAGCAGTCGGAAATATCACTGATACGTTAAACACCACACTTACTGGGGCAGGTGACAGTTCTTAAATCGATTATCAAAAGAGGGAATGGCCACATGAAAGAAAGACGGATACGAATCTATTCATGTGAGACCTAATTATGTTACATGAAAATGTAGTCAGTTACAGGAGAAAGCCGATCATTCTCGATTCTTCCCACTAGTGTCAAGTTTTATTCTTTCGTCTCGACTCTTCTTATAACTGTCAAGAAGTATTATTCTTTCATCTCGACTCTTCCCACAACTGTCAAGAAGTTGTATCTTTCGTCTCGACTCTTCTTACAACTGTCAAGAACTTGTATTCTTTCGTCTCGACTCTTCTTACAACTGTCAAGAAGTTGTATTCTTTCGTCTCATCCATTTAATGTTGGTGCCTTTAAGTATCAGTTTCGAGGAAAATATTTAAATATGGTCTTACAGATTTTGCTAAATTTAGGATAGGAAGTATATTTTGTTTTTCAACCTAATCATGAAATAAAAAGCACCTGAGTAGCGCAGCGATTAATGCTGTAGTCTCATACGGAAAAATCATTGGTTTATGTCCTACTCAGGGCTCCTACCCCCGCCACCATTCCTTCCACCCTCAAGTGCCCTAGTTTTAGAAACAGGTAACAGGTTTCGTCTGGGAGTCTGCAGATGCTAAATACAGCACTCTCTAGTGTGCCAACAGGTCAAGGAAAATAAGGCATCTACATCGTATCTTCTAGGTGTCTCTATGAAATGCTTAGACACCTACATCTTATATTCTAAGTGCCTCTGTGACAAAAGTTGGCACCTACATTTTATCTTCTAAGTGCCTCTATGGCATGAGTAGGGACCTGCATGTTACCTTCTAGGTGCCTCTATGACCTCAGATGGCTAGGCTTTCTCACAAACTGAACGATGAAAGAAAAAAAGGCAAAGATAACGAATATAGAATCTTTCATGTAGATCTGGTGAAGTCTGCTTTTACAAGCTGGAAATATGAAGTTTCTTTTTTCCATGTGCACCAAACTGCCAGTAAAACACATTTCTAATTATTCTGAGGAAAGATTTTTATTTAGTATATAATTTTTTTTTTTTGGGGGGGAGGGGGAGTGAGTAATTCTTCCATTTAGCCATATATGGTTACTGTCTAAAAGTGTGCCTAAATTCTTTCATTTAGCCATATATGGTTACTGTCTAAAAGTGTGCCTAAATTCTTCCATTTAGCCATATATATGGTTACTGTCTAAAAGTATGCCTAAATTCTTCCATTTAGCCATATATATGGTTACTGTCTAAAAGTATCTCCACATTTTGTACATCAATTTTTTTTGTTCAAACGCTTCATTGGGAAATTGTTTTTTAATCTGCAAGACTGGCCACATTTTCCCTCTTCTAGGTTTTCATCTAGTCACCTCTCTCCTTAAATCTCCATCATCTTTTCACATCGTCGACTTTTCGACCATTGTACTGGAATAATTTCAATTTCCATAAATGTTTTCTTGTCGACGCTACACCCGTCACCAGTTTTGTAGGCCATCGGGGGGGGGGGGGGGGGGAGTGATAACATTTCGTAATCTTTTCAATGTCTGAAAATGTCAATATACAGCGAGGTTTCTGGTAGGTCCTGCCAATCATTGAATCACAAGAAGGGAGGATATGAAGGTCTGGCATTACGGTACAAATGATATATATACTGAAACGAAAAATGTATATTATTTCTTGTGACAAATATCTGGAGGCGTGTACTTACATCACACGGATTATTATAATCATGGATTTATTCTGGCTCTTGTCTGATTACCTATTTGTACTCTCTACTAAGACTAAGACAGCAGATCTAACAGTACAGAATACGATGAAAGCCATCAGTCTGCTATCATAGCCATTTAACGCCCCTTCTATACGTGACTATTCACTTCCAAAAGCTCTTTATTTAGAATGTTTTAACGTGGAAGATAGCCAGGATCTTGTCACACTTTAGAGACCTTTTTTTTTTCTTGACAGCAGACACCATCAAAGAAATATGTGGACGGAAAGTTCTTGTCTTCAAACCCTCACAGCCTGTCTCGGCTGGACACTTTTTACCAGTTAAACTATCACTCATCTGCCATCATTCTAGTACCTTCAGACTTTCCGGACTCTTGTGGATCGCTTCCGTGAATTCACGGTCTCATTTTCGAGATGAAAGTCGATCATTTTCGAAGTTTTCTATTCTGAGAATATCTAGTACAGTTTCTTTTTCAACTTCGTTCTCTACGTTCTGTGACTACTTTGCGAATTCTTTTCTTCTTGTACCCAGCTCTCCTTTCTTTTCCCTGTCGGTTTAGTTATCTGTGGCATAATGAAAGCTCATCTAGTTCTCTTCATTTCTCTGTCACCTGACACTGTTTCCACTCCTTCGTTATGTGACAATGTTCTGGTCAGGAACTGTTAATACGTCAATAAATAAAAGTATGTACTATCTCACTTAAATCTTAAAGAAAGCCACAGTAGCTACTCCCAATCCGGCTCGATGTCAGTGTTTGAATATCGTCATAAGAGGGGTTTTTTTGCAAATAATTCAAGTTCACAGTTTTATACAGATCATCAACTGACAAACCAACTAACCAATCTTTCAAGCAATCATCCAATCAATATTTCGGCCCGATATCTAGCCAATCTTTTCAAACGGCAATCCAAGCAATCTTTCAACCATTCATCTAATCAACCATTCAACCAGTCAACCATCCAAGCACTTAATCATTCATCCAAACAACTAATTATGCAACCAGTCATTAGACCATTGTACCAACCAGCCAACAAACTACAGAATACAAAGTTCGAGCAAACAACCAGACAACTAGCCAATCAACTAACTAATTAACCAAGCAGCCAAGAAAAAACAAACAAACAAAAACGTTCAGCCACCCAGCCAGTCTTTCAGTCAACCAGCCAGTCATCCGGCGAAAGAGCTAGTTTTCCAGTCAATCAACCAGTCCTCCAGTCAACCTACCAGTCTTTCAGCTAACCAACCAGTCATCCAGCGAATCAACCAGTTTTACAGCCAGTCATTCAATCTTTCCAACCAACCAACCAACCAACCAACCAACCAACCAACCAACCAACCAACCAACCAACCAACCAACCAACCAACCAACCAACCATCTGTCATGCCCCAGTAACAATGCAACCTTTTCAACGCAGAAAATACAACATGCGAACTGAGAAATGATAATTTCTGAATGATTAGTTTCAAATGAATCCCAAAAAAAATCTTATGTCAGGGAGAAAAAAAATCTTATGTCAGGGAGAAAAAAAATCTGTCAGTTTTACAGAAAATTAGCAACTGAACACTGTTCCTCCATTCCAGTGACGAGAAACTTTTTTTTTTTTTTTTGGTATTTCACTTTAAAAAATGTGTTTTTAGTTCAAGAATGAAAGTTCTTGCCAGTCTTTATCGCCAACATGGGAGGTCATCTTTGAAGGGACGCCAGACTAACGATCAATTACCAGCACAAAACAAAACAAAAATGTTGCGTGGGTGGACGTATGAGAGTGGAAGCGGATTATAGAGGAGAAATCGATCTCCGGGGGGGGGGGGGAACTGAATAAAAAATTACAGATCTGTCAGGTTCTCCATCACTTCTCTTACATCAGCTTCTTGAATTGGTCGATGTGAAAGGGTCGGGAGAAGATATGCTGGTTGGCAGGTGATAGTTGCACCCATTTACACTCATGGGAGGTTGGAACCAAGGATCTTCTAGTTCACATTTGAGAGACTAAGTAGTTTAATTACACGGTAAGTTTGGCAGAAGTGCCATCTAGCTCACAGGTGAGAGTCTCGACGTTTTTAAAATCATGAGAAGGTTGGAACAAGTGTAACATAGAGCCTTGTGTAGTATTAACTTAAAAGTGACAAGGAATATCAAATGTCTCGGCAACAGCCTATAACAGAAGTGAGAGAAAGACAACCTAACGATTATATAAAAGAACTATAAAGAAGACAACAGACTACAGACAACGGAGAACACTTCGTCATCAGCATTATAATGAATAGTATTAATCAGTAATACAGAATCCAGAACTTTATATTATTATACAAAGAACCACTGGTTCAGAGATGAGAGCCTTAACCATTTAAATTTATGAGAAGGTTGGAACAAGAACCAACAATTTTAATGATGAGAGTCTCGACACGGTAAGTTTGGTATAAGGAACATCTGTTTCACAGGTGAGTCTCGACACGGTAAGTTTGGTATAAGGAACATCTGTTTCACAGGTGAGTCTCGACACGGTAAGTTTGTTATAAGGAACATCTTTTTCACAGGTGAGAATCTCGACACGGTAAGTTTGGTATAAGGAACATCTGTTTCACAGGTGAGAGTCACGACACGGTAAGTTTGGTATAAGGAACATCTGTTTCACAGGAGAGTCTCGACACGGTAAGTTTGGTATAAGGAACATCTGTTTCACAGGTGAGAGTCACGACACGGTAAGTTTGGTATAAAGACCATCTGTTTCACAGGTGAGAGTCACGACACGGTAAGTTTGGTATAAAGACCATCCGTTTCACAGGTGAGAGTCATGACACGGTAAGTTTGGTATAAGGATCATCTGGTTTACAGGTGAGAGTCTCGACAAGGTAAGTTTAGTATAAAGACCATCTAGTTCCATGTGAGAGTCTGGACAAGGTAAGTTTGGTATAAAGACCATCTAGTTCCATGTGAGAGTCTCGATACGGTAAGTTTGGTATAAAGACCATCTAGTTCCATGTGAGAGTCTGGACACGGTAAGTTTGGTATAAGGACCATCTAGTTCACAGGTGAGATTCTCGACAAGGTAAGTTTGGTATAAGGACCATCTAGTTCCATGTGAGAGTCTCGATACGGTAAGTTTGGTATAAGGACCATCTAGGTGAGATTCTCGACACGGTAAGTTTGGTATAAAGACCATCTAGTTCCATGTGAGAGTCTCGACACGGTAAGTTTGGTATAAGGACCATCTGGTTTACAGGTGAGAGTCTCGACAAGGTAAGTTTAGTATAAAGACCATCTAGTTCCATGTGAGAGTCTGGACAAGGTAAGTTTGGTATAAAGACCATCTAGTTCCATGTGAGAGTCTCGATACGGTAAGTTTGGTATAAAGACCATCTAGTTCCATGTGAGAGTCTGGACACGGTAAGTTTGGTATAAGGACCATCTAGTTCACAGGTGAGATTCTCGACAAGGTAAGTTTGGTATAAGGACCATCTAGTTCCATGTGAGAGTCTCGATACGGTAAGTTTGGTATAAGGACCATCTAGGTGAGATTCTCGACACGGTAAGTTTGGTATAAAGACCATCTAGTTCCATGTGAGAGTCTCGATACGGTAAGTTTGGTATAAGGACCATCTAGTTCACAGGTGAGATTCTCGACACGGTAAGTTTGGTATAAGGACCATCTAGTTCACAGGTGAGATTCGCAGCTGATGTTTCTGGGGAGGTTGAGAGGAGGACTCACTGGTTCAATGAAGGTCATGATGATCTACTGGTTAACAGCAGAAATGTTGGAAGCTGAGTTCATGGATGAATAAAACAAAATCTTTTCAGAGACCTCTCTATAGACAACAGTCGCAAAGCTCTTGCTGATTCTGGTTCTCAACTTTTCCGCCATTTATATCGGTTCTGTTACTGTTCTTCTCAATAACTGTCCATTATTTTTATCTTCTTTTTATCTTCGCATCCATTCTTATCACCTCATATCGTCAATTGGTTTATCGTCTCATCTTCTTTTTTTCTTAGTTTCGCCCAGTTATACCGTGCCACCTCCACAAGGAAGATTGGCTGCAGTGTTTCTCCAACCTGGCCTGTCCGTTCTTATCACAGAGCACCAGGTCAAGCTGATCTTTGTCTATCTCCTGAGGTATCCAGCTTGATCTGGTTATATCTTTGTCCTTCTCTTCACACTCCCTTCCGATTTTTGCCTCCTGTCATGTTAAAATATCACAAATAAGGATAAAAACCTGACTCATATATTTAAAATATCATAAATAAGGATAAAAACCTGACTCATATATTTTTTTTTAATGTCAGCTTTTATGTCAAATTCACGCCATCAAGGCCTAACATTTCGATCAAATTGTTTCTAAAAAGTTATCTCTAGAATATTAAATTCAGGTCAAACAAATCGGAAAATATAACAATCATCTCATGTGACTGTTATCTGCCACTGTTTCTAAACCCCTGGCACCTCCTTTGTCTAAAGACTCAAAGCGTAAGATGGAAACATTTACATTTCCTAATCTTGTTTCTGGAAATTCTCTCCCAGCCTTAGCGACTACTTGTTATTGTTGCTGTACTCTGTTTTCGATATCTCAGTGACAATACACCAGAATAATCCACGACTTTAATGGTCGTCTTGCGAAACCAGTGATTCATATCTAACCGACCGATATGGTCCATAAATACACCACAGGGACCTAACGTTTGTCGGCCAACAAAAGAATTATGAAACAAGAGGCGACCGCCTGGTACCTAAAATATTGTTTGCGCCAGGACTAGAATATGTATACTTCCCAAAATGTTGATGTCTTTCCTTAAGTCCAAACTAATAAGTAGAGAAAAGTCAGATATTGAAAACACTCGGAGGTGGACGTCTTTGAAGAACTGTCCAGTTTCAGACAGGGTCAGACGATAAGATAAACAGGAACAGAAGATGAATTACGCGCCATAAAAACAGAAAGCGGTCTTAAAAATAAAGTAGGCACTAAGAAAAGATATTTCCTTACACGTCAAGTCAAGGGTGAAAGTACGTGTTCTTTACTACTACTTTGTGAACTTTCCATACTCCATCATCATCATTGTGATTTTCTGCAAAACGTTATAACTGCAGCGTAGCCTCTGGCTGTGGCTTGAATTAAAGTTCTTTAAATAAATGCCAAACTTTAAAACATCTCTTCGGCACTGGAAGTTATTTCCACGTATAAGAATATTGGGCACAGCAAACTACAGACTCAGTGTTACAAGAGTGGCCAGATCATGCGGAAATCTGTGACCAAACCGGGTAGAAGAGTTTAGACGTTTTCCTGAAACTGCCGGGAAACAAAAATAATCTGGAAAGCAGCTGCAGACTGCGTTATGGACCTTAAGAATTAGAGTTATCTAAAAATTTGGAATTTGGTATCTAAGAATAAGAAGAATAAGGAGAGGAGGAGGATGAGTAGAAAGAAGAAGAAGAAGAAGAAGAAGAGGAGAAGGGGAAATAATAATAAGAAGAAAATGAAGCAGAAGAAGAAGAAAGATAATTGTGATACTGCTGCTGCTGATGATGATGATAATGATGCAATCACAAATCTGCCACAACGACCACTACCATCATTATCTCCATCCCCAACACTACCACCACCAGCACCACGATCTCCGCCCTCACCACTACCACTACCACCACTATTTCTACCCCCGCTACTAAAAAGTACCACCACCACTACTACCATCACTTTTACCATACTACCACCAACCCCCTGAGTGTTCCAGTTCTCATTTCTCCAAATCCTACTTCATGCTTCACCCCCTTATCAAACTGTAATCAGATTTTCAACATAATTCCCGTGAGACCGTGCAAAACTTCCATTGAGCATGCGCAAGGAAAGGGGCAAAAACTTCCGGTCATCTCTTATTGGCTGCGCATTTCTACCCGAACCTATCCATCGTCTGCTCCGTGATTTCTCTCATTTTCATTCAGACTTCCACCATATCTCAGACTTTAAGGCGACCTTGAACTAAACTTAAATTATTGACCAAAGAGAAAAATGTTGGCACACTGATGATTCCCTTAGGATATCTTTTTCGCTGAGATCATTTTACCCTTGCGTTTCACTGTGCACCGGATGAATTCGTCTCTAGTTACTTCACAACCAAAGTAGGGCACAGTTTTGTTTTTTTCAGCAATTCTCTTCTATTTGTACAGAATATTCATTTCATTATTGACTATTTTCAAGGTTCATGGCCCTAAATGTATAAGTCTGGAATACTTCTGACTATTTCCTATACAATCATGGTTGCGCTACCAGATTACTGTAGCTATGGTGTACAGAAAGATGAATCGAAGTTCCCCTTATCTGTATATAGCGCCAGACATAGGCGGAGACACCAAAATCAAGTTGACCACGGCTGCCTCTGTCTAGTGTCCACAGGCTACTTGCGACAACCTGTTTCCGTGGAACACTTCGAGGAAGTGTGCTAGGACTTTGAATGTCCCCGGCGGCACCTTTAGTTCCCAAATGTTTGCAGGTAAAATGACATATAAATCTATATGTAACAATATGCAAGATGTCACGATAGGATTAAGATTATCATTCACAGTAGAACCAGAGGAACTAAACGTATTCTAAGAAAATTGGGTTACAACTGAAAGTACATGGACACGTGTCAGGTTAAGATAAGATTAGGCCTCACACTCTCTTATCCGTGCTGCCTGCCTGCTTTGGCGCTCAACGATAAGATAATATTATTGTAACAAAATAAAGAGTAAACAGACGAAAGTGAAATATGTTATGCGTAGATGAAAGATGGAATAAGCAAAATTACACTGGACAACACACAATTTGGCCATCAAATAGAACTAGTCAATCTTTATTAATTTTGATGTGCAGAACACAAAAATTACAATGAAATTTGCAGATTGTTTCATTTTTGCTTATGAGATACTCTGTATGCACTGTTTACATAGATATCAGATAGCAATGCTCTTTGTTTGATTATATGACCGTGGTATAATTTAGGCAGTGTTGCTTAATAATGGAAACCGCCTTCCCTCCAGTCTAGTGGGACTTGCTGTCTGTATGAAAGAAAGTTATCGCAGACGTTCACAGCTGTTGAACTTTCCTCAGTACCTCAAGCACGGCTGGTACCTCTTTAGTGACTTGAAGATAGTGGTCGTGTGAACTGGTCTTCAGTTGGGATATACAAAGAATTGCCGCTTTTTAAATGGAAAAGAAAGACTTGCCTGGAAAGAAGTCTTTGAAATTTGAAGAAAAAAAATGTACAAAACCCAACATTGGTAGAGACACACACAACCATACTACCATCTCTGGTCATAAAACTTTGTCTGATTGAGAATTTTGTAAAAAGCCATGGACCATGCTAAGCCAGACTTCAGGTACCTGGTTAACGAATCCCCTCGACTCCGTGAAACAAAAATCAAAGAGGTATTTTTTGTTGTGAGCTCTCCAAAGATGAGAAGTCTGACAACCTGTTGCAAGGTAATGAGAGAAAAAAAGATTCAACTAAATTCCTTGGAAATATCGAGGCAGAAAGCTACAAAGAACTAGCTGGGAATATGTTGTCTGTGAATCACGTACGTGGCTGT
Source organism: Achatina immaculata (assembly GCA_009760885.1). Classification (NCBI taxonomy): domain Eukaryota; kingdom Metazoa; phylum Mollusca; class Gastropoda; order Stylommatophora; family Achatinidae; genus Lissachatina; species Lissachatina immaculata. Next base: position 66,874,342 of record CM019719.1, on the reverse strand, counting down.
AATAGCTCATTAAACGTGCACTTTCTTCATTCCCACTTGGACATTTTCCTCGACAATTGTAGCACGCTTAATGATGAGCACAGAAAATGTTTCCACCAGGGTATAACAACACTGGAGAAGCGGTATCATGGCAAGCAGTCCACTTCCACCTTGCCTGACCATTGTTGGACATTAACTAGAGGTGATCATGACCAGATCTACAAGCGCCAGGAAAAGATACGCCCGAACACAGAAGCGGACATTCAACAGCGTACTTTAAGCTCTAACGTAGCACTCTGTTTAGTAAGTGGTTGTTGGATGTTTCTTATAAACAATAGTCAACTTTACATTATGATTGCCATATTCATGTTAAGCACACAGAAATCTGCTTGAAATGATTAATTTTATAAGAAACACGCAAATAATTAGTGTATAGTCACACAACTATTACACAAAGCACTTGAGTAAAGCTGTGATACAAAGATGTCTAAATTAGGAAGAAAGTAGGAACAGCTTTATTATTTAACGATAGCAAACTTGTAACGTGTCGGCGCGAGCCTTTATCAAAGAAAAACAAACAGGACGAAGAATTAGAGAGAAGAGACAAAGTATGGATTACATCAAACTAATGTAAGCAAAATAATAAGAAATGAAAAAAAAATCAATGAAAAAATGAACGAAAAATAGTAACGGAATGAAAACTTATGTATATTTATGTATTACGTATTTTTATGTATTTTTAAAAAGTTAAATTGCAAATTTCAAAACTTACAAGAACTGAGATAAGTTTTCATTCCGTTACTATTTTTCGTTCATTTTTTTTATAACAAATAACTAATAAATCTGCTCCTACTTTCTTCATAGTTTATAAGTTTTATAAGAAGAGATTGATTTTTGTGAAAATGTGTTGTCCTGTTTTGTACGAAAATGAAATATGTTATGTGTAGATGAAAGGTGGAATAGTGTAAATTCACCTTGTGTACATTCAGCTTGTGGAAAACTGATGGTAACATCTCTTGTGTCTGAACAAGTTTAGCAGTGTAGGCCACGGTTGAATATCTAATGTATCACGTTGATTGTGTTATCCTAACAGTTTAGCTTCTGGCTGTCAGCTCAAGACCGCATCTAATCGCTGTTACATTAGACAATCATAGACACTTTAAATAGTTCATTCACTGAAGCAGGAATCTAGCGAGACAATGAGGAGTTCTCAGACTTGGGAGGTGAGAGGACAACCAACGTGACAACATGGGCTAGGTGGGAGTTGGATTCTTGTAGCCTCTTAGAGCGTCAGTTACTTGGAATGGGGGTGTTGTGTGTGTGTGTGTGGGGGGGGGGGTATTCTTTACAACAGTTATTCCCAGTCTCAGGTCGCGACCAAAATTAGGGTCGTGGGGAGTGGGGGAGTGGGGTAGTTGGGGGGGAGGTCGAGGTGGGGTCGCGAGAAAATATGAAAGAAATAAGCTAAAATAAAAACTAACACATGTTAGCTAAATCCTATCTTATGTCTTCAAAGCTGAATATTCAAACAACAGAAACAGTCACGCTTCTTACTATTTATTACAATTTTGTTTTAATCAGTCGCGGGTCACGTGTCATTTCTGATGCAGGGTCAGGCTCAAGAAAGGTTGGGAAACGCTGGTTCACTTAGACTGAAAGATTGTAGGATCAGTGCGACCAGAACCTTCCACGAAGCAGTCTCCGTGGTTATCCATCCATCCATCCATCCATCTTCTTCTTCTTCTTCTTCTTCGTTCACTTCTACCACCAAAAACCGCACTGTGAACCTACTGAATTCACGCATGTGGTCCTCGTTAGGTCCCGTGGTCCCCTGTGTGGTCCAAAATAGATCACACGAGTTCCACGAAAGGACCACAAGGGGTTCAGAGTATCACAGTGCTTTAGCCTGTATTCTTGGTGGGTCTCAGAAGCGAGATTGCGTGACACCGTGGTTTTCATTGCACCAGTTTGGTCTAGGGTTGGACTTTCTCACCGGAAGACCTCGACGTGTTTGGAATATCAGAGCATCCCCGCTGGGTGAGAGGCGTCAGCCCACCCAGGTCAGAGTTGGACTTTCTCACCGGAAAACCTCGACGTGTTTTGAGATACCCGTGTATCACCGCCGGGTGAGAGGTGGTCGCCCATCCAGTCCAGGGTTGGACTTTCTCACCGGAAAACCTCAGCGTGATTAGGATACGCAGACATCCCCGCCGGGTGAGAGGTGGTTGCCTATCTAGACTTCCCTGGTCCAGTGTCTCCGACTTCAGCATTTTGCAGTCGTGGCCGCTACCCTTCCTAGTTGTGACCAGGATGGAGCTTTTGTCCAGGAGGATGAATCCTCGCCACTAGTGACTTCTACCCCTGGGTTGAGCCGGTTTAGGCATTATCCCAGTATGGGCGTGTTTGGGACGGGACGGACCTCTAGGGCAGAGGTACTGTGACATTCATAGCCTTCAAGATTCACCCCTGGTATGAGCCGGTTTAGGCAAAATTCACCAGTATGGGTGTTTATCAGGCGTTACCGACCTCTAGAGCGGAGGTGGCATGACATGTCTAGTCATCGAGTTCGACCCCTGGTGTGTGCCGGTTTAGGCATATTTCACCAGTGTAGGTGTATTTCGGACGTAGGCGGCCTCTAGAGCAGAGGTGCCGTGGTATAGCTCTCGTAGCGATACTACTGGACATACCAGGTTAAACTTCACTTTCCACCACCTTTTCCCATCGGCGCCGCACAGCAACCTTTATTTCCGCATTTACTTCCTTAACCGGGAGGAGCTTCACTCCACGCGCGGCATTTGAAAAGTTAAGCCAGCAGTGACTTAACCTCTGGGACAAGCTGGTTCATGCATTTCACCCGATATGACTGCACTCAGGACGTGGCTGACCTCCAGACCAGAGGTGCCGTGATTTGACTGTTTGCTTCGCTTTATTCTTTCACCCACCTTTTTCGCAGTGATGCTGCGCGGCAACCTCATCTGCAAATTTCTTCATTGGCCGGGAAGAGCACCGCTCCACGCACGGCAGCTGAAGATCTCGCCAACAGCGGCAGATGAGCTACCAAACGTGACACTCATCTACCCTAAGTAACTGGTTTTCAGGCGCCAGATATTCGCCCTCGCCCCTTCTCCTGTCAGTTTAAAACAGTTCTGCCACGGGAAGGCCAGGAGCTGGACTTGACTGCCAGAGGCTGTTTGTGGCGCGTTTGCAGTCCTTAGAACCATCCATCCATCCATCCATCCATCCATCCATGGTCGGCGAACGACTGAACAATCACCGCCCAGTACGTCTTGTGACGTCTTGCAGGGGAGCAACAAACTCTTTCCATCTCCCACGATCCCCGGCCAGCCTTTGTTCTGTCCCCCAGCTGTGCTGCTGCTACTCATTTCTGGCTGCAACATTTTTCCGCCAGGTAGTCTTTGGTCGTCCTCTCTTTCTTTTTCCTTCGGGTGTCCTTATCATGGCTGTGTTAGCAGTGTTGCTGGAGTCTCTTCGGAGCACATGTCCAATCCATTTCCAGCTATTGTTTTGCTTTTATGAAATGCACACCTGCTAGTTCACACTGGGAAAGTAGGTTTCTATCATTTATTGTTTGTGGACAGTAAATATTCCAAATCTTCGTGAGGCAGATTATGTTTAATGAGGATGATTTGCCCATTTCCTTTCAGTTGTTCTCCACCATTCTTCTCTGTAGTGGAGTATGGATAACACGCAACTTTGGTACAGTTTTACTTTAGTTCAAGTACTGTACTGGGTGGACTTCCAGATGTTTCTAAGATTAATGAAAACTGTTCTTGCTTTATTTATTCTACTCTTTATCTCCTTTATTTATTCTACTCTTTATGTCTTTATTTGTTCCTCCATCATGTGTTAGTATGCTGGATGAAAGTATCTGTTTCTGTTAGGTTTTGGTAGACAATTTTAGCTGCTATTTGGTTTTCTATATTTACTTTCAGTGTTTCTGACTTCATTATGTTGATGTTCACTCACACGTGTCTGCCGACTGTAGCTAGAGTGCTTGTCTCCCCTTGGATGTGGTGCGTATGTGCTCAGAGTGTTATATCATCTAGATAATCTAAATCATCAAGCACTGAGAACACTGTCCATCTAATACCTCTTTAGACGACTTCTACTGTTTTGTTCACCGCCAAGTCTATAGCAATGATGAAAAGAGTTGGGGACATTCTTGTCTAACTCCTGTTTTCACCTCAAAATTTACATTACTTTGACCAACACTGCGAGTGAAACTGGTGCAGAAACTTTTGATTATTGCTACAAAATGGCACGCTACTCCGTAGGCTCTCAAAACAGCGAGGAAATATTGAACTCCTTGACAACATCTGTAACGAACTCTTTGACAAACTTATAATGCAGTATCACTAACCAACTCCTTAACAAACATAATACAATATCATTAACGGAAACAACATATAAATCCCTTTGAACAAGGGAAGATCGCTGTAAACTTAACTTTCATTACATTTCATATAAAAGCGCGTAAAAAAAATAGTAGTAGTGGGGGAGATATGACACTTTTATCTTCAGTTGTATTGTCCGGGCATGTTTTATGAAGAGCTAACTCCGAATTTCAGATCTGGAAAATATTTGTTCATTCAATGTCCCAGATGACAGTCTGGAAGTTTTACAGGACATAAATCGAGGACGACGAGATTTACAAACTTTGGAAGGCGGCCTTCGACAAACTGTGGGACAGGAACCAAATGAAAGTAAAACACAAATCTGTGAATTTTATTGGAAACTGCGGACGAGGTCTGACTCGGATTTTGTATTAGCGACCACGACATTTGTTTGACTGATTTAAAAAGAAATCTAATTTGGGTTCTTATTTTGCGTTGAAGAACGATTTGACAATGGAATGACGGTATGGCGGTGGTTTCCCTTTGCCTTCATCTCGGTTTGTGTACGGTTTTCTGCGCCAGCCTTTGTCTAAACTCTGAAGAGAATAACCCACAAAGCAGCAGGGTACCTACTTTATTTTGCTGTGGGTTTTTTTTTTTCGAGTATTCACAGCTGACCTCTAAATCTGGAGACCGCTTCACCATCTTCCACCTAGTGGACGCCTCTGACAGAAGGACAGACTTCTCCCCACCACAAGAAAAGTGTACTACAGCGCTATACGAGCCAATACCGTTGTATGTTTGTTAAACTTGGACAATTAACAAAACGATGACAAAGAAATTGGAAACAACGAAGATGTGGTTATGGAGAAAGATGCAACAAATACTCTGGACACAGGAAAACAAAACGAACAAAAAGATCTTCACAGAAGTTCGAGAAGAACGGAAACTACGAGTAGTTAAAATACAAATATAGTCACAATTTCTTGGACATGTCATAATTTAACATTCTGCGGTAGTCCGAAGGTTTGCTTCAAAGCCATGTCCGTAGTTATCTCAAAGTTTTTGGTGTTAGTCCAAAAGTTTTCATCAAAGTCATGTTCGTAGTATCTCAAATTTTCTGGCGTTAGTCTAAAGGTTTGCTTCAAAGCCATGCCCGCAGCTATCTCAAAGTTTCTGGCGTTACTCTAAAGGTTTGCTTCAAAGCCATGCCCGCAGCTATCTCAAAGTTTCTGGCGTTACTCTAAAAGTGTGTTGCATGGTCTGTAGGCAAAGAATTGTGGTTTACATTGTGGATATTGGTATCCGCTCTGGTACAAAGTTGTTTTTTTGTGTGATTAATGTTTGAATTTTCATGCCTTGGTGACTGGCTAATACATGAAGGAAACATGATATGGCTAATACATGAAGGAAACATGATATGGCTAATACACGAAGGAAACATGATTTGGCTAATACATGAAGGAAACATGATACGTGTGGTCGTAGGTCAGCTTTTGGAGAGCAAAGATGAATGCGCTTGACGTATGCCATCATGGTTTTCAGGTCTGGCAAACCACAGCTGGTCAAGACGTTTTCCCTTGTTCTTCTTTTTTGCTTCTTCGTAGTAACAGGCTGATGTGCCACTTTGTCCTGGGTAACATGGTGAGGGCTGGTTTTTGTCACGTGGTGTGGCAGTTTCTTGTGTTCCTTTGTGTAGTTCATCTTTGTATCATTTCTGTATGTCTTTGTATCATTCCTGTAGGTCTTTGTATCACTCCCGTAGGTCCTTGTATCATTCCTGTAGGTCTTTGTATCATTCCTGTAGTAGGCCTTTCTTTCATGTTTTTAGTGGGTCTTTGTATTATTCCTGTAGCGGGTTTTTTGTATCATTCCTGTAACAGGTCTTTGTAATCAGTTAGATCTCTATCTTCCATTGTACCATGGTCTGACTCTTTTCTTTGCTCAGTTCTGGTTATTGTTTTTCATGTACACTGCTATTTATAATGTTTTATGCGTAATGTTCAGCATTGTCTTTATGTGGAGTATGTCTTTGTTGTCTTCATGTGGAGTGTGTCTTTGTTGTTTTCATGTGGAGTGTGTCTTTGTTGTTTTCATGTGGAGTGTGTCTTTGTTGTCTTCATGTGGAGTGTGTCTTTGTTGTTTTCATGTGGAGTGTGTCTTTGTTGTTTTCATGTGGAGTGTGTCTTTTTTGTTTTATGTGTGAAGTTGTTTTTCTTCGTGTGTAACGATGACTGTTATTTTAAGTGTAACGTTGATTGTTATTGTTATATGGTGCGCTTGTTATTGTTGGTTAAATGGGAGGATGGTTGTTGCAAAAGTGGAGCAGAGATAGGCAAATATATATAGTTCAGTGGAGCAGAGATAGACAAATATATATGGTTCAGTGGAGCAGAGATAGACAAATATATATAGTTCAGTGGAGCAGAGATAGGCAAATATATATAGTTCAGTGGAGCAGAGATAGACAAATATATATAGTTCAGTGGAGCAGAGATAGACAAATATATATGGTTCAGTGGAGCAGAGATAGACAAATATGTATATTTCAGTGGAGCAGAGATAGATAAATATGTATATTTCAGTGGAGCAGAGATAGATAAATATGTATATTTCAGTGGAGCAGAGATAGATAAATATGTATATTTCAGTGGAGCAGAGATAGATAAATATGTATATTTCAGTGGAGCAGAGATAGATAAATATGTATAGGTCAATGGAGCAGAGATAGACAAATATGTATATTTCAGTGGAGCAGAGATAGAAAAATATGTATAGGTCAATGGAGCAGAGATAGACAAATATGTATAATTCAGTGGAGCAGAGATAGACAAATATATATAGTTCAGTGGGACAGAGATAGACAAATATGTATAATTCAGTGGAGCAGAGATAGACAAATATATATAGTTCAGTGGGACAGAGATAGGCAAATATGTATATTTCAGTGGGACAGAGATAGGCAAATATGTATATTTCAGTGGAGCAGAGATAGACAAATATGCATAGTTCAGTTTTTATGCTTGTACGAGTGAGAATCACAAAGTTTGGGCAACACACCATTAAATACTGATAACTGTGAAAAGAAAATTAACACAATTGTTATATCACTTCTCACAGAGTCCTCTCTCTAGGTCGATGCACTTCTTACATTCTTCCACAGAGTTCTCTCTGTAGGTCGATGCACTTCTTATATTCCTCCACAGATCTCCCCTGTAGGTCGATACACTTCTTATATTCCTCCACAGATCTCCCCTGTAGGTCGATTCACTTCTTATATTCCTCCACAGAGTCCCCCCCCCCCCCCCCGTAGGTCGATACACTTCTTATATTCTTCCACAGAGTTCCCCCTGTAGGTCGATGCATTTCTTATATTCCTCCACAGATCTCCCCTGTAGGTCGATTCACTTCTTATATTCCTCCACAGAGTTCTCCCCCCCCCCCCCCCCCCCCCCCGTAGGTCGATGCATTTCTTATATTCTTCCACAGAGTTCCCCCTTTAGGTCGATGCACTTCTTATATTCCTCCACAGAGTCCCCCCCCCCCCCCCGTAGGTCGATGCACTTCTTATATTCCTCCACAGAGTTCCCCCTTTAGGTCGATGCACTTCTTATAATCCTCCACAGAGTTCCCCCTGTAGGTCGATACACTTCTTATATTCTTCCACAGAGTTCCCCCTGTAGGTCGATGCATTTCTTATATTCCTCCACAGATCTCCCCTGTAGGTCGATTCACTTCTTATATTCCTCCACAGATTTCCCCCCCCCCCCTGTAGGTCGATGCATTTCTTATATTCTTCCACAGAGTTCCCCCTTTAGGTCGATGCACTTCTTATATTCCTCCACAGAGTTCCCCCTTTAGGTCGATGCACTTCTTATAATCCTCCACAGAGTTCCCCCTGTAGGTCGATGCAGTTCTTGTATCCTTCCACCAGCCTTTTCAATTCTAGGAAGGGTGAAAGGTGAAGCTGCTCCTGAATCCAGGTTTACACCACTTCCTTAATCTTATCTTCAGAGCTGAACCTGCGACCGCCAAAGAACCTTAAGAGGACCGAAGACGTGGTCATCGCGACATAACTGGGCTGCAAGGGAGTGGGAGGTGTGTGTGGGGTAAGGAGGATGTTCATACCGCAGCCGTTGTATTGTCAATGGGATCTTGCTCACCGTCTAGACCTAGCTTAGATGGCTACGCTTGCTCACACTTGCTCCTCCCGCGTCTGACTTTTCTACTCACTTAGAGTCCTGCTGTTTTCACTTCCTTAATGAGCCAACATCTCTACAGCGAACTTCAGCAGGTTTTCACTCCCTCTGCCAACATCTCTACAGCGAACTTCAGCAGATTTTCACTCCCTCTGCCAACATCTCTACAGCGAACTTCAGCAGATTTTCACTCCCTCTGCCAATATCTCTACGGCGAACTTCAGCAGATTTTCACTCCCTCTGCCAACATCTCTACGGCGAACTTCAGCAGATTTTCACTTTCTCTGCCTAAATCAATCTCACTGTGGCGCCTTGTTTAACAACAGCGCAATTTCGCTGAGGTGCTTCAGTGTTTGTCTGAGTCTGGCTTATTTTAAGGGCAAAGCTAGTGCCAGCCCATTATATTGCGTCAGCTTCTGTCCTCTATAGCTGCATGTAATTCTCCTCTCGCCATTAGATTCTCCTTCGTAGAAACAATAAGAAAAAAAAAACAGAGCGAGAAACAGTGACAGCATGGGCTTTATGTAAAAATATATATCTTAACATGTAGAGTTTTAAAGATTTGTGGCTAGTAAAGTGAAATTGTGCAGGAGATCTATGAATGATTTTAAAGACCTGTGTCTAGTAAACTAAAATTATGCAGGAGATCTATGAGGAGTTTTAAAGATCTGTGTCTAGTAAACTAAAATTATGCAGGAGATCTATGAGGAGTTTTAAAGACCAAGAACTCATAGCTTCATTTCTTCCAGCCATTTTGGAGGATTTATCACCGTTATGCATTTTTTCATTCTTTTTCACTTGTTTTAGACTTCAACTATCCACCTTCTTCTGATACGCTTCTATTTTGATCTGGGCTGATTCTGCTAAGTGTCCAAATCTCTTCACTGCTTGTCTTTTTCCTTACTCTGTGTCATCTTCTTTGAACTTAGAAAAAAATCTTTGCTTCTCTGAGCTTCTCCTGCCTTTGTCCTTCATACAAAAACTCAAACGATTTTCTTATACGCTTACGTAGTTGTGGCTGGCGTTGGGTTGACTGTGCTTCATACATTTTACTTCTTCTCTATTCTCGCTCAGTTTTCTTCTCTATCGGGCTTCTAATCTTGCTAGCACGAAGTGTTTGCTGTGCTGTCTTGATCTGGCCAAAGTCTAGCTCCGGAGGCGGAATGAGTACGATTATGGAACTTATCAGATACCATTTTGCTGCTTTGTATTATTCAGACGACTATGCTCCTGGGGTGTTTTTTTTCATTCTGAATGTTATTCTGAACTGGTCGGAGAGCTCCTTTCTTATTCCGTGAGTGCACACGCTTGATTTATATAAATCTTTGACGCCGTGTAATAGCTGATCATTGATACTATAGCCTTCTAGCACTCTCCACGAGATGGTTCTGTTTACTCGCTCAAACAGGCTTTTCAAGTCCCTGATGATCTCCTATAGCTCTACTGCATACTTGGGTTGGAGTGAATATTGTGTGAATGTATCACATCACTTTCATGAAATATAGGTTGTGGTGGACTGAAAGTGTTTCATCTGTTGACCTTTTTTTGGCGTTTTTCTCAGCTCTTGACGAAAATCTTGTCAACAAGGCTGAGACATGGGAAATGGTTCTACAGGCAGGGCAATCTTTCCTGCTTGCAGTCTGTTCAGTATGTCTCAGCCTGTCTTTCAGAACTGACCTACATAACAATATCTTGTTGGGTATATCTGTTACAACTCCATACTTTGTTTTTTTAAATATCAAATAGTAACATATATTCTTATAAAGTGTCTACTTTTGCTGATTGTAATCGTTTCTGCCATTTCTTGTTAAATTAGTGGTAACTGCGTGTTCATGTATTGTGGTACTTGTCTTCGTTGTGCTTGCTTGAGGTAGACTGGATGTCATCAAAGAAATTCGCTCATCTGAGATCATTTCCTCTTCAATAATAATGAAGCAGGTTTTATCCTTTGTCTTCGAACTTTGAATGGGCCAGTGGAAGTAGTTATTATTTCTATATTTCCGCTATACTCTCTCATATACGATTTTTTTAGCTTGTTTAATTATTGTTGGAATTACCTCTGATCTACATTGGATATATTGGATGTTAAAGAATTTATGCTCCAAGATAAAGACACTAAGGGAAAGATATTATGGTTTCTTCACCGAAGTTTGTGGAAGTTTGGGAATTATATAGAAATCGGGGGGGGGGGGGCATGAACTGAAAGTATGAAGAAAAATGCATGAAGATGATCCATAGGGAAACTTGCATTCACAAGCGAGAAGTGCTAGAGTGCAAGTGTCAGTTATGTGTAGGAGAGTTCTGTGATAAAGTTTGTAAGAAATACTGGCAAGGATAATGCTGGACGAGAAACACTGGTCAAAGACGCAGGAGAATGGTTTGCTGGGAACGATGAAATCGATACAGGCTCTGTGGGGTGAATAGAAATAGCAAATAAGCTTGTGGTAGTGGGTGTAAATGAAGTCCATGAAGTTGTATCGGCTGTAGTTGAGGTCGCAGTTGTTTTGTTAGTAGTTGTAGTGACTGCATTTGTGGTGACTTTATCTTCAGTGGTTGTAGATTTAGTGACTGTACTGTGGAGAATTTACTTATAGGAATTTTATTTATGGGGACCACAATCGCAGCGGCTCCAATTTTAGTGGTTGTAGTTTTGGTTTTGTTTTGGTTTAAGTTACTTTGGTTATTTAAAAATATATAATTCTGAAAAGAGCCGTGGATAATGTAGCAATTATAGAAATCTTGAGTAAACAAGCAATGATACTATAATAATAAAATAAAGATATGAAATTAGGGTTGAAGTAGTAATGATAGAAATAATAAAAGATAATATTCCCCGTTTCTGTACCTTTAAGGCATGCTGGGGACACGGTGTTAGGCCCGTATTTCCACGACCTTCGGCACATGGAAGTCTGAGGTGGTCAGTGTCACGCCTGGCCGCTTCTACCTTCCCAGAGTTCTCTGGTGCTCATTTTTAGAAGCTGAGTGGACCTCGCGGCCTTTTTGGTGGCTGGTAGCAGAAAAATATCCCCACTGCTGGGACTTGAACCCGATACCATGGGATTAGTAGACCGAGTGTCTAACCACTCAACCATCCAGGCCGTCTTGATAGAAATAGTGGTGAAACTTTGATAAATACGTAAATTCGGGCGGTGGTTTAAAACAAGGCCACACATAATCTCCATTACCATTCGACCTAGTACTAGAAAAGGTAATCAGAAAAGTGAATGAAGAAAGCAGTACAGAAGAACAAGCTAAAATACTAGGTTACGCTGATGACATCGACCTGGTGGGGGAAACTATGCAAGAAGTCATCAATACCTGCATACACCTGAGAGATGTGGCACTAAAAGTGGGCTTGACCATTAACCAAGTTAAGACAGGGTATATCAAGATATCAAGAGGCCAGAGGCAGAATGATCCAGATTATATAAATGTTGGAGATATGGTCATTAGAAAAGGAGACGCATACAAATATCTAAGCAAAACTTTCAACATAAGCAACATATACTGTTCAAAAAAAGAGACGCAACAAATACGATGTTGCGATTTAAACTGAAGTTTGCTGATCAGACAAGGCCATATTGCCTGAAACGTTCATTTGGACATCAACTTTACGTGCTGATCTGAGTTGTACTCAGCATATGATTCATGAGCACAAAAAAAAATGGACGCTAGTCAAAACAGCATTTTTGACAATAACTCATGACAGGTTCACGAGAATCCCGTGAAACTTACTGAACATTAAACTCACTGACAATGTTATTGAACGCCTATAAAAGACTGACGCTCCTCGAATAAATTCATTTGAAATTTCAATGCGAATATATGGGTTATCTCACTACACAATGACTCATCATCATTGGACGTTTACAGACTGGACAGTCACAAAGTGTAGCGGCCAGAAAATTTAATGTGGTTAGAAGCATCAATAGTCGACTTTGGAGACGATTTCAAGAAACTGGCTCAGTTGCAGACCGGGTGCACAGTGGGATGACCCATAGTCACAACTCCTGCCGAAGACAGCTTCATACGGCTGCGTCACCTCTGGAATCGATTTGCATCTGCGTCCTCAACAGTCCAGTCAATGACAACAGCTCGTCGAATTTCATATCAAACGACGCTGGTCTTTGGGCTAGAAGACCCTAAAAAGGTCCTGTTCTTATGGACCGGCATCGCCAGAATCGACTGCAGTGGGCGAACCAGCATCGTCAATGCGATGATTGGAGAAAGTTTTGGTTTAGAGACCAATCATTCTTTCTGCGCCAGCAACACATTAGACGGAGAAGAGTTTACTGTAGAGTCCATGAGCGCTACGCCAGAACTGAGTGGATGAGGCGCCTTCACATGGTGGTGGAGGTGTACTGGTGTGGAGGACGATCAGCTTCATGGGAAGAAATGACCTGGTGCAAATTGAAGGACGCTTGAATGCCCAACGATACGTCGCTGAAATTCTTCATCCTCACGTCCTTCCACTCCTGGCTGCACCAGGGTCGATTTTTCAGCAGGATAACGCTCGACCTCATGTGGCACAACTCACCATCCAGTTCCTCGCTGACAGCAACGTCCAGACCATTCCGTGGCCGTCCATGTCATCAGACATGAACACAATAGAACACTTATGGGATGAACTCAAGTCTGCCAGCGAGAAGTTGCGCCAACCAATCTCCAACAGTTTTCTCTTGCACTGAAGGAAGAGTGGGCAACCAACCCACAACAACAGATCCAACGGCTAATCGGATCCATGTCAAGGAGATGTCGTTCTCTGATACAGACCAAAGGAGGTCATACACCTTACTGAAACGGAGGCCTCGGTCGCAAAAAATAAAAGTGCAAACTATATTTAATGGAGCATCATTTCATTGTTAAATCCTTAAAGTTTCTTCATGCCAAGACTGAAATATTAATTCAGTAAAATACATTTTGATAGAAGTTTGAAATTTGGTGTCCATGACGACTACAGTAGTATTGCATGTCTTTTTTTTTAACAGCATGGTGGGCGAGGAAATTAAAATCAGAGTACAGATAGGGAATAAAATATAGTAGTAGTAGTAGTAGTAGTAGTAGTAGTAGTAGTAGTAGCAGTAGTAGTAGTAGTAGTAGTAGCCTAGTAGTAGTAATAGTGATGGTAGTAGTAGTAGTAACAGTAGTAGTGATAGTAATAGTAGTGATAGTAGTAGTAGTAGTGGTAGCAGTAGTAGTAATAGTCGTAGCGTTGACGATAGTATTAGTAGAAGTGAGGCTAGTGGTAGCTTACACGTGTTATTGCTGGTAGCAGGGCCAGTACTAAGAAAAGCAGAAGAAACATCAGTAAGTTAACACGTAACCCGTGTGACTGTGACAGAAACTTTGTGACAAAGATGTTTCTACTGAATGTTTCCGCAGCTGTTTATTAATAGCAGAAATTATGGAGATTTTTGTTTATAGTTTTTATATCGGCGAAACAAAAAGTCGAAAAAATTAAAGAAATTAAGTATAGAAAGAGAAATAGAGAAAATGGAGAAGATACTGGAAACCAAGTAAAGATAGAAAGGAAAAGAAAGGAAGAGAAAACCACAAGAAAAGAAGAAATTAGAAAAAAGAAGAATGAACTAAATAGAGAGAATAAAGACGGACCGTGAGAAGGTGAGGATACGTGACCATGTTTGTAGTGAATGCAGCGAGAAGCCACCATGAAATTCAGTAAACCATAACTTGATTTGAAAAGCCCATTTCCTGGAGTAAATCTTTCTGTCTCCAGACTTCAGAAAATGGGCGTCTAGAAGTCAAGACTGTCTGCTTGCAGGATAACTAATTTCTAGAAACTTTTAACCTAGATCTCTTTCTGTTTCAGTTAAAACTTGTTTCAAAAAATATTTTACTTTCATCTGTCTCCAATCTGTTCTTCAAAGCGTTCACCTGATTTGAAGTCTGGTAAATGCTTGGAACTTATCTTTTAAAATATTTTAATACATAAACAAATGTACTTAGCGTGTTCAAAGGTGCGCCCGGCCTTGCATGTAGATATTATCCGTTTTGAAGGATAATTTCGCTCGCTATAGTTAAATATGCTTTGTTTAGTGGCTGGGTTCTTTGGAGCGCATCAAAGTGGAAATCATTGTATAACCAACTTCCGTTTCGTTGCCCGCTATGCTGTGCTACTCCTACGCTTCACATGATGTCTGTATATGCTTACACGGACATCTATACCTTCTACTTCTTGGGCACAACCACTGATTTAGCATCATATAGGTTCTAAGGACTGCAAACGCGCCACAAACAGCCTCTGGCAGTCAAGTCCAGCTCCTGGCCTTCCCGTGGCAGAACTGTTTAAACTGACAGGAGAAGGGGCGAGGGCGAATATCTGGCGCCTGAAAACCAGTTACTTAGGGTAGATGAGTGGCACGTTTGGTAGCTCATCTGCCGCTGTTGGCGAGATCTTCAGCTGCCGTGCGTGGAGCGGTGCTCCTCCTGGCCAATGAAGAAATTTGCAAATGGGGTTGCCGAGCAGCATCACTGCGGAAAAGGTGGTAGAAAGGATAAAGCGAAGCAAACAGTCAAATCACGGCATCTCTGGTCTGGAGGTCGGCCATGTCCTGAGTGCAGTCATATCGGGTGAAATGCATGAACCGGCTTGTCCCAGAGGTTAAGACACTGCTGGCGAGACTCTTCAAATGCCGCGCGTGGAGTGAAGCTCCTCCCGGTTAAGGAAGTAAATGCGGAAAAGAAATAAAGGTTGCTGTGCGGAACATCATCATGTGCCGTGCCGACTGGCGTTGGCTATTATGCTTCTCCAGAGTACACGATCCATCATGCAGGCCATCAGCTCAGTTGGTGATCTCCTCTCACACCATCCCGTCAGACTGTCCAGTATCATTTCTCTTGGTCTTCCTCTTGATCTTCTTCCTTCTATTTTTCCTGTTGTTATAATATTTTCAATTCCCCCTCTTCTCATTGCATGTCCTATGAAAGTACATTGTCTCTCTCTTATCTTTTTGACAAGGTTTTTTGTCTCTCCAGCTCTTCTCATACATTCTTCATTAGTTATTTTTGCTGTCCAGGGGATTCGCAACATTCTTCTAATAAACCACATTTCTGCTGCTTCCAATGATTTTTGTGCAGACTTGCCTATTGTCCATGATTCACTTCCATATAACAAGATAGGTTCAATATAGCATTTTAGGACTCGTTTTCTAACATTCATTGATAAGGATGTGTTGGTTAATATGTTTCTCATTCTCTGAAATGCAGTCTTTGCTTGGCCTATTCTGTTCCTAATTTCTGTTCTGCATTTCCCATCTGAAGTTATTACTGCTCCAAGGTATTTGAATTTCTGCACCTGCTTTAGAATATTTCCGCTTAATTTAATACTGCATGCTGGTGGATTCTGTTTCTTAGATATAATCATAGTCTCTGTCTTTTTGATGTTCAAAGTAAGGCCTTTCTGTTCACTTTCTTTGGCGACTTTATCCAAGAGATTTTGCAGGTCTTGTTGGTTCTCAGCTATCAGTACTGTGTCGTCAGCATACCGAAGGTTGTTAATATTGTATCCTCCAATTTTTATGCCTAGTTCTGTGATGATTGTTCTTAGAATATTCTCGCTATACAGAGAAAAAAGGTCTGGAGATAGTACACATCCTTGTCGCACCCCTTGTTTTATAGGTTGATATTTTCCAATTCTATTTTCAGGTCTATTTTCAGGTATATAGAGGTCGGTAACGCCTGATAAACACCCATACTGGTGAATTTTGCCTAAACCGGCTCATACCAGGGGTGAATCTTGAAGGCTATGCATGTCACAGTACCTCTGCCCTAGAGGTCGGTCCCGTCCCAAACACGCCCATACTGGGATAATGCCTAAACCGGCTCAACCCAGGGGTAGAAGTCACTAGTGGCGAGGATTCGTCCTCCTGGACAAAAGCTCCATCCTGGTCACAACTAGGAAGGGTAGCGGCCACGACCGCAAAATGCTGAAGTCGGAGACACTGGACCAGGGAAGTCTAGATAGGCAACCACCTCTCACCCGGCGGGGATGTTTGCGTATCCTAATCACGCCGAGGTTTTCCGGTGAGAAAGTCCAACCCTGGACTGGCTGGGCAACCACCTCTCACCCGGCGGTGATACACGGGTATCTCAAAACACGTCGAGGTTTTCCGGTGAGAAAGTCCAACTCTGGCTTGGGTGAGCTACCGCCTCTCACCCAGCGGGGATGCACTGATATCCTAAACACGTCGAGGTCTTCCGGTGAGAAAGTCCAACCCTAGACTAAACTGGTGCAATGAAAACCACGGTGTCACGCAATCCCGCTTCCGAGACCCACCAAGAATACAGGCTAAAGCACTGTGATACTCTGAACCCCTTGTGGTCCTCTCGTGGATCTCGTGTGGTCTATTTTGGACCACACAGGGGACCACGGGACCTAACGAGGACCACAGGCGTGAATTCAGTAGGTTCACAGTGCGGTTTTTGGTGGTAGAAGTGAACGAAGAAGAAGAAGAGGAAGAAGAAGCATCATATATTTTCTTACAAGTAGAAAGATTATAATGCACAGATAGTTGTTACATCTTAAAAGTTTTGAAACTTCACGTCAACACAATCAAATTTATAACAAACACATCTGCTATAGTACTTAAGGAAATGATGCCACGCTTATAATTAGTTCATATTGTAATTTAAGCTTCAATTTTAAAAATTATGAGGAATTTATAAAAAAAAAAAAGGAATAACATCCCATACGAACAATTACATTATTTCTATTTTTTTTCTTCAAAGTTGTCTATTTAATTCACGGTATTAAAATAGTTAATGCCCTTAGGTAATTTCCGATGATATTTATAGTTTAAATACAGGTTTCCAAGTACCTGGGGATTTCATAACCTGCTTCCAACCTAAACGTAAGGTTTTTATTTTTTAAAATAGCTTCAGCATAGCTTGGGGAACTGTGAAAGTTAGCCAATTTCCAGTCAAAGCAGAGCAGGCCAAGAATCGAGCGCCTGGTCGATAGAGGTAAGTGTGCCGTTGTCATGTAGATCCTGGATGTTTAATGACCCTCGACTTCTGCTGCTGGCAGCCAGAACTGCGAGGTCATGGCCAGGGCTAGGGGAAAAGACCACGTGATCAAAGTTTCCATATGTCAAGGGTGTGAAGAAGACTCGATGATTTTGCTGAGGTTATCAAGTGTTCAGACAGTGCAGTAAGAGAGAATGAATGAATGAATGAATGAATGATCTTTATTTTTCAAGGGTAAAGAATTGGGCACGCAGGCCCGTCTTACATTCTGCCCTTCATCACTCCATCTTTCATTCTTCCCACACACTTGATTTAGTAAAAAAATACAAATTAAATTAGGAAAAAGAGAGAGAGAAAGAGAGAGATCAAACTTTGTTTCCAGACGATGAAGAATTGGGCACGCAGGTTCGTCTGACATTGTGCCATCATCTCTCAATTTTCACTCAAATTTCAAACGTTCGGTTAAAAACATGGGTACATAAAAAAATATGAGAAAAATATGAAGTTCCAAAACGTTTACATTCAACCTGTAATCTAAACAATACAACTGTATTCAAAAATAAAAGAATGCTATATTGTTATCATCACATTTACACAGTGATATTATTACATAAGTTAAGTATGCAGTGGTAGATTTATTGCAGGCACTGGGCGAACATACCCCGAGTATTAGACAAGATAAAGCTGTGAAGGTAGTAAGCAGGCATATCGAGAGAGAGAGAGAGAGAGTTCCCGTATTTACAAGACAACATTACATGATTATTGTTTTCAAAGGTCTGCAGTATAGTTCGTTTCTTTGGAACATCATTTTGGTATGCTTGGCTGTCAGTTAAATCGAGCTGGAGTCAGATAGAGCGCCGAAGATGACAGGCAAGCTACATATCCAACATTAGGATTATCAGTGGCGAGCCTTCATAAACACTGCAATAATCCGAGAAAACCTGGACTCAAACACTTAAATACTCCGTAGCGAGCGAGGCTCTGAGTTCATCAAAATGCTCTTCCCTCTACTTTCAGTGACAGAAAGATTGTTTTTATTTCCACATTAATAATTTCATTTTCAACAGTTTCTGGATTAAAAAGAAACATTTTGTACAATTTGAAAATTTTAAACAAAGTTATATATTAAACATTTTCATTTCTTCTGCCGTCATTTTGTAATGGATATAATCACTTTTAAAAAAAATCAAATTTATTAACATTTTAAAAAATGTTCTACGTGTTATACTTCTTCAGTTTGTTCTGTCACTGTCGATGCGTGCACAGGATTGTGTGTGATAGAAACATCACGTCAGAACCTGTAAAGTTTTTCTTGGAGAGGTTGCTGAAAGTGTCAGAGGCACCAAAAGAAAGTGGCAGTAACAGACAAACATAGGGAACGTTAGACCACAGCTAAGAAAGTGGCAGTAACAGACAAACACAGGGAACGTTATACTACAACCATGTCGAGTCTCTCCATAAGACAGGCCAGGTGAACTCATTCTCGACAATCGTAGGAAAACACTGAAGAAAAACGGCCGTGTTAAAGATATCAAATTTATTAACTAATGAATGAAAGGTTGAAGACCTGGGCTCGAAGCCCCGTTGACCTTCTGCCCCAAATCTTTCAAATGTCACTGTAACACAATCAGACAACTAATACTTAACATAACAAACACATAAAGCAATACTAATTATGACTTGAAAACTATTACATATTTCATATAGGAAGGTAGAAATAGCAAATGGCAAGACAGTCAACATTCAAAACACATCAGTACTGAGCTTGTTATCTTTCTAGTATATATTCATAACGAATTACGTAGAAATAAAACAACTGGCAGTATTAAGAGCATTTCCCATCTGAAATTATTACTGCTCCATGATATTTGAATGTCTGCACCTGCTTTAGAATAGTTCCGTTTAATTTTATACTGCATGTTGGTGGATTCTGTTTTTTTTTTAGATATAACTACAGTCTCTGTCTTTTTTGTGTTCAAAGTAAGGCCTTTCTGTTCACTTTCTTTGGCGACTTTATCCAAGAGATTTTGCAGGTCTTGTTGGTTCTCAGCTATCAGTACTGTGTCGTCAGCATACCGAAGGTTGTTAATATTGTATCCTCCAATTTTTATGCCTGGTTCTGTGATGATCGTTCTTAAAATATTCTCGCTGTACAGAGAAAAAAAGATGTGGAGATAATAAACATCCGTGTCGCACCCGTTGTTTTATAGGTTGATATTTTCCAGTTCTATTTTCAACTCGAATTGCTGCTTCTTGCTACCAGTATAGATGTTTTATAATCCTCAGGTCTTTGCCGTCTATATTGATGTCTTCAAGCATTTTAATAATTTCATTATGTTTCACCTTGTCGAATGCCTTGGTGTAGTCAATGAAGCATAAGTAGAGATCTTTCTGTACTTCTAAAGCTCTTTCTGTTAGTGTTCGTTAAGCATAAATGTGTGTTACCTTCCTTTAACAAATCCAAACTGTTCATCTACTATTTCCATTTTTCTTTTTCCTTGTTCTTCTCATAATGATTCTCTAAGTAGCTTTGTTATGTGACATGAGAGGCTGACAGTCCGGTGGTCATCACATTCTTTTGCACCTGGTTTCTTTGGTAGTGCTATAAACGTGGATTTAAGCAAGTCACTGGGCATATAACAACTGTTGTAAATGTCATTCAGTAACTTGGTTATTATTTTTATTCCTATCTCCTCTATCGCCTCTGTTTCTTCTATTGTTATATTATCCAAATTAACAAACATAAAATCCCTTGATGAGGCTGAAAGGCTCGCCGAAGACAGGAAAAATTGGCGAACTACCTTTCGAGCCCTATGTGACGTTTAACGGCACAGGAAGGATATAAGATATAAGATTAGATATTATTAGGCCCAGTCGCTTTTCCTTTCTTCATGTGTTTGATGGCATCTATGATTTCATCTTCAAGTATTGGTGGTCTATCACAGTTTTCAGTATCTGGTGTTAATTCTGGTCTTTCTCCTCCATATAGCTCACCTATATACTCTGTCCACCTGTTCACAATGTCTTCTTTTCCCATTAACATTTTACCTTCTTTTGATTTCAGGCATCCTGTGGTATATTTGTTTTCCTGCCTGTGAGTTCACTAATTCGTTTGTGCATGTTTTTGCTGTCTTTATTATAAGAGTCCTCTATTTGTCTGCATTGTTCAGTTAACCACACTTTCTTTGCTTCTCTGCATTTGTGTCTTATTTCTTTATTTATCTTGCTATATTTTTATTCGTTATTTTTACTCCTCCTCCTCTTGTCCATCAGTCCTAAGATGTCGTCTGTCATCCATTTATTTTTAGGGGCTTCTTTCTTCGGTGGTATTATCTCTGTCAAAATTAACCTGTAAAACATACTCGTCTATAACCTATAAGTAATGAAACA
Source organism: Achatina immaculata (assembly GCA_009760885.1). Classification (NCBI taxonomy): domain Eukaryota; kingdom Metazoa; phylum Mollusca; class Gastropoda; order Stylommatophora; family Achatinidae; genus Lissachatina; species Lissachatina immaculata. The sequence goes on along the minus strand of CM019719.1, from coordinate 66,853,434 downwards.
ACCCAAGTAGTTATACTCTATAATTCTATACAGGATCTACAAAAAAATATCAATACAATTTATGCAGCAGACAAAAACATAGATATAGATTATAAATGTCTGTGAAGAAGAAAAGATAAAAATCTGGACTTCACATAATAGTTCTTTCTGAAAATGAGAAACGTTTCTGCCACACCAACAGGTCAAACTATACCGAAAGAAAAAAAAATTTCACAAAATTTCACAAGAAACTCACGCTGGAATCACACATTTTACAAAATTCTCCGACTGTGTGGTTTCCACATTTTTATTTTCTTATTCATCTTAAATATCCCCTTGGACTAATTCGTTCTTGAAAATTAATAGCGTCCCGGATCTCTTGGGAGCCAGCCTGGAAGATTCTGAGACCCACTGAGAAACGTCTATGATCCTGTTTTTGTCAAAATATACGACGTGTAATGTGAGAGTATATAGATCTAGCCGTACATGTTTAGAATATTCCCATTTCTAGCCAAGGAGATTTGCATAGACTGGGTATTCTTGGCGCTTTTCTTGTGCAGATTTAAGTCCCAAACCCATGAGGAAGTTCTTGTGTAGAGAATGCTTTGAATAAATAGAGGTTGTAGGTATAGGTGTAACGGATGTGTATGTCTCGTTGAAATATCATGTAACATTTGCAGCCAAGCACAGGTGTCAAAATTTGTATGGCGCAGCTTAAAGAGGCAAAGAGAAAACCCACTTTAAATGATAACAAACACAACCAATATTTCGGCAAAATATCTTTTTTCATGGCTAAGAAAACTAAGTAAATAGATACTGCATAAACATTCCAAGTCTTAAGCACAGACCACTATCTCAATGCAGAACCGATATGTCTGGCCAAAAAACTGTCAAAGCTTTCTTCCCAAAACTGCACCACTTTAACCGTTCATCTACATTTGTTTCACACTGTATTATCGGAATCACTGCATTGTCAGTATTATGATAATCATTGGTACATTTAGTAGTTAGGATGCCCATTTCTTTTAGTATATTTTAACTTTTTCCACCCGCGTTACTTCCAAAATGTTCCTTAGTTTCTTACGGCGCGGACATTTTGGAGAAGGGCGCGGACATTTTGGAGAAGGGGTCCCTGTGTAAAAGTTATTGTACCAAATTAATTCCATGATCACCACGTGTGTATCACACATTAAAATAAGCGGAAATGAATGAAGATTCCATAAATGAAGTTATTAGTCATAAAAAAAACAAAGAAAACAAAACAAAACTGGTGTGAAACGATGGAACGATTTTTGGCGCTAAAAAAATTTTAAGGCTGAACAATAAAATCTACTTTATACTTACCTTAGCTGTGTCATAATCCAATATAGAATACGTAGTCATTCAAATTTCAACACGGAAAAATCAATATTTATGGATTTTTGTGACATCCAATAAATCTAACAGATCTACAGCTACTAGAAACACATATAGTAAGCTAGATCTAGTCGGTCGGTGTGACCATTCTACCACTCAATTTCGAAATAAACTTGAATTTTACCCCCTATCTATGTATCAAAAATGGCGTCTTTATCCCCCATATAGCTTAACTTTGAATCCAGAAGAGTTATAACTGGTTAAATGAAAAGTAACATCATGTTTTCAACGAAAGAAACTCCGGTGTCACATAGGGCTCTCGAGGGTGCCATTGCTAAACCGCAAAGATCCTTATGGGGCTCTCGCGAGTGGAAAACGAGACAAAGGACACAAGCAATCAGTCATTCCAGAAACAGAAAGCTTTGACTGACAAAGAGATACGTATCTTCAGACTGGCTATCAAGAAAGCAAAGCTCAGAAATAGACACGAGACTTGAATGAATTAGTGTGCTTTCGTTGAAACCATCAAATCTAAATAACATAAAATACGTCATCAAGTTTTGCGACGTCTTCGTTAAACTAAGTTCTTTCCCGTCGGTTTGTTCGCTTGTGTGTCTAAGCAACTATGCACGTTTCGCTGTAATCATCTAGCCCTTTTAAAAATCATTTTAAAATCGTTCCTTTTTTGTTTACAACTAACTTTCCAAATTTAAAGGCTTTGATCCTCAATAAAAAAAACAAAACCTTTCAGATCAACAGATTTTTTGTCGTCCCCGAAGTTCAGAAAAAGCCTTATCGATTACTGAAAGCTGTTAATGAAGGTCAGGACATAATACGCAACTACACATGCGCACAAAAATGTCATGGAAGCTTCGTTAGAAACAATGTGATGAGAATTTAACGTTCTGCTGGAATATGTCTCTAGAGGGACTGTTCCAAGGAGATGTCCGATCTCCATGTTTTTCGGCCAGAAATAAGAGGTTTTAGATGTACAGACACCAGCCACAGATAGTGTGCACTCGTGCGTCATCATTTGATTTTATGCCCACTGAATCTGCACTTAACACTGTTTCATCTCTATCTGAGGTCTCAAAGTGACAAGTGCTTCTATTTTTTGTTGGTATGATCCTGCGTCTCTCGCGTCAAGTCCGGTATTTCTGTCATGTTTAACGCTGTTGCTACGCTCTGTAATGTTTGTTATTTTAATTTGCTATTTTAATATTGTCTTTGTAGAAAGGTCTGGCCAGGAACACTGGAAGGCCTGTTAATATAGTGGAGAATATTATCTATCTATCTGTTTGTTATTGTTGTTGCCGTTGTGTATAAATAGGTATTTACGACCTTGCCAACCATTTTGTTGACCTTCTTCATTTCAGTACAAATCAGTTTATCTCTGCACGCACACAAAAGTACTTGAACTTTATTTATCTGTTTCAGTGGAATTCAAATTTAATTACACAAGTTAACTCGCTAAAAGATGGTGCGGGATATCCAACATTTTACAGTTCAATAGATAAACACAAGAGATACAAGAACCTCCAACATTTTACAGCTGAATATGAAAACACAAGGAATACCAGAACCTCCAACATTTTACAGTTCAATAGAAAAACACAAGAGATACCAGAACCTCCAACATTTTACAGTTGAATAGGAAAACGCAAGAGATACCAGAACCTCCAACATTTTACAGCTGAATAGGAAAACGCAAGAGATACCAGAACCTCCAACATTTTACAGTTGAATAGGAAAAGCAAGTGATACTAGAGAAGTCATGCTCAAGGTTACACATCGACCATCATTTGTTTATCAAAATCTGTCCGTAAAATTCTTTCCAAAATCTTGTTTGAATCTCCACATCTGAATCTGAACAACATTCTATTTTCACAAACTAGCTCTCTGCCGATCGCTTGCTATCGTTTTCTGACTATATTGGACTGATCACATCGGTCCAACTCTATCTGCCTGACTGTGTTTTCACGCTGTCTAATTGTATCTGACTCATTGCATCACCATATAGTTCCATCTGCCTAACCTCTCTAATTTCTTCCTGTCTCTGTGTGTCTGGGTCTCTGTGTATCTGTACATCGGAGTGTGCATTTGTGTGTCGGAGTGTCCGGTATATCTCTCTCTTTCTCTCTCTCTCTCTCTCTCTCTCTCTCTCTCTGTCTCCCTCCTTGTTTTATCTCTAAGTCCAATTTGATGAATTCACCAATTGTATTCCTGTCATGTCTCTAATTGGTCCACTGATTTCGATCTGGGTACCGATTGGTTCTTACCTGTCAGTTTAATGGTGTCAAATGTCTGTCCCTCTATTTCATTGTCTTTGGCACTTTCTACCTGCGCCTATTGACTGGCTCATCAGTTGCCAACCAGACTTTTGGTTTTTTTTTTATTCTTCTAACGTCCCTCTTGGTCAAATTACTCCTCGACCATTTGTGTCTGTCGGGAAATTTGTCTGTTTTCCCTTTTTTAGCGTTCCGTTCGCCTATTGTTTGTCGCCACCTATTATTTCACTTGCGAGATGGTATTGTTAACCAACTGTACTTACGACCGTCTTTCTTTAGCCCGTCTCTTCCTCGGCGTCATTATTGCCTGTCCTTTCTATTCGTCTGTTTCTTCTGTTTACACTTGTCAGCGTCCAGTCGCAATAGCCTTTCTCTAGTATGATGGGAATTGATTTTCTACCTTGTTCTTTAAGTTTTCTATCTAACTTTTTTTTCTTATTTAAATGCTAATCCCTACAACTATAATATGTTCATAATTATAATCATAATTCCAGGTTACAAGTCACTAAGTTATACTTTCTAGTTACATTTGTTGTCTTATTTCATAAGTGTATCATCGTCTTATCTGTGATATCTTGATACTTCCAAGTACATTTTATCTGTATGTATACTGTGAACTCTCTATCTATCTATCTATCTATCTATCTATCTATCTATCTATCTATTAGACGTGTGATTTTGTCTTCTTTTCGCGTTTAGTATTATTTTATCACACGTGTACACGAGTAATGCCGTTTTGCTGAAATATTTCACGTGCTGTTTCTCGCCTGATGATCCTACCGACTTCTGTGAAACTACGCCCTCTAGTTTCGTGCACTAGAGAACTTATCTCATTCCAGAGACAACTCTGCCTAAATAGATTATGCCAGTCGTCAATTACCTCCCTTGTTAAACGCGAGCATCAAAGACGAGCCCTGTTACTAATGTTATGTTCTAGATCAAGATTTGTCTAAACAAGTAAATTACCGTTTGTGGATCTATGCTTGCTCAAGACACACGCTTGGCTGTGTTTGTTTATGTTTGCAGAACTTCAGCCAGAAATTTCATAAGCAAGACTAGTAGGCGTTATTGCCAGTGAAAAAGGGCACTTGGTACTGGGACAGTGTAATGTAATGGTAGGTTGTTCATGCCTTCCAAGGGTTTAGGAAGACTGTTAGTGCCTGTTTTACACTGAAGCTTTCAAGGACTATGTTAGTACACACGTGGTCAGTATCTTGTCTGGGATCATCCGTGACGATTATTGTTTCCCAGACCTTTACATCCATGACGATTATTGTTTCCAATACCTTCACATCCGTGACTTTTGTTTCCAAGACCTTCACATCCGTGACGACTTTTGTTTCCAAGACCTTCACATCCGTGACGACTTTTGTTTCCAAGACCTTCACATCCGTAACGACTTTTGTTTCCAAGACCTTCACATCCGTGACCACTATTGTTTCCAAGACCTTCACATCCGTAACGACTTTTGTTTCCCAGACCTTCACATCCGTGACGACTTTTGTTTCCCACACCTTCATATGCAATTTAGATTTGTTTTTTATTTGAATTGTAGCAATTTGTTAATAAATATTTTTCAAATGCAAGAAACTTAACCTTGCAAGACACATATTGTTTACTTTTACTGTGGTAGACTCAGTAATGTTAGAAGTGGTCTTGAGAAGAACTGTTTTAGGTGTTTATTTCTACATATTCTTTTTGTCCATTGTTTGCCTCTGTACTCACGCTGTGCTCACGCTGTACTCACGCTGTACTCAAACTTAATCAGATAATGGTCATCAAACAAAAAACTGACTGTTTGCGGCAGTTTCGACGACTCATCACCAACGAAGAGACTCTGTTCTAAAACTCTACGTGATGTCCCAGGATATAGTCTGTCCACGTGAATAGAGAACGAAGTTGAATGATAAACCCAGTACTAAAATTGCTGCATAAGCTAGACCGAAGACTTGTGTGTGGGGTCGAAAAGTGCAGATATTACAGCTATTCTACTCTTCTTCTTCGTTCGCACCCAGCTATTCTACAAACTGCAGCACGTCATCATCAACATTCTTTTGAGAGCGAAGATGAAGAATAAGTTTTAACACTGCACTGGTTCACAGAATGATGACAGCTGCTTGTCACCCCATTATACCAGAGTATGGATTTATCTGAATCAACACTGAGAATATTCTTTTTCACATGCACATAAAAGAACGTATACATTGTCAGTGAATTCATTTACCATCCTTGAAAATTCGTTTAGGATCCGTCACAGACAAACAAGGGACGCTGAGCGGAGATCCATTAGGAGTGTTTATCTTTGGATAAAAATGTTCCATTATGGAAGCAGAACTCTGAGCATGTCTCGCATTCTAGGGCGCACAATGAACTTCCTATCTTCTGAAGGTAAAAATGGAATTCCGACATGTGCGTCAAAGAATGTTCTAAATTCTAGAATAGTCCCTTGGTACCATTTCTTGATGGCTAATTTGCATGGGCATTGCCCCGTTAACGATGTGCGGTCGTACAAGAGGGATTTCTGTGTGTTTAGAGATGTATGGTTCTAAAATATCATGACTGGGGCATCTGATATAGGTTGGCATGGAGAGAAAGAGCAACCAGGCCATATACATTTGATATAGGCTGGCATGTAGAGAAAGATCAACCAGGCCATAGATATTTGATATAGGCTGGCATGTAGAGAAAGATCAACCAGGCCATAGATATTTGATATAGGCTGGCATGGAGAGAAAGAGCAACCAGGCCATAGATATTTGATATAGGCTGGCATGGAGAGAAAGATCAACCAGGCCATAGATATTTGATATAGGCTGGCATGTAGAGAAAGAGCAACCAGGCCATAGATATTTGATATAGGCTGGCATGTAGAGAAAGATCAACCAGGCCATAGATATTTGATATAGGCTGGCATGGAGAGAAAGAGCAACCAGGCCATAGATATTTGATATAGGCTGGCATGGAGAGAAAGAGCAACCAGGCCATAGATATTTGATATAGGCTGGCATGGAGAGAAAGAGCAACCAGGCCATAGATATTTGATATAGGCTGACATGGAGAGAAAGAGCAACCAGGCCATAGATATTTGATATAGGCTGGCATGGAGAGAAAGAGCAACCAGTCCAAAATTCTGGAAAAACTGCGACCATGAAGTACAAGCAGAAACATTCGGTGAGTACCCGAGGCACTTAATCATTCAAATTGTCAGAGGCGGCCACACACGATAAATTCAGTTGTTTGTGACCCTCAGGACAAGAACAAATATTACATAAACGTTTTAAATGAATATTTTGTTACAAAACTGTAGGCAGGTATTAAGAAATATATGTATGTAATATTCGATATAACCACCTGTATGCACGATTACTGATTCTCCAGCAGAACTCTTCTGTAATCCTTGCTGATCCAGTTTTCATTTAATCTCTGTCTCAAATTTAGCCCTAAAATTAACAGTTAAAGTCTAAAATATATTTACTCATCAAAAACATTAAACTTAAGATCTAATCCAGCGAACTCTCAGACTATACCCAGGAAATATTTATAAATCTTTAACATATTTTTATTTTATTTTGTATTAACTGAGATGTAACAAGGAGCTCGGTCAACACATTTCTGCAAACTGCACATTATGTGTCAGAGAGCCGCAGGTGGTCCGGGGAGAACGGTTTGCCCACCCTGCAATATAAATTCTACTATACAAAGAAAAGGAAACAGAGGTCGAGTCTGTGGTGAGCATAAAAAGGGACAGTCGCAAGAAAGATAAAACTATCAGGAACAGACGTTACTCACCTAAAAACTATAGCAGAAGTTGGTGGTGACCTAAAATCTATAGCAGAAGTTGGTAGTGAGGTAAAAACTATAGCGGAAGTTGGTAGTGACCACCTAAAATTCGTTTAGGATCCGTCACAGACAAACAAGGGACGCTGAGCGGAGATCCATTAGGAGTGTTTATCTTTGGATAAAAATGTTCCATTATGGAAGCAGAACTCTGAGCATGTCTCGCATTCTAGGGCGCACAATGAACTTCCTATCTTCTGAAGGTAAAAATGGAATTCCGACATGTGCGTCAAAGAATGTTCTAAATTCTAGAATAGTCCCTTGGTACCATTTCTTGATGGCTAATTTGCATGGGCATTGCCCCGTTAACGATGTGCGGTCGTACAAGAGGGATTTCTGTGTGTTTAGAGATGTATGGTTCTAAAATATCATGACTGGGGCATCTGATATAGGTTGGCATGGAGAGAAAGAGCAACCAGGCCATATACATTTGATATAGGCTGGCATGTAGAGAAAGATCAACCAGGCCATAGATATTTGATATAGGCTGGCATGTAGAGAAAGAGCAACCAGGCCATAGATATTTGATATAGGCTGGCATGGAGAGAAAGAGCAACCAGGCCATAGATATTTGATATAGGCTGGCATGGAGAGAAAGATCAACCAGGCCATAGATATTTGATATAGGCTGGCATGTAGAGAAAGAGCAACCAGGCCATAGATATTTGATATAGGCTGGCATGTAGAGAAAGATCAACCAGGCCATAGATATTTGATATAGGCTGGCATGGAGAGAAAGAGCAACCAGGCCATAGATATTTGATATAGGCTGGCATGGAGAGAAAGAGCAACCAGGCCATAGATATTTGATATAGGCTGGCATGGAGAGAAAGAGCAACCAGGCCATAGATATTTGATATAGGCTGACATGGAGAGAAAGAGCAACCAGGCCATAGATATTTGATATAGGCTGGCATGGAGAGAAAGAGCAACCAGTCCAAAATTCTGGAAAAACTGCGACCATGAAGTACAAGCAGAAACATTCGGTGAGTACCCGAGGCACTTAATCATTCAAATTGTCAGAGGCGGCCACACACGATAAATTCAGTTGTTTGTGACCCTCAGGACAAGAACAAATATTACATAAACGTTTTAAATGAATATTTTGTTACAAAACTGTAGGCAGGTATTAAGAAATATATGTATGTAATATTCGATATAACCACCTGTATGCACGATTACTGATTCTCCAGCAGAACTCTTCTGTAATCCTTGCTGATCCAGTTTTCATTTAATCTCTGTCTCAAATTTAGCCCTAAAATTAACAGTTAAAGTCTAAAATATATTTACTCATCAAAAACATTAAACTTAAGATCTAATCCAGCGAACTCTCAGACTATACCCAGGAAATATTTATAAATCTTTAACATATTTTTATTTTATTTTGTATTAACTGAGATGTAACAAGGAGCTCGGTCAACACATTTCTGCAAACTGCACATTATGTGTCAGAGAGCCGCAGGTGGTCCGGGGAGAACGGTTTGCCCACCCTGCAATATAAATTCTACTATACAAAGAAAAGGAAACAGAGGTCGAGTCTGTGGTGAGCATAAAAAGGGACAGTCGCAAGAAAGATAAAACTATCAGGAACAGACGTTACTCACCTAAAAACTATAGCAGAAGTTGGTGGTGACCTAAAATCTATAGCAGAAGTTGGTAGTGAGGTAAAAACTATAGCGGAAGTTGGTAGTGACCACCTAAAAACTATAGCAGAAGTTGGTGGTGACCTAAAAACTATAGCAGAAGTTGGTAGTGACCTAAAAACTATAGCGGAAGTTGGTGGAGACATAAAAAGTATAGCAGAAGTTGGTGGTGACCTAAAACCTATAGCAGAAGTTGGTGGAGACATAAAAACTATAGCAGAAGTTGGTGGAGACATAAAAACTATAGCAGAAGTTGGTGGCGACGTAAAAACTATAGCAGAAGTTGGTGGTGACGTAAAAACTATAGCAGAAGGCGATGAACTGAAAAATGTATCATTTTCTCAGATACACCGGTGAAATGTGCCATAACAATTCTCGGAATTCGATAACTTATAGGCATAAACATAATTCTTTTCGAGGACAAGAAAGAACTGAAAAGAAATAAAGTTAGGAAAAGAACAATGGAAGTTTGGGAGGGAAAAATGAGTTAATAGCTCTTCATAGAATATAAAAAGGAGGAGGCCAATTGCAGGACAAGAAAAAGAAGAAAAGACAAATTACTAGACAAGAGAAAGAAGAAAAGATAAATTACTCGAGAAAGAAGAAAAGACAAATTACTAGACAAGAGAAAGAAGAAAAGACAAATTACTAGACAAGAGAAAGAAGAAAAGACAAATTACTTGAGAAAGAAGAAAAGACAAATTACTAGACAAGAAAAAAACAGATAAATTACTAATCAAAGAAGAAAAGACAAATTACTAGACACAGAAGAAAAGATAAATTACTAGACAAAGAAGAAAAGACAAATTACTAGACAAAAGGAATAAGAAAAATGGAATTACAAAATAAGAAGTAGAGACACATTATTAGACAAGAGAAAGAAAGAAAACGAATTACTAGTCAAGAGACATAAGGAAAGTCTAATTACTAGACAAAATGCGAGGGGAGTCCAGTTACTATGTGAGACAAATGTAATTAGTTTCCTTCTGGTGACGTTACTAGCTTAGCTTCAGAACGCAAATGGGAAAGACAATGTAGACACACAGAAGAGAATATTTTAATCAACGAGTAAAATGCAGTCTAAACTCAATACCATCTGAAGTCTATGGCCAGAACTAACGTATTTTCTTTGCGTAAGGAAAGGTCATGTTCTACCTACCAAGGGGCTGTTATTGATCTTGCATGATATTTCTGTATTTATAAATGTTTGTGTCCTTCACAGATCATAAAATGTTCAGAATATATAAACTAGGAACAAAGTAGGAGCAGCTTTATTACTTAACGATTACAAAGATGTGATGTTTCGGCGTGAGCCTTAGTCATACAAAAACATACAGGACGAATAAATAGAGAGAGGAGAAAAAGTATAGATTCGCATGAATGCTAAAAAAAAAACATATTAATAATGAATAGAGCACTTAGCTGTAACTGTAAAAAGATGTGGCTTGTCCGACGCTGTGTGTCAGAAATGAGCATTGTAGGGCGTAGAGACTGTTTAAATGAGGACTTGTGATGTGTGGATCGTAACTGGGGGTGGTAGGTAGGGAAACCATGGAGAGAAGAGACGGTGCCACAATATTAACCTAGCCAGGAGAAGGTGAAATAGATTATTATAGTTAGGGTAGAGGGGTTGTAATGTTATGCTGTGAGGAGGTTCCGATCTATGTGTAACAAGTGAGAAGGGAGTGGAGCTTAGTGGAGAGGGATTATAATTGTTGAAGTGGAGAGTGTTAAGTGTAACTGAATAGCGAGTTTAACCCGTGTGGTTCCAGCGTCCCGTAATCCTGAATGTAGCGGTTCTCAGGCGCTAGGCGGCTTGTGATAAAATGTTCAGGATCTTGTACTGAGACACGAAGTCGGATCGTGAGTTGATTTATATGGTTTTCTTACTACCAAAACTGAAAATTACGAAAATGTTCTGGTTTTGAGATGTCTTGAGAATGGTGCATTTAAGAAAATGTTCTGGTTAAGAGATGTCTTGAGAACGGTGCACTTCAGAAAATATACTCAAAACATGAGAAAAGGAGTAAGAAGAAACAGGAGTGTGTTCTGTTAGCAGTGGAGCCTGCTGAGAAGGTATTTTTCAGACCTACTAAGGAAAATTTGAACAGATCATTAATCTATTGTCTGATCTTAGATTCTGAGTACAGCTTTTCTGTTATAGCAAACAAAAAACAGTAGAATTCAGTATGGAGTATTTTATAACCTGCACGTTGCTTTCTCGTATTTTCTCTTTTTGTCTTCCAACAAAACTGTATTTTCTGTAGCTGACGCTGTGATAATGATGATGCTTGGTAAGTGTGATGATGGTGATGTTTGGTAAGTGTGATGATGGTGATACTTGGTAAGTGTGATGATGATGATGCTTGGTAAGTGTGATAATGGTGATGTTGAGTAAGTGTTATGGTGCTGGATAGGTGTTATGATGCCAGGTAAAGGTTATGATGGTAATGCTGGGTAAGTCTTATGATGGTGGGTAAATGTTACGTTGGTAATGCTGGGTGTGTGTTCTGATGCTGGATAAGTCTTATGATGGTGAGTAAATATTATGTTGGTAATGCTGGGTAAGTCTTACGATGGTGGATAAATGGTATGTTGGTAATGCTGGGTAAGTCTTATGATGGTGGGTAAATGGGGAAGTGGTATGATGGTAACGCTGGATAGTGTTATGATAGTAATGCTGAGAAAGTATGATGATGATAATGCTTCAGAAGTGTTATGATGATGTGTAAATGTTATGATGGTAATAATGAGTAATTGTTATGATGGTAATGCTTGGTAAGTAGTATGATGGTAATGCTCGGTAGTGTTATGATATTAATGCTGCGTAAATGTTAAGATGGTAATGCTGGGTCAGTGTTAAGATAATAATGCTGGATGAATGTTAAGATGGTAATGCTGGGTAAAAGTTAGGATGATAATGCTGGATTAATGTTAAGATGGTAATGCTGGGTAAACATTAAGATGGTAATGCTGGGTAAACATTAAGATGGTAATGCTGGGTAAGTGTTATGATGCTGGGTAAATGTTATGATGGTAATGCTGGGTAAATGTTAAGATGGTAATGCTGGGTAAGTGTTATAATAGTGATGCTGGGTAAGTGTTATAATGGTGATGCTGGGTAAGTGTTATGATGCTTGGTAAGTGTTATGATGGTGATGCTTGGTAAGTGTTATGATGCTTGGTAAGTGTTATGATGCTTGGTAAGTGTTATGATGGTAATGCTGTGTAAGTGTTATGATGCTTGGTAAATGCTATGATGCTTGGTAAGTGTTATGATGCTTGGTAAGTGTTATGATGCTTGGTAAATGTGATGATGGTGATGCTTGGTAAGTGTTATGATGCTTGGTAAGTGTTATGATGGTGATGCTTGGTAGGTGTTATGATGGTAATGCTGGGTAAGTGTTATGATGCTTGGTAAGTGTTATGATGCTTGGTAGGTGTTATGATGGTAATGCTTGGTAAGTGTTATGATGGTAATGCTGGGTAAGTGTTATGATGGTGATGCTGGGTAAGTGTTATGGTAATGCTTGGTAAGTGTTATGATGGTAATGCTTGGTAAGTGTTATGATGGTAATGCTGGTAAGTGTTATGATGATAATGCTGGGTAAGTGTTATGATGGTGATGCTGGGTAAGTGTTATGATGGTAATGCTTGGTAAGTGTTATGATGGTGATGCTGGGTAAGTGTTATGATGGTAATGCTGGGTAAGTGTTATGATACTTGGTAAGTGTTATGATGCTGGGTAAGTGTTATGATGGTAATGCTTGGTAAGTGTTATGATGCTTGGTAAGTGTTATGATGCCTGGTAAGTGTTATGATGGTGATGTTGGGTAAGTGTTATGATGGTAATGCTGGGTAAGTGTTATGATGCTTGGTAAGTGTTATGATGGTAATGCTGGGTAAGTGTTATTATGCTTGGTAAATGTTATGATGGTAATGCTGGGTAAGTGTTATGATGCTTGGTAAGTGTTATGATGCCTGGTAAGTGTTATTATGGTGATGTTGGTAAGTGTTATGATGGTAATGCTTGGTAAGTGTTATGATGGTAATGCTTGGTAAGTGTTATGATGGTAATGCTTGGTAAGTGTTATGATGGTAATGGTTGGTAAGTGTTATGATGGTAATGCTGTGTAAGTGTTATGATGGTAATGCTGGGTAAGTGTTATGATGCTTGGTAAGTGTTATGATTGTAATGCTGTGTAAGTGTTATGATGGTAATGCTGGGTAAGTGTTATGATTGTAATGCTGGGTAAGTGTTATGATGGTTGGTAAGTGTTATGATGGTTGGTAAGCGTTATGATGCTGGGTAAGTGTTATGATGCTGGGTAAGTGTTATGATGCTGGGTAAGTGTTATGATGCTTGGTAAGTGTTATGATGGTTGGTAAGTGTTACGATGCTTGGTAAGTGTTATGATGCTTGGTAAGTGTTATGATGCTTGGTAAGTGTTATGATGCTTGGTAAATGCTATGATGCTTGGTAAGTGTTATGATGCTTGGTAAGTGTTATGATGCTTGGTAAATGTGATGATGGTGATGCTTGGTAAGTGTTATGATGCTTGGTAAGTGTTATGATGGTGATGCTTGGTAGGTGTTATGATGGTAATGCTGGGTAAGTGTTATGATGCTTGGTAAGTGTTATGATGCTTGGTAGGTGTTATGATGGTAATGCTTGGTAAGTGTTATGATGGTAATGCTGGGTAAGTGTTATGATGGTGATGCTGGGTAAGTGTTATGGTAATGCTTGGTAAGTGTTATGATGGTAATGCTTGGTAAGTGTTATGATGGTAATGCTGTGTAAGTGTTATGATGATAATGCTGGGTAAGTGTTATGATGGTGATGCTGGGTAAGTGTTATGATGGTAATGCTTGGTAAGTGTTATGATGGTGATGCTGGGTAAGTGTTATGATGGTAATGCTGGGTAAGTGTTATGATACTTGGTAAGTGTTATGATGCTGGGTAAGTGTTATGATGGTAATGCTTGGTAAGTGTTATGATGCTTGGTAAGTGTTATGATGCCTGGTAAGTGTTATGATGGTGATGTTGGGTAAGTGTTATGATGGTAATGCTGGGTAAGTGTTATGATGCTTGGTAAGTGTTATGATGGTAATGCTGGGTAAGTGTTATTATGCTTGGTAAATGTTATGATGGTAATGCTGGGTAAGTGTTATGATGCTTGGTAAGTGTTATGATGCCTGGTAAGTGTTATTATGGTGATGTTGGTAAGTGTTATGATGGTAATGCTTGGTAAGTGTTATGATGGTAATGCTTGGTAAGTGTTATGATGGTAATGCTTGGTAAGTGTTATGATGGTAATGGTTGGTAAGTGTTATGATGGTAATGCTGTGTAAGTGTTATGATGGTAATGCTGGGTAAGTGTTATGATGCTTGGTAAGTGTTATGATTGTAATGCTGTGTAAGTGTTATGATGGTAATGCTGGGTAAGTGTTATGATTGTAATGCTGGGTAAGTGTTATGATGGTTGGTAAGTGTTATGATGGTTGGTAAGCGTTATGATGCTGGGTAAGTGTTATGATGCTGGGTAAGTGTTATGATGCTGGGTAAGTGTTATGATGGTTGGTAAGTGTTATGATGGTTGGTAAGTGTTACGATGCTGGGTAAGTGTTATGATGGTTGGTAAGTGTTATGATGCTGGGTAAGTGTTATGATGGTTGGTAATTGTTATGATGGTTGGTAAGTGTTATGATTCTGGGTAAGTGTTATGATGCTGGGTAAGTGTTATGATGCTGGGTAAGTGTTATGATGGTTGGTAAGTGTTATGATGCTGGGTAAGTGTTATGATGGTTGGTAAGTGTTATGATGCTGGGTAAGTGTTATGATGCTTGGTAAGTGTTATGATGCTTGGTAAGTGTTATGATGGTTGGTAAGTGTTATGATGCTGGGTAAGTGTTATGATGCTTGGTAAGTGTTATGATGGTGTGTAAATGTTTTGATGGTAATGCTGGGTAAGTGTTATGATGGTGTGTAAATGCTAGGATGGTAATGCTGGGTAAGTGTTATGATGGTGATGCTGGGTAAGTATTATGATGCTTGGTAAGTGTTATGATGGTGATGCTTGGTAAGTGTTATGATGCTTGGTAATGTTATGATGGTGATGCTTGGTAAGTGTTATGATGCTTGGTAAGTGTTATGATGCTTGGTAAGTGTTATGATGGTGATGCTTGGTAAGTGTTATGATTCTGGGTAAGTGTTATGATGCTTGGTAAGTGTTATGATGCTTGGTAAGTGTTATGATGGTTGGTAAGTGTTATGATGCTGGGTAAGTGTTATGATGGTTGGTAAGTGTTATGATGCTGGGTAAGTGTTATGATGCTTGGTAAGTGTTATGATGCTTGGTAAGTGTTATGATGGTTGGTAAGTGTTATGATGCTGGGTAAGTGTTATGATGCTTGGTAAGTGTTATGATGGTGTGTAAATGTTTTGATGGTAATGCTGGGTAAGTGTTATGATGGTGTGTAAATGCTAGGATGGTAATGCTGGGTAAGTGTTATGATGGTGATGCTGGGTAAGTATTATGATGCTTGGTAAGTGTTATGATGGTGATGCTTGGTAAGTGTTATGATGCTTGGTAAATGTTATGATGGTGATGCTTGGTAAGTGTTATGATGCTTGGTAAGTGTTATGATGCTTGGTAAGTGTTATGATGGTGATGCTTGGTAAGTGTTATGATGCTTGTTAAGTGTTATGATGCTTGTTAAGTGTTATGATGCTTGGTAAGTGTTATGATGCTTGGTAAGTGTTATGATGGTGATGCTTGGTAAGTGTTATGATGCTTGGTAAGTGTTATGATGCTTGGTAAGTGTTATGATGCGTGGTAAGTGTTATGATGCTTGGTAAGTGTTATGATGGTGATGCTTGGTAAGTGTTATGATGCTTGTTAAGTGTTATGATGCTTGGTAAGTGTTATGATGCTTGGTAAGTGTTATGATGCTGGGTAAGTGTTATGATGGTGATGCTAATGCTGGGTAAATGTTAGGATGGTGATGCTAATGCTTCGTAAGTGTTATGATGGTGATGCTAATGCTGGGTAAATGTTATGATGGTGATCCTAATGCTGGGTAAATGTTATGATGGTGATGCTAATGCTTGGTAAGTGTTATGATGGTGATGCTAATGCTGGGTAAGTGTTATGATGGTGATGCTGGGTAAGTGTTATGATGGTAATGCTGGGTAAGTGTTATGATGGTAATGCTGGGTAAGTGTTATGATGGTAATGCTGGGTAAGTGTTATGATGGTGATGCTTGGTAAGTGTTATGATGCTGGTTAAGTGTTATGATGGTAATGCTGGGGAAGTTTTATGATGCTGGATAAATGTTATGATGATAATCATGTGTAAATGTTATGATGGTGATACTGTTTATGTGTTATGATGGTGATGCTAGGTACTGTGATCATGGTGATGCTGAGTAAGTGTGATGTTGAGTAAATGTGATGATTGTGATGCTAGGTACTATGATGATGGTGATGCTATGTACTGTGATGATGGTGATGTTAGGTACTGTGAATATGGTGGTGCTGAGTAAGTGTGATGATGGTGATGGTGCTTAAGTGTGATTATGGCTGCGGTAAACTGGTTCTGGCAGAACAGAGTTGGGTGCGACCGTCTCAAAGCAGAAACATTGTGTGATGATATACTGGGGTGGGGGGGGGGGAATTTTGAGAAAGGATTTAAAGTGAATGAATGAATAATCTTTATTTTTAAAGGGTAAAGAAGCCAAAGAAGCAGGTTTCGAAGGGGAGTAACCCATGGCCTATTCCAATATACCGGCTTTTTCAATGATGACATCAGAGTTTTGAGACAGTGTCTTGGCCCATATATCAGCTGTTTCTTTGATGATATCGATGTTATGAGATAGGTCTGGATCCATATAGTAATTGCTTATGATATTGTGTCTTTACCTATATCGTGGCCGCTTTTATGGTAACAACAGAGTTATGAGACAGTATCTTGGCCAGTTCTGATTTATCTGTTTCAGTACACAGATCCCCTATCCCAGCATGATGTCCTCACGATGTACTCACGCCCTGACAATTTGACAGTGTCAAAAGGCAAAACAAAACACTCTGGTTAATTAAATGATCAGGCACGCTTTGAAGTGAAAAAGTATATAAAAAGTCACACAAAATGAAAAATTCTCGGCGTTTAGAATGGCATCGTGACCTAGACAATTCCCTTGTATTAAGAGAAAATGAGCGAATACTTGACCGTACATTAGTTCCACTCGTTCAGTTTCAATGTAACTTTCAGCCCTCTCTTGTTTCGAAATCGACCGTAAGGTCCCCTGGGGAGATACCACGTCACTGTATATTGAAAGTACCACAGCCTACACGTGTCTACAGGTCTTGCCAAAGTTCATGCACTGTCAGAGCATATAAATCATTCTTAATTATCTGCACCTGGATAGGATATCTGGGTTGTGTAAGATCAAGTATCTGTGGTCCTCTAGTTTGTCTGACTTATAATCCTTGGACCGCGCTGTCGCGTTAACATCACATGAATTACTTACTAGAAGTTGTCTACTACAAGTCAGCATGTTGTTGCTGCTGTTGGTTGTGTTACTGTTTTAGTTGTTGTTGGTTGTTTTGCTGTTATCGGTAGAGTTGGTTATCAGTGTAAATGCTATTCATAAAGTTTGCACAAATGAAGCTATGAAGATCTTGAAACATAAACACAAGATGGGGAATGTGTTTCGATTCTTTTCTTGAATTTACTGCGTCTGAACCAAGAAGCCGGTATCTTTCTAAGCTCCATCACCTGGATGATCGCATTATCTAGGCTCAAGATATTGGTAGGTAGATGTATACACAAAGATTAATATGTTTGTAGGCAGGTGGATGAATATGTTTGTAGATAAGTGAATTGATATGTAATTGGGTATATATATATGGATATATATTAAGCGTAGATATATAAATAAGTGGATATGTAGATTACGTTGATAGCTGTGTAAATAAGAAAGTAGATGAATGGGCGAAGACGAGCAAGGAGAGGAAGACCAAGGCGAAGATGGCTGCAAGACATCGCTGATAATCTTCAAATGGATGCATCAGCAGCAGTATATCTTGCTTACAACTAAAAGGCCTACAGGAGAGCTGTTAGGCAAAGTTCCGCAAGGGACATGCAAATGACTGACTGACTGAGATGAATGCGCAAATAAAGACAACATGATGAATTTACAAATAAATAAGTGTTCTGTCAAGTATACAGGTAACTGCATGGACTATGTGTTGAAATATTTGGACGCTATGGAGAATATGTGTAATTTTATTTCTCTTAGTTTTTTTTGGCAGTTTATATCTCTCTAAGTAAACTTTCAGAGAGAAATGATAACTGTTTACTTCAGTGAAGGAAAGGGGAACATAATTTGTGTTCTGTTAACTCGCACGGCAAAATTTTAATGTCAAAGAACTGAGAGGAATAATAATTATTTTATCTAGCGTAATTTGATGAGAATTTGAGACAAAAACAGAGCTGTCTGACAACTTGCGAAAGTCTACACAGTCTTGTCACGTGGTAAAACTAATTTCGTTATGTTTGTGATTGTTCATTGAACAAGTTCACGTAGGGACTTATATTAAATAATGACATATATTGTTTAAAATACCATTTCTTATTTTATGGTAAAACATCATGTGACAAAATGATTGTCTGAATCCAAGGAAAATTACTCTCCTACTCCCTCTTACAAATAAATGTGACTGATTTTCCTACTCTCTCTCACTAATAAATTTGACTGACTATCCTACTCTCTTTCTCTCTCTCTCTCTCTCTCTCTTACAAATAAATTTGACAAATAAATTAGGCTGACTCTCCTACTCTCTTACAAATAAATTTGACAAATAAATTTGACTGACTCTCCTACTCTCTCTCTCTCTTACAAATAAATTTGACAAATAAATCTGGCTGACTCTCCTACTCTCTCTCTCTCTCTTACAAATAAATTTAACAAATAAATTTGGCTGACTCTCCTACTCTCTCTCTCTCTTACAAATAAATTTGACAAATAAATTTGACTGACTCTCCTACTCTCTTTCTCTCTCTCTCTCTCTCTCTCTCTTTTACACATAAATTTGGCTGACTCTCCTACTCTCTTACAAATAAATTTGGCTGACTCTCCTACTCTCTTACAAATAAATCTGACAAATAAATTTGGCTGACTCTCCTACTCTCTTACTAATAAATTTGGCTGACTCTCCTACACTCTTACAAATAAATTTGACAAATAAATTTGGCTGACTCTCCTACTCTCTTACAAATAAATTTGACAAATAAATTTGGCTGACTCTCCTACTCTCTTACAAATAAATTTGACAAATAAATTTGGCTGACTCTCCTACTCTCTCTTACAAATAGATTTGACTCACTCTCTTTGTATATCTGTGGAACGTGCGGAATAAAGCGAATAAAAAATGTGTAAAGTCGTCAAAGGCCACATTCAACTTGTGAACAAGATGAATCTGGTGACAACAACAAATCTTTATTTATTTATTTTTCGTTTGTTGCAGGAAGTAGATTTTCTTACGGATTAGTTTCTGGTTTAAACTTGAAGCGATACGTCCAAACTTGATGGATGTTGTGAGCTTTAGAAACACTTGGTGGATGTTGTTAGCTTTAGAAACACTTGGTGGATGTTGTTAGCTTTAGAAACACTTGGTGGATATTGTGAGCTTTAGAAACACTTGGTGGATGTTGTTAGCTTTAGAAACACTTGGTGGATGTTGTGAGCTTTAGAAAAACTTGGTGGATGTTGTTAGCTTTAGAAACACTTGGTGGATGTTGTTAGCTTTAGAAACGCTTGGTGGATGTTGTGAGCTTTAGAAACACTTGGTGGATGTTGTTAGCTTTAGAAACAATTGGTGGATGTTGTGAGCTTTAGAAACACTTGGATAACCCAGTGCTGCAGTTTAGATAGTTCACATGAGAATGGTCATGCGCTGTGTGTGCGTAGATAAGATAACCTAGAAGGAAATAATAGGAGGAGAGATGTGTAGATAGAAGATAAGTAAAAGTTAAAGGTAACCCTGTCATGCCTTAGAGGCACATAGGGATATGGTGTTAGTGCCCATATTTTCCTTGACCTGTCAGCACACTAGAGGGTGATATGGTCAGTATCATGCCTGGCCGCCTTTCCTCCCCCAACTCCAGAAGAAGTCGGGTACCCATTTCTACAGCTGTGTGACTGAGGTGCCTCCGGCCGGATTCGAACCCCTGACCTTCGCCATAAGAGACTAGTGCACTAACTACTTCGCCACTCAAACGCCCTAGGTAGATGGTGGCACGCCATAATGACAGAAGGTGATTCACCATAAAAGTTTGAGAACTGCTGGATCTGATGAGCAGAAATCATTACGTCAAGCGAAGGTCAGGTCTTTCAGAAAGGGAGATTAGTAATGACATCTGTAATCAGTATGTAGAGATTATTCGTTGTTCAGGAAATAGATAATTACGGAAGTTATGGGATATCCTTGTAATCCAAGCAGGCAAATGTGCCAAACAAAAGAGGTGGAAACAGAAGTATGGAGTGCAGTATTACAAAATATATAACGACTGGAAGTAATGGGACATACGTGACAATAACAGAAAACTAAAGAAAAATACAACTCAGTATTTCGACACAATGTCTTTGTAAAGGACAACAGAAGAGACAAAAGAAGAGATAAGTATAAAAAAAAGCTATGAGATCCGCCTTGAAAGAAAGGCAGACATACAAATCAGAATGTAAAAATGACTGATCTTGTTTGTCAAAATAATGTCAAAAGCTGACCTAAAGCAACTCACTAAAATAACAGTTTGACTTCCTCCTCCTCTTCTTCTTCTTCTTCTTCTTTTATTATTATTATTATTATTATTATTATGCACTGAGCGCTTCCTGTGGAGATAAAATAACTGATATAAGATTAAAAATTATATACGAGGGGCGTTCAGAAAGTAATGCAGTACATCGTTTTTTTTTCAGCTAATAATGAATATAGAAGCATGAAAGTTTACACCCTTTAAATATGGCATGTGCTGATTGTGTGAACCAAATTGCACCGCAACCAGCCAAAGAATATGGCTGCCCTAAACATTGAAATGGAGCGTGTTAGCTACTTGCGGTATAATCAGCGAATTGTGATAGAATTTCTCGTGTCAGAGAAGGAAACTGCTGTAAACATTCACAAGCGTCTATGTGATGTGTTTAGAAGTTTTGCAGTCGACAGGAGTACAGTCAGTCGCTGGGTTCAGAGAATCAAAGAATCAATAAGTGGAGATAAGAAGTTGCATGACCAGCCGCGCTATGGACGTCTTGCCACAGCCACCAAGGCAGAAATGTTGAAATGGGCTGAGGGCATTATTCTTACTGATAGGCATATCACTACTCAACAACTGGTCTTATAGCTGCCAGTCAACAATGGTAGTGCATATGCAGTTATAAAAGCTCTCGGATTTTCTTAGGTTTGCGCAAGATGTGTTCCTCGAAGTCTTACAAATGACCATCGATTGCAAAGGAAAGCAATTTCTTCTGAATGCTGGAACGTTTCAGTGCTGAGTGAGAGAACATTTTGGCTAAGATCGTAGCAGGTGACGAAACCTGGGTACATCATTTTGAACCTGAGACAAAAAGACAGTCAATGGAGTGGCATCATCCGCAAACACCACGAAGAAAGAAATTCAAGACAACTCCTTCAGCTGGAAAGGTCATGATCACTGTCTTTTGGAACAATGAAGGTGTGTTACTTGTGGATGTAATGTCAAGAGGAGAGACAATCAATTCGCAAGCTTACATTAAGACAATGAAAAAACTCAATTAACGTTTTCGCAGAGTTCGGCCACACATGAATCCAGCAGACCTGCTTCTCCTTCACGACAATGCCCGCCCTCACACAAGTCTGGCAACACGGGAAGCAATCACCAAATTGGGTTAGACTGTACTACCCCATCCACCCTATAGTCCCAATTTGGCACCTTCTGATTTCCATTTGTTTGGTCCACTTAAAGATGCACTTCGAGAGGTAAGATTTGAAGATGTCGAAGGAGTGATTCATGCAGCGAAAAAACAGCTACATAATCAAGAGAAAATCTGGTACGGGCTAGGAATACATGCACTTGTTTCGCGCTGGTGTAAACCCGTACAAGTTCATGGGGATTATGTTGAATAATCATGTATATTGTGTATAAATTTCATGCTTTTTGAATAAACAACTCCTGAGAAAAACGATATGGTGCATTACTTTCTGAATGCCTCTCGTATTTAGACTTCTACTGGTCATCTTCAAACTGTTTAAAATATACAACAAATAAGATTGTTTGAGGTTTTGTTTTTTAGTTGACACATTTAATGGAAGTGTGAGTAGTTTTTGCAGAAATAGAAAAGTTAAAATAAACATTAATCTAACAAACACGACATGTGCGAATACATTTGAAGAAATGGGCACAACGGTTCACTGTACATGAAAGAAACAACTTTCATGTAAAATGTGTAACGTAATGTCTAAATGACAACTTTACTCAAGCCAATGAGAACAAGTTCCTCGTTCTTAAAGGGACTGATATTATCCCAAACAGAAGAGTGAAATAATAAACAAGCAGATAGGAACGCCTTAGAAAAGTGCTACACAAAGATGAAGTTCAGAGACGTTATAATTAAGATGTCAGCTGTCCGCTAGCATTAATAAATAACATAAACAACAAATGGCGGGGGAGGGGGGAGACTGAATATTTGTGGGAATATCTGCACAGCTGGGGGACATGAAAACGTTGTGTACAGTCAACAGAATGTCCTCAGTCCAGATGAAGAGGCCAGACACCTGCAGGCATAAGAACTTTATCATGGATGTCATGACTCTATCTGAGCATTAGGTTTCCTGGTGGTCAGGCTACAGCCTACCTCAGCCAGGTCAGGCACACGATCTTATCTCTGGCACCAAGAAAGGTAGACGATCTTATCTCAGGCATCAAGAAAGGTAGACGATATTATCTCTGGCACCAAGAAAGGTAGACGATCTTATCTCTGGCATCAAGAAAGGCAGACGATCTTATCTTAGGCATCAAGAAAGGTAGACGATATTACCTCTCGAACCAAGAAAGTTAGACAATCTTATCTCTCGAACCAAGAAAGGCAGAGATCTTATCTCTGGCATCAAGAAAGGTAGACGATCTTATGTCTGGCACCAGATCAGGTAGACGAATTTATCTCTGGCATCAGGTCAGGCAGACGATCTTATCTCTGGCACCAAGAAAGGTAGACGTTGTTATGTCTGGCACCAAGAAAGGTAGACGATGTTATGTCTGGCAACAGGTCAGGTAGACGATCTTATCTCTGGCACCAGGTCAGATAGACGATCTTATCTCTGGCAACAGGCCAGGTAGACGATCTTATCTCTGGTACCAGGTCAGGCAGACGATCTTATCTCTGGTAACAGGTCAGGCAGACGATCTTATCTCTGGCACCAAGAAAGGTAGACGATCTTATCTCAGGCATCAAGAAAGGTAGACGATCCTATCTCTGGCAACAGGTCAGGCAGACGATCTTATCTCAGGAATCAAGAAAGGCAGACGATCTTATCTCTGGCACCAAGAAAAGCAGACGATATTATCTCTGGCACCAAGAAAGGTAGACGATCTTATCTCTGGCATCAAGAAAGGCAGACGATCTTATCTTAGGCATCAAGAAAGGTAGACGATATTACCTCTCGAACCAAGAAAGGTAGACAATCTTATCTCTCGAACCAAGAAAGGCAGAGATCTTATCTCTGGCATCAAGAAAGGTAGACGATCTTATGTCTGGCACCAGATCAGGTAGACGAATTTATCTCTGGCATCAGGTCAGGCAGACGATCTTATCTCTGGCACCAAGAAAGGTAGACGTTGTTATGTCTGGCACCAAGAAAGGTAGACGATGTTATGTCTGGCAACAGGTCAGGTAGACGATATTATCTCTGGCATCAGGTCAGGCAGACGATCTTATCTCCGGCACCAAGAAAGGTAGATGATGTTATGTCTGGCACCAAGAAAGGTAGACGATCTTATGTCTGGTATAAAGAA
Source organism: Achatina immaculata (assembly GCA_009760885.1). Taxonomy (NCBI): domain Eukaryota; kingdom Metazoa; phylum Mollusca; class Gastropoda; order Stylommatophora; family Achatinidae; genus Lissachatina; species Lissachatina immaculata. Next base: position 66,829,283 of record CM019719.1, on the reverse strand, counting down.
AGATAGACGATGTTATGTCTGGCACCAAGAAAGGTAGACGATGTTATGTCTGGCACCAAGAAAGTAGACGATGTTATGTATGGTACCAAGAAAGGTAGACGATGTTATGTCTGGCACCAAGAAAGGTAGATGATGTTATGTCTGGCACCAAGAAAGGTAGACGATGTTATGTCTGGCAACAGGTCAGGTAGACGATCTTATCTCTGGCACCAGGTCAGATAGACGATCTTACCTCTGGCAACAGGTCAGGTAGACGATCTTATCTCTGGCACCAGGTCAGGCAGACGATCTTACCTCTGGCAACAGGTCAGGTAGACGATCTTATCTCTGGCAACAGGTCAGGTAGACGATCTTATCTCTGGCACCAGGTCAGGCAGACGATCTTATCTCTGGCACCAAGAAAGGTAGACGATCTTATCTCAGGCATCAAGAAAGGTAGACGATCCTATCTCTGACAACAGGTCAGGCAGACGAACTTATCTCAGGCATCAAGAAAGGCAGACGATCTTATCGCTGGCACCAAGGCCATCGAGCCTCGTCTACAACCTTCTCGCCCGTAGAAAGAGAGACAGTTACTTTGAAGACAAATTCTGAGGGGAAAAAATCATCAAATCCTGATAACTTTTATTTAGCTAACAGGATAAATTTGATAGATTACCGTAGCTGGCAGCGAATATCATAAAAAGATAATATTAAAAAATACATCGAAATCAAGATTGTTAGATGCTTGTCCCCATGCTACAAGTTTTCAGATCTGTCTTCTGATCTTGCTGTGTTTTTATGTTCGTGACAGATATAGATGAAAGTACTCTGTCAGTTAACGGGCGCTCTGTGCTTTCATATCAGACACTAACTTCTGAATCTTGCCATAGAGAACGTACACCATCATCAACAGTCTGCAGTTATATGTGTGTGTCTGAATCTTGTCATAGAGAACGTACAACACCATCATCAACAGTCTGCAGTTATGTATGTGTCTAAATCTTGTCATAGAGAACGTACAACACCATCATTAACAGTCTGCAGTTATGTATGTGTCTAAATCTTGTCATAGAGAACGTAGACCATCATCAACAGTCTGCAGTTATGTATGTGTCTAAATCTTGTCATAGAGAACGTACAACACCATCATTAACAGTCTACAGTTATGTGTGTGTGTGTACTTCAACTACAATTGTTCATTTTTCAGGGGGGGGGGGGAGGGAGAGAGAGAAAGAGAGAGAGAGAGAGAGAAAGAGAAAATGTTTGTGGAGAGAAGAGTGTTAGACTATCAGATTAGATCCATCATATTTCGTGACCAAGTTGATGAGTTGATTGTGTGTTGTCCCGTCGTGGCTAAGCGGCTGCTTGCTTTACTAAAGTCTTGGCTTCGATTCTCAGTCACTCTCTTACTAGTTTAATATCCCTCATGTCAAGATTGCTTTGCCATTTTCAAGGTTAAAACTGCATATCAGTGCTAGAATCATCTAATTGTCTCTAAACACTTCAGACACGTGTGTGAACGTGCTGTAGTCTCTCATAATGTGATCTGTGGTTTATGTCTAGCGGCGTCCCAGTCACCAAACTGTAGTTTCTCATAATGTGATCTGTGGTTTATTTCTAGCAGCGTCCCAGTCACCCAAACTGTAGTCTTTCATAAAGTGATCTGTGGTTTATTTCTAGCAGCGTCCCAGTCACCAAACTGTAGTCTCTCATAATGTGATCTGTGGTTTATTTCTAGCAGCGTCCCAGTCACCCAAACTGTAGTCTCTCATAATGTGATCTGTGGTTTATGTCTAGTAGCGTCCCAGTCAGCCAAACGTTAGAAATAGGTACCTGGCTCCTCTTCGAGCTGAGGAAGCAGTGGTAGACAGTCATAATTCTGACTCCATCTTCCAACAGGTCAAGGAAAAACTGGCCACCAACACTACACCCCCATTTACCTTTGTTTTTTTACATTACATGACTATCTGCTTTCTTTTTTCATATACATGAAGCATATTGACCCGCACATATACAAACACAGCTATACGTTTACTACGTACAGAAAAACATGGCATACTCAGAGAGCCAATAATCCAGTGTACATGAACATAAGAGGTAAGATGTACACTCCGCCGTGACACATGCTCATCACATTCATCGTGAGCGCTCGGCATAATCCATGCTTCTCAAACTGTGATATGTTGTTGAGGAAAGATGTGAGAACTCTAACAATGAACAGAAAAAGAAGCGAGGGCACCACGATCAAAGCGTGTCTCAAAGCAAACCTGGCTATGCATAAATATAACCCAATAATCATTTATTCAGCCATTTTACATTCTAGTTTCTTTTCCATATCCGGTGTTGCATTCTTGAAAATCATCGGAGAAAAGAAAAAAAAAAGAACGTCCCAGATTGTGCCCCGCTGCTACACCTCTCCTCCCAGGATTAAGAATTCGTTTTCCAGAATGATTATATGGTTATATTATTTTCCAGCATGATTATATGGTTATATTATTTTCCAGCATGATTATATGGTTATATTATTTTCCAGCATGATTATATGGTTATATTATTTTCCAGCATGATTATATGGTTATATTATTTTCCAGCATGATTATATGGTTATATTATTTTCCAGCATGATTATATGGTTATATTATTTTCCAGCATGATTATATGGTTATATTATTTTTTCAGCACAGGAAGTTGTCCGGGTGTGTGTAGAAATGAAGATGTCACGTCATGTTGGCAAGGATGCTGCCAAAGCTGGATGGTGACCTTCGAAACTAATAATAAACTCACTTAAATTAGTAAATAAATTATTCAGTTTGTACAACCAACCACAACAGGGAAGATCGAAGGCAGACGAGACAGAGGCAGACAAAGAGAAAAGCTGTTTTGATTGGTTGCCATCCTGGCAAGGGAACTTCTCAGTCACAAGCCTGTTGAGATGCACAATGGATCGAGGGTTGTGGAAGGACATGATATCCTGCGTCTGTAGGCAGGGACGGACCTTGTGTGTGTGTGAGAGAGAGAGAGAGAGAGAGAGAGAGAGAGAGAGAGATCTAGTAGCAACAAACATAACATCAAGAATAGCACAGGAGTACGATATAGATCTATGCAATCCTTTAAAAAATCCTCTCTGCGTCTCAGCTGCGATAGATATACTCTACTTTCTTCAAGTTTTTCGCTATTAGTTCTGTTATAGATTTTTTGTCTAGTTTAGCTGCCTTACTGGGCGCCTTTTGTAGAAATAGACTTTCCTTTGTTGGGGTTCAGGCTAACTTCTTAGAAGTATCATGACCTTCTTTTTTATGCGGACAGGTTCTTTTCTTTAAAAGTAACATGATCTTCTTTCGTTGTGGTCATGTTCTTTTCTTTAAAAGTGTCCTAGGTTGTCTTCTTTAATTTTTACGGTAGTTTTGTTTTCTTAAATGGTCAAGGGGGACATTGCTAAAGCCATATTGGAAAGACTAAAGGAAAGCGAATAGCGGGAATGAAGAAACAATGTAGCTGTGAAGAGAAAGCTGGAGCTAACAATGTAGCTGTGAAGAGAAAGCTGGAGCTAACAATGTAGCTGTGAAGAGAAAGCTCGAGCTAACAATGTAGCTGTGAAGAGAAAGCTGGAGCTAACAGTGTAGCTGTGAAGAGAAAGCTGGAGCTAGGACATATTAAAGGACATTCATTCAGTTATTTGCATGTAATTTGCGGAACTTTGCCTTCTTAACAGCACTCCTGTAGGCCTCTCGGTTGTGAGCAAGATGGCCTGCCGCTGATGCATCCATTTGCAGATCATCAACGATGTCTTGCAGCCATCTTCGCCTTGGTCTTCCTCTCTTTCTTTTTCCTATTATGTACCCTTCCAAGGCGGTTTTCTCTAGATTATCATGACGTTTAATGTGTCCAAAATATTTAAGTTTTCTCTCTTTAATACTCTTTACTAGCCAACCTTCTTCAATGTTAAGTTCTTGTAGTATGGATATATTTGTTCTTTTTTTTGTGCATGATATTTGAAGAACTCTGCTGTAGCACTTACATTCAAAGGCATTTATGTGTTTCTCAGCTGTTTTGTTAAGTGTCCAGGTCTCACAGGCACATGTTGCAATGGGAAAGATGCATGCCCTTAAAAATCTTATTTTTGTAGTTCTGTCTGTTCCTCTCCACAGATTCTTTAGTTGTTTTACTTTCTGAAGAGCGACAGATGTCCTCCTTTTAATTTCCCTCATTATATCTCCATTATTAGTTAGTAACGATCCAAGATATTCAAAACTCTCCACTTCTTCCAATTTTTCCTCATTGCCTTGTTTGTTTTGTCAGTTGTCATCAATTTAGTTTTCTTCGCATTAAGATAGAGGTTTTGCTCTTCACTCTTCTTACGGACTTACATAATTATTTTTTCAATTCCTTTTTGTGTTGTGGACAGTAATACTGTGTCATCAGCATATTTAACCTCTGGTATTTCATAACCTCCAATTGTTATGGCATCGTAATATTCTTTGTCTACATCTTTTCTATCATTCCTTGTTATATTTTCAGTATACAAGTTAAATAAGTAAGGTGACAATATGTACCCCTGACGGACGCCTTGTTTTATGTCAAACCAAGTTGTTGTTTCACTATTTATTCTTACTGCTGCTTGTTGGTCTAGATACAACAGTGATGTTAACTGTATCAAATGTGTGGAAATCCCATTTTTTCCATTAATTCCAAAAGTTTCTAGTGTTGTACACAATCAAATGCCTTTGAGTAGTCTATAAAGGCTAAAAATAGATTCACATTAAACTCTCTGCATTTCTCTATTATTAATCTTATATTGAATATATGATCTCTTGATCCTCTTCCTTGCCTGAAACCAGCTTGGACCATATTGATTTCTTCTTCTATTTTCTTACGAAGTATACCCATTATGATTTTTAACAGAATTTTACTGGCCTGACTAATCATCAAATAAATCTATTTCATTCTAAAACTAATCATCGAATAAATTAAAGGAGCTGGTAGGAAATCCCAAACTGTATGGCAGAAACCGCATCATAAACAGCTAATATGTGACAGGAACTATCAGCAAACATACTCTTGGATGGATGCTGCAGCATGCGACGGGGCATATATGGGATTGTCCTTAATGCAGTGACACCAGAGTCTGATTTTGAACCCATAGGCTTTCATTTATTAGTATCTAAGGCTTATCATTAATAATACGATATGTTCACTTCTTTATCTGAACCACAGATTCTCTTCTTTGGTTGTATTATAGGCTATATTTTATGTAGTATTGTTGATTCTTTTCCTTCATAGTTTCTTAGGATTTTACTTATTTAATATCATAGGCTTTGTTCTTATTTAGTATAATGGGCTCTTCTTTTCTTTTGTAGTATCATATGTTATGTATTATCCTACTCTCTTCCTATTTAGTTTCATAGACTCTCTTCTTATGCTGTATCACAAACTCTCTTCTTATGCTGTATCACAAGCCCTCTTCTTACGCTATATCACACTCTCTTTTTATGCTCTATCACAGACTCTCTTTAGAAGATTTAGACTCTCCTCCAGTCACAAACGCTCGTTTAAGTGACAGTATGTTCTCTCCATCAGTTCTGTCATAATCTCTTTACTTTGTGAATCCTTTTTTTTTCAATTCTTCAACAGCCTTATGATTTACTTCTCTGAAAGCTCCACTTATTCATCTGTCTTTTCGATCGCAGGCTTTCTTCTCCACAGCCAAAGATGGCAGAAGTTCTCAAAATTTCAAAGAACAGCATTCAAGGCACGATGCTCTTGTTTCAGTCGTAAGTGACACGCGATCTCTGGTCACGACGACCACCAAAGAAAGCTGTGTTATTCCTTGCTGGGGCTCGATTCATCGCTTATTCTTGGCCATACTCTGCTCAAATGGCTCCAGATTCTGTGTGAGGTTGATGAACGAAGCGCGATAAAGCAGAAATGACGCATTGTATCTCTGGTCAGTGACCAGCAGTAGGTCTCCCATTGATTTCTGTCTTGAGTAATACACTTGCATCTATGAGACAGGATTTTTTGACACAAGCAAGATGGAGAAAGATGATTAGATATACATAAAGACGGTCATATTGAAAAGTATGAATATGATTTTAGAAATAAGCTTCGGTGTAATTACAAGGTCTTATGTATATTATTATAACTGGGGAGAGAGAGAGGGAAGAGAGAGAGCGGGAAGAGAGAGAGGAGAGAGAGGAGAGAGATAGGGGAGAGAGAGGAGAGAGAGCGGGGAGAGAGAGGAGAGAGAAAAGAGAGAGAGAGGGAGAGAGCGAGGAGAAAGAGAGGAGAGAGAGCGGGGAGAGAGCGGGAAGAGAGAGAAGAGAGAGGAGAGAAATAGGGGAGAGAGAGGAGAGAGATAGGGGAGAGAGGAGAGAGAGAAAAGAGAGAGAGGAGAGAAAGCGGGGAGAGAGAGGAGAGAGAGGGTAGAGATAGAAAAGAGAGAGCGGGGAGAGAGAGGGTAGAGACAGGAGAGAGAGAAGAGAGAGCGGGGAGTGAGGAGAGAGAAGGGAGAGAGAGAAGAGAGAAGGGAGAGGAGAGAAAGGGGAGAGAGAGGAGAGAGAAGAGATGAGGCCGGGGAAAGAGGGGAGAGAGAGATGAGGGAGAGGAGAGAGAGGGGAGAGTGAGGGGAGAGAGAGTGGGAGAGAGAGGAGAAATGAGAGCAGGGAGAGAAAGGAGAGAGAGGGGAGAGAGAGGGAGAGAGAGGAGAGGGAGGAGAGGGAGTAGAGATGAGAGATGAGAGCGGGTAGAGAGGGGAGAGAGAGGGGAGAGAGAGATGAGAGGAGAGAGAGCGGGGAGAGAGAGGAGAGAGAGAGGGTAGAGACAGGAGAGAGAGAGAGGTTTTGCTCTTCACTCTTCTTACGGACTTACATAATTTTTTTTCAATTCCTTTTGTGTTGTGGACAGTAATACTGTGTCATCAGCATATTTAACCTCTGGTATTTCATAACCTCCAATTGTTATGGCATCGTAATATTCTTGTCTACATCTTTTCTATCATTCCTTGTTATATTTCAGTATACAAGTTAAATAAGTAAGGTGACAATATGTACCCCTGACGGACGCCTTGTTTTATGTCAAACCAAGTTGTTGTTTCACTATTTATTCTTACTGCTGCTTGTTGGTCTAGATACAACAGTGATGTTAACTGTATCAAATGTGTGGAAATCCCATTTTTTCCATTAATTCCAAAAGTTTCTAGTGTTGTACACAATCAAATGCCTTGAGTAGTCTATAAAGGCTAAAAATGATTCACATTAAACTCTCTGCATTTCTCTTTATTAATCTTATATTGAATAGATGATCTCTTGATCCTCTTCCTTGCCTGAAACCAGCTTGGACCATATTGATTTCTTCTTCTATTTTCTTACGAAGTATACCCATTATGATTTTTAACAGAATTTTACTGGCCTGACTAATCATCAAATAAATCTATTTCATTCTAAAACTAATCATCGAATAAATTAAAGGAGCTGGTAGGAAATCCCAAACTGTATGGCAGAAACCGCATCATAAACAGCTAATATGTGACAGGAACTATCAGCAAACATACTCTTGGATGGATGCTGCAGCATGCGACGGGGCATATATGGGATTGTCCTTAATGCAGTGACACCAGAGTCTGATTTTGAACCCATAGGCTTTCATTTATTAGTATCTAAGGCTTATCATTAATAATACGATATGTTCACTTCTTATCTGAACCACAGATTCTCTTCTTTGGTTGTATTATAGGCTATATTTTATGTAGTATTGTTGATTCTTTTCCTTCATAGTTTCTTAGGATTTTACTTATTTAATATCATAGGCTTTGTTCTTATTTAGTATAATGGGCTCTTCTTTTCTTTTGTAGTATCATATGTTATGTATTATCCTACTCTCTTCCTATTTAGTTTCATAGACTCTCTTCTTATGCTGTATCACAAACTCTCTTCTTATGCTGTATCACAAGCCCTCTTCTTACGCTATATCACACTCTCTTTTTATGCTCTATCACAGACTCTCTTTAGAAGATTTAGACTCTCCTCCAGTCACAAACGCTCGTTTAAGTGACAGTATGTTCTCTCCATCAGTTCTGTCATAATCTCTTTACTTTGTGAATCCTTTTTTTTTCAATTCTTCAACAGCCTTATGATTTACTTCTCTGAAAGCTCCACTTATTCATCTGTCATTTTCGATCGCAGGCTTTCTTCTCCACAGCCAAAGATGGCAGAAGTTCTCAAAATTTCAAAGAACAGCATTCAAGGCACGATGCTCTTGTTTCAGTCGTAAGTGACACGCGATCTCTGGTCACGACGACCACCAAAGAAAGCTGTGTATTATTCCTTGCTGGGGCTCGATTCATCGCTTATTCTTGGCCATACTCTGCTCAAATGGCTCCAGATTCTGTGTGAGGTTGATGAACGAAGCGCGATATAAAGCAGAAATGACGCATTGTATCTCTGGTCAGTGACCAGCAGTAGGTCTCCCATTGATTTCTGTCTTGAGTAATACACTTGCATCTATGAGACAGGATTTTTTGACACAAGCAAGATGGAGAAAGATGATTAGATATACATAAAGACGGTCATATTGAAAAGTATGAATATGATTTTAGAAATAAGCTTCGGTGTAATTACAAGGTCTTATGTATATTATTATAACTGGGGAGAGAGAGAGGGAAGAGAGAGAGCGGGAAGAGAGAGAGGAGAGAGAGGAGAGAGATAGGGGAGAGAGAGGAGAGAGAGCGGGGAGAGAGAGGAGAGAGAGAGAGGGTAGAGACAGGAGAGAGAGAGAAGAGAGAGCGGGGAATGAGAGGAGAGAGAGAGCGGAGAGAAGAGAGGAGAGGGAGGAGAGGGAGTAGAGATGAGAGATGAGAGCGGGTAGAGAGGGGAGAGAGAGAGAGGGGAGAGAGATGAGAGGAGAGAGAGCGGGGAGAGAGAGGAGAGAGAGAGGGTAGAGACAGGAGAGAGAGAGAGAAGAGAGAGCGGGGAGTGAGAGGAGAGAGAGAGCGGAGAGAGAAGGGAGAGGGGGAGAGAGAGTAGAGAGGAGAGATGAGAGCGGGGAGAGAGAGGAGAGAGAGAGCGGAGAGAGAGGAGAGAGAGAGGAGAGAGAGAGAGAGAGGAGAGATGAGAGCGAGGAGAGAGAGGAGAGATGAGAGCGGGGAGAGAGGAGAGATGAGAGCGGGGAGAGAGAGGAGGAGAGGGGGGAGAGAGGAGAGTGAGAGGAGAGGAGGGGGAGAGAGGAGAAATGAGAGCGTGGAGAGAGACGAGAGAGAGAGAGGAGAGAGAGGAGAAATGAGAGCGGGGAGAGAGACGAGAGAGAGGAGAGAGAGGGGAGAAATGAGAGCGGGGAGAGAGACGAGAGAGAGAGGAGAGAGAGGGGAGAGAGGAGAAATGAGAGCGGGGAGAGAGAGGAGAGAGAGGAGGAGAGAGGAGAAATGAGAGCGGGGAGAGAGACGAGAGAGAGAGGAGAGAGAGGAGGAGAGGGGAGAAATGAGAGCGGGGAGAGAGACGAGAGAGAGAGGAGAGAGAGGAGGAGAGAGGAGAAATGAGAGCGGGGAGAGGGACGAGAGAGAGAGAGGAGAAATGAGAGCGGGGAGAGAGACGAGAGAGAGAGAGGAGACAGAAGAAAGAGGAGACAGAGAGGAGAGAGAAAGGGAGACAAACAGACATACAGACACGGACAGATAGAATGAACTTTGTTTTCAAAAGATAAAAAAATGGGCGTGCAAGCTCGTCTGACATTATGCCCTTCATCCCCCCCCCACACACACACACACTTTCTTACAAACCCAGTCACTTAACTTCAGTTTATAGCACACAAGCGCATACAAAGCAGCAGTAAATGTTCTTTGAAACTATTACATGTAACGCCCTACCCACACGTTCGAGAAGAGAGAGAGAGAGAAAGAGAGAGAGAGAATGAATGAATGAATGAATGAATAATCTTTATTTTTCAAGGGTAAAGAATTGGGCACGCAGGCCCGTCTTACATTCTGCTCTTCTTTCCTGAGAGAGGAAAGTTAAAAGAGTAGAAGAAGAAAAACACCAGTGATATTAAAAAGCAACAATCACAGAAATGATTAAAAATAAAGAAAGACGAGGAGTAAAATAATGTAGGGCGAAGATAAGATAGAGAAGAAGGTAGACAGGGAAAGAAGAAGGAAGGAAGGAAGGAAGGAAGGAAAGTAGGAAGGTTCGACGAAAAAAAGCAGAAAGCAATGATGATGATGACGAGGATGATGATGAAAAATAAGATGAACAACAACAGCAGCTAGTAAGAGAAATTAGTTCCTAGATGCAGGTCTATTTCCTGTATGGAAGAAAATGCACGAGTTACTGGTGACAGAGTTTTTGGCACGGAGACATGTTTGGCTAACAACTGCTTTCAATATCTAGAGTTCATCGTATCTGAACAGCTCAGATGCGACCCACAATCTGATGTGAGACATAGAATCTAAGATGGGACACAGAATCTAAGATGGGACACAGAATCTAAGATTTGACACAGAATTTGAGACACAGAATCTAAGAGGGAACACAGAATTTGATATGGGACAGAAAGTCTGAGATGGAACACAGAATTTGATATGGGACACAGGATCTGAGATGAAACACAGAATTTGATATGGGACACAGGATCTGAGATAGAACACAGAATTTGATATGGGACACAGGATCTGAGATAGAACACAGAATTTGATATGGGACACAGGATCTGAGACAGAACACAGAATTTGATATGGGACAGAAAGTCTGAGATGGAACACAGAATGTGATATGGGACACAGGATCTGAGACAGAACACAGAATTTGATATGGGACAGAAAGTCTGAGATGGAACACAGAATTTGATATGGGACAGAAAGTCTGAGATAGAACACAGAATTTGATATGGGACACAGGATCTGAGATGGAACACAGAATCTGAGAAGGGACAGAGAATCTCGGATGGGACACAGGATCTGAGATGAAACACAAAATCTGGGATGGGACACATAATCTGAGATGGAACACAGAATCTGAGATGGAACACATAATCCGAGATGGAACACAGAATCTGAGATGGAACACATAATCTGAGATGGAACACAAAATCTGGGATGGAACACATAATCTGAGATGGAACACATAATCTTAGATGGAACACAGAATCTGAGATGGAACACATAATCTGAGATGGAACATAAAATCTGGGATGGAACACATAATCTGAGATGGAACGCAGGACGGAGTTCTTACTGTCATGTTGGCGCAGAAAAAACACGGCCCTGACAAGTCTTTTAGCCAGACACTGTTTGCTCAAGTGCTTGCATATGATTACAGATTTTTAAAACAAATATCTTTGAGCTTTTCCCTTATAAAATAACAAGCCGTCTTCTGTCTGTTCCTTGCAGAGAGATGTATCTTACAAGTATGAAAAAAGAAGTTCTTTGTCGCAATTTTTCTGACTCTACGTGATATCTTTTACGCCATGTATACTTTGTCTCATTATTTATTCTCTGTATGCCGGTTCAATGTTGTCTTTTAATAACCAGAAAACATTTTTTCCTTACTTTTCGCTCTCCACTTTCATCTCTACTGCAGATCTATTACATATGTAGGGATTATGTATGTATGTATGATAATATATGTATACACTAGCATGAGTAATTAGAGCTGAGCACATCTCGGTAACAAGTATCTCTTTCGAAATTTTAAAGAATTTCTATACAGTTTATTCTACTCAGCTTGCTCTCTGCCCTTGTCTTGTCTTATCGCCTTCCTCCGATACTTTCCAGTGTCGAGGGAACGAGCAGAATTCTGAGCAGGGTCCTGGCGATTTGCTTCGTATTCAAGGTGTCTGTTGTTCTCGCTGTCCATCTCTTTGAAGGACGGGTCTTCTCTCTCTCTCTGTCTCTCTTTCTCTCTCTCTTTTTCTCTCTCTTTCTTTCTCTCTTTCTCTCTCTCTTTCTCTCTCTCTCTCTCTCTCTCTCTCTGTTTTCATCTATTCTTGGTGTGACTGACTTGTATGTTGCTTACTGCCGCTGTCGGTAGTCGTGCAATGTTTCCACACCATCTGATTTGTTGTTACTTGTTGTAGTGTACTTGTACTTGTACTTAACTTGTACGAACTCCCTGTAACTGCGAGCTGTTGTTCTTTGCAGCCGATGCTATAGAGATGTTGAGGCACAGCATCGTATCGGCGTGGGAGCGGGTTATGGCAGCTACTTTTTCAGTCCCGGAGTACAGCTAAAAAGCAGGGAGTGTGCAATGCTTCTTTAGCAGACTCCACCACCACGGGGACTATGGCGACCCCTACTCTGTTAGTCAGGTTGTGCTTGTTACTGGGGAATACCAGGGAGAGGTAGGACAGGGTCTTGGTGAAGTATGGGTCGCTGATTGCCTCATCGGGCGTCTTCAACCCCTGCTGTAGCATAATGCTGATGTTATATGGTGTAGTATAATGCTGATGTTACTTGGTGTAGTATAATGCTGATGTTACATGGTGTAGTATAATGCTGATGTTACATGGTGTAGTATAATGCTGATGTTACATGGTGTAGTATAATGCTGATGTTACATGGTGTAGTATAATGCTGATGTTACATGGTGTAGTATAATGTTAATGTTACATGGTGTAGTATAATGCTGCTGTTACATGGTGTAGTATAATGCTAATGTTACATGGTGTAGTATAATGCTGATGCTACTTGGTGTAGTATAATGCTGATGTTACATGGTGTAGTATAATGCTAATGTTACATGGTGTAGTATAATGCTAATGTTACATGGTGTAGTATAATGCTGATGCTACTTGGTGTAGTATAATGCTAATGTTACATGGTGTAGTATAATGCTGATGCTACTTGGTGTAGTATAATGCTAATGTTACATGGTGTAGTATAATGCTGATGCTACTTGGTGTAGTATAATGCTAATGTTACATGGTGTAGTATAATGCTGATGCTACTTGGTGTAGTATAATGCTAATGTTACATGGTGTAGTATAATGCTAATGTTACATGGTGTAGTATAATGCTGATGTTACATGGTATAGTATAATGCTGATGTTACTTTAGTCCTCGTCCTGATGGCCTACGTTTGTTTTTAGTATCATATTCTTCTCTAACATCTCATTTCTGTCGTCATCGTTTCCCTTTCATTATTAACCGGTGGTGTTTTTTGTGTGGCACTGACAGCATATTAATCTCTTTCTAACCACTGATCTAAGATAGTACAAAGACAGGATGATGATGATGATGATGATGATGATGATAATGATGATAACTAAAATAAATATTTCACCACTAAACGAAAGCTAATGGTGACACCAGAAAAGAAGTTAGAATTCGAGTTGCAAAAGCAGCATTGACCTTCAAGAATCTTGAGAACATATGGCATTCAATAGTTGTAAGGACAAAAACCAAGTTAAGACTATTCAATTCAAATGTGATATCCACCCTCATTTATGCATATGAAAGCTGGAAAACAACTAAAGAATTAGACAAGAAATTAGACTCTTTCGAAAACAAATGCCTAAGGAAAATACTCGGTATAAAGTGGAATGAATTCAAGAACAACGCAGAGATTAGACAGATGAGCAAACAACAACCTGTCTCATGAGTGATCAGAAAAAGAAGATGGACATATGTCGGTCATGTGATGAGAAGAAACAATCTGAGAATCCCTAAACAAGCTATCAAATGGAACATAGCAGGCCGAAGAAAAAGAGGTCGACCACGTGAAACTCTAAGGAGGACATTGTTAAGAGAAGCCAATTCAGTGGGCATAACATCCCTTGATGAGATTGAAAAACTCGCCGAAGACAAGACATCTTTTGCGAACTACCATGGGGGCCCTATGTGACGTTTAACGGCACGGGAAGGATGTAAGATGTAAGAAATGAAAGCTAGTGTTCACTTCCGGGGTCGTAGAATAATGGATGTACGTGAATGTGATATTTTTCCTTCTCGTTTCAAAACTTAGTCCCATTTGAAGACCCAAAAACAAAAGCCTCATTATATTCTGCAGGTGAAATTTTAACTCTAGAAAGAGCAATTACCAGGGACTTGATGGCTGTAATAGCCAGCCATTAATATCACTCAAAACAGCTTTCACGCAAAAACTTACAGAAAATGTCAACGCATTCTGATGGGCAAAAAATAAGTTAATCCCAAGAGAATCTAAAAGACATGAATAACAAAAGTGTAATTAACTCTTGCAGGATTGTTAAATAAAAATTTGAATCAAATGCCAAGTAAAGAGAAATTGTGCCAGCTAGGCAGTGTTGCCCTATAGTGGTATTGAAAGTGTTTATTGTATGTAGGTGGGATTTTGTCATCCCATGAGCGATAGGGCACAGTGGTGTATGCTTTACCAGAGCCCAAGATTCAAGCTAAGGTCGGTCCCTTTCTCTCACAGACAGTGCTGGCTTATTCTCCAGGATAACCAGTAAAGATTGCGCTCTGTAGTTTTATTGTTTACAAGCCTTGTTGTTTATTGTGCACAAGGCTGGTTATTTTCTATCTTTTAACTACTCGAACATATAAACATGATCGAGGCTGGCCGTCAGTCAAGGTAAGCGATACAAAGGAAGTTATTTATGCAGAAGGTGGGAAAATAATTCCCCCGTAACTTCTCTTATTTAATGTGTCAGCGCCAGATCATCCAAGATTCTGTTATTTAATGGTGTCAGCGCCAGATCATCCAAGATTCTCTTATTTAATGGTGTCAGTGCCAGATCATCCAAGATTCTGTTATTTAATAGTGTCAGCGCCAGATCATCCAAGATTTTCTTATTTAATGGTGTCAGCGCCAGATCATCCAAGATTCTGTTATTTAATGGTGTCAGCGCCAGATCATCCAAGATTCTGTTATTTAATGTGTCAGCGCCAGATCATCCAAGATTCTGTTATTTAATATGTCAGCGCCAGATCATCCAAGATTCTCTTATTTAATGTGTCAGCGCCAGATCATCCAAGATTCTGTTATTTAATGGTGTCAGTGCCAGATCATCCAAGATTCTGTTATTTAATGTGTCAGTGCCAGATCATCCAAGATTCTGTTATTTAATGTGTCAGTGCCAGATCATCCAAGATTCTGTTATTTAATGTGTCAGTGCCAGATCATCTAAGATTCTGTTATTTAATGTGTCAGCGCCAGATCATCCAAGATTCTGTTATTTAATGTGTCAGTGCCAGATCATCCAAGATTCTGTTATTTAATGTGTCAGCGCCAGATCATCCAAGATTCTGTTATTTATTATGTCAGCGCCAGATCATCCAAGATTCTCTTATTTAATGGTGTCAACGCCAGATCATCCAAGATTCTGTTATTTAATGTGTCAGCGCCAGATCATCCAAGATTCTGTTATTTATTATGTCAACGCCAGATCATCCAAGATTCTGGATCTGCAGATTGCACTAGTGACGTGCCTAACACAAGTCCTGAAATAATAAACTATTTTCAGGAACCCCAGGAACACGAGCGGCACATGAAGATCATCAAAGAAGTCAGCACCCTCACAACACGCGCATGCTTGTTACACGACACAGAATGATGATGGAAAACAGCCAAGATAGGCTAAATGTGGTGATATCTCAAACGAAACAGCAGCCAAGCTAGGCTAAATGTGGTGATATCTCAAACGAAATAGCAGCCAAGATAGGCTAAATATGGTGATATCTCAAACGAAACAGCAGCCAAGATAGGCTAAATATGGTGATATCTCAAACGAAACAGCAGCCAAGATAGGCTAAATATGGTGATATCTCAAACGAAATAGCAGCCAAGATAGGCTAAATATGGTGATATCTCAAACGAAATAGCAGCCAAGATAGGCTAAATATGGTGATGTCTCAAACGAAACAGCAGCCAAGATAGGCTAAATATGGTGATATCTCAAACGAAACAGCAGCCAAGCTAGGCTAAATGTGGTGATATCTCAAACGAAACAGCAGCCAAGATAGGCTAAATATGGTGATATCTCAAACGAAACAGCAGCCAAGATAGGCTAAATATGGTGATATCTCAAACGAAACAGCAATACATGAGGAATAAAGTTCCAGTTGGCTAAACTACCTATAAGCTAATGTTACCGCTATCATCATGTGCCTTCTCTAGAACGAAGGTTGGTGATAATGAATCTCCACTCCCCTCGCTCCTTCGCCTTGATGGTGCACTAAGTCAGGCTGTGTCCTGTCCAGTCTCGTATGTTATCTTCTCATCTACGTCTTTGTCTTCCTCTTGCTCTTTTTCCTTCCACCTTTCCTTCTAGTACAGTCTTCAGTATTTTGTTATGTGGCCAAAGTGTTTTGTTTTCTTCATCTTTATTTCTTTGAGAAGCTCGCATTGCACTTGGGGCTCTTCTAAAATTTGTTCATTTGTTCTTTTCGTTCTCCATGTTATATGACCTAGTTTTCTGTAGAACCACATTTCTCCTGCATTAATCTTTCTCTCCTTATTGCTACCGACACAGCAAGCGAAAGAAACGTGCACATCACATAACCTGTCACACGAAGCAATACAGCTACACCATAATTTCACAACTAACTCGTGCACAAATATATCTATACTACAAGAGCTTAAAATTGAAGAAGGTTGGCTAGTAAAGAGGATTAAAGAGAGAAAACTTAAATATTTCGGACACATTAAACGTCATGATAATTTAGAGAAGACCATCTTGGAAGGGTACATAATGGGAAAAAGAAAGAGAGGAAGACCAAGGCGAAGATGGCTGCAAGACATCGTTGATGATCTGCAAATGGATGCATCAGCGGCAGGCCATCTTGCTCACAACCGAGAGGCCTACAGGAGTGCTGTTTGGGAGGCATAGTTCCGCAAGGGACATGCAAATTAATGAAATGAAAAAGTCCTGTCGAAAAGTCTTGAAAAATTGTGTGTGCTCACTCTCCTACACAAAACTCTCATAATGTTCACGTGCAAGACATTTTGCACACCTGCGTTAAGCAACAACTTAAGGGCGAGTACAATGAAAAAGAACCAACCGTAACAAACGAGAGGCTTTAAATCACAAAAACGTCAGTAAAGTTATCTACCCTGTGGCATATTCTGCTACAGTTAGAAACTCCATAACATAGAGAAGAGGCAAATACAGCGAGATCATCAGACACGTTCCAGAGATAGCAGCAATGGTTTCAGCCTTGCGGTGTGTAAATATGCAGAAGGTGTCTGTATACCTTACTTTCTTCCTTTCAATACCAATGCGCCCTTAAGAATGACTAAGGAACACGCCTTGATATAGAAGGTAACACTTCAAGTCTAGGATGATTATAAAAATAATGATCTACAAACTTAGCAAAGCGACCAAAGCCTCTGCAATGGCTGAATGCGCTCTGGACACACCAGTCTTCGGGATATTTTCTATGTAAATACGGAAAGCCATAAAGAAATATTGCGTTAATTTACATAAATAAGAAGACAAAACTATTTTAGACTTTACCAAAAAGCTCAGTTCTACACACTGAAAATCTACAAGGGAAATAAGCAGATAAATGTTTTTAGGACAGCGAATGTGACCTACAAAGATACATAATGATAGTAAACATTAAAGGGGGGATAACTGGTAGAATCACATGTATCATTATGGCTATATACCGAGCAAGATGGAGATCTTTTACAGCCAACCTTCTTCAGGAAAATGACATAGAAAGTGATGACATGGAAGCGGGAAAGACATGGTTTGAGCTATCCCGACTTGCTCAAGGTAGAATTGACTAGCGAACCTTTGGTGATGCCTTATGCTCCACTAGGAGTACAGAGAACTGGATGATGATGATGAAGATGATGATGATGACGACGACGACGACGACGATGATGATGATGATGATGATATGTATACTAATCTAAAGTATTTTTCTAACGAACTGCAGTTCCTATTTCACTCCCGCATGCGCATATACGTATGTCATTTATTGTGCAATAAGTATTTACATTCACGAATATACTCTCATGTTATTTACATTCACGAATATACTCTCATGTTATTTACATTCACGAATATACTCTCATGTTATTTACATTCACGAATATACTCTCATGTTATTACATTCACGAATATACTCTCATGTTATTTACATTCACGAATATACTCTCATGTTATTTACATTCACGAATATACTCTCATGTTATTTACATTCACGAATATACTCTCATGTTGTTTACATTCACGAATATACTCTCATGTTATTTACATTCACGAATATACTCTCATGTTATTTACATTCACGAATATACTCTCATGTTATTTACATTCACGAATATACTCTCATGTTATTTACATTCACGAATATACTCTCATGTTATTTACATTCACGAATATACTCTCATGTTATTTACATTCACGAATATACTCTCATGTTATTTACATTCACGAATATACTCTCATGTTATTTACATTCACGAATATACTCTCATGTTATTTACATTCACGAATATACTCTCATGTATTTACATTCACGAATATACTCTCATGTTATTTACATTCACGAATACTCTCATGTTATTTACATTCACGAATATACTCTCATGTTATTTACATTCACGAATATACTCTCATGTTGTTTACATTCACGAATATACTCTCATGTTGTTTACATTCACGAATATACTCTCATGTTATTTACATTCACGAATATACTCTCATGTTATTTACATTCACGAATATACTCTCATGTTATTTACATTCACGAATATACTCTCATGTTATTTACATTCACGAATATACTCTCATGTTATTTACATTCACGAATATACTCTCATGTTATTACATTCACGAATATACTCTCATGTTATTTACATTCACGAATATACTCTCATGTTATTTACATTCACGAATATACTCTCTTGTTGTTTACATTCACGAATATACTCTCATGTTATTTACATTCACGAATATACTCTCATGTTATTTACATTCACGAATATACTCTCATGTTTTTACATTCACGAATATACTCTCATGTTATTTACATTCACTCTCAGAGTTCTCTTTTTTCTTCCAATTATAAAACAGTTGGGTTGAAGACACTGTCCGATGTGTCTGTCAGAGACCCATGGCTGACATGCTAGCGTCAGAGTTGGCAAACTATAGCCGATCAAGACCCTGTCTCCCCTCTCCATAGATGAAAGAAGTAGTGCACATTCTCTGCTTCTTTAGCTCCACCCAGCGACTGGAGAAAATACTCCGCGTAACTTGCTCCCCACCGGATCGGCTGCAAAGAACACCAGCTCTCAGTTCCAGGAAGACAGAAGAAGAAGAATTAAAAAAAAGAAATATCTTCAGATATTTGTATCATATAGAACTATCATTTTAGCAGCAAATATACGGAGACTGACATTCAAACCCGAAATATTGTCTCGTTATTATAGAAACATATTCAAGACAGAGAAATCATTTTCATGGATGGCTTTGTCCTCATCAAAGTCAACTGATTAAGTTCTGTCCTCATCAAAGTCAACTGATTAAGTTATATACTCATCAAAGTCAATTGATTAAGTTATATACTCATCAAAGTCAATTGATTAAGTTCTGTCCTCATCAAAGTCAATTGATTAAGTTCTGTCCTCATCAAAGTCAATTGATTAAGTTCTGTCCTCATCAAAGTCAATTGATTAAGTTCTGTCCTCATCAAAGTCAATTGATTAAGTTCTGTCCTCATCAAAGTCAATTGATTAAGTTCTGTCCTCATCAAAGTCAATTGATTAAGTTCTGTCCTCATCAAAGTCAACTGATTAAGTTCTGTCCTCATCAAAGTCAACTGATTAAGTTCTGTCCTCATCAAAGTCAACTGATTAAGTTCTGTCCTCATCAAAGTCAATTGATTAAGTTCTGTCCTCATCAAAGTCAATTGATTAAGTTCTGTCCTCATCAAAGTCAATTGATTAAGTTCTGTCCTCATCAAAGTCAACCTATTAAGTTCCGTCAAAAGAGGTGACCAGACGGACGTTGTCCGAGTAAAATTCTAGGAAGGCTACGGAAAATGGCACAGACTCTTGGGGAGTCTATTCGGCCAGAGATGCCCTTTCTGAGAAGGAAAATGTAACGGGGGACGTGGGGGTGGGGGTGGATAAGTGAATGTCTTGACCTGGGATGGAGCAGTTTTCCGAAAGACGAATGAGCGAGCCCCAGCTTGGCAAGACTCGGAAGTTTTGTAGGCAGAGCCAACATAGTCCAAGAACCTGCATACACGCGACTGAATCTCATGCTGGTCTCAGGCTGTGGGAGACAGAAGCGGAAGATCATCATCATCATGTTGAAATACTGCAGCGAGTAAAGATCTCCACACTTCGACGTGACAGACATTTGTGAATGTTGAAAGCATGAAAAAATTGAAGGCAGGAGATAGTTGAAAGTATGATAAACAATCTTTTATCCTCCATTTTGCTTTTTATTTCCCTGAAATTGTTAACTTGAATTCTCCTAACCTGAAAGCTGCTTGAGCTCTTAACCTGAAAGCTGCTTGAGCTCTTAACCTGAAAGCTGCTTGAGCTCTTAACCTGAAAGCTGCTTGAGCTCTTAACCTGAAAGCTGCTTGAGCTCTTAACCTGAAAGCTGCTTGAGCTCTTAACCTGAAAGCTGCTTGAGCTCTGAGTCAGGCCTGCACTCTGTCGGCTGAAAAGTGAGTTACAGGCAGCTTATTTCAGGCTCCACGGCTGAGGAAGGAGGCAGGATTATTAGCAGACACACGAACTTGTGCGCTATGTCAGGCTACTCGGTCACACAGGCCTAAGGGCTGATGAAGGAAGTAAGATTGTCAGCAGACACACCAACTTGTGCGCTATGTCAGGCTGCTTGACCACACAGACCGAAGACCGTCATATAGCCTGCATACAGGATCACCAAGAGGACAAGGAATAGTGCCTAGATCATCGTTAGTTTTCTTGTCCCAAATCTGCCCCACAGTCCCGAAAATCAATTTTAAAAACAAGATTAGCAGAAACTTTGAAAAAAAAAATGTTTTCTCGCGTGTGCAACTAAAATAGGTCACAGTTTCATTACAAATCTAGATAAGAATGGTCATGATAGTTTGCGGGATCCGCTCCATAAGCCAGTACTCGGGAGATAGTTTGCCCTATCATTAACATTTGTAACAGATAGTGACATACACCACGCAACACGTCCAAGCCTTGATAGCCCAGGCTCTTTGTCAAGATATCTAGCTTATACTTGCTCGGGCTTGATTACATTTTTTAAACTTTTACAAAGTGAAGATCTGTTACAAAAACAGTTTTCTTAAGATCTCTTACAGAAACAGTTTTCTTAAGATCTCTTACAGAAACAGTTTTCTTAAGATCTATTACAGAAACAGTTTTATTAAGATCTGTTACAGAAACAGTTTGTTTAAGATCTGTTACAGAAATAGTTTGCTTAAGATCTGTTACAGAAACAGTTTTCTTAAGAGCTGTTACAGAAACAATTTGCTTAAGAACTGTTACAGAAATAGTCTGCTTAAGAGCTGTTACAGAAATAGTCTGCCTGTTCTTTTGCTTATTTATTTTGCTGTACTATTTAGTATCAGTCAGCAATATTTAATACACTAACTGGTAACAAATCTGAATGGTATTTTCTCATATAAACATTTAATACTGGAGAAACAACAGTAGAACCCGAGAATTGAACAGACACCATCCATCTTTTGCAGTATGAGAAAAGCACACTAATTACTTGGCTACTTCGCCAACACTCAAAATCAGTTTCTAGTACTCAGAGTGTTGAGGAGACCAAAAAATAAAACAACAACAACAAATCATAACACCAGAGCCACGGAGTGTATGCACCCGTGCTACGATCTTCCTTGATGGATCATTCAGTCTGCAGTTTCTGTCTGCCTTTGTCTAAACTGAGCGAATGTCTTCACATATCAGGAGCTGGGGGAGACATTATAGCTGAGATCAGTGCTTTCTCAAACATGTTTAGAAAACACGAATGACGATCAGCTGTACATTTTATTTCAGACACTTAATGGAAAACGTTTGAAAATATTATAACAACGGGAAAAATAGAAGGAAAAAGATCAAGAGGAAGACCAAGAGAAATGATACTGGACAGTCTGACGGGATGGTGTGAGAGGAGATCACTAACTGAACTGATGGCCTGCATGAAGGTTCGGGTACTCTGGAGAAGCATAATAGCCAAAGCCAGTCGGCACGGCACCTGATGATGATGATGATAATGGAAGAATCATGACTATATCTTACTAGCAACGTGTCGCATTCTACCTTCCTGTTTCGTCTAATAAGTCAAAATAACTCAAATATGTTAAATTTTGATATATAAAAAAACATTATTTTCAGTAATTTATTTCCATAAAGAAAATTATGAGCGATAACTCTTTATCATAAAGTTTCTTATCGTGAACCAGTTATGTTAAACAAGGAAACCAAATTAGAGAAAAAAAGGAGTTAACATATCGAGAAAACCAAATTAGAGAGAAATGGAGTTAACACATCAAGGAAACCAAATTAGAGAGAAATGGAATTAACACATCAAGGAAACTATATTAAAGAGAAAAGGTGTTAACATAACAAGGGAACCAAATTAGAGAGAAATGGAGTTAACACATCAAGGAAACCAGATTAGAGAGAAATGGAGTTAACACATCGAGGGACAAAGGATAGGTTTTTAGTTATGTATTGTTTGTCGTCCCTTCCAAGTTCCTGTACCACAAACATAGATATTGTTTGTTATTCCCCCCCCCCCCACCTCAGTTCTTGTACAACACACAGATAGTGTTGGTCGTCCATTCCCAACTCTTGTACCACAGGGGTAGATATTGATATTGTTTGTCGGCCCTCCCTAGTTCCTGTACCACAGGCGTAGATATTATATGTCGTCCCTCCCTAGTTCCTGTACCACAGACATAGATATTGTATGTCGTCCCTCCGTAGTTCCTGTACCACATACATAGATATTGTATGTCGTCCCTCCCTAGTTCCTGTACCACAGACATAGATATTGTATGTCGTCCCTCCCTAGTTCCTGTACCACAGACATAGATATTGTATGTCGTCCCTTCCTAGTTCCTGTACCACAGACATAGATATTGTTTGTCGTCCCTCCCTAGTTAATGTACCACAGACATAGATTGTCTTGTTTTAATGCCATAAGCGGAAGAAAATGTATCACAGCTTTTTTATCACTTGGCGAGAGCCAACTTTTCACAAACACTTGAAAACCATCTGGAAACGCTAAAACTGTACAGTATTTTAGCGGATAGCTGTGGACAGCTGACAAACAGACGCTGCAGCTACAGATGTACGAACCTGATTTAACGGAAACGGATTTCAAATAACAACAAAGGGCATTTCTAGATTGGGTTCTCAGACCGGAAGATGGTCCTTGTAAAAGCCAGGAAGTGGCGCTAGCTATCACAAACGTTGTTCCCAGCGAAGAACATCGCACCAACGGAGCAACTGAGGATGGCGTTTATATCTGAGCAAACAACTTTAAAAGCTCTGCCGTGGTCACTGAATCCTCTGCAGATACTGGAGGTATTCCGTGATACGCGAGTAACAAGGTACAAGATAAACGGAATCAGATATTAAATATGTGTTTGTGAATGAAGCCATGTAGAAGGTACAGAGAATGGACTTCATACTTGGATGTGAGGGCTAGCAGCCTGATCACGTGATCAGTTAGGGATTTTTCTTTTAAGAAGAAGAAGAACTGGTACAATGTTATAATTTGAGAAAATGAACATTTCTAAATACACAAATACCAATTATTGTTGTCAGAGAACATGTCGTGCGATGTCTCCCAAAACGTGACACGTGTACCACAAGTGGTACATGGGACGTTTATTGATGGTACTCGGCCACATTACATTTACACGCAAATTCATTCAAATTAAACATTTTAAAAACAGCTGAATATGAAAACGCTGGACGTTTCTACAAATTTCAGGCAGTAGAACTAATCTTTTTTTTCTCGTGCCGCTATTAATGATTACAGCCCCTATTAATGATTAAATGGTTAATTTTCCATCGAAACTAAACTTCGTTTCTTAATGATTTTCACTTTCAATAAACTATCTCAATCATTCCACAGTTTTTTTTTTAAATTTCTGAACTTGACATTCCTTTTCCAGTGATACTTATTTAAGATTGCGCACTAAAGCTGGTTCCAGACTACTTATTTAGTGAAACATGACTTTAATCAACGGACTAAGCGAGCACCTTCAAGCACACGTGCTGAATGCTTCCAGTGCGTTCATGAGAAAATAAAGGGCAGGTACTGGAGGTTTGACTCATCACGTGATCACACAGAAGAGCATGACATCAAAGCTATAGAATTACCTTAATGGTAAAAACGATACAGGTGACCAGATAACAATGTAATATTTCGACTTGTGTCTTTATAAGGCAACACGTCAAAACAAAATAGGAAAAAACAACGAAAACACAATGAAAAACATGAAATAAATATGAAAACTAATAAACAATTTTCTTATTGAAAAAAAAGCCGGACTTTATTTTAAAATATGCATAATTAAAAAAAGAAAGTACACACTTCACTTTTTACATGTACCTTTGACTTCTCTGTTTCCTTTGTCACAGACATAGATATTGTATGTCGCCCCTCCCTAGTTAATGTACCACAGACATAGATATTGTTTGTCGTCCCTCCCTAGTTAATGTACCACATACATAGATATTGTTTGTCGTCCCTCCCTAGTTAATGTACCACAGACATAGATATTGTATGTCGTCCCTCCCTAGTTCCTGTACCACAGACATAGATATTGTATGTCGCCCCTCCCTAGTTAATGTACCACAGACATAGATATTGTATGTCGCCCCTCCCTAGTTAATGTACCACAGACATAGATATTGTTTGTCGTCCCTCCCTAGTTAATGTACTACAGACATAGATATTGTATGTCGCCCCTCCCTAGTTAATGTACCACATACATAGATATTGTTTGTCGTCCCTCCCTAGTTAATGTACTACAGACATAGACTGTCTTGTTTTAATGCCATAAGCGGAAGAAAATGTATCACAGCTTTTTTATCACTTGGCGAGAGCCAACTTTTCACAAACACTTGAAAACCATCTGGAAACGCTAAAACTGTACAGTATTTTAGCGGATAGCTGTGGACAGCTGACAAACAGACGCTGCAGCTACAGATGTACGAACCTGACTTAACGGAAACGGATTTCAAATAACAACAAAGGGCATTTCTAGATTGGGTTCTCAGACCGGAAGATGGTCCTTGTAAAAGCCAGGAAGTGGCGCTAGCTATCACAAACGTTGTTCCCAGCGAAGAACATCGCACCAACGGAGCAACTGAGGATGGCGTTTATATCTGAGCAAACAACTTTAAAAGCTCTGCAGTGGGCACTGAATCCTCTGCAGATACTGGAGGTATTCCATGATACGCGAGTAACAAGGTACAAGATAAACGGAATCAGATATTAAATATTTGTTTGTGAATGAAGCCATGTAGAAGGTACAGAGTCTGGACTTCATACTTGGATGTGAGGGCTAGCAGCCTGATCACGTGATCAGTTAGGGATTTTTCTTTTAAGAAGAAGAAGAACTGGTACAATGTTATAATTTGAGGAAATGAACATTTCTAAATACACAAATACCAATTATTGTTGTCAGAGAACATGTCGTGCGATGTCTCCCAAAACGTGACATGTGTACCACAAGTGGTACATGGGACGTTTATTGATGGTACTCGGCCACATTACATTTACACGCAAATTCATTCAAATTAAACATTTTAAAAACAGCTGAATATGAAAACGCTGGACGTTTCTACAAATTTCAGGCAGTAGAACTAATCTTTTTTTTTCTCGTGCCGCTATTAATGATTACAGCCCCTATTAATGATTAAATGGTTAATTTTCCATCGAAACTAAACTTCGTTTCTTAATGATTTTCACTTTCAATAAACTATCTCAATCATTCCACAGTTTTTTTTTTTAATTTCTGAACTTGACATTCCTTTTCCAGTGATACTTATTTAAGATTGTGCACTAAAGCTGGTTCCAGACTACTTATTTAGTGAAACATGACTTTAATCAACGGACTAAGCGAGCACCTTCAAGGACACGTGCTGAATGCTTCCAGTGCGTTCATGAGAAAATAAAGGACAGGTACTGGAGGTTTGACTCATCACGTGATCACACAGAAGAGCATGACATCAAAGCTATAGAATTACCTTAATGGTAAAAACGATACAGGTGACCAGATAACAATGTAATATTTCGACTTGTGTCTTTATAAGGCAACACGTCAAAACAAAATAGGAAAAAAAAACGAAAACACAATGAAAGACATGAAATAAAAAAGAAAGTACACCCTTCACTTTTTACATGTACCTTTGGCTTCTCTGTTTCCTTTGTCTAGTCATTTCACCTGGTCTGAAATATTCATTTATCCCATGACGTGCATCTTAACATAAGGACCATTTAACTTTCTCATAAATAGTTAGCCGTTGACGCGACTTTGTAAGATATTGCTAGAAAAAAACTTTCTTTCTATCTATTTTTATCGTTTGATGGTGAGGTTAACAAGTTTTAATTACTACGTAAGCTAAATATAGGCCTCTTTTCTTTCTTTGTAGCAATATGGCGGTATATTTACTATACTTTCTACTGAAACATATTTCGTATTTGTATTACTGAACACTAAACACGTGTTTTGCTCACACACTGATCTGTATTGTGCCTATTACGTGTGGCACAACCAGTGGCACAACAGACCTTACATTGGTATACGCCGTGTAACAAGACAACCCAGATAACCAATAACGTAGAACTATACATCAGTACGCCGACATGACCAGTTACAAGTAATCGACTAACTCAACACCACAGTTGACACTTAACACGAATCCAGTAATCACAGGATTCAGCAGTCACCAAACTCTCAGTAAATGTTTAATAATGAATCCCATTTGTTGGATGTGTGTTGCATAGATGTGGAATGTAAACTGATGAGAACAATTACAATGATCGTAAAAGAAAATGTCCTGGCGACTAACATCGCCATGGGACTAACTCAGACATACAACATTGACAAAACATGCCAACTTCAAAACTACAACATACCTTTCAATCTGAAATTACAACCTTGTCCAAAAGTGGGACAAATCAAACACGCACTTTACATGACAACTACAACATCTGTCCTGAAAAGGACAATCCAACTACAACACTGTCCTAAAAAGGACAATCCATCTAACTACAACATTATCCTAAAAATGACAGCCAATCTAATACAACTAGGGCAACTGTTGCCCTAAAAAAGGACAAATAAACACAAATACTACATATTAGAACAACACTTCTGTCCTAAAAGAGGACAATCACACCAAACTTACATAATGAACCAGAGAACTCCTAACATCCTTTTCTAGAAAATAAAACTCACACACGACCTGTCTCTACAACATTCAGACCACAAACTAACCCACTCATACACCCCGTCCATCAGATCCACGTGACTGAAATCTCAATCGGAACACGGAGATACTTCCTCCGTGCTCGCATAAACAGGTGAGTTGTGGTCTATTACTGTTTGACCACAACAACAGGGTTTCTCACAAAAAAAATCTGTAACAGAATACTATGTTCTTTAGAAATATTTGACAGCGAAATAATTAAGGATTGTTTTATGCTATTTTGCTAAAGCGAAAAGTATACTTTTATAATTTATATACATTTTTATTTTGAATTATTCACATCATATTTTCTTTAAATAGATTCCTTTTTCATGAAACTAATATCTTTTCTATTATCTTCTCTTTATAATAACATCTAATATCTTCTCTTTATAAGAACATCTAATGTCTTCTCATTATAAGATAATCTGTTTGATCATGCCACTGACACAGTCGGCTATATCTATCCAATGGATGCAGTATCCATGTATTAGAGGCAGAACTGGAATGTGACTGCTGAAAACTTATCTGTATCTGTATCTGATTTACCTCAGCAGATCGTAGCAAAGCGGAAGTTGTAATGTCAGAACAGAACAGGATGCAAAGGTAATTAGGTACCTCACGCCATCGCGTGCGGCCGTGTCAGCATTTTGTAAACCTAAACGTCAGTCTTTTGAAGGTGAGGAGAAGATAAAACGTTTCCATGCTGTCATAATAGTTCAGGTAGTTCTTATCTGGATGTTTTACCCTGGTCATGATAGTTCAAGTAGTTCTTATCTGGATGTTTTATCCTAGTCATGATAGTTCAGGTAGTTCTTATCTGGATATTTTATCCTGGTCATGATAGTTCAGGTAGTTCTTATCTGGATGTTTTATACTGCTAATAAAACTTCATGTAGTTCTTATTTGGATGTTTTACCCTGGTCATGATAGTTCATGTAGTTCTTATCTGGATGTTTTATCCTAGTCATGATAGTTCAAGTAGTTCTTATCTGGATGTTTTATCCTAGTCATGATAGTTCAGGTAGTTCTTATCTGCATATTTTATCCTGGTCATGCTAGTTCAGGTAGTTCTTATCTGGATGTTTTATCCTGGTCATGCTAGTTTAGGCAGTTCTTATCTGGATGTTTTATCCTGGTCATGCTAGTTCAGGCAGTTCTTATCTGGATGTTTTATCCTGGTCATGATAGTTGACATGCTTCAAGCTTGTGGTCGTGAAGTACTGACCATGTTTGTTATGGTTGTCTCTTTCTGTAAGTTCACATTACTCGGCTGTTACTCTGTTCAATACATTTCTACCAGGGAGTGTAATATTCAAAGAGTGTGGGGAAATGATTAAGGCGTTCGTGTAGGGAGGATAGGGATGAAGGAGAATAAAAGAACAGGAGAGAGGGAGGGGAATTCAAGAGGAAAAAAACATGGTGACACAAAGTGTCAGGAAGACAGATACATTCATATTCTCATATACATGAAAGGACAGACAGACCGACAGACAGACAGACAGACAGACAGACAGTCAGAAAGATCGTATTGAAACTCATCACTAGCATAGTTATTTCTGTCCCTCTTGCTGCATATTTTCCTTTCTCTCCATCTCTCTCTCTCTTATTCTCCCCCTCTTTCTTTCTCTCTTTCTTGCTCTCCCCTTCTTCTTATCTCTCTCTCTCTCTCTCTCTCTCTCTGAAATAACGTCTTTCCTTATGTTAATGAATTTAGGTCATGAATTACGTAAAGTGCTCTTCCATTACCTTAAGCAATTGCATATATCTCAGATTTTCTCGCATAATTACAGCCGTCTCGGTTCTAACTGATCCGTACTTACACACCATTCACCATATTCAGTGCAAATGATGAGACAGACATCAGACATCAGACATCAGACCTCACAGTTCTGACAAGAAATGATTAAAATGCACGGGACCAAAAATAACCCAGAGCTGAAAATTACAGAAACATGGTCGATATTCTGGACTCAGTTCTTGTTAGTTTGTTACTTTTTAAAAGAAAATAAGACTCCAACATAACCTACATTTCAACGTCTGTTTATGTTCATACGAAGGTGGGTTTACTTCTTTGTGTGTGTGGGTGTGTGTGTACGAGGGGAAATCAGAAAGTAAATTCAATTTGAAAGTTATGGGAGTAGTTGCTCACAAAGAATATCATGCTGACCTTCTTGTTGGACATAAACAGTTCTATTCTGGCATTTTCAGGGATGCGGGCAGTGCCCAGTTCAACGTCCTGTGTGATATGGTTAAGGAGAAACTGAAACTTGCAGTTCACATGGAAAAAATATGAGGAATACTGTCAGACAGTCTTGCTGGACGTGCACGTCGCCGTGCAGCGGTGAAGGTAACACAACAAATGCGGTTTGAACGTTTTCCTCATCCGCCTAACAGCCCTGATCTGACGTCATGTTGTTGTCACGTCTTCGGTTACTTAGACAGACTCTAGGCGGCCACAGGCTTACTTCTGATGGTGAAGTTACTTAGACAGACTCTAGGCGGCCACAGGCTTACTTCTGATGGTGAAGTTACTTAGACAGACTCTAGGCGGCCACAGGCTTACTTCTGATGGTGAAGTTACTTAGACAGACTCTAGGCGGCCACAGGCTTACTTCTGATGGTGAAGTTACTTAGACAGACTCTAGGCGGCCACAGGCTTACTTCTGATGGTGAGGTTACTTAGACAGACTCTAGGCGGCCACAGGCTTACTTCTGATGGTGAGGTTACTTAGACAGACTCTAGGCGGCCACAGGCTTACTTCTGATGGTGAAGTTACTTAGACAGACTCTAGGCGGCCACAGGCTTACTTCTGATGGTGAAGTTACTTAGACAGACTCTAGGTGGCTACAGGCTTACTTTTGATGGTGAGGTTACTTAGACAGACTCTAGGCGGCTACAGGCTTACTTCTGATGGTGAGATCAAGGAAGCAATGAAGACCTGGAACTGAGAACAGTCGACACGTTTCTTCTCCCATGGAATGAAGAAGCTAGCGGACCGATTCAAGAAGTACATCGACCTGTCCATTTTCTCACAGTTACCGACGTGTGTGTTTGTGCTCTATATGTATACGACGTGTGTGTTTGTGCTCTGTCTGTATACGACGTGTGTATTTGTGCTTTGTCTGTATATTTCTATATAAGACTACTTATGATTGTCTTCCCTGAACCGGTATCACGTAGTAAATAAGGGAACATTTACATTTACCTGAGTAAAACAGCAATGAGCACCTACCTGTCTATAGCGATGGCCATGAAGGTGAGCACACTGACAGAGATCGTGCACGGCGCTATGAAGAACGCAAACTTGCAGTACTCCAGCCCGAAGAACCAGTCCTGGTACAGATTCAAGGTAAAATGGAACAGAACGTTGAAGATGGAGACCATAACATCAGCTATGGCCAAGTTGACCAGGAAGTAGTTGGTCACCGTCCTCATTCTCTTATGAGCAAGGACAATCCAGATGACGATGATGTTCCCGCCTGCGGCCACGATGAACATCAGAACAAACATGGTATAGAATATAAACTGCTGCCACCAAGGCAGGAAGTACTGTGGCGGTTCTGCTGTAGTCTGAGCCTGAATGATGTTGCTGTTGTATGTCCTATCGCTTTCTATAAAGTCTGTGCTGCTGAGGTTGCTAGCGTTGAAGACTTGGTGGAAGGTGACGCTGCCTGGAAGCAGGGTAGATGTCAGTTCCGAAGACATATTTCCAAGGAATGGAGAGCTACACAGTAACAAGTAAAAAATAAATAAATCCTGAGGTATATTTCACAACGTTTGTTGAAGGATATTGTTCATGTAGAAGAAAGTTTTCTCTCCATGTCAAACATCATCAATTATTGTGGCAATTTTTCTTCTTCTTCCATTTCCAATAATAGAATTTAAGTCCGAAAATATTTTCGTTTCCTTCGATTCAGAGAAGGTGCTTGCTACAATATTTGTTACAATATTATTACAATACTTCTTTTCTTCCCATTTAGATTAGCAGCATTTAATGTCTAACTACGTCTTGCTGTCACATCTTGAACAAATGATGCATTGTCACATTATTTCTTCTTTTGTCTGCACCCCTCGTCACACGTCCCAAAACTATGAGAAGTGTCACACGCAGAAAATGGAAATAACGGTCAACAGATCCTAGGGCAATGATCTGTTCCAACACTGGTAGTTACTGACTCAGTCATCACGTTCCTTAGAAATCCTGTTTTCATAAAAAAAATAGCCATGAATTAATCCCGTATTTGACTGCCTCGCTGTCCTGTATCAACATTCCCCGCCCTGATCAAGTCCGCTACTGGGCTTTATCGAATCCTGTAGGAAAGATAAAACAAATTTAAAGAACAATTACAGGCACACACACATGACAATGCCGGTTTCTTTCAAGTACAAGAATAGAGTATTATTAGATTCAGATACCACCATCAGAGATAGGGTATCGATTACATCGCGCACAGTTACAGGGAGTCCACAAAAAACCCGTAGACGTTCTGTTTCATTCTATACACGTGCATTTGTGAGTAGTATTTTTTGACAAATTTGGCACTTTGAAATTGTGAATTCCATTATCTACACACATACTTAAAAACGGAAAGTGACATAAATAACACGCTGTGGTAGTTGTGTACGGGGGTTTGCTAACAATCTGTGTATTGCTGAATATGCATGGAAAGAAAAGCTGATAGAAATATGGCATTCAAGATAAGTAACTAATAACATTCAGCTAAGTAAATCGTGTAAAGATGTGTTTCTTCACCCTTTCTTGGTAGTGGACACCCTTCACTTGGACCTTCCTCCCGGCCAGAGAACAGATGTGGACCTTCTTCACGGCCAGAGGACAGCCGTGGATCCTCTTTCTGGCCAGAGAACAGCCGTGGATCCTCTTTCTAGCCAGAGAACAGCCGTGGATCCTCTTTCTAGCCAGAGAACAGCCGTGGGTCCTCTTTCTGGCCAGAGACCAGCTGTGGATCGCTCATCTATAATAAAACAATAAATAGATTATGCTAATTTTTTTAATATTCGGGCCAATCCAGTTCTGGACCATGTACCCTTAAAAATCATTTACCCCCGGGGGGGGGGGGGGTCGAGGGATCCTAAGTAAGGGACTACTGGTGTAAAGTAATGCACCGTGAAAAATAATTTCGACAGAATAAAATATAACATATGATTTTATCTGTGCAAACTTTATAACGATTTTCCTGCCTAACTTCATGGATTAGAAAGTAGCAAGTTGCTTTACAAAACAGACAAAAATACCTTACATACATACACACACATACATACATACATACATACATACATACATACATACATGCATACATACATACATACACACATACATACATATAGGCACATAAAACATGCTGCATATAAAACAGAGAATCCACCATCAAGAATGTTTGTAAAAATGTTGTCCAAATGTTTTCTCCACATTGGAACTACAAATGTCGTGAACTCAATATTAAAGTAAAGGTAAAAGGCAATAAAGTGAAGGTAATGACGGTAAAGTGAAGGTAATGATGGTGAAATTAAGGTAATGATGGTGAAGTTAAGGTTATAATGGTGAAGTGACGGTAATGATGGTAAAGAGAAGGTAATGATGATAACATGAAGATAATGACCGTAATGTGAAGGTAATAATGGTAAAGTAAAGATAATGAAAGTGAAGGTAATGAAGGTAAAGTGAAGATAATGACGGTAAAGTGAAGGTAATGACGGTAAAGTGAAGGTAATGAAGGTAAAGTGAAGATAATGGCGGTAAAGTGAAGATAATGGCGGTAAAATGAAAGTAATGAAAACAAAATAGATATAATGACAAAAAAGCTAAAATGATAATAACAAAGTTAAAATGATAACAAGAAGTTAAAATAATAGCAAAAAAGTGAATGTGATGAGAGTAAAGATAGCGTCATGAGAGTAGAGTGAAGATTGTGACAGCATATTTCTGATGATGTCAGCACAGAAAAGGTGACAGCAGTAAACTGACAGTGATGTTAACAGATGTGATGAGAATAAAGTAACAATAACGGCAAAGCTATGAAGATAACGAAAATATGATGTTATTTAACACATTGTTAGAGACTCTTTATGTTAAAATTATTGTTAGAGACTCTTATATTAAACTTATTATTAGAGACGGTAGTGTTAAACTTAACAATTTAAGTAAGCTACAATGTACACGAACTTATTCCGCAACAGGTCAACAATCTTGATCCAGGAAAACAAATTCTAATATTCCAGTTCTATTCTAGGTAACAATCTATGATTTCATATTTGTAGACTTTGAACCCACATTTCAAAATGGAGAAATGTTAAATATTATTATACATTTATGCTTTCTTTCAAGAAACCCCCTGCTGTTTTTTATGGACAATTCGTGAAAATTAAACTGTCATGTTATTAAGTGTTTTAATGCTATGAACCTACTTGAAATGTGATAGATGTCGTTACACTATTTACATCTACTACGAGTATAAAGAAGTTGCACGAAAGACAGAAGTCCTGAAATTTTAATTAGAATTTTGTATACTCTCATGGACAATATATTCGGCTATAAACATGTTTAATATAAACACTTGCAAATGGACATATATATTACTCAGAATAGACAGATATGTTTTACCCACAATAGATAGATATATTTTACTCAGAATTCATTCATTCATTCATTTGCATGTCCCTTGCGCAACTTTGCCTCTCTAACAGCACTCCTGTAGACCTCTCGGTTGTAAGCAAGATGGCCTGCTGCTGATGCATCCATTTGCAGACCATCAATGATGTCTTGCAGCCATCTTCGTTTTGATCTTCCTCTTTTTCGTTCTCCCATTATGTACCCTTCCAAGACGATCTTCTCTAGATTATCATGACGTTTAATGAGTCCAAAATATTTATGTTTTCTTTGTATAATCTTCTTTACTAGCCATCCTTCTTCAATATTAAGTTCTTATATTTGTTCTTTTTTATGTTTGAAGAACTCTTCTGTAGCATTTATATTCAAAGGCATTTATGTTTTTCTCAGCTGTTTTGTTAAGTGTCCAGGTCTCACAGACAAATGTTGCGATGGGAAAGATGCATGTCCTTAAAAATCTTATTTTTGTAGTTCTGTCTGTTCCTCTCCACAGATTCTTTACTTGTTTTACTTTCTGAAGAGCGATAGATGTCCTCCTTTTATTTTCCCTCATTGTATCTGCATTATTAGATAGTGATGATCCAAGATATTCAAAACTCTCCACTTCTTCTAATTTTTCCTCATTTATATATATATATATATATATATATATATATATATATATATATATATATATATATATATATATCAGCTGCCTTGTTTGTTTTGTCAGTTGTCATCAATTTATTTTTCTTCTCATTAAGATAGAGGTTTTGTTCTTCGCTGTTCTTATGGACTGACATAATTAGTTTTTTTCCATTCATTTTTGTGTTGTGGACAGTAATACTGTGTCAACAGCATATCTATAATCTCTGGTACTTCACAACCTCCAATTGTTATGGCATCGTAATATTCTTTGTCTGCATCTTCTCTAACATTCCTCATCATATTTTCCGTATACAAGTTAAATAAGTAAGGCGACAAATAGAATAGATAGATATATATTTTACTCAGAATGGATAGAAATATTTTACTCAGAGTAGATATATATTTTTTACTCAGAATAAATATGTTACTCAGCAAAGACGATCTTTGCTTTTGGTGTAGTATACTGGCCACACAAAATTTTGTAAGAACAGCTTCCGCGTAGAAAACAACAAGTTAGAAAAATTGTGATGATGGGAGCTAGGCTGTTTCTACGTTTCTCTTGTGATGTACTTCTATGTCAGTGCTTGACTGAGATGTGGACGGGTGTAAGTATCACATGATTAATCAGGAAATTAAGAAGAAGAACAAGAACAAGAAGAAGTTCTCCACTACAGTTAAGCAAAAGGGCAAGTTAGAGACTATGTCGGGTCAGCGTATATTCCCAAGTTTCGTCTTTGCTTACAAGTCACAGAAATCAAAACCAACCTTTTCCTTTTGCCTTTTCTGAACATAATAGATGTGTTACTTGTAGCTTCGCAGCTTCTCGACTGTAAGCAGTGGGTTCCACTCCCCTCCCCACCCCGCTGCCGTCCCCCTTCGGTCAGTGACAGCTCTACCTCTTCAGAACTGGTTGGTCTGTACTGACAACCCAGAGTAAAATATGGTCACCTTTGATCTTATCTAAAGTTTAGTTTTACACCGATTATAACCACCTTTAAAACCATTAGACTATTATAAACGTGAAATGACCCATTAGGTTTTCATATTTCAGCCCAGTTATAAACGGTAATATTACCTTCTAGCTCATTACTCTACTTTTATATGCTACGGTCTAGTTTTTTCCTTACATTCTCGTTTTGTATGGTCTTAGAACTAGTAGTAGAATGAAAGTAGCGCTCAGTTCTCATTGAAGTTTTACTTTCCATCTTTTGGCAAATATATTATTATTTCGAAACTTAAGATTGAAGATTGTATTGCTTCAAAGAACTGATATCCTTGAATAAGAGAAGAAAAGAGCATGTGTTAGACAAGAATAGATTATTTACAATTTAAAAATAAAACTGAGTATTTCAAGGGCAGGTCTTCATCTGAACACAATGTAAAAGAAACAAGAAGTGAGCAGACTCTTCTACGTGAGTTCCACAGAATTTATCTGTTTAATCAAAACATGCCCACATCTGTGAATCTGTGGATAGGTTTTTCCTTATCTTCTAGTGCTGATGTTCAACAAGAGAATGATATTTTTTCTAATCTTGTCGATGAGTTTCTGGATAAAAATTCTTGTAAATCTCTTTCCAGATTTGATGAGGTGGTATACACTAAATCTGACTAGATGACGTGGTGTACACTAAATCTGACTAGATGACGTGGTGTACACTAAATCTGACGGGATGATGTGGTGTACACTAAATCTGACTGGATGATGTGGTGTACACTAAATCTGACTGGATGATGTGGTGTACACTAAATCTGACTGGATGATGTGGTGTACACTAAATCTGACTGGATGATGTGGTATACACTAAACCTGACTGGATGACGTAGTGTACACTAAACCTGACTGGATGACGTAGTGTACACTAAATCTGACTGGATGACGTGGTGTACACTAAACCTGACTGGATGACGTGGCATGTTACAAATACTTAACTACAATCTCCTGTTTGAAGTAAGCTGTATGTATAAAACAGGTTTACACGTATTTGGTTTTTTTTTGGGGGGGGGGGGTGTGTCCACGTAGAGAGGATCATCATCATCATCAGGTGCCGTGCCGACTGGCGTTGGCTATTATGCTTCTCCAGAGTACGCGATCCTTCATGCATGCCATCAGCTCAGTTGGTGATCTCCTCTCACACCATCCCGTCAGACTGTCCAGTATCATTTCTCTTGGTCTTCCTCTTGATCTTCTTCCTTCTATTTTTCCTGGTGTTATAATATTTTCAATGCCCCCTCTTCTCATTGCATGTCCTATGAAAGTACAGTAGAGAGGATATGTAACAATAATTTAGAAAAATAAAAACTTTGATAAGTTTCCTGCGGAGTTTCTACTTTGTGATTAGTTTCTACTTTGTGATTAGTTTCTACTTTGTGATTAGTTTCTACTTTGTGATTAGTTTCTACTTTGTGATTAGTTTCACATTTGAGCAAGACGTAGACAGTGTCACATGGCGCAGACAAGGACTGAAACTAGACAGACTGTCAAGCACGAGACACGAGACAAGTTTTGGTGTACAACACAGACGCTAGCGACCGTGTCTTTATTACGTCGTTTTTGTTTTGCTGATATATCCTCTGTGATATATAGTTTGTTTTTCAGCTCTCTTTCTGTCTGCCTCCTCGAATCTTTCCACCCCTCCTTACCTGCTACCCGTCTTTCTTTTAAAACCTCTTATTCAACTCATTAGCGGGGTAGGAATACTCGAATAAACATACGGGGTATCTTTGATTGAAGGATGCCGGGTATGTTTCCGCTGCCACCTGCCACCGCTTTCCAGTCCTCGAGGATTCTGCTGAAAGGACCACTCATTTTTGAAAGTGGACGCCCAGAGAACTATGGGAAAATATATTATCTGGGATAACTGTCCTGTTTATATGAGACGGTTTTAGAAACGGATTGTCGTTTTTTTTTTCTATCAATAGAAAGGTGACTAATGCATTCCACATGCCTGTTCAAAGTTTGCTGTCTGTTTGGGTCTTTTTCTGGCATTTAAAATAGTTGCCTATTCCATATGTTGTCCATTGACTGTATTCAGTGACTGTTTTTAAGATGTTCTCTACGACGTGACAAGCACAAGATAATCAACTTCTCAGTTACAGCAGACACGACAACTGTCTTATAAAAGTATCAACTTTAACGTTTTGTATTTTAAAAGGCTTTGAAGTCACGTGTCATGCCTGGGTCTGAACTTGCCAGATTATGTTCGTGTCGGCTGGTGTCTTTTTCTCATGTTCCAGGTCGTGAGGGCTGTCACTCTTCCCACCTGGCCTGTTCTCTGGGCAGCTCGTGCCACGTTCTAGCTGGGGCGACGTCTACACACAGTGAACACAATGTTTGCCATACATGTTGTTGGTCACCGACTTTTTTCAGAAACTCTCTGTGGAGCAGAGAACTGACTGTAGGGGAGAGAACTGACTGTAGGGGAGAGAACTGACTGTAGGGGAAAGAACTGACTGTAGGGGAGAGAACTGGCTGTAGGGGAGAGAACTGACTGTCGGGGAGAGAACTGACTGTAGGGGAGAGAAGTGACTATATGGGAGAGAACTGACTATATGGGAGAGAACTGACTATAGGGGAGAGAACTGGCTGTCAGGGAGAGAACTGACTGTCGGGGAGAAAACTGACTGTCAGGGAGAGAACTGACTGTCGGGGAGAGAATTGACTTAGGGGAGAGAATTGACTGTAGAGGAGAGAACTGACTGCAGGGGAGAGAACTGACTGTCAGGGAGAGAACTGACTGTCGGGGAGAGAACTGACTGTAGGGGAAAGAACTGAATGTAGGGGAGAGAACTGGCTGTCAGGGAGAGAACTAACTGTAGGGGAGAGAACTGACTGTAGGGGAGAGAACTGACTGTCGGGGAGAGAATTGACTGTCGGGGAGAGAACTGACTGCCGAGGAGAGAACTGAATGTCGTGCAGAGAACTACTGTGGGAGAGAGAATTGACTGTCAGGGAAAGAAATGACTGTCGGGCAGAGAATTGACTGTCAGGAAGAGAACTGACTGTAGGGGAGAGAACTGACTGTAGGGGAGAGAACTGACTGTAGGGGAGAGAACTGACTGTAGGGGAGAGAACTGACTGTCGGGGAGAGAATTGACTGTCAGGGAGAGAACTGACTGTAGGGGAGAGAACTGACTGTCGTGGAGAGAACTGTCTGTAGGGGAGAGAAATGACTGAGAAATTGCTGTCGGGCAAAGAAGTGAATTGTAATCCTCTGTCGGATAAAGCACTAGACAACTCTGTGAATTAGTGGATGCCTGCTTTCTGTCAAATGGCCAGAGCTGACAAAAACAAACAAACAAACAAACAAACGAAAGTGTTATTTTTATCATTTACATCGCATCTGTTGGTGATATTTTCAATATCGTTGCACGTATTCGTGCTTATTTTATGTAAGTTATTATATTTGAGAAAGTCTAGAGTCAGTTTTTGCTTGGATTTTTGCCTGACTCTTATAGCTCGGCAAAATCCTTCCCCAGCAAAGTCTCAGGAACCGAAATGGCAGAAAACCGGTATTCAACATCTAAATAGGTCCCTGTACTCTTTCGTGTTTGGCTATCCGGCATTTTACTCCCACTGAACAGGTAAAGGTATCTTGATCTGTCTGAAACGAGAGGATGATGTGGACTGTAGAAGCCCTGGCCCCACCCTTCTTTTATCACCTGTAGGAGAAGCCAGGTAAGCGTTTCTAGAATGGTTTGACCTGCAAGATGGACGTACATCATGATCTGTGTGCCACTTCATTGATGCATCTAGATAAAACGTCATTCATCTTTATCCCAGCGTTTTCATAACAAACTTCCATTGAGCTAGCAGGCTAAAGACTAAAATGGGTGTGTCTGTGATAAAACACGCTGATTACAAGCATCGCTTTAACCTGCCAACACCTTATCCTTCTCCACATCAAGGCTTATGCTCTATGACACGTCACACTGAGCTACGAAAAAAGATAATAAAAGGACAGAGTAATTGGTCGTTTTATTTCATGTTGAGAAAGCAATTCCTTTAGTCTTTTCTGGGCATTGGAGAGCCATATAGAGCCCCGTAATGGAAGGTTATACTGTTTTTTTTTAAATTTATCTCTAATAAGATAAAAGAGAAGAAAAAAGGCCGTCAGGCCCTTAATAGCCCAGGCCCCAAGAGTACAACCCCAGTTCTCCTCTCTCTCTCTCCCCCTCTCTCTTTAAGTCTGATCTGCGTCTCTTCCGAAAACGAAACAAAGACATCGCCACCACTCCCCCTTCTATATTATGCATCTCTACCGAATAACCAACACGACATCAGCAACAAAGAGCCGGATTCTACTCTCCCAGGAAACAAACTCCCGGAGAGAACATTTGCAAACACATCCCAGACAGAGCCAACGTCAAAATCTGGAAAAAGTTATGGATGTCGTTCATGTGACAGTGCCCTAGATTAGACACGACCCGGAATCTTAACGCAGGACAAGAATAAAGCCCAATTTTTGCAGTCAGACCAATTTATTTTCTGAATTTGTTGATAAATCTTAAAACATTTTTTATGTTTAAATTTCTGCAACTCTGCAATTTAATATTGAATTTATTTCTCCAGTTTGTTGATAATTCAGAACGACTTCTAGCCCACTGATTAAACATTTAGGTCCCACTGCTGGAAACTTGGCTCAGTCGTCCATACAACAAACAACAAACACCCAGTCAGATGCGGGTTATGCAACAGCTTGCAAGCATATGTTCTTATATCTTATATCTTATATCCTTCCCGTGCCGTTAGACGTCACATAGGGCTCGCAAAGTAGTTCGCCAATATTTCCTGTCTTCGGCGAGTCTTTCAACCTCAACAAAGGATTTTATATATGTTTTATATAAAGCATATGTTACAAGTATGTAAAGAATAGCCTCCACACCCGATCACGGCTTCGCTGACAACATACACCCTGCTTGATACAGCTGATTCTAAGAGCTTTTGAAATGTTTTGTATACAAGATGAGTTGTTTTTTTCAGCAAACGTTTCGGCCAGTGATTCTTAACCTGGCGTCCATGGACCCCAGAGAAGAATTTTTGGGCGGTCACAACCAGCAAATGAATTACCTCGAATAAATAACAAAACTAAGGTCTTCTGGTTAATATGAAATGACGTGTAATAAGGGGCCCACAACCCCTCATAGGCTCACAGGAGAGTCCATAGTCACACATAAAAGGTTAAGAACATTTGGTATAAGTTACTATTATTGCAGTTTGTTTGATATTTAGAGAACTGGTACTAATATCACAATTTTAGAAGTTCAGTTGTTAAACTTTCATTTCTTCTTCTTTGTTCGCTTCTACCACCAAGACCGTACCCTGATCATAATGAATGTACTTCTGTGGTCCCCGAAAGGACCACACGAGATCCACGAGAGGACCACAACAGGTTCAGAGTATCGTGGGGCTTGGGCCTGTATTCTCGGTGGGTCTCAGAAAAGGGATTGCGTGACACCATGGTTTTCGTTGCATCAATTTGGTCTAGAATTGGACTTTCTCACCGGAAAACCTCGACGTGCTTTCGATATCATTATATCCCCGCCGGGTGAGAGGTGGTTACCCATCCAGTCCAGCACTGGACTTTCTCACCGGAAAACCTCAGCGCGATTAGGATATGCATATATCCCCGTCGGGTGAGAAGCGGTTGCCTATCTAGACTGCACTGGTCCAATGTCTCCGACTTCAGCATTTTATGGTCGTGGCAGCTACCCTTCCTAGTTGTGACCAGGACGGAGCTTTTGTCCAGGAGGACGCATTCTCGCCACTAGTAAGTTTCACCCCTGGATTAAGCTGGGTTACGCCGATTTAGGCATATTTCAACAGTATGGGTGTATAAAGGACGTGGCCGACCTCTAGAGCAGAGGTGCGGTAGTACGAGTAGGTCTCGCCGCGAGACTACTGGACATAGCGATTAAACTTCACTTTATCCTTTCCATTACCTTTTCACTGAAGCGCCGCACGGCAACTCTAATGGCATTTTCGCATTTTATTCATTTGCCGGGAGGAGCGGCAGCCGAAGAATCTCGCCAGCAGTGTCTTAGTTTAACCCTTGGATTAAGCCGGTTTAAGCAATCTGCCTCAGTATGGCTGTATATAGGACGTGGCAGGCCGCTAGAGCAGAGGTGCCGTGATTTGAATAGCCCTGACCTCGAGACTACTGGTTTCTTCACTTAATCCTTTCCTTCACCTTTTCCACGGCGGCGCAGCGCGGCAACTTTAATCGCATTTTTCTTCATTCGCCGGGAGGAGTTCATCCAACGCACAGCGGCTGAAGAATCTCGGCAGCAGCGGGTTTTAAATCAGAGTTTTTCTTCTCCTAGATGAGCTACCAACTAAGACTCTCATCTACTCGAAGCGTCTGGTTTGTTTCAGGCGCCAGATATTCGCCTTTCGCCCCTTCTTCTGTCAGTTTAGATAGCTCCGCCACGATAATGCCAGGTGTTGGACTTAGACTCTCAGAGGCTATTTGAGACGGACGCTTTAGAAATATTTAATTGGAGTAGAGAGCGCATCCACCACCCCACCTCCTGCTATAAAAGTCTTTAGAACCCTAAACTTTCACAACTGCAATCAACAAAAGTAAACAGAAGCAACATCCATGAATGAAATAATGGTTATATAAAACAATTCTTGGTCTGTCCTTGTCGGCCTGTTCTAAGATCCACTCTAGCAAATATAATGAATGATGTCTGCGAAAATAAAACTTCTCCCTTGTGATGACATCTACCCAACATTATTATGATATTGTCATCTATCCAACATTATTATGATATCGTCATCTACCCAACATTATTATGATATCGTAACCTATCCAACATTATTATGATATTGTCATCTACCCAACATTATTATGATATCGTAACCTATCCAACATTATTATGATATTGTCATCTACCCAACATTATTATGATATTATCATCTATCCAGCATTATTATGAATGTTTTCCAACACGGTCAAGTTCTTTAACCGGCTAAATGTAGCGGGTGATGGCTTTCTGAGCTAAAGCAAACAATCTCTTTGCGGGAAGATTTGAAAACGCTGAAACAGTTGACTTTACAAATATTCGAAAAAGCAATTTCATTAGTACATGTTATTTCTGCTCTCTTTGATTTTCTGTCATTTATTGGGAATTGTTAGTACTTCTCGTATGTAGACTGGCCTGTTGTTTACTGAGTTAGTCTCCCAGTGTGAAGTCAATGTCCAAGTCAGGGCCTGAAGTGCCGAAGTTACACAAATGTAGAAATTTGCACTCGGCTTCTCTTATATTATTTCTATATTTACTGTTTTGCCCATGTAAGGTTTGTCTG
The DNA here is from genome assembly GCA_009760885.1 of Achatina immaculata. Taxonomy (NCBI): domain Eukaryota; kingdom Metazoa; phylum Mollusca; class Gastropoda; order Stylommatophora; family Achatinidae; genus Lissachatina; species Lissachatina immaculata. The sequence continues at coordinate 66,786,363 of CM019719.1, read as the reverse complement.
TCCTCATTTCACCAAAGCCATGGCGCGGAGTTTATTGTTTCTGTTTGTTAGTTTATACGCCATCGTATATGATAATACTGTACTCATTTCTCTCTATGCTGGATTGACTTCTCAGTTGTCTCTATGTAGGGTTAGCTTCTCGGTTGTCTCTATGCTGGGTTGGCTTCTCGGTTGTCTCTATGTTGGGTTTGTTTCTCGGTTGTCTCTATGCTGGGTTGGCTTCTCGGTTGTCTCTATGCTGAGTTGGCTTCTCGGTTGTCTCTATGCTGAGTTGGCTTCTCGGTTGTCTCTATGTTGGGTTGGCTTCTCGGTTGTCTCTATGCTGGGTTTGTTTCTCGGTTGTCTCTATGCTGGGTTTGTTTCTCGGTTGTCTTTATGGTGGTTTGACTTCTTTACAATATTACTTGTCACTGTAATAGCCGTTTCATAGTTGGCATGGATTGTCAACACGAAGTTTCACAACTAGTTCATCTACGTCACACTTTCGATGACGCAGACTGGTTAGAGAAGGATTTAGAAGACTGCAACACCTATGATTCAGAAGTTAGAGCAATTATTGCCGCGGTTAAAAAAAAACTATCAGACTCCAGAATTGATACATGCCCCATAGTAATTCTCACGGATACAAGATCGGTGCTGGAAAGTCTTCAGTACAACGAACTACCAGACCTTAAGGATGCCTTGTCCAAAATTGGCTCACAACACAGAGTCACTTTGCAGTGGATCCCATCCCAGAGTGGGATACCAGACAATGAGAAAACTGACCCTCTGGAAAAAGAGGGCACTGAAATAGAGCAACCAGACATATCGATCACCTATAATCAGAAGAAAAGCATGATAAAAACCTACAGGAAGCCACAAACACCACCACATGATGACTATCACATGCTAAACGGAAAGGAACAAATCACAATTTTCCGTCTTCGAACAGGACGCAGCCGACTCCGAAGTCATATGTATACAAAGTTTAAGGTTGGTACTACTAATCTTTGTACATATGCCCAAGTGCCTCAAACTGTGGAACATATCCTCCAAAACTGCACCAACTACGAGACACTGAGAAGCAATTACTGGCCCAGTGAAACCACCAAAGAAGATAAGTTCTACGGTTTTATAAATGAATTACACACACAAAAAACAGTGAAATTTATCCAAGAGACAGGACTGCAGATATAGACAGACAATGCGGAAGAAGAAGAAGAAGAAGAAGAAGAAAACGAGACTTTTGCCTCACTCTTCGCTTGTTTCGTTATTCCTTTAACTTTAGTTTGGGTTGTGGCCTTGATAACATTTGATTTGACATGTCAGTTTTACTAGCAATTAAAGTCACATTATTATTCACTGCAGTACATTCAACTCTTAGTTAGAAACTATGAGACGTTAGCTTCACACTATTAAACTCTTAGCTAGACACTATCGGACGTTAGCTTCACATTAGTAAACTCTTAGCTAGACACTATGAGACATTAGCTTCATTCATCACGATTTCTCTTGTCTTGAATAGGCTTAAAGTGTATTACAAGATTCACTTGACCAAGTCGCTGAATACGTTTACTGAATCCATTCAGCTCTGACAAATAAAGTCACCGATATATAACATATATAACTGACAACACCACTTGGCATAACATACAATAGGAAATAACATTCATTGGTTCATCTCTGTGGCACATAAACATTCACAAATTCAAAATGTAGCCATATTCTACTCACACTATGACAAAAAATGCTGAACTCTACACTGTCCTAGATCAACAACTCATGAATCGAGGTCTTCCCTCGACTGACTCTTACTACTAATCGCATGTTGACTCCTATAACTGACTGTCTTCTCTCAGTCTGTCCCGGTCTCCCATTGTTTTCCTTGTTCTCGTTTCTCCCACTTCAAGCCCATGTCCCAGCTGTCCAACCGGTGGTCTACGCCCCGTCCCTTGGTCCCTTGCTGTCCTCTTCCTGGGTTCTGACTGAGCTCCGAGATAAGTCGATCATCTGAGCCCCTCACCTTGGTCATTTTATTGCTCATCTGGCCTGTTCGCGTGTCCTCTTCTTCTTCTTCGTTCGCATCTACCACCAAGACCGCCCTGTGATCCTACTGAATTTACATATGTGATCTTCGATAGGTCCCGTGGTCCCCAAAAGGACCATACGAGATCCACGAGAGGACCACAAGAGGGTCGGAGTTACCGCAGGGTTTGAGCCTGTATTCTCGTTGGGTCTCAGAAGCGGGATTGCGTGACACTGTGGTTTTCGTTGCATCAGTTTAATCCAGAGCTGGACTTTCTCAACGGAAAACCTCGACGTGTTTTGAGATACCCGTGTATCACCGCCGGGTGAGAGGCGGTTGCCCATCCAGTCCAGTTTTGGACTTTCTCACCGGAAAACCTCAGCGTGATTAGGATACGCATACATCCCCGCCGGGTGAGAGGCGGTTGCCTATCTAGACTGCCCTGGTCCGGTGTCTCCGACTTCAGCATTATTCGCGTGTCCAATTTGCGTCCTTAAAGAAGTAAACATGCCAATCTTGCCAGTAATTCTGGTGCTGAAGAAGGAAAGGACGCTATGTTTGATATTGACCACATCACCCTTTAGTATGCCGATATGTCAAGGAAAATATGGGCACTAACACGATAGCCCTCCCTAAGCTGGCCATGAAAAGAGGGCACGAGAGCCCTAAGCTGGCCATGAAAAGAGGGCACGAGAGCCCTAAGCTGGCCATGAAAAGAGGGCACGAGAGCCCTAAGCTGGCCATGAAAGAAGGGCACGAGAGCCCTAAGCTGGCCATGAAAGGAGGGCACGAGAGCCCTAAGCTGGCCATGAAAGAAGGGCACGAGAGCCCTAAGCTGGCCATGAAAGAAGGGCACGAGAGCCCTAAGCTGGCCATGAAAAGAGGGCACGAGAGCCCTAAGCTGGCCATGAAAGAAGGGCGCCCAGGCCATGCGCTGGTCCGGGATCTTGAGGAGCTTTTCTGTTTTAAGGGAAGATCTGGGGGGGGGGCCTTTAAGAGGGGTCGTACTTAAAATAGGTCATGCTGGATGAAAGCAGAATGATTAATGAACATGGTATATTGGGTTGGATGGGGCCGGTGGGTTTTTTTTTTTTGGGGGGGGGGGGCGATTGTTAGGAGAAATAGTTTTGCACTGGCATACAAAGTTTCCTACCCTGCCTCCCCCTGGACTGCCTCCCCCTGGACTGCCTGCCCCTGGACTGCCTCCCCCTGGACCGCCTGCCCCTGGACTGCCTCCCCCTGGATTGCCTGCCCCTGGACTGCCTCCCCCTGGACTGCCTCCCCCTGGACTGCCTCCCCCTGGACTGCCTCCCCCTGGACTGCCTCCCCCTGGACTGTCTCCCCCTGGACTGCCTCCCCCTGGACTGTCTCCCCCTGGACTGCCTCCCCCTGGATTGCCTGCCCCTAGTGAGTGTTCTATGTTTTATAATTCCAGACACAGACGTTTCTCTAGTGTATTTATTTTTTAAATTTTCTATTTTCAAACTCTGTTAAGGGAGAGAATAAGTGGCCTACTTTCGGGCGGAGTGATACAGTTCCGGCGGGCCTGATTAATGTTCTTGTAACTAACACAGTTTCATGTCAGAAGATTATAACACATTCGTCGTCTTCTTCTTCTTCTTTCCTCTTCTTCTCTTCTTCCGCTATGATTCAGACAGGTAAAATTATATTTCCTCTGCACCATCTGACAGTCACGTGACAGTGTTAATTCATTGTTCTCCGTCCTACAGACGTATACTCTTTACTTATGAACATATCATTTCTCTGCAAATAAGAGTACCGAGTAGTCATTTTACAACTGTTTGAACTAAAGGGCGACGTGTTGGGTGTAGAACTCATCGACTTTAGTCTGAGAAACCGCGTAGCTAACGATTTGCCAACTCTCGTCCAGAACAAATTTAGAAGAACAAAAATGTGCATCTTCAGATAGACACGTCAAGATTTTAAACTTGTTAATAAGACACAATATAAGAATTCAGGTTCGGCATCATGATACACTAACAAACAAAATAATAATTAAAAACAAAAGTCATCAGGAAAAGCTAATTATGTCAGTCCGTAAGAATAGCGAAGAGCAAAACCTCTATCTTAACGTGAAGAAAACTAAATTGATGACAAGACAACTGACAAAACAAATAAGGCAGCTGATATATATATATATATATATATCAATGAGGAAAAACTGGAAGAAATGGAGAGTTCTGAATATCTTGGATCACTACTAAATAATAATGGAGATACAATGAGGGAACTTAAACGAAGGACATTTATCGATCTTCAAAAAGTAAAACAACTAAAGAATCTGTGGAGAGGAACAGACAGAACTACAAAAATAAGATTTTTAAAGGCATGCATCTTTCCCTTCGCAACATATGCCTGTGAGACCTGGACACTTAACAAAACAGCTGAAAAACACATAAATACCTTTGAATGTAAATGCTACAGAAGAGTTCTTCAAATGTCATGGGCACAAAAAAAAGAACATATATATCCAAAATATATATTTTGCATTTATCTTCCAACACAGTATCCATAGGTGTCTTTACGATGCTACAGAGCTACTTTCTCTGGACCTTATTGTCGTGTCACCACATTCACGAATAATACTGTCTACATTACAACAATCTTACAAATATATAAGTATTTTGGATACGTATATATTTGTAAGATTGTTGTAATGTAGATAATAACAACAAGAAACATTAACAAAATAAGAACTTTAGCGCTATATTTGTGAAATTCTACTGGGAAATTATATATTACTTTTATTAGCGTAATTCTAGCGAAGGTTTGTGATACTTTTAAAGTAAGAAATAACCATTAATGTATCTTGCAGGCAGATCACCACAAATAACTAAGTACAATTAATGTATAAATGCATTTGTCCATATAGCATATTTGCATATTATATGATAAATAAGCTTCTTAAACTTGCTTTTCTTACCCATATTATTTGCTTTCTGGTCCTTTTCCCTTTAAAAAAATTAATTGCTGCCTGATAAAGCTGATAGCCGAAATATTACATGGAAGAGCGCCAGACTAGCGTATGTGAGTGGCATGAGCAACTTTTTTTTCTCAGATCTGTTTACTTATCTGAACTTGAGCTTTTTGTGTTAAGAAAGGAACTTTTATTTTCGTTCATTTATAGGACAATAAATTTAGATTTTTGGGTATCTTTTTTGCTTCTCTAATCTAGACAAATAGAGAGACTGAGAAAGAAAACACACACATAGACACACAGACACACACAAAAAGATTGATGGCAAAAGAAAACAGACACACACACATACGACAGACAGAGAGATGGGGGAACACAGACACACATAGACGAGAGATAGAGAGATGGTGGAACACCCACATAAACATACACGAGATAGAGAGATGGGGGCAGAGACACACACATACAAGAGATAGAGAGATGGGGGAACACCCACATAAACATACAAGAGATAGAGAGATGAGGGCAGAGACACACACATACAAGATATAGAGAGATGGTGGAACACCCACATAAACATACAAGAGTTAGAGAGATGGGGGAACACCAATACACAAATACAAGAAATAGAGATATGGGGAACACGCAAACACACATGCGAGGAATAGAGAGATGGGGAACACGCACACACACATACATACATGAGATAGAGAGATGGGGAACAACCATACACAAATTCAAGAAATAGAGAGATGGGGGAACACCCATACACAAATACAAGAAATAGAGAGATGGGGGAACACCCACACACACACAAATACAAGAAATAGAGAGATGAGGGAACACCCATACACAAATACAAGAAATAGAGAGATGGGGGAACATCATCATCATCAGGTGCCGTGCCGACTGGCGTTGGCTATTATGCTTCTCCAGAGTACCCGATCCTTCATGCAGGCCATCAGTTCAGTTGGTGATCTCCTCTCACACCATCCCGTCAGACTGTCCAGTATCATTTCTCTTGGTCTTCCTCTTGATCTTCTTCCTTCTATTTTTCCTGTTGTTATAATATTTTCAATGCCCCCTCTTCTCATTGCATGTCCTATGAAAGTACATTGTCTCTCCCTTATCTTTCTGACAAGGTTTTTTGTCTCTCCAGCTCTTCTCATACATTCTTCATTAGTTATTTTTGCTGTCCAGGGGATTTGCAACATTCTTCTAATAAACCACATCTGCTACTTTCAATGATTTTTGTGCAGACTTGCCTATTCTCCATGATTCACTTCCATATAACAAGATAGGCTCAATATAGCATTTTAGGACTCGTTTTCTAACATTCATTGATAAAGATGTGTTAGCTAATATGTTTCTCATTCTCTGAAATGCAGTCTTTGCTTGACCTATTCTGTTCCTAATTTCTGTTCCGCATTTCCCATCTGAAGTTATTACTGCTCCAAGGTATTTGAATTTCTGCACCTGCTTTAGAATGGTTTCGTTTAATTTAATACTGCATGCTGGTGGATTCTGTTTCTTAGATATAACCATAGTCTCTGTCTTTTTGATGTTCAAAGTAAGGCCTTTCTGTTCACTTTCTTTGGCGACTTTATCCAAGAGATTTTGCAGGTCTTGTTGGTTCTCCGCTATCAGTACTGTGTCGTCAGCATACCGAAGGTTGTTAATATTGTATCCTCCAATTTTTATGCCTGGTTCTGTGATGATTGTTCTTAGAATATTCTCGCTGTACAGAGAAAAAAGATCTGGAGATAGTACACATCCTTGTCGCACCCCTTGTTTTATAGGTTGGTATTTTCCAATTCTATTTTCAACTCGAACTGCTGCTTCTTGCTGCCAGTATAGATGTTTTACAATCCTCAAGTCTTTGCCGTCTATATTGATGTCTTCAAGCATTTTAATAATTTCACTATGTTTCACCTTGTCAAATGCCTTGGTGTAATCAATGAAGCATAAGTAGAGATCTTTCTGTACTTCTAAAGCTCTTTCTGTTAGTGTTCGTAAAGCATAAATGGCATTGTGTGTTCCCTTTCCTTCAACAAATCCAGACTGTTCATCTGCTATTTCCATTTTTATCTTTTTCCTTGTTCTTCTCATAATGATTCTCAGAAGTAGCTTCGTTATGTGACATGAGAGGCTGATAGTCCGGTGGTCGTCACATTCCTTTGCACTTGGTTTCTTTGGTAGTGCTATAAACGTGGATTTAATCAGGTCACTGGGAATATAACCACTGTTGTAAATATCATTCAGTAACTTGTTTATTATTTTTATTCCTGTCTCCTCTAGTGCCTCTATTTCTTCTATTGTTATATTATCAGGCCCAGTCGCTTTTCCTTTCTTCATGTGTTTGATGGCATCTATGATTTCATCTTCAAGTATTGGTGGTCCATCACAGTTTTCAGTATCTGGTGTTAATTCTGGTCTTTCTCCTCCATATAGCTCACCGATATACTCTGTCCACCTGTCCACAATGTCTTCTTTTCCCATTAACATTTTACCTTCTTTCGATTTCAGGGAGTGGGGGGAACACCCATACACAAATACAAGAGATAGACAGATGGGGAACACGCACACATACATGCGAGGAATAGAGAGATGGGGAAACACCCACACACACACACATACATGAGATAGAGATATGGGGAACACCCACACACAAATACAAGAGATAGAGAGATGGGGAACACGCACACATACATGCGAGGAATAGAGAGATGGGGAAACACCCACACACACACTCATAGATGAGACAGAGATATGGGGAACACCCACACACACATACGAGGGATAGAGAAATAGGGGAACACACACACACACATACGAGGGATAGAGAAATAGGGGAACACCCACACACACATACGAGGGATAGAGAAATAGGGGAACACTCACACACACATATACGAGAGATAGAGAGATGGTGGAACACTCACACACATACGAGAGATAGAGAGATGGGGGAACACCCACACACACATACAAGAGATAGAGAGATGGGGAACACCCACACACATATATAAGAGATAGAGAGATGGGGGCAGAGACGCATAAGAGAGATAAAGAGAGAAAACACCACACAAATACAAACGATCACACACACACATAGGAGAAGAGAGAGAAAGAGAAAGAAAGAAAGACAGACAGAGAGAGAGAGAGAAGTTTACAGAATGGCACACATATAGACATACTCGTGGGCAACATACTGAATAGAAATCAGTTTGTGTTCTTAATCTATTTTGTTTATATTCAGTGAATTTGTAAGATGTGGCTTGTATCGTTCTTTCTTATTGGCTATTTCTCTTCTCATTCAATCTTTCTTTCATCACCTCATCGTCTTCTCTAACAAAGCCCTTTATGTCGGAGCTGTCCGACGGATCTTCCGACAACTCCAGCGACCAGCCAACGATGGCTACATCAAGATTCAATCGCACAAAAGTATATTAAAACTCTTCAAACATATACTATTCCCCTTACATTTCTTTCATTTATCGTCACACTGGCCCTTTCTCTCATTCTCCCCATTTTCTATTTTTTTTTCTATTCCTTCCATTTTCTATTTTTTTCATAATCCCTTCATTTTCTTTTTTCCCTATTCCCTCCATTTCCTTTTTTTCCTATTCCCTCCATTTTCTTTTTTTTTCTATTCCCTCCATTTTCTTTTTTTTTCCTATTCCCTCCATTTTCTTTTTTTTTCCTATTCCCTCCATTTTCTATTTTTTCTTATTCCCTCCATTTTCTTTTTTTTTCTATTCCCTCTATTTTCTATTTTCCCCTATTCCCTCCATTTTTTTCCTATTCCTTCCATTTTCTATTTTCCCCTATTCCCTCCATTTTCTTTTTTTTTCACCGACACAGAAACCTATCTGGCCTCTCTGTACAAATTCTCGACATCAGTTTGGCTGGGTTTTCAAATGTCTTCCATCTCTTCGTTAGTATTTCTTGTCGTATATTTTGTGATAGATATATTTAATACCACCTAGTTGACATGAGGCCAAATTAATAGGTATAAAATCAAATCCCTTGACGAGGTTGAAAAGCTCGCCGAAAACAGGAAAAATTGACGAACTACCTTGCGAGCCCTATGTGATGTTTAACGGCACGGGAAGGATATAAGATAAGAAGTTGACATATCCATTATATCTCTGCCTTCTCTCTCTCTTTCTCTCTCTCTCTCTCTCTCTCTCTCTCTCTCTCTCTAACTGTTTTCTGAATAGTCCCCAAAATTTTGTTTAGTAGATAGTCATTTATAATGTATGTAGTTACTTCTGTACTGAGTGAATGGATAAGAGCGAAACGTAAATGTTATATTGTATTTTATGTCTCTCAGCTTCAATGTTAGTTATGTTTGTTATATGAACAGCATATTTGTAGAATGTCGGGAATAGAGTGAAAGATGTATGATAAAGGGCAGAATGTCAGACGGGCCTGCGTGCCCAATTCTTAACCCTTTTGAAATAAAGATCAATCAATCAATCAATCTCTTTCTCTTCTCTCAGAGTGATAAGACCTTGTTTTTTTGTGACAAAGAAAGGTTTGTCCCATGATATCGTTATCATTGTGTTTAATAACTCCGTGCCTTGCATAAATTCCAGTGTTCTACATAGATCTTACTGAAAAGGGAAACATCTTGTCTCCTGGCGCGCCATCTTTTGTAAAGACGATATGATCTGGTCACTGTCTGGCATGAACTACTTCGATTATCCGGGCTCTGGCGTCGAACTAGGGCCCTAGCCCACGGACCCAAAGAAAGCAGGAAATGAAAGGATATAACTGAACAGAGAAGACATCACACAGGAGAGATAACTCTAGACACACTGAATAAACAGGTCGTTTAGAAATCTCAGAAGAATTAGGTCGAGAATATAAGGCACTCGTAACTTGGGGTTATCTGTCACTGACCCAATATTATAACCAAAAGAAGAGAAAAAAACGGCTAAGTTCTGTGCTAAAATTTAACTTAAAGGAGAAACGGCAGTGGGTTGTCTTCTTCTTCTTTTTTTTTATCATCAGAAAATCGCAAAAGAATTCAGTCAGAAAAATATGGCGATTTTCTAATGAGGAAAAATTCATTTTTTCTAAAACATGCAATAATCCATTCAAGTAGTTGCTTAATGGCTTGCAAAGGATTATCAATAACGGCAAGCGGGCAGACCAGCGATATGAGACACGGTTTTGTGCGTCATATTCTGAATGAGACAGAGAAGTTCTTTGCAGCATAGCTACTTTTTCTGCTGTTTATTTCTAGTTTCGTGGCATTTTTTTGGCGGAAAAGAAAACAAAGTAATGTTGAGTTGTGATATGAACGATGTAATCTTTGCGGAGGGTCAGTTTGACATACAGTGGTCATCTTGGTTAGAAATATAATTTCCACTCCAAAATCTCTGCAATTCCTTCCGCTGCTGTGATGAGGCAAGTTGTTATATTTGTACGCGTTATATATCTTAAGATAGTTCCGCTTTGCATAGATGTTTAATTTTTTTTTCACGTGGATCGTAGCTATAGCTTGATCTTAAGAGGCAAACTTTCTACGGTGTGTTTATACAGAAATCACGTGTTCAGGGCTTCATCATCAGGCACTGGCAGGTCTCCAGTTCAGCCTTAGCTGCCATTTCAGTTCGTCTTTCAGATCTGTGGACAAACAGTCTCTCTCCTCTCTCTCTCTCTCTCAACTCTTGATGCCGTCCATTCATTTCTACAGCCGTCAATAATTTTATGTCAGATGTGCTTTCCTGTATTTGACTATAACTGATGTGTTTTGGATATTTTAGTAAAGTGGAATCAGGTCAACCAACTGTCAGGACCGGAAATACCACAGAGAGGCATCCAGAAGAACTGGACGTACGTGAATAAGGCGGATATATGACGTACAACGAATCCTAGAGAACGCAATTGTTGGAGCACCCCAGGCAACTTACAGCACTTGATCGAAGGCAGACCTGCACAAAGGAGATTTCTCTAATCTTTCCAGTGCAGGCAATGTTGCTCCCGCCAGGAAAGCGATGTGAAGTTCTAGCAAGAACTGTTCAGGGTCGGCTAGGACCACTCTCTGCCTCCTCCCAATGCTATAGAAAAACATCCATACCTGCTACTTCAGTCGGGCCATGTCAGCATCGTTATGGCAGAGCTCTGGGAAGCTAGGAGGATCACAGAAGCCCATTCACAATCCCACAGTGTTATACAGTAGCCAATTCATAAATCCTATAATGCCACATAATAGTTAACTCACAAATTCTATAATGTCACACAGTAGGCCACTCACAATCTTATAATGTCACACATTAACCAACTCACAAATTCTATAATGTTACACAGTAGGCCACTCACAATCTTATAATGTCACACGTTAACCAACTCACAAATACTACAATGTCACACAGTAGGCCACTCACAATCTTATAATGTTACACATTAACCAACTCACAATCCTATAATGTTACACAGTAGGCCACTCACAATCTTATAATGTCACACATTAATCAACTCACAATCCTATAATGTCACGCAGTAGGCCACTCACAATCTTATAATGTCACACATTAACCAACTCACAATCCTATAATGTCACGCAGTAGGCCACTCACAAACCTACAGTGTGTGTTTTGAATAACAAGCTTGCATCTGACATAAACAGGAACATAAAACATCAGTGACAGTGGCTGACCATCAAGTTACAGTCAGTAACTCATTAGACTATCAAGTTACAGTCAGTAACTCATTAGACTATGAAGGTACAGTCAGTAACTCATTAGACTGTTACGTTACAGTCAGTAACTCAGTAGACTATCAAGGTACAGTCAGTAACTCAGTAGACTGTCAAGGTACAGTCAGTAACTCAGTAGACCGTCAAGTTACAGTTGTTAACTCAGTAGACCGTCAAATTCCTGTCATTAACTGAATAGACCATCAAATTCCAGTCATTAACTCAGTAGACCGTCAAATTCCAATCATTAACTCAGTAGATCGTCAAGTTACAGTCATTAAATCAGTAGACGGTCACGTTACAGTTGTTAACTCAGTAGACCGTCAAATTCCAATCATTAACTCAGTAGACCGTCAAATTCCAATCATTAACTCAGTAGACCGTCAAATTCCAGTCATTAACTCAGTAGACCGTCAAGTTACAGTCATTAAATCAGTAGACCGTCAAATTCCAATCATTAACTCAGTAGACCGTCAAATTCCAGTCATTAACTCAGTAGACCGTCAAGTTACAGTCATTAAATCAGTAGACCGTCAAATTCCAGTCATTAACTCAGTAGACCGTCAAATTCCAGTCATTAACTCAGTAGACCGTCAAATTCCAGTCATTACTCAGTAGACCGTCAAGCTGCAGCCAGTACCTGGGTATCTCAGCAACAGTCCTCTTGACCAGTAAAGAGTTAACAGTAACTCAAGATCTAAGTATTTCTATAACCTGAGGTCACGAATTCAGCTCACTCGTATATAAAATATGCGAATAAAGCACTGAACAAAAACTACATACTCTGTGTCACACAAATTTTTATTTATTTCTTTATTTTATTTATCTTCTGACATTATTTTTTTATTTGTTTTTTTTTTCCTCTTCTCCATTCTAAATACAGTTTAGCTGGTTTTTTCGTCTAAAATGTGTCAGCCTCAATTGTATTTTAGGTTTTTTTTCTTTCATTGGAACATATAAACACTTCGTAATCTTCAGTTTAGACTTTCTGAATGTAATCATTGTTCAGCTTACACCGAAACTAAGATTAGACTGAGATTAATCTTTTCAAACCGGTGCAGACGAGGTTCTGTTTATAAAATTTAAAAAACACAGAGATATCAGTTTTTCAGAAAATTGTCACTTGATTAAAAGTCACCAAGTTTTGATATTGAGCGCGGAGTATTCATGTCACAATATGTTCACATGAACACACAATATCACAATATGTTCACATGAACACAAAATGTCACAATATGTTCACATGAACACAAAATGTCACAATATGTTCACATGAACACACAATATCACAATATGTTCACATGAACACAAAATGTCACAATATGTTCACATGAACACAAAATGTCACAATATGTTCACATGAACACAAAATGTCACAATATGTTCACATGAACACAAAATGTCACAATATGTTCACATGAACACACAATATCACAATATGTTCACATGAACACAAAATGTCACAATATGTTCACATGAACACAAAATGTCACAAGATGATGACGTGTGATTGTAATTAGGGCTGGGGTGGTTAATGTGGTACAGCCGGCTGTTTGTGTGGCTGTGTGTGGCTGTGATAGTGTGTGTGTGTTCCATGTGAAAATGATGTGTTTATATACTTTAAAAAAAGCTCTTTTTCTTTTAATTAGTCTTCAGACAGACCGACAGACAGAAAGATAAGACAGACAAGCAGACAAGCAGACAGATAAATAGACAACTTCCTTCAAAGTGCAGGGTTAAATAACTTTTTAAGTAAATAATTACCAACAAAATTGATCTTATTTATGTGACGAAGTTTCACCAAGAAAGACTCGTATCGAAGGCTATTTTTTTTATGAAAATCCTTTAATCTGGTTGATGACATTAATCTGAAATCTTGGTAATTTGGCGGAGCTTGGTATTCTGAAGTATTGGCGAAACTTGGTATTCTGAAGTATTGGCGAAACTTGGTATTCTGAAGTATTGGCGAAACTTGGTATTCTGAAGTATTGGCGAAACTTGGTATTCTGAAGTATTGGCGAAACTTGGTATTCTGAAGTATTGACGAAACTTAGTATTCTGAAGCATTGGCGAAACTCGGTATTCTGAAGTATTGGCGAAACTTGGTATTCTGAAGTATTTATGTGGCAATGATATTTGTCAACAGTCAAGGAAAATATACCTGAGATAAATGCGCACACGCCTTTTTCATCCTGTTTTATCTAAAACTGACCTTAAATAAATATTACTTCATGAAAGCTTGTTCGGAAATAAACAAACAGACCTTTTTGTGATGAGAATTTTTCTTTTCATTTTAAAACTCTTTTTTACTGTCTTTAAACTCTTTTTTTTATGTTGTGCCAACATTCTGATAGCTCGCAGTTCGCCAAAAATATCATTTTATGATACTTGACATATCATTTCAACCTCTTTTGCACTATAGCAGATCAACACCTGTGGGACAACTTACATAACTGAAGAGATTATTATTATTTTATATCTTTACGATATAAAAGATAATGGACTTATGTACAAGCAGAATTTGAAATAAACACAGGCCAGTATTACAGCCCTGATACTGGTAGCTGTGAGCAAATGTATCTGACGGTTATGTTACCTCTCTACATAGTCCCTTCCAGGTCGAAGCATTTCTTGTATCGTTCCACTAGCTTATACATTCTTCGGGAGAACGATCTGCGTCGCTTCCATAAATCTCATCACCAGAAATGAACCTGCGTCGGCAACAGCCTTTCTAAGTGGAACGAAGACGTGATAATCGCATGGCTCCAGATCAGGGAAGTAGGGAGGATGAGGAAAACGATCAAACCCTTCTTTGATCAAGACTTGCACCTTCACGATATGGACTTCAACGTGCAATATTGATGACTTAAACCATTCTGTCCATTCATAAACTTTTTTGTTAAGTCATACTGTTTTAGTTTCCATACTGAGCCAAAATCATACGATAAATTTCAGCAGATTTCACTCCTTCCGTTAAAGAAGTTTCACTGGTGTTAAGCAGTGGTGCAGTCCCGCAGCGGAGCGTTCATGACCCTGGCTTCAACTAGACCACAGGCAGAGGTCTGCTCTGTGCGTGTTCGAACTACCTATCAGCCACCGCGAAACTGTTGTATTGCATCAGCTTCTGTCCTTTGTGGTTACCGAGTAATTTTGAAAATTCCTTTACTTTTTTTTTCACTTGTAATTTAAAAGTGAAACAGAAGCTTTTCTATGCTGCATAAATTTACATTCTCCGTCCATTCCTGCATGTAGGTCATAGGTCACCTCAGCCGTTATTTGTCACATAAGCTTGGTGTCCTCACTTCCTGTTTAGTAAACTTCTTTACCTAATGTTTTACTGTACTCATTTTATCACTTCTTAGTTAGTAAACTTCTTTGCCTAATGTTTTACAGTACTCATTTTATCACTTCTTAGTTAGTAAACTTCTTTACCTAATGTTTTACAGTACTCATTTTATCACTTCTTAGTTAGTAAACTTCTTTGCCTAATGTTTTACAGTAGTCATCTTCTTACTCTGGAAACAGACACGAGGGAAAGGTGAGGTTGTGGCTTCTGGCCCAGGTGCGATTAGGATGGCTGTGGCTGGAGCTTAGAGATTATGTCTGTAATCGTTGAGTCCTTGGTGGACGATCTTGAGTGTTTACAGTCATAAACGCTAATACGAAGTATTTCGTAATTCTGTAAGCTATCCATCCTTGTTCTGACAACAGACAGCGGAAACATTTGCAGAAATTTGTGTATAATTTTACTGAAGACAGCAGCAGGAGAGGCCTAGAGCTAAACAGCAACAAGGCAGAAACAACATCGAAGAGAATAAACACGCCAAAGTGCAACATCCTTTCAAATGAGAAGACACTGACACAAGTAAATAAATTATGTGACGAATTGGAACAACAATAACAGCAAGTGCACAAATGGAATAAACTCACTGATATATAGATATCATTCATTCATTCCTTTGCATGTCCCTTGCGGAACTTTGCCTCCCAAACAGCACTCCTGTAGGCCTCTCGGTTGTGAGCAAGATGGCCTGCTGCTGCTGCATCCATTTCCAGATCATCAACGATATCTTGCAGCCATCTTCGTTTCGGTCTTCCTCTTTTTCTTTTTCCCATTATGTATCCTTCCAATACGGTCTTCTCTAGATTATCATGACGTTTAATGTGGCCAAAATATTTAAGTTTTCTCTCTTTAATCCTCTTTACTAGCCAGCCTTCTTCAATATTAAGCTCTTGTAGTATAGATATATTTGTTCTTTTTTGTGTCCACGATATTTGGAGAACTCTTCTATAGCATTTACATTCAAAGGCATTTATGTGCTTCGCAGCTGTTTTGTTAAGTGTCCAGGTCTCACAGGCATATGTTGCGATGGGAAAGATGCATGCCCTTAAAAATCTTATTTTTGTGGTTCTGTCTGGTCCTCTCCACAGATTCTTTATTTGTTTTACTTTCTGAAGAGCAATAGATGTCCTCCTTTTAATTTCCCTCATTGTATCTCCATTATTAGTTAGTAGTGATCCAAGATATTCAAAACTCTCCACTTCTTCCAGTTTTTCCTCATTGATACATATTTCAGTTGCCTTGTTTGTTTTGTCAGTTGTCATCAATTTAGTTTTCTTTGCATTAAGATAGAGGTTCTGCTCTTCGCTGTTCTTGCGGACTGACATAATTAGTTTTTCCATTCCTTCTTGTGTTGTGGACAGCAATACTGTGTCATTAGCATATCTAATCTCTGGTATTTCATAACCTCCAACTGTTATGGCATCGTAATATTCTTTGTCTACATCTTCTCTAACATTCCTCATTATTTTCAGTATACAAGTTAAATAAGTAGGGTGACAATATGCACCCCTGACGGACCCCTTGTTTTATGTCAAACCAACTTGTTGTTTCACCATTTATTCTTACTGCTGCTTGTTGGTCTAAATACAGCAGTGATGTTAATTGTATCAAATGTGTTGGAAATCCCATTTTTTCCATTATTTCCCAAAGTTTCTGGTGTTGTACACAATCAAATGCCTTTGAGTAGTCTATAAAGGATAAATATAGATTCACATTAAACTCCCTGCATTTCTCTATTATTAATCTTAGATTGAATATATGATCTCTTGATCCTCTTCCTTGCCTGAAGCCAGCTTGGACCATATTGACTTCTTCTTCTATTTTCTTTCGAAGTCTACCCATTATGATTTTTAACAGAATTTTACTGGCATGACTAATCAGGGCAACAGTTCTGTAGTTGGTGCATAATTTCAGGTTACCCTTTTTTGGCAGTGGTATGAATACAGTTCGTTTCCATTCTTTTGGCCAAATACCTGAATGCCATATCTTTTTACATAGTGCATGATAGATTGTTGCACACTCCTTTCCTCCTGCTTTAATAAATTCAGCGGTTATCTCATCACATCCTGGTGATTTACCATTTTTCAGACTCTTTATTGCCCATAAAACTTCTTCCATTGTCGGCTCGGGTTCTTTCTCCTCCAATAATAATTCACACTGTTGATTTCTGCTTCCACAGTCGGTTGTTTCATACATTCTTTTGCAATATTCCTTCCATCTTTCCAGAATTTCCTCTGTCTCTGTCAGGGTATTCCCCATCTCATCACAAATTACATTTAGCTTAGGTGTGACATTTCTCGTCAATGTCTTCATTTCTTTAAACATTTCACTATCTCTTCCACACCTCTGATGTTCTTCTATTCTTTCACAACAATCTTGTATGTATTGTTTTTTGTCTTTTCTTATGTTTCTTCGTACTTCTTTTGTTAAAGTTTTATATTTATCTTTGTTGTTGTTTGTCACTCTCCATTGCGTCTTCATTTCTCTACATTGTTTTATCAGTTCCAGTGTACCTGCTGTGATCCATCTATTCCTTTGTGTTTTCTTTACTGGAACCATGTCTTTAGCTGTTGTTACTAAGATATCTTTGGCCTGCGTAGCCAATTCATCTGGTGTCATCTCTTCCTGTACAGCCATCAGGATTTCGAAACGGTTCTTCACTTCTATACCGTATTGTTCTGGTATATTTGTAAGGTCAAAGATAAGATAAGGAAGGCAAATACTTCTTTTTATAACACGAAGAAAGTAATAGCAAATAAAAAAGTGTCCCAAATAATGAGGAAAAGAGTATTAGAGTGCTATATAGAGTCAGTATTGCTATATGGTTGTGAAACTTTAACAGTCAACAAAAAGGTGACACAAACTGGAAGCGATTAAGACGTCAGTCTTGGAGACAGATGTACCAAATACTCTGATCAGACAGAAAAACATAAGAAGAGCCCCTCAAAGAAATTTCAAAACAACGAAAACTAATTTAAACGATTAAAAAAATGTCTTGGCCATGTCATGAGAAGACAGAAGTTGGAGAACCTAGTACTGACTGGAATATTCAAGGAAAATGAAAGGAGGAAATGCCAAAAGTGGACATCTCAGTGGACTGAGCAAGTGGCAAGGGAAAAGAAAAGCATCTGAACTAATGGGAAACAGCAAGGAGCCCACAGGATGAAGAAACGTGATCGTCAACGCTGTCCAGCACGGCACATAATAGCAACTCATTGCTCCCATCATGTTGAAGCTAAACGCCGTCATCTATAACTGGTCACCTGGCCTCAACTCTGAAAGTTTGTCTGTAGAAAATGTTGTCCATCAACACAAGTCAAGAGACTCACGACCACTACGAGTATATACAAACTTGTCTAACAAAGTACATATTGCAGAAAGACAGACTTGTCTTACAAAGTACATACTGCAGAAAGGCAAACTTGTCTTACAAAGTACATACTGCAGAAAGACAGACTTGTCTTACAAAGTACATACTGCAGAAAGGCAAACTTGTCTTACAAAGTACATACTGCAGAAAGACAGACTTGTCTTACAAAGTACATATTGCAGAAAGACAGACTTGTCTTACAAAGTACATATTGCAGAAAGACAGACTTGTCTTACAAAGTACATACTGCAGAAAGGCAAACTTGTCTTACAAAGTACATACTGCAGAAAGACAGACTTGTCTTACAAAGTACATACTGCAGAAAGACAGACTTGTCTTACAAAGTACATACTGCAGAAAGACAGACTTGTCTAACAAAGTACATACTGCAGAAAGACAGACTTGTCTTACAAAGTACATACTGCAGAAAGACAGACTTGTCTTACAAAGTACATACTGCAGAAAGACAGGCTTGTCTAACAAAGTACATACTGCAGAAAGACAGGCTTGTCTTACAAAGTACATACTGCAGAAAGACAGACTTGTCTAACAAAGTACATACTGCAGAAAGACAGGCTTGTCTTACAAAGTACATACTGCAGAAAGACAGACTTGTCTTACAAAGTACATACTGCAGAAAGACAGACTTGTCTTACAAAGTACATACTGCAGAAAGGCAGACTTGTCTTACAAAGTACATACTGCAGAAAGGCAGACTTGTCTTACAAAGTACATACTGCAGAAAGGCAGACTTGTCTTACAAAGTACATACTGCAGAAAGACAGGCGAAATCATTCATTATCATGTGATTTAGCTTCACAGTTGTGTCTGGCGCAGAAACAAAATCTGCGTTTCCGGAGTTTATCATAAGAAGAAATCCTAAATCTTGACAGATGGTGTGCAGATCATGAAGCAGCCTAGATCTTGATAGATGATGTGCAGATCATGAAGCAGCCTAAATCTTGACAGATGGTGTGCAGATCATGAAGCAGCCTAAATCTTGACAGATGGTGTGCAGATCATGAAGCAGCCTAAATCTTGACAGATGGTGTGCAGATCATGAAGCAGCCTAAATCTTGACAGATGGTGTGCAGATCATGAAGCAGCCTAGATCTTGATAGATGATGTGCAGATCATGAAGCAGCCTAGATCTTGATAGATGATGTGCAGATCATGAAGCAGACTAGCTCTTGACAGATGATGTGCAGATCATGAAGCAGCCTAGATCTTGATAGATGATGTGCAGATCATGAAGCAGACTATATCTTGACAGATGATGTGCAGATCATGAAGCAGACTAGCTCTTGACAGATGACGCGCACATCATGAGACAGCCTCGGTAGAACCTGCCAGAATCCATCAGTAGACAGACAAACTGTCAGCACCGGGACTAAGCTGAAAGAACAACTCCTCCGTCAAATAAAAAGGCAACAAAAGTTTCCCTGGAACTGCTAACAATATCAATGCAACATCCTGCTAACGTCCTAGAAGCCTATTTACCAGGGTCCTCTAGCACTTTGATCTTGGCATAGAGAACTCCTACATCCTGGCAAACATTGAGGAGACTGCTGATTTAAGTCAGCATAGAACAACCTGTGACTGAGGACACCAACAGTGAAAAGTAGAGATCAATCTTTAACCCTTTTAAGAACAGTTTTTTAAAAAAAGCCACTACGGTCTGCTGTTCAACCCTGTCAGTCAGCTAACAGGAGACAAAACAGGCCGAAGTACAACTAACAAAATCCGGGGATGCCTTTCTTCTAGAAGAAATTACTGCAATACATAGAAACGTAGAAGAGGGCAAAACATGTGCAATTATCTTAAAAACAGTTCTTAACAGTAGTTGCAGTATACTTGCTCATCCATTCATTTGCATGTCCCTTGCGGAGCTTTGCCTCCCCAACAGCACTCCTGTAGGCCTCTCGGTTCTGAGCAAGATGGCCTGCTGCTGATGCATCCATTTGCAGATCATCAACGATGTCTTGTAAGCCATCTTCGTCTTGGTCTTCCTCTCTTTCTTTTTCCCATTATGCACCCTTCCAAGATGGTTTTCTCTAGATTATCATGACGTTTAATGTGTCTAAAATATTTAAGTTTTCTCTCTTTAATCTTCTTTACTAGCCAGCCTTCTTCAATATTAAGTTCTTGTACCGCCATTAAAAGGGTTAATTAATAACATGAAAACAATGTGATGTTTCAACTATCGTCTTCGACAGACTTGAACAAAACTGGAAGAAAATGAACAGAGAATAACTGCTATGAGTATGAGAAGAAACATTTAAGATTGAACACGAGCAGACACAACAGTCTGTTTTCAATGAACTCATATATATATATATATATATATATATATATATATATATATTGTTCACTCATGGAAGCGGGATATATTTGATTGTGTCAGTGATTCGTGTAAAGGACGTTAAGTTTCAACCGAATCACAGTCGTTATAATATGATATCCAGCCGACCTGGTTGAAATAATAAATTTGTAACAAACTTTGCACATATACAGTTGCTTCTGTAGGTGGAAAATGTCTGCCAAGATGAAAAGGAATGCTAATTGCATAAATATATTCACGAAAATGAAGCCGTATGAATGCCTTAGCACTCTCAGGTTTAATGAATGCCTTGGCACTCTCAGGTTTTATGAATGCCTTAGCACTCTCAGGTTTCATGAATGCCTTAGCACTCTCAGGTTTTATGAATGCCTTAACACTCTCAGGTTTAATGAATGCCTTAGCACTCTCAGGTTTAATGAATGCCTTAGCACTCTCAGGTTTAATGAATGCCTTAGCACTCTCAGGTTTCATGAATGCCTTAACACTCTCAGGTTTAATGAATGCCTTAGCACTCTCAGGTTTAATGAATGCCTTAGCACTCTCAGGTTTAATGAATGCCTTAGCACTCTCAGGTGTCATGAATGCCTTAGCACTCTCAGGTTTCATGAATGCCTTAGCACTCGCAGGCAATGTTCCTTCTAAGGAGTGCGGCCGAGCACATGTTAAAAAAATCATGCCGCACAGTCTTACATGCTCGTAAACAAACACAAATAAAAAGTAAAATTATTACTTCTTTTTTTCAGTTTTCTTCTGTTACTCTATGTTGTAGCAGCACTAAAGGAAAACATGATAGTTACATGAGTTTGTTTCCTCGATTTCTTTGGATCTTAGTATTTTTTTAAAAATTGGAACATTTAAACTATAGAATGTAGTTTTGACGTTACGATGCTCATGTGCACATAGCTTTTTTTAGATTATATTTGTACACGAACAGAAAATTTAGCGCACAAATAACAAAACCTAAGAGGCCACATTGCTCTCAAGTCACAACTTGTGAAGAGGAAGTGTAAATTCTCTGGAGCATTTTCTCATACAGCAGGTAACTTTCAGACAAAATATAACTCCCTTAAATCACTACGCAAGTACATTTTGAGCATTATATCCTACACTCTTGCAAGACTTTTTATGTTTATTTTTTTCCTTTTGTCTTTTCTGTTGGCAAAGCGATTTTTTCTGAAATATTGGCTTTGATTGATGTATTTCATATTGTACTTGCTTTCCTTGCCTGCTCTTTCTGGAAACTGATAATCTTTTATCGACTTTTATTTTATCTTTCATCCACATGGTTTCTACGTAGATTTCCCAATGAATTCTAGGCACAAAATTCGTAATCAGTTCCACAGGAACATTTTAATTATAGTTCTTAGCCGACATAGCACAGCATCTCCTTGGCACATTTCAATCATAGTCCTTACTCTCACCTATGTCACATAGTTCCTTACTCTCACCTATGTCACATTGTTTCTTACTCTCACCTATGTCACATCCTTGGCACATTTCAATCATAGTCCTTACTCTCACCTATGTCACATAGTTCCTTACTCTCACCTATGTCACATTGTTTCTTACTCTCACTTATGTCACATCCATGGCACATTTCAATCATAGTCCTTACTCTTACCTATGTCACATAGTTCCTTACTCTCACCTATGTCACATTGTTTCTTACTCTCACCTATGTCACATCGTTTCTTACTCTCACTAATGTCACATAGTTTCTTACTCTCACTAATGTCACATAGTTTCTTACTCTCACTAATGTCACATAGTTTCTTACTCTCACAAATGTCACACAGTTTCTTACTCTCACATATGGCACAATGTAACGACATTTCTGATCCCAGGATTTCATGTACAAAAAAAAGCAAATAATTTGACCTTAACACAAGCTTGTAGTAAACACACTGGCAAATATTTTTATCAATAGATGATGGGTACATTTATGCAGAAGGCACACTCCCATTGCTTAGGATTAGACCATAATCCGTGTGACACTTATTTGTTGCTGTAAGACACTTGTAAAGTGTTATTCAGCAATGATTAAAAGAAATCTACACGTCCAGGAGATAGCAATGAGCAGAGACACGAACATATGGCAGGACTCACTTTTCTTCAGTAACTCGAACTATTTGTGTGGATGCACAAAGACAGCAAGTGACTCGAACTATTTGTGTGGATGCACAAAGACAGCAAGTGACTCGAACTATTTGTGTGGATGCACAAAGACAGCAAGTGACTCGAACTATTTGTGTGGATGCACAAAGACAGGACAGTCTTCAACTCTGGAAAAGTTAAGTATAAATACGAGATTAAAGAGGACAGTATGAAAAGGATGGACTGGCCAGAGAATTGATAGAAACAGTAAAAAGTGGGAATGATCTGCAACAAAAACAGTAAAAAGTGGGAATGATCTGCAACAAAAACAGTAAAAAGTGGGAATGATCTGCAACAAAAACAGTAAAAAGTGGGAATGATCTGCAACAAAAATAGTAAAAAAGTGGGAATGATCTGCAACAAAAATAGTAAAAAGTGGAAATGATCTGCAACAAAAATAGTAAAAAGTTGGAATGATCTGCAACAAAAATAGTAAAAAGTGGGAATGATCTGCAACAAAAATAGTAAAAAGTGGGAATGATCTGCAACAAAAATAGTAAAAAGTGAGAATGATCTGCAACAAAAATAGTAAAAAGTGGGAATGATCTGCAACAAAAATAGTAAAAAGTGGGAATGATCTGCAACAAAAACAGTAAAAAAGTTGGAATGATCTGCAACAAAAAAACAGTAAAAAGTGGGAATGATCTGCAACAAAAATAGTAAAAAGTTGGAATGATCTGTAACAAAAAAATAGTAAAAAGTGGGAATGATCTGCAACAAAAAACAGTAAAAAGTGAGAATGATCTGCAACAAAAAATAGTAAAAAGTGGGAATGATCTGCAACAAAAAATAGTAAAAAGTGGGAATGATCTGCAACAAAAAATAGTAAAAAGTGGGAATGATCTGCAACAAAAATAGTCAAAGGAAATTGTGCTAGTTTAGATCAAGAACAAAATATTCCTGTTTTTGGCTGTTTCTCTGTGGTCTTTTTTTTTACATGGTCATTGTAGTTCATATAGTACTTTTTCTTCACTTCTCTCCTCCAACCTCCGCCCCCTCCCACTCACTCACTCTCTCTCTCTCTCTCTCTCTCTCTCTCTCTCTCTCTCTCACACTAAAGGTATATTGAATGAATAGAAAGAAGAAAAAGTGAGAAAGAATAACACAAGAGGCAGTGAGAAGCGCATCTAAAAAAAAGGTAAATCCCCGGTTCCGTGCTATTAAGAAATATTAGGGACACGAAGTTAGTCCCGTATTTCCACGCCCTACGGCACATGGGAGTGTGGTGTGGTCAGTATCTCGCCTGGCATCATTTACGTTAACAGATTTCTGTGGTACTCATTTTAAGAGGCTAGGTGAATCCCGGGATCTTTTATGTGTGTAGCATAAAAAAATCCCACTGCCTTTACACCTAAAAGTGTAAAGGAAACAAACACAAACTAATATTTTGGCGATATGTCTTCATCAAGGATGACGAAGGAAAAACATGACACAGGAAATAACAAATGTCACTTAGACGGCAGAGATTCTCTTGGTTAGGACGTCTATCTCTCTCTTTCTCTCTCTCTTTCACACTCTTTCTCTTTCTCTCTCTCTCTTTTTCTCTCTCTATCTCTCTCACTCTTTCTCTCTTTCTCTCTCTCTTTCTCTCCCTCTCACACTTTTCTCTCTCTCTCTCACTCTTTCTCTCTCTCATTCTTTCTCTCTCTCTCACTCTTTCTCTCTCTTTCTCTCTCTCTCTCTCTCTCTGTTAATCTTCCGGTGAAGCAAGCAAATAAAAGTGAAGGTTTCTGACTAAAATCCTAAACCATAATTTATTTTCTTCCAACAGTTTTCCTTATTCATTTTCACATTATTTATCTTATCTTATTGCAGAAACATTTTTCTAGAACATAATTAAAGCCTATGGGACTTAATAGAATCTTTATTTTTGAAAATATTACAATCATTAATGTCACTTTTTTAATTATTTGATGAGTCAGCAAAGACAGACAGACGCCGCCCGGCTTCATTTCATGCATATTTGATATTCCAAAGGTTTACTTGGAAATTTGATTTTTTATGTCTTAGTTCTTTCATTATCGTTGGTTTTTGGAAACTTGAGTTGGAAACCCAGTGATCTGGTTGGGATTTTGGTACAACTGTTCCCATCGCTGATCTGGCATGAAGAACTTTTCAAAATACCGGTTTTGTTAATACAACATTCAGTACCATATTGATTATCCTTCAGCCGATTCCTTTGACTGCTTTTTCCTGGGGGGGTTTTTTGTAACTTAAACCGGCTACAGTAATCGACGACCTTCAGATGTTTCGGTTTTTCTGCTTTTTAAATCAGTAATTCCCGAGTAAGTGCCGCTTAACGTGATCAATAGCGGAGACAAACATCGCCTGTCAAGATCTTCAGACGCTCGCAAAGTTTTTATTGGGAAGAGAACCGATGCTGTTTAATTTACCTCACAGCCTAGTCCAACCAAAGAAGCTTTTGGGAAGGCTCCACTACCATCCTGAGGGAACGAAACATCACCTATTGACAAAACTGAAGTAAGAGTTTAAAATCCAAAAGAAACTAAATGTTGTAAGGAGAAAACTGGGAACCGAACCTTTTACAAAAGGAGTACAGGCATGTAGCCATGACAACACACCACCCAGTCGGGTGAAAGGTAGTTACTCGTATACTGGTATATTTTCCTCTACATATTCGTCTACGTCTTTCTAATTTCTCAAATTCAGAAACTGGCGTTACCCATGGTGGTAACTTATCTCTGAAATATTTTTTTTATTCTAAACACTCTTAATATTGACTGGTTTTCGGATCTAACCATTCCCAGCTTTGACTGGTTTTCGGATCTAACCATTCCCAGATTTGACTGGTTTTACTTGACATGTCAAAATCTTTGTAAATCAGGATTATTCCAACTTAAATCTTCAGGATTGTCTGGTGGGTTCATATTTATCTCCCCCTGACTGGTTATGGCACTCACATGGGGCTCGTTTGTTGCCATGGCTGAATTATTTATTGATGGATCCAACATTATTTTTTCATATTTCTAATACACAGTTTGCTGAGTGATACATTTGTCACGTCGTGTATCTTTTATCTAATGTACGCTTATGAATTCTTACTTTCATATTTTATTGTCCATTTGTACATCGTGTTTACCTCATTAGTCTGTATGTTAAAGTATGTATGGAATGTTTACCAGAAAAGACAAAGAAAGTATGTTTTAAAAGATCCTGTTTTTGTAACTGATTAGATAAGGCCCTTGATTTCTTGTGCCAGGACGTAAGTCGTATGTGTCTCGGTTTCTTGTTTTACATACTGAAAGTTGTTGGTAGAAGTAGTAGCTGAAGTTATTGGTGGAAGTAGTAGCTGAAGCTGTTGGTGGAAGTAGTGGCTGAAGTAGTATTTAAAATCTTTGGTGGAAGTAGTGGCTGAAGTTGTTGGTGTAAGTAGTAGTTGAAGCTGTTGGTGGAAGTAGTAGCTGAAGTAGTTGGTGGAAGTAGTAGCTGAGGTTGTTAGTAGAAGTAGTAGCTGAAGTTGTTAGTGGAAGTAGTAGCTGAGGTTGTTAGTAGAAGTAGTAGCTTAAGTTGACAGTAGAAGTAACAGCTGAAAGTGTTAGTGGAAGTAGTAGCTGAAGTTGTTGGAGTAAGTAGTAGCTTAAGTTGACAGTAGAAGTAACAGCTGAAAGTGTTAGTGGAAGTAGTAGCTGAAGTTGTTGGAGTAAGTAGTAGCTTAAGTTGACAGTAGAAGTAACAGCTGAAAGTGTTAGTGGAAGTAGTAGCTGAAGTTGTTGGAGTAAGTAGTAGCTTAAGTTGACAGTAGAAGTAACAGCTGAAAGTGTTAGTGGAAGTAGTAGCTGAAGTTGTTGGAGTAAGTAGTAGCTTAAGTTGACAGTAGAAGTAACAGCTGAAAGTGTTAGTGGAAGTAGTAGCTGAAGTTGTTGGAGTAAGTAGTAGCTTAAGTTGACAGTAGAAGTAACAGCTGAAAGTGTGGATGTATTAGTGGAAGTAGTAGCTGAAGTAGTAACTGAAGTTCTTAGTGGAAGTAGCACTTGAAATAGTGGAAGAAGTAGCTTAAATTGTTAGTGTAAGACGTAACTGAAGTTCTTCGTGGAAGTAGCACTTGAAGTTGTTGGTGGAAGTAGTAACGAAAATTGTTAGTGGAAATTGTGGCTGGCGCTGTTAGTGGAAGTAGTAACTGAAGTTTGTAGGGAAGTAGTAGCTGAAGTTGTTGGTGTAAGTATTATTTGAAGTTGTTGGTGGATGTAGTAGCGGAAGTTGTTGGTGGAAGTAGCAGCTGAAGTAGTAGCTGAGGTTCTTAGTTGAAGTCGTAACTGAAGTTGTTAGCTGAAGTAGTTGCTGACGTTATTAGTGGAAGTAGCAGCTGAAATACTAACTGAAGTTGAAGTAGCAGCTGAAGTTGCAACTGAAGTAGTAGCTGAAGTTGAAGTTGCAGCTGAAATTGCAACTGAAGTAGTAGCTGAAGTTGTATCTGAAGTTATAACATTATAAGAGGGTGAACTATTCAATAGTGACCTGTATTTTCATCCAGAAAGCTGCGGTCTGGGAACATATTCCTGCAGAATTAAAGTACCGGAAACACTAACCCAGGACCTCGTAGAGAAACTTTTTAAGCTTGTACAACCCCCCCCCCCCCCCAACACTCTGCTTTTAATTTTTGCGCCCATTGTTTGCGTCGCGCATTCCCTAATCCCTCGTGGCCCATCCTCCTTGTCCTGGAGCTACGCACCAGCTAGACACTCCCTCCCCCGAACCCTCCCATCCCCCCCACCCCACCTCCTAATAGAACGTGCCCTGGCTTCTGACAAAAGGAGATATCTGCTTTCAGCGCAAGAAGGGAAATGGAGATTGTTTTTTCCTCTTTATAAACAAACAAGCGACCATTGACGTGAAGCTGTCTTCTTTGATTACTCTCGGACATCGACCTGTATGCTTCAGAAGTAATCGGTGATAAGTTGGAGCTGTTTACATCTCTGTACAGCTTTTCCAGGATTTAGGACTGATGTAGGCGTTGGCCGCGCTTGCGGTCTCTGCTCCTCGTATGTTGGGCACCCTTGTAGAATATGCCCCCCCCTCCTACCCCGGGTATCTTATTGATCGCACCTCCGCACACGTCTGTAGAGCCGATCTAGAGCTTGCTGAAAAGATGGCACTTCAGAATGTCATGAGCAAGACGAAGTCGAGAAATGTTTACTTCTTCTTCTCAGTTAACCTGCCAGCAGAAAGTAAGGCTGTAATAACTAACAATTAGGAAAACAGACAAAGGAAACTTGATTCTTTAACGAATTTTGACGTTTTTGGTTTTTCTCTTATTCGTGCACAGAACATACGGGAGGAAAATAAGTGAAGTTAAAACAGGCTAAAGTAACGTCTATAGTGTACAAGAAACAGCAATATAGGAAAGAAGTGTTTATTTATCTGATGGCATGTGTGTAGCTTTGCTGAAAGAAGTGTTTATTTATCTGATGGTATGTGTGTAGCTTTGCTGAAAGAAGTGTTTAATTATCTGATGGTATGTGTGTAGCTTTGCTGAAAGAAGTGTTTATTTATCTGATGGTATGTGTGTAGCTTTGCTGAAAGAAGTGTTTATTTATCTGATGGCATGTGTGTAGCTTTGCTGAAAGAAGTGTTTATTTATCTGATGGTATGTGTGTAGCTTTGCTGAAAGAAGTGTTTATTTATCTGATGGTATGTGTGTAGCTTTGCTGAAAGAAGTGTTTAATTATCTGATGGTATGTGTGTAGCCTTGCTGAAAGAAGTGTTTAATTATCTGATGGCATTGTGTTGCTGAAACAGGTGTTTACTTATCTGATGGCACTGTGTTGATGAAAGGTGTGTTTATGCAGAACCATAGATCCTGGCTAAATGAAGATGCTGGACATGTGAATAGTCATTTGACTGACAGCCAAGAAGGTTGTCAAAGGAGGGTGGGGTGAGGGGCGGGGGTATAGAGAAGGGTTGACGGGTTTTCTCTTTGAGATAAAGATGACAAAAAATGGATTAAATCATTCAGTATGAATTAAAGACCCAATATGTAACTGACAAAAGCAAAGAAAGTCTACTGCAACAGATGAAGAGAAGATGGGTGAGAAAAGAAAGTCTACTGCAACAGGTGAAGAGAAGATGGGTGAGAAAAGAAAGTCTACTGCAACAGGTGAGGAGAAGATGGGTGAGAAAAGAAAGTCTACTGCAACAGGTGAGGAGAAGATGGGTGAGAAAAGAAAGTCTACTGCAACAGGTGAGGAGAAGATGGGTGAGAAAAGAAAGTCTACTGCAACAGGTGAGGAGAAGATGGGTGAGAAAAGAAAGTCTACTGCAACAGATGAAGAGAAGATGGGTGAGAAAAGAAAGTCTACTGCAACAGGTGAGGAGAAGATGGGTGAGAAAAGAAAGTCTACTGCAACAGGTGAGGAGAAGATGGGTGAGAAAAGAAAGTCTACTGCAACAGGTGAGGAGAAGATGGGTGAGAAAAGAACGTCTATTGCAACAGGTGAGGAGAAGATGGGTTAGAATGATGAATGGGAAGGAGACCAAAAGCCATTATATCATCTTATGAACTGGCGGAGTGACTGAAGTGGGGTGGAGCTAACGGAGAGCAAGAAAAACTAAATTTTAAATTGAATACTTATGGTTCGAGAGTTCCACCACCATTTATGAAATATCTCTTCAAGGGCAGGCGTCATAATCTGTCCCGTATCCTATCTTTGTTTCTACATATTAACAACAACAACAACAACAACATTTATCTGCCGGGAAAAGATCAGAGCAAAAAGAGATGTGAGAAAGCGGAAGACAGAACTAAGAAAGAACTGAGAAAACGGAAGACAGAACTAAGAAAGAACTGAGAAAACGGAAGACAGAACTAAGAAAGAACTGAGAAAGGGGAAGACAGAACTAAGAAAGCAGAAGACAGAACTAAGACGCAGAATTTCGCAGTTCATAGAACAGAAGCCGTTGAGATAGATGTTTTTGAAAATAATTTGGACATCTCCGAAGAAAATGATGATGATAATGATGATGATGATGATGATAATGAAATTTGGGTAATTCAGTAAAGAAACCTCTAGACATTGCCCTGTGTTGGACATATAAAATACAGACCCTGCAGCACTGAAACCACAGACATGATCTCCCAGGGAACGTCTGTAATCCGGTACAAATCCCCAGTTTATCTTCTTCTTTTTCCATCTTCCCCAGGCTCCCCAAGCCTTTCGGGCCGACCCTGAGAATCTCTGGCCCCGGAGCAATTCACCAGCAGACCCCCCCCCCCTCCCAATGATCTGGCTATAATCCAATTTTTCACAAAATTACCCATATCACAAATAGCAAGGAAAAAAAAGAACATTGAAAAAGAACACTCAAAGAATTCGAACAGACAAAGAAAGAACTTCCATAAACATGCAAAACGCATTCAAACAAGCAGCAAAAAAAAAACAAAATAATAATAATAATAATAATAAAACAAAAACTGAAGAAATTATATCATAAATCAAAGACTTCAGAAAGACAAAACAGAATTCAAAATAACAAACAAAAAATTGATCATGTCAGAGCGTTTCTTCAAACAAGCCAACTATTTTCACCTGACTGACAAGATGTCCTGACTTGACTGTGGTTTGTCTTCCAGGTGACTTCCACATTCTTTGCATGTAACATTACACACAGAATTTCTCTCAGATAAATGACCAGGGGCATCGTATTTAATAATCAAATTGAGTGGCGACCTGATGACATTTTACTGAAATTATCAGGCAAAATGTCCTAGTTTGCGCCTGGGGCTACAGTTCATCAGCAGTGGTCCGAGTGTAATTGCTGGTAATGTATATAGATATAGTTATATTCACAAAAAGAAACGCAACACTGCTGTAGTCGTAATGGACACCAAAATGTCAAACTTGTATCAAAATTTTATTTTATGGAATTAATTTGTCAGTCTTGGCATGAGGAAACTTTAAGACTTTAACAATGAAATGATGTTCATTAAATTTGGTTTGGACTTTTATTCTTTGCGACTGAGGCCTCCGTTTCAGTAAGGTGTATGGCCTCCTCTGGCCTGTATCAGAGAACGACATCTCCTTGACATAGATCCGATAAGCCGTTTTATGGGATGACTGCCCACTCTTCCCGCAGTGGAAGAGACAACTGTCGGAGATTCTTTGGCGCCACGTCTCGCTGGAGGACTTGTCCGTTGAGTTCATCCCATAAGTGTTCTATTGGGTTCATGTCTGATGGCATAGATGCCCACGGAATGGTCTGGACGTTGTTGTCAGCGAGGAACTGGGTGAAGAGTTGTGCAATATGAGGTCGAGCGTTATCCTGCTGAAAAATCGACCCTGGTGCAGCCAGAATTGGAAGAACGTGAAGACGAAGAATTTCAGCGTGTATTGTTAGACATTCACGCGTCCTCCAATTTGCACCAGGTCACTTCTTTCCATGAAGTTGATCGTCCCCCACACCAGTACACCTCCACCACCATGTGGAGGAGCCTCATCCACGCAGTTCTAGGCGTAGGGCTCATGGATTCTGCGGTAAACTCTTCTCCGTCTATCGTGTCGCTGGAGCAGAAAGAATGATTCATTACTAAACTTAACACTTCTCCAATCATTCGCAACGGTCCATTGACGATGCTGATTCGCCTACTGCATTCAGTTCTGGCGATGCTGATCCGTAAGAACAGGACTTCTGTATGGTCTTCTAGCCCACAGAGCAGCGTCGTGCAACCGGTTCCTGGCCGTTTGATCTGAAATTCAACGAGCTGCTGTCATTGACTGGACTGTTGGGAACGCAGATGCAAATCGATTTCTGAGGTGACGCAGCCGTATGAAGCGGTCTTCGGCAGGAGTTATGACTATTGGTCTTCCACTGCGCAGCCAGTCTGCAACTGAGCCAGTTTCTTGAAATCGTCCCCAAAGACGACTAATGGTGCTTCTAACCACATTAAATTGTCTGGCCACTATATTTTGTGACTGTCCAGTCTTTAAACATCCAATGATGATGAGTCGTTGTTCTGTAGTGAGATGAGCCATACTTGCGTATTGAATTTTCAAATGAATTGGTTTCAGGAGGGTCAATCTTTTGTAGGAATTCAATAACATGGTCAGTGAGTTTTGTGTTCAATAAGTTTCACTGGATTCTCGTGAACCTGTCATGAGTTATTGTCAAAAATGCTGTTTTGACTAGTGTCGCTTTTCTGTGCTCATGAATCATCTGCTGAGTATAGTTCAGGTCAGCACATGAAGTTGATGTCCAAATGAACGTTTCAGGCAATTTGTCCTTGTCTGATCAACAAACGTCAGTTTAAATCACAACATCGTATTTGTTGCGTTTCTGTTTTTGAACAATATATATTGACTTGCTACAAACATAATATGTTAACCTCCAATGCTTTTTTCTTCCAACAACAAATGTAACAAACATAATATGTTACCTTCCAATGCTATTATTACAAGACCATGCTAAAATTCATTGCTACCGAGGATATACTAAATACAACGTTGTCTATGTGACAGGATGAAAGATTAAATGTAGTTACTAAGTTTAGTAAGTATCACTGCAGTTAGAACTTACACCTGCATGCTATGTTCAGCCAGTGTCACTGTAGCCAGAACTTACACCTGTATGCTACGTTCAACCAGTGTCACTGCAGCCAGGATTTATACCTGCATGCTACGTTCAGCCAGTGTCACTGCAGCCAGAACTTACACCTGCATGCTACGCTCTAGTTACCAGCAGTCATCAGAAAATCAGTCCTCGCGCTCAGGACGACGTGGCCATGCTCGTTAAACACCGCTTTCTCAGCCAGGAGACAAATGGGGTTCAAATCACGGCAGGGTGCAAGTAGATGACAAAATTAAAAACCCAGTCTGCACATTCCGTGTCAACCGCTCTAGATAATCGGCCATTACTTCCTCCCTCAACTTCAGACTAATCTCCGTCTCCTCCACCATTTCCAAAATGGACTTTACAAAACCAGCATATTTCCAACTACGCTATAATTGTGTACTTGATAGAAGTTGACTTAAGTCTGTCTGGTGTGTCCTGCTCGCGGGCACATCGTCCTGGTTTAAGAGAATAGCTGGAAGTCCTGATGAACAAAAATGTACCAGTCCTATAGGTTTCAGAAAATATCCAAGATTTTGTTTTTATGCAGAAGTTCACAGATTACATCATCTTTTGTAGTTTACACTTCCCAACAGTTGTTGCTTCAATTCACGTGTCTCTAATCACGTGTCTCAGTCACGTGTCTCTATTTAAGTCTCTAGTCATGTGTCTCTAGTCATATGTCTCTACTCATATGTCTTTAATCATGTGTCTTTAATCATGTGTCTCTAGCCATGTGTCTCTACTCATATGTCTCTAATCATGTGTTTCAGTCATGTGTCCCTAGTAATATGTCTCTAATCATGTGTCTCTACTGGTCTGTAATCATGTGTTTCTAGTCATATGCCTCTACTCATATGTCTCTAATCATGTGTCTCCGTCTAGTCATGTGTCTCTAATCATATGTCTCTAGTCATATGTCTCTAATCATATGTCTCTAGTCATATGTCTCTTTCTACGCTTGGTTGGTTTTCACTACTGTCAAATCTTCTTCAGGCAATACTATATATATCCAAAGAAAAATGGAAGATATATATCACAAGAAATGGATGATAACTAACAAGAAAAGACCCACATCATTATTTTTTTATCATCCAAACCTCTATACTTGGGCTGAAAGCAAAGATTACTATGGTTACAACATAAAAGTTACGTGTTACGTGTTACATGTTACATAGTCTTGGTATTATTCTACGCTTATGAGATCTACAGTAGAGAATAAATAACTAAGTGAAACAGAAATTTGAATCAACGAAGATGTGGTCTTGAAAAAAGAGACAGCAAATATCCCGAAAAACAAGGGGAACTGGAAACGAAAGTCTTCAGAAAAGTCGAGGAATGTTGGAAAATGGTTAAAACTATGTATCAAACATCAATGAAACTGATTAGGACATGTCATGATAATAAAACAGAAGTTAGAAAACTAGGATAATCAATGAAAGTTGAAACAAATAAGAGGCGGGGGTGTGGGGAATGGGGGGGGGGGGGGGGGGGAATAATCCGTATGAGGAAGAAAAGGAAAATAAAAAACAACTTATGAGTAAACAGAAACAATTATGAGTAAACAGAAACAACTGATGAGTAAACATAAACTGATGAGGAAGCTTTCGAAGGCCATAAAAATTGAGAAATATGATTGCCAAAACATAAACATAGAAACAAAAATCATAAAAACAACACTCACAGAAAAAATATCCATAGAAACAACACTCATAGAATCAACACACACTGAAACAACAAACACAGAAACAAGACACAAAGAAACAACACTTAGAAATAGCGCACATAGAAACAGCAGACGTGGAAGTAACATCCATAGAAAAATTGCACATCGAAAAAAAAAAACACAGAAACAACAAACTTAAAAATAGCGCACACAGAAACGAGACACATAGAAACAACATTCATAGAAATAAAAACAACAAACATGGAATCAGGGACGCAATACACAGGCTGGATGCGGACCGTGTGAGGTTGAGAGAGTTTCTTGCTGCCCTGCAAGACGCCACAGGGCGCACTGAGCGGTGACTGTTTAGCTGATAGCCTACGAAGTACAATGGATGACTGAAGGGACACAGAAATAACACTCATATAAATAACACGCACATAAATAAAATCCATATAAACAAAAAACCTTTCTTTTTGTCTCCAGAGAAAGAAAGAAATACTAGACAATTGACGAGAAATTCTTACTTAATGCTTCACTATGTCATAATTCCATAGTCTCCGTGGGTTTCATGGTGCGACAGGAAGTTATAAATCTTTGAAAATTTGGGGGATAAATCTGTCTAGGATACAGACAGTCTATTTCTTATCTTCATCTGTAAAAACTCGGGATAACCATAACTGAAATACCATACGCGACTCGGGATAATTTGATCTAGGTTTAAATTACGACACTCGCTTCTGGATAGTTTCATCTAATTTAAAATACGTCACTTGACTCAGAATAATTTCATGAAGGGATGAAATATCACAAACTCTAGATAATGTCATCGAGAGTTCAAATAACACTCAGCTGTGGATAAATTTATGAACGGTTTAAGTATCGTTCCGTCGTTTTGGAAATGGCATTATCGCACTCAGGACATTCCTATATCTGCTCCGCTGCCAATTCCGCCTAGCACCTCATAACAAATGTTATAGACAGCATAAACACTCCAAGCTCCTTGGCTAGTTTTCATGGTAGATTTTTTCCTAGAATTTTTCCTCTGCCACTGTCGTCTCTGCTGTAAGTCCTCTTACATTTACAACTTTCAAGTAAAGTTAGTAGATGAAAGTGTGTGGTAGAGTTTGACGAAAAGAGAGATAAAGGAAAGAAGTCAGAAAAGTTAATAATAAGGAGTAGGAACAATGACTTTGTTATAAAATACCACAATAACAACCCAGTATTTCGGTAAAATTGCTCTATGAAGGGCAATAGACTTTGACGAGCATCCAGACTAAGGTTGCGGGCGGAAGAAGAAATATAAGGATTTAGAGAGGCAGTCAAGCGTGGAATGTGGTCAGCTATAATCTAGAGCAGCACGCAGGGAAAATATGGGGGAATAATAGGGGAATAGTTGTGCTGACCATTGTTGTCTCATAGAACATGTGAGGACCATTGCTATCTCATAGAACATGTGAGGACCATTGCTATCTCATAGAACATGTGAGGACCATTGCTATCTCATAGAACATGTGAGGACCATTGCTATCTCATAGAACATGTGAGGACCATTGCTATCTCATAGAACATGTGAGGACCATTGCTATCTCATAGAACATGTGAGGACCATTGCTATCTCATAGAACATGTGAGGACCATTGCTATCTCATAGAACATGTGAGGACCACTGCTATCTCATAGAACATGTGAGCAAGCAGTTATAATCTAACGAAAGAAAATAATTATTCAGAGAAAGCTAAAATGAGAGTTTAGACCGGCTGAGCTTAAATATCCGGTCTAGAAGACGCGATGATGTTCTAGAACTTTACGAACACGCTCATCATTAGAACAAGAGTGGATGGGAGTGAGTGAAATATCATGTTTACTCTTGTGGTCCCGGTGATTATAGTGCCGAGGAACAATTTTGTGCGCCTTGTTGGAGACGTCATTGAGGGGGTGGGAGGATGTTCTCTTCCAACCTGTTTTCATAAATCTGCACCATACACCTTCGTCTAACTTTATACTGCTAGTACCAGTTTTACAGCAATTGCCTTCATGGTGATCCCGCAACACCTGTCAAGGGATCATTAACACATGCGACAATGACCACGGGTATACGATCCCACTCCTAGAGTCCAAAGAGTAGTAGCTTTTTTTAAAATTTTTTGTTGGAGAATTCAGGAGAAAAAGAAAATTCTGCCCCTTCCTCACACCTCAATATCCGAGACCAGCATGTAACCCCGAGACCATACAACCTTATTTTAAGTATCACACAGGTAAGGCTTATTTCTGCTAGGGTTTAAAAATCACACTCTGGTAAAGATATTTTTATTGAGGGTTTAAATATCACACTCAGGTAAAGATATTTTTATTGAGGGTTTAAATATCACACTCATGTAAAGATATTTTTATTGAGGGTTTAAATATCACACTCAGGTAAAGATATTTTTATTGAGGGTTTAAATATCACACTCATGTAAAGATATTTTTATTGAGGGTTTAAATATCACACTCAGGTAAAGATATTTTCATTGAGGATTTAAATATCACACTCATGTAAAGATATTTTCACTGAGGGTTTAAATATCACGCTCAAGTAAGGATAACTTCATTATTATTCTGCGAATAATTTCATAAATGGTTTTTAATTTACGCTCAGCTCCTGATAATTTCATGAAGGGTTTAAAATTTACATTCAACTCTAGATCGAGTGGTTGCAGGCTGAAATAATACTCTTACAAAACAGTATCTAATTTACTTGCAGGCATGCAGCCTCCTACATCAGCTGTTCTTAGCATGTGACGCACAGCCCCAGATTTCCTGGGGCATCGAGTAAAATATGGAAAACGAAGTTTTCTTGTATCCCACGGTTGTAGATGAGTCGGAGGGAAAACCTTAATGCAAAATGCGGGAGCTAGAACACACGAGGTTGAGGAACCCTGAACTAAATACACACGCCTGGCTGTACTCACCAGGAACTCCAGAAAAATTAAAGAAAGTTGAGATAACCGGCAAGAAACCCAACAATGACAATCCGGGGCTTAGCCTCGACGCTATATCGGACCTGACAAGGAAAAGAAAGAGGTTGGCATTTGTGAAAATGTGGTCGTGCCACATTTCTGTGTGCGTGTGTATGTAATACATTCACATGGTCATGTTTTTTTTTATTGTCTCCCTTTGCAGGAAGGAAGGGGAATCATTAAATAAATGAGATAATGGGAGATAAATGAGAGTGTAAGAGGTTTATTGTTATCAGTGAAGGAATCAAGAGGGTTGTCTTTCTTGCACCTGGGGTATTTTGCGAATGGATGTGAGGATTTAAGAAGATACATCTGCTAATGTTTCTGCTAAAACAAATAGATTTGCACCGTATATTTATTTACATATTAGCTTGTTGTTCTTAGAGAGAGAGAGAGAGAGAGAGAGAGAGACAGACAGACAGACAGACAGACAGACAGACAGAAGGGGAGATGTGGTGGGAAACGAACGAACGAACGAACAGACTTTATTTTCAAAGAGTTTGGGCACGCAGGCCCGTCTGACATTCTGCCCTTCAACATACAGCTTTCGCTCAGTCACAGTCATTCAGCATTTTTTAATGAGCATAATAATCATGAAGATACAATTAAATGATTACATAAATAAATATACAATTATCTCTTGTTCATACACTCCACACTGATTTATGCAACAGCATGAAATAAACTTGCATTCTTACATTTATTCAAAACTAAAATTTATAAAGAAAAAGCAGTACTTAAAAAAAATTACAACAATCAAGCCATACTTTAAACTACTTTAGACTATGCTTAGGGAGGCATATAATCCATATCAAACAGATGTTGACAAAGTTTAAAGTTATAAGAACGAATATTACATGAATTGGTAGGGCATTCCAAAGGTGGGCAGCTGAGTAAGAGAAGCTTTTTTTAAACATGTCAACTTGGTTTTTGGAGAATACAATTGCTTAAGCATTGACTGTGTTTTGGGTTGGATTTGAACAACGACCACATACAGGGTGGAGCCTTGTGCGATAGAATTTTGTGAATTAACTTGGCCTTGTTGAAAAGAAATCTCTTCTTGAGGGGTAGAATATCAAGATGTTTGTCCTTATTTGTAATACGTGCTGCATGTTTGTCATCTATAGGTTTTACTGCTCGTTTTTGAAGTGAGTAAAGTCTTTTCATGTTTGACATGGAACAACCATCTCAAACTGTGGAACAGTAGTCCAAGTGTGTTTGTATCTGTGATATGTAGTATATTTTTCTGGTATCTATGTTAAGAAAATATTTAATTTTATTAAATTGCTAAACTTTTTGTGCAGTGAGTTTGGTTAGACTGTGTACATGATGATTTCAACTGAGGTGGTGGTCAATCATGAGACCTAGAGTTTTATGTTCACTAACATTCTCTATCTGTGAAGTTCCAGCATGGAGCTGTAGCGTTGTTGTTGGTGAATTTGTTAATTTCTGTCTTGTTGTAATGAGCATGGATTTTGTTTTGCTGGTGTTTATGAACATTCCGTTGTTATTGCTCCAGTTAATTAGACTGTTTATTTCAATTTGAAGATCTGACTCAAGGTTAATATAGTCACTGTCACTAGTGTAAACTGTGCAGTCATCAGCAAAGAGGTCACAAGATGATTTTTTGAGATGAAGTGGAAGATAATTGATGTAGATGGTAAACAGGAGAGGACCAAGAATAGATCCCTGTGGAACGCCATTATCAACCACAGATAAACTTGACTTAGAGTTTTTGAGGGAAACTACCTGCTGTCTGTTGGAAAGAAAAGATGTAATAAATTTTGTCAAGTCAGGGCGTAATCTATATGTCTCGAGCTTTCTAACTAGGATTTCATGATCAGTCATGTCAAATGCTTTTTTTTAAAGTCAGCAAAGACAGCACCACATAATTTATCATCGTTTATATTAGATAATCAACATTCTGTCATTTTTGTGAGAGCTGTGTGACAGAAATGTTTCGGCCTAAAACCTAACTGACAGTCAACAATCAAATCATTTTCTTGCATGCCTTGTAAGGTTGTTTTTTGTGTATGTGTATAGGTATTACATTCATACAAATAAAACTTCTTAGATTCGTACAAATAGAAACTCTTAGATTCATTCAGACATGCTGAAATTCTATGCTGCAATATGTAGACTTGCCGGATATACAAAAGTTATCGATTACATTTTATATGTACATGCACTGGACTGTTTGTCTCTTAATTCCATGTTTCATCATAATCTTTGCCTATTGTATGTCAGATATTCCTTAGAAAAACAAGGTTTTGGCGCTTCAGTCCATGTCACGACTAGCAAGTTTTTAGCACTTCAGTCCTATGTCAAGACTAGCAAGTTTTAGCACTTCAGTCATATGTCAAGACTAGCAAGTTTTTAGCACTTCAGTCATATGTCAAGACTAGCACGTTTTTAGCACTTCAGTCCTATGTCAAGACTAGCAAGTTTTTAGCACTTCAGTCCTATGTCAAGACTAGCAAGTTTTTAGCACTTCGGTCCTAAATCCTCGGTTTTCATGTAACATGCAGTTCGTGTTCAAGGATAAATTCTTATAAATTATTCACAGGAATGAATTCCCGCAGATTCGTTATGTCTTTGTTAACCTTTCTAAATTACCTTTCATATATTTTATACTCCAATTATAACAAGAAGAAGGTGGAAAAAATATGCAAATGAAGCAATTTCGGCAAATGATGATGAAAATAAATCATTCTATAGCAGTGTTTCCCAACGTGGGGGGGGGGGGGCCGCACGGCACGCCGGGGGGGGGGGGGGGGGAATTTGATTGATTTGTGTGAGTTGGCTGCTGTGTGATACTGTAGGTTTGTGAGTGTGCTACTGTGTGGTATTGTAGCTTTGTGAGTGGGATACTGTGTGATACTGTAAGTTTGCGAATGGGCTACTGTGTGATACTGTAGGTTTCTGAGTGGGCTACTGTGTGATACTGTAGGTTTCTGAGTGGGCTACTGTGTGATACTGTAGGTTTGTAAGTGGGCTACTGTGTGATACTGTAGGTTTCTGAGTGGGCTACTGTGTGATACTGT
This sequence comes from Achatina immaculata, assembly GCA_009760885.1. Classification (NCBI taxonomy): domain Eukaryota; kingdom Metazoa; phylum Mollusca; class Gastropoda; order Stylommatophora; family Achatinidae; genus Lissachatina; species Lissachatina immaculata. The sequence goes on along the minus strand of CM019719.1, from coordinate 66,746,230 downwards.
AGGTTTGTAAGTGGGCTACTGTGTGATACTGTAGGTTTCTGAGTGGGCTACTGTGTGATACTGTAGGTTTGTAAGTGGGCTACTGTGTGATACTGTAGGTTTGTAAGTGGGCTACTGTGTGATACTGTAGGTTTCTGAGTGGGCTACTGTGTGATACCGTAGGTTTCTGAGTGGGCTACTGTGTGATAATGTAGGTTTCTGAGTGGGCTACTGTGTGATATCGTAGCTTTCTGAGTGGGCTATGTGTGGTACCATGGGTTTGTGAGTGGGGTTTTGTGTAATACGATAACTTTGTGAGTGAGCTACTATGTTATACTGTATGTTTGTGTGTGGGCTACTGTTTGATACGGTAGATTTGTGAGTGAGCTGCTATGTAACACTGTAGATTTCTGTGTGGACTACTATGTCACATTGTAGGTTTGTGAGTGGGTTACTGTGTGATATTGCAGCTTTGTGAGTGGGCTACTGTGTGATACTGTAGTCTTGTGAGTGAACTACTGTGTGGTGCTGTGGGTTTGTGAGTGAGCTACTGTGGGAGGGGGGGGACAATTAGAATATATTTATATTATACTTTTTTTCAGAACTTGTTGACTACTTTGCTGGGAGAGGTGGGGGTGGGTGGATGGCATGCAAATCTTTGAGACTTTGAGGTAGGGCACGATAATAAAAAAGGTTGGGAAACACTGTTCTACATCCAGTTGCTTTTATTCGGAGGTTGGTTTGGTTTTTTTTTTCACTAACAGCCAAGTGCACAATATATTTTAGAACCTATAACATTACAGGTAGATCTTCTCTTTAAGACAGACCTGAGAGCGTGTGTTGAAATATTCTGCCTCTTTATTTTCTATTGTTTAGCTGTTATACAGTGGGTTACCTTTCTTTCTAGTGTAAGACATGAAAGATTCTGTAATGTGATAAGTAAGACTCCAGTCAGAAAATTTGACAGACTTAAAGATCTTTATGACACGAAAAACCAAGAAAGCCGCATGAACGAGGCAGCGAAACTTTTCCCCAGACATTCTTGCTGTCTCGCTCAAGTACCTTACTTTAAACACCTGAAAATTTGTAATCTTTTCTGGCTGCTGTGTTGTGGATTTTGTCTTCAGGCAAGGGTTTTCAAACTGTAGACCATGGGGGGGGGGGGGGGGGGGGGGTATTTTGCTACATCGAAAAATTGTTTTTTCTAATTGTAGAAAGTGAAATTAATCTGAACCCATGTATTATCTGATTTCTTATATCTATGTTGTTCTTTATGAGCTAATTTACACGTTGAATGGTACAGCGAAAGGACTTATAATAGATGATGCAGTGACTGGGCGCCAGTGTAGCGAAGTTGCTAGTACACTAGTATCTCATGATGAGGTCAGTGGTTCAAGTATCTTGTCAGAAGTGCCACAATCTCCCAGCGGTAAAAATGTGTACCTGACTCTTTCCTGAAGCGGGGGCGGGGGGGGGGGGGAGCTGGCCAGGAATAATGTTGACCACAGCATGTACTGACTCGTGGACTGACAGGAAAATATAACACTAATACAGTACCCCCCAAACTTCACCCTTGTATGTCAGGGACATATTTACCTTCTATTAGAATGATTATGTTCGGCTGACAGATTACCTGCCATGACATATTACAGGTAAAGAGGCAAGAAGAGTACAAGTATGTAGTCCCAGACAATGAGTGAGGAAACAAACAGACAGGTAGGAAATATTGAATATGAAATGAACGGTGAACGATATATATATATATATATATATATATATATGACACTTTCTGAGAAGAGGAAAATTGGATTGTGGCAACTGGAAAAATTGAGGAAAGGTGAGATAGAGAGAAGTTACTGGATGGGTTGTCAGTGTGGCTAGGAAGAAAGTCACCGGCGGATCTCATAATCAAGTCTAAAAACAGGGAATTGTGAAGAGAAATGATCGCCTACGCCACACGGCACTGATTGATTGATTGATTGATTGAAGTGAGACAAGGTATTTATCAATGTTTATATCTAGAAGGCACAACTCTGGAAGGTAATCTTAGAACCCCAGTTTAGGCTGAGGAATCTGACTGACTGAGCCAGGTGCGTAGTCAAGATAAATCTATTGTTTAGATTCATGTGCGTTTCAGAGTAGCAGAGATGATTTGCAAGACTCATAATCTTAAAGTGCTGCTGAAACTTTGGACATGTGGAAACGACTGGAGCTTTGGACAGATAGAAGAGACTGGAGCTTTGGACAGATAGAAGAGACTGGAGCTTTGGACAGATAGAAGAGACTGGAGCTTTGGACAGATAGAAGAGACTAGAGCTTTGGACAGATAGAAGAGACTAGAGCTTTGGACAGGTAGAAGAGACTAGAGCTTTGGACAGGTAGAAGAGACTGGAGCTTTGGACAGGTAGAAGAGACTGGAGCTTTGGACAGATAGAAGAGACTAGAGCTTTGGACAGATAGAAGAGACTAGAGCTTTGGACAGATAGAAGAGACTGGAGCTTTGGACAGATAGAGGAGACTAGAGCTTTGGACAGATAGAAGAGACTAGCGCTTTGGACAGATAGAAGAGACTGGAGCTTTGGACAGATAGAAGAGACTAGAGCTTTGGACAGGTAGAAGAGACTGGAGCTTTGGACAGATAGAAGAGACTAGAGCTTTGGACAGATAGAAGAGACTAGAGCTTTGGACAGATAGAAGAGACTAGAGCTTTGGACAGGTAGAAGAGACTGGAACTTTGGACAGGTAGAAGAGACTGGAACTTTGGACAGGTAGAAGAGACTGGAGCTTTGGACAGGTGGAAGTGACTGGAGCTTTGGACAGGTGATTGTGAATGAAGCATTGAACAGGTGGGAGCGACTGGATCTTGGGACAGGTAGAAGTGACTGAAGCTTTGGACGGGTGATTGTGACTGAAGCGTTGAACAGGTGGGAGCGACTGGATCTTGGGACAGGTAGAAGTGACTGAAGCTTGGGGCATGTGGAAGTGACTGAAGCTTTGGACAGGTTGAAGCGACTGGAGCTTGGAGAGGTGCGTGCGACTGGAACTTTGACAGGTGGGTGTGACTGGAACTGGGACAGGTGGAAGTGACTGAAGCTTTGGACAGGTGGAAGTGACTGAAGCTTTGGACAGGTTGAAGCGACTGCAGCTTGGAGAGGTTGGTGTGATTGGAACTTTGACAGGTGGGTGTGACTGGAACTGGGACAGGTGGCTGTGACAAGACCTTGGACAGAGATCAGGCTAGAGCTTGTGATGTCATGAAATGCTAAAGCCGTGAGAAGAAACATTCTTGTCTAGCATGCACCAAGATGTTCGTTCTTATCACATACTCCTAATTCTGTTGACTAACATTCGCATCTGTCAGTCGAAACCAATGTTCTTAGATAACAGATAGTAAACAGCCCATCCCTCTTCCCCGTGGTGCTGCAAGTAACAGACTGAAGTTTTGTTTCAGCTTACTTCATGAATCAGGAAGAAAAAAAAACAACGTCCGATGTGATCCGAAAAACGCAGGAAAGCACGGAGAAGCACGGAAAAGCACGGAAAAGCACGGAAAAGCACGGAGAAGCACGGGAAAGCACGGAGAAGCGTGCCAGTTTACGCAGAGGAGTCAAGGAAATGGAGAACTTCGGGACTCTGGTGTGACTTTCAGGAATTTCTGCTTCTGAAATATACAGACACTATCTGGGAACTTGTCCAGCTTCTTTCTGTGGTAGCTGACAAGGTGCACACTTTCCACTGGCACGCAAATTTTTTTCATTCTTCTGTTCTTTGTTATAAGATAACAGGGTTATATTTTACGTTAGTAAGTTTGAAATAGGATTATAAAACTTAATGCTGGTGAAAAAACGTAAGAAAACATCTACTAGAAGAAGAACTAGAGATCTAAGGAATTATCATGGCATATGCAATATTCGTCTCTGACACATTGAAGAAATAGTGAAAATATTGTCAAAAAGTATACTTTACTGACTATAGAACACAATGTCGTTCATCAGTTACACGAAATCATGAGCAGAACAAGCACTCATGATGAAAACATCAAGCACTCATGATGAAAACATCAAGCACTCATGATGAAAACATCAAGCACTCATGATGAAAATATCAAGCACTCATGATGAAAATACCAAGCAGTCATTGTAAAGTAAGACAATTTAAGTTAAAGAAGATAAACGAGGCTACATTCACTGTGACTGGAACTGAGCATTAGTCGGCTGTGATATGAGTGACAATCACGGACATCCTGTCATGATGGCACAATAAAAAAGTCACAAGCTGAGCTGATAGACAATATCAACAAAGATCGAGATCTGAGGTGAGGCATGACCCCTGAACACCTGCTGCCACGAAGTAACTAAAGCGCTGCATTTCCTACATAAGCGGTTGCTGCTACATAAGTGGTTGCTGCTACATAAGTGGTTGCTGCTACATAAGCGGTTGCTGGCCTTACTGGTGTTCAGGGATCGTTGATAGCCGGTCGCTAGCTCTACTATGTCCGGGGGGGGGGCCGTGGATAGGCTGTCCCCAGCCTTTCTAAGGTTTGGGACCATGGATAGGTTGTCCCTGCCCGTACTAATGTTGAAGGATCGTGAATAGTTGATAAGCGGTCGCTAGCTTTTCTAATCGTGGGTAGGCGGTCGCTAGCCATATTAATTTCCAGGTATCTTAGATAGGCCTAGATAGGCCCTACTAAAGTTCAGGGACCGTGGATAGGCGGTCGATAGCCCTATGTCCGGTAGTCGTGGATAGGCGGTCGATAGCCCTATGTCCGGTGGTCGTGGATAGGCGGTCGATAGCCCTATGTCCGGTGGTCGTGGATAGGCGGTCGATAGCCCTATGTCCGGTGGTCGTGGATAGGCGGTCGATAGCCCTATGTCCGGTGATCGTGGATAGGCGGTCGATAGCCCTATGTCCGGTGGTCGTGGATAGGCGGTCGATAGCCCTATGTCCGGTGGTCGTGGATAGGCGGTCGATAGCCCTATGTCCGATGGTCGTGGATAGGTGGTCGATAGCCCTATGTCCGGTGGTCGTGGATAGGTGGTCTATAGTCCATTGTCCGGTTATCGTGGATAGGTGGTCTATAGTCCATTGTCCGGTTATCGTGGATAGGTGGTCTATAGTCCATTGTCCGGTTATCGTGGATAGGTGGTCTATAGTCCATTGTCCGGTTATCGTGGATAGGTGGTCTATAGTCCATTGTCCGGTTATCGTGGATAGGTGGTCTATAGTCCATTGTCCGGTTATCGTGGATAGGTGGTCTATAGTCCATTGTCCGGTTATCGTGGATAGGTGGTCTATAGTCCATTGTCCGGTTATCGTGGATAGGTGGTCGATAGCCCTATTAATGTCAGGTTATCGTGGACAGGTGATCGATAGCCCTATTAATGTCTGGGAATCGTGGACAGGCGATCGCTAGTCCTATTAATATCTAGGGATCGTTGATAGGCAGCTGCTAGCCCTACTAATATCTAGGGATCGTGGATAGGCGATCGCTAGTCCTACTAATATCTAGGGATCGTGGATAGGCGATCGCTAGCCCTACTAATATCTAGGGATCGTGGATAGGCAGCCGCTAGCCCTACTAATATCTAGGGATCGTGGATAGGCAGCCGCTAGCCCTACTAATATCTAGGGATCGTGGATAGGCAGCCGCTAGCCCTACTAATATCTAGGGATCGTGGATAAGGTGGTTTTCCTGCTGTAATCCACGGTTCTACTCTCATTTATTTATTATATTTCTTCCTTTCAGGAATAAAGTATTTTGTGTAAAATATGTGAAAACTTACCCCGCCTACTCTGCTCTCGTCTTTTTCTATCGTTTACAACTACACTAAGTAAGCACGAAGAAGCTTTCTCATTGGAATCACTGCAAATAAAACTTACTTAGGTTAGTCATTTTAAATACTAAATATGAATACCTACCTTTTAAAAAAACAACGACCATGGACAAGGAAACATGAATTAGATCTCCAAATATCCTAAAATAAAATGGAGGCTGTTGTTACCAGTCTTTCATGTAAATCTTTTAATACCTGGAAACTATACACCACATCTTGTATTCACAACAGCACTTGTTTATTCCTCCTTAGTTTCAGTGAATAGTTTAGTATCACACAAGACCCAGACAACGTTACAAATGATATTCGTGCCAGCGATACTTGCAATAGGATCGTTCAATATGTTGTAGTCAATATGCCAAACATATTCCTAACTATTCTCCATTACTTTTTGTCCCTTCTAATAGTAACAAAAGTGTTTGCAGATAATAGCTTGTTTTTTTAATCATTTATTTGTCTTTTGATCTTCCAGTGCACAATATTGTATGTTCAGATATTATGTTATTTGTACTATTTTACATTTGAAATACTTCGTGTACTTATTCATTACATTCAGAGGACTCAATTATAAGAATGTATACACTTAGACTGCATACATTCTACATTACTTTCAAAACGCTTATGCGATATATTTCATATTTAAAAAGCTACCTTCTGTGGTGACCAAATACCCATTACCTTTCATCGGTTTTCTTTAACTTTCGCAGGTGTTACTGTAGTTATAATCATACTTATAAAACACACTTTATATTTATAGGTTATTTTCCGATAATTTAGAATATTTGTGTTATATACATATATATATATATATATATATATATATATATATATATATACACACACATTGGGGCTTTAGGAGTGGTCTATCATTCGATATTTAGTCTCTAAAAGCTCGACTTAAAGAAAATGTTATGTCTTTTAAAATACTTTCACACATAATAAATATAACCATGAGTGTATGATACCAATAAACCGTGTTATTTTTAACTACTTAAAGCTGAATTCTTTCAGACGGCTTATATATACAGAGAAAATATAAATGTAGACAAACTCTAATAGTAACGATTTCACAAGACGGTATTATTTTATTTGCACTTCTCAAAATGCCAGTTTCAGCATTTGTGTGAAGTACTTTCCACCCCAAAAGTGTCCGTCACACGAGCAAAACAAGGCCTCGCCTTGTCCTCCAGCCTCGATCCCGCTTAGAGGGCGCTGTCTGGAATCAAGAGAGCGCGCAGTTGGCGAGTTTCACACATTTTCGCACACAGAAAGTGTTTCACAAGTGAGCAGCTTATATTATGACCAAACAGAATCATGAAATACTTGCATCCACCCAAAACATAAATATCTTCCATTGTTTCACAATAACACATCGTAAAGAAGAGGCGAACATTGCTAGAATATTTCATCTGTTGACAGCACAAAAGATTTCTTACATCCTTTGTGTGTATATAATCAGATTACGTTGAAGGAAAAATATGAGAATAATTAGCTAAATTAAGACATATCCTGCTCAAGTTTCTGTAAGACGTACAAAAAATGTATTGCTTAAATGTGTAGAAACAAGATTTTTTTGTTATGAAGAAAATAAATGTAAGAATATTGCAATACATTTTTGTCACAACAGATAAATAAAAACTTCTGTTTATATTTAAACTATATAAAAATGAGAGCGTTTTTACTGTTATGTCCAATTACGATGTTCATGATGAGGTGGATGATGACGTTGCAGGAACTAGCGATGATGTTGCAAGAACTAATGATGACGTTGCAGGAGTTAGTGATGACGTTGAAGGAACTAATGATAATGTTGCATGAATAATGATGATGATAAATGAACTAATGAAGGAACTGGCGATGATGATGATGATGATGATGATGATGATGTTGCAGGAACTAATGATTATACACAAATTGATGACGTTGCAGAAACTAATGATGATGATGATAATGATGATGATGCAGGAACTAATGATGATGATGATACAGGTACACATGATGATGCTGCAGGAACTAATGATGATAGCGGCAGCTTCCACAACTTTTTAATTTTGTTTCTAAAGACATACATAACATTTTGGATAGAAACCCTCCAGTCTGACCCCCCCCCTTTCCTAAAGGAGATCTTGTACAAAGGGTCTTGGAGAGTCTCATCACGTCTGAGTGCCCTAAATCTCTACCCTTTAACACAGCCTGTTGCTTCACATAAGAAGTACTTTCTGGGGGTTGAGGATGAGTCAGGAACTGACATTGGCTTGTGTTCCCACCTAGCGTGAGCAGTTCTAATGTTCTAGCTTTTAGTATTATCATCTGTGTACGGCGGAAAAGTCCACCAACACGTGCTCACATCTATTTCTTAGACAGCGGACATGTCCACCAACATGTGCTCACATCTATTTCTTAGACAGCGGACAAGTCCACCAACATGTGCTCACATCTATTTCTTAGACAGCGGACAAGTCCACCAACACGTGCTCACATCTATTTCTTAGACAGCGGACATGTCCACCAACACGTGCTCACATCTATTTCTTAGACACTATGGCAGTAGAAATAGATATCCGCTGCCGTTATTTCTTGGGACTCGTCGCCATTAGCACGTCTACTCCCACCCCAACATAAAGAAGAATTAGTATAATGAATATAAAGATAAATGTTTAGATAGAGACACACGAAATGATAAACATATAAAAGACACAGATACGACTGAAATAATGCTAGAGCACAACAAACAGATGTTTTCTCTCTTGAAACACCACCACCTTAGAAATCCGCTATACGAATGTCTTACAACACCATCACCTTAGAAATCCGCCATACGAATGTCTTACAACACCACCACCTTAAAAATCCGCCATACGAATGTCTTACAACATCACCACCTTAGAAATCCGCCATACGAATGTTTTACAACACCATCACCTTATAAATCCGCCATACGAATGTCTTACAACATCACCACCTTAGAAATCCGCCATAAGAATGTCTTAAAACATCACTACTTTAGAAATCCGCCATAAGAATGTCTTACAACATCACTACCTTATAAATCCGCCATAAGAATGTCTTATACCATCACCACCTTAGAAATCCGCCATAAGAATGTCTTACAAAATCACTACCTTAGAAATCCGCCATAAGAATGTCTTACAAAATCACTACCTTAGAAATCCGCCATAAGAATGTCTTACAAAATCACTACCTTAGAAATCCGCCATAAGAATGTCTTACAAAATCACTACCTTATAAATCCGCCATGAGAACGTCTTACACCACCACCTTAGAAACTCGCCCTAAGAATATTAAACGCTATGGCGCTGCCGATGTTTTGTTCATCACTAAACTGATCAGATGTGGCCGAGTTAATGTCTTGTCAATTTTATGTGTTGAGCAATTTTAATAATGACTCTTTATGCCAGAGAAGACAACTTTGAAGAAGACGGATATTAGATTTTTGTGGAAGCTGATTAACATCAGTTTTGAGCAGCTTCTGTGCCGGCTGATTCTGTGAATACTTCATGGCATAATCGGTCCAGCTTACACCTCAACTATCAGACAAAATAGAAAAAAAAAAAAATTAATATAAAAAAATAATAAATCCGTAATCTAGGTTTTTATCCGGATATGACATTAAGCCTATATTTAGCCTCTATTGCAAGTTGAATCTTCAAAAATTGGAATGGAACCTTAAAGAAAAAAATATTTTATATGTAATTTTTTTGTCTTTTACAGAGCCACCAACGTTATTCATGAGGGAACAAAGGCAACATATTTGTGTGACAAGGTCCAGTCTCTTTGCTCTTGCGTGTTTCTCCGCGTGGCACGTTCTTGTGCCACGTCTTCCCAGCTTAGTCTGCTGAAAGATGCCATATAAATACTTTACACCTAAGTTTGGTTCACCTCTTGGTCTCCACCATTGCACATGATCCTTCCCCTACCATTTCTTGGTGATACGGTTGTATCCTTACTACATGATCCACCACTTCAATCTTCTGCTGGTCAGGGTTGTCATCATAGACGGAAACCTAACACGCTGCAGCACATCGAATTTAGCAACTTTACCTCGCCTCATGATGACCATTTTTTGGCCAAGTCAACATGGAATTTGGCAACTTTACCTCGCCTCATGATGACCATTTTTTGGCCAAGTCAACATGGAATTTGGCAACTTTACCTCGCCTCATGATGACCATTTTTTGGCCAAGTCAACATGGAATTTGGCAACTTTACCTCGCCTCATGATGACCATTTTTTGGCCAAGTCAACATGGAATTTGGCAACTTTACCTCGCCTCATGATGACCATTTTTTTGCCAAGTCAGCATAGAATTTGGCAACTTTGCCTCCCCTCGTGATGACCATTTTTTTGCCAAGTCAGCGAAAACTGAAACTAGTTCTAGTAAATTCCCACTAAGTGTCCATGAATGTAGGAAATTATGTGGCATATAAGTATTGCTACTGGCTTTGGACTGGTGTAAGGAACTCCAAACCAATGATAAAGAACTGATTTGTGACTATCTTTCAATTTCTGGACGTACGGATTATTTTCATGTGGCCCATGTTTGCAACAGATAGTCAGAAGCAGTTTTCCTATCACTGTGTGTACGAGGTATCCATTTTTTGCAGCTAGGTTTATTCCATCACCATTAGTCCACAGCCACTTTCTGTTTCTCTCTCTTCTTCTCTCCTGTCTCTCCTCTCTTTCTCTCTTCTCTTTCTTTCTCTGTCTCTTTCTCTCTCTTCTCTTTCTTTTTCTCTTTCTCTTTCTTTTTCTCTCTATTTCTCTCTTTTTTCTGTCTCTCCTCTCTTTCTTTCTCTGTATCTTTCTCTCTTCTCTTTCTTTTTCTCCGTCTTTCTCTCTCTGTCTCTCTTTCTCTTTCTTCTCTCTCTTTCTCTCTCTCTTTCTCTCTGTTTCTCTTTCTCTCTCTCTGTCTCTCCTCTTTTTCTTTCTCTGTCTCTTTCTCTCTTCTCTTTCTTTTTCTCTCTCTCTCTTTTCTCTCTCTTTCACTCTCTGTCTCTCTTTCTCTCTGTCTCTCTCTTCTCTCTTTTTCTCTTTGTCTCTCCTCTCTTTCTTTCTCTGTCTCTTTCTATCTTCTCTTTCTTTTTCTCTCTCTTTCTCTTTCTCTCTCTCTCTCTTTCTCATCATCTTTCCAAGCCTGTCTCTACTTGTCTTTGCTCCTGGTAATGTCTCTCCAGCTACATACTCCAATCTCTCTCTCTCAGACTTTCTTCCACATTGTCTCTCCATTTAAGCTTTCATCTGCCCTGTCTCTTGTCTCTTCCATTTCCCATATATATATATATATATATATATATATATATATATATATATATATAAACACGAGTCTGTGTAGACGTGCCTGGTCTAATGATTGACTCTCTTCCATCAGTTCTGCATGGCCAGCATAATAACCCTCTCTATACAGGAGAGCTGTTAGTGAGGCAATGTTCCACAAGGGACATGCAAATGACTGACTGACTGGTGCATGAGAACTTTATATGAAGCTTCTGCTTTGAGTTCAGGTCAAAGAATATGATAAAAAAATACACACACACACACACAGTGACTACGTTCATTTTCTAATGCGCACTTTCCTTTTACACTAAAAATTTCTGGCACGTAATATGATACAGAGCGAAAGCTGAAAGTAATTTGTTTTCCACATATTTCTCGCTGAAAATATGAAAATAAAATTTCTGCTGTGTTTTCATTCTCTTTGTTCTGTTAAATTTGTAATTATTGCTTTAATTTTTTTCTGCGTCACTTTTGATCTTTCAATTTGTTATGTAACACGAAGAACTTTGAATATTAATGTGAGTAATGGTGGTTCGTTTTCATTTATACATCTTTAATTTTGCTTCCGGCGTGACGTGCAAGATGGCGGACGTTTTTTTTAACGCTGTCGCCGGCATGTAGAAATCAGCGGAATTCCGCTTGATCTGTTACATATCATGTACCGGGAGTTGGGCATAAGGCTAACAACCTTATCCTGGGACCTATCTACAGGCGACTCCAGATGGGAAAAAAAAGATATCATTACGGAAACTCGCAGAGAAACCAACCGAGCATCAGGAATGCCAATTCCGAGGAGCTCATTCGTCGGCCCCAAACACGTGACAAGGATTGGATTCTGGAATGTGAGAACGATGGCAGCACCAACAAAAACTACTCAGGTCATCGAAGAAATGGAGAGATACCACCTAGACGTACTGGGCATCCGCGAAATGCGATGGCCAGAAGCAGGTAAAAGATCGGCGGAAAACGGTAAGTTAATAATACATTCAGGCAGAAATGACGGTAAATTTCGAGATGGGGTAGGTATTATTATGTCAAACGTAGCAGCAAAGAGCCTTGTATAATGGGAACCGGTGAACAGTCGTATAATAAGAGCACAATACAACCTAAGACATGAAAGAATGACAATAATACAGTGTTATGCACCCAAGAATGATGCAGATGATGATGTGAAAGACGACTTCTATCACCAACTACAACAAATCATCAACAAAGTCCCTAAACACGACATCCTAATTGCTATGGGGGACTTCAACGCTAAGGTAGGGAAGGATAATACCGACGTTGAAAAAGTGATGGGGAAAGAAGGAATTGACATTGTTAATCAGAACGGAGAAAGGTTAATTGAATTATGTCTAACAGAGGGCATGGTCATTAAAGGCACAATATTCCCACACAAACGTGGATATCTCCAGATGATAGAACTAGAAACCAGATAGATCATTTTTGTATTAGAAAGCAATACAGAACATCTCTGTGCTTAAGGGGTGCAGATGTCAACAGTGATCACAACCTGTGCACATGGAAAATTAAACTAAAATTGAAAAGCCAACACATAATATCAGTACACAGAAAGATAAACAGCCACAGCTTACAAGAAGAAAATACTAACATTAATTTCAATCAGGAACTTGCCAATCATTCCAAAACACCCAGTGAAGTTGAGGAGATAGATATAGATGAATTATAGAATTCTTACAGTACAGCCATAATCACAGTAGCAAAAGAAAGCGCTGGACTGAAAAAGACTGGATATCTGATAAAACGTGGAAGTATATACATGAAAGACGACCAGTCAAATTAGACATGTTGAATGCAAAAACAGATCTTGGAAAAGATCTGGCGAAAGCAACATACAAAGAAATAGACAAGAAAGTAAAAAGTTCAGCTAGAAGGGATAAAAGAGAATACATAGACAATATGGCGAAAGAAGCAGAAAAAAACAGCAAAAACAGGAGACAGCAAAACTTTATATAACATACAAAAGAGGCTAACAGGTACTATTACATCTAAAGAAAGACCAATCCTTAGCACAACTGGAACCCTATTAACATCAAATAAAGACCAAAAGCAAAGATAGGCTGAACACTTCCAAGAAATACTTAATCGACCACACCCAAAAGAATTGTTAAACCTTGAAACTGACTTACCAGCCACACAACTAAATGTCAACCTAGATGAAATTAAATTGCATGAAATTGAAACAGCAGTGAATTTAATGGCTAACAACAAAGCTGCAGGTGAAGATGAAATAACAGCCGAAATGCTAAAAGCTATCAATAGTGACAACATGAGACAACTACAGAGAATGTTTAACAAGATTTGGAAAGAAGAAAAGGTCCCTTCTAATTGGAAAAAAGGAATAATTGTTAAAATACCAAAAAAGGCAACCTTAGTGACTGTAACAACTTAATATCAGTTGTGTCAAAAGTATTTTGCAAGGTCATTTTGAATAGACCTAAAGATATAGTGGATACTGCAATGAGAGAAGAACAAGCAGGATTTCGAAAAGGGAGAAGCTGTCTCGACCAGATCTTTACTCTCAGAATAATACTTGAAGAACATATTGAAAAGCAGAAACCATTAATACTGAACTTCATAGATTTTAAAAAGGCATTTGATAGCATACACAGAGATTCATTATGGAGAATTTTAAGTCTATATGGAATACCATCTAAAACTGTCAACATCATTAAGGACTTATACAATGGATATGTTTGTGCAGCCCAGACAGAAGAAGGGATGACTGAGTGGTTCCAGATTGAAAAAGGTGTGAAACAAGGATGTATACTGTCTCCTTTACTTTTTGGGATTACAATAGACTTCATAATGAAAAAATGCTGCACAAGTAACACAGGTATTGACTGGGTACATGGGACCCAACTAGAATATCTTGATTTTGCTGATGACATAACTCTTATCAGTAATAATGTGGATTCCATGCAAGAAAAAACAGATAGCCTGTCTTCACTGGCTAGCAAAATAGGACTAGAAATTAACAAGGATAAACAAAAATAATGAAAATTCCCTTTAATCAAAATGGAAAAATACACATAGAAGGGACAGATATTGAAGAAGTCAATCAATTTGCATACCTTGGCAGCTATATAGACCAGGATGGTGACACTAGAAAGGAAGTTAGGATCAGAATTGCAAAAGCAGCATCAATCTTCAAGAATCTTGAGAACATATGGAATTCAAAAGTAATAAGCACAAAAACCAAGTTAAGACTATTCAATTCAAATGTAATATCCACCCTCAATTATGCATGTGAAAGCTGGAAAACAACTAAAGAAATAGAAAAGAAATTAGACTCTTTTGAAAACAAATGCATAAGGAAAATACTCGGCATCAAGTGGAACGAATTCAAGAACAATGCAGAGATAAGACAGATGACTGAACAACAACCAGTCTCATGGGTTATCAGGAAAAGGAGATAGACATATGTTGGTCACTTGATGAGAAGAAATGATCAGAGAATCCCAAAACAAGCTATCAAGTGGAACACAACAGGCCAAAGAAAAAGAGGCAGACCGCGTGAAACTCTGAAGAGGACATTGTTAAGAGAGGCCAAATTAACAGGCATAAAATCCCTTGATGAGTTGAAAGACTCGCCGAAGACAGGAAAAATTGGCGAACTACTTTACGAGCCCTGTGTGACGTTTAATGGCACGGGAAGAATATAAGATATAAGAAGATAAGAATTTTGCTTGATTGTCAACAGAATTTTTGAACTTTTTAATTGTACAACTATACTTCCGCTGCGATTTTCTTCTAACTTTGTTTAGGCCATAATTTCACCTTTAAAACATGCGATACCTTTAAGTACAGCCACTGTCTGCGTTACAAAAAAATGAAGCTCAGTACATTTTTTTCAAGTGCAGATCTGTTTGCAAACATTTCTACGGAGTTTCCCAGATCTTGTGTATGATTTGACCAGCTTTTCAGCTAGGCAGATAAAGAACTATTGAATGATTTGACCAGTTTTTCAGCTAGGCTGATAAAGAACTATTGAATGATTTGACCAGCTTTTCAACTAGGCTGATAAAGAACTATTGTATGACCAAGCTGATACAGAGCGAAGACAATATTTAAATGTGACCTGTTCCGCATACGTGTCACAGCTGTTCCTTGTCCATGACAGCTCCCCCCTCCCTCTCCCTTTTTTCTGCTTTTAAAAAAAAGTAGTATGTGTTTTATTCCCTTCGACCGTTCGTCGGTGATACAACTTATCATACACTACTTTTATCTTTCATAAAGTTTTAATGAACGAGGAGTAGGAATTATATTTGATGAAAAAACGGCAAGGACAATTGTAGAATATTTGAACATCTCGGACAGAGTCCTGCTAGCCCAACTGAAAGGACAACCAATAAACATAAATATTATACAAGTGTATGCTCCAACATCTGAAAGTTCTGAGGAAGATATACAGATATTTTATAATGACATAGAGACAGCACTAAAACACACAAAGTCACATGAAGTTACCATAGTCATGGGAGATTTTAATGCCAAAGTTGGTAAAGGAAGAACTTCGGACATCGTTGGTGACTATGGACTGGGGGAGAGGAATGACAGAGGTTATAAATTAATTGAATGGGCAAGAATACATAGCATGGTTGTAGGAAACACCTGGTTTAAACAACATCCTCGAAGACTGGCAATGTGGTGCAGCCCAGACAAAAAGACATTTAACCAGATAGACTACATATTAATCAACAAACGATTCCGGAATGCATTACTGACAACAAAAACCATGCCAGGAGCTGACTGCAATAGTGACCATGATCCACTCTATGGAAAAGTTAGAATAAAGCTAAAGAAAGCAGGCAGAAAAGTGAGAAACATCAAACTGAATACAGAACTTCTTAAAAATGACCAAGAACTGCGAGAACAATACAAAGTTATTATAACAAATAGATACAATGCAATAGCAAAGATAAATAGTATAGATGAACAATGGGAAATGTTAAGAGATTCTATCCACCAAACTGTTAAGGAGATAATACTACCGAAAAAAGAAGCCCCTAAAAATAAATGGATGACAGACGACATCTTAGGACTGATGGACAAGAGGAGGAGGAGTAAAAATAACGAGGAAAAATATAGCAAGATAAATAAAGAAATAAGATGCAAATGCAGAGAAGCAAAAGAAGTGTGGTTAAATGAACAGTGCAGACAGATAGAGGACGCTCATAATAAAGACAGCAAAAACATGCACAAACGAATTAATGAACTCACAGGCAGGAAAACAAAATATGCCACAGGATGCCTGAAATCGAAAGAAGATAAAATGTTAATGGGAAAAGAAGACATTGTGGACAGGTGGACAGAGTATATCGGTGAGCTATATGGAGGAGAAAGACCAGAATTAACACCAGATACTGAAAACTGTGATGGACCGCCAATACTTGAAGATGAAATCATAGATGCTATCAAACACATGAAGAAAGGAAAAGCGACTGGCCCTGATAATATAACAATAGAAGAAATAGAGGCACTAGAGGAGACAGGAATAAAAATAATAACCAAGTTACCGAATGATATTTACAACAGTGATTATATTCCCAGTGACCTGATTAAATCCACGTTTATAGCACTACCAAAGAAACCAGGTGCAAAGGAATGTGACGACCACCGGACTATCAGCCTCTCATGTCACATAACGAAGCTACTTCTGAGAATCATTATGAGAAGAACAAGGAAAAAGATAAAAATGGAAATAGCAGATGAACAGTTTGGATTTGTTGAAGGAAAGGGAACACACAATGCCATTTATGCTTTACGAACACTAACAGAAAGAGCTTTAGAAGTACAGAAAGATCTCTACTTATGCTTCATTGATTACACCAAGGCATTTGACAAGGTGAAACATAGTGAAATTATTAAAATGCTTGAAGACATCAATATAGACGGCAAAGACTTGAGGATTGTAAAACATCTATACTGGCAGCAAGAAGCAGCAGTTCGAGTTGAAAATAGAATTGGAAAATACCAACCTATAAAACAAGGGGTGCGACAAGGATGTGTACTATCTCCAGACCTTTTTTCTCTGTACAGCGAGAATATTCTAAGAACAATCATCACAGAACCAGGCATAAAAATTGGAGGATACAATATTAACAACCTTCGGTATGCTGACGACACAGTACTGATAGCTGAGAACCAACAAGACCTGCAAAATCTTTGGATAAAGTCGCCAAAGAAAGTGAACAGAAAGGCCTTACTTTGAACATCAAAAAGACAGAGACTATGGTTATATCTAAGAAACAGAATCCACCAGCATGCAGTATTAAACTAAACGGAACCATTCTAAAGCAGGTGCATAAATTCAAATACCTTGGAGCAGTAATAACTTCAGATGGGAAATGCAGAACAGAAATTAGGAACAGAATAGGTCAAGCAAAGACTGCATTTCAGAGAATGAGAAACATATTAGCTAACACATCTTTATCAATGAATGTTAGAAAACGAGTCCTAAAATGCTATATTGAACCTATCTTGTTATATGGAAGTGAATCATGGACAATAGGCAAGTCTGCACAAAAATCATTGGAAGCAGCAGAAATGTGGTTTATTAGAACAATGTTGCGAATCCCCTGGACAGCAAAAATAACTAATGAAGAATGTATGAGAAGAGCTGGAGAGACAAAAAACCTTGTCAGAAAGATAAGAGAGAGAGAATGTATTTTCATAGGACATGCAATGAGAAGAGGGGGCATTGAAAATATTATAACAACAGGAAAAATAGATGGAAGAAGATCAAGAGGAAGACCAAGATAAATGATACTGGACAGTCTGACGGGATGGTGTGAGAGGAGATCACCAACTGAACTGATGGCCTGCATGAAGGATCGTGTACTCTGGAGAAGCGTAATAGCCAACGCCAGTCGGCACGGCACCTGATGATGATGATGATGATGAAAGTTTTAATCCAGAGCGAAAGATGATAAACTGAGAATGGATGCCCAGTTGGGCTTTGGGCATTTCAACATTTTTAACGTAATGAATAAAGCTTTTGAAAAATACCAAAATAAGTAGAAAATAAATGAGAAGAAAGGAAACAAAGAACAGAAAAGAATGGTTCCATCCATAAAACGGCGCTTGATAGACAGTTACATAGAACAGTCTGCATATACGATTATATTATGTAGGTATCCCCCTGATAACGTTCACTCGGACAACGCTCGACTGTATATACGAACAATGTTAAAATAGAGTACATAAATCCCTACCAGGATTGAGGCGTACCGGACATAACAAAAACGAGGCCTACTACACAGCTTCGCGCACGGTCCCTCTGGTACAACGTGTATCTCATGTCCTATGTCTTATGTAAACGAAGTGTTAGAGCTTTCAAACGTCTGTTGGTACACCTATAATAAATACACCTATAACAGATATGTCTAAGTAGTCATAACAAACATCTATGCTACTGGCTTATGTATGTAGTGTACTGTACTTTCAGTCGTTATTTTAATGTTAATGTTCTCCTAAACTGAACTAACGGCAGCGCACAGTACTGTGCGTGTTCGAACTACCCATCAGTCATTGCGAATTTGTTGTATTGCGTCGGCTTCCAGCCGCTGTAGTTAAGACATAATTGTTCAAACTTTCGTTACTTTCTGATTCTCTCTCGTACAGATGCACAATTGACTGTATAGCTGTGTTTGCTTCGACTCTTAGACTTTTTATGTATATAATCTTGGTTGTCTGCTATAGACGGGTACACTACCTTATTCTAAATAAGTTTGCCAAGTATGTATTACAGCATTTGTACAGCGTTCAAATCACATAACTTGTTATTTCACAGGATGTTTTGTGGACACTAAGACTCTTTAACATAAAGTAACAAGTAAGGTTAACCTTACACTCTTTAACATAAAGTAACAAGTAAGGTTAACAGATTTTTTTGTATATCTTTCTTCTCTTATATCGTCTTGTGTTTTATTGTTTGTGCGTGGTCCTTTCTTGTGCGATATTTTCGGCTTTTGCTCTTCCAAACCCGACAATGAGTACTACTTTATCTGTATTTTACATATAGATCCTTCACTTTTGCGCAAGTATCTAGTGAAATATATTCCTTATCCTTATAGAAAGCGACTTTCTGTGGTATATTCTAGTCTTTCTAGTCGCGTATTCTTTCTTGCCTGTATTCTGCTGTAAAGTTTATTATTGGCTACACTTTCTGCTCTAGCGTTAACCAGAGTCTATTCATGAGCCGTGATTTATGGCCTGCGTGGTTATTTATCGTGGTGTCAGACATCTTGGACAAGGTTACACTAGAGGTTGCTATTTGCCTTTTTCTCGTGTAAAAGGTTTGCTTTAGCATGTCCTCGTGCGGGTTTGCGAACTCTCTGAATTGATGCATTTTGTTTTTCCTAAGCGTCTCCGATGTTTACTTTTTGTTACTTGGGTTAAGCTGCTCCTGTTTTTGAATGAAATGGGTTGCTGATCCCAACACGTGAGGTTGGTTTTGACATGTAACTGGGATGTACGGCAGAAAGTAAAACAAAATAAAATGTGCAAGCCTCTCGAGTGATAGGAAGCAAGAGGCAGACCAAAATGGACTTGTTTGGACATTTGAAAGACGTCCATGAGAGAGTTTTCCATCAGCCACGATGACCTTGTAAGAACTGGCGAAGGATCGAGTCGCGTGAATAGCGACCCTGAATACACGTGCACTGGTAGAAAGAAAAAAAGACATAAGAGAAAACAGACAGGACCCTACAACATAAGATCCCAAAGGCCCTACAACACAAGGTCCTATAGCATAAGGCCCTACAACATAAGGTCCTACAACACAAGGCCCTACAACACAAGGTCCTACAACATAAGGCCCTACAACAAGGTCCTACAACACAAGACCTTACAACATAAGGTCCTACAACACAAGCCCCTACAACATAAGGTCCTACAACACGAGGTCCTACAACACAAGGCCCTACAACATAAGGTCCTACAATACAAGGCCCTACAACATAAGGCCCTACAACAAGGTCCTACAACACAAGGCCCTACAACATAAGGTCCTACAACAAGGTCCTACAACACAAGGCCCTACAACATAAAGTCCTACAACAAGGTTCTACAGCATAAGGCCCTACAACAAGGTTCTACAACACAAGGCCCTACAACATAAGGTCCTACAACATAAGGCCCTACAACAAGGTCCTACAACACAAGGCCCTACAACTCAAGGTCCTACAGAATAAGGTCCTACAACACAAGGCCCTGCAACACAAAGCCCTACAATACTTGCTTGACGTCCAAAACAAGGGGGGGGGGGTCCCTGCCAGCTAAGTGCCGCTTATTATTTGTTGATTCGTTATTGTCGTCGTCCTTGATAAAGGCATATCGCCGAAATATTTGGTTTATAATTGTATTTTTTTTTTTACATTTCTGCGAGTTCATCATCCTAATGCTTCTTTTGGCATTCCTTCTCAATTTCTTTCTGTCATTTCTTACAAAATCTGCACCATACTCCTCTGGATATATGTACTATACTAGAATCAGTTTTACCACATTTCCCAGCTCATCTATATCGTATTGTTTTCTAGCAGCTCAAAAAATTCTATGCTGTTTATGACAACCAAAATGTAAATGCAGTATTGATGGGCATAGAGGAGACGCTTTTGATGGAAACGATTCTTGGCAATAATTAACAACTCATATCTGCCTTGAAGCCGCTGTCAAGACAAAAGATAACAAATATCCAATATAATGCTTAAACGTCTAAAACCCAAGGGTGGTTTTTGTGTGTATAACTTGAGATTTGTTGATGGTCTTGTAGATGAAACTTAGCATGAAAATATCACGATAATAACTTTATTGTATAATAAGATGGGCCTGCTCCCTCAATTATTTGCTCCTTTAAAATGAAGCTCGTTTATTTGTTCTCTCTCTCTCTCTGTCACTCTTCATTCTTTCTTTCTCTCTTTTATTCATTCTCTCTTTTTTATTTGCTCTCTATTTTTATTCGCGCTCTCTCTCTCTCTCTTTCTCTTTATTCGCGCTCCTTCTTTATTCATTCTCAGCATTCTTCTCTCTCTCTCCTTCTCTCTTTATTTCCTCTCTCTCTCATTCCTTCTTTTTCTTTATTGCCTCTCTCCCTTTATTAGCTTCCTTTCTCTTTATTCCCTCTCTCTTTCTTCACTCACTCTATCTTTATTCACTCACTTTGTCTTTATTCACTCTCTCTTTATTCACTGTCTCCCCCTCTCTCTGTCTCAGTCTGTCTGTCTATCTGTCTGTCTGTCTCTCCCTCTCTTGCTCCAGGCTAAAATATATAAGAAAGAAAGCTGTATTTACAAAATCAGCACAGAAAGCAGAAAGGGAAAGCTGACATTGCCAACAAAGTTTGTTTCCCATGCTAAACAGTTCCACATCGGGGAAGGATGGCAAGACACTGGAGGATGTCAGGCAGAATTAATGACACGACCTTTGGCTCGACAACATATTAGAATGACAACACATTTATCTGATGAGCAATGTACACAATGAAGCATCCCAGATCTAACATTCTCCTCGCATCCCTTCCCCCTCTGTGCAGAAAGGAACACAATGCTTGTCGGATTATCCCTAGATTGAATAGAACAAATCCCCTGTAATTGTTTCCATTCACATGCCTATTGAATTCTGATTGTGTAAGCAAATAGACCATAAAGTTCATATAGAGACTCTTTCTTTGCTTGAGAAGAGCTGATGAATAGAACTGCTTTCAGGTCGTAGATTCCCTCCCCTGGTTTCTTATTTCGAATGCCATTGGTTGTTTCTTGCAGTCCAGTTTTCGAGGTCTAGAGAATCTTATCTCGGTTTTCATTGGCGTCTGGCAAAATGACCACTTGTGGAGAAAATTGTATTGATAATGTAATCACCGTGTATGCGTCTACAATATGTATTTCAATTTTTGTGTACTGTGTTAGTTGATAAAGATAATAGCAATGGCATGTACAGGTACTGAATCCAAGCTTCCAAACTGCACTATATGTAAAAATCTCTTTTTTTTTACTTTAGTAGTTATTTCCTTAGTCTTCTTCTTCTTTTTTTTCCAGCCTGCCCGTACAGTAATAATCCTATCTGTGTCAGACAACATTACTTTCCCCACTTTCGGAAGCACCATTTACCCTAGCGAATAATCGCAATAATAATAGTAATAATAATAGTAATAATAATAATCATAATGGAAATGAGTCTAGTGTCATCTTTATAAAGCAATATTTTGGTATTTGGACGCTTTCCTTGGAGAGTTTACATATGGAGACCCGGACTTTCTTGTCTAACAGCAATTTCGTTGTGTCATTAGCCAAGTCTCTGGACAGATCAAAGAAAGAAAGAAAGTCTCACGAGATTTGAGGAGAGAAGGGAGGTCACTCTAACATCGCAAAGGAACAACCTGGAAAAATAACGCCCTGGAAAGTAAAACTGATCATTGTATTCCAACACTTTAGTGACAGTCATGGCTTCCAGGATGTGCTCACACTGCGTGCCCAACAGAAGAAAAGTTCTACATTCATTCACAGTGTATAGAACTTCCTTAACTTTGGCCACAAATTCTTTCCCTGTTCAGGACTTATTTATTGGCTCTTCATTCGCTTTTTTTTTGTTAAGATCTAAAACATGCGGGCACCTTCGTTCTGAGCATTAGTAATAGATATGGGCTTTCATGTTTATGATAAGCAGCCAAGAGTTATGTGCTCTATTTTTGATTAGTCCAAAGACGGCATGAACCTTACTTGTGACTGATAAAAAATATAGGCTGAATTCCATTGCTTTTGAATGATCAACAATGGTAGATACATTGACGAGCCCTCAAAGGAAGCATTGCATTACACTGATGGGCTTTCGAAGGCGGCGTTATCATCAGCAGCAGAGGGCCGTAGAATTGGTGGACATCTATAATTGACGCGCATGTGACTCTGCCGCTGGTCTGTATAAGCCATACTCTGTGCAGCATAGGCACCATCTAACTCAGAATTAATATTAACTATTCAGGTGATTCCCATAATCTTTTCCTTTGTCGAGACATCACAGTGCAATAAGCAGGCAAGTCCTGTGCTGAGAATACAAGGTGAAGTTTACTAGATGGAAACTGATGATGGTGGATAGTGGATACAGCACAACGTAACAAAGATGTCCCAGTACAGCACAACTTAACATCAATTGGTTCCCAGTACAACACAACGTAATAGCAATGGGTTCTCAGTACAGTACAACTTAACAACGATGAGTCTTCAATACAGTACAATACAATGCAATACAATACCCCCTAGTACAATACAACGTAACAGGATGTCCCCACTCCAAGAATGTAGCACAGGACCTACAAAAGTGGAAATCTCCAGTTACCAGCAGCTCCATGTGTCTTGAGCACTGAAGCGACGAGAGAAACAGAGAAATAGAGAGAAAGGCAGAGAAATAGAAAGAGAGAGAGAGAGAAATCAAAAGAAAGGGAGAGAGAGAAATAGAAAGAAAGAAAGAGAGAGAGAGAAATAGAAGGAAAGAGAGAGAAAGATGGTCACATCAGGTTCAACGGTATCAATCATTAAACGGAATACACCAGGTCTGATTTAGCTGAATCTCTTATTAACACCAGGTCTTATTTTGCTGAATTTCTTATTAACACCAGGTCTTATTTTGCTGAATTTCTTATTAACACCAGGTCTTATTTTGCTGAATCTCTTATTAACACTAGGTCTTATTTTGCTGAATCTCTTATTAACACTAGGTCTTATTTTGCTGAATCTCTTATTAACACTAGGTCTTATTTTGCTGAATCTCTTATTAACACCAGGTCTTATTTTGCTGAATCTCTCATTAACACTAGGTCTTATTTTGCTGAATCTCTTATTAACAACAATATTATTCGTCCTGCTGCCCTGTAGCTGTCAGCGGGCACAGCCTGTATGCGGACTTCCAGGGAAACTCGACGACCCCTCGGCTCGCAGCACTTCATTCACTCTTCTGACAGTGGTTAAACTTTTATGATTTAGGTCCCTGTTATTGCAGTTTTTACCTGACGTACAGAGCCCAGCATGATAGGTCAGAGGGCAGACATGACCTATTTCCCTTGCTGCAGATGGGCAGATGAAGTCCCTTGAGGAACTTTGCCTCCCTAACATCTCTCCTGTAGACCTCTAGGTTGTTAGCAAGATGCCCTGCTGCTGATGCATCCATTTGCAGATCATCAACGATGTCCTGCAGCCATCTTCGCTTTGGTCTTCCCCTCTTTCTTTTTCTCATTATGTACCCGTCCAAGACGGTCTTCTCTAGATTATCATGATGTTTAACGTGTCCAAAATTTTTAAGTTTTCTCTCTTTAATCCTCTTTACTAGCCAGCCTTCCTCATTATTACGTTCTTGTAGTATGGACACATATGTTCTTTTCTGTGTCCTTGATATCTAAATTATAGATACCTACCTACATTTCAGCAGCGAAAATGCGGCTCATAATGAATAAGTGAGAGCTTCTAACGGTACATGTGTTGTTTAGAGTGTAGAACCCTATAAGTGGTGGTAAAAGTTACGCCCCTGAATGTTGGTTTTTGTTCTCTCGGTTATGGCCCTTGAGAAAAAAAAGGGGTTAACTACTTCGTGCAACTCGAGGGGCACGTGAAAATACTGAGATGTCGAGGGCGTGGCCGAGTGTTGTGACATGCATTAAATGGTATGTGGGTTCCAGAAAGACGTTTGTTAAGTGATATTTATGTGGAGAAACAGATATTTGTCGTCAAGGACAAATGTTTCTATTGTCGTACTTGTTACCTGATGTTTTCTACAGTTGTGATGTTTCAGCAGTAACTTTCTTACCGAGCCGTGGACGATCGTGATTGTCTCAACACTGCCTACAGTTTGAGTTAGACATGACGGCTCTTATCATCATCATCATCATCATCATGTTCCATTAAATCGTTCATAATGCCACTCAACCACTGGCTTCTGTAGTTAATCTACGTGACTGTTCTACATGTTGAGAATGAGACACCAAGACCTTGGATATCCTGTGTTATACATGTTGAGAGTGAGACACCTGAGTTAGGGAGTGAGACACCAAGACCTTGGATATCCTGTGTTATACATGTTGAGAGTGAGACACCAAGACTTTGGATATCCTGTGTTATACATGTTGAGAGTGAGACACCAAGACCTTGGATATCCTGTGTTATACATGTTGAGAGTGAGACACCAAGACCTTGGATATCCTGTGTTATACATGTTGAGAGTGAGACACCAAGACCTTAGATATTCTGTTCGACTGAATCAGGAACATTTTGATGTCGTTTGTCAGTAATTGTTGTTATGCGTAAAAATCGTCCCAGTGAAGGGACCCAATTCACCACATCTGGTGACAGGATCCAACTCAGCATAGCTGGTGACAGGACTCAATTCAACACATCCGGTGACAGGACCCAGTTCAACACAGCTGGTGACATGACCCAATTCAACACAGCTGGTGACAGGACCCAAATCAACACAGCCGGTGACAGGACTCATTTCAACACAGCTGGTGACATGACCCAGTTCAACACAGCTGGTGACATGACCCAGTTTAACACAGCTGGAATCAGTATTACTATTAGTAGAGTTGAACTGTTGCCACGCAGACCACAGTGACAAAAGATGCCGCAAACCGCCAAAACTATCAACAAGAAATGGGTTTCGTCGACAGCTGATGCCACACCTTGGACAGTGTCACAGCTTGCCAGAGAGATTTGATGACAGCGTAGCTTGTAAGTTTAGATGATGAAGCCGACGATGGCTATTCTTCTTGCTGGAGTATGATCTTATGTTATCCAGTGACTGTGAACCAAATTGGCCTCAACTCATTCCGTCTACAGTCTGCACTTTTGCTAAAACCTGGCCAACGTGTAATTTATGGCTAAAGATTCTGAAGCTGTTGTTCGTACAACCATACCACCATTTATAATCAGCACCTACTCTCTGTAGCTGCTCGTGTATCCCCGAAACAACATAATACTCAAATGACAAACGTCGCCCTGTACGAGGCTGAACGAGCCAATTAAAAGCGCGATGAGATTATCACGTGACAGCACTGTCTCGCTTCTCATTCTTTGTTTACGGAGATCCCCGTGCACGGTGGCCGATAATTTGGTTTAAATGTCCTCGCCACGTCGAGCCAAAATCAGCCAAGCCAAATGAGATAGCTTAGCGCATAAATTGTGCGTGGTCCTGGCCTAGACTCACTTCTGATGATGTGCCTTCAACGCTTCTTTGGCTCTTCACATACATGAAATCGATTTTCACAGAGAAATTTTACCCTGGCAACTCGATTCCTTGTTTATCAAATATGAGTGTTTGTGGGATAATTATTG
This sequence comes from Achatina immaculata, assembly GCA_009760885.1. Classification (NCBI taxonomy): domain Eukaryota; kingdom Metazoa; phylum Mollusca; class Gastropoda; order Stylommatophora; family Achatinidae; genus Lissachatina; species Lissachatina immaculata. The sequence continues at coordinate 66,719,784 of CM019719.1, read as the reverse complement.
ATATCAAAATTTTTGTTGTTATCTGTTGTTTTTTGGGTTCGGTTACGGAAGTGTGAGATGCCTCAGATAATCTCAGTGTAATAGAAATTTAGGCCAAAAAAAGTATCGATTCTGACTGATCTCATGCTGTTTTAGTAATCTGTATTCAACAAACGCAAATCTATCTATCTATCTATCTATCTATCTATCTATCTATCTATCTATCTATCTATCTATCTATCTATCTATCTATCTATCTATCTATCTATCTATCTATCTATCTATCTGTCTATCTGTCTGTCTGTCTGTCTGTTCTCCGCCCGTCCGCCTGCCTGTCTGTCTGTCTAATGTGTGTGAGTGTGTGTATCACATTCACTTAATTAAGTATAGCATTCAACGGAAATGGCTGTCACTACAAGAAACATTAGAAATAATGTTCAATGTTCGGAACTATCTTGGCTAAGCGACTGCTCATTACTAGAAGAGCGAGGTTCGACTCTGCTCTTTTCTGCTTCAACCTCTCTAGTGTCGTGATCTGTGCTGGCAATGTAGCATGGCCTTATAAGTAATGATCATAGTTATTATTGTTAAAATTAATGAATATGATTATGACAGTTTATTGTAAAGAAAATAGTAACATCGAACAGCGACAGAGAAAAGGGAGAGAAAGGTATGAAACTTCCATGACACTAGAACAAGACGCGGACATAAGTGAACAGTGGAAACAGTGAATAAAAAAAGACCAGACTCAGTGACGCTGACATGTAGGTAATACAAAGGAAGGACGCCAGAAAGGAGGATGGTCCAGTGATAACAAAGCAGTGACTGGACGTTGACACGTGTAAACAACATAGAAAAGACGAATAGAAAAGGCAGACACAATGAAAAAGCGAGGACACAATAAAACCTCCGACATAAAAGAGCAAGATAATGGCTTAGGTAAATGACAATTGTATAGACGGAGTTGACACTTTGACCCTATTAGCTTTTATGACGCTATTGCACACGGTTTTTAAATAAAGGAGTGACCAACTCGGCCAGCTGACCAATTAAATATTTAGAGGAGTGGCCTATTGGACAGCTGACTTACGAGAGATAAGTCACGGGGCAGTTTGAATGACAGACAATCATAACGCTCATGGGAACCAGTGGACATCTGAAGGGTGGAGCCAAAATACCTCAAGCTGGACTTGAAGATAAAAAAGGAGAGAGGAAAAACAGAAAGGAGGAAGAAGAAGTAGAGGAGAGGAGACAGAGGGTGGAGCCCCAAAGACGGAGGAACAAGGACGGTCATTGAACTGAGACCGAGCCAGACAAGAGAAGAAGAGAAGGTCAGACAATCAGAGAAGAACAGCAGAAGAAGAACAACACCAGAGAAGACACGAGAGAGAAAGAAGACGTAGGTAACGACAGATGGAGCAGATGGACACCTAGAGCAATAGATACTCGGGTAAAGCAGTTTTGAATAAGTAGTTTTAGTACAGATTGAATATGTGATTCAATTGATTCAAGTGATTATGAGTATTTGTTACTTTGAAACTTCGAGTACAGTGATTTAGTCGTGTAACTGACTGACCACGTGTTGCAGATCTGATATAATACAGAGTTAGGAAATATTCTCGTATCAAATGTAAAATATTGTGAAATAAGAGAACATTTAGAAAACTTGCTGCATGTAGAACATGATAGAGTTTGATATTGTGAACAAATGATTAAGTGATTCAATCCAAGTGATGTTGTGGACAATACATCTTGATCTTATTAATCAGAATTAAATACTGCAGTAAACGTTTCATCGGACTTGCTCTAGATTTAGTGAAGTGGTCATGTTTTGTGAGACCTAATCTAAACAACAGAAATCTGGATGTGTGTGAAGATAAAGTCGGTATTAGTCAAGAGCATCTTCTTTAGTCAGAAATATATAATTCGCAATTGAAAATATTATAGGAACCTGGGAAGTCGTCATTTAAGTTTTTGCTCACGCCAACCCTGCAAGACGATGGTTGCTCATGTCTTAGTTGACGGTGCTGAAAGAGATAAATGTTAGCTCATTTATGACTGTTGGTGGGCATCTTTATTCTAAGTAGATTGTTCTTTCTTCTTCTTCTTCTTCTTTCTCATTCAAAATGGCCTTTTTTTGCGTTGTGTCACAGCTTACACATTGTAATATCTACGCCCTTCATATCCAGCTTCGGGGTGACATAATTTCAATGCTTGTTCAGTTGGCCAGACGTCTATCACCGGTTGGGGAGGGAACATCACTGGAAGGCAGAACAGCATCGTTTTCGGGTATGGTTTGCCAACCCGCACGCAACCTGTCAGCTAAAGGTCACTGGCCAGTGTCTGATTTAGTTTTAGTACAGCGTACCTTGTTATGGCTGCTTCTATCAATTCTTAATCCGCGCAACCGGTTACAGTTTTTTTTTAAAAGAATCATGTTTGTTCTAGAAAGTTTGTCCTGGGAAGTCTGTTCTGGAAAGTTTATTCTGGAAGGCTCTTTCTTCTTACGTAAACATCCCTTTAGTTTGGTAACTCATTATCTCTTCAAAGGAGGCACAGCTCGCAGGCAGATTAGCTTTCTGTGCAGAGTCGACTTTTCTTTTCAGCTGATGATTTCAGGTGTTGTCTCTGTAGCAGTGTTCGTATAAAAACTGTTGGGTGGATAGTAAGGCCATTATTATGGGTTTTTCTTTGTTTAATTTTCTCGTGCTGAGATCATTCGAGAAGGTCACGGGGGCTGCAAAACCCGTGACAGTGAATTGTGGGGATAGGGGGGAGCTGAATGCGTGGAGGGAGTCTTGATATGAACGTGTAACTTTGTGGACGTTGTTGATGTTGTGTGATGTCTTCGAGGAGCATATGAACGTTATAGTTGTACTGCAGTTGTACGTACGAATGGACTGGCCACATGGCAGGGGTAACCAGCCGGAAGTCAGATTTAATGTCATTTTCATCAACATTATCATCCTTCCATCAATAAATGTTCCAAGTCACCGTTACCCAGGATTTACTTGACTATCTGTACCAGTTGTCGTCAACGTGAGGTTTAGAAGAGCCTGGATGAGAAGTATGTCTGGAACAGTGTTTAACTAATCCAGCAAGTGAGAGTGAGAACTGGAATTCTGGGTATAACTAGTCCAGTAACCTCAACTCACGAAGATCAAGAAGAAAGTCTGCCCTGTTATTCACGTGAGTAACGTGAGCACTACGATACGATGCGGCCTAAGTAAAGCCCCATTAACACACTGTACACACCAACAGTACAGACAGAAGGCAGAAGACCACAACAAAATCCTCCTATGTCCCCCCTCACCCCGTCTCCCCTCACCTCCGTCTACCCTCACCCCCGTCTATCCTCATCCCCGTCTATCCTCATCCCCGTCTACCCTCACCCCCGTCTCCCCTCATCCCTGACTCCCCTCATCCCTGACTCCCCTCACCCCAGCCTCCCCATCGGCGGAGTACCAAAAGGCTAAAAAAAAAAAGAAAAGGCTAAAGTCTAGGGGCCCGGCAGAGCATGAGACCTGATATAAAGGGAAACAACCAAGTCTTATATTCTTGTATGCTGCCACGCACGAGATTTTATATGCCATGCAAAAATAGAATAGAGTAAGTTATTATAGCGCTACATGAGTTTCATCCTCATTTCTTTGGATTTTTTACTATTTTTAACGAGAACATTATCTTGTCCCCTGTAATTTGATTTTACTGGGCACATTTGCTCACGGCAATATTTTGAGAATATGTCTGCGCACAGGTTAAAAATGTGCACACGAACTGCAAAACTTTAGAAGACACATTGGAGAGGTCTCTTATTAAGCTTATCCTGGGGGACTGCGTGACTGCTAATCCGTCACTGCTCCTCCCACGCACCCCAGGGGAGAGGCGTGTCCTGAAAATGAAACCCCAGAAATTTAAAATCTAAGAATAAAGTTAAGACATTTGGACCCTTGATAGTGAAAAGTTTTCCAACATTTTTTCCCCTAGCGCATCCTGTAAACTCTTCGCAATTTCCAAAACAAATGATCTAGCCCATCCTTGGGAAACTCATCAAACTAGAACTAGAAGAGGTTAGCACTGCACAGCACTTTGTACTTATCACTGCCTTCTAATGCTAAGTCGTGGAAGCGAAACGTTTTCAAAAACAATAATAAGAAGAAAAAGAATCATAAATCTCAACAGCTTGCTCTGACGTTGCTTTCTCGTGAAAGATCTCTTAGACGAAACTCAGATTTTCCAGTGAAAACACAATAAATTTAGACTTCTTGGAAGTTTTGATGTACTTGGATCTATTCACATAGTTGTTTAGTTCGTCTCGAAATGTCAAAAGTTCATCGGAACTCATTGGGACTAGCTCGGAAATTTCTGAACTAAGCAAGAAAAAGAAAATAACCAGACATACATTTCTTGTCTTGGAGACAGAAGATTTGCTGGTCCATGTGTCAAGTGGCAATTGCCTGGAAGACAAATGGAATCTGCGCGTCTGTTGCGCTGTAGTAAAGGCAGTTCATCGCTTGAATGAGCATGTAATTTCTGGCTGTAGTCAGCCATCTTTAGAATGATTGCTTTGCGGAAAATGACGTACTGAAAAGTAGGATGAAGGAGGGGAAAAAAGATATGGAATAATACAAGAGAAACGTTAAACATTTTTTTGGTTTAAATCTTAAAAGGTATGGAATAACACAAGAGATAAAATGTTAAATTTTTTAGTGGAAATCTTGCCGATAAATATTTTAGCTAATCTAAGAAATGCTAAGAAATACTTGAAATTTTATTGTACCATGATTTAGAGCTATTTTCTATTAAATCTGTAAATGTTGATTTTAAAACGTTCATAAAACAAAAGATTTGTTTCCTTTTCTGTTTTAGTTTCTTCAGATGACCTTGAGCTTGATATATCCTATGTGGAATAATGTAGATTTTGTGGATTTTAAACTTTTAAAACATACTGGAAATGTAAAAGTTTGAAATGTAGATAATGTGAAAGTTATAAATGTAGTTAAATGGGAAGTTATAAATGTAGATAATGCGAAAATAGCAAATGTAGATGATATGAAAGTTATAAATGTAGTTAAATTGGAAGCTATACATTAGATAATGCGAAAGCAGCAGATGTAGATGATGTTAAAGTTATAAATGTAGATAATGATGAAAACAGAAAAACAATTATTGTGAAAATTATAAATATATGTAATGTGAGTTATGCGGGTACGTAAGGTGAAAGTTATAAATGTAGATAATGTGAAAGTCAGAATTGTAGGTAATATGAAAACAGTATTAGCAGATAATGTGAATGTGATAGATTAAGGCAGTGTAAAACTAAAATTATAGCTAATGTGATAGCCACAATTTTAGTAATGTAAAAGTTAGTAACATACAGTATATGATGAGATAGCAATGCAGACTCTGACTAGTGTAAATGGTGTTAGTAATGTAGATAATGTTAGTAATGTAGACATATTGAATTTTGGGTGCTAAAATATTAGAAATACTACAGTTGCAAACCATAAAGGAAGAGATAAAATTGTTGGAGAAAAAAGAGTTAAGACGCTGATTATGTGCAGGGATTACATTCTAAAAAGCACTGGCCAAGAACAGTGACAAACAAGTAGGAGTTGCATGGTATTATCAAGGGATTGCAAACATTAGATGCTAGAACAGTTTTGTTATCTGTCTGTGTGTCTATCTGTCTGTCTGTCTGTCTGTCTATCTATCTATCTATCTATCTCACACGAAAACACACAAACATACATATTCTCTCATTATCTCTTTACATTTCTCCCCACATTCTCTCCTTCTCTCTCTCTCTCTCTCTCTCTCATACACACAGACAAAAAACATTCTCTCTTTTTTCATCCCTCTCTCTCTTATACATACAGACACGCATACATTCTCTCCCTCCCTCTCTCTCTCTGTCTCTTACACACGCATAATTCTCTCCCTCTCTCTCTCTCTCTCATACACAGACAAAAACATTCTGTCTTTTTTTCATCCCTCTCTCTCTCTCTTACACAGACATGAATACATGGTCTCCCTCTCTCTCTGTCTGTCTGTCTGTCTGTCTCTCTCTCTCTTACACACACAGACACGCATACATTCTCTCCCTCTCTGTCTCATACACGCAGACAAAAAATATTCTCTCTTTTTCATCCCTCTCTCTCTTACACACACAGACACGTATATATGCTCTCCTTTTCTCTCTCTCTCTCTCTCTTAATATGTCTATGTATCTAATTAGATGGAGCAACAACAATGGCATGATTATAAATACTGATAAAACAAAATCAATGCTCGTAACAACAAGACCCAGAAACTACAAAACGCAACAAAAACAACACTTCGGCTCTGTACGGAAACATCACAGATAGAAAACGTTAGCGAGCACAAAACACTAGGTCTTATAACTGACCAACATCTGACCTGGAACTCTCATGTACAAGGTCTAACAAAACTCATCGCACAAAAAATATACCAGTTAGCCAAAATCAAGCACTTCATCGATCAAGACACAAGGAAGACATACTGCATATCACATATACAAACACATTTAGACTATTGCTCAACAATCTGCCATGTGTTTGGATTAATGTAGAATGATGCATAACTGGCATACGGTATACTTAGGAGGGGAGAGCCTGGGTTGGCAGTCATGAAAGTGGAAGCTAGATCCTGGCCACACAGCACAGTAGTACATTGCCAAGGAGACTGTTGGAACAGCTGGGTAGCTATTTCTCCCCAATTAGCTAATAAATGTAACATAAGCACCAGCAAGTCACCACTTGGTGCCTTTACGTAGAAGTAGAAATCGGTGTCAAATACAAAGAGGCTATACTCCACTTCACAAGCGAGCAGTAAAGCTTACTAGTGACAAAGACCAAGTACAAACAATTAACCAGCACAAATGTATCAAAACACTGCTTCTTAAGAACAGGTTCCTCTTCTACAAAGTCAAGTTGGTACATCAAATTCTTTCACGGCGTGCTCCGCCTTATCTATGGAACCTGTTTAAATTTAGCCCAAAGTGCAGCCAACGCTTGAACAACATAAGTCTTCCAGAACCTAGACTGGACAATTACAAGAAAAGCTTTACTTATACTGTTGCTTATCTTTGGAATACCCTCGCATCCTGTATAAACAATATAAACTATACTCCTTCCTACAACTGCAAACTTCTCCAAAATCTATTTGATGTCGACTACATGCCTCCATGACTCGTAAAACTTAAAAAGTTATTTTAGACAGCTCTTACAGACACCAAACTCATTATTCTGAATAGTAATGAAATTTTTGTTTGGTAGATAGTCATTTATATGTGTATGTAGGTAGTCATTTATATGTGTATGTAGTCAGTCATTTATATGTGCATGTAGTTAGTCATTTTAAGCGTATGTAGCTACTTTGTTGTTAATTATGTTTGTTATATGACTAGCATATTTGTAGAATGTCTGGAACAGAGTGAAAGTTGTATGATAAAGGACAGAATGTCAGACGGGACTACGTGCCAAATTCTTAACCCTTTTGAAATAAAGATCAATCAATCAATCAATCAATCTTACACACAAAGACACGCATACATTCTCTCCCTCCCTCTCTCTCTCCCTCTCTCTCATACACACAGACAAAAAAGGTTCTCTCTTTTTACATCCCTCTCTCTCTCTTACACACACAGACACGCATAATTCTCTCCCTCTCTTTATCTCTCTCTCTCGTACACGCAGACAAAAACATTCTCTCTTTTTTCATCCCTCTCTCTCTCACACACACACAGACACGCATACATTCTCTCTCTTCCAACCTCCTTTTCAATTTCTATTACTCTCTCTCCCTCATACATTATATCCCTTTCACACAAACATTCTTTCTCATTCCTTCTCTCTGACACACACAGACATACATTCTCCCTCTTTCCGTCCTTTTCTCTCTCTCATTCATTTATTATTTCGCTTTTTAATCCTCTCTCTCTCTCACACACACACACAGACACATATTTTCTCTTTCTCACACAAAAAGAAACACATCTCTCTCTCTCTTTCATGCGCAGACACAAAGTCTCACATTCTCTCCAACATGCAGAAACACATCTCTCTCTCTCTCTCTCTCTCTCTCTCTCTCTCTCTCTCTCTCTCTCTCATGCGCAGACACAAAGTCACACATTCTCTCCAACATACAGAAATACATTCTCTCTCTCTCATGCACACACACATACAAATTCAAACACTCTCTGTCTGTCCGTCCGTCCGTCCGTCTGTCTGTCTGTCCGTCCGTCTGTCTGTCTGTCTGTCTCATAAGATTCTCCTACAAGCATATCTATTTTGTTGATATATCTCCGAATGCTCAGCAAGTCTTCATCGCGGCTGTATGCACTGTCTTTAAAATCTAACTAGGTTTCTGATATTTCTTGACATCCAAAATTTAGGTCAAGCGGTTCCTAAAATTAGTTCTAGATTATCCAAGCTCAAAAGTCCTCCCATCTGCTGTGAAGCTTAAGATGACCTACATATTTAGAACACCAGCTTTCCTTTCCATCTAAGCCTTTTCTGTTCGACTGCCGTTAGCATCGATCTTTCATGAGGAAAAAAAATATTACTGGTTTTATGAACTTATAAATGTACTCAGTTACATGAATGATGTTTTGAGCTAGGAGTTGCGTATTTGTATCAATGGCCAGTTCTGGCGAATTATTATTTAAATATCGTGATAATTCTGTGTACGCCTTCTTTCAATCTTCAGGCAAAATATGTAAAACATTTGTCTTCCATCCTATAGTTTGTGTTACACTATTCAAGCTAAATCAAGGACAGTTACAATTATAGACAAGCCAGACACTGAGTTATTTCCCCATTGAAAAATGTCTCCCACATTTACCTGTGTCTAGTTTTACACAAATAAGAAAACTCTGTTAGAAGGACAACTATTATTCATGTCTCGTTATTTATACTCCTGCTTTCGATTACAGTTCTTCCTCATTTTCTATTCCGTACTCGTCTAATCCTGTAATGTGTTTGATCAAATTCTGCTTCAGATCTTCTAGTCTTATCTTATTCTGCTTCACATCTTCTAGTCTTATCTTAGTCTCCTTCAGATCTTATAGTCTTATCTTATTCTGCTTCACATCTTCTAGTCTTATCTTATTCTGCTTCACATCTTCTAGTCTTATCTTATTCTTCTGACTCACTTGTCCTGCGTGGAGGGAACCTCACTGAGTACAAGCAGCCAAAATGTCAACATACGCTAGCTCCGTTATCTTGAACTGCAGAAAAATTTGGCTCATTTTCAACAACAGCACAGAAACAAGAAAACGCAGATGGCTCCAGGAAGATAGATAGCGATTGGATTGAGAATTTTTTTCGCCACATAACCGCCAGCCAAAGAGACATCCAATTTTCGTTCGATCACAAAGTTCTTGTAATATATTTATAAAGTTATCTTGTTACACTCATCGTTCTTTGGATTGTCGAAAAGCTGACTTCGGTTTCCAGCATTAAGTAGGGGGGACAACCCTACAGAGTCTTCTAGGTACCATCGACCCGTCCCGTGAGTGTGGGATTGTTTAATGCGAGCTGAGGGAACGATGAGGGAGAAAAATGTTACCAGTCAAACATGGAGTCAATTGTTTTCCAATGACTAAGAGAGTCACTGCAGCCGCATCATCTCCTTGACCCAGAATTCACAGCAGGATTTGCTCAACCAACCAGATTATCTACACAAATATAAAGTACTGCAAACAACTCGTACCCCTACTACTAAAATTGCTACTACTACTACTACTATTAATAATAATAATAATAACAATAATAATATGATTATTATTAGTATAACTGCTGTTTTTCTGTAATCATGACTTGATCGTGTTTAGGATGTAACCAAATAGTTTCTTCCTAGGCTCCACAACCTCTGGTCAGATCAGACGTTGTCAGTCACCGAGGGCTGAGTATCTCTCTGAATAAGAGTTTCTCAGCCAGAGCTATGTAGCCCCCGAGGGTACCAGTTATACATTATGTGTGAAAATAGATGGGTGTATGGGACAGTTTTACAAAAACATAGAAAGGAAAGTGGGCAGAAACAAGAACAGTAGAAATAAATGAAGGATATATGACAAATCAGTATTTTGATAAAAGCTTTTTTTCAACGATCACATACACAAAGAATATAACAAATAAAATCACGAAAAATGTATGAAAAACATGTAGATTTAGCCTTTTAAACGCCTTCTTGTAAGAAAGTCCGGCAAGAAATGCGCCCAGATACACGAAGATACGCATTCAGAAATTTGGCCAAAAAAATGGAAAAGAACTGTATTCACACCACTGCGAACGATCACGCGAAGATCAAGGGTGTGTACGACATTTGGCGGAGCGTCATCGTTCACGTGATCAGAGTGTGATAGGATCTATATATATATATATATATATATATATATATATATATATATCGAGGAAAGCATTGGCTAGATGGACAGTGAACTACAGCAGTGGCTCTCAACCCATGGTCTCCTGGCACAAAGCTGGGCCGAGACAGGGAGTATTGTGGGCCGCGCTGAAGTCTCACGTAGCCAAAAAGAGAGAGAAAAATAGATACAATAAAAAAAATAATTCCGCATTTTTAACGCAATGCATTGGGGCAGACTGCACGGAATTAAGCCACAGATTTGTAGGTCGCTTTATTAGTATGGCCGAAATGCTGCTGTTGGAGAAAGGATGGTCCAGACAACGATTCTTCTAGCATCAAACAGGAATGTGACGTACATAAAAAAGACGGCATCGCTTTTGAAGTGCGACATCGGCGTCTTTCTGACCGTGTTGCTGAAGCGTGCAGTTTTACGATGTCATTTTAGAGAACAGTCGACGTAGATTCTGCGAGACAGCATAAGTGAAATATAATTCTCAGAAATTGTGTTTTAGTTTACAAATCTTACTAGCTTGAGAGCCGCTATTCAGTCTTGGTGCTATGTGTAATTCTTATAGGATTAATTAATGTATTCCAGTTACCTACGTAGGGGTTGTGGAGACTTTTTTATAGCTTTTTAACTGTTTAAAATTTAAAACTGTAGGCGCTAAAATGGATCGATTTGTGAAATTTAAGCCTTCGACTTGGCGCGCATAAATTGATAGTAGTGGAACCGAAAGTGACTGTGATCGAGACGACGTTAACGTTGATATTTGTAATAATACTAAATACGCTCGAAAATACGATGTGGAGTATATTAAGTACGGTTTCGTTCCATCAACAATTGACCAAGACCAGCCACAGTGTGTTATTTGTTTGCAAATCCTGTCTAATGAGGCAATGAAGCCGACGAAATTGCGTCGTCATCTAACTACAAGGCATCCAGATCTACAGAATAAAACCAAAGATTTTTTCCAACGTAAAGCCGAGGAATACGGTAAACAGAAGACAGTTTTAAAAACAAGAGCCACTTTCAACGAAAAATCTCTTATAGCATCGTACCTGATTGCCCAGAGAATCGCAAAATCAAACAAACCGCACAGGATTGGAGAAGATCTTATCATGCCAGCCGGTGTTGAGATTTGTGACGTATCGTTCGGCTCAGAGTACGCTACAAAACTGAAAAGCATGGCTGTCTCGAATGATACAGTCCTCAGAAGAATATCTGATATATCAGAGGACATTGTCTCGCAGCTAACTGAACTATTACAGTCTGCTAAGTTTGCTATTCAGTTAGATGAGTCAACTGAAATCCCCGGCGAGTCACAGCTGCCTGTTTATGTTCGCTGTTGTTGGAAAAATAGTATGCAAGAGGAATTTCGTTTTTGCAAGTCACTGCCAGCGAGAAATATTTCGTGTTTTAAACGATTTTTTCACAGCTTTTGGACGGCAGTGGACGAACTACATCACCGGCGGTGCTGCCACAATGACTGGCCGCAACAGTGGTGTTTGTACCGACGGTGCTGCCACAATGACTGGCCGCAACAGTGGTGTTTGTACCGACGGTGCTGCCACAATGACTGGCCGTAACAGTGGTGTTTGTACCGACGGTGCTGCCACAATGACTGGCCGTAACAGTGGTGTTTGTACCGACGGTGCTGCCACAATGACTGGCCGCAACAGTGGTGTTTGTACCGACGGTGCTGCCACAATGACTGGCCGTAACAGTGGTGTTTGTACCGACGGTGCTGCCACAATGACTGGCCGCGACAGTGGTGTTGTAACTCGCATAAAGCAAGTGTCACCTGATATTGTAGGCACCCATTGCATGATCTATCGTGAAGCATTCGCTCCAAAGAAGGTAACGAAACTCTGGGATCTGTACTCGAAGACTGTTCGAATTGTAAAGTTCATAAAAACTAGAACAGTGAACAGTCGATTATTTGCTCAGCTTTGTATTGAGTCAGATGCAGGACACAAGCATCTCCTATTACACTCGGCAGCGTGTTGTCTGTCCAGAGGAAAAGTTCTTGCAAGGGTGTTTGAGCTTCGTTTAGAATTGTTGCAGTTTCTGACAGAACACATTCTCGACCTGGCAGGTAAGATCGCTGATACTGAGTGGCTTGCCATGCCGGCATACTTTGCTGACATGGTTATCCTTGTGAACAGTTTGAACATATCACTGAAGGGTAAAGATGCCAGTATACTCAAGACATACGATAAAGTTCCAGCCTTTAAGAAGAAACTTTGACTTTGGCGCACGCGACTCGAGAACAGCTCACAAGACATGTTTCACTTGCTCTGTGAATTTTTAGAGAGCAATGAAGTCAATGGCGAGATTATGGAAGGGGTCACTGGTGTAATAAAGGGCATCTGACATCTCTTGCTGAATATTTTGACAAATACTTCACGCCCGAAGACATTAAAGCGTGCGATTGGATTCGTAATCCTTTTCAGTGTGCATTCTCTGACCGGTTGGTTGTGCACAAGAAGAATTAGCGGAACTGTCTAGTGATCGCACATTACAAATCAAATTTAACGACCCCGCTGTGGATATCTCTTCCTTTTGGTCCACTGTTTCGCTGGAATATCCGTTGTTGTCAGCCCCGGCGATGGAAGTTCTTCTACCTTTTTCATCAAATTATTGATGCGAAGTTTCATTTTCTGCATTGACTGCCATGAAAATGAAATATCGTTCAGGAATAAACGTGGAGGATCATCTTCTTATTTATACGCACACTGGCGATGACGCGTAGTATCCTGATTTTTGCGATGCGCCTTTTGGCTGGGTACCTCCGACTTCACCACCTTTCCTTGCTAGGGAAGTCTGTGGCCTTGTTCGGACTGCCATGAAGACAGTGGTGTATACTGGCCTGGCCAAAACTTTGTTTTCCAGCCTCTGGTCTTCTTCTTCTTCTTCGTTCGCTTCTACCACCAAAACCGCACTGTGATCCTACTGAATTTACGCCTGTGGTCCTCGTCAGGTCCCGTGGTCTCCTGTGTGGTCCCCGAAAGGACCACACGAGATCACAGAGAGGACCACAAGGGGCTCAGAGTATCGCAGGGTTTTAGCCTGTATTCTTGGTGGGTCTCTGAAGTGGATTGCGTGACACCGTGGTTTTCGTTGCACCAGTTTAGTCTTGAGTTGGACTTTCTCACCGGAAGACCTCGACGTGTTTAGGATATCAGTGCATCCCCGCTGGGTGAGAGGTGGTAGCCCACCCAGGCCAGAGTTGGACCTTCTCACCGGAAAACCTCGGCGTGTTTTGAGATACCCGTGTATCACCGCCGGGTGAGAGGCGGTGGCCCACCCAGGCCAGAGTTGGACTTTCTCACCGGAAAACCTCAGCGTGATTAGGATACGTAAACATCCCCGCCGGGTGAGAGATGGTTGCCTATCTAGACTGCCCTGGTCCAGTGTCTCCGACTTCAGCATTTTGTGGTCGTGGCCGCTACCCTTGCTAGTTGTGACCAGGATGGAGCTTTTGTCCAGGAGGACGAATCCTCGCCACTAGTGACTTCCACCCCTGGGTTGAGCCGGTTTAGGCATATTATCCCAGTATGGGCGTGTTTGGGACGGGACCGACCTCTAGGGCAGAGGTACTGTGACATGTACAGCCTTCAAGATTCACCCCTGGTATAAGCCGGTTTAGGCAAAATTCACCAGTATGGGTGTATATCAGGCTTTACCGACCTCTAGAGCGGAGGTGGCATGACATGTCTAGCCATCAAGTTCCACCCCTGGTGTGTGCCGGTTTAGGCATATTTCACCAGTGTAGGTGTATTTTGGACGTGGCCGACCTCTAGAGCAGAGGCGCCGTGGTATGTGTAGCTCTCTCAGCGATACTACTGGACATACCGATTAAACTTCACTTTATCCTTTCCTTCACCTTTTCACATCGGCGCCGCACAGCAACTCCAGCCTCTGGTGGCTGTGCTTAAGCTCCTTCACATCAGATCCAGCATGCAACGCTGGCTGGACAGACAGCTTTGAGACAGTTCCACAGAGACACTCCGATTTTGGGATGAGGAATCCGATGAGTGCCTCAAAGATATCCATTCCCTGTCACCTATAGTCTGTTGGTTCTGTTTTGTTTACATATTTCTGATAGCCATTGGTGTAACGTCCCATAGGCTTGTCACATCCTGTGTTCATTGGTTTCACACCAGATTTTCCTCATCCCCGCCGGCGATTCCCATGTCACTACCTGTCAACCAGCCTGACATTACATTTTACAAAAATAACAATTATAATTAGTGTTGATTGTTACAGTCTTCTGGGCTATAGAAGTAGGTCAGAGTTTTTAAGCAAACTGATCTATGTTCCCTGTCTTACAAAGACTATGCTGAGATAAGTGTTTTCTTAACATAGCTGTTCCAGGGAGGGACGTAGAGGATGATCTTCCAGTGTGTCTGTCACAAATTCCAGCCAGAATAGACATGCTATCCAACCGGAAAAATTGCCATCTTTAAGGTAAATGAAAATAACTTTTGTGTAGCAATTAATATGCAGTTAAACATGTAGAGAAAACATTACATAATACATTATAAAATTATATTTATACCTTGCAAATATAAAGCACCTTATTAGTGGGCCTTTTACTTTTAATGTGGGACACACTGCCGGACACGTCACACCTTACAATGTACAGCTAAGTACTCTTTTTAATTTTTTTTCTTTTTAATAGTATTCATGTGAATCTATACTTTATCTCCTCTCTCTATTTCTTCGTCCTGTATTTTTTTGTATGATTAAGGCTCACGCCGAAACGTCACAACTTTGTAATCGTTAAGTAATAAAGCTGTTCCTACATTTTCCCTAGTTTATACATTCTGGTATCACAGCTTTACTGCAGTGCTTCGTGTATAGTTATATACTTATACAGTAATTATTGTGTCGTACAGCAAAAGGGTCTTAGAACTGCTGAGTTAGAGACAATGGCCGAACGAAGTCCTGTTCGTGTGTGTTTATGATTGTTATAGAATACTTCTACCGAACCGACCTCATACTGTGATCATGTCTTGTGTAGTATGCCGTGATGTGGATTTATGTAAATCACTTATTGATACGGATATTCTGTATGATTCATGGTGATTGTCGTTATATTGCATGGGCATATGTCTGATTCTGTCATATGCCCTCACTCGTATGGATGATCTATATGCTGTTATGTGTTATGAGGACACCTGTGTCACAGCAGCGGCAGCTGTGTGATTTCAGTGCATTGGCACAATTTGGAATTCGTGGAGATTAGGGAGGTGGGCCATGCCAGTGGTAGCTGTGTGGAGAAGTGCATTAGCACATATATTATGATTCGTGGATATATGAAGAAGTGCATTGGCACATAGTGATTCGTGGAGATATAGAGGTGTACTGTGGCGACAGTGGGTGCGTTGGTTATAAGTGCGATGGCACAATTAGATTATAGTGTGTATTACTTGTGGGGCCAGGAGAGCCCAGGACAGTGAGTCCATCAGATTTAGTTAATGCTTACTTGAGAGGTTAATGTAGTATATTGATAGCATGCCTTGTTACCATTATGACTGACATTTTGTATGTCCTGTGGATGTAGTGCCAGTTGTTATGTACTACGATATGTGTAGTAAGAATAATAAATTGTTGTATATTTAATTTGCTGACTTAGTAATTTGTATTGTATGTTGATGCCATGTGTTTGGATTAATGTAGAATGATGCATAACTGGCATGCAGTATTACTTAGGAGGGGAGAGCCTGGTTTAGCGGTCATGAGAGGGGAGCTAGATCTTGGCCATGCAGCACAGTAGTACATTGCCAAGGGAACTGTTGGAACAGCTGGGTAACTATTCCTCCCCAGTTAGCTAATAAATGTAACATAAGCACCAGCAAGTCACCACTTGGTGCCTTTACATAGAAGTAGAAACCAGCAAAGTTTACAACACTGCCGAAAAAGGGTAACTTGAAATTATGCACAAACTACAGAACTATCGCCCTGATTAGTCATGCCAGTAAAATTCTATTAAAAATCATAGTGGGTGCACTTCGAAAGAACAAAGAAGGAGAAGTCAATACGGCCCAAGCTGGTTTTAGACAAGGAAGAGAAACAAGAGATCATACTTTCATTATAAGATTAATAAAAGAAAAATGCAGAGAATTTAATGTGAATATGTCTTTTAGAGACTTTTCAAAAACATTTGATTGTACAACACCAGAAACTTTGGGAAATAATGGAAAAAACTGGATTCCCAACACACGTGACACAATTAATATCACTGCTGTATCTAGGTCAACAGGCAGCAGTAAGAATAAATGAAACATTAACTTGCTTTGACATACAACAAGGGGTCCATCAAGGGTGCATATTGTTGCCTTATTTATTTAACTTGTATACTGAAAATATAATGAGGAATGTTAGAGAAGATGTAGACAAAGAATATTATGATGTCGTAACAATAAGACGTTATGAGATACCAGAGATTAGAGTATTACTGCTTACAACATAAAAACAAATGGAAAAATGAATTATGTCAGTCCGTAAGAAGAGTGAAGAGCAAAAACATTTATCTTAATGCAAAGAAAACTAAATTGATAACTGACAAAACAAATAAGGCAGATTATATATATATATATATATGAGGAAAAATTGGAAGAGGTGGAGAGTTTTGAATATCTTGGATCATTACTAACTAATAATGGAGATACAATGACGGATATTAAAAGGAGGACATCTATTGCTCTTCAAAAAATAAAACAACTAAAGAAGCCGTGGAGAGGAACAGACAGAACTAACGAAATAACATTTTTAAGGGCATGCATCTTTCCTATCGCAATATATGCCTGTGAGAGCTGGGCACTTAATAAAACAGCTGAGAAACACATAAATGCTTTTGAATGTAAATGCTACAGGAGAGTCCTTCAAATATCATGGACACAAAAAAAAAAAGAACAAATATATCCATACTACAAGAACTTAATATTGAAGAAAGGTGGCTAGTAAGGAAGATTAAAGTCAGTCAGTCATTTGCATGTCCCTTGCAGAACTTTGCATCCCTAAAAGCTCTCCTGTAGGCCTCTCGATTGTAAGAAAGACGCCCTGCTTCTGATGCATCTATTTGCAGATTATCAACGATGTCTTGCAGCCATCTTCGCCTTGGTCTTCCTCTCTTTCTTTTTCCCATTGTGTACCCTTCCAAGACTGACTCCTCTAGATTATCATAACGTTTAATGTCTCCAAAATATTTAAGTTTTCTTTGTTTAATCCCCTTTACTAGCCAGCCTTCTTCAATATTAAGTGGTACCATATGGTAAACAACATGGCGTTATGCCAGAAATAGCTATTATTTATCGATTTCATCTCAGTTTTCAAGATCCGTCGGAGTATATTTTTATACAAATTTCTCGTCGTTTTCTTATTTTACAGCTGTTTAAAAACAGATATTTTGTTTCGTCTCTGTTGTTCTGTGCAATTTTCTGTGCTATTTTTTTTTGTTATGTACAGTATATTCCTTCCTGTTTGTAGATCTCCTAACAGCGCGGTCTAACTGACAAGACACTGAAACCTGCAACCTGTTAATGGGTGCTCCTTAGACAAGAAGTATTGCACAATAGTCAAGATGATGGTAAACCAGGATTTTGCTACTGCTGTGACTTTCGCAATGAATCACAAGTAAATGACCTTTACTGTTTACATGAGCATCAATCATATTACTAAATCGTCGTCTTTCAACATTGCCTGGCACTGATTTGTTGTTTTTTTTTTCAAAATAAAAATTGTCTTGTGTTCCAAGATTTCCTAAGTTATTTGACAGAACTTAATAACTTACTTGCTTTCAATAACTTCCTCGGACGCAAGCATTCTATTGTGGTGAAAATACTGCCTCTTTTGTACAAGCATTCCAAACAAACATGTTTCACACAGATGCACGGGTAGGGATCGCCCATTGTCTCTCTTTTGCAGTAGAGCCTGAAGATAATCTTGGCACTGTAGCTGGGTAATTTTGTGTGAGCCTATGATAATCAGTTGTCAAAATGATGAATCTTTACCGTCATATCTTGACACAGAAGCAAGGAGACTTACACACAAACATAAGAGCAGTCCCTAGTATCTTATTCATTTGACTAGACTCGCTCAAGGTTCGTGCCTATCGTGAAATAGAAATAGATTTGACACTCTAACGTGAGTGTGTGCTGCAATCTAAATCATCACCGGGTTTTTGTTTCCATGAACAAAGACCACGTGACAGACAGCTGCTTTCGTTTCGTCTTGTCTTAACACGCTTTCCCATGTTCTGAGCAGTACTCCAAAGGGTTATGATGATATTGCTCGTTATTGATACTACTAGTACTACTACTACTACTACTACTACTACTACTATTACTGCTGCTGCTGGTACAACAACTGCTGCTGCTATTACTACTACTACTACTACTGTTACTATTATTACTGCTGATGCTGCTACAAATAACATTACTACTGCTACCGGTGTTGCAGCTACTACTACTACTACTACTACTACTACTACTGCTACTACTACTACTACTGCTGTTGCTATTACTACTTCTGCTGCTACTGCTAATATTCCTGCTGTTACTACTACTACTATTACTATTACTACTACTACTACTGCTGTTACTACTACTACTACTACTACTACTGCCGCAACTACTACTAATACTATTATTACTAATACTACTGCCGCTGCTACTACTATTACTACTACTATCACTGTTACTACTAGTATAATGACGACTACTGGTACTACTACAACTGCTCCTACTACTACTACTAATGCTGCTGCTATTAGTATTACTATTATTACTACTATTACTACAACTACTACTACAGTTGCTTATACTGACTACTACTACTACTACTACTACTGCTACTACTACTACCACTTCTACTACTACTACTATTGGTTAACCTGACTTTCTTTAATGCAGCCTTGTTCATTTTTTTTCTTTTCTTACTTTTCTCCTTTTTTTTAAATTTGAAAATTTTTCACTTTCCTTTACCAGTTTAAATTTTTTTCTAGTTCCTTGTCAACATTTTCTGAGACAAAAATAATCTAATTTATGTTGTTGTAATTAACTAAGTAGTAAGTATCATTTTTAGCATCTTTTATAGTTAGTTAACATTTCATTGATGTAAAATATATATCTATAAATAAATATATTTATATAAATATGTCAGTAAAATTTCCTCTTAGTTCATTTGAATGTGCTTTTGTAATTGATGTTTAGTATGTTAACTATAGGACGGCCAGAAAATAAGAGGAAATAAAACAAAACTCGTAGCTAAAAGTAGCAATTCTACTTGAAGGTCAGAAAGTCAAGTCATCAAGCATTTTAATGTGTCACATGATGACGATGATGAAGATAATGACAATGTCTGATTATATCAGGATATCATGATTTTTCATGCTCACATGCCCATGCTAGTGAAACTTTTTTTATTACCAACGGCCGCTGCTACAAAATAAAACAGCGTTGTCCATCTGTGGTTTGGCTGCCGTGCTGCAAGTCGGTAGAGAGTTAATCTACCCTGACAAAACTGTCTGAGAGCTAAGACGGTAGAATTAAGCTACTCTGATAAAACAGTCTGAGAGCTAAGAGTGAGAGGGTTAATATACCCTGATTAAACATTCTGGGGGCTAAGAGGAAGAGAGTTAATGTACCCTGATAACACAGTCTGGGGGCTAAGAGGGAGAGAGTTAATCTACCCTGATAACACAGTCTGGGGGCTAAGAGGGAGAGAGTTAATCTACCTTGATAACACAGTCTGGGGGCTAAGAAGGAGAGGGTTAAGCTACCCTGATAAAACAGTCTAAGAGCTAAAAGGGAGAGGGTTAAGCTACAGTGATAAAACATTATGAGAGCTAAGAAGGAGAGGGTTAATCTACCCTGATAGAGCAGTCTGGGAGCTAAAAGAGAGAGGGTTAATCTACCTTGATAAAGCAGTCTGAAATCTAAGAAGGAGAGATTTAATCTACCCTGATAAAACTGTGTGAGAGCTAAGAGGGAGAGAATTAATCTCCCCTGATAAAATATTCAGAGAGCAAAGAGGGAGAGGGTTAATCTACCCTGATAAGGCAATATAAGAGCTAAGAGCGAGAAGGCTAATATACCCTGATAAAACTGTCTGAGAGCAAAGATGGAGAGAATTAAGATTAAGTGATAACAAAAGTCTGAGAGCCAAGAGGGAGGGAGATGGATAAGCTACCCTGATAAAGCAGTTTGAGAGCTAAGAGGGAGAGAGTTAATCTACCCTGATAAAACAGTCTGAGCGCTAAATCGAAAAGAGTTAATCTACCCTGATAAAATATTCTGAGAGCTAAGCGGGGACAGTTAATCTACGCTGATAAAATAGTCTGAGAGCTAAGACGGAGATGGTTAAGCTACAGTGAAAAAAACATTTTAAGTGCTAAGAAGGAGAGAGTTAATCTACCCTGATAAAGCAGTCTGAGATCTAAGAAGGAGAGAGATTAGCTACCCCGATAAAGCAGTCTGATAGTTAAATGGGAGAGAGTTAATCTACCCTGATAAATCAGTCTGAGGGCTAAGATGGAGAGAGAGTTAATGTACCCTGATAAAATAGTATTAGAGGTAAGAGGGAGTTAATCTACCTTGATAAATCATTCTGAGAGCTAAGAGGGAGTGGGTTAAGCTACTCTGATAAAACAGTCTGATAGCTAAGATGGAGAGAATTAATCTGCCCTGACAAAACTAATAGCTAAGAGGGAGATAGTTAATCTACCCTGATAAAACTGCCTGAGAGCTAAGAGGGAGAGATTTAATCTAACCTGATAAAACAGTCTGATAGCTAAGAGGGAGGGAGTTAATCTACCCTGATAAAATAGTGTGATGTCTAAAATGGAGAGAGTTAATCTACTCTGATAAAATAATGTGATGTCTAAAATGGATAGAGTTAATCTACCCTGATAAAATAATGTGAGGTCTAAGAGGTGAGCAGTGTAATGAAGCTCAACGAGGCGGTGTTCAGCGACCCATACGTTATATGCGTCAGAATTGTCGAACCGTAGATGATCAAGACCTTCTTGTATCTCCTAATGGTCCCCCTGGAAGCAGATGGCACCATGGACAAGCGAATGCGGACCGAAATAAGAAGGCAAATCTAGTCCTAACAAATACACCGAGGGGAAGTCAGATGTATCGAGCCTTGACAGGAGCTTAATCTCGATGCAACACAACCAACGCTCTTTCTAAAGAAGAAGAAGAAGAAGATGAAGAAGAAATCCACATAATGAGTTTAAGTTCATTCGCCAATGGTTAAAAAAGGACGCCTTTGATTTACAAAAAATCATTTCACGTGTACATTGTACCGTTACATGTAAATCCATTAAATTATTCTCTTAATGTGAGAGAACAGCAACGAATGTGAATATAAGTCATTTTTGTGATGCATCACAGGTAATAGCTGCCACATAAATTGTTTAAGGCTTTCTTGAACCTACAGCTCCGCACTGCATGACTTCAAGTTCTCGATGTTTCTAGCGATGACGGGACAGGCTCTAAAGTGTTCAGAAAATATTTTTTAGACTGAATTTATTTTCTGCTTTCCTAACTGTGCAGCATATTATTACACTCGTCTGGTGCAGGGATGGCCAAACTTGTCTACATCATCTACATGTGCTCCTCGTTTTACGATTGGATCACGCTTCATTTCATTCATTTGCATGTCCCTTGCGGAACTTTGCCTCCCAAACAACACTCCTGTAGGTCTCTCGGTTGTGAGCAAGATGGCCTGCTGCTGCTGCGTCCATTTGCAGATCGTCAACGATTTCTTGCAGCCATCTTCGTTTTGGTCTTCCTCTTTTTCTTTTTCCCATTATGTATCCTTCCAATATGGTCTTCTCTAGATTATCATGACGTTTAATGTGTCCAAAATATTTAAGTTTTCTCTCTTTAATCCTCTTTACTAAATATTAAATATTAAGCTCTTGTAGTATAGATATATTTGTTCTTTTTTGTGTCCACGATATTTGGAGAACTCTTCTGTAGCATTTACATTCAAAGGCATTTATGTGTTTCTCAGCTACTCCTCATAAATGGAAAATATAATTTGTAAAGGCATTTAATATGCCTAACTTACAGAACATCAAAGCTTAGCCTAGCCTACCGTAAACATTATCACAACACTTACATTAACCTAGCCTACCTTAAACATACTAACAACACTTAGCCTAGCCTACCTTAAACATGCTCACAAGTCTTACATTAGCTTAGCCTACCTTAAACATGGCGTCTGTGTGGCGAAGTGGTTAGTGCACTGGTCTCTCATGACGAGGGTTGGGGGTTCGAATCCGGTCGGAGGCACCCCAGCCACCCAGCTGTAGAAATGGGTACCCGACTTCTTCTGGAGTTGGGGAAGAAAAGGCCGCCAGACGTGATACTGACCATATCACCCTCTAGTGTGCTGACAGATGAAAGCAAATGTGGGCACTAACACCATATCCCTATGTGCCTCTAAGGCATGACAGGGCTGCCTTTACTTTTTTTTTAACTTTAAACATACTCAGGACACTTACATTAGCCTAGCCTACCTTAAGCATTTGTCTAACAATCGAATGGTCGTGGGTTCGAATCCCCAGCTAAATGGTAGTTTGTTCCCACCAATTCGGCGCCGAGTTCGATCCAGCCTCGTAAAATGGGAACCAGAGAAAATCTGGGAAGGAAAGGAACTGACCCACCCTACTTTATATGCTGATGGCCCAGCATAATGAGGTCTCTAACGCTTCATCCCCTTCTGCGTTTGCTATGGGACTATCTTTACCTTTTAGCCTACCTTAAATGTGCTCAGAACACTTACGGATGCGTAAAATCATCTAAGATCAAGTCTACTTCATAATAAAATGTTGAATATTTCATGTAATTTATTGAATAGAAAAGGTAAAAGTATGAGCTGTGAACTACCGTCTTTGCACACCGTCAAACCATAAGTTCTCCGCTACCTAGTCAGCATTTGACCAGAAACTACCGACTAGTGTCACCATCAGCACCAACTCCGTAGCTAGCAGCGTCATTCCTCTTCCTTCCCAGAGCATTAACCATGATACCTATTTTTTTTCTTGAGGCTGGGTGAACCCTGGGAGTACTTTACTAGCCAGGGTTTGACCACTGTTGTCGGTGAGTGGACATAGAAACCGGGTTGCTTTGTCGGCGAGCGAGTGACTAATCCACTGTGATAATACAGTTCTTTCTGCTTCTTCTTCTTCTTCTTCTTCGTACACATTTAACGATAATGCTTGGTACCTTGATTTTTGCGATGAGTCTTCTGGCTGGGTACCTGCGACTTCAGCACCTTTCCTTGCTAAGGCAGACTGTGGTCTTGCTCGGACTGCCATGAAGACAATGATGTAGGCTGGCCTGGCCAAAACTTTGTTTTGCAGCCTCTGGTGGCTGTACTTAAGCCCCTTCTCCACATCGGGCCCAATGGCTTTGGGACAGCTCCGCAGAGACACTCCGACTTTGGGATGAGGAATCCGATGAGTGCTTCAATGGGTTGAATAATTCCCCGCCACCTATAGTCTGCTGACTGTTTCATTTACTTCATTTTGATAGCCATTGTTGTAGAGACAAAGGACTGTCACGTCCCGGATCATTGATTTCACACCAGATTTTCCTCATCCTCGTCGGCGATCTCCATGTCCCCATCCGTCCACTAGCGTGACATTACATTTTACAAAAATAACAACTAGTGTTGATTGCTACAGGTTTCTGGGCTACATAAGTAGGTCCGTTTTAAAGCAATCAAATCTACGTTCGCTGTCTCACAAAGACTATGTTAAGATAAGTGTGTTCTTAACGCAATTGTTCCCAGTGGAACGCAGTTCCCAATAATTTAATGCACAGAATGGTTGTATGGGTAATCACCATTAACGTGTACACAGATGAAGGCAGTCTGGGCCTGAAGTACTGAACCCTGGTTAATTGTTGGATGGTGGGGATACAGCAGAGTCACCTCCCTCTTCTGATGAAGCTAGAGATCAGCAGGTAAAACGCGCTGGGGCATCGACACTTGTTGATAGTTTAGCAGGTAGTGTTCTTCAGGAAGATAATCAAGTTTTGACAGTGCAGTTTGTTTATTTGTACTGTATATTTTTATATAGCAGGTAAGATCATTACTAACTAATAATGGAGATACGATGATGGGAAACTAAAAGGGGGACAGATATCGCTCTTTAAAAAAATAAAACAACTAAAGAAGCTGTGGAGAGGAACAGACATAACTATACAAATAAGATTTTTAAGGGCATACATCTTTCTCATCGCAATATATGCCTGTGAGACCTGGACACTTAATAAAACATCTGAGAAACACAGAGACGCTGCCTTTGAATGTAAATGCTACAGAAGAGTTCTTCAAATATCATGGACACAAAAAAGAACAAATATACCCTTACTAAAAATACTTAATATTGAAGAAGGCTGGCTAGTAAAGAGGATTAAACAGAGAAAACTTAAATATTTTGGACATATATAACGTCGTAATAATTTAGAGAAGACCATCTTGGAAGGATACATAATGGGAAAAAGAAAGAGAGGAAGACCAATGCGAAGATGGCTGCAAGGCACTGTTGATGATCTACAAATGGATGCATCAGCAGTAGGCCATCTTGCTTACAACCGAGATCCCTACAGGAGAGCTGTTAGGGAGGCAAAGTTCCGCAAGGGACGTGCAAACGACTGAACTGACTGAATAGTAAGAGAAAGAGCATCCTGTTGAGAGGGAGTGAGAGAATTGAAGTTTCTCCCTCTCCCTCTCTCTTCCACTCCCTCTCCCTCTCTTCCTCTCTCTTCCTCTCTCCTTTTCCTTCTCTTTCTCCCTCTCTCTCCTTTACCCTCTCTCACTCTCTATCTCTCTCACTCCCTCTCACTCTTCCTCTCTCTCTCTCCAAAGTTTATTGATTAGCCCTTCTGTTTTCATCCACCACCACCCCCCCCCCAGATCCTGAGCAATGCACCGGTTAAATTCTCTTTCTACTAAGACTGCCACAGACAAGTTACTGTTTGCTTGTCGCCGTGTAAGGGTTGGCAACCCTTGCCCTATCGTAACATGATATTGTGCTAGCTGCTGGAGTAATTTCTAGGTGTACAGTTCTACACAACGCGTCCCCTAAATAATAAGTGTGTATTCGATAACTGAGCGAGCCACGTTAGTTTTCTCTTGTTTTCTTATGTTATTATCCTGTCTGAAGTTGTTAGTTGTTAAACAATGCAATTTCTTCTCGTATATTTCTCCTCTTTGCATTTAGTTCATTTTGTTTTCTTTTCTGTATGCACAAATCTGATATCTTCACTTCAGGTGAAGTTCATCTCTCGTTTTCATTCCAATTTGTAGTGAAATCATTTTTATGTTGGTTCTGTTTTCTGGGGGGGTTTTTTTGTGTTCCAAAAGTAGCAGTTTATGGGGAAGGATTTGTGTGTTCCAAAAGTAGCAGTTTGTGGGGAAGGATTTGTGTGTTCCAAAAGTAGCAGTTTGTGGGGAAGGATTTGTGTGTTCCAAAAGTGGCAGTTTGTGGGGAAGGATTTGTGTGTTCCAAAAGTAGCAGTTTGTGGGGAAGGATTTGTGTGTTCCAAAAGTAGCAGTTTGTGGGGAAGGATAGCGATTTGTTTCTGCTTCTCTTTGCGGATTCTAAAATTGCTGAATTCATCACTTGAACATGGAAATATTGGTAGCAGAAGCAGCAGCAGCAACAGCAGCAGCAGCAGTAGTAGTAGTAGTAGTAGTAGTAGTAGTAGCAGCAGCAATATAAGTAGAAGTAGTAGTAGTAGTAGTAGCAGCAATATAAGTAGAAGTAGAAGTAGTAGTAGCAGCAGCAGCAATAGCAGTAATAGTAGTAGCAGTAGTAATATTAATAGTAGTAGTAGTAGTAGTAGTAGTAGTAGTAGAAGTAGTAACAGTAGAAGTAGCAGTAGTCGTAGTATTAAAGTAGTAGTAGTTTTAGACGTAGTAGTAGTAGCAGTAGTAGTAGTAGTAGCGGTAGTAGTAGTATTAAAAGTAGTAGTAGTAGTAGTAGAAGTAGCGGTTGTAGTAGTAGCAGTAGAAGTAGTAGTAGTAGTAGAAGTAGGAGTAGTAGTAGTAGAAGTAGTAGTAGTAGTAGTAGAAGTAGTAGTAGAAGTAGTAGTAGTAGTAGAAGTAGTAGTAGTAGTAGTAGAAGTAGTAGTAGTAGAAGTAGTAGTAGTAGAAGTAGTAGTAGAAGTAGTAGTAGTAGTAGAAATAGTAGTAGTAGTAGTAGTAATAGTAGTAGTAGTAGTAGTAGTAGTAATAGTTGCAGTAGTAGTAGTAGTAGTAGAAGTAGTAGTAGTAGTAGTAGTAGTAGTAATAGTTGCAGTAGTAGAAGTGTTAGTAATAATAGTAGTATAAATACTAGTAGTAGTCAGACACTACGAGAGAGGGGTCTGGGCCGTTTTTCCCTGTTTGGTGTATTTGGCTGGTGGGCTATTTGGCGGCGGGGGGGGGGGGTACCGTAGTGAATTAAAACATAATCAAATGGGGGGAGGGGTAAAAATGTTCTCTCAGTGGCTCCATATTAATAGTAGTAGTAGTAGTAGTAGTAATAGTAGTAGTAGTAGTAGTAGTAGTAGTAGTAGTAGTAATAGTAGTAGTAGTAGTAATAGTAGTAGTAGTAGTAATAGTAGTAGTAGTAGTAATAGTAGTAGTAGTAGTAGTAATAATAGTAATAATAATAGTAGTAGTAGTAGTAGTAGTAGTAGTAATAGTAGTAGCACCAGCAGTAGTAGTAATAGAAGCAGAGATAATAGTAGTAGTAGTAGTAGTAGTAGTAGTAGTACTAGTACTAGTAGTAGTAGCACCAGCAGTAGTAGTAATAGAAGCAGAGATAATAGTAGGAGTAGTAGTAGCAGTAGTAGTAGTAGTAGTAGTAGTAGCACCAGCAGTAGTAGTAATAGAAGCAGAGATAATAGTTGGAGTAGTAGTAGCAGTAGTAGTAATAGTAGTAGAACTAGTAAGTAGTAGTAGCAGTATTAGTGGTGGTGATAGTAGTGGTAGCAGTGTTATTAGTAAAATAAGAAGAAATGATGATGAGAGTGAAAATGAAAATGTCGAAAGGAGGGGGGGGTGAATCCAAAATAGAATACTGAAAGAAACTTCTGTTCCTAAACACTTGTAAAAAACGCAAAAAACCACGCTCTAGCTGTCTTGAACAACTGTCTAGAACAACTAACTGTCTAGAACAACTGTCTGGAACAACTGTCTAGAACAACTAACTGTCTAGAACATCTGTCTAGAACAACTAACTGTCTAGAACAACTGTCTAAAACAACTAACTGCATAGAACAACTAATTGTCTAGAACACCTGACTGTCTGGAACAACTGTCTAGAACACCTAACTGTCTATAACATCTGACGGTCTAGAACAACTGTCTAGAACACCTGTCTAGAATACCTAACTGTCTAGAACATCTGTTTAGAACAACTAACTGTCTAGAACACCTTACTGTCTAGAACATTTGTCTAGAACAACTGTCTAGAATAACTATCTAGAACAACTAAGTGTCTAGAACACTTAACTGTCTAGAACACCTGACTGTCTAGAACAACTGTCTAGAACAACTAACTGTCTAGAACACCTGACTATCTAGAACAGCTGTCTAGAACAACTAATTGTCTAGAAAAGCTGTCAAGAACAACGATCTAGAACAACTAACTGTCTAGAACAACTGTTTATAACACCAAACTATCTAGAACACCTGACTGTCTAGAACAACTGTCTAGAGCAACTAACTGTCTAGAATAACTGTCTAGAACAACTGTCTGGAACAACTAACTGTCTAGAACAACTGACTATCTAGAATACCTGACTGTCTAGAACAACTATGAAAAAGAAACACTTTCCAACCCAAAAAGTCAGACAGCAAGAAGTGACTAGCTTCTACTTTCATTAACTTGGATGCCTGTCGGACGATTTCTTGGAGTGAGTACTCTGCCTGTCAGACGATTTCTTGGAGTGAGTACTCTGCCTGGAAGTCGAGTGGCTTTGTGCCACTTTGGTAGCTTGAAGTCCTTCAGTGACACACAACAAGCGAATGGTTCTACGGGCGATCTTCACTTGGCACTATATAGTATGTTGTGAGCAACCTCTTCGCCTGCTTCACATCGGCATTAGTTTGGCTCTATGGCAAAGTGTAAGGACCCGAGAAATGTTTCACTTTCTATACTCTTCTTAGTTCTGTATGAAAGTCTTTATTGGTACCAAGGCATACCTCGACGATCTGTATCTACGTAACCCTTAGAGAATACTATCTATCTATATATCTATCTATCTATCTATCTATCTATCTATCTATCTATCTATCTATCTATCTATCTATCTATCTATCTATCTATCTATCTATCTATCTATCTATCTATCTATCTATCTATCTATCTATCTGCCTGCTTGTCTGTCTGTCTGTCTGCCTGTCTATCTGCCTGCCTGCCTGCCTTCTGTCTGTTATAGAATAAAGTGACTGCAAATGGGTGCCTAGAGAAATGGGACGACAAAGCACTTATAGTATGAGAGAAACCAAAATGACAAGAGATGCCTACAGTAGAACAAGCAACTGTCTAGCCAACGGAGAACAGCGCACCAATCAGCTTGGCTTATCCTGCACCCCGAGAACACGTGAAACTATCAGTGCCTGCATGGCTACGTTATTGTGCGAAAGACTCCTATCTACCTGCTTGTAAAAATGTGTGTCAGAAAATATCATGATGACTTTGCTAGTTGGAGAATTCATAAAATTTTCTGAAATATCTTAAATCTGACAGCATAATTCTATAAGACAAACATACGAAAACAGCTTATAAGAAGAAAAAAAAAAAACAAATAGTTACAAACATTTCACAATCTCGATGAAATCGGAACAAGGTCGGAGAAAGAAAGGAAGGTCACATAATCGGAAAAACATGCCCTCTGTGAACCAAAACTTGCAAATAATATGTTGGGACAGCAAAAATCTCATAAAAAGGGAGAAACAGGATTTTTTCAGCTATTTACATCGCAGAGTCATTCACTGAAGATTCCTACAACAGTGGCCCTATGCAGCAGGTTTTAAACCTAGATTGAGGCAATTACATTTATAGCCTCAGCCCTCTACAGAATATGTTACAAAAGTTGGTAGTTGAAAAAAAAAAAACAATATCCATCTTTATACACTTTATGAGCAAGCGCTGGAAGAGAGGTGCATTCCATTCTCTTTGTATGTAAATACTTCTTCTTCTTCAGCTTTCTAAGGCATTAAGGCTCACTGCTGCAGATAAAGTTCGCCTCCATTCCTCCCTATTTCTTTTCCTCTCTCTCCTGTTGGTAACACCAATTTCGTGTTCATCCTCTTCTATGTTGCCTCTCCATCTCTGTCTTGGTCTACCTCTCGGTCTTTCTTCCTTTACGTCTTGTATGAACATTTTGTAATTAAAAGACAGACTAAAAAGATGTAGACATGGACCCTGTGTTCATTATTGTTTCACTGCGTGCGTTTTTAATACTGACTATACAAATCTTATGACGGCGAGAAACGAGCAAAGTGCATAAATGATGAAGGCGAAATACGGACAAATTATGTCACTGAGAAAGGTGAAATACGGACAAATTATGTCACTGAGAAAGGTGAAATACGGACAAATTATGTCACTGAGAAAGGTGAAATATGGACAAATTATGTCACTGAGAAAAGTGAAATACGGACAAATTATGTCACTGAGAAAAGTGAAATACGGACAAATTATGTCAATGAGAAAGGCGAAATACGGACAAATTATGTCACTAAGAAAAGTGAAATACGGACACATTAGCATTACAAATTGTGATAACTTTTCGTAAACTTATTTCAAGCTATTTCTTGTTATTTTATGTTATAAGTCTTAATAATACATATGAGTACACGGGTATATAGCAAACATATCACTGTTTTGTGAAGGTTTGCTACTTGAAATGTCACACGATTTAAGCTCTCGAAACTATTGCATTTTGTATACGAGGACTACACAAATTTCACGACTTGAAACGCGGAGACTTTTCGTGACCTTTCTACTAGACGACACTGTCATCACTTTAACCTGTTACATAATTACTGCAGTATTACAGGTTTTTACCCTAAGAATTAATCTTTTTTGTGAAGATTACAGAAGAGTCATAATTCTGAGAACTTCAAACCGTTACACAGATTTTGTGAAGGTGACATAAAGTATCACAGTTATGAGTGTGAAGTTTTAACAAAACATCACCGCTTTTAAACGGTTAAAACTATAACCAAAAACTATAACCATATTTTTTTGTAAAAGCCGTCTTTTGAACTCTTAAGCCAACTTTTTGCACAGCTTCTGTGAATGGTACACAAAAAGCCACATTTTTTTTTTTTGGTACACTTAAAACTATTTCACAGTTTTTGTAAAGGTTAAACACAAAAGCTTCATACTTAAAACTATATTGCAATTTGTGAAAACCACTACAGAAAATGCTGCACCGACCCTGTAGCTCTTTAATACTATTCAGACTAGGCAGAACTTGTTAAACCTAACTCCATTCATCTCACCCAAGCATTCTCGTCTTACTGTCCCCAAAGGAAATAACAGATGAGCTTGGTAAACATTTATTTCATTTAATCACGTAAGATAATGGGGTTTTTTTTTCCAGTGAGCCCCGTATAAATTAGTCCTTGTTCATTCGTTCAGACGGGTTTTATTGGTAGCTGGAACAACGGGACAACCGTCACTCTACCCTTGAGATTACTTCTGGACAGTTGGGTGTTAAGACCTGATAGACAAAGAGATATTTTCAGCCGTATGTACATACGAATCAAGTTAGTAATTTGGCTTTGAGTTTAGAAAGCTACCTGCCTACACTAGTTGCTCGGTGAATTTCCAAAGCCCGGATTGGTAAATAGACGCATCTATCTATCTATCTATCTATCTATCTATCTATCTATCTATCTATCTATCTATCTATCTATCTATCTATCTATCTATCTATCTGTCTGTCTGTCTGTCTGTCTGTCTGTCTATCTTCTATCTGTCTATCTATCTATCTATCTATCTATCTATCTATCTATCTATCTATCTATCTATCTATCTATCTATCTATCTATCTCTCTGTCTATCTATCTATTTATCTATCTATCTATCTATCTATCTATCTATCTATCTATCTATCTATCTGTCTCTCTGTCTGTCTATCTATCTATCTGTCTGTCTGTCTGTCTATCTATCTATCTATCTATCTATCTATCTATCTATCTATCTATCTATCTGTCTCTCTGTCTGTCTATCTATCTGTCTGTCTATCTATTTATCTATCTATCTATCTATCTATCTATCTATCTATCTATCTATCTATCTGTCTATCTATCTATCTATCTATCTATCTATCTATCTATCCGAAGAAAGAGGTCAAAGACCTATATCTGAGTGCTACCGTCAGGGCTGGTGAACCATAGCTCCTCCCCCCCCCAAGACTGTGTACCACCTACCAACGTGTACCCCATTCGGTCTGACTAACGGTGCAGGGATCGCTGTGATCCCCAATAACAGATTCGGTCTGACTAACGGTGCAGGGATCGCTGTGATCCCCAATAACAGATTCGGTCTGACTAACGGTGCAGGGATCCCTGTGATCCCCAATAACAGGTTCGGCCTGACTAACGGTGATCCCATGGCGGTGGAGTCTATTAAAGAAGCATTGCACATCCTTGCTTTTTATGTACACCCCCGATCTGCAAAAACAGCAGCCACAACGCACTTCCCATCCGGAACCATGTAGATGCCTCAACATCTTCACCACACCATCTGCAAAGAAAAACATCCTGCCGGCGGCTGCACTAAGAATAAATACAAGGACACCATCAGTCTATGTTTCCTGTGTCATGTGACGAAAAAATGTATGGACTTCCCGTTCCCCTGCGCTATCTAGCCTCTGGCTGAAATCGATGAGATATTCTTCGCTTAATCTAGACCTCTGTGTGAGATGTTATCAGCACCTGAAACCTGATCCCAGCCTGTGACAAGACGATACCCCTGCGCTGTCAGACAACAAGGAAGTGCTTTGTGTTGATGAGAGACAATAAAAAACGCTTGAGAGATTTAAAAAAAGGCAGTCTAGTTTAAAACAAACAAAAAATTGTCAGGCCTGGGTTTTTTAACGTTGAGTATCTATATCCCATGTTGATACGGGAGCCAAGTGATCCGGATAGTGGAACAATATAATGAGGATATGTTAACCAAATGATCGGGATGTGGGAGCCACATAATGAGGATATGGGGAATCGCATGATCGGGATATGAGAAACACATAATGAGGAAAAAAGGGCAACAATGAGGACATGGGAACCAAACGATCGGAATGTGGGAAACACATAATGAGGATATTGGAACCAAATGTTCGAAATATGAGAAACACACAATGAGGACATGGGAACCAAATGATCGTGATATGGATAACACATAATGAGGATATGGGAACCACATGACCGGAATATTGGAAACACATAATAAAGACAAGTGAACCAAATGTTCAAGATATGGGAAACATATAATGAGGATAAAAAAAAAGTAAAGATAGTCCCATAGCAAATGCCGCAGGGGGTGAAGCGTTAGAGACCTCATTATGCTGGGTCATCAGCGTATGAGGTAGGGTGACCAGTTCCTTTCCTCGCTGCCTTTACTTCCCAGATTTTCTCTGGTACCCATTTTACGAGGCTGGGTCGACCTCGGGGCCGTATTGGTCGGAAAAAAAATCCCGCTCAGCTGGGGATTCGAACCCTCGACCATTTGGTTGCTAGACGAGTGCTCTAACCACTACGCTAGCCGGCCCCTATAATGAGGATATGGGAGCCAAATGATGAAAGTATGGGAACCAAATGATGGGTTTGGGGTAACTAAACGATGAAAGTATTGGAACCAAATGATGGGGGTGGGGGAACTAAATGATGAAAGTATAGGAACTAAGTGCCAGGGTATGGGGAACTGAATGATGAAAGTATGGGAACTAAATTCCGGGGTATGGGGGAACTAAATTATGAAAGTATGGGAACTAATTATAGGTGTGGGAGAAATAAATGATAAAAGTATGGGAAGTAAATGCCGGCGTTTGAGGGAACTAAACGATGAGAGTATATAAACTAAATTTCTGGTTATGGGGGAACTAAATTATGAAAGTATTGGAGCAAAAATATAGATGTGGGGGGACTAAACGATGAAAATATTGGAACCAAATTATGGGTGAGGGGGAACTAAATGACGAAAGTATGGGTACTAATTGCCGGGGTATGTGGGAACTAAACGATTAGAGTATAGGAACTAAATGCCGGGATATTGGGGAACTAAACGATGAGAGTATATGACCTAAATGATGGGGTATGGAGAAAATAAATGATGAAAGTATGGGAACTAAATTCCAGGGTATGGGGGAACTAAATGATGAAAGTATTGTAATCCAATTATAGGTGTTGGGGAACTAAATGATGAAAGTATTGGAAACAAATTATGGCGGGGGGGGGGAAGACTAAATGATGAAAGTAATGGAACTAAATTATAGGTGTGGGGAATCAAATGATGAAGTATAAGAACTAAATGCCGGGGTGTGGGGAACTAAATGATGAAAGTATGGAAACCAACTGCAGGGAATGAGGGAACTAAATGACGAAAGTATGGGAACTAATTGCCGGGGTATGGAGAACTAAATGATGAAAGTATGGGAACTAATTTACAGGGTATGGGGGAACTAAATGTTGAAAGTATGATAACTAAATGCCGAGGTATGGGGAATTGAATGAGGAAAGTATGGGAACTAAATGCCGGTGTATGGAGGAACTAAACGATGAAAGTATGGGAACTAATTGCCGGGGTATGGGAGAACTAAATTATGAAAGTATGGAAACTAAATTCCAGGGTATGGGGGAATTAAATGATGAAAGTATTGGAACCAAATTATAGGTGTGCAGGAACTAAATGATGAAAGTATGGGAACTGAATGGCAGGTTATGGAGGAACTAAATGATGAAAGTGTGGGAACTAATTGCCGGAGTATGGGGGAACTAAATGATGAATGTATGGGAACTAAATGCCTGGTTATGGGGGAACTAAAGAATGAAAGTATGGGAATAAAACCCCGAGATATTGGACTCGATTACTGAACACCAACTGAAGAGAAAAAACGCTTTTCTAAGAGTTTAGTTTTAAAACGCTACTTGCAAATCTTGAAATCACACTGCCCATAATATTACAGATGATGATGATGACTATTTCGATAGTTTGGCATGTGTGAATATATTGGACAATTCATTGGTAGTGGGAAGGGAGGGGTCTGTAGCCCTGGGTAAGGTTAAAATTTTATGCACTAGAGAAGACAAATGTAGCATTTCATAATCGTAGCGCTGACATTTTTTTTTAGATATCTCACACAAGGTCTGTCATGCCCGGCGTTGCCATGGGTTACCGTATGAGCTGCTGTTATGCTTTCTAGCGGCCTAAGTGAGGGTGCGAAGGAAAAGAGAATCTGTTTTTACGTAATCTTTGCGTACAAGATAATCTTTGCGTATAAGGAAATGATCCAGTACTAGTAAATTCTTCTCAACAATAAAAGTATTGTATCCCAGGAAACTGTTTCAAATGAATCATTGAACAACAGGAAGTTATTAGACACAAGAAATTTTAAAAATCGAGTACAAGGAAATTTACTGAGTACAAAAAAGTCTATTGAACAGAAAGAAATTATTCAGTAAACTGGACGTTTACATATTTATACTTTTCTTATCCTCTGCCATTTTTGTTCCTGGCCATTCTCTTCACTCTTTCTATGTTTTTTTTTTAAACTGAACCACACACCTCTGTCTATGTCTGTTCTTGAAACACATTTAACTATCGTGCCACACTGGACCGGTACTAGAAGTAGGAACTTCAGCGTTCTGAAATCTACGTTTACCAGCATTCACTTCAAGTTTAAGTTTACCAGCTTTCACTTCAAGTTTAAGTTTACCAGCATTCACTTCAAGTTTAAGTTTACCAGCATTCACTTCAAGTCTAAGTTTACCAGCATTCACTTCAAGTTTAAGTTTACCAGCATTCACTTCAAGTCTACGTTTACCAGCATTCACTTCAAGTCTAAGTTTACCAGCATTCACTTCAAGTTTAAGTTTACCAGCATTCACTTCAAGTCTAAGTTTACCAGCATTCACTTCAAGTCTAAGTTTACCAGCATTCACTTCAAGTCTAAGTTTACCAGCATTCACTTCAAGTGGTTCACATTCTTTCTGAAGAATCACGTACTGGTTCTGGTTGGGTTTTCAACACGTTTGCTGCTGCTTGTTATGTCCCGTTGCTGACATAATTCCTGTTCTGATGTTTCTACAAATCCCTCCCCCCCCCCCCTCGGCACTTTCCCAGATATAATTTTAACCTTGAAAACTGATCCCTGTTTGAATTGCTTGATCCGGTCATTATTTCTCACTCCCCATCTAGTGCTAATTTGCGTATCTCGGCAGCTACATAGATCAGGATGGTGACACCAGAAAGGAAGTTAGAATTAGAATTGCAAAATCAGCATCGATCTTCAAGAATCTCGAGAACATATGGCATTCAAAAGTTATAAGCACAAAAACCAAGTTAAGACTGTTCAATTCAAATGTAGTATTCACCCTCATTTATGGACGTGAAAGCTGGAAAACAGCTAAAGAAATAGACAAGAAATTAGACTCTTTTGAAAACAAATGCATAAGGAAAATACTCAGCATCAAGTGGAATGAATTCAATAACAATGCAGAGAAGACAGATAAGTGAACAACCAGTCTCATGGGTGATCAGAAAAAGGAGATGGACGTATATTAGTCACTTGATGAGAAGAAATGATCAGAGAATCCCAAAACAAGCTATCAAGTGAAACACAACAGGCC
This sequence comes from Achatina immaculata, assembly GCA_009760885.1. NCBI lineage: Eukaryota > Metazoa > Mollusca > Gastropoda > Stylommatophora > Achatinidae > Lissachatina > Lissachatina immaculata. The sequence goes on along the minus strand of CM019719.1, from coordinate 66,683,534 downwards.
AAAGAAAAAGAGGTCGACCACATGAAACTCTAAAGAGGACATTGTTAAGAGAGGCCAGATTAGTGGGAATAACATCCCTTGACGAGCTTGCCGAAAACGGGAAAACTTGGCAAACTACCATGCAAGCACTATGTGACGTTTAACGGCACGGGAAGGATGTAAGATAAGATCGAGTGCTGTTCCTTCGTTCTACTGTCATAAGGTACTGTAAAATCAGTCTTCACTGAGTCACTCTTTGCTTACTCGGGACACTAAAATGTAAGAGCACATTCTGGTATTCCTTATGACTTTTCTGTATACGTCTGTCATTATCAACTGAAGACAACACAGTTCCAGACACAAGCTGATGATCATTCTTAGAACTATAAGACTTGAGGGAAAATGACTTTCAGTGATCTCCCTTTCAGTGATCTCTGTTCATTTTGAACTGTCATTCTTCCACCCCCTTCTCATACAGTTTTCTCACTTTTATTACCTGCCTTATCAGGGTGGCTTTTCTTTGGGTTATAGTTGTCTGGCAGGAGAAAGCTGTGACCATCTTGGGCATGTCTTTATGTTGTTTCCGAGTTCGTACTCTTTGTCATGCCTTCTTTCTCTAATTTTTCAGCCAGTTACCTGCTTCTACCCCGCGCATTTTGTATGTGATCATTAACAAATGCTTTTGTCCATATATTGAACTGTTGTATGCTATTTTTTTTAGATGTGTTTATCCTATTTTTTTGCCACTCTATTTTCTGCTCACTTTTCTCACTTTATCTATTTTCTGTAACTGAATCATACACCTTTGTCTACCTTCATTTATAAAAATCAGTTTTCATCATCATCATCATCATCATCATCATGTGCCGTGCCGACTGGCGTTGGCTATTATGCTTCTCCAGAGTACCCGATCATTCATGCAGGCCATCAGTTCAGTTGGTGACCTCCTCTCACACCATCCCGTCAGACTGTCCAGTATCATTTCTCTTGGTCTTCCTCTTGATCTTCTTCCTTCTATTTTTCCTGTTGTTATAATATTTTCAATGCCCCCCTCTTCTCATTGCATGTCCTATGAAAGTACATTGTCTCTCTCTCTTATCTTTTTGACAAGGTTTTTTGTCTCTGCAGCTCTTCTCATAAATTCCTCATTAGTTATTTTTGCTGTCCAGGGGATTCGCAACATTCTTCTAATAAACCACATTTCTGCTGCTTCCAATGATTTTTCTGCAGACTTGCCTATTGCCCACGATTCACTTTCATATAACAAGATAGGTTCAATATAGCAATTTAGGACTCGTTTTCTAACATTCATTGATAAAAATGTGTTAGCTAATATGTTTCTCATTCTCTGAAATGCAGTCTTTGCTTGGCCTATTCTGCTCCTAATTTATGTTCTGCATTTCCCATCTGAAGTTATTACTGCTCCACGGTAAATCGGTGAGCTATATGGAGGAGAAAGACCAGAATTAACACCGGATACTGAAAACTGTGATGGACCACCAATACTTGAAGATGAAATCATAGATGCCATCAAACACATGAAGAAAGGAAAAGCGACTGGGCCTGATAATATAACAATAGAAGAAATAGAGGCACTAGAGGAGATAGGAATAAAAATAATAACCAAGTTACTGAATGACATTTACAACAGTGGTTATATTCCCAGTGACCTGATTAAATCCACTTTTATAGCACTACCAAAGAAACCATGTGCAAAGGAATGTGACGACCACCGGACTATCAGCCTCTCATGTCACATAACGAAACTAATTCTGAGAATAACTATGAGAAGAACAAGGAAAAAGATAAAAATAGAAATAGCAGATGAACAGTTTGGATTTCTTGAAGGAAAGGGAACACACAATGTCATTTATGCTTTACGAACACTAACAGAAAGAGCTTTAGAAGTACAGAAAGATCTCTACTTATGTTTCATTGATTACACCAAGGCATTTGACAAGGTGAAACATAACGAAATTATTAAAATGCTTGAAGACATAAATATAGACGGCAAAGACTTGAGGATTGTAAAACATCTATACTGGCAGCAAGAAGCAGCAGTTCGAGGTGAAAATAGAATTGGAAAATATCAACCTATAAAACAAGGGGTGCGACAAGGATGTGTACTATTTCCAGACCTTTTTTCTCTGTACAGCGAGAATATTCTAAGAACAATCATCACAGAACCAGGCATAAAAATTGGAGGATACAATATTAACAACCTTCGGTATGCTGACGACACAGTACTGATAGCTGAGAACCAACAAGACCTGCAAAATCTCTTGGATAAAGTCGTCAAAGAAAGTGAACAGAAGGGCCTTACTTTGAACATAAAAAAGACAGAGACTATGGTTATATCTAAGAAACAGAATCTACCAACATGCAGTATACAATTAAACGGAACTATTCTAAAGCAGGCTCAGAAATTCAAAAATAAGTTTTACCAGAGTGATTATTTCTTCAGTCTCTCACATTTCCATGATTATTTATTATCTCTCACCTCTCTATTGTTATTTCTCTCGTCATAGCTCGTATTTTATGTTCAGTGTATTGCGGTATGCCTCACCTTTCAGTGAGTGAATTTGCACGTGAGTGGTGTCAAATGTCTATTTTCAGGGGCAGAAGACTAAGGGACGATGAGAATATGTAGAAATGTCCTGGGGAAAGTTGTGAGTAAAACATTTAAACATGAAAGAGAAAAAAATCATAATAAAATGACTGAGAAGCGAACAGTGGACACTCCTTGTCTGCTTTACTCTCTAGCAGCCCGCCCAAAAGCGCCCGTGGTTCTCTGCCTTTACTTGCTCAGCTGAAACATAATTTAGCACCCTCCTATATCGCTCGTTCTGTCTACCCCTTTCTCCTTAATTGACGTGAACGAACATTTCAATTCTCTTCACAGATTCGAGTTTTCCATTATCTTAAAAAAACTCTTGCTTGTTTTCAATTAATTTGTTTCCTGCGACTGATCACATAAAAATGACAAACTAATTAATTTGAACCTGTTCCACGAAAGTAGATTTAAAACACAGCAACAAAAAAAAAAAAACACACACACACACACACAACAGCTAGTAGCCTTTCCTCGTCCCTTATTTATTGATGTATTTATTGTTTGAGTTTTTTGGCATCTGAAAGTCATTGGCATCGCTTGACTGACGCGTCCTTGGCGAACTTAGTGTGTACGTCAAATAAAACTAATTTTGATGAGAACAAATACACGCAGATACTAAATATTTTAATATTCCATCTTATTAACCGGTGCACTAAAGGTTCAAGGCACAGGAGACATAAGCGCACCGGAAAACTTCTATAGAGGGAACTAAAGAGAAGGTCATATATTCCCGGGTCATAATGCATTTTGCTCACGTCTGGGTCTGCAAACCTTAATTGTATAACCAAGAGATATTGGCTTGGCCTGCACGAAGGATAATTTCTGGAGAGCTGAGATCGAATGTCCTCTGGGGATTCTAGGAATCTATGTTTTTTGCCTTCACTGCAGATTGACGAGGGCGTGGATCGCCTTCCTCACGAGGGATTTTTATATCTTCTTTGGATAAGCTTAATAATAGCTAGAAAAAGAAAGAAAGAAAGCATTCCAGGTTTCCTTTTTAGTTCACAAACAAACAACAAAAAAAGGTTAACATGGAAAATCAATTGCATAAAATTACTGAAACTAACGTACTTTTGCCATTCAGTTTATCTTTATTTGCAGGGTTAAACTTCTAACAAACTAATTTTTCTTCTTGCATAAATGATTCTTCCTACAGACAATGCTTGTTTAAAAAAAAAAAAGTATGATTGTGAACCAACGTCATTGCACATGGTCAAGCCATAAGTTGACCGGAAACCACCGACTAGTGTGGCCATGTGCACTAACTCCGTAGCTAACCGTGTTAACCTATTTTTTCTCTTGAGGTTGAGTGAACCCCGGGAGCTTCTTGCGAGCCACGGTTTGACCCCCCACTGTGGGTGGGTGGAAATCGAAACTGGGTCGCCTGAGCGGCAAGCGAGTGGCTAATCCACTTCACTAGCGCGGCTCTCTTAGGCAATTCTATAGACAACCAATGTTGCTTTATCGTTGAAAAACTTGGACAATTAAAAACAGATGATAAAAAAAGAAATGGAAGCAACAGAGATGTGGCTGTGGAGTGTGATACAACAATTACTCTCTAATCTAAATCCCACAGTATTTTTTATGCCCTCGGTGTGTGGAGTCCTTCCTCGTTCGCTTCTACCACCACAATCGCCCCGCGATACTGCAGACCTAAGTGCTGTGGTCCTCGAGAGAAGTCTCATTTAGGATGGAGGCTCAAAGCATCAAGGGGCGTGGGCCAATATTCTTGGTGGGTCACATCAAGGGGCTTGGGCTTATATTCTTGGTGGGTCACATCAAGGGGCTTGGGCCTATTTTCTTGGTGGGTCACATCAAGGGGCTTGGACCTATATTCTTGGTGGGTCACAAAAAGCGGAATTGCATGACCCTGTGGTTTTCGTTGCACCAGTTTAGCCTCGAGTTGGACTTTCTTCAACGGAACCTCCACGTGGTTTGAATATCAAATCCGCTGGGTGAGAGGAGGTTGTCCATCTACGCTGCACTGGTTCAGTGTCTCCGACTTCAGCATTTTGGCGTTTTGTGGCCGCTACCTTCCCTGCTGGTTACAAAGATGTAGCTTTGGTCGAGAAGGACTAACCTTCGCCATGTGTCAGTTTTTTTTTTGGCATATTTTACCAGTTCGGGTCCACACAGGACATGGCCGACCTCTAGATCAGAGTCGCCGTAACTCCTCACCGCGAGGCTACTGACCCCACCGATTAAACGTCACTTATTTTCATCTCCCGGCAGCGCTGCCTGACCGGAGACTGCTTGTCCGGCAACCTTCTTCGCGTTTTTCTTCACAGGCCTCGAGGAGTTTGACCCCACGCACGGCAGCCGAAGAATCCCGCCAAAGCCTTGGTGTGTGAAGTGTCAGTGCCTTCACATTTCTAAGCCATTACAGCATTTGAGATAGGGATGCCAGCACCTCGCCTCGCTGCTTTTGTTTTCCTAGGCAAAACCCCAGGTATCCGTTTTTTTTTAGACTGGGTCGACCCGGGTGTCGGTCGGTCCGAATAAATACCTCCCGATTGGGAAATTGAACTAGGAACCTTCTGATGGGCAGGCAAGTGCACTAATTGATACACCACTACGGCAGGGCAACAGATACTCTGGTCAGACAGAAAAACGAACGAAGAGATCTTCAGAAGAAAAAATAACTAGTTCAAATTTTCGGGAAAAGAGCCAAATTTCTTGGACATCACGAGAAGAAACAGGATGGATGGATGGATGGATGGATGGATGGATGTGCAATTAAGTAGACTGATAGTAAGATGGATGTGTGTCTAACTTATTGTTTGTTTTCTCTCACAACTTACTCATCCACCAACTATCCATCTTGTCCGTGTTGCTCCCATGATGCCTGATACCTGAAGCCCATTATTGTTTCGTCCCGTGCATGGAAATATTATTAGCTCGAAATTCTAGTTTCGCCTAACTGTTTGATTTACGAGTTATTGCATAACGAATAACGCGGAATACGAGTCTGGCATGATAAACAGTTCATGTTTTTTTTGTTCTCGTGTCAACATGCTCCCTAGAGAGATCTTCAGACTTGCCTGTGTCAAGGAAAAAGTCTGTTACCTCAATCCATGAGGTGTGCATTATCTTGTTCCCAAGAGACTTTGACTCATTCTCTCTCGTTCTGCGCCCCACGCTTGTACACCACACAGACACACACAAACATATTTCCCACGAGGCGGTATGTGCCGTCATGATAAAAGACGAGGCTATGGCCAATAATTAAACGGTTTTGGAGTTTCTTTGGGAGCTACAGTTGGACCGAAAGCTTGCGAACGCTTCTATCGATAATCGTTTGGCTCTCATCCGCCTAACTCCAAAGGGTTAACTCCGCAACAGTTGGTGCTTACCTTCTGTAAGCTTTCTAGTTGTTACAGAACTGAATGAGTCCTGGTTACGGCTGAATAAATTGTTGATCTACTTCTGTTGGCAAATGTTGGGGTTTCTGAGTGTTGTTGACTGACCTACTTGATGTTCCTAACCATGTGTTGATGTATGACGAACAACCAGTAGTTTTTTTTTTGGACGTGGTAACAGAATAAATAGTCTGTGGGCGTGATAACAGAATAAACAGTCTGTGGGCGTGATAACAACAATAGCTGTGGGAGTGATAACAGCAATAGCTGTGGGAGTGATAACAGCAATAGCTGTGGGAGTGATAACAGCAATAGCTGTGGGAGTGATAACAGCAATCGCTGTGGGAGTGATAACAGCAATAGCTGTGGGAGTGATAACATGATAAACCAGTAGGTTTTGGGCGTGAAACAGAATAAACCAATAACGTTTGGACATGATAACATTTTAAACCAGTAACGTTTGGATGTGATAACAGTCGTAAGTTGACCAGAAACCACCGACTAGTGTGGCCACCAGCACTAACTCCGTAGCTAACCGTGTTAACCTGTTTTTTCTCTTGAGGTTGAGTGAACCCCGGGAGCTTCTTGCGAGCCACGGTTTGATCCCCCCCCCCCCACTGTGGGTTGGTGGAAATCGAATTTTTTGTGGTAACAGAATAAACCAATAGAGTTTTAAATACATCAAATATTTGTTTTCTTTTTTATTGTTGTAATCGTAAATTATCAAATATAAATTCTGTTTTCAAAGAATGTAGCGTGCCTCTCTGTTGCGCTGCCGACTAAGGTTTACCACGGCAAACATCCGCTTCCATTTATCACTGTAAGCAGTGCTGTAGAGAGTGCAGTCTATCATCTTCTTTTTTACCGTAAGGACACTGGACATAGTTTCATTTCAAAGTTTCCTGTAATGTTTCTTTTCTATCTGTACGAAGTTTGTTGTAAAATTTATATCTACAGTGACCAGTATGGAGTTTGGAGTAAGATTTCTGTCCTTAGAGATCAGTACGGATTTTGTGTAAAATTATTATCTGCAGTGACCAGTACGGAGTTTGATGTCATATTCATATCTTGTGCTGAGCATACGAGCATAATATTTTCTTATATACTGTCTGTCTGACTCTGTCTCTCTTTCTCTGGTTAGTCAACATAAATGACGACAGACTGTGTGGTGCCATCTTTGTCGACTTTAAAAAAAGGCATTTTATATGATTGACAACGATATTCTTGTAAGAAAAATGAAGACTTATAAATTGCACCCTGACCTAATAAAATTAATTGCATCGTTTCTTTCAGACAGACAACAGGTAGTATTCTTCAACAATTCTCTATCAAATTCTGCTAAAGTTGACACTGGTGTTCCGCAAGGTTCTATTCTAGGCCCGTTGCTTTTTGCTATCTATATCAATGATCTTCCACTTCATCTTAAACACTCTTCTTGTGACGTTTTTGCCTATGATTGCACAGTCTACACTAGTAACTACGATTGTATTAAATCTAGAATCAACTCTTCATGTCGAGTTATACAATTTAATTAGATGGAGTAAAAATGATGGCATGATTATAAACACCGATAAAACAAAATAAATGCTCATAACAAGAAGACAGAAACTACAAAACGCAACAAAAACAACACTTCGGCTCTGTACAGAAACATCACAGATAGAAAACGTTAGCCAGCACAAAACACTAGGTCTTATTATTGACCAACATCTGACCTGGAACTCTCATGTGCAATGTCTAACAAAACTCATCGCACAAAAAGTATACCAGTTAGCCAAAATTAAGCAATTCATCGATCAAGACACGAGGAACACATACTACATATCTCATATACAAACACATTTAGACTATTGCTCAACAGTTTTGGATGGTTGCTCAGTGTCAAATACAAAGAGACTTTGCCAGCTCCAAAAGCGAGCAGTAAAGCTTATTAGTAACAAAGATCAAGCACAAACAACTAACCCGCACAAACGTATCAAAATACTGCCTCTTGAACAAAGCCAAGTTAGTACATCAAATTCTTTCACGGCATGCCCCGTCTTATCTATGGAGCCTGTTTAAATTTAGCCCAAAGTGCAGCCAACTCTTGAACAACATGTCTTCCAAAACCTAGACTTGATCTTTACAAGAAAAGCTTTAGTTATTCTGCTGCTCATCTTTGGAATATCCTCCCATCCTGTATAAAAAAATATAAATTATACTCCTTCCTACAACTACAAGCTTTCCCAATATCTATTTGATGTCGACTACATGCCTCCATGAATTATAAAACTTAAAAGTTATCTTAAACTGCTCTTACAGACACCGAATACAATTAATTGTTTTCTGAATAGTCCCGAAAATTTTGTTTAGTAGATAGTCATTTATAATGTATGTAGTTACTTCTGTACTGAGTGAATGTTTAAGAGCGAAACGTAAATGTTTTATTTTATGTCTCTCAGCTTCAGTGTTAATTATGTTTGTTACATGAACAGCATATTTGTAGAATGTCTGGAATAGAGTGAAAGATGTATGATAAAGGGCAGAATGTCAGACGGGCCTGCGTGCCCAATTCTTAACCCTTTTGAAATAAAGATCAATAAATCAGTCAATCTCTTTCACTCTCTCTCTCTCTCTCTCTCTCTCTCTCTCTCTCACACACACACACACACATACACACACAAATTAGCACAATTGTTGATAATTATGATAAATGTTTTAACTTAAAAAAACACATCCCAGTATAAAACGAAACCTAAATGTTTAAGGGCAACGTCTAGGGAACATTTGAGACGTTCAAACATTCTTCTGCCTCCTCTCTCTGGATTTAAAGCATTTCCTTCTGTCTCTTTCCCCAGATATTGAACTTTTTTTTCACTTGCTGTAAGTCTGTAGTGCATCGTGGTAATGAGAGAATTTATTGACTGCTTTTTTTTTCTAATTTAATCTCTTGTCCTCTCAGATCACATATCAATAAAACGGATGCATATGCTAAACTTTAACCCCCCCCCAACCCCCTTTATGTTATGTTGTGACAGCAACTTCCGCTGTTTGCGTTATGTACTCTAAATGTAGAGAAGGTACTACAAACTATTTTCATACAATTACTATGAAGTACTCCTCTGAAGTACAAACAAAGAAGTACTAAATCATTAGAAGCTGAAAGGGGGGGGGGGGAGGAATGAAAAATATTAGAATCAGAAAAAACAGTAAAATTCTGGTTTCCACGCCATTAAGTCGTGCAGGGTGTAGGGAGTTAGGTCCATGTCTCCACGACCTTCGGCACATGAAAGAGTGATATGGTCAGTATCACACCTGGCCGCATTTACCTTCCCAGATTCCTCTGGTACCCATTTTTAGAGGCTGAGTGGACCCGTGAGCCCTTCTAGTGTTGTGATATCAATAAGATGTGTGTGTGATTGTATATAAAGGTAAGGTAAAAGATATGTGATTGTATATAAAGGTAAGGTAAAAGATATGTGATTGTATATAAAGGTAAGGTAAAAGATATGTGATTGTATATAAAGGTAAGGTAAAAGATATGTGATTGTATATAAAGGTAAGGTAAAAGATATGTGATTGTATATAAAGGTAAGGTAAAAGATATGTGATTGTATATAAGGTAAGGTAAAAGATATGTGATTGTATATAAAGGTAAGGTAAAAGATATGTGATTGTATATAAAGGTAAGGTAAAAGATAAAATTCCCGTTTCCGTGCCATTAAGACACATCGAGAATATGGTGTTAGGCCCGCCTTTTCCATGACCTTCAGCATATGAAAGTACCCACATTTAGAGGCTAGGTGAATCCCGGGACCTTTTTGGTGTGTGCCAGAAAAAAAATCCCCACTGCTGGGACTGAACCAGGTACCACGGGGTTAGTAAACCGAGCGTCTAACCACTCAGCCAACGTATATATATATATATATATAAAGAAAGAGAGGAAGACCAAGGCGAAGATGGCTACAAGACGTCGTTGATGATCTGCAAATGGATGTATTAGCAGCAGGCCATCTTGCTCACAACCGAGAGGCCTTAAAGAGTGCTTTTAGAGAGGCAAAGTTCCGCAAGGGACATGCAAATGAATGAGCGTATATATATATATATATATATATATATATATATATATATATATATATATATATATATAATAAATCCACTGCCAAGGTTTGAAAATGGTACGACTGGATTGGTACCCCCAGCGCCTAACCATCCAGGCCACATTATAATCAGAAACAAACAATATTTCTGCCATCTCGAGGAGCATAATGCTAAAATGATAACCATAACAGAGGAGAAGTGAATGGAAAATGAATAACCAGTAATAGATTAATGGACAACACTTAAAAAAACAGCTTGGCCGGTAGGGGGCGCTGTGAGAACGAAGGATTAGAGGGAGCAGGTCGACCTCTACAACGAATCTGCTCTGGGGACGGTACAGATGATGGTAAATATAAAGAAAACTTTCAAAAATAAGGGCGTCTTACGTGATTCTGTATTTCTGGCAACTTTTTAGTGTTTCTTTTTTATTTTCTGCCTGGTTCTTGTTGCTTTGATGTGAGTGATTTTATGAGGATGACTATTAGGTGTAGATATCATTTATATCTTGGTTTCTGTACCTTCTTGGGTGTGAAAATGTCATTTGTATCACGATTTTTATACTTTCTATTGTATATAAATACCACTTGTAACACCATTACTACATCTTCTATTGTATGTAGATACCACTTATTTCACTATTTTTATACATTTTGTTGTATATAAACATCATTTATATCAATATTTCTATATCTTCTGTTGTATGTAGTGATGTGTCACTATTTTCGTACCTTCTGGTATGAAATATCATGATTTAGTAGCAAGTGAAGTTTATAGCTCACCTTACAGTGGTTGTTAGACTCGTTTCCGTGAACACTCTTTCCTACCTGACAACAGCTGTGAACACTCTTTCCTGCCTGACAACAGCTATGAACTCTCTTTCCTACCTGACAACAGCTGTGAACACTCTTTCCTGCCTGACAACAGCTGTGAACACTCTTTCCTACCTGACAACAGCTGTGAACACTCTTTCCTACCTGACAACAGCTGTGAACAATCTTTCCTGCCTGACAACAGCTGTGAACACTCTTTCCTACCTGACAACAGCTGTGAACACTCTTTCCTGTCTGACAACAGCTGTGAACACTCTTTCCTGTCTGACAACAGCTGTGAACACTCTTTCCTGTCTGACAACAGCTGTGAACACACTTTCCTACCTGACAACAGCTGTGAACACACTTTCCTGCCTGACAACAGCTGTGAACACTTTTTCCTACCTGACAACAGCTATGAACACACTTTCCCACCTGACAACAACTATGAACACACTTTCCTACCTGACAACAGCTATGAACACACTTTCCCACCTGACAACAGCTATGAACACACTTTCCTACCTGACAACAGCTATGAACACACTTTCCCACATGACAACAGCTATGAACACACTTTCCTACCTGACAACAGCTATGAACACTCTTTCCTACCTGACAACAGCTATGAACAAACTTTCCCACCTGACAACAGCTGTGAACACTCTTTCCTACCTGACAACAGCTGTGAACACACTTTCCTACCTGACAACAGCTGTGAACACACTTTCCTGCCTGACAACAGCTGTGAACACTCTTTCCTGCCTGACAACAGCTATGAACAATCTTTCCTACCTGACAACAGCTGTGAACACTTTTTCCTACCTGACAACAGCTATGAACACACTTTCCCACCTGACAACAGCTATGAACACACTTTCCTACCTGACAACAGCTATGAACACACTTTCCCACCTGACAACAGCTATGAACACACTTTCCTACCTGACAACAGCTATGAACACACTTTCCTACCTGACAACAGCTATGAACACACTTTCCTACCTGACAACAGCTATGAACACACTTTCCTACCTGACAACAGCTATGAACACTCTTTCCTACCTGACAACAGCTATGAACACACTTTCCCACCTGACAACAGCTGTGAACACTCTTTCCTACCTGACAACAGCTATGAACACTCTTTCCTACCTGACAACAGCTGTGAACACTCTTTCCTACCTGACAACAGCTGTGAACACTCTTTCCTACCTGACAACAGCTATGAGCACTCTTTCCTACCTGACAACAGCTATGAACACACTTTCCCACCTGACAACAGCTATGAACACACTTTCCTACCTGACAACAGCTATGAACACACTTTCCCACCTGACAACAGCTATGAACACACTTTCCCACCTGACAACAGCTATGAACACACTTTCCCACCTGACAACAGCTGTGAACACTCTTTCCCACCTGACAACAGCTGTGAATCCCCTTTCCCACCTGACAACAGCTGTGAATCCCCTTTCCCATCTGACAACACCTGTAAACCCCCTTTCCGACCTTACAACAGCTGTAACCCCCCCCCCCCCCAAGCCTGACAACAGCTTTGAACCCCCTTTCCCACCTTAGCACAGCTGTGAACCCTGTTTCCCGCCTGAGATAGCCAGAGACGCTGTAGTATAAATAAAGCAATAAATAAACTCCATATAATGCCAGGAATATTTTGATCCAGCCAATCCATTTTGCGGAGCCATGGACCACAGTATGAGACCCACTGCTCTACACTGTAATTACATTTCTAAAACAGTAGGAACAGTTTTATCCATTAACGAAGTGCACAGCTGTAACATTTCGATTTACTCCTACAATTATGCGAAGATCACCCGGACACGTTACATCTGCACATTTATTAACAAATAGAGACATTTCTAGCGCTATTATAAAGTATAATTATTTGTTGTCACAGCTTTACTGCTGTGGTTTTGTGTACTTTTATATACTTCTATACACTTATACATGACAACAGCGTTCTGTGTGTCTCTGTCTCATAATAAACACTTGATCTCTGGTTCCAAGGTCTGTTCTAAACTCTGCCAGCTCCGTTATAAACCCCACCATGTCTGTTCAAACTCTGCCAGCTCCGTTATAAACCCCACCATGTCTGTTCAAACTCTGCCACGTCTGTTCAAAATCCTGCGACGACTGTTCTAAACTCTGCCACGTCTGTTCAAAATCCTGCGACGACTGTTCTAAACTCTGCCACGTCTGTTCAAAATCCTGCGACGACTGTTCTAAACTCTGCCACGTCTGTTCAAAATCCTGCGACGACTGTTCTAAACTCTGCCACGTCTGTTCAAAATCCTGCGACGACTGTTCTAAACTCTGCCACGTCTGTTCAAAATTCTGCCTGGTCTGTTCTAAACTCCGCCAGGTTTATTCTAAACCCTGCCACAACTGTTCTAAATCATGACACGACTTTTCTAAATCCTGCCACGTCTGTTCTAAATCATGACACGACTTTTCTAAATCCTGCCACGTCTGTTCTAAATCATGACACGACTTTTCTAAATCCTGCCACGTCTGTTCTAAACTCTGCCAGGTCTGTTCTGTTCTAAACTCTGCCAGGTCTGTTCTGTTCTAAACTCTGCCAGGTCTGTTCTCAACTCTGCCAGGTCTGCCATAAAGACTGTCAGGTCTGTTCTACATCCTGCCAGCTCTGTTCTAAACACTGCCAGGTCTGTTCTAAATCCTGCCACGTCTGTCCTACACTCTGTCACGTCTGTTTTGAACTCTGCCAGGTCTATTCTAATTTCGGCCACGTCTGCTCTAAACTCTGCCACGTCTATTCTAAACTCTGTCATGTCTGTTCTAAACCCTGTCATGTCTGTTCTAAACTCTGCCAGGTTTGGTCTAAAATCTGCCACGTCTGCTCTAAACTCTGTCAGGTCGGTTCTAAACTCTGAAAGGTTTGTTCAAGACTGCCAGATTGTTCCAAACTCGGCCAAGTCTATTCTAAACTCTAAAGGTCTGTTCTAAACTTTGTCAGGTTTGTTCTAAACTCTGCCACGTATGTTCTAAACTATTTCTTATCTGCTCTAAATTCTTTCAGGTCTGTTCTAAACTTCACCATGTCTGTTCTAAACTCTGCTAGCTCTATTCTAAACTCTGCCACGTCTGTTCTAAACTCTGTCACGTCTGTTCCAAACTCTGCCACGTCTGTTCTAAACTCTCCTTGGTCTGTTATAAACTCTGTCACGTCTGTTCCAAACTCTGTCACGTCTATTCTAAACTCTCTCTGCTCTGTCCTAAACTCCGTCACGTCTGTTCTAAACTCTGCCTGCTCTGTTCTAAACTCCGTCCCGTCTGTTCTAAAATCTGCCAGATCTGTTCTAAACTCTGTTACTTCTATTGTAAACTCTGTAACGTTTGTTCTAAACTCTTCCAGATCTGTTCTAAACTCTGCCTGGACTGCACATATTTTTTTTTCCTCAGGGTTATAAATCCTGTCTTGTCATAACTTTCTTCTGCCTCAAGGATATTGCTTTCGTGTCCTATCAGATCACAAGATCAATCCTTCCAACGCGTCTTTCAGTTTTCCATGCTCAAATAAATTTCCTCACGGAAAAAAAAAGGAATTTGAATTATTTTGTCTACATCCCTTCTTTTTCCCTTCATATTTAACTCCCCCCCCCCCTCTCCTACCCCCGACACACACAAACTTGAGCGATAAAGATGGTTGGTCCATGAAGAAATAATGGAAGGGTCGTCAGAAAATAACCGTGTATCTACAGGTGATCGAACTGATAAGACCACGGGAAGAATCGTGCAAAGACGGGAGACGACATGAAAAAGGTCTTAAGGGAATTTGGAGGAAATGATTGGAAAGAGGAGATCAGGACCAGAGAAGAATGGAGGCAGACAGTCAACATAGCTTAGAATACAAGAACGTCTGAATGGAGAGTTTGACAAGACAGACAGATAGTCAGATAGATAAATAGACAGATGGACATTTAGTCAGATAGATAAATAAACAGATAGACAGATAATCAGATAGATAAATACACAGATAGACAGTCAGATAGATAAATACACAGATAGACAGTCAGATAGATAAATAGACAGATAGGCATTTAGTCAGACAGATAAATAGACAGATAGTGATATAAATAAATAGACAGACAGACATTCAGTCAGATGGACAAATAGACAGACAGATATTTATTCAGATAGATAAATAGACAGATAGACATTTAGTCAGATAGATAAATAGACAGATAGACATTCAGTACGTTACTTTCTCTCTCTCTCTCTCTCTCTCTCTCTCTCTCTCTCTCTCCTTAACACGAATGTTTGTCACAAAAGAAAGCTGAAAGATTTTGGATGATAAAACAGACTAATCCAGCCAAATAGTGAAAAGAATCAATCATCTCTTCTATCATTTATACAGAGTTTTACTTCAAATTCTAGTGCCCCTTAGATGCTGCACCCTTTTTCTGTTATTATTTTTATACAATCTATCTATCTATCTATCTATCTATCTATCTATCTATCTATCTATCTATCTATCTATCTATCTATCTGTCTGTCTGTCTGTCTGTCTATCTATCTATCTATCTATCTGTCTGTCTGTCTGTCTGTCTGTCTGTCTGTCTGTCTATCTATCTGTCTGCCTGTCTGTTCATCGATCTGAACATTTTGTCCTCTATCTCTCGACTCCTTTCTCTATCTCTTTCTGCTCCCTTTCTCTCTCTCTCTCCCTCTTTCTGCTTCCTTTCTCTCTCTTTCCCTCTTTCTGCTTCCTTTCTCTCTTTCCCTCTTTCTGCTTCCTTTCTCTCTCTCCCTCTTTCTGCTCCCTTTCTCTCTCTCTCCCTCTTTCTGCTCCCTTTCTCTCTCTCCCTCTTTCTCTCTCTCCCTCTTTCTGCTCCTTTTCTCTCTCTCCCCCTCTTTCTGCTCCCTTTCTATCTCTCCCTATTTCTGCTCCCTTTCTCTCTCTCCCTCTTTCTGTTTCCATTCTCTCTCTCCCTCTTTCTGTTCCTTTTCTCTCTCTCCCTCTTTCTGCTCCCTTTCTCTCTCTCCCCCTCTTTTTGCTCCATTTCTTTCTCTATCTCTGCTTCCTTTCTCTCTCTCTCCCCCTTTCTCTCTCTCTTTCTGCTCCCTTTCTCCCTCTCCCTCTTTCTGCTCCCTTTCTCTCTCTCTCTTTCCCTCTTTCTGCTCCTTCCCTCTCTATCTCCTTCTCTCTCTATCTCCCTCTTCCTGCCCCCTTTCTCTCTCTCTCTTTCTCTCTTTCTGCTCCCTTTCTCTCTCTATCTCCCTCTCTCTCCCTCTTCCTGCTCCCTTTCTCTATCTCCTCTTCCTGCTCACTTTCTCTCTATCCCCCTCTCAGTCTCTCTCCCTCTTCCTGCTCCCTTTCTCTCTCTCCCCCTCTCAGTCTCTTTCCCTCTTCCTGCTCACTTTCTCTCTCTCTCCTCTCTTCCTACTCCCTTTCTCTCTCTCCCCCTTTCAGTCTCTCTCTCTCCCCTCTTCCTGCTCACTTTCTCTCTCTCTCCTCTCAGTCTCTCTCCCTCTTCCTGCTACCTTTCTCTCTCTCCCTCCCTCTCAGTCTCTCTCCCTCTTCCTACTCCCTTTCTCTCTCTCTCCCTCCCCCTCTTAGTCTCTCTCCCTCTTCCTGCTCCCTTTCTCTCTCCCTCCCCCTCTCAGTCTCTCTCTCTCTCCTCTTCCTGCTCCCTTTCTCTCTCCCTCCCCCTCTCAGTCTCTCTCCCTCTTCCTACTCCCTTTCTCTCTCCCCTCTTTCTGCTCCCTTTCTCTCTCTCCCTCTTTCTGCTCCCTTTCTCTCTCTCTCCCTCTTTCTGTTCCCTTTCTCTCTCTCCCTCTTTCTGCTCCTTTTCTCTCTCTCCCCCTCTTTCTGCTCCCTTTCTATCTCTCCCTATTTCTGCTCCCTTTCTCTCTCTCCCTCTTTCTGTTTCCATTCTCTCTCTCCCTCTTTCTGTTCCTTTTCTCTCTCTCCCTCTTTCTGCTCCCTTTCTCTCTCTCCCCCTCTTTTTGCTCCATTTCTTTCTCTATCTCTGCTTCCTTTCTCTCTCTCTCCCTCTTTCTGCTTCCTTTCTCTCTCTCTCCGTCTTTCTGCTCCCTTTCTCTCTCTCTCTTTCCCTCTTTCTGCTCCTTCCCTCTCTATCTCCTTCTCTCTCTATCTCCCTCTTCCTGCCCCCTTTCTCTCTCTCTTTCTCTCTTTCTGCTCTCTTTCTCTCTCTATCTCCCTCTCTCTCCCTCTTCCTGCTCCCTTTCTCTATCTCCCTCTTCCTGCTCACTTTCTCTCTATCCCCCTCTCAGTCTCTCTCCCTCTTCCTGCTCCCTTTCTCTCTCTCCCCCTCTCAGTCTCTTTCCCTCTTCCTGCTCACTTTCTCTCTCTCCCTCTTCCTACTCCCTTTCTCTCTCTCCCCCTTTCAGTCTCTCTCCCTCTTCCTGCTCACTTTCTCTCTCTCTCCCTCTCAGTCTCTCTCCCTCTTCCTGCTACCTTTCTCTCTCTCCCTCCCTCTCAGTCTCTCTCCCTCTTCCTACTCCCTTTCTCTCTCCCTCCCCCTCTTAGTCTCTCTCCCTCTTCCTGCTCCCTTTCTCTCTCCCTCCCCCTCTCAGTCTCTCTCTCTTCCTCTTCCTGCTCCCTTTCTCTCTCCCTCCCCCTCTCAGTCTCTCTCCCTCTTCCTACTCCCTTTCTCTCTCCCTCTTCCTACTCCCTTTCTCTCTCCCTCCCCCTCTCAGTCTCTCTCCCTCTTCCTGCTCCCTTTCTCTCTCTCTCTCCCTCTCAGTCTCTCTCCCTCTTCTTGCTCACTTTCTCTCTCTCTCCCTCTCTCTCCCTCGTCCTGCTCCCTTTCTCTCTCTCTCTCTCTTTCTCTTCCTGCTCCCTTTCTCTCTCTCTACCTCTCAGTCTCTCCCCCTCTTCCTCCTACCTTTTTCTCTCTCTCCTTCTCAGTCTCTCTCCCTCTTTCTGCTCACTTTCTCTCTCCCTCTCAGTCTCTCTCCCTCTTCCTGCCACCTTTTTCTATCTCCCTCTCAGTTTCTCTCCCTCTTCCTGCTCCCTTTCTCTCTCTATATCCCTCTCAGTCTCTCTCACTCTCTCTTTTTCTCAGTCTCTCAAAGTCGTTAGAACAGATTCCGTTTCCATTTACTAATTTTCTACTTATATCTTATTAACTACTGTTTTACTTCTTTCTCTGTTTGTTCAATACTTTTTAAGATCTATATTAACTTTATATGTTTAACCTTCCCCGCTTCATACTCTCTTATATTCAAATTATGTTTATCTTTTTTAACTGTCCTATTTGATTCTATATTCTGCCTATATTCATAATCATCAAGGTCATACAGGTCATACAGGTCATACAGACGTTGGTGGTCACGTTTCTCCACAGATCTCGTTCTTTGATATTTACCATCAGCTCAAGTTGGTGACTTTTTGTTGTGCCACCGCGGTAGACTGTCCATGATTTTTTTCTCTTTTGGTCTTCCCTTGCATCTCCTCCTATTTATCTCCCCTTTTGTTGCGATGTTTTCAATCCCTCCCCTTTTTTCATTGTAGGTTCAACGAATGATGACTGCCATTTTTCTTATGTATTTAATTAGGTTCTTATATACTTTTGTTAGACATTCCCAGTTTGTCATCTTAGCTGTCTGATGTATTCTTTATATTCTTCTAATGAACAACATCTCTGTTGCCTCCAGTGACCTCTCCATCAATCTGTTGATTGTTCATGACTCACTTCCACGGACCAGCATTTTAGAACTCTCTTTTTGATCCTCATAAAGAGAGATACATTGCACAAAATATTTCTAATTTGTTAGAAAGCTGTTTTTGGCTTGGCATATTCTTTGTTCTTAGTTTCAGAGGTGGGTTTCCTATCTGATGTTACTCGAGGGGCCAGGTATTTGAGTACATGCACTTGACTCAAGATTTTTTCCTTGCACTTCAAATATAGCATTTAGGTGGATCCTTCTGTAACATATTCACTGTTTCTTAAACGCCTTACTGCTACTAAACTGATGTGTAATGCTTGTGACGGTATAAAAGGTAGGAGATAAATAAGTGAAGGTCAGATGGGGCTACATGGCAAGTTCTTCAATTTTCTTTTTAAAAATAGGCCCATTTCTTCTTCTGGTAACCTCACGATTTCTGACTTCTCACTTACTGCTTTCTTCCTTCTCTTGTCTTCGACCTCTCTTCCGTCTTTTCTTTACAAACAGAGAAGCTGTCACTGGAAACCGTTCCCTTCACTGAAATGGCTGCTGTTTGGTTATCCATTACATGCAACTTTCCGTTGTTTTACTGCACTCCCCCGCCAATCTGTTGTCAACGTTTCTAAAAAGCCCACTCAATCATACTGTCCCCGTGTCAGGAAACCTGGTCTGTTCCCAGGCGAGAACTAGGAGGCACTCTGGTGCAATGACCCTGGATGGAGGGTCGCTAGGTCACAAGACATGGGTAATATAAAGGAAAATAAAATTTGGGTGATTAGGTGAAAGGCACAGTGCCAGGAGACACATTACACCGGTCTACTCAGTCATGTCATGATGACATATCATGGCGATACGTCCCTTTGCTGCACTCGATCTTCTGGCACTATCAGCAAGAAAATATTTCTCTCTATAATGTGTTGGATTCTCTGTTTCTCCGGCACTTCTCCCTCGTGTCTCCCGCGATAGTCCGCCCAGAGCTTTGTTTACACAGTCCAGCCATGGTGACGGATGATGGGATGTCTAGAATTTTCTGATATCCGGGTGCTCTACCACTGCAAATTGACCTGGCAAAGGGCCAAAGACATTATGACGTCCACGTGTACCTACATAAATAATGGAATCGATGACTAAGGCCGATGATGACTAAAGTTCCTTTGATCTCTGAGCACGGTATATGATCTACCACACAAAACTGTTCATATTTACAATAACACAACTGTCTTCATTATGGACGAATTTGTTATATGTAGCAACGTATTACCATTATGGGCGAATTTGTTATATGTAATAAAGTTGTTATCATTATGGAGAGTATTTGTTATACAAGGTATATAATAAAGTTGCTATCGTTATGGACGAATTTGTTATATATATATATATATATATATAAAACAAGGTTGTTATAATTATGGGAGAATTTGTTATATGTAGTAAATTTGTTATCGTTATTGGCGAATTTGCCATATATAACAAAGTTATCATTATGGAAGAATTTATAATATATAACAAAATAATTATTATTATGGACGAATAACGAAGTTATTATTATTGGTGAATTTGTTACAGAAGGTATAGTTGCTATTACGTCTATTATTAGGAATTTGCTATATGTAAAAAGTTGTTATTATTGTGGGCGGATTTGTTATATATAACAAAGTTGTTATTGTTATGACCGAATTTGTTATATAAGTTGTATATAAACTGTAGTCTCAGTAAATGATGTATTAAATTAAATAAAATGATCGATATCAAATTAAGCAAAAATTATTTCAAGACAGTTTGTAATACAATTTTGTGTAAAAAAAACGGAAATAAAAAAAATCATTTAATGCTAAACGCACAGAATTCTGAATTAAAACAGACGAGCAAGAAGAGTCTCTCTCTCTCTCTCTCTCTCTCTCTCTCTCTCTCTCGGAAAAAGACAATCCGGATTCTTAGAACACGTTCTACGACGAGGCAAGCTAGAATACATTGTGACAACAGGAAGTATAGAAGGCAAAAGAGATCGAGGTAGAGAGAGAGAGAGAGAGAGAGAGAGAGAGAGAGACCCGACGTTTGTTACACCTGTATTGTTTTACAAATGTTTGTTCCTGTAGAAAAGAATCCTATTCACAGCGACACGACAGCACTTTCTCGTCTAAATTTTCCAGTAAAATTAAATACTTCCAGATTCATTTCGCCAAGTTTTCTACCACACGTTATAACAAGTTCTTGTTTAAGGGCGTCCCCTGTTTAGCAAATACTGCTCTACTTCCAGTTTTGTAAAACTCTGGGAGTTATATCCACCAAGGCTGCTGATCGTTGTGTCACTATTCATTATTATCCAAAGCAGGGATTCTTACATTTTAACAGCTAGGTACCACCAGTGGATTGTCCAGTATGTCCCAAGACTTCTTTCCTGAGATCATCATCATCATCATCATCACCACTATCATCATCGTTATCATCATCAGCCCTGTTAGGTATAAGTATGACTTCAGAAGATGTCAAAAGCTTGGTTTTACTTTGTACAAGAATGACTAGGAACAGAACAACTGAAATAGGATAATTAGGAACTGAACAACTGAAATAAGGATAATTAGGAATAGAACAACTGAAATAGGATAATTAGGAACAGAACAACTGAAATAAGGATAATTAGTAACAGAACAACTGAAATAGGATAATTAGTAACAGAACAACTGAAATAAGGATAATTAGGAACAGGACAACTGAAATAGGATAATTAGTAACAGAACAACTGAAATAAGGATAATTAGGAACAAGACAACTGAAATAAGGATAATTAGAAACAGAACAACTGAAATAGGATAATTAGGAATAGAACAACTGAAATAGGATAATTAGGAACAGAAGAACTGAAATAAGGATAATTAGGAACAGAACAACTGAAATAGGATAATTAGGAACAGAACAACTGAAATAAGGATAATTAGGAACAGAACAACTGAAATAGGATAATTAGGAACAGAACAATTGAAAGTCAGTTCTAATGTAATAGCAGATTTTGTGACATCGAGCCCCATATCCCCATCATTTTTTCCCATACCCCATACCTCATACCCTATACCCACGGTTAAGAACTTTTTATTTCAATGCTTGTATCTCTGATCTTCTTTCCTACGTGGTACAGTATGTCTCCACGTGGAATATCTTCTTCTTCAACGTTAAACCAATTACTTTTCCATAAAAACTCAGACTCAGGATCGTTCAGAGATTCTCTGAACAAGAATATTTTAGTTTTACATTTACACTTTCCACCAGTTTTCGTTTTTTTTAAAAGGTATCAGTACTTTTCTTACGATTCTTTGTTTTTTAACACAGCCTTTAATCTTTTTCTTTTAAACATTGCCTTTCAGATATTTTAGGTTTTTTTTTAGAAAATGCTGATGATGTTAAAAGAATCGGAAACTTGGCCAATACCTCGGGCAAACTTGTACGTATGTCTAAAATTACTACGGAAAATGGATTAGGAACGTTACTTCCATATTACAGCATCCAGTTTTCTGGAAATCCAATCAGTCGTGCCAGACAATATCAAGTCTTGCCACACAATACAAAAGGAACTCAAGGCCTGTGATTTTATTCTCCAAGTCACGTACAAATTTTAATGCATGCAGAACCATATTTGGTGAAGAGATCCGACAGCTATTAGTCAACAAAGAATTGTCACGAGAACGTCGATGAAAGTTGTAACTCTTCTCCAGTCCAAGAAGTTCTTCTGATTCTACAGTCATCAGATAGGGACCCACTCTCTTGCACTACTCTTACACTACACTTACATTGTCTAGACAAGACAAAGGATGGAACTCAGAGGGTCAGGACTCTCTCATAAACATCATATATCCCGATAAAGAGAGAGTTCATTGCAGAGTCATGTTAACCCGCTCACGTTTTCGTCCCAGAGAGAGAGAGAGACGGAGACAGAGAAAGACAGAGACAGAGAGAAACAGAGAGAGAGAGACACAGAGAGAGACAGACAGACAGACAGAGACAGAGAAAGACAGAGACAGAGAGAAACAGAGAGAGAGACACAGAGAGAGAGACAGACAGAGACAAAGAGAGACACAGAGAGAGACAGAGAAAGACAGAGACAGAGAGTGACACACAGAGAAACAGAGACAGAGAAAGACAGAGACAGAGAGAAAGACACACAGAGAGACAGAGAAAGACAGAGACAGAGAGAGACACACACAGAGACAGAGACAGAGAGAGACATAGACGAGAGAGAAACAGAGAGACACAGAGAGATACAGAGAGAGATACAGAGAGAGAGACAAAGACAGAGAGAGAGAGACAGAGAAAGACACAGAGAGAGACACGCACACACAAAGGGAGAGACAGAGAACAGGTTTCTTCAGTGTCCTGCCCACATTTCTTTGTCCAGAGAATCTCTGCCAAAGCGCTGAACTTTCGTAAAGAACTCATCCTATGTTACTTTCACACTCGTTGTTTCTACGAGCATACAGTTCAGCTTACAGACAAAGAACATGGTCGCTGTCTCCATTCATGCTTTAATCTTCTTCTTCTTCAGTGTCCCTAGAACTGCAAGCTGATGTTACTTGCAGCCGGTGCGGGAAAGATGTTGAGGTGCAGCGTAGTGTCACCTTGGCAGCGGGTTATGGCAGGTGTTTTTTCAGTCTCTGAGCGGAACTATAAAGCAGAGAGTGTGCAATGATTCTTGAACTGACTCCACCGCCATGGTAACTATGGCGATCTCTTCCCCCATTAACCCGGCTAGTGTAAGGAAGATAATGATTGTTTGCACGTAGACAGTTTCCATAACTAAACTTGTTATTCTAGACCAAAGCTTCACACAATGATCAGTCGACCTTGTCTAAGTATGGAAAGTCTTAATATCGAGGAAACATGCTTAGTTTCGCTGTGGGAATGGAAAATTCCAGGAGAGGTGCTTAGTATATAAGGTCTAACAGACTAAGAAGTCTTCGGTCATGGGTCGGGGCAGGTAGGCGTGTCCGACGTCTGGGGGAGCTCTGGATGAAAGAATGTTCTTGTCCGTGGACTGCGTGTGAGTAGAAACTTGTGATTTGTTTGTGAGTTTCTTCTTCTTCTGCTTCGTTCGCTTGTACCACCAAGACCGCCCCGTGATCCTACTGAAGTTAATCCTGTGGTCCTCGATAGGTCCCGTGGTCCCCATGTGGTCCCCGAAAGGACCACATGAGATCCCCGAGAGGACCACAAGAGGTTCAGAGTATCGCAGGGCTTGAGCCTGTATTCTTGGTGGGTCTCAGAAGCGAGATTGCGTGACACTGTGGTTTTCGTTGCACCAGTTTAGTCTAGAGTTGGACTTTCTCACTGGAAAACCTCGACATGTTTTGGTATACCCGTGTATCCCCACTTGGTAAGAGATGGTTGCCTATCTAGACTGTACTGGTCACTGGTCCAGTGTCTCTGACTTCAGTATTTTGTGGTCGTGGCCGCTACTCCTCCTAGTTGTGACCAGGACGGAGCTTTTGTCCAGGAGGACGAATCTTCGCCGCTAGTAAGTTTAACCCCTGGAATGAGCCGGTTTAGGCATATTCTCCCAGTATGGGCGTGTTTAGGACGTGACCGATCTCTAGAGCGTAGGTACCGTGACATGTGTAGCCATCAAGTTTCACCCTGGTTTAAGCTGGTTTATGCATATTTCACCAGTATGGGTGTGTATCGGACGTGGTCGGCCTATAGAGCAGAGGCGCCGTGGTATGAGTAGCTCTCGCCGAGACCACTGGGCATACCAGCTAAGCTTCACTTTATCCTTTCCATCACCTTTTCACTTTGTTTTTATGCTTATAACTTTTGAATTCCATATGTTCTCAAGATTCTTGAAGATTGATGCTGGTTTTGCAATTCTGATCCTAACTTCCTTTCTAGTGTCACCATCCTGGTCTATGTAGCTGCCAAGGTATGCAAATTGATTGACTTCTTCAATATCTGTCCCTTCTATGTGTATTTTTCCATTTTGATTGAGAGGAATTTTCATTATTTTTGTTTTGTCCTTGTTAATTTCAAGTCCTATTTTGCTAGCCAGTGAAGACAGGCTATCTGTTTTTTCTTGCATGAAATTCACATTATTACTGATAAGAGTTATGTCATCAGCAAAATCAAGATCTTCTAGTTGAGTCCCATGTACCCAGTCAATACCTGTGTTACATGTGCAGCATTTTTTCATTATGAAGTCTACTGTAATCCCAAAAAGTAAAGGAGACAGTATACATCCTTGTTTCACGCCTGTTTCAATCTGGAACCATTCACTCATCCCTTCTTCTGTCTTGACTGCACAAACATATCCATTGTATAAGTCCTTAATGATGTTGACAATTTTAGATGGTATTCCATATAGACATAAAAGAAGTCGGGTACCCATTTCTACAGCTGCGTGACTGGGGTGTCTCCGGCCAGATTCGAACCCCCGACCTTCGCCATGAGAGACCAGTGCACTAACCACTTCGCCACTCAGACACTTGATTAATCAACGGATTCCAGTTACCGACGTAGTGATCGTGGAGACTTTTCGGATAGTTTTTTTTTTAATTTTAAAACTCTAAATGCAAAAATGGATCAATTTGTGAAATGTAAGCCTTCGACTTCTCGCACACAGATTGATAATCGTAGCAGAGAAAGTCACTGTGATCGAGACGACGTTAACGTTGATACTTGTAAGAAAAATAAATGCGCTCGAAAATATGATGTGGAGTATATTAAGTACGGTTTTGTTCCATCAACAACTGACCAAAACCTGCCGCGGTGTGTTATTTGTTGGCAAATCCTGTCTAATGAGGCAATGAAGCCGACGAAATTGCGTCATCTAACTACAAGATATTCAG
This sequence comes from Achatina immaculata, assembly GCA_009760885.1. NCBI lineage: Eukaryota > Metazoa > Mollusca > Gastropoda > Stylommatophora > Achatinidae > Lissachatina > Lissachatina immaculata. The sequence goes on along the minus strand of CM019719.1, from coordinate 66,658,186 downwards.
ATCTACAAAATAAAACCAAATAATTTTTATAACCTAAAGCCGAGCAATATAGTAAACAGAAGACGGTGTTAAAAACAAGAGCCACTCTCAACGAAGAAGCTCTTAAAGCATCGTACCTGATTGCCCAGAGAATCGCAAAATCAAAGAAACCGCACAGGATTGGAGAAGATCTTATCATGCCAGCCGGTGTTGACAATTGTGACGTATTATTTGGCTTAGAATATGCTACAAAACTGAAAACATCGATACTGTCCGCAGAAGAATATCAGAAATGTCCGAGGACATTGTCGCTTAGATAACTGAACGATTACAATCTACTAAGTTTGCTGTTCAGTTAGATGAGTCAGCTGACATCGCCGGCGAGTCACAGTGGTTGTTTATGTTCGCTGTTGTTGGCAAAATAGTTTGCAAGAGGAGTTTCGTTTTTGTGAGTCACTGCCAGCGAGAACAACGGCTGATGAAATATTTCATGTTTTAAACGATTTTTTCACAACTTTTGGACGGTAGTGGACGAATTGCATCGGTGTTTGCACCGACGGTGCTGCCACAATGACTGACCGCAACAGTGGTTTTGTAACTCGCATAAAGCAAGTGTCATGTAGGTACCCATTGCATGATCTATCGTGAAGCACTCGCTCCAAAGAAGTTGAATGAAACTCTGGGATCTGTATTCGAAGACTATGTTCGGACTGTAAACGTCATAAAAACTAGAACAGTGAACAGTCGATTATTTGCTCAACTTTGTATTGAGTCAGATGCAGGACACAAGCATCTCCTATTGCACTCGGCAGCGTGTTGTCTGTCCAGAGAAAAGTTCTTGCTAGGGTGTTTGAGCTTCGTTTAGAACTGCTGCAGTTTTTGACAGAACACAATCTCGACCTGGCAAGTGATACTGAGTGCCTTGCCATGCTGGCATACCTTGCTGACATTTTTAGCCTTTTGAACAGTTTGAACATATCACTGCAGGGTAAAGATGCCAGTATACTCAAGACATACGACAAAGTTCCAGCCTTTAAGAAGAAACTTCATCTTTGGCACACACCACTCAAGAACAACTCACAAGACATGTTTCACTTGTTTGAATTTATAGAGTGCAGTGAAGATAATTGCGAGATTTTGGAAGGGGTCACTGGTGTAATAAAAGGGCATCTGACATCTCTTGCTGAATATTTTGACAAATACTTCACGCCCGAAAAAATTAAAGTGTACGATTGGATTAGTAATCCTTTTCAGTGTGCATTCTCTGAATTAACCGGTCGTGCACAAGAAGAATTATCGGAACTGTCAAGCGATCGCACATTACAAATCAAACTTAGCGACCCCGCTGTGGATATCTCTTCCTTTTGCTGCACTGTTTCGCTGGAATATCCGTTTTTGTCAACCCTGACGATGAAAGTTCTTCTAACTTTTTCAACAACTTATTGATGCGAAGTTTCATTTTCTGGCATTGACTGCCCTGAAAACGAAATATCGTTCAAGAATGAACGTGGAGGATGATCTTTGAGTGTGTCTGTCACAAATTCCAGCCAGAATATACATGCTATCCAGCCGGAAACAGTGCCATCTTTAAGGTAAATGAAAAGAACTTTTGTGTAGCAATGAATATGCAGTTAAACATGTAGATTACATAATACTTTATAAAATTAGATTTATACTTTGCACATATAAAGCACTTTTATTAGTGGGCCGCGCAGCAAAAGAGTCTGAGAACCGCTGCATTAAACGACCTGTGACTAAAACACAAATGAGTGTTGAGATGATCCTCTTAAAACTGTCTGGCCAAGGTTCCAAGAAGACTTCGGACACTTTAGGTCTTCGGGGGCTTGAGAATAAAACATTTAAGAATCAAGCTACATAAGGTTAGAAGGCCCGTGGAAAGATGGCACAGCTGATCACGTAAGTGACGACTGGGAAAAATAGACATTTCTAAAGTGAATGGAACGATTACTTCAGACGTGAGAACGACTGCGAGAGAGAGAGAGAGAGAGAGAGAGAGTCTGGGGTAATGACAACTTCCCTGGCTCTGTTATGGCCGGATCCCATTCTATTCCCAACAATGAATCTGGAAAAGAGCTTTTGAGTTATATATCTACAATTATTTTCAAAACAGAGTTCTTTATTTTGTAAACAAAGTCCTGAAAAGCGAGCGCCCCCCATCCCCCCCCCCCCCCCAGTGACCACATGTGGCAAACTTAAAAGTTCTTTTTACCCGCTCAAGTTTCAAGACGGAGATTAGTTTTACAAATTAACCCACAGAATTTTTTTTTGGGGGGGTCCAATGCCCGCTCTAGGAGGTGAAATTTGTTATCGTGATTTATAGCTGTGCTCAATTTTTTTAGGAATATCATCATTTCACCTCAGTCAGGTAAACGTATGCTTCCATCCCCTGCTTATAAAGGTAGTCTCGTACTGTGAACTAGGAGGGAAACAAGATGGCAGATCGTAATATTTCCGTTTCTCTGTTGACGCATCCGCCCAGTTAATCTACTGAGTGGAGAAACTGAATGTTTCCATGTAAGTTTCTAAAAGTTGGTAAAAAAAGATGAGAGCAAAGACTGTGCAATAAATAATGGACTGTCCCCTCATGCGAAGGTATTTCTTTGGTGAACCCCTACAAACGAGTCTCTTTAGACCAGCTGCTGAAAGGAACATTTCCCCCGCACCGTCCCTGCAGCCATCAGACAAACTTAGATGACGACTGACAGCTCCAACTCCCTGACAGCTCGGACCCCCAGTGAGACGGCGTAGTATTTACCTCTGGGAGCACATTTTATTCTGCCAACCTTACCAGGCCCCTCAGAATAGCCTGGCACTGGATTTAGTTACCTGACACTCTAGTGTTGGGGAAATTTCCTCTGAAAACTGAACAGTTATTGTTTTCTTGCAAAAGTCACGTCAGAAGTCGCTCAAACGCAACATTTCATGGAAAGAAAGAAGCAAATTTAGTCAACTTTAGTGCCATGAAGATGCGTGTGTACCTAAAGTGTGTACACAAAAGAGGGAAAAAATTTAACAGTATCTACAGTGAATACCTGCACTGATCATATACTTAGTGGGTATTTACAGTTGCTATGTACAGTGGGCATCTACAGTATGTGTCTACAGCTGGTATCTACAGTTGGTATTTACAGTTTGTATCTACAGTGTTTATCTACAGTTGATATCTACATTTGGTATCTACTTATTGGGTATTTACAGTCGGTGTATACAGTGGGTATCTACTTAGTTGGTATTTACTGCATATACAGTGGGCATCTACAGTTGGTATCTACAGTGGGTATCTACAGTGGATATCTACTTAGTGGGTATCTACAGTTGGTATCTACAGTGAGTTTATACTTTGCACATATAAAGCACTTTTATTAGTGGGCCGCGCAGCAAAAGAGTCTGAGAACCGCTGCATTAAACGACCTGTGACTAAAACACAAATGAGTGTTGAGATGATCCTCTTAAAACTGTCTGGCCAAGGTTCCAAGAAGACTTCGGACACTTTAGGTCTTCGGGGGCTTGAGAATAAAACATTTAAGAATCAAGCTACATAAGGTTAGAAGGCTCGTGGAAAGATGGCACAGCTGATCACGTAAGTGACGACTGGGAAAAACAGATATTTCTAAAGTGAATGGAACGATTACTTCACAAGTGAGAACGACTGCGAGAGAGAGAGAGAGAGAGAGAGAGAGAGAGTCTGGGGTAATGACAACTTCCCTGGCTCTGTTATGGCCGGATCCCATTCTGTTCCCAACAATGACTCTGGAAAAGAGCTTTTGAGTTATATATCTACAATTATTTTCAAAACAGAGTTCTTTATTTTGTAAACAAAGTCCTGAAAAGCGAGCGCCCCCCATCCCCCCCCCCCCCCCAGTGACCATATGTGGCAAACTTAAAAGTTCTTTTTACCCGCTCTAGTTTCAAGACGGAGATTAGTTTTACAAATTAACCCACAGAATTTTTCTTGGGGGGGGGGGGGTCCAATGCCCGCTCTAGAAGGAGAAATTTGTTATCGTGATTTATAGCTGTGCTCAATTTTTTAGGAATATCATCATTTCACCTCAGTCAGGTAAACGTATGCTTCCATCCCCTGCTTATAAAGGTAGTCTCGTACTGTGAACTAGGAGGGAAACAAGATGGCAGATCGTAATATTTCCGTTTCTCTGTTGACGCATCCGCCCAGTTAATCTACTGAGTGGAGAAACTGAATGTTTCCATGTAAGTTTCTAAAAGTTGGTAAAAAAAGATGAGAGCAAAGACTGTGCAATAAATAATGGACTGTCCCCTCATGCGAAGGTATTTCTTTGGTGAACCCCTACAAACGAGTCTCTTTAGACCAGCTGCTGAAAGGAACATTTCCCCCGCACCGTCCCTGCAGCCATCAGACAAACTTAGATGACGACTGACAGCTCCAACTCCCTGACAGCTCGGACCCCCAGTGAGACGGCGTAGTATTTACCTCTGGGAGCACATTTTATTCTGCCAACCTTACCAGGCCCCTCAGAATAGCCTGGCACTGGATTTAGTTACCTGACACTCTAGTGTTGGGGAAATTTCCTCTGAAAACTGAACAATTATTGTTTTCTTGCAAAAGTCACGTCAGAAGTCGCTCAAACGCAACATTTCATGGAAAGAAAGAAGCAAATTTAGTCAACTTTAGTGCCATGAAGATGCGTGTGTACCTAAAGTGTGTACACAAAAGAGGGAAAAAATTTAACAGTATCTACAGTGAATACCTGCACTGATCATATACTTAGTGGGTATTTACAGTTGCTATGTACAGTGGGCATCTACAGTATGTGTCTACAGTTGGTATTTACAGTTTGTATCTACAGTGTTTATCTACAGTTGGTATCTACTTATTGGGTATTTACAGTCGGTGTATACAGTGGGTATCTACTTAGTTGGTATTTACTGCATATACAGTGGGCATCTACAGTTGGTATCTACAGTGGGTATCTACAGTGGATATCTACTTAGTGGGTATCTACAGTTGGTATCTACAGTGAGTATATACAGTGGGTATCTACAGTTGGTATCTACAGTGGGTATATACAGTGGGTATCTACAGTTGGTATCTACAATGGTTATCTACACTTGGTATCTACAATGGGTATCTACAGTTGGTATCTACAATGGATATCTACAGTTGGTATCTACAATGGGTATGGAACAGTGCAATCGGAAATCTTTCGAAAGAACACTAGGAAAATGAAAAGCAAAAAACCTAAGAATTTCTTCTTGAGAATGCCCGTTCAAAAAGCAAGAATCGCAACAATCAATTTTAAACAATACAAAACAAACACACAAACAAAAACCACAAAACACAAAAACTGCTCCGATTGCACACAAACATGGGAATCAATCTATGATAGATTTCCTCTAACAAATTGCTTGTCATTTTTTCTTACTTCAAATTCGAGCAAAAATGCTTGATTGATGTAATTTTTATTAACCGAATTTAAGAAAAAATAACCTGATATTCACTAATTAAATTATTTAAAATAATTTGTGACATGTAATGTTTGTGTGTCACTGAAACAACTCCACAGAGCTGTGTAGTGTTTGTGTGTCACTGAAACAACTCCACAGAGCTGTGTAGTGTTTGTGTGTCACTGAAACAACTCCACAGAGCTGTGTAGTGTTTGTGTGTCACTGAAACAACTCCACAGAGCTGTGTAGTGTTTGTGTGTCACTGAAACAACTCCACAGAGCTGTGTAGTGTTTGTGTGTCACTGAAACAACCACAGAGCTGTGTAGTAACATTTGTAGCAAACGAGCGGCCGGAGTTCCGTCTAGACTAGTTAGAACATTTCCAGGTAAAATAATGTCCATCCATCCATCCATCCATCCATCCACTCATCCATCCATCCATCCATCCATACACCCATCCATCCATCCATCCATCCATGTTGACAACCTAAGCAATAATCGCTCAGCACGCCTTGTGGCGCCCTGCATAGCAGTACCAAATATTACTCCACTTCTCACGGTCCGTGGCCAGCTTTTGTATTGTGCCCCATCTGTCCTGCATGCGACTCATTTCTGCTTCTACATTTCTCACCATGCAGACTTTGTTCGACCTCTTTTTCTTTCTAGCCTTAGATGTCCATCTCATGTCTGTTCCAGTCACGTTACTCTGACCTACTTTCTGGTTACGAGAAGAAGAAGAAGAAGAAGATACCTTTAAACATTTTTGTTAACTTTCAGATCTGACAGAACAGAAAGCAGAGACATCATGTCCGACGTCAGAACTGATCAGATCTCAGCCTCGTCTCTGAGTGAGCTCTCGTTTCTTGCACAGTGTCACACTAACCTGAAGATGAGCAGGTCCATTTTGCTGTGGAGGCGGGAGTTAACAGAGAATCTTGAAAATCTGCACTAGTTTATAAAATGTCTCTCGGAGACCCATGCGAGTACATCTGTACATAAAGCTCCAGAGAAGCAGTTACTACACACATAAACCTCTAAAACAGCTCTCCACAAGAAAGTGTTACACGTATTTACTTACAGTCTTACATAAAGCTCTCCGTGCTAAAACCACTTACACACAATCTTACACTAAGTTCTCCATAGAAAATCTCTCACCCGCTCTTTCTATCTCTCACTTTCTCTCTTTTCTTCCTCCCTTTCTCTCTCTCTCCCTCTCTTTCTCCCCCTTTCTAACTCTCGCTTTCTCTATCTCTCTTTTTTTTCTTTCTTTCTCTCTCTCTCCCTCTTTTTCTATCTCTCACTTTCTCCATGTCTCTTTTTTTTCTCTCTCTCTTTTGATTTCTCTCTCTCTCTCTTTCAATCTCTTACTTTCTCCATCTCTTTCTCTCCCTCTCTCCCTCCCTCTTCCATCTCTTGCTTTCTCCATCTCTTTTTTTCTCTTTATCTCTCTCTCTCTCTCTGTTTCTTTCTCTCTGTTTCTTTCTCTCTCTCTTTTATCTCTTATTTTCTCCATTTCTCTTTTTGTCTCTTTCTCTCTCTCTCCCTTTCTATCTCTTACCTTCTCCATCACTCTTTTTTTCTCTCTCTCTCTCTCTCTCGTTTTCTCTCTCTCTCTACCTCCTACGTTCTCCCTCTGTTTCTCTTTCTCTCCTTCCCTCCTTTCTATTTCTTACTTTCTCCATCTCTCTCTCTTTCCCCCACCCCCCCCCTTTTTCTATCTCTTACCTTCTCCGTCACTCTCTCTCTCTCCCCCTCGTTTTCTCTCTTTCTATCTCCTACGTTCTCTCCCTGTTTCTCTCTCTCTTCCCCTTTCTATCACTTACCTTCTCCATCACTCTTTTTTTCTCTCTCTCTCTTTCTGTCTCCTACGTTCTCCCTCCGTTTCTCTTTCTCTCCCCCCCCCCTTCTATCTCTTACTTTATCCACCTCCCCCTTTCTATCTCTTTCTCTCTCTCCCCCTTTCTATCTCTTACCTTCTCCATCACTCTTTCTCTTTCTCTCTCTCTCTCTTTCTATCTCCTACGTTCTCCCTTTCTATCCTTTACTTTTTCCATCTCTCTTTTTTCTCTTTCTCTCACCACCTCTCTTCATCTCTCTGTCTCTCTCACCCACAGCCTTATGCAGGAAACTCTACTGTAGAGAGCGGAACACGACTCCTTCAGATCATCAGAGGAAGTACCACCCACCTTCAGATGATACCTTATATACAGCCTCACCCAAGCATATATTTACATACCTGTCTACTTACATTCCTGCACAGAGCTCTCCGCAATAAAATATTAAACATCTTCTAGGTGTTAAATATTAACTTGGGTTAAAGCTCGCACATGCACACCAAAAACGCATATACAAACATGATAATAAATTTGTAATATCTTAATGCACTTTCCATATCAGCGTTCCCTCCATTAGTCATAATCAGCCGGGGCGCTGATATAGCATCATTCCTGTCTACAGACCTGATTGATTACGCGTCACTTAACAAATTTAAGCAGCTAGCGCCCTAGAATCGACGAAAAGTCCACATTTTACACGCATGACTGAATCTGAAAATTGGAAGCACTTACATTCTGGAGATTTCTAAAATCTAGTGTCAGTTGAACTTTTCTAAGGGACTCTTTCAGAACGAAGAACTATCAGCCTTCCTTTCTCAACAAGTTTGATGCCAAAATCATCTACATTTTTCTTTCTGCATCGCCGTCATGATAAAGATTTCACTTCCCGGTAACCACAAATAGATTTGTTTGTTTATATCAACTTTTACTGTCCGAGTTTAAAATATTTTCGGAGATTTTGAAATGATTTAATCTGATAATTGCGTGATAGTCTCTTCTGACTTTCTAAGAGCTTGCCAGACAATGAAACGGCTGGACAAGATAACAAAGCCACGCTTAAGACAAAGAACAGGGCTCCCTATATCTGTGGCAGGACTCTCTGTACCTGTGACATAGTCTTTAGTAACTGCTCAGCAGACATGAGAGATCGTGACACCCGGAAAGAAACGAGGTCGTGACACACAGAAATTCCGTAGCTTAGATTCAACAAAACACCTTTAATTGGGGTGCTAGTTGGCTAAGTCGATAGTACGCTGTTCTCTCGTGGCTAGACGGCTGCTCGTCCTACTGGAGTCCGTGTTCGAATCCCAGGTAATTCTCTTGTGATTTTTCTTTCTCTCACGTCTCACTAAAGTGCTTTGTCTACGATTTTTTCGAGGTTTAATCCTACATTATTTGTTCTCTTACTTTACCGTACCAAAACCTCGTAGTTTCCTATTTATAAAAAATTGTTCCTTAGAAGCAAAAGAAGTGTGGTTAAATGAACAGTGCAGACAGATAGAGGACTCTCATATTAAAGACAACAAAAACATGCACAAACGAATTAATGAACTCACAGGCAGGAAAACAAAATATACCACAGGATGCCTGAAATCGAAATAAGGTAAAATGTTAATGGGAAAAGAAGACATTGTGGACAGGTGGACAGAGTATATCGGTGAGCTATATGGAGGAGAAAGACCAGAATTAACACCAGATACTGAAAACTGTGATGGACCACCAATACTTGAAGATGAAATCATAGATGCCATCAAACACATGAAGAAAGGAAAAGCGACTGGGCCTGATAATATAACAATAGAAGAAATAGAGGCACTAGAGGAGACAGGAATAAAAATAATAACAAAGTTACTGAATGACATTTACAACAGTGGTTATATTCCTAGTGACCTGATTAAATCCACGTTTATAGCACTACCAAAGAAACCAGGTGCAAAGGAATGTAATGACCAAGGGCTATCAGCCTCTCATGTCACATAACGAAGCTACTTCTGAGAAAAATTATGAGAAGAACAAGGAAAAAGATAAAAATGGAAATAGCAGATGAACAGTTTGGATTTGTTGAAGGAAAGGGAACACACAATGCCATTTATGCTTTACGAACACTAACAGAAAGAGCTTTAGAAGTACTTATGCTTCATTGATTACACCAAGGCATTTGACAAGGTGAAACATAATGAAATTATTAAAATGCTTGAAGACATAGTATAGACGGCAAAGACCTGAGGATTGTAAAACATCTATACTGGCAGCAAGAAGCAGCAGTTCGAGTTGAAAATAGAACTGGAAAATATCAACCTATAAAACAAGGGGTGCGACAAGGATGTGTACTACCTCCAGACCTTTTTTCTCTGTATAGCGAGAATATTCTAAGAACAATCATCACAGAACCAGGCATAAAAATTGGAGGATACAGTATTAACAACATTCGGTATGCTGACGACACAGTACTGATAGCTGAGAACCAACAAGACCTGCAAAATCTCTTGGATAAAGTGGCCAAAGAAAGTGAACAGAAAGGCCTTACTTTGAACATCAAAAAGACAGAGACTATGGTTATATCTAAGAAACAGAATCCACCAGCATGCAGTATTAAATTAAACGGAACTATTCTAAAGCAGGTGCAGAAATTCAAATACCTTGGAGCAGTAATAACTTCAGATGGGAAATGCAGAACAGAAATTAGGAACAGAATAGGCCAAGCAAAGACTGCATTTCAGAGAATGAGAAACATATTAGCTAACACATCTTTATCAGTGAGTGTTAGAAAACGAGTCCTAAAATACTATATATTGAACCTATCTTGTTATATGGAAGTGAATCATAGACAATAGGCAAATCTGCACAAAAATCATTGGAAGCAGGAGAAATGTGGTTTATTAGAAGAATGTTGCGAATCCCCTGGACAGCAAAAATAACTAATGAAGAATGTAGGAGAAGAGCTGCAGAGACAAAAAACCTTGTCAAAAATATAAGAGAGAGACAATGTACTTTCATAGGACATGCAATGAGAAGAGGAGGCATTGAAAATATTATAACAACAGGAAAAAATAGAAGAAAGAAGATCAAGAGGAAGACCAAGAGAAATGATACTGGACAATCTGACAGGATGGTGTGAGAGGAGATCACCAACTGAAATGATGGCCAGCATGAAGGATCGGATACTCTGGAGAAGCATAATAGCCAAGGCCAGTCGGCACGGCACATCATGATGATGATGACTCGCTTCTGTTACAGTTACTAGCGTTTGTCACAGTTACTAACTTCTGTTACAGTTACTAGCATTTGTCACAGTTACTAACTTCTGTTACAGTTACTAGCATTTGTCACATTTACTAACTTCTGTTACAGTTACTAGCATTTGTCACAGTTACTAACTTCTGTTACAGTTACTAGCATTTATCACATTTACTAACTTCTGTTACAGTTACTAGCATTTGTCACAGTTACTAACTTCTGTTACAGTTACTAGCATTTGTCACAGTTACTAACTTCTGTTACAGTTACTAGCATTTGTCACAGTTACTAACTTCTGTTACAGTTACTAACGTTTGTCAGTTACTCTCTTCTGTTACAGTTACTAGCATTTGTCAGTTTTCTTCAGTTCTATTGGCACATCCTCTTTTTGATATGGGCTCCCCCCAGCTTTTTTTTTTTATAATCCAGCATCTATCTATCTGTCTGTTTGTCTGTCTGTCTGTCTGTCTGTCCGTCCGTCTGTCCGTCTGTCCGTCCGTCCGTCCGTCTGTCTGTCTGGCTGTCTGTCCACCATTTATATAGTCACTTTTGCATGTATTTATATAAATCAGATTGTGGAGTGTATGGACAAGAGATGATTTATTTATCTATTCATTTATCTTTTTTCCCCTTCATGCTTACTCTCATTATGCTCAGTAACTAATTCTGAATGTCTGTGACAGTATGACAGTTATGACAGCATAAGATGAAGGGCAGAATGGTAGACGGGCCTGCTTGCCCAGTCTTTAACCCTTTCAAAGTTAAGTTTGTTCCTTCTATCGCTTGTTCATTTACAGTACTAAGTTTTATTGTCTGACATTGACCTTGTCTTAATTTGTCATAAAGCACGTGGATTATCTGCAACTTGCTAACTTGTCAGATAACTGGATGACCTTGTCTTAATTTGTCATAAAGCACGTGGATTATCTGCAACTTGCTAACTTGTCAGATAACTGGATGACCTTGTCTTAATTTGTCATAAAGCACGTGGATTATCTGCAACTTGCTAACTTGTCAGATAACTGGATGACATTGTCTTAATTTGTCATAAAGCACGTGGATTATCTGCAACTTGCTAACTTGTCAGATAACGGGATGACCTTGTCACCCCATGTCCCAACATTTCCTGGTGTATAATTAAGCTTCTTCTCATGCAATGAATCCTACAATATCTTTCTTCTTCTTCTTCCTCTCTTTCATCGATTCCCTCTTCCTTCCTGCTCATTAATTTTTGTTCACTTTCTCATTTTTCGTGTCATATTCCAGAAAAGTTGTTATCTTAACGAAGAGAAAGAAAAATAACAGTGAACTCCAAAAGAACTTTTTCTTCTTTCTTTCTTTCTTTCTTTATGTTCCTTCTCGGTTTAAGATGGGCAGAGCCACTAGGGCAGTGGGCGATATTAGGTTAGTGGATGTCACAGTTGGGATGTGAGATTACAGAAGGTCCCGTGACTTGGAAGATGTGTGCTTTGTCCTTCGCAATTCAAAATCTTTGATTAAAACTTCAGTACAGAGAGAGAGAGAGAGAGAGAGAGAGAGAGAGAGAGAAAGAGAGAGAGAGAGAGAGAAAGAGAGAGAAATAGAATGGTGAGAGAGGGAAAGACATTTGTTTATCTTTATATAAAAAAAAATTTTAAGAATCATCATCATTTCACTAAAATATCTGTTTCTTTGTGCTCCAATCTCTCCCTTGAAGGGCAGTTTCAGCACGATTATTCAGCATTCTGTAGCGCCATAGAAACTTGACAAAATTTCAGCAGGAGTGTATACATTCTGTAGCGCCATAGAAACTTGACAAAATTTCAGCACGAGTGTATACATTCTGTAGCACCATAGAAACTTGACAAAATTTCAGCACGAGTGTATACATTCTGTAGCGCCATAGAAACTTGACAAAATTTCAGCACGAGTGTATACATTCTGTAGCACCATAGAAACTTGACAAAATTTCAGCACGAGTGTATACATTCTGTAGCACCATAGAAACTTGACAAAATGAAAGCAGCGGCGTTGGCGGGAACAGAACCAACTTTTATTAATCTCAGAAATTGCCCGGTTCCCTCCCCCTTCAGTTAGTTTCGGCCATACCCCATCTACTGCTGTTTGTAAATCTTTGAATGTCAGAAAAACCGTGACAAAAAGCTCTCACAATCAACTATCATCATGAGCAGTAGCAGCAGCTTCAATGGGCAGCAGATTCTGATCTTTAACGAATTCTGAACACGAATTCATCCAGAGATATGCCTTGCCACGCAAGTTATGTTTATTTATTTCATATTTTGTTTTAAATTTCACGTCCAGGTTTTTTCCTTACGTCTTCTGCTTCTTCTTCTTCTTCTTCTTCTTCTTCTTCTTCTTCTGCTTCTTCTTCTGCTTCTTCTGCTTCTTCTTCTTCTTCTTCTTCTTCTTCTTCTTCTTCTTCTTCTTCTTCTTCTTCTTCTTCTTCTTCGTTCGCTTGCACCACCAAGACCGCTCCGTGATCCTACTGAATTTATTCCCGTGGTCCTCAATAGGTCCCGTGGTCCCCGAAAGGACCACACGAGATCCCCGAGAGGATCACAAGAGGTTCAGAATACCACAGGGCTTGAGCCTGTATTCTCGGTGGGTCTCAGAAGCGGGATTGCGTGACAATGTGGTTTTCGTTGCACCAGTTTAGTCTAGAGTTGGATTTTCTCACCGGAAAACCTCGACGTGTTTTGGGATACCCGTGTATCACCGCCGGGTGAGAGGTGGTTGCCCACCAGTCCAGCGTTGGACTTTCTCACCGGAAAACCTCAGCGTGATTAGGATACGCATACATCCCCGCCGGGTGAGAGGTGGTTGCCTATCTAGACTGCCCTGGTCCAGTGTCTCCGACTTCAGCATTTTGTGGTCGCTACCCTTCCTAGTTGTGATGTTCCTTATGTGAAATTTATGTTGAAATCCCAGTGTTATTAGCGCAGGTCTGCGGTAATTCCCAACATTAGACAAGTTAATTATGGAAATTTTGAATTAATAATCACGTGAACTCAGCCATTCTTCAAAAAAACTCACATCATCAGCAAAAAGACAACAGTAGAAAGGAGACAATTGTTCCTCTGGGGTTGGTTTATAAAGTGCACAGTCTTTGAGTTGGAAAGCGGGGGCATTCATTATCTAAATAACTGAATGCTGCTTGTAATAATGAATCAATAACACGGAACAGCTTTACGGTAAACCCTTCATTTTTCAGTCAGCTCGATGGCTTCATTCTCGGATGTAACTGCAGACTTCTGTTCGCTGATCCCCGCGCTGTGGTGATGTTGCGAAGTGGTACAGTGGCGTTAGAGAAGAGCTTTTACTGGCTTTCTTCAAAGCTCGGAGTCAGCTCTGTGATCGCTTCAAGGACCTTTCCTATATGTAATCTTATTGAGACCTTCTAGACTTCGTTACCTTGAGGTCTTCTGGACTTCGTCACCATGAGGTCTTCTGGACTTCGTCACCATGAGGTCTTCTGGACTTCGTCACCATGAGGTCTTCTGGACTTAGGGAACAAGAGGCTGTCAGATGTGACACCCTACATGTATGAATACTGACAGTCTAAAGAAAGCACTGCCACTAGCATGAAATCCCTTACATACCTAAAGAAAGCACTGCCACTAGCATGAAATCCCTTACATACCTAAAGAAAGCACTGCCACTAGCATGAAATCCCTTACATACCTAAAGAAAGCACTGCCACTAGCATGAAATCCCTTACATACCTAAAGAAAGCACTGCCACTAGCGTGAAATCCCTTACATACCTAAAGAAAGCACTGCCACTAGCGTGAAATCCCTTCCATACCTAAAGAAAGCACTGCCACTAGCATGAAATCCCTTACATACCTAAAGAAAGCACTGCCACTAGCATGAAATCCCTTACATACCTAAAGAAAGCACTGCCACTAGCATGAAATCCCTTACATACCTAAAGAAAGCACTGCCACTAGCATGAAATCCCTTACATACCTAAAGAAAGCACTGCGACTAGCATGAAATCCCTTACATACCTAAAGAAAGCACTGCGACTAGCGTGAAATCCCTTACATACCTAAACTGTGAATTGCAGAAGCCTCCTTACATTCGCCGTATATGTTGGAATACAACATTTTTACTGAAGACTTTTCAGTGTACACATAAAGCAACAGTTTACTTACTGGGCATAAATTGTACATTCGAATGTTTATTTATTTCATATTTTGCTTTAAATTTCACGTCCAGATTTTTTCCTTATGTCTTCTTCTTCTTCTTCTTCTTCTTCTTCTTCTTCGTTCGCTTGCATCACCAAGACCGCTCCGTGATCCTACTGAATTTATTCCCGTGGTCCTCAATAGGTCCCGTGGTCCCTCTGTGGTCCCCGAAAGGACCACACGAGATCCCCGAGAGGATCACATGAGGTTCAGAGTATCACAGGGCTTGAGCCTGTATTCTCGGTGGGTCTCAGAAGCGGGATTGCGTGACACCGTGGTTTTCGTTGCACCAGTTTAGTCTAGAGTTGGATTTTCTCACCGGAAAACCTCGACGTGTTTTGGGATACCCGTGTATCCCCGCCGGGTGAGAGGTGGTTGCCCACCCAGTCCAGCGTTGGACTTTCTCACCGGAAAACCTCAGCGTGATTAGGATACGCATACATCCCCGCCGGGTGAGAGGTGGTTGCCTATCTAGACTGCCCTGGTCCAGTGTCTCCGACTTCAGCATTTTGTGGTCGCTACCCTTCCTAGTTGTGATGTTCCTTATGTGAAATTTGTGTTGAAATCCCAGTGTTATTAGCGCAGGTCTGCGGTAATTCCCAACATTAGACAAGTTAATTATGGAAATTTTGAATTAATAATCACGTGAACTCAGCCATTCTTCAAAAAAACTCACATCATCAGCAAAAAGACAACAGTAGAAAGGAGACAATTGTTCCTCTGGGGTTGGTTTATAAAGTGCACAGTCTTTGAGTTGGAAAGCGGGGGCATTCATTATCTAAATAACTGAATGCTGCTTGTAATAATGAATCAATAACACGGAACAGCTTTACAGTAAACATTTCATTTTTCAGTCAACTCGATGGCTTCATTCTCGGATGTAACTGCAGACTTCTGTTCGCTGATGCCTGCGCTGTGGTGATGTTGCGAAGTGGTACAGTGGCGTTAGAGAAGAGCTTTTACTGGCTTTCTTCAAAGCTCGGAGTCAACTCTGTGATCGCTTCAAGGACCTTTCCTATATGTAATCTTATTGAGACCTTTTAGACTTCGTTACCATGAGGTCTTCTGGACTTCGTCACCATGAGGTCTTCTGGACTTAGGGAACAAGAGGCTGTCAGATGTGACACCCTACATGTATGAATACTGACAGTCTAAAGAAAGCACTGCCACTAGCGTGAAATCACTTACATACCTAAAGAAAGCACTGCCACTAGCGTGAAATCACTTACATACCTAAAGAAAGCACTGCGACTAGCGTGAAATCACTTACATACCTAAAGGAAGCACTGCCACTAGCATGAAATCCCTTACATACCTAAAGAAAGCACTGCCACTAGCGTGAAATCCCTTACATACCTAAAGAAAGCACTGCCACTAGCGTGAAATCCCTTCCATACCTAAAGAAAGCACTGCCACTAGCATGAAATCCCTTACATACCTAAAGAAAGCACTGCCACTAGCATGAAATCCCTTACATACCTAAAGAAAGCACTGCCACTAGCATGAAATCCCTTACATACCTAAAGAAAGCACTGCCACTAGCATGAAATCCCTTACATACCTAAAGAAAGCACTGCGACTAGCGTGAAATCACTTACATACCTAAAGAAAGCACTGCGACTAGCGTGAAATCACTTACATACCTAAAGGAAGCACTGCCACTAGCATGAAATCACTTACATACCTAAACTGTGAATTGCAGAAGCCTCCTTACATTCGCCGTATATGTTGGAATACAACATTTTTACTGAAGACTTTTCAATGTACACATAAAGCAACAGTTTACTTACTGGGCATAAATTGTACATTCGAATGTTTATTCAGTTTTTTTTTAACGTAAGAAAAGCCGAAGTAGCAGTGTATCGCCCTCACGTAAAGATAATGAACTCGAGATCCACAGAAATAGTGACCCAGTCTTCCATGCTGTAAAAGTAGCACCCAGTACACTGTGTCAGGCCAGACTATTCCTTGATCCAGTCTTCCATGCCGTAAAAGTAGCACCCAGTACACTGTGTCAGGCCAGACTATTCCTGAAGTCAGAGAATAGCTGCAAGGCGAGGCGCGCGATAAAAAATTATGCACTTAAATGTCGGTGCATTAAGTCAGCATGCAGATGCTCACGCGAAATACCAGTCCTAGGTCGCTGGAGCCAGTATCTCAACTGAATGTGGGATAAAGTAAAACAGCACGTATTTTTGGATTTCTCAAACATTTCTTCCCTCGCTAACTCTTCTTTTTATTTTCTTTTTTTTTCTATTTTATTCTCTCTTTCTTTTTGCATTTAAAATGTCTTTGCGACCACCTCCTGGCCTGTCACCTTACAGAGACATAACCTACTTCTTTTGGGCATTCCCCCAAATCCCCAAGGTTGTGTAGGAGTGTGCTAGCAAAGGGAAATAATTTTGTTTTTTTCCATTTCACATTAACGCCCCTGGTATTTTTATGGTAAGTTTTGGTTGTTCACAGTAGTCGCTCTTAAGGCCAGAAGTGATCCTAGAATTTTGTGTTGATGATTTGAGTAAGATTTGGAGGGCGTGTGAGTTAGTCTGGGCATGAATGTTGTGTAGAGGAGACGTTTTGTTTTATATTGTGAATTCTAGCTACAATGTAGCTGTGAGAGAGTTTAGTGCAAGCTGTCATGGCGATGACTTGATTCATCTCAGTCGCTGGCCCAGAACCATGTTAATTATTGTGGAATGTTTAATTTGATAAGTCATGCTGTATGTTTTCTTCATTTAAGTCATGCAGGAAACTCTCTACTGTAGAGAGCGAAACAACAGCACAACTCCTTCAGACCATCAGAGGAAGTACTCCACCCCGCTCAGACAAGTGCCTCGGCCCTATTAAACTCCTGACACTCTGGGGGGGGGGGGTGGGTGGTCTCCTCTGGATCATGGCTCACAAAGGTCTTGTGAGTTGTTGCTTTTTTCGTCCCGGGATTGAGTTGGCACTGCACTTTTGAAGTGCGTCTTTAGCGATTTAGCTACAGAAGACTGGTACTGGTTGTGGCAAATGAAATTGCTTATGTTCCCAATGCTTGTTTCGCATACTCCACAGCCAACATGAGGCCTTTTCTGCTGTTTCTGAAAGGCTTCTCAGTGCCCTTGTTCTTGCTTGTCCCTTTATGCCCAGTTGCTTACATAGGTCGTATGCTGATGTTGCTACGAATCCTTTCGCTCCCACTTCTACAGCTATCACTTTTGCCCTGATTCCTGCCCCCTGCCTCAGTTGCTTGACCAGGTCATTGTACTTCTTACATTTGAGTAGATGCTGCTCTTCTATTCTTGTTTCGTACAGAACCGTAAGCTCGATCATTATTAATTCCTGTTTTTCTGTGGAGTACACTACAATGTCCGGTGGCATTCCCGTGTTCTTGATGGCAGTCGGGTATTCTCTTCTTCCTGATAGGTCCGCTATCACATCCCAGTCATTTCCATCATCTAGCAGTAATAGTAAGGGAATGTCCCTGATTTCAATATTCGATGTCGTACCAGCGCCTATGGAGTATTTAGGTGGGACCTCAACTCTTTTGGTGTTATTTGCTTTATCTTTTGTCCTGTCTACAATGTCTACTAGTTCCTGCAGCACTCCGTTGTGCCGCTAGGTGTAGCGTCCTTGACCTAATGATACTCTGCATGCTGACAGCACATGTTCCAGTGTTTGCCTTTCGTTGCAGAGAGGGCACTTTGTGTCTTCTGATAAATCCCATTTGTATAGGTTGGAGCCTATAGGCAGAAGGTCATAAGTAGCTCTGATGATGAAGCTGAGTCTCAAGGGTGCCATTTTCCAGATGTCATTCCATGTTAGTGGTCTCTGCAGGACTTCCTCCCATGTTAGTGGTCTCTGCAGGACTTCCTCCCATGTTAGTGATCTCTGCAGGACTTCCTCCCATGTTAGTGATCTCTGCAGGACTTCTTCCCATGTTAGTGATCTCTTCAGGACTTCCTCCCATGTTAGTGATCTCTGCAGGACTTCCTCCCATGTTAGTGATCTCTGCAAGACTTCCTCCCATGTTAGTGATCTCTGCAAGACTTCCTCCCATGTTAGTGATCTCTGCAAGACTTCCTCCCATGTTAGTGATCTCTGCAAGACTTCCTCCCATGTTGGTGATCTCTGCAAGACTTCCTCCCATGTTAGTGATCTCTGCAAGACTTCCTCCCATGTTAGTGATCTCTGCAAGACTTCCTCCCATGTTAGTGATCTCTGCAGGACTTCCTCCCATGTTAGTGATCTCTGCAAGACTTCCTCCCATGTTAGTGATCTCTGCAGGACTTCCTCCCATGTTGTCCACTGACCTTCCTGTGCCTGTTGGACTGCCTTCTGGACCCGCTTACCATCCTCTGAATTCCTTACTTCAATGATGATCATATCCCTTCTTTCCTTACAGGAGGCCTTTGACAAACATTTGATTTCACCATGACCAAATCCCCTTCTGTTGGTCTGGATGTATCCTATTAGTTCTTTCAGCTCCTGTGTTTCCCTGGCTGTGGTCACTTCCTCACTTACTTTCCACTTTCGTCCAATTGTTGGCTGCACTTCTCGTACTACTGGATTTGTAGATTCTTGTAGCTTCATTGCAAGACTTGTCTTTTCTACTTTGTATTTTTCGACCACAGATTTGAATGGTAGCTGCAGTTTGCTCTTCTTGCAGTACATTGCTACATCAGTTAATCCTGGTGGTACGCCCAGCCACTTTCTTATAGATTTATGTATCTTTCTTTCCACTGCCTCTACTGTGCTGGTACTTACTTTGTAAATGAGTAGTGGCCACATCAATTTTGGAATCAGCATGAACTGGAGGCACCATATTTTGAATTTCCCCAGTAGCTTGCTTTTGTCTATGATGTTCAGTCAATCCTGTGCCATGTCTATGACCTGCTTCACCGCGTTTGAGTCTTTCATGGAAGCATCATATACTCTGCCAAGGCTCTTCACTGGCTCTTCCCCTACAGTCGGGATTATTTTATTTGCCACTGTCTACGATCTTTCTATCACTTTCCCCTTTCTGAGTGACAGGCTTCTTGACTTCTTTGGCTTGAAGCTCATGCGGCACCATATGATAAGGTTGTCCAAACGCTCTAACATCTTTCGTGCCTGTGCTTCACTGGTTGTTATTACTGTTGTGTCATCCATGAACGCGTTTAGTGGTGTCATCTGACATCCATTTCTGAACCTTGGGCTTTCTGCTGCTCCTTCTGCTGCTCTTAGGATTACTTGCATGGCTAGTACGAACAGTATGTGAGATATTGCACAGCTCATTGCAATTCCTACCTGGAGCTCAATCCATCTTGTAATATATTCTTATGTTCCAGATCTCACGACGAACCCTGTGAAGTACATTTTCAACATCTTCTTCTTTTGGCACATGATACATGTCTAGTGCTAGCCATATTTTCAACATCTTCTTCTTTTGGCACATGATACATGTCTAGTGCTAGCCATATCATCTGGTGCGGTACTGAGCCATACGCATTGGCTAGGTCAAGCCATATTACCTGTAGATCTTGCTTTCCAGATCTTGCCTGTTGAATAGCTTCCCAAATCATTGAAGCATGCTTGAGACATCCTGGGGAACCTGGAGTTCCTCCCTTCTGTACGGATGTATCAACGTAACCATTATCTAGGAGGTATGTTGTTAGTCTCCTTGCCATTACGGAGAATATCTTTCCTTCCACATTCAGAAGTGAGATCGGCCTGAACTGGTTGATTTCAATGGAATTCTGCTCCTATGAGATGTATACTCCGTTAGCCTTTTTCGATTCCTTACATATGACTCCTTTGGTCCATGCTGTTCGTAGGAGTTTATGAAGCTTCTTTAGTACTTCGAGGCATCTTTTGTATAGTATGTAAGGGACGCCATTTGGGCCTGGTGCTGACTTGCCTTTAGCTTTTCTTACAACGCTCTCTACTTCTTGTAAGGTTGGTGGGCTGCATTTGAATTTGCTGCCAGGTTTACAGGGCCACACTAGACCTTTCATCTGCTCGAGAGGTGTATGCTGATTTTTGTCAGAGTATGTCTTGCTCAGATACTCCTCGAGTACTTCCTTACCTGCTTTCAGCGAACCTGATTTTGGCTGTTCAAATAACTGCTTGGCAAACCCGAAGGGATCTCTGTAGAACTTCTCTCTTGCATATCTGGTTTCCCTCTTCCTTTTACATATTTCAGCTCTGCTAAGGGCATTGTGCTGGGATTTTAGATGCGCCAAACCTGTCTTAGTCCTTTCTTTTCTGATTCGTGTGCATTCTAGAACATTTTTCTGGCATGGTTTTTCTGCTGTCTTATTGCTTCTATGTTCCTCTGTCTTCTGGACTTTCTTGGTGTCACTTTTTCTCTTTTTGCCTGTTTGGTTCCAAATTCTTTGTGGCAGTGAAGATATATAATGTTACCAAATGCTTCCAGTTTTTGCTCAAGGTTTTTCCTTCTCAGCTGTTTGTCCACTTCTGTGCATAATCCTGTGTCCAGGTTTTCCCGTATGCTTTTGGCACTTGCTGGTGGGGAGTTGATCTTGTCTCTGGTCTCGTCGGAGAGCTGCATTGCCTCCCTGCAACCTGAATATTCTCTGTACTGTGGTTTATATCCTGACAGAGATCTTCTAATGTCTTATCTGAGACTGGCGTCGCAGTGCACTGTTGAGTATTAGGCAGCAAGGAACCACCACATCCCTTCTTCGTTCTGTGTATCTTCATGCCACGTTGAGTGTTAAATTTCCTGCCACAGGTGCATGGAAACTCTGTTCGCTGTTCTGTGTATCTTCATGTCAAGGTGAGTGTTAAATTTCCTGCCACAGATGCATGAATACTCCATCCACTGTTCTCAACTCGAATTGATTTGAGGCGGGCATGGTCGTTTCTGTATGGACCCGTTATTCTCCCCCCCCCCCTGCCCTTTCGGTGAACCCCGGGGGGCATTTCTTCTTTTCGGACTTTGTAGCGATAGTATGATGGCTGACAGGGTTGATAGTATGACGGCTGACAGGGTTGATAGTATGACGGCTGACAGGGTTGATAGTATGATGGCTGACAGGGTTGATAGTGTGACGGCTGACAGGGTTGATAGTATACGGCTGACAGGGTTGATAGTATGATGGCTGACAGGGTTGATAGTATGACGGCTGACAGGGTTGATAGTGTGACGGCTGACAGGGTTGATAGTATACGGCTGACAGGGTTGATAGTATGATGGCTGACAGGGTTGATAGTATGACGGCTGACAGGGTTGATAGTATACGGCTGACAGGATTGCTGGCCGGGACAGCCAAGTTCAGGGACTCTCTGTGATGATTCTGGTCTTTCTCGATTGTCCATCGGTCTTTCCCGACTGTCCATCGGTCTTTCCCCATTGTCATTGTCATCACCATGCAGGAAACTCTCTACTGTAGAGAGCGGAGCAACAACACAACTCCTTCAGATCATCAGAGGAAATATCCCCCCTTTCAGACAAGTGCCTCGGTCCTATTAAACTCCTGACACTCCAAGGGGGGGGGCCCTCTGGGTCATGACTCCCAGAGGTCCCATGAGTTGTGATTACACAGCCCAAGTATCGTAGTATCTGTGATTACACAGCCCAAGTATCGTAGTATCTGTGATTACACATCACAAATATCCTACTGTACTATATGTGAACCAGTCTATGAAGCATAAACATTCAACAACAGTGTAGAATTTTCTCATTAACCATTATTTCCATATTCTATGATAACAATATGAACAATATCACATCATCAATTCGGTCATTAAATTCTACACTTCCCCTCTAAAACTGGCCTAACACCTCCATGATCCCGGAACTACTCTCGTGCTAAAGGGAAGATTCGGTACAAAAATCTTGGTTGATTAAAAACTTCCACTTCCGCTCCATTTGATCATTTATTTTACAGTTCACTCCCCCTCGCAGAGATATAATTGTACGGAAGACGGTGGATTCGGATTAAGAATCCATTATCGTTATTAAACTCTGCCGAAGCAAATAAAGGGAGGGAGGGAGAGAGAGAGAGAGAGAGAGAGAGAGAGAGAGGAGAGAATAATGGTAAAAAATTCTCCACGTGATTTGCTAGAAGACATAGAAAACCCAGGGTTTACGAAAATGTCGAGCAAACTGTTATATTCTCTTTGTACAAAATTAGTTTACATGTGCTTGACTGATTTGTTATATTCTCTTTGTACAAAATTAGTTTACATGTGCTTGACTGATTTGTTATATTCTCTTTGTACAAAATTAGTTTACATGTGCTTGACTGATTTGTTATATTCTCTTTGTACAAAATTAGTTTACATGTGCTTGACTGATTTGTTATATTCTCTTTGTACAAAATTAGTTTACATGTGCTTGACTGATTTGTTATATTCTCTTTGTACAAAGTTAGTTACACGTGGTTGACTGATTACTACTTTCACATTGTGGTTACTGTGTGTTTGACCTATGACTACTTTCGTATCGTTGGTCAGTGTATGGTGATTTAAGACTACTTTCATATTGTGGTTAGTGTATGGTTGATTTATGACTACTTTCATATTGTGGTTAGTGTATGGTTGATTTATGACTACTTTCATATTGTGGTTAGTGTATGGTTGACTGATTGCTACTTTCACATTGTAGTCAATGGATTTATGATTGATAATTACTTTCGAACTGTAGTCATTGTAAGGTTGAATGAAGACTACTTTTAAAAATTGTTAAGGGTGGAAGGGAAGTGGAGAGAAAGTATCTGAAAAAAAGAAAAGAAAGATATTTAAACGCTTGATGATGGAGGGAAAGATATTAGAATAATTGATGATGGAAATTAAAATATTAGAATAATTGATGATGGAAATAAAAATATTAGATTATTTAATGAATGAATTAACGACATTAAACTTTTGTGGTAGAAAAAAAGCATATTTAAAAGTTATAGATAGTTGGAAAGACTGCAATAATATACAGAAACACAAAAAATCTATCAGAATTTTGAATACAGTAAAGACAAATAGAATATTTATGGAAATAAAGTCACGCATTACAATATTAATTAAACTAAAGAACGACATTAGAAATTGCTGAATGTTTACAGAAGAAGACATACGGTAGAAGAATGTTTATAGAATGAAAGAAATATACTGGAATATTTAAAGAAAGAAAGAATAACATTAAAATGTTTATGGAAGAGAAAAACAATATTAGAATATTTAGAGGAAGAAACAGAGTCAAGGAGAGGTAAGAAACTAATTTTAAAGATAAGTGTTTAAAAATACTTTTCATTCATCACACATGTTTATTATCTGTTTGGCTTTCCTTTTCTTTCAGTCACTGAAACAAGGTAACTTGATAGTGGACAGTTTCACTTGTATATTTCTGAAACTACTACAATCATAGCTTCAAATATGTTTCGCTGATGCCGGGGTGGATTTTATCGTGTCGGATGGCGAGTGGGTCATGATGATGCGTTGGAATTCTTTGACATAACGCCAAGAAATGCGCGTCTTTGCTGGTTCTACTATCTTTTTGGCAACATCAAACATTATTTTGTTATACGTGACCTTAACGGCTGTTGGTGGGAGCAGCACGATGGGGTAGGATGGCATCTTGGTCTGCTCAGACCTGAGGCTCTGAATACAAACTGACTGACTAACTGATGCTAAGAAGTAGCATCACTGCAGTCAGAACATTCCGGTATCAGTACTGCTGCCTGTTCCAGTAAGCGATGAAAGGTGTCCTTGCGTGTTCTGATTGTCCCTGACACGTGCTGACTGTAGGCGTGTCTCTGCCGTCCACGGCGGGTGATTATCCTTTCTTTTCCTTGCTTCAACCCCCAGTTCCTTCATTCTGTGGGCCAATCAATCATTTGCATGTCACTTGCGGAACTTTGCCTCCCTAACAGCACACCTGTAGGCCCCTCGGTTGTGAGCAAGATGGCCTGCTGCTGATGCATCCATTTGTAGATCATCAACGATGTCTTGCAGCCATCTTCGCTTTGGTCTTCCTCTTTTTCTTTTTCTCCATTATGTACGAGAGAGAGAGAGAGGAGAGAATAATGGTAAAAAATTCTCCACGTGATTTGCTAGAAGACATAGAAAACCCAGGGTTTACGAAAATGTCGAGCAAACTGTTGTATTCTCTTTGTACAAAATTAGTTTACATGTGCTTGACTGATTTGTTATATTCTCTTTGTACAAAATTAGTTTACATGTGCTTGACTGATTTGTTATATTCTCTTTGTACAAAATTAGTTTACATGTGCTTGACTGATTTGTTATATTCTCTTTGTACAAAATTAGTTTACATGTGCTTGACTGATTTGTTATATTCTCTTTGTACAAAGTTAGTTACACGTGGTTGACTGATTACTACTTTCACATTGTGGTTACTGTGTGTTTGACCTATGACTACTTTCGTATCGTTGGTCAGTGTATGGTGATTTATGACTACTTTCATAACGTGGTTAGTGTATGATTGATTTATGACTACTTTCATAATGTAGTCAGTGTATGGTGATTTATGACTCCTTTCATATTGTGGTTAGTGTATGGCTGATTTATGACTACTTTCATATTGTGGTTAGTGTATGGTTGATTTATGACTACTTTCATATTGTGGTTAGTGTATGGTTGACTGATTGCTACTTTCACATTGTAGTCAATGGATTTATGATTGATAATTACTTTCGAACTGTAGTCATTGTAAGGTTGAATGAAGACTACTTTTAAAAATTGTTAAGGGTGGAAGGGAAGTGGAGAGAAAGTATCTGAAAAAAAGAAAAGAAAGATATTTAAACGCTTGATGATGGAGGGAAAGATATTAGAATAACTGATGATGGAAATTAAGATATTAGAATAATTGATGATGGAAATAAAATATTAGATTATTTAATGAATGAATTAACGACATTAAACTTTTGTGGTAGAAAAAAAAGCATATTTAAAAGTTATAGATAGTTGGAAAGACTGCATAATATACAGAAACACAAAAAATCTATCAGAATTTTGAATACAGTAAAGACAAATAGAATATTTATGGAAATAAAGTCACGCATTACAATATTAATTAAACTAAAGAACGACATTAGAAATTGCTGAATGTTTACAGAAGAAGACATACGGTAGAAGAATGTTTATAGAATGAAAGAATATACTGGAATATTTAAAGAAAGAAAGAATAACATTAAAATGTTTATGGAAGAGAAAAACAATTATTAATATTTAGAGGAAGAAACAGAGTCAGAGAGGTAAGAAACTAATTTTAAAGATAAGTGTTTAAAATACTTTTCATTCATCACACATGTTTATTATCTGTTTGGCTTTCCTTTTCTTTCAGTCACTGAAACAAGGTAACTTGATAGTGGACAGTTTCACTTGTATATTTCTGAAACTACTAAATCATAGCTTCAAATATGTTTCGCTGATGCCGGGGTGGATTTTATCGTGTCGGATGGCGAGTGGGTCATGATGATGCGTTGGAATTCTTTGACATAACGCCAAGAAATGCGCGTCTTTGCTGGTTCTACTATCTTTTTGGCAACATCAAACATTATTTTGTTATACGTGACCTTAACGGCTGTTGGTGGGAGCAGCACGATGGGGTAGGATGGCATCTTGGTCTGCTCAGACCTGAGGCTCTGAATACAAACTGACTGACTAACTGATGCTAAGAAGTAGCATCACTGCAGTCAGAACATTCCGGTATCAGTACTGCTGCCTGTTCCAGTAAGCGATGAAAGGTGTCCTTGCGTGTTCTGATTGTCCCTGACACGTGCTGACTGTAGGCGTGTCTCTGCCGTCCACGGCGGGTGATTATCCTTTCTTTTCCTTGCTTCAACCCCCAGTTCCTTCATTCTGTGGGCCAATCAATCATTTGCATGTCACTTGCGGAACTTTGCCTCCCTAACAGCACACCTGTAGGCCCTCGGTTGTGAGCAAGATGGCCTGCTGCTGATGCATCCATTTGTAGATCATCAACGATGTCTTGCAGCCATCTTCGCTTTGGTCTTCCTCTTTTTCTTTTTCTCCATTATGTACCCTTCCAAGATGGTCTTCTCTAGATTATCATGACTTTTAATGTGTCCAAAATATTTAGGTTTTCTCTCTTTAATTCTCTTTACTAGCCAGCCTTCTTCAATATTAAGCTCTTGTAGTATGGATATATTTGTTCTTTTTTGTGTCCACGATATTTGAATAACTATTCTGTAGCATTTACATTTAAAGGCATTTATGTGTTTCTCAATGTTTTGTTAAGTGTCCAGGTCTCACAAGCATATGTTGCGATGGGAAAGATGCATGCCCTTAAAAATCTTCTTTTTTTTTAGTTTTGTCTGTTTCTCTCCACAGGATCTTTAGTTGTTTTATTTTTTTTTAAAGAGCGATAGATGTCCTCTTTTTAATTTCCCTCATTTTATCTCCATTATTAGTTAGTAATGATCCAAGATATTCAACACTCTCCACCTCTTCCAATTTTTCCTCATTGATAGTATATCACATTCCTTATTTGTTTTGTCAGTTGTCATCAATTTACTTTTCTTCGCATTAAGATACAGGTTCTAGCTCTTCGCAGTTATTACGGACTGTGTGTGTAGGGGCATATTCTCCCATTCCGTCTCGTCATCTCTGCAAGTCGAGAAGTTCGGCTTGTTCATTTTCAGCACACCTCAAGGGGGTTCATTTTCAGCACACCTCAAGGGGGTTCATTTTCAGCACACCTCAAGGGGGTTCATTTTCAGCACACCTCAAGGGGGTACAGTTT
Source organism: Achatina immaculata (assembly GCA_009760885.1). Lineage (NCBI taxonomy): Eukaryota > Metazoa > Mollusca > Gastropoda > Stylommatophora > Achatinidae > Lissachatina > Lissachatina immaculata. Next base: position 66,630,795 of record CM019719.1, on the reverse strand, counting down.
CACCACACCTCAAGAGTGGGGTTTCAGTTTCACCACACCTCAGGGGGGGGGGGGGGTTCAGTTTCACCACACCTCAGGGGGGGGGGGGGTTCAGTTTCACCACACCTCAAGGGGGGGTTCAGTTTCACCACACCTCAAGGGGAGGTTCATTTTCACCACACCTCAAGGGGGGGGGGGGGGGTTCAGTTTCACCATACCTCAAGGGGGGTTCAGTTTCACCATACCTCAAGGGGAGGGGTTCAGTTTCACCACACTTCAAGGGGGGTTCAATTTCACCACACCTCAAGGGGGGAGGGGGTTCAGTTTCACCACACCTCAGTGGGGTTCATTTTCACCACACCTCATTGGGGTTCAGTTTCAGCACACTTCAATGGGGTTCAATTTCAGCACACCTCAAGGGGGGTTCAGTTTCAGCACACCTCAAGGAGGGTTCAGTTTCAGCACACCTCAGCGGGGTTCAGTTTCAGCATACCTCAGCGGGGTTCAGTTTCAGCACACCTCAGCGGGGTTAAGTTTCAGCACACCTCAGCGGGGTTCAGTTTCAGTACACCTCAGTGGGGTTCAGTTTCAGCACACCTCAGCGGATTTCAGTTTCAGTACACCTCAGTGGGGTTCAGTTTCAGCACACCTCTGCGGGTTTCAGTTTCATCACACCTCAAGGGGTTCAGTTTCAGCACACCTTATGTGGGGCTCTTTCCAGCACTCCTCTTGAGGACTGCAGCTTGGGAGTGTGCGAGAAGGGTGATCCACTCCCTGCGAAGCATCCCTTGTCGACCGTAAGGAACATACTTTGGGGGTCCGTCACTGATAGCACACTGCATTTGCTGCTCAACCAGGCAAATTTTGGAGTCCTTCACTCATAGCACACTGCATTTGCTGTTCAACCAGGCAACTTTGGGAGTCAGTCACTGATAGCACACTAAATTTGCTGTTCAACTAGGCAACTTTGAGAGTCAGTCACTGATAGCACACTGCATTTGCTGTTCAAGCAGGAAAGAGATTGTACCAGTGGCGGCATTCATCTTCCGTCCTCGTTCTGCAGGTCGTAGTATCATCACATGCACCCGCTCTTTTCTTTCCTCGCTGCTCTCGTCTTTTCGTTCATTAAAACCATCTAGCTAGGACGACTCTGACACATTCAACATTTTACGTAGGAGCGGATTCTGTACGAGTATCTACAACACTTCTACCATGTAACTTCAATCAACGGAGAAAACAATGAAAGCCGAACTGACAGCAAAACAAATAAAACACAGAAACTGCACCTAAATCATCTCTAAATTATGGAATCTAACGTGAGAAATTATGTTTGACAAGTTGGATACCTGACAAGACGCGCTTAATGAAATCGACTAGAATTTTACATCAGCACGCACAGGAACCCAAAAACTCCTTGTACTTTAAAATTTGATGACTTCATTACAAGTGTTGCTCCTCCTTCCCATAAATTGGTTGCCACGAATCAGATTTTATAAACAGAGAAGTACAAGTATGTGAATATTCCCAGTTATCCAGATCAGCTAACTATTGGATAAAATCTTATCGTACGTTTTGGCAGATAGTAAAGAACCAAACATTTTTATTTGGAAACAGTAACAAAGCAAAATGTAGTGTTCCTGGTTGCACCAAATTTTGTAACACACTGCCCTGTAAGTTATGATTGTAGTATTGTTATAGCTTTGTAAATTAGGATATTATTATTAAAGTTATTACTACTATTAACATTTTATTATAGTTATAATTGATAAGTAGAAAGTAGGTAAGAAACGATGGCAAACAGAAACTGCACCTAAATCATCTCTAAATTATGGAATCTAACGTGAGAAATTATGTTTGACAAGTTGGATACCTGACAAGACGCGCTTAATGAAATCGACTAGAATTTTACATCAGCACGCACAGGAACCCAAAAACTCCTTGTACTTTAAAATTTGATGACTTCATTACAAGTGTTGCTCCTCCTTCCCATAAATTGGTTGCCACGAATCAGATTTTATAAACAGAGAAGTACAAGTATGTGAATATTCCCAGTTATCCAGATCAGCTAACTATTGGATAAAATCTTATCGTACGTTTTGGCAGATAGTAAAGAACCAAACATTTTTATTTGGAAACAGTAACAAAGCAAAATGTAGTGTTCCTGGTTGCACCAAATTTTGCAACACAGTGCCCTGTAAGTTATGATTGTAGTATTGTTATAGCTTTGTAAATTAGGATATTATTATTAAAGTTATTACTACTATTAACATTTTATTATAGTTATAATTGATAAGTAGAAAGTAGGTAAGAAACGATGGCAAACTTGAGAAACTGTGGGTGAGGCACACTCCCAAGATATTAGGATTATTACAACAGAATTAAGTAGATAAACACAAATACTAGGCATATGACGCAGAGGAAAGGCAGATTAAGAGATAAGCCCAAATTATAATAGTCCTGACATGACTAAACTGAATCGCTAAATCAACAATACGGAGACAGACAGACGGACACTGTGTACACAGATATCCCCTACAGGTATCGCAATCACCTGATACTGGATAAGAAGAGTTTACGCAGGCCAAAAAATTAAATAGACGGATTTGATGCAACTGACTTACTGACAGGCGAGGCATATTTGGTAATCTTAGGACGCATTTTGAACACATGAATAGTCCAGCGGACCAGTAAGATGACCAAATGGAGAGGACCGACTTATTCCAAAGTCCAATAACTATGTAGTCAACCAGCTAAAATAAAGATCTAGAGGTATGTCCTATTGGACAACAGACTTACAATATATAAGCCAGGCATGCAGTTTTGAAAAAGAAGGCAGAGAAGACGGATAACATAAAAGAAGACTAGAAAGATAGATAGGAGAGCAACGACAGACAGAATAGATGGACAAGTAGAGCAAATAGATATCCGGGAGATAGAGAAGCAGTTTCGAACCAAAAGTAGTTTAGGTCAGCCAAAATATGTGTTTCATGTTAGAAAGTGATAATTAGCACTGCGTGAGAAATGCAGATTTGATATTTTTAGAACACTGTAAAATGATTTCAGAGATGTCTCAATGTGATACTTGTGAATTTCGTTTGGTGAACATTAAAGATGAATTAGAATTTGATTCAGGAACGAACCATATGAATTTTATAGTGACTATGAGTGTTAAGATTTCAGTCTTGTGGTGAATCATATAGTACCACGTGTAGTGACATTCTGAACCTGTGAAGTGAACAAAAATAGGAAGTAGTAACGTGCATTCATAAATTAAAAGGTCACAATAGATAAAGATAAAATTGTCGCGGTCACAAGGTGGTAGCAATGCTGTGGGAAAGCGCATTAGGTTGAGAACATTGAAACGGCCAAAGTGTGCAGCTGTACGTGGCAGTCGCCATCACCCAAAGTCCAGCGATACCAAGTGGCAGAATTATAAGAAAGAATTCGTCAGAGAACCCTTCCTCCTTTACCAATAAATCACAACTCTAACAATATTATAATGTAAGCAGAATTATATGTGATTTTTGCTCAATGATTAAGGTATTGAAGATAATTTACTATCATAGTTTATATATTTTAAAGATAGTGTACTAACATAGTTTATACATTTCTAAGATAATTTACTATCATAGTTTATATAACTTACAAAACAAACAAGGCAGCTGAAATATATATATCAATGAGGAAAAACTGGAAGAAGTGGAGAGTTTTGAATATCTTGGATCACTACTAACTAATAATGGAGATACAATGAGGGAAATTAAAAAGAGGACATATATCGCTCTTCAGAAAGTAAAACAACTAAAGAATCTGTGGAGAGGAACAGACAGAACTACAAAAATAAGATTTTTAGGGCATGCATCTTTCCCATCGGAACATATGCCTGTGAGACCTGGACACTTAACAAAATAGCTGGGAAACACATAAATGCCTTCGAATTTAAATGCCACTGAAGAGTTCTTCAAATATCGTGGACACAAAAAAGAATAAATATAACCATACTACAAGAACTTAATATTGAAGATGGCTGGCTGGTAAAGAGGATTAAAGAGAGAAAACCTAAATATTTTGGACACATTAAACGTCATGATAATCTAGAGAAGACCGTCTTGGAAGGGTACATAATGGAGAAAAAAAAAGAGAAGAAGACCAAAACGAAGATGGCTGCAAGACAACGTTGATGATCTGCAAATGGATGCATCAGCAGCAGGCCATCTTGCTCATAACCGAGATGCCTACAGGAGTGCTCTTAGGGAGGCAAATTTCCGCAAGGGACACGCAAATGAATGAATCAATGAATGAATCAGTTTATATATTTCTAAGATAATGTACTACCATAGTCCTTATATTTCTAAGATAATTTACTATCATAGTCCTTATATTTCTAAGATAATTTACTATTATAGTCCTTATATTTCTAAGATAATTTACTATCATAGTCCTTATATTTCTAAGATAATTTACTATCATAGTCCTTATATTTCTAAGATAATTTACTATCATAGTCCTTATATTTCTAAGATAATTTACTATCATAGTCCTTATATTTCTAAGATAATTTACTATCATAGTCCTTATGTTTCTAAGATAATTTACTATCATAGTCCTTATGTTTCTAAGATAATTTACTATCATAGTCCTTATATTTCTAAGATAATTTACTATCATAGTCCTTATATTTCTAAGATAATTTACTATCATAGTCCTTACGTTTCTAAGATAATTTACTATCATAGTCCTTACGTTTCTAAGATAATTTACTATCATAGTCCTTATATTTCTAAGATAATTTACTATCATAGTCCTTATATTTCTAAGATAATTTACTATCATAGTCATATTTCTAAGATAATTTACTATCATAGTCCTTAAATTTCTAAGATAATTTACTATCATAGTCCTTATATTTCTAAGATAATTTACTATCATAGTCCTTACATTTCTAAGATAATTTACTATCATAGTCCTTATATTTCTAAGATAATTTACTATCATAGTCCTTATGTTTCTAAGATAATTTACTATCATAGTCCTTATATTTCTAAGATAATTTACTGAATGAACCAGAAAGCTCCACCACCGGATTAGTCTGGCTAGGCGGGCTGCTGTGGTTTAACCTGCTTTCGTTGTGCATTTCGAAGTCATCAAGTCAAGTGGCTCTTCTTCTGGCGTTGCTCACGGGGCTGTTGTGTAACTTGGGAAGTTCTGCTTCCTTCTTCAGTCCCATAAATTCTTCTCTAAAGCAGAAGAGAGAAAGTAAAATTGTGAGGAGGTAGCGGAGATAAATGAAGATAAGTCGAGTTTGGTGAAAGAATTATCTGGTTCATATGGTTGGTTGATTGATTGATTGATTGATTGATTGGTTATCTGATAGTTGCTTGCTTATGTGGTTGTTTATCTGTTTTGTTGATTGGTGATCTGGTAGGCTGATAAATAAAGATAGTTGAGTTTAGTGAAAGTATTACATGTAGAGATAAACAAAGTCGGCTTTAGTGAAATAGTTCCCTGTAGAGATAAAGTCGAATTTACTGATAGAATTACCTGTAGATAGAAATAAAGTCGAGTTTAGTGAAAGAATTACCTGTAGAGATAAACGGAGATAAGTCGAGTTGGTCAAATAAGTATCTACACAGATAAATGAAGATAAGTCGATTTTGACGAATGGATTATCTATCGCAGTAAGACTAGTGTATGACTTGGAGAAAACGGCACATATAGGTCAAAGATCTTCAGAAGATGGACGGGACAAATATGTTGAGAACAAGGATGAAGAAAAATACCCCGCCTATTCCATTATGGTCGTAATTCTAAACTCATATCGAAGGAATCAATAAAGAGATTGATGACTGCGTCATTCAATCCCACAAGCTATTTACGAGTCTTCGGACTTAGCTTAAATCCACTTGTTAAGGTTACCTGGAGCAAACGTGTTGGCTAATGCACAATTAACATTGAACCGGTGGTGCGATAAGACCCAGTCAGCTGTGAATACCAAGTGATGAGAGAAAAATATCGCTTACATTTAAGATAGCGGTTCTAAAACTTTTACAGCACCTAGACCTTATTCTAAAATTAAAAAGGAATTTCATCTCTCCCTCTCTCTCTCTCTCTCTCTCTCTCTCTCTCTCTCTCTCTCTTACACATACAAATACACATATAGAAAGGTAAAATCCCCGTTTCTGGGCTTATTGGGGATGCGGTGTTAGGGGCGTATTTCCGTGACCACTGGGGCATGAAAGTTTGAGTGTCACGCCTGGCAGCACTTACCTTCCCAGATTTCTCTGGTACCCGTGTTCAGAGGCTGGGTGGACTTCGGGGCCTTTTTGGTGGGGTGGTACCAACAACAACAACAACAACAACCACAACAACAACAACAACAGCAACAACAACACAACAACAACAGCAACAACAACAACAGCAACAACAACAACAACAGCAACAACAACAGCAACAACAACAACAACAGCAACAACAACAGCAACAGCAACAACAACAGCAGCAACAACAACAACAACAGCAACAACAACACAACAACAACAAATCCCCACTGCTGGGACTTGAACCCGGCACCACCAGATTACTAGACCGAGCGCCTAACCACTCAGCCAACCAGGCCACCTTCTCACACACACACACATAGACATAGATAAATACTGTGTGTGTGTGTGCTACCAAAAATAGAATAGCTTTCCCAAACTAAAGTTTGGAATATCTTATATCTAACAAAACTGCTCTGTATTCTTGCCGTACTTCACCTGTCAGGTAAGTAACAAAATCAAACTCTTTCAGTGGGAGACGGCACGAAATGATGATGATGATGATGATGATACATCATTCTTTCATTATATGTTAAATGATTAACTCATTTTCATGCAGAGTTTGCTGAAAACAGAATGGAACTTCTTCCATGAAAACTCATATCCTACAAATTTTACTCACAAACCACAAGGGATGGATAGAACCTGATTCATTTTGAGAACCACTGATTTGGGGTATTGAATGGTCATTACATAAACGAAGTTCATTATCACTGTATGCCGTGCTGACAGTACTGTCATGACAACTGAACTACATTGTCTATGCCCTTCTCCAAGGTCATTCCCCTCTAACAAAACGTCCCACTGCGCTGGAAGTCATTGCGCATGCGTGACCTGGCTGTGTTTCCTGTTTCTTGTTCCGCAAAATATGACCGATTTGCGGGCCTAGTTGTTTATTTTTCCACAGGAAAATTGGACCTTGCGAAAGCATGATCAACAGTACATAGTAAATTTGTCAAGAATGTAGTTTGGTCAACTTCATGGACTAATAACAGCAGAATATGCTTATCAAACGAAACTTACTGGATAATCTTTCTTGACTACAAACAAACGCCTGCATTATCTGTGTTCCAAATATTTGAGATACTGGAGCACTCGTTGGTTTCAACATTGGGGTTTTTTTCCCTTCTTCACTTCGGCTTCATATATTAATCCTATTCGTCTTCTTCTTCTTCATCCTCTCTTTTTTTCTATTTCTATCTCATCTCTTGCTCTTCTTCCCCTACTTTTCCTCGCTTCTAATTTTTTTGTTTTCCAATTTTTTTCCGCCTCCTTGACATCATCATCATCATTATTATTATTATCATCATCATCGTTATCGTGTTATCAACACCACTTTCGTCACTGCGCCATCATCATCATCATCATCATCATCATCATCATCGTCATCATCATCGTCATCATCGTCGTCGTCATCATCATCATCGTCATCATCATCATCGTCGTCGTCGTCATTGTAATCCCCATTGTTTTTCCTTGAGAACACTGACTTAAGGCCGCCCTGTTAAATGTTATATATCTTGTTACTATTACTGCTGTCTGAAATGCACCAGCCGAAATAATGAAGTGTTACCTTGTTTCTATGTAGATGTTTCTTGCAGTATTTCTATCACTAATGTGCTTCTCTTATAGAATGTGATGTATTCTGTCAAGTATTTTCTATACCATCAGGCGGTGGTGGCGTTGTCAGGTTTGGCAAACAGACACCATTAGGTACCCAAGATTGTGTCCCACCTCTCCGTTGGTCCCCAAAGGAAATGGCCTAGAATGGCTAACGGGACAGGGATCGTCATAGTCTCCATGGTGGTGGAGTTGGTAAAGAAGCTGATTTCAGGCCCTGCTTTTTTTAGCTGCGCTCAGGGACTTCAGCTCCAAATTGAACAAAGTGTTGTCTCCCAGCTTCACTGCATCATCTGCAAAGAACACCAGCTCGCAATTCCTAAGAAAAAGAAGACGACGACGAAAGAAGAAAAAGAAGAACAAAGAAGAAAAAAAAAAGAAGAAGACGAAAAAAGAAGAAGAAGAAGAAAAAGAAGAAGAAGAGAAGAAGAAGAAAAAGAAGAAGAAGAAAAAGAAGAAGAAGAAGAAGAAAAAGAAAGAAAAGAAGAAGAAGAAGAAGAAGAAGAAGAGGAAGAAAAGAAGAAGAAAAAAGAAGAAGAAAGAAGAAAAAAAAAAGAAAGAACAATAAGAAAGAAGAAGAAGACAGAAGAAAAAAAAGAAAAAAGAAGAAGGAAAGAAGAAGAAGAGGAAGAGGAGGAGGAGGAGGCTTCTGATGGACAGTTGTAGGAACCTGGAAGCCCCCGATATACTTCGTCGGAGGCTTAGAGAAGGCAGGAAACCCAAAATCTTCGCCCAGATGAGATGACGTCCACGAGCAAACACAAACAAAACAACTCTCAGATGTTCTAGACACAGAGATGTTCTAGACACAGAGATATTCTAGACACAGAGATGTTCTAGACACAGAGATGTTCTAGACACAGAGATATTCTACACACAGAGATGTTCTAGACACAGAAATGTTCTAGAAAATCATGGAGAGTGAAATAAAGCTTTTCGGAAGGACCTGGGAATAATGTAAGGTCATACCGACACCAGATCCAACAGTGGAATGCCTCGCGCGTGAGAACAACAAGTCCAGACGAGAAAAATCACTGAAGGCAGTGTTGAAGTTACAAGTAATTTTAAGAGGCAGAAGAAGGCAAACATCAGGATATGATTTTGAAGAAAGATACGAGAATTATGTTTCTGAAATAGAGACAGATTTAATACCTTAGAAAAGAGAGGTTCTGTGTCCTTGAAAGACAGAGATTTGGTTGCTTGCTTGCTTGCTCGCCTGCTTGCTTAGATGATTGATTTGTTGGCCAATTGGTTGGTCAGTTTGGTTGGTTAGATATCATGTTGGTTGACTGGTTGTCTAGATGGTCATCTGGATGGCTGATTGGCTGTATGGTTGATTTCTGGTTGGCTAAAAGTTGTCTGATTGATTATCTAGTTGTCTGACTGGTTGTCTGGTGGTTCATCTTCTTAGTTGATTGATTGACTGGTTGGTTATCTGATAATTGGTTGCTTATCTGATTGTTTATCTGGTTGGCTGATAAGTTGATTGCTTGTCACCTTGTCTCTCTAGTTGTTATCTTCCATCCTCTTGATGAGAAGTTGTTAGAAAAGAAGAAGTTGTTAGAACAGAAGAAGTTGTTAGAACAGAAGAAGTTGTTAGAACAGGAGAAGGTGTTAGAACAGGAGAAGGTGTTAGAACAGGAGAAATTGTTAGAACAGGAGTTGTTAGAACAGGAGAAGGTGTTAGAACAGAAGAAGTGTTAGAACAGGAGAAATTGTTAGAACAGGAGAAGGTGTTAGAACAGGAGAAATTGTTAGAACAGGAGAAGGTGTTAGAACAGGAGAAATTGTTAAAACAGAAGAAGGTGTTAGAACAGAAGAAGTTGTTAGAACAGGAGAAATTGTTAGAACAGGAGAAAATGTTAGAACAGAAGAAGTTGTTAGAACAGAAGAAGTTGTTAGAACAGAAGAAGTTGTTAGAACAGGAGAAGGTGTTAGAACAGGAGAAGGTGTTAGAACAGGAGAAATTGTTAGAACAGGAGAAGGTGTTAGAACAGAAGAAGTTGTTAGAACAGGAGAAATTGTTAGAACAGGAGAAGGTGTTAGAACAGGAGAAATTGTTAGAACAGGAGAAGGTGTTGGAACAGGAGAAATTGTTAAAACAGGAGAAGGTGTTAGAACAGAAGAAGTTGTTAGAACAGGAGAAATTGTTAGAACAGGAGAAAGTGTTAGAACAGAAGAAGTTGTTAGAACAGGAGAAATTGTTAGAACAGGAGAAGGTGTTAGAACAGAAGAAGTTGTTAGAACAGGAGAAATTATTAGAACAGGAGAAATTGTTAGAACAGGAGAAGGTGTTACAACAGAAGAAGTTGTTAGAACAGGAGAAATTGTTAGAACAGGAGAAGTTGTTAGAACAGGAGAAGTTGTTAGAACAGGAGAAGTTGTTAGAACAGAAGAAGATGTTAGAACGGAAGATGATGTTGGAGAAGTTGTTAGAACAGAAGAAGTTGTTAGAACAGAAGAAGTTGTTAGAACAGAAGAAGTTGTTAGAACAGGAGAAGTTGTTAGAACAGGAGAAGTTGTTAGAACAGAAGAAGATGTTAGAACGGAAGATGATGTTAGAACAGGAGAAGTTGGACCAGAAGAAGTTAGAACATCAGAAGTTGTTAGAACATAAGAAGTTGTTAGAACATAAGAAGTTGTTAGAACAGGAGAAGTTGTTAGAATAGAGGAAGTTATTAGAACAGGAGAAGTTGTCAGAACGGGAGTTGTTAGAACATCAGAAGTTGTTAGAGCAGGAGAAGTTGTTAGAACAGGAGAAGTTGTTAGAACAGAAGAAGTTGTTAGAACAGGAGTTGTTAGAGCACAAGAAGTTCTTAGAACAGGAGTTGTTAGAACAGGAGAAGTTAGAATAGAAGAAGTTGTTAGAACAGGAGAAGTTATTAGGAGAAGAAAGTTGTTAGAACAGGAGAAGGTGTTAGAACAGGAGTTGTTAGAACACAAGAAGTTCTTAGAACAGGAGTTGTTAGAACAGGAGAAGTTGATAGGAGAAGAAAGTTGTTAGAACAGGAGAATGTGTTAGAACAGGAGTTGTTAGAACAGGAGAAATTAGAATAGAAGAAGTTGTTAGAACAGGTGTTGTTAGAACAGGAGAAGTTAGAATAGAAGAAGTTGTTAGAACAGGAGTTGTTAGAACAGGAGAAGTTAGAATAGAAGAAGTTGTTAGAACAGGAGTTGTTAGAACAGGAGAAGTTAGAATAGAAGAAGTTGTTAGAACAGGAGAAATTGTTAGGAGAAGAAAGTTGTTAGAACAGGAGAAGGTGTTAGAACAGGAGAAGTTAGAATAGAAGAAGTTGTTAGAACAGGAGAAGTTGTTAGGAGAAGAAAGTTGTTAGAACAGGAGAAGTTGTTAGAACAGGAGAAGTTAGAATAGAAGAAAGTTGTTAGAACAGGAGAAATTGTTAGGAGAAGAAAGTTGTTAGAACAGGAGAAGTTGTTAGGAGAAGAAAGTTGTTAGAACAGGAGAAGGTGTTAGAACAGAGGTAGATGCAAGAACCCAGTCTAGACGAAAGTAGGAACTAAATCAAGCATGAAACTGTTTTCTATTTCAAAATAACAAATAATTGTAAATATAACTTTTTTTCTTTCACATCTTTGTGATCTGTTGTAAATATGTCCGGACTTACCTCTTCTCCACGTGATTTTTCATTGTCTTCTTCTTCTTTTGTCTTTTGTTGATGAAGAAAAAGTTTTAATGCTGCTGTTCTGAAGTGTTACGTAGAAAGTTGTGTTTTATTCATGCTTATTGTTGATGAAAATGTACGAGAATTAATACCAAAGTCTTGCGTTAAACCAGGAAAGCAAGGAAAGATTAACAGGAACATTCAAGAATAAGCAAGAGGAAGAATAAGCAAAGAAAAAGGAAGAATAAACAACGAAGGAGGAAGAATAAACAACGACAGAAGAGAAATAATGATGGAAGAATAATAAATAATGAAAGAGGAAGAATAAACAACGACAAAAGAGAAATAATGATGGAAGAATAATAAATAATGAAAGAGGAAGAATAAACAACGACAGAAGAGAAATAATGATGGAAGAATAATAAATAATGAAAGAGGAAGAATAAACAACGACAGAGGAAGAATAACCAACGATGGAGGAATAATAAATAATGGAAGGGAAGAATAAACAACGGTGGATGAATAATAAATAATGAAAGAGGGAGAATAAACAAAACAAAAGAGGAAAAATAAACAAATCGAAATGGAAGAATAAACAACGAAAGGGGAAGAGTAACTAACGAAAGAGCGGAATACGCAACGAAGGAGGAAGTATAAATAAAAGGAAAGAGGAAGAAACGAGAAGAGAGACGTTATCATTTCTTGTGCAATGAAGCAACACCTTCATCAAGTGACTGCTGCAGCGCCACCTACCGGAGCTAACATTTCACTGTAGATATCAAATTCAAATGTCGCCATAAGAACTCACGGAGTCACACCAGGAACGTCTAGGCCCCTGGCCCCACATTGTGACGCAGGATCCAGTTTCTACGCTGCCAGATTGGGTAACGAGCGACTCTGGTCTCCTCAAAAGGATATCATGTTGTTTAAAAGTTCTCACAGTCTCTCCCTTTTATGTCGCTTTGATGTTATTTTCTCTCCTTTGCTTACGTAGATCACAGACACGCGTAATGCCTACAATTTTCCTTAGTTTTTATGCCTCTCTTTTACCAGCTTTTAACTCTTATATTCTCTACTTCCCTAGAATTTATCCAGATACGTTTAAAACGCTACGCTTTCTCTCATAATACAGTATATCTCAACAGTAGCAAACAAATATGCAGGCAGTTTTACCTGCTAGACGATGAATAGAAGGAAAAAAAAAACGATTTGAGATGTGGTCTCTTTATAAAGTAAAGCAAAACTGATTTTGTAAGTCCAGCACAGGGTTTTTCTTATACCCTGAAGCAGTGGTTCTCATAGTATGCTCTTTGCACCACTAATAATTATTGTATAAGTATATAAAACTAAGTATACAACAATACACGAAGCCACCGCTATAAAGCTTCTATAACAAGCGGTATAAACTAGAGAAAATGTAGGAAGAGCTTTATTAATTAAGGAGCACGCATTTATGACGTTTCAGTGTGAACCTTAATCATACAAGAACATGCATAACAAAGTAATAGAGAGAGAAGATAAAATATAAATGCACATGAATGCTATGTAAAAGGTAGGAATGGACGAAATAGAATAAAATAAAATAAGTGAAACACTTAGATGTGACTTGTAAGAAGCTGTGTCCAGAAGTGCGTATGATGGAGTGTAGCGAATATTTAAATGGAGACTTGTGATGATGTGTGATAGATGGGTTGCAAATGGGTTGGGATGGGGAGGGGGAACCGCGGAAAAAAGAATGATACAGTGGTAATCTAGCAGGGAGAAGGTGGAATAGGTGATTGTAGTTGGGGTAGAGGGGTTGTAATGTGATGCTGTGAAGAAGTTCTGAAATATGTGCTGCAAGTGAGAAAGGATGAGAACCTAGTGCAGAGGGAATATGATTGTAGAAGAGGGGAATGTTAGGTGTAGCTGAATTGTGAGTTCAAACCGTGTGGTTCCAGCGTCCTATATTCTTGAATGTAGCGATTCTCAAGCGCTAGGCGGCGTCTGTCATCAGAGTCACATTGTTTAGTGGCTGTTACCAGAAAATCAGATTTGCTTCCGTGGTTGGGGTCATTGAAATAACTAGGGAATGGCTTCGAAGCTTGATGGGTGATATCGTATAGATGTTTTTCAATGCGGTCCCCTAATCTGAGGCAAGTTTCACCAATATAAGATACCCTGCATCTTTTGCGTACAATGACGTATATCACATTACGGGACTCGCATGTGAATCCCTCATGAAGAGTGAGGATAGTTCTGGGAAAGCTGATCGTTTTCGTTTCCAAGACTACGAGTTAGGTAACACAGCGAGGGCGGTTACATTCTCTGGTGCCACCATACGCAAGATTCCGCTTCAGGTGGCTATAGACGAGGATGCCCTTAAGATTTGGTTCCCGTTTGTATGCTAACAGGGGTAGATCAGAGAAGATGTCGCGAGAGAGTCGGGGTGGAGTTGGATTAGTGGCACATGGCGATAAAGATAATAGGTGAATGTAGTTGGGTTGGAGAGGTTGTAATCTGATGCTGTGGGGAGGTTCAGAACTCTGTGTTTAGTTATATACTTAGTGTTATACACATATACATTAATTATTGGTAACGGATAAGGAGTGCATTATGGTTGAGTCAATGAAAACCCTGGAGTGTACGAAGAAAGAATAGACGGTCATGGAGAGTCCTACCTGGTTAAATAGCACCCATGATGAAGTGGGACAGGTTCTGGGTCAGCTTTGGGTCGTCAGCGCTAATCTTTTTTTGCTATAACAGACAGTAGTGCAGACACAATGTGTACAAACAGACAAATGTTCGAACAATGGAACGGGCGAACGAACGTTATTTTCAAGGGATGAATACCTGGGACCCAGGCCCGTCTCACGTTCTGCCCCTCGTCATTTAACTCTCATACAGACAGTAATAAACACATACAAACACAAACAGTGCAAACACAAACAGTAATAAACACATACGTTGCACGAGAAAACAAGTAAAATTACAAAACGTCCACATTCAACCTCTGATTTACAACATATAAAGTACTAAAAGGTAATCCTGTCATGCCTTAGAGGCACATAGGGATATGGTGTTAGTGCCCATATTTTCCTTGACCTATCAGCACACTAGAGGGTGATATGGTCAGTATCCCGCCTGGCCGCCTTTCCTTCCCCAACTCCAGAATAAGTCAGGTACCCATTTCTACAGCTGGGTGACTGGGGTGCCTCCCGCCGGATTCGAACCCCCGAGCTTCGCCATGAGAGATCAGTGCACTAACCACTTTGCCACTCAGACACTCAAGTACTAAAAAGCATGCAATATATTTATTATCGTATTCACACACAAACGACATATTGACAAGGCTGCACAAGTTCAAATACATTATATAACTGTATTATTCGTTTGCACTCTGTAAATATTCTCTGGTTGTTAGCTGTGAGGAAAGTACAGATCTTGCCGAGGCATATGGTAGAGTTTAAAGACACAATGACAATTTTAAAGTTGGAAGTATGAACATAACTTACGAGGTCTAGATGGGATGGAAGGGTATGCCAAAAATGAGCGGCAGAGTAAGCAAGACTTGTCAAGGAAAGGCATACTGTCGAATATACGTGAAAGACAGGAAAACTGACAGATCGCTGTTCAAACAGAGAACATACAGATATTCGATCTAGGAGGCAAACAGATAAGTGTTAAGACATGGAAATATACAGATAAATGTTCGGACAGTGACAAGATACACATACAGGCAAGTTTACAGGCAGGGAAACAGAAAAAGACAAATGTTCCGACTTGAAAAAAGTGTGTGTGAAAATGTATCTGTTGAAAAAAGTACAAACAGATAAATTTTCACACACGTGTTCAAGCAGAAAAACATACAAACATACAAGTGTTCAGACGGGAAAACGTACAAACAAACACATTTTCAGACAGGGAAAAATACAAACAGACAAACGGATGTTCAGACAGGGAAACATACAAACAGACAAATGTTCACACAAGGAAGCACGCACAGATGCTAAGCCTAGGAGACAGACTGATGCTGAAACACAGACAGACACTCAAACATGGAGACAAACTGACAGATTCAAACTGAGAAACATACATAGAGATTGTGAGGACAATAACTCTACTGAAGTTTATAATTCGATAAAAGCAGTGCACTCAAACGCTTCATCGGCGCACAGAGAGAGTTTATCGAGCGTCAGCATTTCAGCATTTAACTCAACTGTAGGCCAGTAATCTGTGTCATCTTTCACTACGCAACAGATGATAATCTATATACCGCAGACGGGACGTCATAGTTGGTCACATCTCCCATTTCTCCCGTCATTTCTCGGAGACGTCATATTCCAGTTTTCCAACACGCCAAAAGAAGCGACGTGGGTCTATTCATTCATTCATAAGTGCGTCATCAAAGTGGATGAGTCAGTAGCCTATCAGTTTTCTTGTTTCTCTCTACAGTGCCACAGAAAGCAATGCTCCTGACTTCGATAAACGGAAATCCGAGTAGCGTAGGTCCGGATTACGCTTTATTTCGCTTTACAAAACATACACATGCACAAACAAAAACTTACGTACACATCACACATAAACACACACACATTCAAATATTCCTACACCTATGCTAATACGCATAACTACACATAGGATAAAATTAGCAACAAGCAATAGTTACTTTCTTTTAAAGTTCATTTCCAAAAATGTTGGAAAGATACAAAACGGGGGAAAGAATTTTCTCCGGTAGATTGATGTTGTTTTTTTTTTCTTTGGGCTAAAGTACATAATAATAATATTTTGTCCCCTAAAATATATTTATGAAAAGGAATACAATTTTTCAGCTTTTTTTCCTAGCGCAAAGCTTTCTGATAAGTATAACAGAAGCAGCACTGCACGTTGTAAGCTTTAGTTCTGTGTCATCTTCTTTGTCTTTTCTCTGCCGTATCTTCTCACCGTCTCTCGCGCAACATGATGTAAGCTAACACGGCCAGTATTACATCGCTGCTGCTGGCTGGCTGCTAGCAGTCGCCTAGCAACAGAATGGTCGAGTTCCACCCGAGGTCGACCCAGCCTCGTAAAATGGGTACCAGAGAAAATCTGGGAAGGAAAGGCAGCGAGGAAAGGAACTGACCCACCCTACCTTATACGCTGATAGCGCAGCATAATGAGGTCTCTAACGCTTCATCCCCAGCGGCATTTGCTATGAGGCAACCTTCCTACCGTTGGCTGCTCTAGAAGATACCGTACGAACATCATTCTTCATTAGCTTAATGTAGAAGTTGCCACTACCTTCATTATTGTAGAGTTACGAACAATGTAGTCCTGCTGTACTCTCAGAAAGCTTTTCGTTTTAAACAAAAGTACTTCATTGCGTCAGGATTGTGATAAGATTTTCGGACGAGATGGTGAGATTTTCGGATGAGGAGATCATGAGATGGTGACAAAATGGAATGCTAGCGTCTTATCCAGTTGTTTCTGTGTCCTGTAGCATTTGCATGCCGTAGGGGTGTGAAATGTCAGTGCCTTCACATTTCTAGGCCACGCCAGTATTTGAGGTAGGGATGCCGGGACCTGCCCTCTTTGCCCTTGTTTTCCCAGGGAAGCCTGGGTGCATATTTTTCGAGACTGGGTGGACCCTGTTGCTGGCGCCCGAGTGTAAAGTCGAACTGGAGACCTTCCGATGGGCAAGCGAGTGCAGTAACCATCAGAGCACCGCGGTCCCTGTCTAACCATCAGACCACCGCTGCCCCATCTAACCACCTGATCACCGCTGCCCCATCTAACCACCAGACCACAGCAGCCACTATCTAACCACCAGATCACCTCGGCCCTATCTAACCACCAGACCACAGCAGCCACTATCTAACCACCAGATCACCGCTGCCCTATCTAACCACCAGACCACAGCAGCCACTATCTAACCACCAGACCACAGCAGCCACTATCTAACCAACAGATCACCGCGGCCCTATCTAACCACCAGACCACAGCAGCCACTATCTAACCAACAGATCACCGCGGCCCCTATCTAACCACCAGACCACCGCGGCCCCTATCTAACCACCAGACCACTGCGGCCCCTATCTAACCACCAGACCACCGCGACCCCTATCATATTATGATAGAAGGCTGAAAAAACGCAAACTTGTCTCGACGTTTAGTTTCACACAGGGGGTGGTGGCAGGCGGTGGTGGTGGCAGTCGGTGGTGGCAGGCGGTGGTGGCAGGCGGTGGTGGAGCTTGCACACACCGGGGAAGAAACTGCTCCAGCATACTTACAGCCGTGTCTGCGTGTCCTGGATCTGTGTGTGTGGGGGGGGGGGTGGGGAAGGGAGGGGACAAAAAAAGGCTCTAGCTGTCACTACCACATGTTAGCAACTGAGACAGCTCTGGTCTGCTCCACAAATTGTTTCCAAAACTCCCAAAGCTCCAGTGCTCTCCTGCCCTCCTAGTCTGTTGGAGCTAGAGCAGACATCAATTTGCTTAGCATTAACGTAAATGAATGTTGAGAGAGAATTCTATTACTCGCAAAGTTCAGTTTCTGAAGTTCTGCTCCCTTGTTTTATTTCTAGCTGTTGCCATCTTGTGGACTTCCCACTGTGCTTTCTTGTGGCTTATTTGTTCTGACATACAGTGTATACTTTAGGTTCTGTTCGCTTCCAGAATGTTTCAATATGTTGTTTGCTTTTCTTACTATCTTGTCGTTTTTTGAACTAATTAAGAAGTGGGAAAAGCTGGAAGCAAAAGATGTGTTAGAGGACCGGGGGAGAGAGAAAGGGAGGGAGGGAGGGGGAGCCAGAAAGAGAGGGAGAGGGAGGAGAGGGGAAGAGAGGAGAGAGACTGAGACAGAGAGGAAGAGATGGAGGATGAGGGAGAGGGAGAGAGAGGGAGGGAGCGAGAGAGAGAGGGGGAGAGAAACTGAGAGAGAGAGAACGGGAGAGAGAGGAGAGGGAGAGAAAGAGGAAGAGGGGAGAGAGTGGAGAAAGGAAAAAAAGATAGGGAGGAAGAGAGATGGAGAGGGAGAGGGGGAGAGAAATTGATAAAGATTGAGAGAGAGAGAGAGAGAGAGAGAGAGAGAGAGAGAGAGAGAAATGTTTCAAAAGCAAACAAAATGCTCCAGGGGAAAAAAAGTGTAAATGGCCCTGAATGAAGATATCTAAGACCACACACAATGAAGAAGCATGATCGTCCACGCTTACCAGTTCAGCATGCAAGAACAGGGGAAGAGTTCGTAAAAACTATACAAATTCACGTAACTTCCAGTTGTCCCCGTACACAAACTTTCATCAGTAAAACGAGACCCTACACAAGCTTTCAGAAGTGTTCTTTACACTCAAACTAACTTGCCCAAATGAATGAGCAGCTCATAGATAAGTTGAACAGACTAGCCAGACCTACGGGAACAGACAGACAGATGCTAGATCCAGATAGACAGGTGAAAGATCTTGCAGACACTGTTAATATCCTCGTGGGGACTCTAGGCCAGAATATTTAGAGATATACAGTAACCTGACACATATCTGTACGTGATGTAACAGAATATGATCAAATCTAGTGAGACCTGAGACAGGCGCCGTATAAAGAACATCAGAAGATCTATAGAACAACAATAGACTAGTGTGGTCAGTTGATCTACGATAAAAAAATAAACATGAAACAGGGGATCTAAAAACTATCTAGATCTGTATGGAAGTCAGATAATCTAACATAACAAACAATGTATATTTACCGTAATTTTGTATTATTATTGTTCTTGTTTTAGATTTGACAACCTACAAATGAGCAGCAATAACAAAAGTGTTATTGATTATCTGTATTTTGGTGTTTTTTTTTCTACAACTCTCCATATTTTTTCCATAATAAATTTGGATGAGAGATTATGATAGAAAGAAATCAGGAAGACGTTACTTGAGGGTTTAGAAATATGAATAGGATTATAAATGAGAGTTTAGACATATGAATAGGATTATAAATGATAGTTTAGACATATGAATAGGATTATAAATGAGAGTTTAGACATATGAATAGGATTATAAATGAGAGTTTAGACATATGAATAGGATTATAAATGAGAGTTTATACATATGAATAGGATTATAAATGAGAGTTTATACATATGAATAGGATTATAAATGATAGTTTAGACATATGAATAGGATTATAAATGAGAGTTTAGACATATGAATAGTATTATAAATGATAGTTTAGACATATGAATAGGATTATAAATGATAGTTTAGACATATGAATAGGATTATAAATGATAGTTTAGACATATGAATAGGATTATAAATGATAGTTTAGACATATGGATAGGATTATAAATGAGAGTTATATAAATAAATATCGCTCTGAGCATTATTTCGCGTCGGAGTGCAAGATCTAGCAACCCTGTCAGTGTTTTTCTGAGGTGAAAGAGTTAAAAGAATTTTTTTGCCATATTCTTAACAGGACGCTACGAATTACTACCCCCATTTGGCATTTAGTACAGTTCTTGGCGGCTTTCGAACATATACTTGGAAAAGACTGCACGGACTGTTTGAGAAACCTTGTGAATCCCTCGTGGAGCGAGAGAACAGTTTTGGGGAAAATATAATCAATTTCGTTTCCCAGACTACAGGGCAAGTGTCATGACTAAGACAGAGAATGACACTGAAATGACTAAGACAGAGAATGACACTGAAATGACTAAGACAGAGAATGACACTGAAATGACTAAGACAGAGAATGACACTGAAATGACTAAGACAGAGAATGACACTGAAATGACTAAGACAGAGAATGACACTGAAATGACTAAGACAGAGAATGACACTGAAATGACTAAGACAGAGAATGACACTGAAATGACTAAGACAGAAAATGACACTGAAATGACTAAAACTCAAATACAAAACAAGAAAAAGAACATTGACACTGATATGAGTAAGACAGAAGTCCACGTTACATTAAGACCAGCAATGATCTAAAACGTCGACTCTACATTAAGATTAAGCAATGGTCTAAGACGTCGAAGTTACATTAAGACCAGAAATGATCTAAAACGTCGACTCTACATTAAGATTAAGCAATGGTCTAAGACGTCGAAGTTACATTAAGACCAGAAATGATCTAAAAATCAGGATGACAAATCTCACTTACTATCTGACCAAGAAAGATACCCACACAGCGATGCTTCCTGTACCAAATGCAAGTGCAACTTTTTTGACGATTCTTCTGTCCAAGTCGAATGTCTCTTGAGATCCTCCGCCTCCTCTTGATGTCCTCCGCCTCCTCTTGATATCCTCCGCCAGTCTGAATCTTTGTCATTCCCTTCACCTCCCCCCTCCCTACTTTTCTTTCAAGTAACTGTTAATATATCACTCGTTGTTTTTAGAATCTTTCTTTCTTTCTTTGATTTCTTTCTTTCTTTCTTTCTTTCTTTGATTTCTTTCTTTCTTTCCTTCTTTGGTTTCTTTCTTTATTTCCTTCTTTGATTTATTTCTTTCTTTCCTTCTTTTATTTCTTTCTTTCTTTCCTTCTTTCATTTCTTTCTTTCTTTGGTTTCTTTCTCTCTTTCTTTCCTATTTCATATTTGTAGAATGTCTGGAATAGAGTGAAAGATGTATGATAAAGGGCAGAATGTCAGACAGGCCTGCGTGCCCAGTTCTTAACCCTTTTGAAATAAAGATCAATCAATCAATCAATCAATCAATCAATCTTTCTTTGATTTCTTTCTTTCTTTCTTTCCTTCTTTCATTTCTTTCTTTCTTTCTGGCTTTTTATGATATGCCTGGAGCTACAGATATTAGTGCTTCATACAGGCCACGCTATTAATAATCACTCCGCTTGAGTCTCGGATTTGGAGTAGTTTAAGATCTTCTTGGTAGACCACATCATAGGGCCCAGGTCGACCCTGACCCTATTAACCAGAAGGAAGAACCAAATCATCCTCTTGTACTAGGAGTCGCATATAGACACTGGATAGGGTCTTGGTCAACTCTAGTTATCTAGCAAGCAACCGCGTCAGCATGGAGAGCAGCCATCTCTGTTGAAAATGACACTGAAATGACTAAAACTCAAATACAAAACAAGAAAAACAACATTAACACTGATATGAGTAAGACAGAAGTCCACGTTACATTAAGACAAGCAATGATCTAAAACGTCGACTCTACATTAAGATTAAGCAATGGTCTAAGACGTCGAAGTTACATTAAGACAAGCAATGATCTAAAACGTCGACTCTACATTAAGATTAAGCAATCACACGTGTGTGAAAATTTATCTGTTGAAAAAATTACAAACAGATAAATTTTCACACACGTGTTCAAGCAGAAAAACATACAAACATACAAGTGTTCAGACGGGAAAACGTACAAACAAACACATTTTCAGACAGGGAAAAATACAAACAGACAAACGGATGTTCAGACAGGGAAACATACAAACAGACAAATGTTCACACAAGGAAGCACTCACAAATGCTAAGCCTAGGAGACAGACTGATGCTGAAACACAGACAGACACTCAAACATGGAGACAAACTGACAGATTCAAACTGAGAAACATACATAGAGATTGTGAGGACAATAACTCTACTGAAGTTTATAATTCGATAAAAGCAGTGCACTCAAACGTTTCATCGGCGCACAGAGAGAGTTTATCGAGCGTCAGCATTTCAGCATTTAACTCAACTGTAGGCCAATAATCTGTGTCATCTTTCACTACGCAACAGATGATAATCTATATACCGCAGACGGGACGTCATAGTTGGTCATATCTCCCATTTCTCCCGTCATTTCTCGGAGACGTCATATTCCAGTTTTCCAACACGCCAAAAGAAGCGACGTGGGTCTATTCATTCATTCATAAGTGCGTCATCAAAGTGGATGAGTCAGTAGCCTATCAGTTTTCTTGTTTCTCTCTACAGTGCCACAGAAAGCAGTGCTCCTGACTTCGATAAACGGAAATCCGAGTAGCGTAGGTCCGGATTACGCTTTATTTCGCTTTACAAAACATACACATGCACAAACAAAAACTTACGTACACATCACACATAAACACACACACATTCAAACATTCCTACACCTATGCTAATACGCACAACTACACATAGGATAAAATTAGCAACAGGCAATAGTTACTTTCTTTTAAAGTTCATTTCCAAAAATGTTGGAAAGATACAAAACGGGGGAAAGAATTTTCTCCGGTAGATTGATGTTGTTTTTTTTTCTTTGGGCTAAAGTACATAATAATAATATTTTGTCCCCTAAAATATATTTATGAAAAGGAATACAATTTTTCAGCTTTTTTTCCTAGCGCAAAGCTTTCTGATAAGTATAACAGAAGCAGCACTGCACGTTGTAAGCTTTAGTTCTGTGTCATCTTCTTTGTCTTTTCTCTGCCTATCTTCTCACCGTCTCTCGCGCAACATGATGTAAGCTAACACGGCCAGTATTACATCGCTGCTGCTGGCTGGCTGCTAGCAGTCACCTAGCAACAGAATGGTCGAATTCCACCCGAGGTCGACCCAGCCTCGTAAAATGGGTACCAGAGAAAATCTGGGAAGGAAAGGCAGCGAGGAAAGGAACTGGCCACCCTACCTTATACGCTGATAGCGCAGCATGATGAGATCTCTAACGCTTCATCCCCAGCGGCATTTGCTATGAGGCTACCTTCCTACCGTTGGCAGCTCTAGAAGATACCGTACGAACATCATTCTTCATTAGCTTAATGTAGAAGTTGCCACTACCTTCATTATTGTAGGGTTACAAATAGTGCAGTCCTGCTGTACTCTCAGAAAGCTTTTCGTTTTAAACAAAAGTACTTCATTGCGTCAGGATTGTGATAAGATTTTCGGACGAGATGGTGAGATTTTCGGATGAGGTGGTGAGATTTTCGGATGAGGAGATCATGAGATGGTGACAAAATGGAATGATAGCGTCTTATCCAGTTGTTTCTGTGTCCTGTAGCATTTGCATGCCGTAGGGGTGTGAAGTGTCAGTGCCTTCACATTTCTAGGCCACGCCAGTATTTGAGGTAGGGATGCCGGGACCTGCCCTCTTTGCCCTTGTTTTCCCAGGGAAGCCTGGGTGCATATTTTTCGAGACTGGGTGGACCCTGTTGCTGGCGCCCGAGTGTAAAGTCGAACTGGAGACCTTCTCGATGGGCAAGCGAGTGCAGTAACCATCAGAGCACCGCAGTCCCTGTCTAACCATCAGACCACCGCTGCCCCATCTAACCACCTGATCACCGCTGCCCCATCTAACCACCAGACCACAGCAGCCACTATCTAACCACCAGGTCGACCCTGACCCTATTAACCAGAAGGAAGAACCAAATCATCCTCTTGTACTAGGAGTCGCATATAGACACTGGATAGGGTCTTGGCCAACTCTAGTTATCTAGCAAGCAACCGCGTCAGCATGGAGAGCAGCCATCTCTGTTGTCAACCTACAAAGGCATAAAAAGCAACTGCGCGGAGCTATATAGATCCTTTTCGTCTTTATATAACGTGGATGTCTTAGATCATTGCTTGTCTTAATGTAACTTGGATGTCTTAGATCATTGCTTGTCTTAATGTAACATGGATGTCTTAGATCATTGCTTTTCTTAATGTAACATGGATGTCTTAGATCATTGCTTGTCTTAATGTAACATGGATGTCTTAGATCATTGCTTGTCTTAATGTAACATGGATGTCTTAGATCATTGCTTGTCTTAATGTAACATGGATGTCTTAGATCATTGCTTGTCTTAATGTAACATGGATGTCTTAGATCATTGCTTGTCTTAATGTAACATGGATGTCTTAGATCATTGCTTGTCTTAATGTAACATGGATGTCTTAGATCATTGCTTTTCTTAATGTAACATGGATGTCTTAGATCATTGCTTGTCTTAATGTAACTTGGATGTCTTAGATCATTGCTTGTCTTAATGTAACATGGATGTCTTAGATCATTGCTTGTCTTAATGTAACATGGATGTCTTACATCATTGCTTGTCTTAATGTAACGTGGACGTCTTAGATCTTTGTTAGTCCTAATGTAACGTCGACTTCTGTTTTAGTCATGTCAGTGTCATTTCTGTCTTAATCATGTCAATGTCATTTCTGTCTTAATCATGTCAATGTCATTTCTGTCTTAATCATGTCACCTCAGTGTAGTCTGGGAAACGAAATTGATTATATTTTGTTCTCCAAAATTGTCCCTGCGTTCCATGAAGGATTCCCACGTGCATTATGCAGCTGTGCGCAAAAAGTATCTAACATTTAACATCCTTCGAGTCCCGATATACGTCACGTAGGGCTCGTGTGGTAGCTCGCCAAGATTTCCTGTCTTCGCCAAGATTTCCTGTCTTCGCCAAGATTTCCTGTCTTCGCCGAGATTGTCAGTCTCATTAAGGGATTTTATGCCCACTAAATTGGCTTCTCTTAACAATGTCCTCTTTAGAGTTTTACATGGTCGATCTCTTTTTCTTTGGCCTGTTGTGTTCCACTTGATAACTTGTTTTTGAGATTCTCTGATTATTTCTTCTCATTACATGGCAGATATATGTCTATCTCCTTTTTTTATGATCAACCATGAGACAGGTTGTTGTTCACTCATCTGCCTTATCTCTGCGTTGTTCTTGAATTCGTTCCACTTTATACCGAGTATTTTCCTGAAGCATTTGTTTTCAAAAGAGTCTAAATTCTTGTCTACTACTTTAGTTACTTTCCAGCTTTCGGGTACATAAATAAGGGTAGATATTATATTTGTTTTCGTGCGTGTAACTGTCGACCTGAATTTGTGAAGGTCAATGCCGCTTTTGCAAAATATAAGGGATAACTTAAAGCAGACCTGCTGGTCGATTAGGTGACCGCAAGCAGAAACATCTTTATGACACCTCCCAGCATGCTTCTACGCCAGTCTCTAATCATTTAAGTGCTTCCAACCACAGAGGTAAATTTGATTTTCTAGTAACAGCCGTTAAACAATGTCATTCTGATGGCAGAAGGCTCTTGGAGCGTGACAGCCGCTATATTCAGAAATATGGAACATTAGGATCAAACGGTTTGAACTCGGAAATCGGCTGTACTTAACCTGCATAGTTATATTCCTTCCCTATTAAATTCTCATATGCTCTCCCCTCACCTGCAACTCACATTCCAGAAGTTTCACTGTTTTACACTGCAACCCCTCTACCCCAGCGACATTCATCTGTTCCAGCCACCCTTTTCTCAGCTTGACAACCAATGCATCCCTCTCTCTTCTTTCCCCTGTCGCCACCTCTCTTTTTACCACCAGTCTGTCACATCTCACAAGTTCTCATGTAAACATTCACAAATACTTCACCACACGCACGCCGGGACGCAGCTTCTTGCAAGTCACAGCCGGTGCAGTGAAGACATCGAGGCACACCATCGTGTCGGATTGGGAGCGGGTTATGACGGGCTTAGTTTTTAGTCCCTGTGTGTAGCTAAAAAGCAGGGGGTTGCAGTACTTCTTCAACATGCTCCACCCCCCACCCCCCCGTGGGGACTAAGGCGATCCCTGCCCTGTTAGCCAGGCCGGGACTGTTACCGGGGCAACCAGAGATGTGTGACAGGGTCTTGGTCAGTTGTGGTTCACCAGGCCTGACACTAGCATGTCATGGGTCACGGACTTCCAAACACCAGATCGGGAAGCGTCCCTCAACAACCCCCCTCCTACCCCCAACCCCCACACCCCATCCTCCCCTCGTCTGAACGGCTTCTTTTTTTTTAACACTTCGGCAGCCATTACCCCATCTATCCTTGGATATTAACCCGTGTATTATCATTATTCTTTATGAATTCTCCTGGCAGAGTTGGCCAACTGTCTGCTGGGATATGACCCACGCTCCTGGGAACGTCAAGCGCCCCACGACTCCTGGTATTTGTCAAAGTTCCGACTTGTCTACGACTCCAAATTATCTTTTATTGTCAGAAACGCAGTATTTAATTGTCTGCTGCGTTTGTATTCATTTATCCTTCTCCTTGTTTCTGTCTGGCCACAGAACGTTCCTGGACACTGTCCGACAGTATCCCCACCCGGGGTTGATAGCCAGGCCGGGTACTGGCCAGCACGAGAGCGTCAAAGATCTGGCCAAGGTTCAGCCACGTAGAATAATAAATCTCTCCTTTCTCGCTAAGATAACGTAAACAGTACGATTTAAGAGAGAGAGAGAGAGAAGAGAGAGAAGAAGAGAGAGAAGAGAGAGAAGAGAGAGAGAGAAGAGAGAGAGGAGAGAGAGAAGAGAGAGAAGAGAGAGAGAAGAGAGAGAGAGAGAGAGAAGAGAGAGAAGAGAGAGAGAAGAAGAGAGAGAGAAAGAGAGAGAGAAGAGAGAGAAGAGAGAGAGAAGAGAGAGAAGAGAGAAGAGAAGAGAGAAGAGAGAAGAGAGAGAGAAGAGAGAGAAGAGAGAGAGAAAGAGAGAGAAGAAGAGAGAGAAGAGAGAGAGAAGAGAGCCACGCCAGTATTTGAGGTAGGGATGCCGGGACCTGCCCTCTTTGCCCTTGTTTTCCCAGGGAAGCCTGGGTGCATATTTTTCGAGACTGGGTGGACCCTGTTGCTGGCGCCCGAGTGTAAAGTCGAACTGGAGACCTTCCGATGGGCAAGCGAGTGCAGTAACCATCAGAGCACCGCAGTCCCTGTCTAACCATCACCACTGCCCCATCTAACCACCTGATCACCGCTGCCCCATCTAACCACCAGACCACAGCAGCCACTATCTAACCACCAGATCACCGCTGCCCTATCTAACCACCAGACCACAGCAGCCACTATCTAACCACCAGACCACCGCGGCCCCTATCTAACCACCAGACCACCGCGGCCCCTATCTAACCACCAGACCACCGCGACCCCTATCATATTATGATAGAAGGCTGAAAAAACGCAAACGTGTCTCGACGTTTAGTTTCACACAGGGGGTGGTGGCAGGCGGTGGTGGCAGTCGGTGGTGGCAGGCGGTGGTGGCAGGCGGTGGTGGCAGGCGGTGGTGGAGCTTGCACACACCGGGGAAGAAACTGCTTCAGCATACTTACAGCCGTGTCTGCGTGTCCTGGATCTGTGTGTGTGTGTGTGGGGGGGGGGGTGGAGGAGGGAGGGGACAAAAAAGGCTCTAGCTGTCACTACCACATGTTAGCAACTGAGACAGCTCTGGTCTGCTCCACAAATTGTTTCCAAAACTCCCAAAACTCCAGTGCTCTCTTGCCCTCCTAGTCTGTTGGAGCAAGAGCAGACATCAATTTGCTTAGCATTAACGTAAATGAATGTTGAGAGAGAATTCTATTACTCGCAAAGTTCAGTTTCTGAAGTTCTGCTCCCTTGTTTTATTTCTAGCTGTTGCCATCTTGTGGACTTCCCACTGTGCTTCTTGTGGCTTATTTGTTCTGACATACAGTGTATACTTTAGGTTCTGTTCGCTTCCAGAATGTTTCAATATGTTGTTTGCTTTTCTTACTATCTTGTCGTTTTTTGAACTAATTAAGAAGTGGGAAAAGCTGGAAGCAAAAGATGTGTTAGAGGACCGGGGGAGAGAGAGAGGGAGGGAGGGAGAGGGAGGGAGGGAGAGCCAGAAAGAGAGGGAGAGGGAGAAGAGGGGAAGAGAGGAGAGAGACTGAGTGAGACAGAGATGAGATGAGGGAGAGGAGAGAGAGGGGAGGAGAGGAAACTGAGAGGAGAGGAACGGGAGAGAGAGGAGAGAAGAAAGAGGAGAGAGTGGAGAAAGGAAAAAAAGATAGGAGGAAGAGAGATGGAGAGAGGGGGAGAGAAATTGATAAAGATTGAGAGAGAGAGAGAGAGAGAGAGAGAGAGAGAGAAATGTTTCAAAAGCAAAGAAAATGCTCCAGGGGAAAAAAAGTGTAAATGGTCCTGAATGAAGATATCTAAGACCACACACAATGAAGAAGCATGATCGTCCACGCTTACCAGTTCAGCATGCAAGAACAGGGGAAGAGTTCGTAAAAACTATACAAATTCACGTAACTTCCAGTTGTCCCCGTACACAAACTTTCATCAGTAAAACGAGACCCTTACACAAGCTTTCAGAAGTGTTCTTTACACTCAAACTAACTTGCCCAAATGAATGAGCAGCTCATAGATAAGTTGAACAGACTAGCCAGACCTACGGGAACAGACAGACAGATGCTAGATCCAGATAGACAGATGAAAGATCTTGCAGACACTGTTAATATCCTCGTGGGGACTCTAGGCCAGAATATTTAGAGATATACAGTAACCTGACACATATCTGCACGTGATGTAACAGAATATGATCAAATCTAGTGAGACCTGAGACAGGCGCCGTATAAAGAAACAGAAGATCTATAGAACAACAATAGACTAGTGGGTCAGTTGATCTACGATAAAAAAAAACATGAAACAGGGATCTAACAACTATCTAGATCTGTATGGAAGTCAGATAATCTAAGATAACAAACAATGTATATTTACCGTAATTTTGTATTATTATTGTTCTTGTTTTAGATTTGACAACCTACAAATGAGCAGCAATAACAAAAGTGTTATTGATTATCTGTATTTTGGGTTTTTTTTCTACAACTCTCCATATTTTTTCCATAATAAATTTGGATGAGAGATTATGATAGAAAGAAATCAGGAAGACGTTACTTGAGGGTTTATAAATATGAATAGGATTATAAATGAGAGTTTAGACATATGAATAGGATTATAAATGATAGTTTAGACATATGAATAGGATTATAAATGAGAGTTTAGACATATGAATAGGATTATAAATGAGAGTTTAGACATATGAATAGGATTATAAATGAGAGTTTAGACATACGCATAGATTTTCTTGTGAAACAATGAAATTCCACTATCAGATTCATGAATTTCGCGGGGGGAGGGGGGTTCATCTGTTAATTTCATGCGATTAAATTATTATTTTATCACACAAGCTATTTTCTTGAATTCGTATTTTATCACAGGGGCTATTTTCATGAATTAGTATTTTATTACAGAGGCTATTTTCATGAATTAGTATTTTATTACAGAAGCTATTTTCATGAACTCGTATTTCAGGTGAAGCAGTAATCGTTTGCTATATTTCATGCCTTCTTTCCTGATATTTATCCATGCCGATGATAAATTAATTGTAAGCAGATTAAAGAATTGTTTTTAACCTTACCTTCGGTTTCTCTAACTTACTGTGCGGTGGACGCTAAGGTTGAAGAATAATCATTGAGATTTAATCTGCGGAAAGCAGTTTTCAGGCACTCCTCTGTCCTGCTTTTCATCCTACATAAGAGACAGAACAATGAGGTGCATACAAACAAATCAGAAAAGAAAAGTAACAGAAGAAGGATAAACTTGATTTAGGTTAAGATTTCTGAAGCGAAACTCACCAGAATAAACGCAGGCAGATCTCTGTTCTGAAGATAGGCCTTTAAGGAAGCAGTTAAAGGCTTGTGGTATAGTACCTTGTAAAAAGGGCCCGAGTTGGATATGTCCAGTTTTCTCTGTTCTCTTCACATAAAATCAGTTTCTCTCCAAGTTTTACCTGATTTTTTTGTGGAGATTTGGGTTATTGTAGTCACATAAATGAATAAATTGATATCACGCTTCTTCCGGAGCTAAAGCGGAAAGGCAGACTCGTATGAACTTGCTCATAGGGTCATAAATGTCCAGACAAGTCAGGGAAAATACGAACACATAATGCTCTGGGTACCTTAGTACCCTAGATACCTGTTATAATATGGCTACAATTACCTCTACAAGAAAGAAGGTATTCACAGAACAAGAGGAACATAAATCGAAAAAGTTACGGGAATAAATGGCATAAATCTTGATATAAAGAGAGATTGAGATAAACTGGGTGCGTACTGCACATGGAGATAATATAAGACCATAACAAGCCTTGGACTGCAACTCCACACAGAGAGAGAAAGAGAGAGAGAGAGCATCAGAGCACACCGAACATTACATTACACAACTGCCAATGAATGAAGAAAAAAGCGGAAGTTCACGTACCAGTTAGTTCAGTCAGTAGAGTAGTCGCTTCGTATCGGCGGCCATTTGGTTCCAAGCCCCACATGGGACTCCTGAAACTCTGGGAAATACAGAATCCTACAAACAATACGTTTTTCTAAACATGTATATGTACATTTGGTACCGTTTCATTTAAAATTATACACAGTAAGCCTCTCTTTTGTCTTGGCAGAACCACCAGCATCACTTCTTTATATGCGCTTTGGGGGCATAACAAACGAAGTAAATTATACAACATACTCTACAGTTGTCATTTTGACACTGCAAGTGTGGATGTGTTTACATCGTGGATGTTGCGTGAGTGTGGAAAATTTTTACATTGTGGATGTTGTGTGTGTGGATATTGTTTACATCGTGGATGTTGTGTGAGCGTGGATATTGTTTACATCGTAGATGTTGTGTGAGCGTGGATATTGTTTACATCGTGGATGTTGTGTGAGCGTGGATATTGTTTACATCGTGGATGTTGTGTGAGCGTGGATATTGTTTACATCGTGGATGTTGTGTGAGCGTGGATATTACTTCCTTGTCCTAGCCTCATTCATTTTGCTGCAGTTTTTTTTTCATTCTAAGGTTTAATGTTTATTTTCCAGCCCCGCCCGTGTTTCTTTTATATCTTCCTTGTCTAGACATTTTATATCTTCCTTGTCTAGACATTTTATATCTTCCTTGTCTAGACATTTTATATCTTCCTTGTCTAGACATTTTATATCTTCCTTGTCTAGACATTTTATATCTTCCTTGTCTAGACATTTTATATCTTCCTTGTCTAGACATTTTATATCTTCCTTGTCTAGACATTTTATCTTCCTTGTCTAGACATTTTATATCTTCCTTGTCTAGACATTTTATATCTTCCTTGTCTAGACATTTTATATCTTCCTTGTCTAGACATTTTATATCTTCCTTGTCTAGACATTTTATATCTTCCTTGTCTAGACATTTTATGTCTTCCTTGTCTAGACATTTTATATCTTCCTTGTCTAGACATTTTATGTCTTCCTTGTCTAGACATTTTATATTTTCCTTGTCTAGACATTTTATATCTTCCTTGTCTAGACATCTCAAACTCGCGGTCTTGTCCCTTCAGTCTTCTCTATTCTCTCCTAATATTGTTCTCTCGTTTTTGCTGCCCGTGCCATCTGTGTTGCCTTTGTTTTTTTTACCATAGTTACCTGACTGATCCAAGTTGTTTACCCTTCCCAATCTCTCAGCCAATTGTTTGCTCCCACTTTGTATTTACATATATTAAACATACACACATACATAATATATATAATATATATATACATTTATATATACATTTATATTACATCTCGGCGCATTTGGTGCCGTTTTTTCGTTTCTATGATGTTTTTTAATATGCTGTTTATGTGTTTTGAGTTCTTGTATGTGATCCTCGAAAAAAAGCTGAATCTGAAATATGTATTGTCGCATGTTTTTCATTTATACGTTCTCATCTTACTTTCTGCCAGTTGTATTCCTTCTATCCTCTTCTAAAACTGAGCTATACACCTCTACTCACCTTTATAACGTCATAACCATTCTGCTGCTGAGTGACAAGGCACGAGGGCATATTTATGTTTACTTCTACAGAATGCATCTTAAGAACACAACAGAGTCGAGATTAGTAAAGCTCATTACGAGCAATTTCTTCCATTCTGTTGGCAAGTGTGAAATCTGTGGTCTCTTTAGTTTAAAAACTTGATCATGAGGAAAATCTGTGGTCTCTTTAGTTTAAAAACTTGATCATGAGGAAAATCTGTGGTCTCTTTAGTTTAAAAACTGGATCATGAGGGAAATCTGTGGTCTCTTTAGTTTAAAAACTTGATCATGAGGAAAATCTGTGGTCTCTTTAGTTTAAAGACTTGATCATGAGGGAAATCTGTGGTCTCTTTAGTTTAAAGACTTGATCATGAGGAAAATCTGTGGTCCCTTTATTTTAGAAACTTGATTATGTGGGGAAATCTGTGGTCCCTTTATTTTAAAAACTTGATCATGAGGGAAATCTGTGGTCCCTTTATTTTAGAAACTTGATCATGGGGGTAATAAATGACGTTAGTGTAGGCTGCCAAATGCTTACAGACGGAGACTTTGTTTACAATAATCATCCTGTGCCATGCCGAGCCGTCTTAAGCGTAGGAGGTCGACCTTTGTCTTTACAAACTTACATCTTTAATTTTATTCTTGAATCTGACTTTTGATGTTTAACTTGCTGAAATATTGCTATTATCAGGATATTTTTTTCTGTTTCTTTTTCTCGTTCTTTCTTTCAGTTTTCTTTTTTCACTTTTCTGTTCATTTACTCTTATTTGATTCTTCGCTGTTTAGATAATGTCACTGACGTGAAAGAAGCTGGCCAAGTGAAACACTGAAAGCTGTGAATGGGAAATGTTTCATAAAGATGTTGATTGGTCAAACTTAGTGTTGTAAACCAACAAGGTTTGCTAAGAATGAAGGTGTTGATCTGTCAAACTTAGTGTTGTAAACCAACCAGGTTTGCTAAGAATGAAGGTGTTGATCGGTCAAACTTAGTGTTGTAAACCAACAAGGTTTGCTAAGAATAAAGGGGTTGATGAGTCAAACTTAATGCTATAACTCAGAAAGGTTTGTCAAAAATGAAGATGTTTGTGAGTCAAACTTAGTGCTGTAAAACCAGAAAGGTTTGCAAAGAATGAAGATGATGCAGAGTCACATTTAAGTGTTGTAAAACCAGGAAGGCTTGGAAGGAATAAAAGTGCTGATGAGTCAAACTTTAGTGTTGCAAAACCACCAAGGTTTGCTAAGAATGAAAGGGTTGTTGAGCTAAACTTGGTGTTTTAAAACCAAGAAAATTTTCCAAGAACACAGGTGCTGATGAGTTAAACTTAGTGTTGTAAAACCAAGAAGGTTTGTCAAGAATACAGGTGCTGATGAGTTAAACTTTAGTGTTGTAAAACCAGGAATGTTTGCCAAGGCAGAACCCCAGGCAACAAAGATCTGGTCTGATAAAATCATCATACATTGATGAAAACAACTACGAAATAGAAATACGCGGGAATGTGTCTACTGGTACAAAGATGATGCTCTTTTCCAGCATGTCTTTCTTTCTGTAACTTTTCTCTCTCTCTACCTCTCTCTCCCTCCCTCTCTCTCTCTCTCTCTCTCTCACACACACACTCTCACTTTTTTCTTATAATTTTTAATTTTAATTTTTAATATATATATATATCTTTCTCTCTCTGTTCCATTCTTTCTCTCATGTACCTCTTTATTTCTTTGTGTATCTGTGTGTGTATGTGCGCGCGTTAGAAGTGGTATTATTTGAACCCTATCTATAATTTATGTTATATTTGTCAATAAGAGGATAACTGTTTTATTTTTTAATGCTCCTTATGTTTTTAACTACTTGAATTAAACTGAATGATTGAGAAGAATGAATGACAGGAGACGAGGAGCAGAGTGTCAGACAACCCTGCTTGCCTAGTTCTTCACCTTTTGCAAAATAAAGTTGCTTCTATCAAGCCTTCGTTATCTCCTTCTCAATGTCTCCTTCCAGTGACTGAAGATAACTAAGTTCATGATATACGAGATTTTTTTTTTTAATCTCACCAAAAACACAAAATAATGAATAGATCACACAATCAACTTAAACGGCAGTTAAGTCTGATCACAGCTTTGCGCGTTTGTTAGTAGGGGAAATAATACAATATATATATTTCACGGCATATTTAATTCCAGTTTCCTCCCTTCGTACGTCCTGTGATTGTTTCATTACGATAGCCTAAATCTAAATAAGAGGGACTGGCAATTGTTTATAGAAATGTTTGCAGAATCTTAGCGAAGGTTTCACCGCTTTATTCTGAATATCTGGGTTCACCCTAGTTATGTGGTTTGTTAATATATTCAATTCAGTTTAAGTGCCATGCCGCGTGGCGTAGGCGATCATTTCTCTCCACAGTTCCCTGTCTTTAGACTTGATTATGAGATCCACCGGGGACTTTCTTCCTAGCCACACTGACAGCCCACCCAGTAACTTATCTCTCTGTTTTCCTCTGTCTCTTCCTCCTTCAGTTTTTCCAGTCGTTACAGTGTGTTCTAATTTTCCACTTCTCAGGAAAAGTTGTTTGTCTCGTTTATCTGCCTCTGATCTTTGCCATAATTTGCTTTTCAACTTTTTCCTTATTGCTTTTTAACTCCAGCCTCTCTTAAATCTCTTAACTCCAGCCTCTCTTAAATCTCTTAAATCCTTAATTCCAGCCTCTCTTAAATCTCTTAAATCCTTAACTCCAGCCTCTCTTCGTTGGTTTTTCTTAACTATCCATGGTACCTCCAACATCCTTCTTATAAACCACATTTCCATGGCCTCCATTTCTCGCTGTACTCTCTTATTCATGGACCATGCTTCACACGAATAAAACAAAACTGGCTCCATGTAACATTTAAGTACTCGGAATCTTGTTTCCATTGATATGGATCTGTCGCACAAGATGTTTCTTATTTTCTGGAATGTTGACTCATAAGACTAATGGTTCGATGGTCTTCACATTCAACTGCACCTTGCTTCTCTGGGAGGGTAATGAAAACTGATTGCAAAAGGTCTGATGGGACATAGTTACTATTATAGATGTCTTTCAGTAATCTGGTAATTATTTCTATGCCAAGGTCTCCTAATGCTTCCAGTTCTTCCTTGGTGATTTTATCTGGTCCTGGTGCTTTGTTGTTCTTCGTGTGTTTGATGACTTCTTCAACTTCTGCTTTTAATATGTGAGGCCTTTCATTATTATTTCGTATATCTATTTCGCTTCTATTGTCCTCATAGAGTTCTCTAATGTATTCGCACCATCGTGCCATTATTTCATCTCTGCCCATTATTGTATGCCCCTCCTTTGACTTCAGGCAACCAGTCTTGTGGTATGCCCTTTTGTTTGCTAACTCCTTTATTTGTTTGTACATATCTCTTGAGTTTCCATGATGGTGTGTCTCTGTTTCATTACATTTCTTATTTAACCACTCTTCTTTAGCTTTGTTGCATTTTTGTCTTAATTATTTATTTTGTCATATTCATCTTTATCTTCCGTAAGACTTCTTCTTCGATCCATTAGTAGCAAAATTTCTTCTGTCGCCCACCCTTGTTTAGCGTGTCATTATTTAGAGGTAGGATTTCGACTGATGTTTGCTGAATAGAGTCTTTGAGCATATTCCATTGTTCATCAGTCGTTTCAATCTTCTCTATAGCATTATACCTATTATGTACTATGGTCCTATATTGTTCTTGTATTGCCTTATCTTTCCGTAACAGCTCTCTATGTAGTTCTTTGTTTTTAGCTGCTAGTTTTAACCTCTTTAGCCTGATTCTCACTTTTCCTACAACTGGGATGTGTTCACTGTTACAATCTGTGCTTGGTCTTGTTTTCACGGATATTAGTGAGTTCCTGGATCTTCTGTTGATCATAATGTAATCTGTCTGGTTACGTATGTTATTATTTGGACTTTTCTGTGTCCGTAGTCGCCTTGGGTGTTGTTGAAACCAAGTATTTCCTATTATCATTTTATCCTTTTCTGCCCACTCAATCAACATCTCTCCTCTTGTATTTCTTATACCTAGTCTGTACTTGCCAGTAGCTTCATTGTCTGGTTCAGTCCCTACATTCGCAGTTAAATCACCCAGCACAAAGTTTACTTCCCATGGTTTGCACTGTCTCATTGCCATGTCTAGATTGTTGTAAAATTCTTTTATCTCATCATCAGAGCTTTCTGAAGTTGGTGCGTATACTTGGATGAGATTTGTGTCTATTGGGTGGCCCTGTAATTTAACCATTAACACTCTGTCTGATATGCACCAGAAACCTTTCACAGTTCTTGCTGTCTTCTTATCCAATATTATGCCAACTCCATCTTTACGCTGGTTTCCTCTGGAATATATTATTTTGAAGTCTTTATAATCTCTGCTTCCTGCTCTAATCCATCTCATTTCACATAATCCAAGGATGTTAATTTCATTTCTTTTCATTTCTTGTTCGATGTTTTCCAGTTTTCAAAGTTCTGTTAATGTTCTAATGTTCCATGTTGCAATTCTCTGGTGTTACTTGTGTTTTCTTTGCCTACAGTAGCTGGATGATGATCTGGTATCACCTGTCCCACGTGATAGTCCCTGCCGGACGAGGTGGTTCTACTGGAACCCCCATTAACATTATTTTGATTCAGAGAATTGTGGATTGTCATGATTGTTCTTGGGAATGTACATTGTTGGTTTCCCCTTGCCTTCCACAGGTTTGGTTATGGTTTACTCCACCAGCCTTTGGCTCCGGCCAGAGCCTACCCTACAATTGTTAACAAAATTTTAGTCTTGAATAAACGTTCTAGGACAAATGAGCGAATTATATATCAGCCATATCATCATCAGGTGCCGTGCCGATGACGTTGGCTATTATGCTTCTCCAGGGTACCCGATCCTTCATGCAGGCCATTAGCTCAGTTGGTGATCTCCTCTCACACCGTCAGACTGTCCAGTATCATTTCTCTCGGTTTTCCCCTGGCTCTTCTACCCTCTGTTTTTTTTTCCTGTTGTTATAATGTTTTTGCTGATGACATAACTCTTATCAGTAACAATGTCAATTCCATGCAAGAAAAAATAGATAGCCTGTCTTCACTGGCTAGCAAAACAGGGCTTGAAATTAACAAGGACAAAACAAAAATAATGAAAATTCCCATTAATCAAAATGGAAAAATACACATAAAAGGGACAGATATTGAAGAAGTCAATCAATTTCCATACCTTGGCAGCTACATATATCAGGATGATGACACCAGAAAGGAAGTTAGAATTAGAATTTGAATTGCAAAAGCAGCATTGATCTTCAAGAATCTTTAGAATATATGGAATTCAAAAGTTATAAGCACAAAAACCAAGTTAAGACTATTCAATTCAAATGTAATATCTACTCTCATTTATGCATGCGAAAGCTGGAAAACAACTAAAGAAATAGAAAAGAAATTAGACTCTTTTGAAAATAAATGCCTAAGGAAAATACTCGGCATCAAGTGGAATGAATTCAAGAACAATGCAGAGATAAGACAGATGACTGAACAACAACCAGTCTCATGGGCGATCAGGAAAAAGGAGATGGACATATGTTGGTCACGTGATGAAAAGAAATGATCAGAGAATCTCAAAACAAGCTATCAAGTGGAACACAACAGACCAAATAAAAAGAGTCAGACTGCGTGAAACTCTGAAGAGGACATTGTTAAGAGAGGCCAAATTAACAGGCATAAAATCCCTTGATGAGATTGAAAAACTCGCCGAAGACAGGAAAAATTGGCGAACTACCTTACGAACCCTATGTGACGTTTAACGGCACGGGAATGATATAAGATATAATGTTTTTAGTGTCCCCTCTTCTCGTTGTATGTCCTATGACAGTACATCGTCTCTCTCATTTTTTTCCACAAAATTGTTTGTCTCTCCATCTCTTTTCATACATTCTCCATTAGCTATTTTTGACGTCCAGGGGATTCGCAACATTCTTCTAATAAACCACATTTCTGCTGCTTCCAATGATTTTTGTGCAGACCTGCCTATTGTCCATGATTCACTTCCATATAACAAGATAGGTTCAATATAGCGTTTAGGACTTGCTTTCTAACATTCATTGATAAGGATGTGTTGCATGTTTCTCATTCTCTGAAATCCAGTCTTTGCTTGGTCTTTTCTGTTCCTAATTTCTGTTCTGCTTTTCGCATCTGAAGTTATTACTACTCCAAGGTACTTGACTCTCTGCCAGAATATCAGCCTGAGATCTTGGAAGAACTTGCGAAAGACCGAGACTTGTGGAGAGAGACTACGCTCAAGGGTGCACCATCATTTGGGAAGGAAATGAGGAGCAAAACTTGAAATGAGAAGATATGACCGCATGGAAAGTGGAACCAGCAACACAAATGCTCAGATGTTGCTTGCTCAGATGTTGCTTGCTCAGATGTTGCAAATTTCACATACACGCCCCCGGATAGAGACACTTAACATAAACCCTCCTAGGTAGAGACACTTAACATACACCCTCCCAGATAAAGACACTTAACATACACCCTCCCAGGTAAAGATACTTAACATACACCCTCCCAGATAAAGACACTTAACATACACCCTCCCAGATAAACACACTTAACATATACACCCTCCCAGATAAAGACACTTCGCATACAATCTCCCAGATAAAGACACTTAACATACATCCTCCCAAGTACAGACACTTAACATACACCTTATCAGGTAGAAACACTTAACATACACCCTCCCAGATAAAGACACTTCACTTACACGTTACCAGATAAAGACACTTAACATACATCCTCCAAGATAAAGATACTTCACATGCACGTTCCTAGATAAAGATAAGATAAGGTCTTATGGGCCTCACATTCATCCTCATTTTGTTCACCCTTCAGTTTGCCTTCAATAAATGTTATCATTGTTATCATAAATGTTATCATTGAGCGTGTGTCGTAACAGAAGCCATGGTGATTCATTCTCTCAGATACCGACACTTCACATACACTCTTCCAGATACGGATACTTCACATACACTCTTCCAGATACGGACACTTCATATACACTCTTCCAGATACGGACACTTCACATGCACTCTTCCAGATACGGACACTTCACATACACTCTCTCAGATACGGATACTTCACATACACTCTCTCAGATACGGACACTTCACACACTCTCTCAGATACAGACACTTCATATACACTTTCTCAGATACGGACACTTCACATACACTCTTCCAAATACAGACACTTCACATACACTCTCCCAGATACGGACACTTCACATACACTCTT
The DNA here is from genome assembly GCA_009760885.1 of Achatina immaculata. Lineage (NCBI taxonomy): Eukaryota > Metazoa > Mollusca > Gastropoda > Stylommatophora > Achatinidae > Lissachatina > Lissachatina immaculata. The sequence continues at coordinate 66,591,457 of CM019719.1, read as the reverse complement.
CCAGATACAGACACTTCACATACACTCTCCCAGATACGGACACTTCACATACACTCTCAGATACAGACACTTCACATACACTCTCCCAGATACGGATACTTCACATACACTCTCAGATACAGACACTTCACATACACTCTCTCAGATACGGATACTTCACATACACGCTTCAAGCAAGATCAAAGGATAATTTTGAATATTTTAGTGGGAAAATTTATGACTGCTCTCCTCCTTCCC